>OX104132.1:41619076-43096187 GCA_944470555.2 Heterobilharzia americana | reverse complement strand
AAGGCTTCCTGATAGTTACCAAGTGAATGCACACAAAACGTGTTCAAAAACAGTTTACATATAAGGTTTCAAGCATTTTTATATTGGATTTGTTTATTTGATAGAGAGTACACAATAATGTAACACTGTATTCTGGATGACGTTTAGACTATAAATTTTAGTCTGTTTATTAGAAATATCATACAGTGAGACAGTAGTATTTACTACAGTACAACATTTCGGAAACAATTTATCGTCCATATTCATATCAGGTAACTAACTTATTACTTCGAGACAAACTTTATATATTCCTAATTTCCTCTCTTTCTCTGTAATGACAAGGGTATATATATCTGGGACAGGTGCAGAATCATTTCTATTACTGCATGTATTTGATGTTGATTCGATAAACAAAGATTCACTTATCAGTCTCTCCCTCTACCCAACTAAGTTAATTTTCAACACTGTCGCCCTATCTCACCCTACTGTGTGACTGGTTGTGTGTCATCGCATGCAGAGCTATGGCCGAGATTTACTCTAGATTTCTTATCTAATTACGATCTATTAATATTGATTTAGCTAAGTTTTTGTGCTCAGTTATTCTAACAGACCCTGGTCAACTGGTTTGACCTATGTACTTGATCTTGCAATCATTGCAAGGGATCTGATTAACCAGGTTATTTTGCTGAATTGACTCAATAGGATCTTTTAACCTACAAAGCTTGTTTCTAAGCTAGTCTGTTGGTTTAAATGCCACTTTAATCCCTGCCAGGCTTTTTAAGAATTCTTCATAATGTTTCTGAGGTGCCTCCCTTGTATGGTAACACAGCAAAGGCTTTGAATTGTCTCTTAAGCATGTCACCATTATTACCATCGGTAGTGAAATTATTAATAATAACACCTTCATTACTACTACTACTACTCACACTACTACTACTCCTAATATTTTTCCTTCGATTTCTTAGGACTTTATTCATAAATTTTACTAGGTAATTATTGTGACGTAAGGTATTCTTGATGTGTCTAATTTCTTGTCACAGATTTTCCGATCTACTAGTAAGCTTTTTCGCTCCATTACTTAAGCATTTAACTAAGCCTACTTTAACTGAAATGGGGTGAGGGAATTAGCAAGTTAAGTAGCCATTCGAATGGGTAGGTTTCCTACAGACAGTAGTCTCTAAACTTCCGTCTTGTCATCGTTTAATCTTGCAATCCAACATTACTAGCTCACTTTTTTCACTTTCTAAGTCACAGATAAGTTGGATTGCATTCACTACTTAATGCATATGTGCCAAGATTCAATGAGCGTGTTCTGATTTCAGTGCTGTACTGAAGTTGTGGAGTTACTTGATATGAATATGGACAATAAATTATGTCCGAAAGATTATCCAGTGAATGATACCGTTCCACTGTGTGATATTACTAATAAACAGACTAAAATGGAATTACAATAGACCACAGTGGCCAAGTTTTACTCTTATATTGATAGACTATTAATTGTTATTCATAATCAAATGAAGGTAATTATACAACTATCAAAAACTCGTTTTCATAGCTCTGTCATTTCGTATTCTTTGTTTTCAGTGGTAATAAAATTTTCCGCAACTCGTATAAAGGTTTTGAGTTATTCTGATTACGCGTACTGTGTACTTAATCGGTGGTAAAAAATCTCCCTCTCTATCTAAACATTTCGGCCTTTAGTATAGCTACCTTGTACTATTATTATTATTATTTGTCCATTTTGTTCCTAAAGGAACATAGGGATTCAGTAGCACACCTCCATTCCACTCTCTTCTCTGAAATCTTTTGAACCTGGTTCCAAGACAGCCCATAACCTCTCATTTCTTCCTCTCACCATCTCCTACATGTCACCCTCACCTCAGACACCCAACTCGTCACTTCCCATCTGGGTTCCACTCGACGGACTAACCTGAGGCGTGATGTCCCCAGTCGACCTTCTCGGTGTATGCCCAATCCATCTCCACTTCCTTCGGCATATTTGTTGACCGATAGCTTCTTGCATCGTTGGTTCGTTCCCAGAGCTCCTTGTTGCTTATTCTTTCTGGAAATCCATCTGATCTTCAGTAACGAGCCAGCGTAAGCAGTTGTTGATGATTGTCTGTAGTTTATTGGAAATCCCTTTCGTAACGCGCCAAGTCTCTGAACCATACAGAAGCACTGACTTCACTGTCGTTGGTGTTGAAAATCCCGATGTTTTTCCACATGCTGAGTGCAGAACATCTCCACACTGGTTTCAGGCTGATGAACGCCTATCTTGCTGTCTTTCGGATGCTGGCTGGCTTTGACGTCCTCGTCTATGCCTGTGTTGCCTGTAGTTGAAACAGTGCTGCACTGACTAGGTAAGGTGAAAGAGGTTACTTTCTTTAAGTTTCTCCAATTGATGGTGATTGAAGCTTGTGGTTGTTGTTGGAGTTGTTGGTGTGGTATCTTCATCACTTCTATCTTCTCTACATTCACTTGAAGTCCCGTCTTCGCTGCCCAGCCTCTCTTGTCAACTTGTTAGTTTTTGGCTGTAGATTTTCAAGTGTGTGTGACATTAGACAGAAGTCATCATCGGAGAAACCCAAATCTTCTAGGTTCATCTCCACGGTCCAGCGCATCCCACTCTTCTCGCTCCTCACTGTTTGTTGTATGATCCAGTCGACTACAATCAGGAATATCATGGGTGATAGTAGACAGCCTTGTTTCACTCCTTCCTGTCTTCACTTCAAAGGCATCACTGAGGTTCTAATTGTGAATTACTTGTCATGTGGCGTCGTCATATTGTTGCTGAATGAGATTGATAAAGGTTTGCAGTATTCCGTAGTGTTGAAGCAGTTGCCTGCCAAATTACTTCTCGGTTGACGCTATCGAAGACGTTTTCAAAGTCAATGATAGCTACCTTGTACTAACCTGCTTTATATTTATGTGCGAGTTCATGAATCGAAATAGCTTAGATTTTCCAGATTATTTGTGTTTCTGGGGTTCATTAGACTACATTTGACATAACTTTTGTGCTCATTTGATATAACTGACTGTGATCATTTGGTTTACCTGATTTATTTGACCTCAAAATCATTACTTGGTATTTGATAGATTCAGTTATTTTGTTTAATGGGTCAATAGGCGCCTAAAGCTGATATATTTTGTCTTTAAGTAGATTTGTAGGCTTGAATGTCATAACAATTCTACGTAACACAATATAACTTTCAAATTCCTTTCCACTTGGGTTATCAATACTATTCATAATACTGTTGCTACTATCTTGCTAATGTGTTCCTATGGATTACCTGGTAAACTATGGGAGAGGGGGAGTAGTTAATAAGCAGTAATGTTTCCGTTATATTTTTCAATTCCTTGTTTACCTTCTTCGATTTACTTATGAGTTTTCTAGCCTTAATCCTTGGACGTTTCACTAAGCCTGAATTAAGTGATATCGGGAGCGATAACCTGAAGTCTAAATACTTGTTTGGGTGTATGGGTTCCCTGTAGACTGCATTAGCTACACCACCACCTGCTCTTTGATTTACTTTGCAGTCCAACATGGTTAATTCTTTCCTTTTATTTTCTAACCCGTAAGCTAAGTGAACTGTACATACTACTTAGTTTATATGATTGTAGAATCGATCTAGATGTTTCGGTTTCAACACAGTAGATGAGTCATCCATATGTCGTTACCATATCTCAGGAGCACGTTTACACTTCTGGATGATAGTGTGTTTTCGACTACTCATAATTTGAATCCCGTACGCTAGTTACCTGGAATATTGACCAGTGTGTGAGAGTCAGATATGATCTCCTCTGACTGATCAAAATCACTGGCTACCTTAGTCTTCAAAAAGGCAAGAAGTCTTCTAGTGATAACCAGACAGGGGTCAACCTGACGAACAAACTATCTAAGATTCTGGATTCTATGATCATTAGACACCTGAGTGGAGCTAAGAAACATCAAGCCCGAGAAAATCAGCCAGGCTTCAGACCTGATCGTGAATGAATCGACCAAATATTTACACTCCATCAGGTTCTAGAATACAGGCGCTCTTACCGACGTTCGATAATAGTTATAATTCTAGACATGGAAGCGGAATTTAACTCCGTCGATCGAGGAGCCTTAGAGCGATGTCTACCATTGTAACATACCTGTAGGTGAAGAGTCTGACAAAATGCAGCGTGAATACCTTGAGTTAAAATTTGATAATGTTTTGGATGCGTTTCTCGCCACTCAAATCAAAGTTATTGTTCCAGGACTGGTTTTCAACCGCACCCCGACTAATAATAGAGAGTGCGTTGAGCACTTCACTTATCTGGGAAGTTAAATCAACCGTGGTGGGTAAGTGGCCGACTAAATCTCTGCATGGATACAAAACTCTTGGCTAGCTTTTGCCAACTTACACCATTCCTATTACCACCGCAATATCCCTTTGTCGATTAAGGATCAAGTGTACTGCGCTGCAGTCTGCTCTGTTCTACTATATGGCTGTAATACATGACCATTGAAGATAGAAGACATGAGAAGTCTTCAGGTGTTTGACCACTTTTACTTTCGTAGCATATACCGTGCTTTGCGATGTCACTACGTCAGTAAGGCAGAAGTCCGGTGCAGTGTTTTAGTCAGGGGAGTCAAGACAGTTAATGCTGACCTGGTTGTGACATATATTACGAATACTTAGCCACCTTCGGCCCCATCACACAACTTTCACCGAAGTAGGTTCAAGCTGGAAAAATACTCGGGGCGGCCAGACTAGAACATGGTATCAGTGCATGAAGCCGTTGACTGTTGCTTTAGGCCATGAAGGGCAATGTAGATTATCCGGTTAGGGTCCATGGGACAAAAGAAACCAGTGGTTGGAGACTCTAGGTGTGATATGGCTGAGGACCGATGTCAGTGGCGCAGATCGATAGGCACATTATCATCGTCTTAACCGCTATACTTAATTCCATCATTCTTTCATTCTTCCATCCACTCTTTTAATGCTTTCTTTCTCATCTTCCATTCTTTTGCCTTGTTACTTTATGTACTGATATATGAGGTGTGGCAACTTGAATCGTTACGCATTAATGCCTGGTCCTATGTTGATCTTGATGATGACTACCCGTAATGGTGTTGCAACTCCTACTTCTGTTTGTTCATATATTTTATCCTTAAACTTAAAGACTGTTTAAATAAGACACAGCTGTTCACCTAAAATGCCCTCATCAATGATTACCTGATTTCCATTGGTTTGATAATTCTGCTGCCTTCAGTATGTATGAATTCACGTTTGAAGCAGTAAAATTCATCAAGCATTGAATAGTATGATCGTTGTGTAGTATTGTAAATGAATCTTAACCTTATATACGAAATTCACACATAAATATATTATTTACACAGGGCTCCTTTGGCTTTAATGCTTTTTATCAAATGAATAAATGTTTAGTAATGATGGGAAGCGGCTAGCAGGGGAATCCAGGATGGGCATTTCCTTTTATTTGGGACTAGCTAGCTGGATGTTCCTGCCCCCCAGTGAATGATGTTGTTCCCACTGGGACTCGGACCCACGAGCGACCACTTCAAACGCTAGAACGTTATCCACTACACCAATGAGCCACGATAGCCACTTCTTAAGCTATGGGTATAGTTTTAATGTTATTGCTTGTATGACACCGTCGTTGATTGGACCGAATTGATCAGTCTCTGTTTACTTATGGGCATCCGCACAGCAGCCCACTTATTCCAGAGTGCTGAGCATTAGAAGGATTTTTCATCGCTGAAGTGAAGTTTTCTATGTATTCCGTTTACTTAACGTTAACGACTACCATGTGATCGAGTCACACACAAAACATGAGAAAGCGTTTACTGTTTAAAGATTGTCTTGATAATTGACTTTGAAAGAAGATTCTAGTTGAGCTTAGTGACAAAAGTTGACCAGATGCTCGGAAATTAAACTGCTAAGAGCTTTGTACTCTCCTTTAGACCCTCATTTGGGAAAGTGTTCGGAGATGTGTTTGGAAAGAATACGCTTTTTAACCAGCTCTACTATAGGCACATATAAAGGTGACCTAAAGCAGTAGTTTATCCATTACATACCCTTGAATCAGCTGTTGACTGGAGAAAACCATCCGAAGCTGAGTGGAAAACCAGGTTCTTCTTCAGCTCTTTGCACAGATTATCTCTGTTAATGTATCTCCATTAAAGCTAATATTTGTACAAACCATTCTATTTGAAAATGTAGGAATTTCTTGTTGGATTAAGTCAAAGAATGGAGAACTTTATTCTCACTGCTATTTTCGTAATAAGTGAACTCATTTCAGCCTAATGGTCTTGACAACAATGACCATTTCTTAATGGAATCGCTTACGCGGTAATTCCAGAATTTTGCATGATTCTCAGTAGGAAACTATGAAGTAATCACAATAGCAACCAAGTACATGTTCGCATATTTAGCAATAAGAACATTTGTTGTATAAGTGCTAATGATAACATTTAGTATATTAAATCTAGGTGGGAGGAGTGGGGTACGTACTCGCAACCCTCAAGTTTAATGCTAAATGCTGCGATCAATGAGCCACACTTCTATTAACATAGTAGACAGACAGACAGACAGACAGACAGATAACATCAATGTGGAACCTGGAACATAGGTGCATCTGTTCAAGTTGCCACATTTCACAGTAGAAAGCAAAGAACAAGTGTAAAGAAAAAGAGTGGTGTAAAAGTAGTCAAAGGTGTGTTTAAGTAGAGACAATTTAATAGTTAAGGTTGGTCAAAACACTCAAGCTTTAGGAGACATCAGAAAGTGAATATATCTGCACCATTGTGATGAATTTTCAATCATGTCATTATGAGTTCTCAACCATTAATTCCTATCATCTTGGGGATTTCAGCCAAGTAGTTTATACCTCTATAAACGACTCACACCAACATTTACAGACTTCATGAAATGGTGTCACGTATTAGTTTAACCACACTGAACCCTCTTCTAACATAATCCAAATGCACTTACTATGGCATATCAATATAGGTGGGGGTTTGGAATGCATAACACATGCCCAAGCCATATCAGTCGACTAGGATTCACAATCTTATCATTTGACTTAACTGTCTTGCCTATCACCTTTCGCCTCATCTCCACATTACTCAAGCAGAGATTCAATTGAACACAAGCAATCCCATAAAGTTCAGTAGGAAGGTAAATAAAAGTATCCCAACGGAGAAATTTCTTGTCAGGTTAAGGAGGAAGTTAGAGTTAGCTTGTTCTGTTATGAACTAGGTTTATCAGAACACAACATTTAGTAATTAGTGTGCGAAAGCATGCATAGGTTTAAAAGGAATGCGATACGCCTAGAGATGTGTGTATTTAACGCGTTCCTTCCATACTGTTCACATGCACGCAGTAGGTCAGAATAGTGAAATGTAGTAAAAAAAATATCTGCGACATATTTTTGGCTCTAGGACGAATTGCTATGCCTTATTTTTGAATAGATAACGATACAGTTAGTCGGTTTTGTTGCAAAGAATTATCTGTTGCACTGAAATACCAAAATATTCCAGTCATTCATTATACAAACTTATCAATATTCAATCGAATTTGGCGGTTTGTGAAGATTTAGAGATTTCTTTAAAGTTGGCATTCATCACTGATTGACATCATGAACTGATAGAAGTTGGAAATATGGACCATTGGAATTCCAACCCACTGGCTCAAAGGTAACTTGCTGGCCTTTTAGTATAATTGTTTTTACATGATACCGTCGTTCATTGGACCGAATTGGTCGGTGTCTACTGGCATATGGGCTCCTGTGCGGATGCCTGGATATTGCCAGCGGTCTAGTTATGTTAATGATGGATCGTGGCTAGCAGTGGAATCCAGGATCAGCATTCGTCCGTTGGATGTACCTGATATGATATAAAAACAATTATGCTAAAATACTATAGTCGTCGCAAAAAAAGTGGCCATCGTGGCTCGGTGGTGTAGTGGATAACGCTCTGGCGTTTGAAGTGATCGCTCCGAGTCTGAATCCCGGTGGGAACAACATCATTCACTGTGGTGCAGGTATATCCAGCTGAAAAGTCCCAAATAAGACGAAATGCACATCCTGGATTCCACTGCTGGCCACGACCCATCATTAACATAACTTTCTGGTCATTGAAAGTGAAGGTCACAGGTTGCATCCCTAGCGGAGTCCCAGGTGCCCACTGCTGAAGAGCCCTATACTAGAACGAAACAGCCATAGAGTCCTCCCAGGTTAACAATGTTCCTCCAACTGATATCAGTTCTTGATGAATACCAATTTTAAAAAATCCCTAAATCTCCAAGAAACTGAAGATAGAATTTATCTAGTGCTCATTGTTGACCAGCTTCGAAATGTAATTCCTGAAGTTCCAATGAGAAGTCGCGAATAGTGAGGTAAACCTGATGGTCCTGACAATGGTTGATGGTTGCCCCATTTCAAGAACTGATAGAAGTAAGAAATACGGACCAGTGGATTCCGAACATTGGCTAGCTCAGTAGTAACGTGCTGGCCAAGGAAACTGAAGGTCCCGGATTCGATTTCAAGTTGTGCCGGGATCATGAGTTCACACTGCTAAGAAGTCATAAACTAGGATGAAATAGGTGTGCAGTGCCCTTGGGTTTTCAATATTCCTCCAACTGATGTCAGTCCACGATGAATACCAACTTAAAAATAATCATCAATGTTTAGCTTCATTCTTAGAGACTTATTGTTGAGCACTGCATCTTTTCAACAAGTTTAAGACGATAATGCATTCCTGGCTTAACTGCTTCCATAGTACAGAATAGCCAATGTCATATTGTCCCATCTTGTGTCCTGCTAAAATTGTTAGTAAGACATGTATAAAACCTTGAGTGCTCAAGTATACAATTAACCTCGTCCAAAGATAGGGACAGAAGGTACCTGGCGATTGGAAGAAGGGTTACCTTGTCTAACTACCGAAGAAAGGAGACCTGAGTGCTTGGAAGAACTGGCGCGGAATCACTCTCCTATCCACCCCAGGTAAAATATTAGGCCACATCATCCTGGAGAGGCTTAAGGATGCACTGGATTCAAAACTACGACCGGAACAGGCTGGTAGGCTTCAGGAAGTACAAATCATGTGCAGACCAAATTGCAACGCTACGCCGCACATCATCATAGAACAGAGTATAGAATGACAGTCAACTCAACTCTACCTCAACTTTGTCGACTTTGAGAAGGCCTTTGACAGCATCGACCGAGAGGTAGTTTGGAAACTGCTTCATTACTATGGAGTACCGCAAACCTTTATCCGCCTCATTCAACAACTATATGAAGACGCCACTTGCCAAGTAATTCACAATGGGAAGCTCAGTGATGCCTTTGAAGTGAAGTGAAGACAGGAAGGAGTGAAACAAGGTTGCCTACTATCCCCCATGATATTCCTGATTGTGGTCGACTGGATCACAGAAGACAACAGTGGGGAGCGAGAAGAGGGGGATACGCTGGCTGGACTGCGGAAAAGAACCTAGAAGACTTGGATTTCGCCGATGACTTGTGTCTGATGTCACATAAACTTGAAGATCTACAGGCGAAAACTAGCAAGTTGACAGAAGAGGCAGGGCAGTGAAGACGGGACTTCAAGTGAATATAGAGAAGACAGAGGTGATGAAGATACCGCACCAACAACTCCAACAACAACAACAAACTCCAATCACCATCAGTGGGAGAAACTTGAAGGAAGTAACCTCCTTCACCTATCTAAGCAGCACTGTTTCAACTACGGGTGGCACAGGCATAGACGAGTATGTCAAAGTCAGAATCGGAAAAGCAAGACAGGTAGGCATTCATTAGCCTGAAACCAATGTGGAGATCTTCTACACTCAGCATGTGGAACAAGATACGGATTTTCAACACCAATCCAGGCAAGTCAGTGCTGGCGCGTTACGAAAGGGATTTCCAATAAACTGCAGACATTCATCAACAACTGCTTACGCTCGCTGCTGAAGATCAGATGGCCAGAAAAAATAAGCAACAAGGAACTCTGGGAACGAACCAACCAAGAACCTATCACGCAACAAATATGCAAGAAGAAGTGGAGATGGATTGGGCATACACTGAGAAGGCCGACTGGGGACATCATGTGTCAGGCCAGTTGCTCGAGTGGAATCCGCATGGGAAGCGACGAGTTGGACGTCCGAGGGTGACATGGAGGAAGTCGTGCGAGGAGGAAATGAGAGCTTGTGGGCTGTCATGGAACCAGGTTCAAAGATATCAGAGAACAGCGTTCACTGGAGACGTGCTAGTGAAGCCCTATGTTCCACTAGGAACCCAAGGGACTAATAATAATAATAATAATAAAGATAGGGACAAAGTATACTTTATAAATGATTTCCAACAACAACCAAGATCATTTATATTATCACTGTTTGCTTTATTAATTTGATTACTTTAAACTAATTTTTGAACTAGTTCTCAAATGATAAATAATTTGCCACTGAAAGTTTAAAAATAGACAAAGTTTACCCTTTTCTTTTAACACTTGTATGATTTACATGAATTCACATTGATCATTGAATCGTTTACAAGCCATTGATTCATTGAATATCAAGGTGTTTATCTACTTAATTTTTCAGAATAATAATTTATTTTTACATAACTGAATTTACAATTGACTTTTTCATTTGTCCAGTATTTCGTTATAATAAAGGACATGAAAGGGATACAGTGAATACTTTATGGATAATAATCATTGAAGGTAAAGGAAGATTTGAATCGTGGTTAGATCCGAACCAGCAAACACCGGATTTCCGACCCGATACTCTACTAGCTGACCTATGAGGTTCTATTGCTGACCAAAATTTCACTTCACTTCAACCTCAAAATAGGATCTTGCTTGACTACCATGTGAATTCATGACGCGTTACTACCACTCGATAGTATTCATATTCAATTGGTAGAGCATCGGGTCGGAAACTCGGTGATCGCTGTTTCGAATGCGGCCACAGCTGAAATTTTCATTTCACCTTCAGTCATCATCCAGTATCGATAATACAAGTCTACCAAACTACGGCTGCTATCTCAGATAGTCAAAATGATAATCAATTTGATACTACTCCTTCTAGTTCATTTGGATTTGGACCGGGATGAGAGGTAGCAGTCAGTGTGAATACGATCAAGCGGTGGTAACGTGTCACTTATTCACATGGTAGTCGGGCAACACTCTGCCTTGAGATTGATGTGAAGTAAAAATCTGGTTGAACCTCGTAGCTCAGTTGTTAGAGCATCAAGGCGGGAACCCGGTGATCGCTTGTTCAAATTCCCTAGCCGTTCATATTTTCATTTCACTGTGAATTATCACCCAGTTGAGGCCGATTCTGTGAGCTCTGTATGATGAATTTGGTGCATATCATATGCTTTTCAATTCATTTACAACTGTGATTGAACAGGTGATCAAATCACTGTACAATTCTCTCTTAATGAACACGAATCCCCACTTCTAACCTTTGTTCTTTATTAGAAAATAGGACTGATGTTACCCCGTAGAATAAATGTAAACAATTACTTAACTCCATTTAGCAGACAGCTGCTTACGGAACATAAGTCTTATAGAAAGAATTGAAAGGCCGTCTAAGTTAACAAAGAATAGTCTTTTCGATAAGTTATTCCTCTTCAGATCCTATAGTTACACAGACAAGTCGAGGAGTTATACGTCAACAATATTGATATTTCGCTTAGCAGTTGAGGAAGTAAAATTCTAGATGGTTATACAGTTCAGGGAATGCTGTAAGGTGATAGTCTAATAAAACTATAGGAAGGTGTTTATGAGAGATGAACCAAATAAGCTAAGAAAGATAAGTTATGGAATAACAGCTTGATGGGATGTTACTCATGTTGTGGCAAAAAATAGACCAAGAGAATGTAATAAAGTTATTTCATATAATGGGGATGGAGGGGGTATCTACAGCATGGAATTAGCAAACTAGATTTCGTGAGGTAGGATGTGAAGGAGTTTGTGCTTCTCAAATCCGGTCATGGTAGTTATAGCCGCAACACTTACTCTTCATAAACACATAACTAGTGTTGTTCAATCCCGATTTCTACTACTACTTCAGCCTACAGAATTCGAAGCCGCGCACTTTTAAAATGGCAGGAACAAAAGCAGACATTCAAATTGATATTCCGTGGATCATTGAAGTGGCTGTCTATTCCTAAGTGCACTATGTTCTAATGTGATGTAGTTTCGCGTGACTTGGCCCAGTTGACATATTAGAAACTTTGCCCGATGCTGAGTCCTGAGGACAAGACCAATACATGCCTACAACCAACTGTCACAGGGAGTTTCCGACTTCAGCACTGAAGGATATAGGTGCACATCACCTAGGGAACACAGATTCCCTCATGGTTCCACATGCCCCACTGATGAAGACTAATAGGAACAAAACCTAGATCACGTAGGGTTTCCTAAAGACTGATTCCTGACGTGTAGCACCACAAGTTAGATCACTGATCAAAAGGCTTGTTGTTATCCTTTATGGTTGAGTGTGAACCCGATTGAAGGACTTCAACAAGAACATAGGACTTACTGACAACATCCATTATGCATGTCATCCAGTACTTTAGGTATTCAGTTGTGATTATAACATCTCAGCTTTTAAGCGATCCATCGCATTTCACATAACCTTTGTTTTCTGAGTATGGAAATGCGCACAATCTATACCAAGCATGACTTTCTTACCTTACCACCAAATATCGCACTTGATGTAGCTACTGTGGCAAAAATACACTTCATTCTTAGAAGACGTACAATGATTGATGATAATGGTTCAAAAGAGGTTTCGACAATCAGCTAATGTTCATATCTTCCGATAGCAATGAAAAAAATGTATTCACGACACCAAACAGTGTTTTCTCAAAAACATTTTGTTACTGGGTCATGTCTTACTCTACCCTAACTCAAATTGAAAGCGTAAATACTGGTACTGTTGTACAAATTAGCCACTGACCAGTCATCAATATAAGAGTTTGGCAATCAAGTTTCACAATATGGTCACCCGGTCAAGTGAAGCGACAGTGGTGAACTGTATTTTGGTATTATTTTGGAATGTGGTAGTCGGAGTAGCCTGTTAACTGATAAAGAGAATGTTAGGTAAGTAATGGCTAATTCACGACTGATTGGTTAATTCTCTAGAAAACAATCTTTATAACCCCATTAGTCGGTGAAATTGGTTATTTTCTTTGAGAGGATAACAGTCTCCTCAAGTTTTCCGACATTCTCATCTGTTTACTTCTTCCTAACACTGTAGATTGATCAGAATAATATTTATACCGGAAATACATCTAGCCAACCATCTGGAACCACGGAATCAGATAAAGATGGCTAATATTGTTAATATTCAATTTGTAAACTATTGGTTAACAACAGGCATTACCAGTCAGTTTTTTTAATATTATTTGTCCCTTGGGTTGCTAGTGGAACAAAACGTTTCAGTAGCACGTAGCCATTTCACTCTCTTCTTTACAGTCTTCTCTTTCAACCTGGCTCCACCACTATCCATAATATTTCGTTTCTTCCTCACATGATATCCTCAATGTCACCCTCACCTCCAACGCCTAACTCATCGTTTAGCACTCGAGGGGCTGACCTGATGCCTGATGTCCCAAAACCGTCTTCTCAGTCTATGTCCAATCCAATCCATCTACACTCTCTTCTTCTACATATGCTTTTGACAACGCGCCGTCATGTCTGTGAACCACCACATAGAAGCACTGACTGACTTGACTGAATTAGTGTTGAAAATTCGGATGTTGTTCACTCTTTATGCCGAGTGCAGTGCAGTACAGTCGATCTCCACACTGATTATTTCAGATTAATGAAGGTCTGTCTTGTTTGCTTTTCCAATCTTGGTTTTGATAATCTCATCTGTGCCTGTTGAAAGGATGCTGCCTAGGTACGCAGTTGGAAAAGACAGCTTCCTCTAGATTTCTCCCACTGACGGTTAGTGGGCTTGTTGTTGCTGTTGTTAGGTATCTTAATCACCTCCGTCTTCTCTACGTTCACCTGAAGGAAGTCCTGTTTTCGTTGCCCCGCCTTGCCTCTTCTGTCAACTTGTTAGTTTTCGTCTGTAGATCTTCGAGCATATGCGACAAGATATTAGACATAAATCATTGGTGAATTTCAAATTTTCTTCTGGGGTCTTTTCACTGGTCCAGTGTACTATCAATCAATTAACCTATTAATATTCTCAAATAGTAATCAATACAACGATCATTTTTGTCTAATCCAGCTTCATTTGGAATGGAATACATAGATCTAGGCCTGTCTTTGAAAAGAGATGCTTAAAGTGATGACCATTAGATGAACTATTGACAAGTATATAGTCGTTTCAAAGTCAGATATACAGAAATATTATCATAACCTTTCAAAACCCTTTTGTTCTCAAGTTTCTTTCAGTATTATTCTTTAACAAATTCTTTCAATAGAGAGATAAAAGAGTAAGGTTATGTTGGGATAAAAAAAGAAGCGTTTCCGTTTGTCTATACCTCAAGCTTTCAATACAAACAACTTCATTTCTGTACTTAGATGTAACCATTTGAAACACTGAATAATACAGACGCATATCTGCGATGAGAATCAGCTTGCAAGTGAATATAGATGAGAACAAAGCTTCAATCAAAAATTTACTGTCAACTGATTTCAAGGAAAGAGAACGGTATGAAGTTGTGTCATGTCCACATCTGGACGGACACCCATTTATTACAATCATAGGTTATCAATCGACAACTATTTATTGTGGATAGTGGGGGAGATGAATAACTACTCCAATTATTACCTCTTGGTACTTATATTTTCCGTCTGATCATTATATAACGTCACACTTATCAGTCATTATTAATGTTAAGACCCACTGAACAGATGTCCCAATAATTCCTTAGGTGCATTTTATCCCACCTGAGACTCATCAGCTTAGTGTATTTGCATGCCACCAAGTGAAGGTATACCCTCTAGGACTTGAAGCAAATGACTACCACTTCAAGTACTAGAGTGTTACTCACTGAACTACCATGAGTTTTCGTCTGTAGATGTTTAATGAATCAAAATGTGTATCATAAGTCTTAAATGGGCATTTAATTGGTATTAATCCAACGAAAAAACTGATTGTTGACTGGGAACCACTCTGAGATTCTTAAAGTGACACTACAGACAAAAACATCTAGTACTATTTTCAGAGTAATGTTATTTGTTGTCACAAAACAAGTCATTTTGATTAGTTTTTTATTCAATTTTTCAGTCATTCAACTGTTGAAATGAATTCAAAGGAATTGATATCGCCTCGTTAACTGGTTCGCTAGATGACTAGCTGGTCCTAAGCTAGGGTAAAGAGGGAAGATTGGGAATTGGCCTAGCAACCCTACACCCGAAAACAAATCCAATCGCTGAAGAAACTTCAAAGCACATCGATGAAAACAGCCTAGAAGAGGACCTGGATTTCACCGACGATTTATGTCCAATACCTTGTAGCGCAGACTCAAAGATTTACAGGTGAAAACTAACAAGTTGACAGAAGAGGTGAGACTGTGCAACAGACACGGGACTTCAAGTGAGAGAGAGTGGAGAGGACAGAGGTAGAAGTGATGAAGATACCCAACGAAGAACAACATCAACACCAAGCACCAATCACCATGAACGGGAGATACCTAAACGAAGTTGTCTCTTTCACCAACCTACCTTCCTATCTACCTACATACCTACCTACAATCCCACACCTACCTACCTACCTACCTATCTACCTAGGAAGCATCGTTTCAACTACAGGTGGTGGCACTGGCACAGACAAGGATATCAAAGACAGCCAGGATCCGGAAAGCAAGACAGGATTCCAATAATCTGAAATCAGTATGCAGATCTACTACACTCAGCACAAGGCATGAACAACATCCGCATTTTCAACACCAATCCAGTCAAGTAAGTCAGTCCTGCTATGTGATGGTTGAGAGAGTTGACGCATCACGAAAAGCATTTCCAACAAACTACAGATACGCATCACGTCAACAGCTGCCGACTACGCTCACTGGATACTGAAGATCAGGCCAGATGGCCAGAATAATAAGAATAAGTAACAGGAAACTCTGGGAACGAACCAACCAAGAAGCTATCACCCAACAGATATGCAGAGGAAGAGAGTTGAAGTGGAGATGGATTGGATTGGATTGGATTGTACATATACTGAGAAGTCCAATTGGGGACATCACGCGTCAGGTCAGGAAGGCACTCGAGTGGAATCGAAAGGGGAAACGACGAGTTGTGCGTGAGGGTGATATATAGGAGACGATGTGAGGAATAAATGAAAGCTATGGGAGAGTGGTGTAGCGAGGTTGATAGGGAAGACTGCGTAGAAGAGTGTGGAATGGGGATGTGCTACTGAATCCCTATTTTCCACTAGGAACCTAAGAGTAAAATAATAATATTTAAAAGCTATTCATTGTTTTATGACTTGTTGTCGAATTGAAATATATTTCACAAACGTTACATTTTTTCAAATTAAAAAAATAGTGATCACTTGACATAATTGAACATTTAACTCCCAATCTGAAAATTCAAACAAACAGTTGTTGAAAAGGAACCCTGATTGTCTGAAGTGTGATCTAACATAGAAACTGACAATGGAATTGCTTACTGAATACAGATTTATGCTTAACAAGAGAACAATATGTTTGTTAGTAGCAATTTATGTTGAGAGGAAAATGGTTAAATCAGAAAGAAACACTTAAAGCATAGAATATTCTGAATTAGTAAAGTTTCAATTGTTCACTGCATACACTGACAACTAATTTAGAAGAGCTAAGTTGTATTTGACTTACCAAATGTATTAATGAGACTATAGTCAGATTCATAGCTGAAAGGAAACTTAAGTATGCTTAATAGGGAAGTATATTTAACTAGAGATGAAGTGGTCATAGATAAGAAAGGCAGCGTTACTTGCCATGCGTCAGTACATGCCAAGAATCGGTAAACCACCTTTGTATTACGTGTACATCCAGACTCGTGATAAGAAATGATAAACAAAGTATAAAGATAAGCAAGGTATAATCTTTCTGAAGTACACTGATATATATATATATATATATATATATATATATATATATGTCAGTTTGAAGGTTTGTGTGGATTCATTGATTTCAGGTTGATATGTATCCATGCAAACCTCCATATTCAAACTTTTGTCCAATACTCATAAGAGACTTACTTCGAGGCGAGATTTCCCAACGTTCTAATGAGATGTTGTGATCATTAGGACAAGCCAAGTCGGACACAGAGACCAATATCTAACAATGGGATTAGATGATGCTTAGGGTATATAGCAAGTTGATAAAAGTAGGATAATTTGGACCCATTGGTTCAATGCTAACTTGATCACCAGGAAACGACAGTTCTGAGTTCAACACATGGTAGGGTCATGTGCACTAGCTGCTGAGGGATTTTATACTTAGACGAAATAGTCTTCCAGTGCGTTCAGTTTTTCAGTAGTTCGCCAAGCTTTGTTAGTCCACGGTGAATGCTACCCGCAGATCAATCAACTCTCACAAACCTCTAAATAAGTTATGAACCCCCTCAAAAAACACTTTTTTGCTTCGTTATTATTATTATCATTATTATAACTTGTCCCTCGCGTTCCTAGTGGAACATAGAGATTCAGTAGTACGTCTCCAGTGACCTCTGTACTCTGCAGATTTTTGAACCTGGTTCCACGACAGCCCAGAAGCTCTCATTTTTTCCTCGCACGATCTCCTCCATGTAACCCTCGGATGCCTAACTGGTCGCTTCCCATCTGGGTTTCACTCGAGTGCCTGGCCCGGCGCGTGAGTTCCCCGAATGGACTTCCAGTGTATGCACAATCCATCTCCACATTCCTCCGCTACATATTTGTTGAGCGATAAGTTCTTGGTTGGTTCGTTGCCACAGTTCCTCCTTGCTTATTCTTTCTGACCATCTGAGCTTCAGTAACGAGCGTAGGGGGTAGTTGTTGATGAATATCTGCAGTTTGTTGGAAATGCCTTTCGTAACGCGCCAGGTCTCTGAACCATCACATAGAAGCACTGACTTGACTGGATTGGTGTTAAAAATCCGGATCTTGTTCGGGCTTTATGCTGAGCGCAGAAGATCTCCACACTAGGTTCAGGGTAATGAACACCTCTCTTGCTTTTCCGATCCTGGCTTCGACGTCCTCGTCTGTGCCACCTGTAATGGATACGATGCTGCCTAGGGCGGTAGTTGAATGAGACTACTTCCTTCAAGTTTCTCCCGTTCATGGTGATTGGAGCTTGTTGTTGTTGCTGGTGCTGTTGGTTGGATATCTTCATCAGCCGCGTCTTCTCTACATTCGCTTGAAGTGCCATCTTCGCTGCTTGCCTCTCCTGTCAAAGTGTTGGGTTTTGCCTGTAGATCTTCGAGTTTTGTGCGAAATCAGACACAAGTCATCATCGGCGAAATCCAAATCTTCTTTTCTTTGCAATCTGGGCAGCTTTGCTAGGTTTAAACATAGTGCGGACATTTCATGTCCCCACGTTTACTTTCGTTTACACCGAGACACGGACGACACATCGGCCAATTGGCTTCCCGAAGGCAGGCTTTCACCAACCGGCGTCATTTCGCCTCTCAGATTCCAGCCAGGAATAATTTTGTTATTATTTTTTATATTTCGTTTGTACTTTGAAGTTTCTTTAACGGTAAGATTCGTTTTACGGGGTAGGGATGCCAGCCCTATGCCCAACCTTCCCTCTTTTCCCGGTCTTAGGACCGGCTAGTAACTAGTGAACTGGTGAACCAGGCGAGGTTCCTTTTTTTCATAGATTAAGTTAAATATTGTTGTTTCGCTTAGGCAGTTCATCAAGTTATCGACACACGTTAATGTTATTTAGGCCAAAAAATGATTGAAAATGATACAATTCTAGGTGAGCAATTCACTTGATTACATGGTCATAATGTCAAACCTACTCGTAACCACGATACTTTTTAGTTAATTATCCAAGTATCAAAAATCAATGACCATGACATTATTGAAAAGTCTCTCAAAATTTATATATAACTGTTGTGAATTAAAAATAATTTATCAATTGACAATCAAAAATGATACAAGTGTTTTTAAAGTTTTCCAAAAGAAAAACTTCGCTACATGTCCACTTGAATTTCCTGCTTGTTCACTCGAAAATACGTTATATATATATATATATATATATATATATATATATATATATATATATACATATATATATAACGTATTTTCGAGTGAACAAGCAGGAAATTCAAGTGGACATGTAGCGAAGTTATATGAGTATATATATATATATATATATATGCATATATATATATATACTCATATATATATATATATATATATATGTATATATATATATATATACTCATTGCATAAGTACACAATGAGGTAATTAAATACACATTGGGTATTCCGCTTGAACTATTTTTTTCAATTTGAAATGTTGTAAACGGAACTTTTCCCACATTGAAGCATCATCTTATGAGTGTGGACACATTTGAATGCATGCGTCTATATACATATAATGATATCTTAGAAATAGAGTTTTGAAAAAATTGATTCTTACCAAAGTTAAATGTACTTCATCAGCTTTAGAGAAGTTTTTTTTACTTGACAAAATACTTCATCAGTCTATTCAGTTATCCATTGTTTAACTTTGTTTAAAAGTCAACTATAAATCGAAGTGTTTCAGTCACTTAAATTTGGAGTATATATTACTGATATTTATTTTACTTCCAAGGTTTGTGGGGATTTATTTACTTCATTTTTATTATGGAAACTTGGGAGCAGTGGACAGCTGTTTCGTCCTGGTATGGGACTTGTCAACAATGCGTACCCATGACCCAGCCCCAGAAGGGATTAAACTCTGGACGTGTAGTGCTCCCAAGTTTCCAATGTTCCTCTAACTGATATCAATCCACGATGAATGCTATTAATCACGGACTGACAACAGTCAGGAAACCATTGAAAATATAGGAATACTCGACTACTGTTTCCTTCTAACATTGGACTGTTCAACTGTACCCATTCTTGATCCCACCAGGGGATGAATCCAGGACTGTATGGGGTGAACAGGTTACCATTGAGTGAGTGGGTTGGAAATCAATGGTCTATATTTTGGTACTTCTGTCATTTCACGATATAACACGACCATCATCTAATGCTATGATTAAATATTTGTCTTTACGTCCGACTAGATCTGCCCAACTGGTACCAACTTCTACTTAGAGCTTCGGGAAGTCTCACGTTGAAGCATTTCACCAATGAGAATTGTACAGTAGCCCAGTTAGGAGGTTTAGGGGGATATATTTCAATGGTTCTCAAACTGACATCAGTTCATGATGACTATCAACTTGAAATGAGTTTGTTATTGAAACTGTTTTTCTTAGGAAGTTGTCTTATTATGAAGAAACATTTTAACCATTATGTTGACAAATAAGCGTTTTATTCTCTTTTCGAACTGTTCTGTAGGACATTTATGGCATGCTGTAGTGAATCTGCCAGGTGAATTGTCAGTTTAAACTTGTGAATGACAAATACTGGGACAGAATAGTAGTATATTCCATAGACATACATATATACATACAACTGGAGTGGATCATAACCCTGTACTAGATCATATATATATATATATATATATATATATATATATATATATATATATATATATATATATATATATATATATATATGCATAAATACACAATGAGGTAATTAAATACACATTGGGTATTCCGCTTGAACTATTTTTTTCAATTTGAAATGTTCTAAACGGAACTTTTCCCACATTGAAGCATCATCTTATGAGTGTGGACACATTTGAATGCATGCGTCTATATACATATAATGATATCTTAGAAATAGAGTTTTGAAAAAATTGATTCTTACCAAAGTTAAATGTACTTCATCAGCTTTAGAGAAGTTTTTTTTACTTGACAAAATACTTCATCAGTCTATTCAGTTATCCATTGTTTAACTTTGTTTAAAAGTCAACTATAAATCGAAGTGTTTCAGTCACTTAAATTTGGAGTATATATTACTGATATTTATTTTACTTCCAAGGTTTGTGGGGATTTATTTACTTCATTTTTATTATGGAAACTTGGGAGCAGTGGACAGCTGTTTCGTCCTGGTATGGGACTTGTCAATAGTGTGTACTCATGACTCGGCCCCAGAAGGGATTACACTCTGGACGTTCACGTTCCTCTGTCAGCAAGTTACCATTCAGCCAATGAATCGAAATCCAGTGTAAACTACACAGGGTTTCCTACTATTCAGTTATCCACCAAGATGATGTAATCACTGACAATGTCTACGTGGTTAGCATTAAAGCCTGCCACTTTTAAGAGATATATTCAGAGTACTATAAATATTTTCATCCATATATCTCATCGCTCCAACACTTTGTCTACAGTCAAGCTAGGTTTGGAAAAGTCAATAACTGGTTGGCATAGAATACGGAATTAGGTGTTAAATTACCTGAGAAACAATTGAATCCTTTCAAGTGAAATGTCATGTGCTGACAACGATGGTTTTACCAGCGAAAATCTGTTTTCTGCAAGATAAAGTGGGACAGTTGATATTTAATAACATTATCGTTGGTGTTAGAAATAGTAGGAGTGTTTACATTTGTTTCTGCCTCCTTTTTAAATGGAACCACTTTTTTTCTCACTCTTGCTTGATCTATGTATTTTTCCATCCTTTTCTTTAGTATACATTGGTGGGCCACTGAAGTGCAACCAGCTACAAGTTGTCTAGTTTTGAGTGATAGAATCCTATTGAATAGTTTTTGCAATGTAGTCACCAGACTAAGTGATTCACCACCAGAGTACACTTTTATAGATTTTATTTCAATAATGGTAATCGGTAAAAAGCTCTAGACATAAGTTTCATGCTTATTGGCACTCTTTAAAAAAGTGTATCTGGACCTCCGAAGGAGCTAATGTCCCGTAGTGGGGTTCGAACCGATGTCACTCATTACTGTGATTCAAGACGTTACCAAGGCGGTATTCTGGCTGCAACTGACCTTGATTAGTTATGCCGATTGATCACTGGAGAGTTTCAGACTATTACAATCTACTTATTCTGTCATCAGTTTACATAGTATGCCTTTATTATTTATTCCTATCTTCATGCATTGTGGTTTGTTCTGCAGTACCTCAAGGTGTTACAGAAAGCTAACAAAACAATTAACGCTCAATTCTGCCTGTTATGTTGCCTATGTGCAAATGATCATTCGGTTAAAGGACACTGTAATTTGTTTAGGACGTCATCGTGACTCCATTCTGAAGATTAATGTTTCCCGTACAGTTGCTATATGTTGATATGAAAAGAAATTGTTATGATACTTTCGAAGCGAAAATCGGGTGTGCGAAAAAGCTTGAATAATGTAAAAAGTATCGGTAGTGAATACTTCTTAAGTCAGTTTGAAGGACATATCTCATAGTGACACAGTGCTATTTACCAAGCAACATTTCACACACAATTCAAGGTTCATAGTTGCATCAAATCTTTTTTTGATTACAAAAGTTAGGTTTGTTTGTCAAGGTAGATTGAGATCGCCTCTGCTATGTGAAGTAAGCCAGTAAGTAATCTATGTGGTAAATTGATTAGAATGCGAAATTGTGAAAGCTTTTCTAGTATCCGTTTGATGTCCTGTGTCAACTGGGTGTGCAAATATCGAGCTCCTCATCGTTCTAATTTGTCTCTTGCTCAACCATCATAAGTGGTGCTCAGAAATTCAACTATGAAACTGCCTGGTTGCACTCCCAGTGTAACTAGCTCCGCAGGAGCAGAATCAGACAATTTGTCTCGCATCCAGAATCGCGCGGTTGTAGAAGATGGGGCATAATTTAGCGACTGGGAAGTCTTAATCCAAGACTCTTTTTATTCGCTGTATGATGATCTCATTGACAATGTCACTCTTGAATTTCAGCTTCAAGAAGATTTACTTCTCAGGAGCTGTTGGCGTTCTTGTTTCAACCCTCGTAAGATTCTTATGCATAGTCACAAACTTGTCTGGATAACCATTCCTACTAAGCAGATCATGAGTGGTGGTGTACTCTTCCTTTATAGCATCATCTGAAAAAATAGCTATGGCATGGTATGCTAGGCATTTCACTAGGTTCCTTTTGTATTGGAGAGGTATAGCACTAAAGAAGTATGTGTATTGACCTGATGATGTTGGTTTTCTAAAAACACTTCGTTTCAGAGTCCTTTCTAACCTGGATGGATGTGTTTAGGGTATGTATACATTCACGCGCTATGTCGCACAACTGAAAACGTCATCAGCTATAGTTCCATGTAACTTGGTAGCGTGATCAACTCTAACCTTTTGTGAAATAAAGTCAGAATCTATGTGTTTTTAAGTCATCGTATAAACAACTAATCGAACAAAAATCTTTTCTTTTCGTCAAACTCTTATCAGTTATTATGTAAATAACATTGAACTCAAGAAAACATCGAAACAATTATCAAGCTATCATTAGGATAGCGATCAGAGTGTGATTACGAAAGTATTCTTACGAATACGAGTAATAATTTATGTTTGAAACATCATACAGTAAATCAAACTATCACTGTGTTTTTCTCTTACACTAGACTAAAACAGGTTTTAATTTTAACCGAATTTAAGGGGTTTGTGAGGATTTAGAGATTTCTGAAGTTGGTATTCATCCTGTACTAACATCAGTTGGAAATTTGGATCTTTGGATTCCCACCCAGTGCCAGTCACGAAACCAGAAGATCGCGGGTTCGATCCCAGGGGGGGATCGTGGGTGTGCTTTGCTGAGAAGTTCCATATTAGGAAGAAACTGTTATCCAGTGTTGTCATACTTCCAATGTTCCTTCAATTAATGTCAGTCTATGATGAATACCAACTTGAAAAATCTGTAAATCCTCACAAACCCCCGAATTCAATTTAACTAGTGCTCATTGGTGACTAGCTTCGAAAGGTGATTCCTGAAGTTCCAATGAGAAGTCATGACCACTGGAGCAAACCTGGTGATCGTGAAGACAACTACTCAAAAACGACATTAGGTGGCGGTCGCGCTATGCTGCGAACTGACAGAAATAGGAAATATGCATTATTGGATTCCGACCCAGTAGCTAGTTCAGTGGTAACATGCTGGTCACGGAACTCGAAGATTGCGGGTTCGATCCCTGGTGGGGTCCTGAGTGTGCACTGCTGAGGAGCTGTGTAGTGCTCCCAAGTTTCCAATATTCCTCTAATTGATGTCAATCCACGATGAATGCTATTAATCACGGACTGACAACAGTCAGGAAACCATTGAAAATATAGGAATACTCGACTACTGTTTCCTTCTAACATTGGACTGTTCAACTGTACCCATTCTTGATCCCACCAGGGGATGAATCCAGGACTGTATGGGGTGAACAGGTTACCATTGAGTGAGTGGGTTGGAAATCAATGGTCTACATTTTGGTACTTCTGTCATTTCGCGATATAACACGACCATCATCTAATGCTATGATTAAATATTTGTCTTTACGTCCGACTAGATCTGCCCAACTGGTACCAACTTCTACTTAGAGCTTCGGGAAGTCTCACGTTGAAGCATTTCACCAATGAGAATTGTACAGTAGCCCAGTTAGGAGGTTTAGGGGGATATATTTCAATGGTTCTCAAACTGACATCAGTTCATGATGACTATCAACTTGAAATGAGTTTGTTATTGAAACTGTTTTTCTTAGGAAGTTGTCTTATTATGAAGAAACATTTTAACCATTATGTTGACAAATAAGCGTTTTATTCTCCTTTCGAACTGTTCTGTAGGACATTTATGGCATGCTGTAGTGAATCTGCCAGGTGAATTGTCAGTTTAAACTTGTGAATGACAAATACTGGGACAGAATAGTAGTATATTCCATAGACATACATATATACATACAACTGGAGTGGATCATAACCCTGTGCTAGATCATCACTGATTCAAAATTCATCGATTCAAATTTTCCAGTGTATGTCAGTTCAGGAATATCTCGATTGTTATTCCCTGTCTCTGGTGATCTTCTGTTCTCACTTATGATAGAGCTGACGCTAAACAACTTTTCATTCGGAATTCTGTAAGATATGTTTTCCATTTCCGTCGATCCACTGATAAACACCACTGTTAGTCGATTTAATTCTTGTTTATTAAGCGTAGTCGAGATTACAGAAATCAATGGTTAGCGATTTTCAGTGATATGGTTTAAAATTGATCAAAATTTGTTCATATAGAAACATTGTCCCTATAGTTTTTCAAATCCTGAATACTTTCTCCAAACATTCGTCAATTTACTTACCCTTCTGCCAAATTTTAGGCCATTTATTTTCTACCCACCTTATGCTCATATGCTACCATGAAAAGTGGCGGTGTAGAATGATATCATTCACTGCTAGGTTCTACTCTTATATTTTGAGACCAACTCTTATCTACCAGCAAGACTACCACCCCCGTATCTATTAGATACACGAACTCCCGATTATTTATTTGCATTCTGGGATACACAGCACCCCGTTCTATGGCTGCTACCAAATCTAGTCTAGTCAGAAAAACAGAACCTATATTATATTGTTCAAAGTTTTCTTTTTCGAATCTCGGGACAGTTTCTTTGCTAGTGTCCCGGTTTTCCGCATGCAAAGCATTTGCTTTGTCTGATGATATTCATTCAAAGTGCAGCCACCTCCTCCTGAAGGTTTTCGTCTTGTTTTTTCTAGTTATTTGTCTCTGGTAACTTCACCGCAGCCACTGCTGTACCCATCAGCTGTCTGATGACCTTGGCCGGGTCACTAATATCCGAAGGCTGAGGTGTGCTTACTAGTCGTAGTTGCTGGGTGATGGCATTCGGGACACTTTCAGTGAACTTTGCAACCAGCAACTGTCCCTGGGAGTCTTCATCCAAAGTAAGAAGTGCTCGGCTAAGTGGTTTTGACAAATTCACGGACAATACTGGCGAGTCTTCATCTATTCCGAATTTCTTGCTCCGGAACTATCGCACTACCACTTCCTTTTCACTAGGCTGTTAAACTCTGCCTCCAGGCGTTCACTCATTCTCTCTCAAATTTCCTTTCCATCCGCGCATTCCACGCCATCATATACCTCTTTCGCTCAACCCCTCAACAATGTGCCAAGCACCATGACCTTCGATTTTGGATCCCGGACACTCACCAGCTCCGCGACTGACTAGAAGTCTCTGAAGAAGACCTTGATATCTCCATCCTTGAACACTGCAGGCAATGGAATGTTCATCTAAGCAAGAAGCAGCGACACTGTTTGTAGGAAACCACAAGACGGAGATAAAGAATGCGAAGTTTATTATTACATCTCGTACAGTAGTTACCAAATATTGTACACATTTCCGTAGAAAAGTCATTTCCACAATGTACTTCATTTCCTTTTCTGCTTCTAACTTGATTTGTTCTTAATACGCTCACATTCTTTTTTGCATTTTTCTGGACAAAATTTTTACCAGTTGCTGGTAATTGCCAATGATTTCAGCCACCCTGTCAACATTTACCACTTATATCACACTTTGATCAGTTGCGTACACTACACTACTATTATCAATCTATTCTAATTGATGCTTTGTAGTACTGTTCGTCTAGGATAGCAGTGAATATAGTGTAACAGACATTATACAAAGATGTTACGTCCTTGGTAGCTAAGTAACGGCTAGTTGATTTATTTATTAAAAGATGAGGTTTGAGTGATTGTTTCGTAATGGTACATCTAACTATCAATGGATACAGAAAAGAATGATCAAGGGGACTGAATCATCAAGTTTCAGCACTTATTTACTACTATAAGGAAGGCACAGCTGGAGATGTCTTCATTGAAACTGTTGTCCGCAGCAGTTTGAACCAATGTCATCCAATATAGCGGTTAAAAACGTTACCAGTGAGCTATTCAGGTGGAGACACTAATGATGGTTGATAAAATGTATTAGTTAGCTTCACTCGATAATCAGATATTCAAAGATTGTCACAACAGCTCCATAAATTTCATTAACCGTGTTATTTTGTGAATTTTTTTCTTTACAGCTCTACTCTCATTTCTTCTGATTAATTCACAATGACTACTTTGATACAGTCAAATGAAGAGGAACATGAAAGCAGTTTTCTGAAATCTGAAGTAAATAAAACTGATGATAACTCAGAACGTCAGTTGAAAAAATTTACTCAAAATGGAAAAAGTGAAACATACAGAAGAACTCGAATGCAAAAGGTAAGCTAGATGTTCATGTAAAGTTTCTCATTCTTATCTTTATTTGTGAATGCATTTTTCGTATTAATTCAAAGTATGAGCTTCACTTTTGTAGTGTGTCGATTAAGGAGAATCAATAAAGTGTACTGAACCCTCATATGTACAATCTGAACATACTGAAAAAATAACATAAAGGTATGACTGATCTCACCCTACTCAGTGACAAGTCAGTAGTATACATAGTACGAACCTAATTTCCACTTTGTTGATATGAACATGATCTCAACACCTGGATTATGCTTAGTTATATCTATCTCACTGTTGGCAGGAAATCCTGTAAACAACTGCTTGTATTCTATGTAATTTGAAATATTTAACTGTGTTTCTTGGATTCATATGGTTTTATTATTGATGAGTTGGACTACAGACTACTGTTTAATGTTTAGATGCCAAAAAGTTGGCCAGCAGGCCCTATTGGTTGGTATGGATGTCTTCTGACCAAATACTCGGCATAGTTAGTCTAAGCGAGGCCATTTTAGAATGTTTACAGCCATTTTTAATCCACCTGTGAAATTCTTTCAAGTTCAATTTCCTAGTAATCTTTAAAAAGCCTACAAATATGAAATTCAGAATGAAAAGATGAATCCGCTTCAGTCTTTCTTCGAGAAGTCAAAAATTGTTGGTCACTTTACATGTTCCTCATATTCAATAGCTTTTCGCTTTGATTTTCCCATTGATCTGTCTACCATGATCTATTCATTATATTCAAGCCTCATTTTTCGATACAAGTAGGCCTAGTTTTCATTCTTATTTCATTTCTAATGAAAAGATGTCAGTTAATCTGATTTCATTGTTTCATTTTTTTTAAGCGGAAGTAAATTTATTTAATCAGCTGTGTATATGTCAACTTACTCGCAGTTAAACTCCTTTAAGATCGCTGTTGATTTCCTTAAGTAATACCCCTTCTTAAACTCTTTACAACAAAATCCATGATATCACAAGGGTGAAGTTCAGCAAACAAACGTCGGTATACCTTTTTCTACAGTCTTGGTTCGTAGCACTGCTCAGTATTCTCATGTTCTTTTTTAGTTAGCCATCAGACTATGTCAACGTTAACTGGACAGAATGTTATGCATTTCTATGTTGTTTTAAAAGTTCCGCTAATCCAAAACAACTTTCTGTCATGAAACTGGATAATACACTTCTTGATTCTTGTTGAATATCCTTGAAATGAATTCCCTATGATCAAAGTGAGCAATTTAGAGCTAAATAGACAATTACAGTTTACGGATATCTACTGGTAACACCGGGATAACATGACTCATCTGAAGATGGAGAGGAATAGTCTGTACGATTCCAACTCATAGAATGAATCCTAAATAACTTACAAACAGATTCGATGGTCTTATATCGAACCCCTTGAACGATCGTAGTTTTGAACTATTAGGGTCCATCAAACAAATACAAGATACATTTGGAAGTAGTATTCATCATGGACTGACATCAGTTGGGGAACCATTGAAAATCTGGGAGGACTGGACAGCTGTTCCGTCCTAATATGGGACTCAGCAGTACGCACCCATGACCCGGCTATGGATCGAACTCAGAACCTTCACGGCGAACGCGCTAACCATTCGGCCACTGGGTCGGTTTCCAGTGGTTCACAATTTCCAACTTCTATCAATTCATGACGCAGCGCGACTATCAGCCAAGGTCTTCAGTTAGCACCCACTTCTCTTCCGACTGGTTGACCCCACAGATCATGGATTCTCATTAGAACTTCCTAACATCCATCTGGAAGCAAGTCACTAATTACTCTATAGTGCTCATTAGTGACTTGCTTCCAGATGGATGTTAGGAAGTTCTAATGAGAATCCATGATCTGTGGGGTCAACCAGTCGGAAGAGGAGTGGGTGCTAACTGAGGACCTTGGTTGATAGTCGAGCTATGTCATGAATTGATAGAAGTTGGAAATTGTGAACCACTGGAAACCGACCCAGTGGCCGAATGGTTAGCGCGTTCGCCGTGAAGGTTCTGAGTTCGATCCATAGCCGGGTCATGGGTGCGTACTGCTGAGTCCCATACTAAGACGAAACAGCTGTCCAGTGTTCCCAGATTTTCAATGGTTCCCCAACTGATGTCAGTCCATGATGAATACTACTTCTAAATTAAAAATTCCCATTCATCTCAAAAATACAAGATACATTTGTCTAAAACTCTTCTGTCTTCACATACACTTCAACGAAGCAAAGCTTTATTCTAATAAAAGCGTAATAAAATGTATAATTCTGTTTTTCAAGAAAATGTTAAACTAATAGAGTGGATAATGTCTTTCAGCTATAACACGGTTTATCAGATTGGTTACGTTTTCAATTTATTCTATCAATTTCAAGTATCGATCTGTCGCATTTTTCAATATCACCCTGCCTTCCTAAATTTCAGACTAATAATTATTACTTATGAAAATTATTCAGTTTCTTAAACTGGATTTTCATTGTTTCCTTTACTTTCCTCCTTATCCAGTGTATCCGAAGCTGCTACTTGAACCATTTAAGTAGATAAGCATTATTATTATTTTTCCCTTGGGTTTCCAGTAGAAAATAGGGATTCAGTAGCACATCCCCATTCCACACTCTTCTACGCAGTCTTCCCTATCAACCTCGCTACACCACTCTCCAGTAGCTTTCATTTATTCCTCACATCGTCTCCTATATATCGCCCTCACCTCTCACGCACAACTCGTCGTTTCCCCTTTCGATTCCACTCGAGTGTCTTGCCTGACCTGATGCGTGATGTCCCCAATCGGACTTCTCAGTATATGTACAATCTAATCCAATCCAATCCATCTCCACTTCAACTCTCTTCCACTGCATATCTGATGGGTGATAGCTTCTTGGTTGGTTCGTCCATTGCCAAACTTCCTTGTTACTTATTCTTATTATTCTGTCCATCTGGCCTGATCTTCAGTATCCAGTGAGCGTAGTTGGCAGCTGTTGATGTGATGCGTATCTGTAGTTTGTTGGAAATGCTTTTCGTGACGCACCAACCATCTCAACCATCACATAGCAGGACTGACTTACTTGACTGGATCGGTGTTGGAAATGCGGATGTTGTTCACGCCTTGTGCTGAGTGCAGTAGATCTGCATACTGATTTCAGATTATTGGAATCCTGTCTTGCTTTCCGGATCCTGGCTGTCTTTGATATCCTTGTCTGTGCCAGTGCCACCACCTGTAGTTGAAACGATGCTTCCTAGTTAGGTAGGTAGGTGTGAGGTTGTAGGTAGGTAGGTAGGTGTGGGATTGTAGGTAGGTATGTAGGTAGATAGGAAGGTAGGTAGGTGAAAGAGACAACTTCGTTTAGGTATCTCCCGTTCATGGTGATTGGTGCTTGGTGTTGATGTTGTTCTTCGTTGGGTATCTTCATCACTTCTACCTCTGTCCTCTCCACTCTCTCTCACTTGAAGTCCCGTGTCTGTTGCACAGTCTCACCTCTTCTGTCAACTTGTTAGTTTTCGCCTGTAAATCTTCGAGTCTGCGCTACAAGGTGTTGGACATAAATCGTCGGCGAAATCCAGGTCCTCTTCTAGGCTGTTTTCATCGATGTGCTTTGAAGTTTCTTCAGCGATTGGATTTGTTTTCGGGGGTAGGGTTGCTAGGCCAATTCCCAATCTCCCCTCTTTACCCGAGCTTAGGACCAGCTAGTAAACTAATGAAATAGTTGACTAGGCAAGTAGAATTCATTGTTCATAATCATGTCAAAGTAGTGATAATACTTCTTTTTTCCACTTTTTTTTTAGTAACTTTACTGCCCTTTTGTTCTTTGATTTAACTGGTAGTAGAGTTTTCCATATATCTGGAACTGATATTCATTGCTTAACCTCACTCTCTGCTTAACTACATAAGCTATGGCTGGATTCTTTCCTACTATACTCATTTTAGAATTATCTATCACTCTGTGTCTAGCTACGTTCCAATTTTCTGCTATCCTGTCTAAGTGAGATCGATTAGTTTGGCCTATAAACTTGACCTCATAGTCATTGCAAGATATTTAGTAAGTTACATAACTCTGACTGACTGGGTCAATATAATACTTAAAATGAAACGTTTGTCCTTTAGTGAATTTGAAGATTTGAGTAGTAACTTGATCTCATCCTTGTTGAGTGTCCTAACTGGTGTTTCTGGCATAGCTTCCTTATATGGCAACACTGTAAGGACCTGAAATTTCATCTCTGTCGTGTTGCAACCATTGTTCACATCACTATTTCGCCTTTTTCATGCCTCTCCTTATAAATTTCTGTATGGAAATCAAGAGGACAGTTATTGAGAACTAGAGTTTCTCCAATATATTTCGTTTATTGATTTACATTTTTTTGACTGACCGGAGAGACTCTTAATTCGATTTCTTAGACATTTAACTATTATTATATTGTTATTTGTCCCTTGGGTTCCTAATGGAACATAGAACTTCAGTAGCACGTCTCCAGTGCACTCTGTCCTCTGAAGACTTTTGAACCTGGTTCCACGACTGCCCAGAAGCTCTCATTTCTTCCTCTCACAATCTGCTCCATGTCACCCCCGGGGATGCTTAACTCGTCGCTTCCCATCTGGGTTCCACTTGAGCGTCTGGCACGTGATGTACCCAGTCGGCCTTCTCAGTGTAGTATGAAATGAACTGATGTCGATTAGAATATTACTGGTTTTCTGCAAAGATTGTTGTCCAAGCCATCATCTTGTTGTCGTTTTACTTTGTAATTCTTCGTGTTCATCTTCTAACTTGGAAATAAATGATATCGCATGTGCCAACTGAGCGTCTATGGACATAACTGGATTTCAACACAGTGAATGTGTTTTCGCATTTCTTTCTAAGAGCCATACTCTGTCAGCTGTTCATAAGAATATCTGCTACAGCTAGGGGCATTTGTAGTCCGATATTCACTGTTTCTATCTATCTATGAAGTTGAGGTGTAACTTCTGCTATAATTTCATCAGTAGGTACCTTCGCTCTAAGAGTAAAGTCATGATCATCTTTAAATTTATTTCTGACAGCTCTAAGAGTGATACTAACTGTCTCATCATGAATTATCGCTTTACTTCCTCTTCCATATGAAGTTTCTGTAATCTTTGTGTCGTTTTATATAAGTTGGTAAATCTAGAAGTTCAGTGACTTCTACTAGAGGGTAATAACGACGCTGAGTATTCAGACTTTTGATACGTAGAAATTTTGCTCATTTGAACCATTAGTTTAATTACATAATCTAGTTCATGAACTTCAACCATCCCGTACCTTTTATTAGGATTTTTGGTTTAAAACTTCAAAGTAGACTACTTTGACTCGACTACTTGATATTAAACTTCAGCATTGGATAATTTAAGTTCAGATATCTTAAAGGGTATCACTCCCCCTCAAATATAGTCAAACTTTGTAGAGAATTTTGAATGACTAACTAGTTATCTACAGTCTATGTGATGTTCAGTGGTGAAGCTTACGCTTCAGCAACTAGTCCGGGTAATATTCATGTGCGTGTTTTTCAAGTGAGTATACAATATGATTGACTTACTTCTAAATGGATATTGGTGAAGCCCAATATGCCAGCTTGTTTTTCATGCACTGCTAAATCAGTTCTTGACTTGAGAACACAATATAGAGGTTTAAAGCATAGAATGTTCTACTTTGTGACTTTGACAAACATTAATGAAGGATATCCGTGGCATTATCACCATTCAATCTGCGACTTATTGATAGTGTTCATTTCGTAACTGTCTTGATCTGTTTCGTAGTCTTATTTTCTTTCGTATTTTTCTCTATAACTCTATATGGGTAGTCACTCACTCGTAGTATTTCTCGGAGGGTTTCTAATTCTTTAATAAATGTATTACCATTGCATATCTTTTTTCTCATTGATGAAGATGAGCACAAAAGACTCTACTTCCAACATAAAGGTACCTAACGATTCAATTTGGAAAACGTGTCTGTAAGATTCTATCATTTTCCTGATATATTTACAAATGTAGAGATGTGAAAATGAGTCGTCCGAAAGAAAATCATCCTCACTTTGTATTTCAATGAAAAAATAGAAAAAAATGTGAAAGTCATAGGTAAGAGAATTGTTAGAAGGTTGGTATTTAGGCCAGTCGGCAGTCAACAGACATATTGAGGTTAACTCAATCTATCAACCAATAAGACCCAATAAGAAGGTTAAATTTCAGGTCATCAGGACAACCAATTGACAATAACAACACCTAGGCAGAACCGACCAATCACACACAAGGCCATCGAGACAAGTTGCTGAATAAATTGAGGAAAGAACCTTACTGGTCACTTCTTTCAGACGTTTGTGCTGATGGTATTGTCTATGATGACAACGAACGGTCTATGACTAAACAATCCAGCTAAGAGAAAAAAACCTCATCAAAATTATCCTTCTGAGCTACAAAGGTTCTCTAGTATAACCTCAAATTCTTTGTCGTTTATTCCCTTCATTCCTACACGTTTCATCAACTTGTAAAATATATATAACTTTGGTTGCGTAAATCCTCATTCATATATGGGAAGGTGGACGAAAAAAATCTTCCTGTTTCGATATTGTCTCTGATACCTACACGTGCATTTGTTTGTTTAAATACCTGCTGAGATATAGGACCTATCGTTTTAAACACCAGAAATGAACTGAAAGAGTAATCGATATCTGATGACACTGGCTTCTAGAAGTTTATAAAATCTTTAATTTCCAATTTATACTGTTGTTTCCTCAAGGCTACTACATTAAAAAGTTAAACATTCGAGCAAATTAACGAAAATTAATTAGTCACTTTCAGTTTTTCGTCAGTTGAAGGTTAACTGATGGAATGCAACTGTAACGGAAAATTGATCTGAAAATCCCTCCTGATCACCCTATTTTATAGTATTGACATTTATTTGAATATTTTCACCCTCGTTATGGATGGTGTACCTTTGACCCGGTGTAATATTATATGGTTGTTTGATTGTCTCCTTTGACTTTGTACTCCGTATTTGCCTTTGTATGATTGAGAATTATCATGAATGTTTCATTTTCCTATTATGTGATGCTGGACTGTTGACAAGGTGATGTTGTTTTACTGCTCCCGACATTTTGTTTTGGTTCAACTTACGATTGTACTGTGATTTGACTATTTGTCTTTTGACTGTCTACTGGAAACGTTTATCTGTTGATTTGATTCTGGTCGACAGAATTTTGATCCCTTTTGTCGGGAATATTCTTATTGACTCTCAGGTACTTAACAATTGTATTTGTTTAACGAGTTTTTACCGTATAGTACGTATTTACACCCGAGAACGTTTTGAACTGTATAGTTACCCAAAGGCACTGTTGGTGTATTTTGTAATTTTGATATAACTTATTGTTGAGTTGATAATAACATAGATTTTGTAATGAATCTACCACTGATTTACTACAAACCGTGTTTTGATATTTCGATCCAATTTTTGACTTTGCATCACTCGCGGAAGTTCAGAAGCTATACAGTAGAATGCAGGAACTAGTCAGATTCGCGTTATTTGGCACCGCCTAGTTATTTCCCTCGTTCAGGCCAAGATTATTGGATTTTGGCTGTTGCAGCAACCACTATCCACTGCTGTCAGGGAATATCTGTTCTCACGCCCTTCTTGGTTTATCTTAAGGGATACAGCTACTAATTAAAGCTTCGATAAATATATCTCGAAGCAAGTCACTCTTGAACAAATGACTATCATTTGATAAGGGGACGAAAGAGATGTCCAACTCTCCCAAGTATCCAATGGCTTTCTGAATGAGGCCAGCTAATAATGAATACAATCTTGGAATTATATCAATTGAATTTGAGAGTAGGTGGGGAATCAGTGATTTCTTTAAATTGGTATTCATCATGGATTGGTGTCAGTTGGAGAGACACTGGAAACCTGGAAGTACCGGATAACTGTTTCGTCTCACTAGAACGGGATTCCTCAGCAGTGTGTATTCCTGACTCCACCTCACGATGGATCTAATCCATGACCTTCAGGTTCTGTGGCGAGCGTGTTACCACTGGACCACGAAATAGCGTGATCATCACCCAATGTCATCATTGAGTATTTGTCCTCACGGCCACCAGGTTTACCGCACTGGTTGTGACTTCTCATAGGAACTTCAGCAGTCACCTCTTAAACCTGGTCAAGAATGAGTACTAGAAATGAACTGACAGAAGTTGGACATTTCGACCATAGGATCCTGATCCACTGGCTCAGTGGTAATGTTCTGGCTGCCAAACCTGAAATGACATGGGTTGGATCCCTGATGGGGTCATAGGTGAGCACCGCTGCGGAGTCCCATACTAGGACGAAACAACTATTTAGTGCTCCCAGGTTTAAAATCTCCCTGCTACTGACACCAGTCCATAATAAAATCAAATGCACATTGTTGCTCCAGGATTGATCTTCAACGATACTTTGGCTAACAATAGAGAGTGAAGTGGTTGAGTGTGCTGATCACTTAACTTACCTGAGAAGCAGGATCAGCCCTGGTGGCTCAGTAGCCGATGACATCTCTGTACGAATACAGAAGGCTCGGTTGGTTTTTGACTAACTGACGTGACCTGAGGCGGCACTCAGGCGATATCCGATTGTCTGTTAAGAGTCGCGTTTAGTGCACTTGCACTGTAGTGCGCTCTGTTCTACTCTATGGCTGTGAAACTTGGCCATTGAAGGTGGAAGACATAAGAAGGCTTCAGGCGTTCGACTGTTGTTGCCTTCGTAGTATAGGCCGTATTCCGTGGTGTCACGATATGAGTAACTCGGAAGTCAGGCGTAGAGTTTAAGGGTGGAGAGGTAAGTCATTTGACATGATTGTGAACCTTGATCGATTGAGATGGCTCCAATATATGCTACGTATGCCTAGTCACCGTCTGTCTCATAACACAATGTTGATCGAAGTAGGTTCAGGCTGGAAAAAGACCCGAGGTGGCCAGAGTAAAACATGGTATCCATGTATGAAGTCACTGACTGTTGGTTTGAACCATGTCGGGCAATGCAGACTACCCAGTTGGGATCGATGGGAGAAGAGAAACGAACCAGTGGTTGGAGACTGACTCAAGGTGATCACACAGCTCAGAACCGATGTCAGTAGCGCAGATATATCCTCACATACATTATCCTCATCTTAACGCTATACAGAATCTCATCGTTTTCTCACTCCTTCTTTCTCTCTTTTAGTACTTTTCTTTTCTTCTTCATCTTCCACTTCACTCCCCTTTTACTTGATGTACTGATATACTTGGTCCTATGTTGATTTAGATGGATGGATTGGATGATAAAATCAATCACCATAAATCACCATTGAAAATTATTGGTCTCTTGATATGTGTATTTCTGCAATATATTTCCATTTGATAAAATTACTGTCATAGTTAAAGGTTGGCTTCTATCATTGTATATTTACACAAATGAGTGCAGTATAAGTTACAAAGTATGTGAATGCTTCCAATTAGCTATATCACTTCATAGTGACCATAGTAAATCTCTAGCCTAATGACTTTTAGTGTCATTAGTATGTATAGTTCAAGTTTTATACAAATGACAAAGTATTCAATATAACAGTTGAATCTCATAAGGATTCGCCTTAGCCAACTTTAAACGTAATTTACTAGAGATGAACAGAGAATATCAAGTTAAATTAAGGCTAAAAATTGATAAACTAACGACAAATTTTAATCTACCCACCATGTTTGTTTTCATTTTTCAAGTTAAATGATAAAATAGAGAGAGAGAGAGAGAAAGAGGGCGAAAGATTTGATCTAATCACATCATAATTTGTATAAGGTGATAAAGATAAACTAGTCAACACCTGAACATATTTTCTCAGACAAAATAAGCTTAGGAAATATAAAGTAACCGCTTACCTCTTATCATTTGCTTTTTCTTTCTTTAAGTATATGGAGAGAAAAATGTTATTCTAATAGTCTTTTAATCTGTTTAATTCAATGAATATGATGTCTATGCTTTGCCTTTTTTTCGTATTTTGTTGTTATATAATTTAAGATGTTTGCATAGACAATGTAAGTATATGTAACAAGTGATTAGATACAGAAACTTTGAATGTTTTCAAAGAATTTACTCATCATTAGAGTTGTTTTTGTGCTGATATATCTAGGCAAAACATGTTGAATATCTCCTCCCTCATTTCTGTCTTCCTGTACTCCTACACTTTATTCCTTTAAGATGGATTATGTCTAAAATTTATACTTTTTATCTTATACTATCTCAAATTTAATTTAGACGCCAGTTTAAAGGTCTAGTTGAAGAACTTTCTTGATGTGGTACGCATTCATTTATATTTCTTGTTGAAATAAAAGCTGAAAGAAAGACCAGTTGATCATTACGGCGAAGGAGGTGGATTTTAGCGATGTTGTATCCTATGAGGTTTGGATGTTATCAGCGTAAAATTTCAAAGCGTTGAGGACTATAAGAATTTCTCCACACGTGATATTAGTGCCCAACCCGTAGAAACCGTAATATAGACAGTTGGTAACCTTCACCCAAAGATTATCATTATTATTTGTCCCTTGCGTACCTAGTGGAACATAGGGCTTCAGTAGCACACCTTCCTTTCACTCTGTTCTTTTGAACATGGCCCCACGACTTCCCATAACCTCTCATTTTTTCCTCAGACCATCTCCTTCATGTAACGGTCGCCTCGGACGCCCAACTCGCCGTTTCCTATCTGGATTCCACTCGAGGGCCTAGCCTGAGAGGGATGTCCCCGAATGGTCTTCTCAGTGCATGTCCGGTCCATCTCTGCTTCCACTTCTTCTGCATATTTGTTAGGTGATAGGTTCTCGGTTGGTTCGTTCCCAGACTTCCTTGTTGCTTATTCTACCTGGCCATTTGAGCTTCAGTAACGATCGTAGGGGGCACTTGTTGATAAATATCTGTAGTTTGTTAGAAATGGTTTTCATAACGCATCCAGTCTCTCAACTGTCACATAGAAGCACTGACTTGGTGTTGAAAATGCGGATGTTGTTTACGCTTTATGCTGAGTGTAGTAGATCTCCACACTAGTTTCAGGTTAATGAACGCCTGTATCATTTTTCTATCTTGGCCGGCTTTGACGCCCTCGTTTGTGCCGCTGCCACCTGTAGTTGAAACGATGCTGCCTAGATAGGTGAAAGAGGCTACTTCGTTTAGGTTTCACCTGTTCATGGTGATTGGAGCTTTTTGTTGTCGGTGGTGGCATCATCAGATTTCTTTATCATTATCCGAACTGACTGATGCTAGAAGACTAATTCCAGTTTGCTCTAACCATGATGAACAGCAAAATTTACTTAAGCGTAAATTGACCAATAGTCTTCGGAGTGATCACTGGCAATGGTGGATAGTGAAAACAGTTTGTCCTGATGACACTCGATGTGACTGACTGTTTCTGCTATGAGGTTATCAAGGTCTGCATACTTACAAGTATCAGTATTTTAGTCTATTCACATTGGTATACAGCGTGTAATCTTTTAAGTCTCAGTAAATTAGTGGATATGGTTCAAAGGCTAGTTATGTTGGTAAATTTTATCTCACTAAATCCTCGTCATATTGTGATATTCCATAGAAGTAAATGATTAGTGTAACAATGAAATTCCGGTTATTAGTAGCTATCTTAACTGTGTGTACACTTGCATAAAAGCTGAAAAACTGAATGTTTCGCTTTCAAAGATTACGGGGGATTACTCTAAATTTGTGTAGAAGGCCACAAAACTGTTTTAAATGCCTATCAGAGTCATTAAGCCGGAATATCTCATCCTGTTGCAGTATTCTGTTGATTTGTAATGCATCTTATCACTAATCTGTTCCTTACATTGCTTCAAATTCTCAGGGATTGATTTTCTTACAAGAGATTCTTCAGTAGAATAAGGGCATGCAAGCACGATAAACTTGTCCATTTCTAGGGGTTCTTACCGATTGCAACATCCGGTAAAAAGTGCACTGCGGTGGTGATCATTTTCTTGAATTCAGTTATCATTCAGAACTAGAGAATATGTAATTGGTTGCCTTCCAGTGACCAGTCAGTGTGAACTCCACATTTTTGAACGCTACCATCGAAAATTTTACCATCTTAACAAGTCTTTATCATCTTAGAAATACTGTTTTCTGACTGAGGAGTAGTATGTGTTAACTATTCCTTTGTTAGATGTAGCAAAGTGGTTGAGCTCACCAGCCGCTTCACTTATCTTGTTGTCTGATGAAACTTGGGATGCTCTCATGAATGTATCAGTTTCAAGAAAGATGAGACAAGACTTGTTGTGGTCTACCTGGTGGCTAGCAGTGGAATCCAGAATGCGCGTTCCTCCCTATTTGGGACTTGTCAGGTGGAAGTACTTGCTCCCTAATGGGGCTCGAACCCAGTATCTATCACGTCAACCGCCAAAACGTTATCCACCAGGTCACTGTGGGATGAGATCCACCTCTACCGTTGCCATACTGGTTCTCACTGGGAACAGGATCACTCCCTAGGGTGCAGACACATCCATCTGGCGAACTGGTCTCAAATAGAACGAAACACGTGCTGAATTCCACAGCTAGCCATCAAATAAACTACAATTTAATGAATATCCAGGCAGTATCAAGGCATCCAGATAGGAGCCAGTCTGCCAAAAGAAGTCGAGCAATTCCACACTGCATATCAACAAGAAACTGGGAGTGTCAATAAAGGGAAAAGACTAATTTATACTTTCTAACTTATGCCACCTAAGGTCTATGGAGGCCTTTTAGCACCCAGTTGAACTAGACAGCAAACAACGTTACGGTGGAGTTCCTCCGTGTTTCAGATCACTGACGTCTTCTTCACAACCTCTTTTATATGTGATGGAATTTTTCAAGTGTCAGGCCTATAAATCAAATGACAGGAATTATCCGAAGTGAATGTAAACCTTTGGTGACTTGTATGAGGCCAGCGTATTTCATGCACACTTGAACACTGAAGTGAAAGCTCACTGGAAAAATTCTAAGCATCATCAGACCTGAACATCATTTCATTTTATGAAATGTCCATCCCTTCTGAAAAACTGTGGACATATTGACTGACATCCGAGAAACAAACAGAAATAGTCTTTAGGGACTCTTTTGAATGCTATGCCAGATCAGTTTCATATGCTTTGATACATTCACATTCTATCTTTCGATTCAACTAGAGGTCTATATTCACACTGACTAATCACTGGAGAGCGATCAATTTCATGTTGTCCAGTCCTAAGGGCTAACCAGATTCTATCGATCTTTCTGATATGTGACCATCAAGCTAGAAGGCTCAGTACACTTTGGTGGATGTTAGCTGGTAAGAAGTCCTGGTCCTGGGCTACATGCTTGATGAGACCTGTCCCCTTTGTGAATCGAACCTGTGCAACCACTTGTTTTAGCCAGCTACGTTAACAATGAGCTAGTAGGACTTATTTGAGTCTACATAATTTGAAGCTTGGTATCCCACTATCTGGTTAGCAATTGAGTCTTGTCAGTAAGTCGGTAATGCACCACCTTGATTCTTGATGCAGTCAATACTTTCAATTCTTTAGTTTATGTTATGGACAGCCTGGAAACTAAGAGTTTCTAGAACAGTTGTACAAGCAATTTCAAAACACAAAGGAATAAAAAATCAGTGCAATCATAACAAATTTCTAATATGCCTAAAATCTTGCATTCTATGCTCGAAATGGTTACCAGTAGGTAACGGATATAGTGTTGATTATCGCCTATCGATCATGTTTTGCAATGTGGCCACTAAGTGAAGCTACATAGCACTGCGTTGCACTTTGCTCCGATTTTAGATGTTACTGGTCGATTGGTAGGAACCTCTTATTGACAAAGAGGTGACACCCATTCGTGAGGATCATCTGAAATCCTGAGGAAACTAATGATCTGTCTGTAGTTGGAATTTTCATTGCCAAAATGTTATATATTGCTTGAAAGCCTTTCTTAATTTGGTGGGTTTTCAAAACTTTCAAAAACTGGATGAATGCATCTGGTGATCTTCATATACAACACATACATCCTGAGGATTATGGGTTTCGATGCTGGTGTTAATGAGTTGTTTATGATCAAATATCGAAGGGATAATGGCAGCTGTGATATGAATGACAGACCTGTAGCTAATTGCTTTTGCCTTGTCAACCAAGAGTCAACACCAAGTGGAAAAAAACACTGAAAATTAGTGAACATCAATAGATGTTCTATTTATCTTTTGGAATTCTTTACCAGTGCTGGTGCTCACTCAACTTCAAATTGATTCTATGCCCAAAATCTACAGAGTTGGAGTTGTATGGCTTCCATTTTCTGGATGAAGTCAATTTATGAAATAATGTGACATTCATTGTCACCGATAAATATTCGTCAACATAACCGAGTTGATTTATCCCATAAGTAGCAGTTTTCCATTAAAACGATGAGAATTTCAACTCATAACAAGTCATTAATAGAAAGCGAATTCAATAAGATGCAGCGAGCGATTGACCAGAACCCAGATTACTTGAGATTACCAAGTTCATTGATAAGAATAAAGGCAGGAAGCAAAAATCTGGCTCATGCTTAGATTCAACTCAAGAGTATCTATGTTACTGAATCATGAGATTATAACGGAGTATTTGGTGAGAGGATTAAAACCTAGCCTGAATCGACAGTCAAGTTTTATGTTTCATTTAGTAAAACATAATTCCTGGGGTTAGTGCATTGAATCCTGTTACAATGAATATATTGATTTAACCATTCTAGAAATACTCAAATACAGTCTAGTCCATGAGTCCACATTTAAAGAACCATAGTGAAACTAAAAATTTGTAGGTAGGCAACTTATCCTACATTATTACGAGTCATCAGTTTGTAAAACTGAACTTCCTTCACATAAAATCCTCGAATAAGGTGATTCTTCAATATGATGCATTGAAATCAGTACTGAAGGTAGTTTATATGTGGTTATTGATCAAAATTTCATACTCTTTATGAATATGTCAGGTCACATCTCATCTGTATCTGATAACCATATTCTCTTTCATTGAAGTTGTAATCCAAAGGAGCATATTATCTGCAATGTGAAACATCCACTGGTCTTACTTAGATAGAGCCTCGGAAAATCACTATTTCTTGAAGTATTTATTATTATTATCAGTCCCTTGGGTTCCTAATGGAACATAGGGCTTCACTAGCACGTCTCCAGTGACCTCTGTTCTCTGAAATCTTTTGAACCTGGTTCCATGACAGCCCACAACCTCTCATTTCCTACTCGCACGACCTCCTCCATGTCACCCTCGGATGCCTAACTTGTCGCTACCCATGGGGATTCCACTTGGAGGACTGGCCTGACGCGTCATATCCCCAGTCGGCCTTCTCAGTGCATGCCCAATCCATCTCCACTTCCACTCTCTTCTGCATATTTGTTCAGCAATAGGTTCTTGGTTGGTTCGTTCCCAGAGCTCTTTGTTGCTTATTCTTTCTGGCCATCTGATCTTCAGTAGCGAGCCAGTGTAGGCAGTTGTTGATGAATGTCTGCAGTTTATTGGAAATCCCTTTCGTAACGCGCCAAGTCGAACCATACAGCAGCACTTGACTGACTTGACTGGATTGGTGTTGAAAATCCGGATCTTGTTCCACATGCTGAGTGTAGAAGATCTCCACATTGGTTTCAGGCTAATGAAAGCCTGTCTTGCTTTTCCGATTCTGACTTTGACATCCTCGTCTGTGCCTTTGCCGCCTGTAGTTGAAACAGTGCTTCTTAGATAGGTGAAGGAGGTTACTTCCTTTAAGTTTCTCCAATTGATGGTGATTGGAGTTTTTTGTTGTTGTTGTTGGAGTTGTTGGTGCGGTACCTTCATCACCTCATTTCTTGAAGTATAGAAATGGAAAATTGATAGGGTAATTGTAGACAATCCCAGTCTATGAAAAGAAAAGTTTAACAAACATGCATAACTTCAAGTGTAATTAACAATTTTGTTCTGATTAGTTGACCAGTATTGAATTAGGTCAAATTATGCGCATTTTACTAATCAGATGGATACAAAAGACGAATATAAATGACGGCATTTTGCATAGTTATAAAGAATGACAAAGTAATTATAATGTAGATTATATGTGATTTTGTAATTAATTGTGACATAAAGGAGGTTAACAAGTTTTTTCAAAGCTTATAGTGTATAAATCCAGGCGACAGTACCTAATTTGATCTGCGTATTAATAAGGAAGATTATTATGTCGAACAAATGGTTATTATCATTTGACTATTTGATATAGCCGTGGTTTGGCTATAACGATTGGAGGTGAAATGAAAACTTAAACCACGGTCGGATTCGAACCAGTGACCACGGGGTTGCTGGTCTGATGCTCTACTAACTGAGCTACAATGTCCAACTGCCTCACAGTTTTTCATCTCACTTCAATCACAGGCTGAATTTCACCCGACTACAATAGGAGTTCGTGATGCGTTACCGTCGCTTGATAGTATTCACGCTGACTGCTGCCTAATCAGGACTTCTCATCCCAGTTCAAATCCGACTAAATCAGAAAGGGGTGGTATCATACTGATTATCATTTTGACTATCTGAGATAGCAGTCGTGGTTCAGTAGACTTGTATTATCGATAATGGGTGATGATTGGAGGTGAGATGAAAACCCTCGGTGATCTCTGGTTCGAATCCAGTAGTGGTCCACATTTTCATTTCACCTTCAAAAATGAGCCAGCACCAAAAAATAAGTCGAAGAAGAGGAATATAAAGAAGGAGAGGGATTTGAAAAGTCCTCACACAACACATTCAACGTTTAAGGACCCAGTAAGTAGTCAATGCGTAAACCTCAGCTGAAAAACCACTGGAAATCAGAAAACATTTGAAAAGCAATCTGTTCTACTTTGGAACTGGTGGACAGTGTGCACCCAGTACCCAATACGACAGAATCTCCATCACCCAACCACTTAATCCTTAAGTTGCAATCAAGTTGCTCATATTTTCAAACTTCTACCTGTTCCAGGGAGATATTCTAAGATCGTATTGTGTTTTCTGTAGGCATTTATCTACATTTTCGGCCTGGCTGATTTCATAACTACTCAGAGAAATCTCTTGTTCTTCATAGTTCACCTAGGTGATTTTAATTCATTTCAGAAATTAACTTAATGGTAATAAGTGTCTGAAAGATCATCCAGCTGTAAAACAAACCTGTATTTTGAAGATTGATAATCTGTGAGATACATGAAATTTTTAGTATCAGTTAGGTCGAAACCGATGACAGAAGTCATCTGATATCTTGAACTATATAAAATCAAGTGTAGCAGGATAATATGAGCTCATCTATACTATTTCGAAGAATTTCCTCATAAGATCAGGTGATAACGTATAGGGGGAAGTGGTTAGCAGTGTGAGTAGAAGATTGATCATTCATCTGACTGTTAGGTGAATATTCTTGGTATAGAAAGTTTATAAGTGGATGAAAAATAGTCAATCTTTCCCACACTTTCCTAGTTGATGGTGGTTTGGTGTTTTTTGAACTCTGATATTTTGTTGTGAACGTTTCATCAATAAGCTTACCAACATCATCAGCACTAATTTCATAGAAAAGTGAAAGATAATTGAATATTACACAAATGTTTAAATAGTATTTCTTTATTGACCTCGCATGTTGTCCATTCGTAAGTTGGGGAGGAAAATTCTATTAATCTTAAATTTCCTTCGGTCACATTGGTAGTGAAATTGTATCATTTGTTACTGTCATATTGTCTATCATTATTACTTTACTTCATCAATTTGCTTTCGGTTGATAGACAAATGTTTTCTTCTACCTAAGTAGATTGTAGATTGTGTGTATATTCACATGTCTGTTGATTAACATTTCATTTGAATGTTATACTTCTAGAATTTCACTCGCAACTTTGGGACTTAATCTCTAGAGGATTTCTATACTCTCTAAGTCAAATTTGTGATCGTGATTGTCTACAGGCATTGAAACCAAGGAGGCCGCATCATGTCGCTTTACTTCTAGTTGGTGTTAATGAGTTCTTTGAGCAGTTCGACAGTTAGACTAGTCAACATATTGTTGTGAACAACATTTTGTATATGATTTTGTAGATTCCATTTGTTCTGTCTTCTTTTGGTAATAGATCATGTGTTTTGTACAGCATATTGTGTAATGATTTTGTCGCATGAATGTATAAGAAACGAAATAATAACACTAACACGAGTACAAATAATAATGACAATACGAGAAGATAAAAGTTCAGAGTTTGTACTGTGTTACTCTATAAGGAAGGAACATTAGAATTAGAGCGACATTAAAATCCACAACTTCACTCAGAGATACGTTCTCTCGCCTGGCTTAAGGATTCCATAGAACCAACAGAGTAGAATAAACAAATCTATGTAGTCTCACACATTGGCTGTGAGTCAGACCAAGTATATAGGTCAGACTAGACCATCAGATGATACCGGAACACAGGGATTTAGCCAAATACAGAGTGACTGAACCCGAGAAGGTCGATAGATAACAAAACTACTTGGCTGTTCCAATCCACGCACGCGTTACCACACAACCACATAATAGAATGGTGGATAAAACCACTCTACTCAAGTAAAATATGATTACGTGGAAACGGAAAGAGCCACAGACAGAGATGCAACCAACACATGTAATAGGAATGACGCAACACCCATACCACACATATGGAACGTTTTACTACTAATAGAAACAGAGAATATGAAGAGAGTGACATAGTTATAAAAATTGGATATCGAATGTAGTGTGATTACACTGATATGATGATGAGCGATAATAATTTATAGTCGAAACGTCATCCAGTAAATAACACTATATCACTGTATGCTGTAATATCAAATAGACAAATCGAATATGGAATCAAACTCCGCTACAGTACCGAAGGTTGACACATATTGATAGATGGTGGAAATGAATAAGAGTGAATAATTAACCATCTAACGTCAATAAAAGATGATGTTATCAGACAACAGTCAGGAAGGGTTACTATTGGTAAAGATAGGCTGACTATAACTTCATTTTAGGCGTTTAATGGCTATAGTTTCGACAAACTTCAATAGAATGGAGCTCATTTGGTTGTTTATTGAAAACATCTGCTTGTTGTCCAGTGTTGAAAGAGTTACTTCCCTCTCAGACATAAACTATTAGGAATATGTTCAGGAAATCTAAGTTACTCCCATCTTCCTATTCTTTCTATGTGTGAGTTACATGTAAATTGATATACACAGTCTAAAGTAACATAGAAAGGGCACGTATCGACTTTCAACTGGACTGAAGACCAGGATATCATTTTCACTTGGTTGTATTGTGGTCTCTGAGATGGGTTGTTTAATCGTGAAGCTTTCATCGCCTTGCTAGACGACATCATCAGCACTAACTTCAGTATGAAGTAGTGAGCTGTCAATATCTCTCCATTAGTGAGTGATTCAGTGGCTTGCTCTGACCATGTGGTCTGTCACTGGTTGTTTCCTTCGATTGTTGTGTCATTCACTGACTGCATAGACTTTCCTATTGGCTGTTCCTCTGCTTCCCATCTGACCTCTCTGTCGTTTATCACTTTTCTTGTTGGTTGATAGATTGGGTCTATGTCTATACATCTGTTGACTGCTGACTGACTAACCGACCTGAATGTCAAGCTTCTAGGAATTCTCTGACATTCTTTGTGTTTCTTCTGTCCATCCAAAATTTATACATTGTCGGTATTGAATTCATGTCCATAGTTGTTATCCACGTGGATTGAAATGAGTGATGAAATGTCGTGGCGTTTAATAGCCAATTGGTGTTCATGTAGACGAAGGAGAAGAGGGTGGCTGCTTTGTCCAATGTAGTGTTGACTACAGTCATTGCAGTCGATTTGGTAAATGATATTTGGTTTGTCTTCTTTTCTTGTTGCATCCTGCGGTCTGCATAATAGTGTTTTCAGGGGATTTCTTGGTTTATGAGCCAGCCACACCAATTCCAAGTGGTCTCAGCAATCTTGTCGTCATTTCTGATACATTCTTTACATATGGGAGGATGATGCTTTTGTTGCTTTATGTCGATGACTTTGTAGTTGATGATGTATGGAATAGGCATCTTCTGATAAAGTTTCGTGGGCAGCCGTTCTTCTTTGGGATGGACATCAAGTAATTTTGTTCGTTTCTCTGTGAAGTTGTTGTACTGCAGTGTGTTCTCGCTCTTTTGAATAGAGTCTGCACGCAAGTGATCTTGTGTGTTGTTGGGTTGTTGCTATTGTAGTTGAGGATTTGACCAGTCAGTGTGTGTTGGCTTCCTGTACACTTGGGTTTCCAGCTTTCCGGCATTTGTCTTGCTGGCTAAAACATCCAGGAATGGTAGTTGGTTGTTTGACTCTTTCTCCATTGTGAATTTGATGTCATTGAAAAGGTTGTTGATCAAACTGTGGGTGTTTTCTACATCATCCTTTTTAACGATGACAACAGTGTCGTCTACATAACGAATCCAAATTTTTGGTTTGATGATAGGTAGGATGATGGCTTCTAGTCGCAGCATCACTGCTTCTGCAATGAATCCGGATATCGGTGATCCCATTAGAGTTCCTTTCATCTGTTTGTATATCTTGTCATTGAATTGGAAGTATGTTGTGAGACAAAGGTTGATGAGTTCCATCAGACTTGAACATTTGAGTTTTGTGAGTTCTGTAAGGCTTGTATCTTGATTGATCAGTAGGGATATCGTTTCCTTGGTCAGTTGAGGTTCGATGGATGTGTATGGTGCTGTGATATCGAAGGATATCATTAATTCATCGTTTTCTATGTTAATATTTTCGGTCTTTTCTAAGAATTCTGTTGGTGACTTGATGGAATGTCTGCATGATTGAACGAGGTGTTTTAGTTTTCTTGAAAGTCCTCTTGATATGTTGTATGTTGAGGTTCCCGGAAGTGAGACTACTGGTGGTAGAGGGATATCGGGTTTGTGTGGTTTTGGTCTGTGGCAGAATTGAGGAAGGAAAGGTCTATTCGATTTCATACACCATTTGTCTTGCTTCATTATTTCTTCTGCTTTGAAATGTTTGTTCACAGGTTTTATTTATCTGGTTGTCGAACTTTTGCATAGGGCTAGTTTCTTGTAGTTGATACACATTTTTGTCTTTGAGTAATTCCTCTGCCATCTTGATATAGTCTTCTTTGTCTGCTGAAAGTATAACGATATCTATCCTATTTTTCAGTCTTTTTATTATTTTCTGTTCTTGAGTGTTCATTTGAGCATGATGTCTCCTCTGCCTGGTTAATGGTACAATTTTTGCCTTATCTTTGTAAAATGATGTTATAACTAATCCCTGTTTATAGTTAATTGAATAAAACCTGTTTGAATTCCACGTCTTCCTTCGATGAATGTATCTCTACAGTATTCCATCTATCTTATGTTTTATAGTAATATCCAGGAAATTGAACTTTTCATCTTTTCCTCATATTCCATTGTAAATTTACTACTGTTTTTTATATTATTAAAATGCTCTAAAGAAACGTAATGGACAGATTAAATTGTTATCAAATTATATGGTAACTTTAAGTGTTGTCATCATCCAGTATACAATGAAGAGAATCTCTCCTGATGTATGTTTGGATGACATATAAATTGTATTCAGTACAGAGAAGATAAGAAGTTTGACATTAGTGAACAGTAACTTCTTCGCTTGACCGATTTGAAAGAGGAGTGACAGATATTACTTACCATCCAAATTGTCAGCACCTGGAATACTACTTCTCCTCCTCCTCCTCCTCCTCCTCCTACCACTACTACTACTACTACTAATAATAATAATAATAATAACATTAATAATAATAATTTTTATCTTTTGTCTTACATTGTTTAGCTTAAAAAATGGTTGATAAACATCGATAATCTATTCATTACATTCACTGTCTTGGCTGTTATATTGGGCATGACAATTGGATTGATCATAAAAATTTATGTTTCACCATCGCCAAGAACTATATATCTTATATCATTCCCTGGAGAATTACTTATGAATATGCTGAAAATGTTGATTATCCCGCTTATTGTATCCAGTTTAATTTCAGGTTAGTAAAAGAAAAAAAAAGTAAAAAAAAACTGGACCAACTCACAAGGTATTACTATTATTATCATTATTATTATTTTTCCCTTAGGTTCTTAGTGGAATATAGAGCTTCAGTAGCACATCTCCAGTCTTTTGAACCTCACTCTATGACTGCCAACAAGCTTTCGTCTTTTCTTCACATCATCTATTCCATTTCACCCTCATCTCGGAAGCTCAACTCGTCGTTTCCCCATTGGATTCCACTCAGTGACCTGGCGGATGATATCCCGAATCGGCCTTCTCAGTGTATGCTCAGTCCACTTCCACTTCCATTTTCTTCTGCATATTTGTTCTTGGTTGGTTCCTTGCAACCAGAGTTCTTCCTTGCTGATTCTTTTTGGCCATCCATTTCATCGATCTTTAGTGTAGAGTGAGCGTAGTTGGCAGTTGTTCATGTATGTCTGTAGTTTGTTGGAAGTGCTTTTCGTGACGCGCCAAGTTTCTGAACCACTGACTTGACGTTGGCTTTGAAAATCAGGATCCTGTTCACGCTTTATGATGAGTGCAGTAGATCTCTACACTGATTACAAATTAATGAGGACCTATCTTGTTTTTCCGACCCTGGTTTTGACATCTTCATCTGTGCCGCCTGTAGTTGAAACGATGCTGCCTAGGTAGGTGAAAGCAACTACTTCGTTTAGGTTTCTCCTGTTAATGATGATTGGTGTTTCTTGTTCATGCTGTTTTTGTTGGTTGGGTATCTTAATCACCTCTATCTTCTCCACGTTCACCTGAAGGAAGTCTTGTCTTCGCTGCTCAGCATCTTCTGTTAACTTTTTAGTTCTCGCCTGTAGATCTTCGAATTTGTGCAACAAGATATCAGACATAAATCGTCATCTGCGGAATCCAAATCTTCTAAGGTCTTCTCATTGGTCCAGTCGGCGTATGCCCCTCTTCTCGCTCCTCAGTTGTCTGCGTGATGCAGTCTGCCACAATCAGGAAGATTATAGTTGATAGTAGGCGGCAACCTTGTCCTACTCCTGTCTTCACTTCAAAGTCGTCACTCACCTTTCCATTGTGAATCACTTGGCATGTGGCATCGTCATATAGCTGTTGAATGAGGTTGATAAAGATTTGTGAAACTAAAACCATAGTGTTGAATCAACTGCCTGGCAAATTACTTCTCAGTCAACGCTGTCGAAGGCCTTTCCTAAGTCGATGTAGTTGAGTTGGTTGCCATTCTATACTCTGTTCGATGATGATGATAAGCATTGCGCTGCAATTTGGTCCGCACATGATTTGCACTTCCTGAATCAAGCCTATTGAGGTCATAATCTTGAATTCAGAGCATTTATGAGTCTTTTCAGGATGATGCGGCTTAATAGTTTGCCTGGGATGGACAGCAGCATGATTTGTCACCAGTTCTTGCAAAGACTTAGGTCTCTCTTGTTTGGGAGTTTGACAAGCTAGTCCTTCTTCAGATCGATTGGCAGGTACCTTACCTTCCTTCCAAACCTTCTGCAATAGTGGTTTGAGCACGTGCACTGTTGTCTCTGCGTCCATTTTCAGGGCTTCTGGAACAATTCCATCTGGTTCTACTGCTTTCCAAGTATGCAAACAACTGATTTGTCTTTTTTGTCTGAATTACGATTCTCTTATTGATTTCGCGCCTTATTGAAACGTCGTTGTGACTAGATAGACAACAACTTATGGTCCTACTTATGAACAATTTTGACCGTGAACATTCAACAGCATCTTATATAAATGAAATGAGATTGGTAATTGTGTTGTAAAACCTTTTTTTAGATTGATTTCTTTTTCTGATATTCCATGGTGATTGAGATTTTGAAGAGACCTATGTGGTAAATCTGTTTAGTTATCCGCTTGAGGATACTGTATGCAAAAAAATCTAAGTATTTCAATCTGAACTCAGGAAACAATTCAATGGAACCGAGTGAACGTTATCTATACAGGTTACTGCCTTATACTGTATAGTTTCTCAAACTTTCTTGAGTCACGTACAAAATGTTGGAATGAGTAAAACAACGTCATGTTATCAACAGTCCAGTACTTACTTACTACACTAGGGTGGTTTAAACATCATAGAGATGTTCGGTGACAAACTGAACAGTAATGTATTCGGATCAGTTCAGCTAAGATGGTTAAATTGTTCAAAACACATATGAACATGGCAACTACTGGAATGTATTAGTAAAAAACAATCAAAGCAAGAGTTAACAAGGTTAGCAGTCTGAGGTTAGAAGGAAACAACTACCAGATAAACTAGTCAAAAAATAGAGTAATTAAAATCCAATGCCATATTCGACTTGTCTATTTGATATTACAGCATACAGTGATATAGTGTTATTTACTGGATGACGTTTCGACTATGAATTATTATCGCTCATCATCATATCAGTGTAATCACACTACATTCGATATCCAATTTTTATAACTATGTCACTCTCTTCATATTCTCTGTTTCTATTAGTAGTAAAACGTTCCATATGTGTGGTATGTGTGTTGCGCCATTCCTATTACATATGTTGGTTGCATCTCTGTCTCTGGCTCTTTCCGTTTCCCTTTAATCATATTTTACTTGAGTAGAGTGGTTTTATCCACCATTCTATTATGTGGTTGTGTGCTAATGCTTGGGGTTTGTCATACTATATTTAGCTAAACTTCTATTCCTTTAATCTAACTGACCCCAACCAACTAGTTTGACCTATATACTTGATGTGACTCACAGTCACTATATGAAATTTGATAGATTATATTATTTTACTCTGTTGGTTTTATCCAATCCTTAAGCCAGGTGAGAAATCTTATCTCTGAGTGAATTTGTGGATTTCAATGTCACCCTAATTTCAGCTTTGTTTAGGATCTAATCTATCAGACCGCATGCAGTGACTGTGATTCAGTTTAGGCAGAAACATTAAGCTTTACATTCAGCATCAGCTTGAATAGCGGAACATAGGAGTTTATCTAAATATAGAATGACAGACCCCAATAGAATAAATAACGTAGGGGAGAACCTTGCGTATTGCAATCCACGCATGTATCAATATGTAGTGGTGGATAATACCACTGTTTTCAAGTTCAGTTTAATTGGGTGAGGAGGCAGAGAGAGATTGATTACTGAATGTTTGTTCATCCAACCAACCAATACACAACCATTACATGTAACTGGAATGACGCAACACCTATACCACAGATATGGAAAACTTCACCGCTAATAAAAACAAAGAGTATAAGGTGATAGGATCATAAAAATTAGATACCTAAAGTGGTGTGATTACACTGGTGTGATTATAAGCACTGATAATTTATGGTGGAAACGTCATCCAGTAAATAATACTTTATCACAGTGTGCTGTATATCGACTAAATAAGTCTAATACGGAGCTAAATTTTACCAAAGTGTCAAAGTTTTACACTTATCTTAATAATTAACCGGACAACGGTTTCTCTAATTTGTGTGACGATCCAGCTCATTAGCAGCCTACCCAAACAAATTCAACTCATAATACTCAATTGTTCAGATCACTTAAATCTCGATATCTAACTTGCATGGTCCAGTATACCTTAAACAGAATGATCGATTTACAGGAGGTTTATAAATTACCTGGTCTATGGTGGCATTTCTTACAGTTGAAGAGTTGGAAAATTACTCATCTATGAAATGAACAAGGTTTCTTCAGTTCCATAGATCAGCCCAAGTGGTTTGTAACTACTGAACTTGTTTAAAAGTAGTATATTTTTACCAGAGATCACATTTTGTTATCTAGACTGACTAGTAGTTTCCAACGAAAACCCTGTGACATCACAGTTAGGGGCCATTTGGAAAAATTTCAACATATCCTCGAGATTCGTTTGACAGTGGTATGTTTAATGAAGACAAAAAAATTATGACCTCTTCCAAACCAAGAATGTTGTTTATAAGAAAACAAAAGAAATGTACGATATATACTACTGATTAATACTGGTAACATAAAATCACCAATAACATAACACAAACTGGGAATCTTATCCACTTTCACTGAGATATTTCAAGTATCTTTTCAGTTTTCAACTTTGAGTTGATACTGACGCAAAATATCATGCAGTTCAAATGCTTTCAAGTACTTGATGTCAGGAAACAAAGATTTAATGCAGGGAAAAGTCTTGTTTTCAAAGATGCCATTTAATACTTGGGAAGTTGGGCTTATATTCTACTAAAATTAAATGCATAATTTGTTTGCTAGATGTCCCGGTTTTAATCTGGGTTTGGGTTTCCTATTGATTCCTATGCGTCGGAGATTGAAGGGAATATCTAACCTCTAGTTGTGACTAGTATTATTCCTCGACTTGATGTTACAGTCACTAATATCACAACAAAGATGAGATTAGATGATCAGACGACGGAATGCACCCGTATCTAGATTAAGCACGATATATAAGAAGTACACAAAGCCTTAAAGCCTAGGCGACCTGATCAGAATATCAGAAAATGACAACAAAGGCGGAAGGATATTCAAAATTGATTGGTTGAATGCCTCATTCTTTCTGGCTACGGAGAGAACACTGAAATATAATGAGTATGGATTCTTAATTGTAGAAGCTATTATTATTATTATTTCTCCTATGAGTTCCTAATGAAACATAGGGCTTGACCAGCATGTCGTCATTTCACTCTGTACTCTGCAAACTGTTGAAGCTGGTTCTACGACAACCCACAACCTCTCATTTCTTCTTCATATTATCTCCTCCATATCACCCTCACCTCGGACACCCAACTCGTCGCTTCCCATCTGGGTTCCACTAGACGGCCTAACGCGTGATATCCCCAGTCGGCCTTCTCAGTGTATGCCCAATCCATCTACACTTCCACTCTCTTCTTCTGCATATTTGTTGAGTGGTAGGTTGTTGGTTGGCTCGTTGCCGGAATGAGTTCCTTGTTGCTTATTGTTATTATTCTGGCCATCTGATCTGAGCTTGAGTAACGAGCCAGTGTAGGCGGCAGTTGTTGATGAATGTCTGTAGTTTGTTGGAAATGCATTTCGTAACACACCAAGTCTCTGAGCCATTCAGAAGCACTGACTTTACTGTCGTTGGTGTTTAAAATCCGGATCTTGTTCCACATGCTGAGTGCAGATCTCCACACTGGTTTCAGGCTAATGAACGCCTGTCTTGCTTTTCCAATTCTGACTGGCTTTGACGTCCTCGTCTGTGCCACATGTAGTTGAACCAGTGCTGCAATGACTAGGTAAGGTGAAAGAGGCTACTTCCTTTAAGCTTCTCCCGTTCATGGTGACTGGAGCTTGTTGTTGATGCTATTGTTGGTTGGGTAGCTTCATCGATTCTGTCTTCTCTGTCCTGCCCTGCCTCTTCTGTCAACTTGTTAGTTTTTGCCTGTAGATCTTCAAGTTTGTGTGACATTAGACAGAAGTCATCATCGGTGAAATCCAAATCTTCTAGGTTCTTCTCCACGATCCAGCACATCCACCTCTTCTCGCTCCTCACTGTTTGTTACATGATCCAGTACACCACAATCAGGAATATCATGGGTGACAGTAGACAGCCTTGTTTCACTCCTTCGTGTCTTCACTTCAAAGGCATCACTGAGCTTCTAATTGTGAATTACTTGGCATATGGCGTCTTCACATAGTTGTTGAATAAGGCTGATAAAGGTTTGTGATATCCCTTAGTGTTGAAGCAGCTGCCAAATTACTTCTAGGTCGACGCTGTCAAAGGCCTTCTTAAAGTCGATAAAGTTGAGGTAGAGTTGAGTTGACTGCCATTCTATACTCTGTTTTGTGACGACATGAAGCGTTGCGATTTGTTCCACATATGATTTGTGCTTCCTGAATCCAGCTGGCCTGTTCCAGTAGTAGTTTTGCATTCAGTGCATCCTTTAGTCTCTCCAGGATGATGCGGCTTAATATTTTGCTTGCTTTGGGTGGACAGGAGAGTGATTCAACGCCAGTTCACGTAAACGCTTAGGTCGCCCTTCTTCGGGAGTTTGACGAAGTAGCTTTCCTTCCAATCTGCAGGTATCTCCCCTTCCTTCCAGATCTTCTGCAATAGCGGTGTCGGTATGTACACCTTTGTCTCTGCGTCTGTTCTCAGTGCTTCTGATGGGATTCCATCTGGTCCTGCTGCTTTCCCGCATTTCAACATCTTTATGGCGTTCAGGACTTCAACTTTCGTCGGAGGGTTTGTGTTCAGTTGAGGGTCTGTGGCTGCAGGTGGTGTTTCTGCACGAAGTACAGGTGGTGGTCGACTCAACAGCTTCTTGAAGTGGTCAGCCCATCCTTTCCTTTGTTTCTCTTCTTCGGTAATTAGATTCCCTTCATCATCTTTTATTGGTTTATTCTGTGTTGAACTCTTCCAAGATAGTTACTTGGTTATTTGATGCAATATTGTCAGGTGTGTCCTACTTGCAGCCTGTTCTGCTTCACTTGCCAGTGTGTCGTGGAAGTGTCTTTTGTCTTTCCATGCACTCTTCTTCACTTCTTTTCCGAGGGTAGTGTTTTATACATTATACTCAGTTCCCCTTCTCGTCGTTCATCCTTGCACTGGTTTATCTTCTGCTTCACCATCCTCCTCTCCCTCCTCTATCAGCTTCCATGTATCCATTGAGATCCATTCCACTCCTTATCTTCTTTCTTTTTCCCCCCTTCCTAATACGGCTGTGCAGGTTTCTTTCCACATCTCTTTCAAAGAGTTCCAGTGTTCTCCCACACAGGTTTCTTCTGGAATGTTCCTCGATATCTCCCATTTTGTCTTGATGGCTGCCGTGAAGATTTTCTTTATAGTTTCGTCCATCAGTTTGTGTTCTGGGTGGTTGTTGAACTTAGACTGTGGTCTATCATCGACTTTCTTGAAGGCTTTTAACTTGATTTGGAAGGTGGGTTTCTTGCACTAGATAGTGGTCTGAGCCTACATCTGCTCCTCTTCTTGACCTTTTTCAAGTAAGCTGCCTCTCCACTTTCTTCACACTGAGATGTAGTCGATCTGATTTGTAGTGTACTGAGTCCATCTGGTGAAATCCATGTCGCTTTGTGTATATCCTTGTGCTTGAACACACAATACTTAATCAGATAACTTGGTTGAACTTGTAGATACACAATGATGTAACACTAAATTACTTGAGGTTGATGTTGATACCCTGATATGATTCATGAGTACACCAACAAGCACAGAACCTATGCTCAAGTCTTCTTTCTGATTCCCTTCAGCCAACTAACAGATTGGTTGCAGTCGTCATCCTCTACATCATCGTAAAGATTAGAAATTAATGAGAGATGAACTACAGAAATACAAATAACTACAGTAGTAGTCCTACAAGTTAGTAAAAATAGGCAACAGGACTACCGAATTATCACATATTGAGAGGCTAACAACAAAATTCAGCGGACCAGACTATTGTAACGCTTAAATTGATGGTCATATTTTAAAAAATGTCTGACAGAATTAATTCAGTATATTAGATTCCCATACCTCACCGGTTACCCATTAGTGTTAGCTGACAAATGCCAACATGCACGAAAACTAAGCTCGAGGTTTTCTTTCTGGTCAGTCACCTCCAACCAAACTTTACATACGTCTTGTGTATTTGTAACATTCATCATCATTGTTCAATAGTTAGTAAGACAAGAAGTCTGACATGAATTCTAAAAGTCTTTCTGAAACACTAAATACAAACTCTACAATTCTACGAATGATCTCTTTGGATTAAACAATGAGTAGAAAAAGAAAGAGGATAGTAAATTGAATATATATTTGTCGATTTGAAGTTACATTTTGTGTGTAATGCTTAATTAGATAAGGAAACATTGTACAATGACGGCTTTCGAAACACCACGCCACCTACTCTGAGTACTTCATTCCTTTCTAACCATTCATTCCAAGGAGAGATAAAAAAACCCAACAATAAATCTGTATGAATCTGTCAAAATTCCCATAGATGTAATAATAATAATGATAATAATAATATTTTCAATTAGTAAGGAGAAAGAATTGGTTATCTATAATCTTCACTTTGATATGGAGTGACAATTATACAGGTAATAAATAAATGGTCCTATGGCATAATGAAGTAATTTAATCAAGTTAGAAATAACATTTAAACGATAGTTCAGTTGGTTGTGGCTAGCAAAGGAATTCGTCCTATTTGGGACTCATCAGTTAGATGTACCTGCACCCAAGAGAATGATGTTATTCCCACTGCGAATTGAACCTCGCACATATAGCTTCAAAAACCAAAGTATCGTGCACTAGGTCATTGAAACATGATAACCACATCTTGTACAACACGTATTAGTTATTACTATTCACTGGTTTGCCTGCTGCACTCAGCGTAAAGCGTGAACAATATCCGAATTTTCGACACTAAGTCAGTCAGGTCAGTCAGTGCTTCTATATGCTGGTTCACAGACTTGACGGCGCGTTACGAAAAGCATTTCCAACAAACTAAAGACACATCACAACAACAGCTGTCACCTACGCTCACTCAATACTGACATTAGAGATCAGATCAGATGGCGAGAATAATAAGAATAAGCAAGAAGGAACTCTGGCTGGCTGGCTGGCTGGCAACAAACCAACCAACCAAGAACCCATCGCCCAACAATTATGCAGAAGAAGAAAGTGGAAATGGATATGGATTAGATTTGATTTGAAATAGACTGAGAAGACAGTTTGGGTATATCACGAGTCAGTTGAGGCGCTCGAGTGGAACCGATATGGGAAACAGCGAGTTGGTCGTCGGAGGTGAGGGTGACATGAAGGAGATTGTGTGAGGAAGAAATGAAAGCTCGTGGGAAGTCATGGAGTCAGGTTAAAAGAGAAGACTGGAGAGAAGAAATTGGAGCGGTGACATGCTAGTTACGCCGTATGTTCCACTAGGAACTCAAGCGACAACCAATAATAATAGTTATAATAATTGACGTGCTTGTAATTCTCTGCTGTTTTATTGGATCAAATTGTTGGACCTCTATTGGCATGTGGGCTCGTATGCGAATGCTTTGATATAGCTTGAATATTAATTGTGATAATTCACTTGGTTGTGGTTAACAGAAGAATCCAGGACGCGCGTTTCGTCTTATTCAAGACTCGTCAGCTGGATGCACCTTCACCCCAGTGAGTTATGTTGCTTCTACTGAGACTCGAACCTCGTACCTTGAAGTCGAGGTAGAACAATTCGATGTAGTAAAACGACACAGAATTACACGCATATCGATAAACAGTAACTTCAATGATAATTTGATAGTGGAAGAATTCGAATGATGTCAATAAACATTGTCTGCTGTCTAGCTGTTCCAAGCTCATATTTAAGATGAGATTTAATTTCACTGATGGAATTCTCAGTTTAACACAAATGAGAACAAGAATTAGATTATTGACCTGTTGTAAACATTACTGAAACGTTTTACAGCATGAATTCATCAAGTTTAACTGGACTGATCGAGGACACAATGACGGTGGTTTACAATTCATCGACACTGTCATTGGTCTGTAGAACAAGGCAATGATTATTGAAAAAAACTTAAGAAAGCAGTTTAATAAGTAACATGTGTCTTGGTTGGAGGGAAGTGCTACTCTACTTTGGTTTCAGACTTGTTGGCACTTGTCAGTAAAACATGTCTACAGCTTCTATGAATCTGATATTTCGTCTTTATTTGACCATTTGGCTGTAAGTTGGCATCAGCGTACTCGTACTACTACTCTAACTTATTGAGATTGATTTAGAAAGGAAGTTGTGTGTAGAATGATAAACTGTTATGTATCTCTGATTCGCATAAGAAAAAGGAAATTCACTTCTACTTATTGCTTTATCTTAAAGGTTTCATTTGTGAATTGTATGCTTGATAAGCTAAAAGTTATCTGTTTGAACTCTAAGGTAACTCAGGTTTCCAGGAGTAAGTTAATTTTGTTGAATAATACACACAGACACATTCATACATAGAGAACAATATCGGTGTGTAATTTTACGCTAAAATCCAATTGAAAAGTTGTTTTCCCACAGAAATTGAATAAGTCTAAAAAAAATTGTAACAATATACATTGTGATATAATAAATATTAGATTCTTGTGAATTCTGTCAGACATCTATTTTATTGTACAGTAGAGAAGAAAAGGAAAGTGAAGAACGTGTACCGCTAACAGACTTTTCCATCTTTCCCTCTCTACCTTCTTCTTTCCCTCCATTTCTTCTGTCTCTTCTGCTCTTTCCTTCATCTTCTGTCGAATCTATCTGAAAAGTATAACAACACAGGATAACAAGAGTGAAAATAAGTCCATCAGTCTTAGTATCATTATTGCTATGAGAAAAAAACGGTGCAAAAACCGAATGATATTAGGCATGTAATAATTTATATTTACCTCAGTGATAAATTTAAACATTTCGCTCTGTAACCGCTCATTATAATATGCTGCGCTGAGAATCGGTTACCTAACTTCAGTTTCTTAGACTGATCTCCGTTGAATACAGTAATGACTGGAAGAGAATTTTAATAAAAATGGATTGTGACTGTTGATCCAATTTCTAGATGATGATGAAAGTGTTCTTTCAAATTCCATCAAGCAGCACATAGTTTTTGCGCTGTTGAAGAGTCAGTTTGGAATCTTCAACTTTGAATGTCTGTCATAATGTATCACTAATTGGTTAAATCTCAGGAACGTGTATAGTTGTATTATGGTGAATTTAAAAGTTGGGTCTTTTAGATTTGATCATGGATTCTTTCAAAACTCTTATTAACTATTGAATGGAAACGAAGAGATCAACTACATTCCTCTTGAAGTTTATTAGTTGATAAAGAATATTTCTAAATTGTAGCTTTTCACATATAACCACATTACTATTTTTCCCTTGGGTTCCCAGTGGAACATATGGCTTCAGTAGCACATCTCCATTGCACTCTCTTCTCTGCAGTCTTTTCAACCTGGCGCTACGACTGTTCACAAGCTTTATTTTCTTCCTCACATGATCTCCTACATGTCACCCTCACCTGGGACGTCCAACTGATCGTTTCCCCTTTGGTTTCCACTCGAGGGCCTGACCTGGCGCGTTACGTCACCAATTGGCCTTCTCTGTCTTATAACTACGGCGTGATACTAAAAAGGACAATCAAGAGTGGACAGCTTTTTCATTTACTATCTGGTGAACATTTATTATGTCATTGTATCAACGTACAACTTCAGTGGTTCAGGAGCTTCGCTTTGACTACTTGTACGCTACATCTTGGTGAAATAAGTGAAGAGAGAATAAATTCGGAGGGAAGCGAACATTAAAAATTTAATGCATCTTTTAACTGAATTGTATTCAATAACTTCATAGATGGTATTATCCTATAGATCATAGATAGGCATGGCTTAGAAGATCAATTCATCCATGAAGTTTTAAAGTCTTTTCCTTCAGTCAATTTAGTCAGTTTATTCTAAGTTATCTGAAGGATATTTCCACTGCTCCAAAGAGCAGGTTAATTGGCAACGTATATCGTGTTCTGAGAACAGTATCTATTAGGAATTATGTAAACTACATTCAGAAGCGTACTCTTCAGTTCATGACATTTAATAGTCAAATATGGAAGGCGTAGAACATGTATGTCCATGGCAAAAATCAATACAGGCTTGTCGTTTTACTCCAGTTATTCATCAACACTTGAACATCGATTAACTTTAGACAAAAGCAAACAAAAAATTGATTACTAGAACTCATCTGGAGCCTATTACACCAGCCAGTTGATCAGTTTATACATTCTGAAAAGTTTAATTTCATAAAAAAACGTTTAACTGGGGTTTTGTGATAAAACCGTAGATGGTTATGACATTCTTTTAGCAAACTAGGAATCTTGCAAATGGTAACATAAAAGAAGAATCTCTAATATTGTTGAAAAATGAATAAAATATTTTTAGGATGCCTTTTAATCGAAGATACATTTACATCTTTTTAGGTCTCGCAGGTTTGGATCCTAAATCAAGTGGAAAAATTGGTTCATATGCACTAATTTACTATGTTGTAACTACAATGCTTGCTGTTATTTTGGGCATTGGTTTAGTCTTATGTATACATCCAGGTGATGCTTCAATAAAGGCTGAAATAGGCGAAGGAACAATTTCAGAACGCAGACCTGAGACATTGGACTCTTTACTGGATTTAATGAGGTGAGTAAATGAAATAAACAGGTGATCTAAGCATGTTTTTAAATTTTTTTAAGTGGTTTGAGTAGTTTAAGTAGTATGATTATGTGTTGATGTTTATTTAGCTATCTCTGGGATCTAATTTAGCTGAATGCTTTGAATAATTGGATGTTGAGTGGTTGCAAGCAATCTAGCATTGGGAGTGGATTCAAGTTTCGTATCAGGCATTTCCAACAAACTACAGACATTCATCAACAACTGCCGCCTACACTGGCTCGTTACGCAAGCTCAGATCAGATGGACAGAATAATAACAATAAGCAACAAGGAACTCTGGCTGGTTGGCTGGCTGGCCGCGAACCAACCAAGAACCTATCGTTCAAGTAATATGCAGAAGAGAGTGGAAGTGTAGATGGATTGAGCATACACTGAGAAGACCGACTGAGGACATCACCCGCCAGCCCAGTCACTCGAGTGGAACTCAGGTGGGAAGCGGCGAGTTAGGTGTCCGAGGTGAGGGTTATATGGAGGAGATGGTGTGAGGAATAGATGAGAGCTTGTGAGTAGTCATGCAGCCTTGTTCAAAACATTTCAGAGAAGAGAGTGAAATGGAGACATGCTTCTGAAGCTCTAGGTTCCACTAGGAACCCAAGGGACAAATAATAATAATGAAAGTAAGGTAAAACAAAAACTTTAAATCCAACGGTTTAAGGTCATTTTTCAGCTTCACTAATCACATTCATTGGTTTTAAAAAAACACAAAAATGAAACTAACTGAACTTTTACAAAGATAAAAAAGCTCTACATATCCTTTAAACAACTGGAAAGCGTATGACTTAAAAACGGAACAAGAAAATAATAACTCTCCTTAAGGTGTGCGTTGATATTTACCTTTGCTGGAGATTTCAGTCATTTGTGTGCGTGTGTGCATCATAAATAACCCCATTTTTTTATATATTCACTCACATAATGTGAATATAATTCTAGGTTATATCATAACTTTATTTTTTCTGAAATCTAGAATTTATCTTAAGTGGTTTTCAACCAATTTGGATACGCTTTAATTTTTGAAAGGTAGGTATGTATGTATTTTTGTAGGTAGGTAGGTAGGTAGGTAGGTGGGTAGGTAGGTAGGTAGGTAGGTAGGTAGGTAGGTAGGTAGGTAGGTAGGTAGGTAGGTAGGTAGGTAGGTAGGTAGGTAGGTAGGTAGGTAGGTAGGTAGGTAGGTAGGTAGGTAGGTAGGTAGGTAGGTAGGTAGGTAGGTAGGTAGGTAGGTAGGTGGGTAGGTAGGTAGGTAGGTAGGTAGGTAGGTAGGTAGGTAGGTAGGTAGGTAGGTAGGTAGGTAGGTAGGTAGGTAGGTAGGTAGGTAGGTAGGTAGGTAGGTAGGTAGGTAGGTAGGTAGGTGGGTAGGTAGGTAGGTAGGTAGGTAGGTAGGTAGGTAGGTAGGTAGGTAGGTAGGTAGGTAGGTAGGTAGGGAGGTAGGGAGGGAGGGAGGGAGGGAGGGAGGGAGGGAGGTGAGTGGTTTCACTGGAATTCTGATCCTAATTTTTAACTCACTGATTTTTATGCGATTCTCAGGATTGACATTTATTGACTGATGATGTTCAATAATGTTAAAGTAATCAGCTCGTAAGTTGTTTGCTTACAGAATGCTCCATCCAAGCTGATATTTCCAAGAGATCTGAACAGTTTCTCACCTGCTCAACTGTAATCTCAAAAGGGTTTTTATTGGTAACCATCCAGTTGGTGTTAGAAATTATGATCTCTGATGTAAAAGTGTTATAATCGAACAAAACATACTGGTGAGTACAATGTGTCGTTACTAAATGTTCACGCTGTTCAGTAGCGTATCACATTAGGGAGGATTATATAAAGTCTGTGCCATTCACTTGGCATACCTATTGCTGAAAGATACAGCTCATTATAGCTTGATACTTATGATTTCCTGTTGCAGTGCACTGTGGAAGTGTTCGGCACCTGTTGACAGATGGGGTACCGTACGGATACCTTAATACCGCCGAATATTCATTATGATAGCAAACAGTGGAATACAGGAAGTGCATCTCGTCCTCTTTGCAACTCATCAGACAGATGTACATGTACCACAGTTAGTGTTGTTTCCAGCGGGACTCATTACTTCAAGCGATAGTGCCAAGGCATCCACACAGAAGCCCACCTAGTAACAGAAGTCAAGGAATTTGTTCCAATAAAAGTAACGGAAAAATTACAAGTATCAAAGAACAACTGAGGTGGTTTTTATGTCATTGCCTTCATAATATTTACAGTTAATCGTTGGCGACTGAATTCAACAGCACAAGCAGTGTTAGATGCTTCTAGAACAGAGTCTTTGTAACCTATTTCCGAAAATTGAGGAACCTACACCTCTAAAAATGTTGGTTACTTCTGGCAAACATTTTACTGAACTTTATTATTAGTTGACTGAAAGAAATGTAGCCTAATATTTAAATATGAAGGGTGATTTGTCATAGAAACAAGAATCCCTATTCACAATGCGTTTCTTGTGGTCAAAGTTGATCCTGACTTTGACAAGAAATTCACACTGCGCTCGGTTCACATTCATGGAAGCTTGGTGATGCTTCAGTCTCAAAGAACCATTGTATTGGTGACTCTGTTGATCCCCTCTAATTTAGTTCACCTCAGAATCTTACGTAACTGTTTAAGCATTAGTTCAATTGCCTGTATGATCCTTTTAATAAATATCTGATGAGTGCCAGTAAATATGAAACCTAGGTTCAGGCGTTTCTACTTTTTTATTCTAAACAAACAATAGTAAAACACAATTCGCCACGGTGTCGTATTATTTCATTAGGTTGTCACGTCTTAAACTTTACACACACAGTTCAGCCAGTATTGAGTGCTAAGAAGTGGACACTTACATCGGTTATTCCCTCCTGATTGACGTCTGTACTTGATCCATTTCTACGGGATGTCAAATAGTGACATGAGTAACTTGGTGATTAAGTTCCTGATTTCAGTCTCTGACACAATACTGAATCATCAAGCGTGTACCAATATCCTCATGGTCTCAGTTTCACCTTATTGATGACTGCCAACAACTACGAAAACTATGCTCAAACTATCTTCCCGACTAACTTAAAACATCAAACACCGAAATAAACAAGTTATTCTCATCTTCATAAGAATAGTTTTCATTCTTTTCATACCCATTTTATTTTTCTGATACTGTTCAAGTAAAGTGTATAAGGTTAACCTACCAATTTTGGTATTCATTCTCTTTACGTTCAAATGTCAATTATTATTATTATTATTATTTATTATTAGTCCCTTGGGTTCCTAGTGGAACATAGGGCTTCAGTAGCACGTCTCCAGTGACCTCTGTTCTCTGAGATCTTTTGAACCTGGTCCCATGACAGCCCACAAGCTCTCATTTCCTCCCCGCACGACCTCCTCCATGTCACCCTCACCACGGACGTCCAACTCGTCGCTTCCCATGCGGATTCCACTCGAGCAACTGGCCTGACGCGTGATGTCCTCAGTCGGCCTTCTCAGTGCATGGCCAATCCATCTCCACTTCTTCCTGCATATTTGTTGGGTGATAGGTTCTTGGTTGGTTCGTTCCCAGAGTTCCTTGTTGCTTATTTTTTCTGGCCATCTGATCTTCAGCAGCGAGCGTAAGCAGTTGTTGATGAATGTCTGTAGTTTATTGGAAATCCCTTTCGTGACGCGCCAAGTCTCTGAACCATACAAGAGCACTGACTTGACGTTGGTGTTGAAAATCCGTATCTTGTTCCGCATGCTGAGTGCAGAAGATCTCCAAACATCTTCAAACATCGTGCGGACATTCCATGTCCCCACGTTTACTTTCGCTTTCATCGAGAGAAGACACATCGGCCAATTGGCTTCCCGAAGGCTTTCACCAACTGGCGTCATTTCGCCTCTCCGATTCCAGCCAGGAATAATTTTGTTACTATTTTTTATATTTTGTTTGTGCTTTGAAGTTTCTTTAACGGTTAGATTTGTTTTCCGGGGTAGGGTTGCTAGCCCTATGCCCAACCTTCCCTCTTTACCCGGGCTTAGGACCAGCTAGTAACTAGTAAACTAGTTAACCAGGCGAGGTTTCCAAATGTCAATAGATACTACTTAAATCAGTAAGAACAATATTTTCTACATTCACTTTACAGGTAAAAGAAAGTTTCATAATGTTAAGTCACCCATTAAATACTTTGCATTTTGACAGCAAGAAAATAAATATTCAAAAAAAACATTTTCTTCTGTTATTTCACATTCATGGATGAATAATTTAGCTGACTGTTGAACATTGAACCGTAGTAGATTTGATTTAACTTTTGTAAAGTGGAATGGTTAAATCACCCTTATAGAACATTATTTCACAAATATAATTAATTTAGCCAGAAAAAAATGGAATGTTAAAAGCGTCGGTTTTTAATCTATGGTGTGATAAGATTTCAAGTAAATACATTTCAGTAAACTTTTGAAATTCTGATGGAACTCATGTACTTGAATAACTACCAAATGACCTTGAACGAACCAATAGGAAAAGGGTTGATTCTTTCCATTTATTTAAACAAAGAAATGAAATGAAATATACAGTAGATATGATTTTAACGATATTTAGAAACTTATCTATGTTTTTTGACTGGGTTTTCTTCTACTTAAACAATAAAGTAAGTAAAATAATGATATTCGTCCATGTGATCACAAAACATTAACCCATCTTAACGATGATATAGATGTAAATAATAACTGTAAAGTGATACGAGGTTCATGACATTGGATACAAAGTGAAGATCTATCGATTTTCAAGAACAAAGCTTGAAAATTAAGTAATAAGGCAGAAAGTAAACAGTTTGAGGGATCTCTTTACAAAGTGAACGCTAGGAAGGGGTCCCGATCCTTTGTTTACTTGCTGCTTTGTTACTTACTAGATATCGTGAAGTTATTTGGAAGTAAGTGATACATTTTAAGCAGTTAGAGTATAAGTGAATTTCATGGTATCTACAGACAAAAACTAACAAGTTGACGGAAGAGCCTGGCCAGCGAAAACGGGACTTCAAGTGAACGTAGAGAAGACAGAGGTGATGATGATACCAAACCAATGCCAACACCACCAATGGGAGAAACTTAAAGGAAGTAGCCACTTTCACCTATTTAGGCAGCACTGTTTCAACTACAGACGGCGACAGCACAGACGAGGATGTCAAAGCCATGACCGGAAAAGCAAGACAGGCGTTCATTAACCTAAAACCAGTGTGGAGATCTTCCGGATTTTCAACACCAATATCAAGCCAGTGCTGCAATATGGTTCGGAGACTTAGCGTATCATGGAAAGCATTTCCAACAAACTACAAATATTCATCAGCAACTGCCTACTCTGGCTCCTTACTGAAGCCAGAAATAATAATCAACAAGGAAGTTTGGGAACAAACCAACCAAGTAGCTATCGCTCAACAAATATAAACAGAAGAAAGTGGAAGTGGAGATGGATTGGGCATACAGTGAGAAGACAATTCGGGGACATCATGTGGTAGGCCATGACCTCGAGTGGAATCCAAAGGGGAAATGACGAGTTGTGCGTGAGAGGTGAGGGTGATATGAAGGAGATGGTGTAAGGAAGAAATGAGAGGTTGTGGGTAGTCGTGGAGCCATGTTAAAAGGGAAGACTGGAGACAAGAGAGTGGAATGTAGGGTTGCTACTGAAGCCGTATGTTCCACTAGGAACCTTAGGGACAAACAGTAATAATAATCGTGGTATGAAACCTCATACCGAAGCATTCTTCAATGAAACTTCTTTTGCATAATTTTATCCTTCATATTCAGTGCAACCATATAAAATATCTCTAATAATTAGAAAAATAGTCCAAGATGATGAACCAAGAAATGATTCTGCATGATTCAGTTGAAATAACCATTATCAGGATTGTTCCTAAGTCTACGTATAATGGACGAAATCCTTCTGATAGTCCGAAAGTTCATAAACTAATTGACCAATTCAATATCCATGGATAATCCCTAAAAGATGACAAGATTTCATAGTTCCACTGGCATTTCCTAGGATGAATTTTTCAACCTCTTTCAAATATGCAAACTGTCAGTTCAGGATCGGTTTATATTTGTACTTTATCTGACATTTAAAAGTGATGTTATCAAATCCCTTGACCACTTCACTATGTCATAAAGTGCGTTCAACTCTGTTGAGTTATTAGACAACGAAATCTTGACGCAAATACAATTGGTTCAACTGGCTTTCGTAAAAATATATGTTATGTGGCTAAGGCGTTGAGCGTACTACTTGACGGTTTTCACCATCCTCTTTTGTTACTAGGAAGAATGACTACTGAAACTGTTAGATGATTTCAAGTGTTTGACAATTGAGGCCTCTCTGATAGCATGTTTTCATGGCAGAATTATAAAGTAATTGATGTAGAGATTAGGTAAATGATTAAATAAAAGCTCAGTGTGGTGAGATTAAGACTTCAGTCCCTTAAGTTTCCAAATTTTGGCTTCAGTCAAGATGTAAACTTCAGTGTTCCAGACTGAGGGTAATAAGCCAACTAAAACTCAAAACAGAAGTTTTAGGAAGTACTTACAAACCGATGGTAGTAGTTTAGTTCAGTGCTAGCAAACTTATCATAGCTAATTTCTTTTTACCGTGACCTAATTTCTTTAATTTCTATGACTTTTTGGGATTTTCAATATACTAGTTCCTTTTCTCTATCATTCTCGCCTGGTTAACTAGTTCACTAGTTACTAGATGGTCTTAAGCCCTGATAAAGAGGGGAGGTTGGGCAAAGGGCTATCAACCCTACCTCGTAAAACCAATTCAGTCGCTAAAAAAAATTTCTACCTAGTCAGTATCGTTTTAACTACAGGCGGCACAGGCACAGATGAGAACGTCAAAAGCAGGATCGTAAAGACAGAGAGACAAGCTTTCATTAGCCTGAAGTCAGTGTGGAGATCTACTGCACTCAGCATAAAGAACAAGATTCTGATTTTCAGCACTAATTCAGTCAAGTCAGTGCTGCTATTTGATGGCTGAGAGGCATGTCTCGTCACTAAAATCATTTCGAACAAACTACATACATTCATCAACAGCTGCCACCAACGCTGGATCGCTACTGAAGATCGGTTGGCCAGAGTAATAAAAATAAGCAACAAAGAACTCTCGGAACGAACCAACCAAGAGCCTCTCATCCAACAAATAAGCAAAAGAAAGTGGAGGTGGATTGGTTTGGGCAAACACTGAAAAAGCCGATTGGGGACATCACGTGCCAAACCAGGCCGTCGAGTGGAATCCAAAGAGGAAACGACAAGTTAGGCGTCCGAGGTGAGGGTGACATTGAGAATATCGTGTGAGAAAGAAATGAGAGCTTGTGGGTAGTCATGCGGCCAGGTTCAAAAGACTTCAGAGAAGAGAGTGCAATGGCAATGCGGTACTAAAGCCTTATGTTCTACTAGGAACCCAAGGGGAAAAAACAATAGGTTGCTTTTCTTTATCATCCACCTTGTTGCACTGCATTCTGATGCAGTGAAATGAAGTGTGACAACTTTGTTAATACAGGAGTAAAACGTGGTCACTGTGATAGATTGTAATTCCAATTCAGTCTGTTTATTATAAATATCACACAGCCTAAGAAACAGTCTCATTTACTGCACAACGTTTCGGACACAATTTACTGTCCATATTCATATCAGGTAACTAAGTCAACAACCTTTCAAACAGAGTTTATATAGTCTTGAATTTCTCTCCTTGTTTGTGATGACAAGGGTAGTAGAATTTTCCATATATTTGGGACACTTGCAGAATCATTCCTGTTACTGCGTGTATTTAGTGTTGATTAGATAGATAAAGATTCAGTCCCTCCCTTATCAATCTCTCCCTCACTCCACCCAACTAACTAAGTTACTTTTCAACATTGTTGCCCTATCCTCCACCATACTGTGGCACTGATTGTGTGTCATCACATGCACAGCTACACTCCAGCTTTTCTCGAAATTTCTTATCTTATTACCTTCTTCTCATCTTGATTTAGCTAAGTTTCTGTGCTCTCTTATCTTAATCGACAATGGCTAGTCAACTGCTTTCACCTATGCAATTCACCTAGCAATCATTCCAAGGGATCTGGTTAACCAGATTATTTTGCTCAATTGCATCGATAGGATCTTTTAACCTACAAAGCTTGTTTCTAAGTGAGTTTGTTGGTTTGAATGCCACTTTAATCTCAGCCAGCCTTATTGAGAATTCTTAATAATGCTTCTGAGGTGCCTTCCTTGTTTGCTCTATCTCTTAGGCGTTTAGCTAAGCCTATTCTAACTGAGATGAGGTGAGGTGATTTAAGGTCTGAGTAGCGATTCAAATAGGAAGGTTTCTTATAGACACTGGTCTCTAAATTTCCGTCTTGTTTTCGTTTAATCTTGAAATCCAACATTGTTAGTTCATATTCATCAGTTTTTAAGTCACAGGTAAGTTGGATTGCGATCACTACTGAATTTATATGAGTCAAGAATCTATTGTTGTGTTCCGATTTCAGTACTGTAAACGTATCATCTACATATCGGAACCATGTCTTTGGAGTAGGACTAAATAGTTGAAGGGACTTCTGTTCCCAACTACCTATTAATATGTTTGCGACGATAGGGAATATTGGTGATCCCATGGCAACACCTTCAGTTTGTTTATATATTTTATTGTGAAACTTAAAGACTGCAGATGTTAGGCACAATTGTACAATTGTAGTATGATTTCTTCGATTGGCACCTTAGTTCGATGCCCAAGTTCCTTGTCATCTTTAAGCCCATTCCTAATTGTCTCTAGAGGCATGTCAATCGGTATATTTGTGTAAAGGCTGGTTATGTCAAAACTAACCATTTTTTCACTGTCTTCTAAGTGTATGTCATCTACTGTGTGCTTTAAGTCATAAGAGTTGGTGGGTCGAGACTGAGTGATTTCTTATTGGGCCTAACACCATTGCTAAATATTTAGGCAACTCGTAAGTCAAGTGGTTGTAAAATCTACTACAGGCCTGATGGGATAACCTGGCTTATGAATCTTAATAGAAACCATACATTTTACTGGGATTATTAGTCTTCGTCATTAAATTAAACCACTCCGACTCACCTAGAAATGGCTTCATCCAGCGTATTAGATCCCCTGTCAATTTCTTGACCTTATTAATGATAGTATCCACTGACATCTTAATTGCCTCATATGGTCCTGTTTCTATATGCTCGTTCACTTTGTAGATGTAGTCAGATTTGTTCATTACAACTGTTGAGTTGCCTTTATCCGATTTGGCGATTACTATATTGTTATCATTTTGAAGGTTCCTGACAGCTTCTCGCTCTAACCTGGGTAAATTAGATTTCATTTTCTTCTCTCGTTTGTGTGTTAGAGCAAACTGTGCTCAAACTTCATCTGTAATTGTCTTATCTATTGAACTCAAGGGTATTTTTAGAAAGACATCTGGTTTCAATTCAATAGCCGCTGCATTTTAGTTAAGGCCTTTATCTAGCAACTTTCCTTCTGTTGAGATTAGGACTCTAATTGAGAGAGTAAAAATCCATTTTGATTTATTGATCATTGGTGATGTACTACTGTTAACTTCATTATTGTTCACTGCTTACTTTTCTCCCATGAGTTTGTTGAACTTCCTAATCTGAGTATTTCTTGGATTTCTTGTAAGCAGCTGATCTTGCTTTATTGAAGTTATAGAACAAGATTTCACAATCTTTATCACTAATTGTTTGCATCAGCTTTTATTTTAGTTCTTTGATGTAATTCCTGATGTTGTTCAATTTTTTCGGCTATCCTGTGAATTTCTTCTTTCAGACAAAGTTAACTACCCCGTTCTATAGCTGCTTTAAATTTGTCGGTTGAAACCGATGCACACAGACGTAGATATTTAGGAATGATTTGGCTTCTAAGATATCGAAGAATATTCGGTAGCCTAGTACTCGGGTCAATCAGAAATCAATAAGTGTATATACGTAGATTTTAGTTATCAGCCAGTAAGGGGAATGATGAACAACTACTAGTTTGGAGTTGAGACCACGAAAAAGTCAATAGAAAATATGTGCCGTCATTAACAGAGCGACTATTTGAAACAATCAGTCACATACTACTTCACCAGAAGAAGCTAATCAACCACCTACCATCAAGTCGTCATAGGTCAGTTCAAATTGAAGTTGCCACTCATGATGATATTTTCTAAGAAGTCAATGAAAGCTGCACGATTACATCATCCGGCGCAGAAAACTGAGCGCCACCAACTTCTACTAGCCTACTCAAAACATATGGAGTGATGTATAAATCACTTTTTCTCCACTCAAAGTTATAGACAAACTGAATACTTCTCGAAAAGTATATTTAATCTATTTGTTGTGGTTGGTGTTGACTGTATAATACTCACATTTCTGATGAAATTGTGACTCAGAACCATTTAACACGAACCAAAGCCTGATAAACAGTACTTGAAATATCGGGTGAAGAGAAAAATAGTGTCATCAGCGCAGACGTTTCTGACCAGAAAAAGGATATCCGATACGAAATATGTTTCATATGTTTTTGTTTCACTTACTTTTAGTCAAACGACTATACTTAACCTTATTACAAATCTGTCAAAACTCATTTTCATATGACCTGAACTAATCACAGTGCTCTTTAAAAATTTATAAAGTGACTTAAATAAAGGAAGGAAATAATTTTTCATGCCTTGATTGTCACTAACATCAGTAAAGTAACAAATAAGATGAAACTATGATTGCCATCTTAACTGTTGTTTGTGTGGTTGCACTAGGCACATAATTATTGGAAATTAATGCTTTTTTGAGATGAATGGGGATTTTTTAAATTTAAAAGTAGCATTCATCATGGACTGACATCAGTTGGGAAACCATTGAAAATCTGGGAGCACTGGACAGCTGTTTCGTCCTAGTATGGGACACACCTAGGACCCGGTTAGGGATCGAACTTAGGACCTCCAGGTTTCATGGCGAGCACGTTAACCATTCAGCTGTCCAGTGCCCCCAGACTTTCAATGGTTTCCCAACTGATGTCAATCCATGATGAATACAACTTTTAAATACTTTTTTGTTTAAATGAATCAAAAGTAAAATCTAATCTCATTAATATATTGTCATATAAAATAAAACCAAAGGAATTTCCTTATTGGTGAGTTTAAAGCTGCGCATGTGCGTTCGCGCTTGTATTCCTCTCTGTATATGTCAAGGTCGTTTGTACACAACTTTTATATTTCTTAATGGAATTAATCTTTATACGATAATTGCTAAAAGATTATCCATTAGCTTAAATAGGAAACAAGGTGAAAGTATACTTATCACGAATTTCCTGTCATTTTGAGTTCCTTTTCAATTTTTATAATTATTTCACTTCAATAATTCTCCTCAGTTGAAATGGTTTAACACATATCTTATCTGTAGTAGTGAATTAAGCAGAATATTTGTGTCGTCGGTAAATTGTTTTCTGTTTTCCTTGTAAATAAATATGAAGCTTAAAAGTATTGATAATCTTCTTTTTGTTAAATTCCATTAAAGAGATTGATGAGTCCCTGTTTAGGTCAGGGATAACTGGAGCATAATAATCCACCTGACTTGCTACAGAAAATAGAAAACACCATTTAGTTGCATCAACCAAATCAAATACTACCTTGTACAATCCAACAGCAGCTCAACCACAGCCCAAATACCTCAATGCTAAGGTCTCTATCTCGAATACAAGGTGATACGTATTCAAATCTCTCAGAGGAGATTAGCTCTCTCTAGTTTAAGGAGACGTCTTATTTATTGCCAAGTGCCAACAAGCACTAACACTACATTGGACAGGGGTGCCAGTCATTTGCACCGAATCAGCCTCGATCAGTCGAAATGTACCACGATAGTGAGTCGATAGAGTTCTATTGATATAAAATTGGCTACACACACACACACACCTTTTCTTCCTTGATCAATCGATGTTTGTAACCCATTCGTGCGCAAGATAGTGGACGGCCTCCTCCTGAATGTTATCAATTAACTAACATTAATTGTCATTTTGTTAAGAAAAAGGCTTTTTATTTGAAAAACGCTTACTTACTGGTTTTCATCAGAATTACTTATTTAAAATACATAAAGATAGACATGTGACTGATAATAGACTATAAAAGTATATTCATTACCTTTTTATATGCAATGGTGATAATGTTGAATAAGATCTTGGCTTTTTTAATGTAAAGTACTGCGTTCGAAGTTCAGTGGTAAGATTATCACTCACTGAGGCGCAGGTACATCCAGATGAGTTTTAAGTGCGATGAAACCCAATTCCTTGATTTTATTGCTACTCACCAAGTACACTACGATATAATGGGATTCATCATCCGCAAAGAAGTTCTCATATCATACTTCTGATTACTATCGATTCGTTATAGACAAACAGAGAAAATCAACGGAAAGCCACGCGTACGTATGGGTCAGAAGTATACAGGTGGATAGAAACAGACTGATATCAAAGTAGATAAAGTTGAATGAGAGAATAAACAACGATAAGTACAAATATTCATGCTTTAGAAGACTTCAGAGAGTGAATACATCTACGCCATTGTGGCTGATTTCCAACAATTTCACCAAGGGTGCTCAATCACTGTTTCCTGTCGTCTTGAAGACAACAGCCAGTTTGTCAACACCTTCCTACAGGACTCAGAAAAACAGTCAGAGACTTCATGGACTGGTGTCACGTCTGGGTTTGACACCCTCAACCCTCTTCCAACTTAATACAGCTTCTCGCAGCATAGGACATAGAGATAGGCGGTAACACAGCATGCGCGGGACATTTCCAAGTCATCTCACTCCCAGAAGACCCACAACTTCATCAGTCGACTTGCCTTTCTTGCACAGTACCCTTCGCCTGACCTCAACTTTGCTGTTACAGTGATCTCACCAAACGTGAGCAATGTAACTAGGATATCTATGATCAAAGACTTGTAATCACTTCATACCTTCCACCTTTAACGACCATGATTAACAGCCGTATAACAGGACAGAACGTACAGCAGAGTATTGTACGCATCATTTGATAGGTAGTTGGCGCCAGGAAATAGATAAATTGGCAATTGCCGAACTCGCTTTGTATATCCGAGCTGAGATTTCGACAGCAAACATCTATTCAGGCTGACTCAACTCTCCCAGTGAGGTGGATAATATACAACGTCACTTCCCTCCTTATCATTAAACTGGGAGTGAAATTCAGTACAGTTACTGATCGTCATCCAATACCGTTGATGGGCATCCGTTGTTATTAGCTACTTGAATCAATCTATACGTCACAAGTTGCTTGATTTCTGGAGAGTGTCTGACCAACTCTGATTCTCATTATTTCTATAACTAACGACGATTCGTGTAGCGAATCGGTAGATGAAATTTAACTATGATTATCTGGTTGATTGTCAGCCATATTTATACGAAGACATTTGTTATCATGGGATAGATATCACGTATGTATGCACTGTAATAGCTGAGGTTTTCTTCTGGATTATTGATCTGACTGGGGTCTGTCATTCTGTATTTGGCTAAATTCCTATTTCCAGTGTTCTTACTGACACCGACCACATAGTTTCACCCATAAACTTGACTCGACTCACAGTCATTACATGGAATTTGATAGATTACATTATTTCGCTTAATTGGCTCTATCGAATTATTAAACCGACAAAACTTATCACTGAATGTGTTTGTAGGTTTGAATGCCACCCTTATTTCAGCTTTGTTGAAGATTCTCTCTAAAGTTTGTGATGTGCCTTTGTTGTAGGGTAAGACAATGGAGATTGTGAACTCCTTTCTACTCATGTTGTCGTTATCATTCCTACTCGTGTTACTGTTATTATTTCCTTTCTTATGTGTTCCTACAAATTTCATAGTAAAATGCAGTTAATTATTAGTTATTAACGCTTCTTTTATTTGCTTCAGTTCCTTGTTTAGGTCCTTTCACTGGTTGGTCAATTTTCTGGCTCTATCGTCTAGACATTTTTTACGATTCGACTATCTGAGATGGCTTTAGTTTGGCTGACTAATATTTATACTGAATGGTGATTGAAGATGAAATGAAAATTTGTACCGCAGCCGCTTTTGAACCAGCGACCACCGGGTTTCCGGTCCGATTTAGACATTTGACTAGACTAAACTTCAAGTCACCTCATCCAATGTCAGTAAGGGCAGGCTTAGTTGAATGTCTAAATGATAAAGCTAGAAAAGCATTAATAATAACTACTTATCCTCTACAGTTTATTAAGAAATTCATACTAACACATGAGGAATGAAAAGATAACAGTAACACGAGTAGGAATGATAACGACAACATGAGTAGAAAGGAGTTCGCAGTCTCCATTGTCTTACCCTACAACAAAGGCACATCACAAACTTTAGAGAGAATCTTCAACAAAGCTGAAATAAGGGTGGCATTCAAACCTACAAACGCATTCAGTGATAATTTTTGTCGGTTTAATAATTCGATAGAGCCAATTAAGCGAAATAATGTAATCTATCAAATTCCATGTAATGACTGTGAGTCGAGTCAAGTACATAGGTGAAACTATGTGGTCGGTGTCAGTAAGAATAGCAGAACATAAGAATCTAGGCAAATATAGAATGACAGACTCCATGCATTACCACACAACCACACAATAGGGTTGGATAAAGCTACTGTGCTCAAGTGTAATATAATTAGTTGGAGAGACAGACAGAGAGATTGATTACTGAATCATTGTTCATCGAATCAACCAACACACAACACGTAATAGGAGTGGTTTAACACCTACACCAGAGATATAGAAAACTGTATTGCCAATGTAAATTAAGTATATCAAGTGACAGAACTTAAAAGCCAGATATCAAAAATAGTGTTATTACATCGATATGGTTATGAGGAATGATAATTTATGCTCGAAACGTCATCTTCACTGCGCTCTATAATATCAAATCAACAAATCTAATATGGAATTACATTCTGCCATAGTGACCAAGTTTTACACTTAAATTCATACATACATATATGTGCCTTAGTGATCATGTCTGATATTACGTCTTTTGGACAGAGAAATTGAAAAGTACCGTAAATCATTTCCTACTGCTTACATTACAGTTACGACGCATAAACTATATTTTATCTATGATTGTGTCACGTGTACATTAGCACGATGCATTATGTAGCCCTGTACAGGACTGAACACATTCTAAACTGCACTTTAACATGCAGATAGACTTTTGCACAGTCACACACACAAAGCATTGGAGATTAAATGTTACACTATGATCTTTTTATTATGGGAATGACAATTGTCGAGGCTATCAGATGCTTTTAAGCCTACCAATTTATGCATAAAATAACCAATAGGGTAGTGATACTCCTGTCCAACACGATAAAAAATATATCAATGATGGTTTTATTTACATCCTAATATGAGTCAAAGAAATTACAATTTAAAATTCTCTTTTCTTCGATATATTAATATTATTATTCTTCTCTTGGGTTCCTAATAGAACATACGGCTTCAGTAGCAACACTCCATTCCACTCTCTTCTCTGCAGTCTTTTCCACCTGGCTCTACAACTGCCCAAAACCTCTCATTTCTTCCTCACATCATCTACCCCATGTCACCATCACCTCTCACGCACAACTCATCATTTCCCCCGTCGGATTCCACTCGAGGTCATGGCCTACCACGTGATGTCCACAATCGGCCTTCTCAGCACATGCCCAATCCATCGACACTTACACTTCCTTCTGCATATTTCTTGAGTGATAGGTTCTTGGTTGGTTCATTGCCAGCCAATCAGAGTTCCTCGTTGCTTATTCTTACTATTCTGGCCATCTGATCTGATCTTCAGTAACGAGCCAGTGTAGGCGGCAGCTGTTCATGTATGTCTGTAGTTTGTTGGAAGTGCTTTTCATCACGCGCCAAGTTTCCGAAACATATAGAAGCACTGACTTGACTGAATTGGTGTTTAAAATCCGGATATTGTTCACACTTTATGCTGAGTGCAGTAGATCTCCACACTGACTTCAGATTATTGATATATGGTGGTAGATTAATTAGTTATAATATGAGTATCATCATGGATTGGCTTCAGCTGGCGGACTATTGAAAACAGTTGTAGGCTTGATAGGTATTTTGTCATATTTAGAAACTCCATAACAATCAGCAGCCATGATTACGTGACGGATCAGTCCTAACGATGTTAAATTTCAAGGTGCTAGTCGAAAACACCCCTATGAGTTACAACTTATTGCTAACTTATTATTTGCTCTGAGATGAATTTCCCGAAATCCTAATAAGTGGCTGGAGTCAGCTTGGTCAACCAGATTGTATGTGAAGACAAAACTTACCGATGGTATTAAATAATGGTTACATAATATCATGAAAATGGCAAGATATTGACTACTATAAAGTACTTGCTGTCAGGGTCACAAGTGTGCATTGATAAGCAGTGGTATACCTGGATGAATTAGATGGCCTTAGTTCTTATGTTTTGCAAGGTCCCCCACCTGATTTCAGTTCGTAATGCAAATTACCTTTGAATCGTTCAATCCTCACAAAACTTCCAGATAAAATAGCTGGCTTGTTTTTTTCGTCCTAGATGATATTTAAATAGTTGGAAATTTCCTCACTATCCCCAATTTTTCAAACATTTCTACCTTTTAGCCTCAATGATTCTTTATATTAAAAAAAAATCATATTATTTCTCTCCTAACAGAAATTTGTTTCCGAGAACATTGTTCAAGCCTCCTTACAACAACAACAAAGTACCTACGTTACAATTGTCAAACGTCCGAAGTATGTTCGTATCAGTAACACAACTAATGGGACCGTGACAAATGATTCAACCAAAATAGTACCAATTACCTATGAAGCTGTTCAACCAAAGTATGTAGACAGCACAAACGTTCTAGGTGAGAATAAACCTGATAATATTTCCTTTCATGATCGCTTTGTGTAAAATCTCTTGTATTTTTCAAAAAAAACTAAACGAATTTGAAGACTATGTATGTTAACCTTTATCAATCTCATTCAACAACTTTATGAAGGAGCCACATGACAAGTAATTCACAATTAGAAGCTCAGTGATGCCTTCGAAGTGAAGACGCGAAAGAGTTAAACAAGGCTGTCTACTATCACCTATGATATTCCTGATTGTAGTCGACAGTATCATACAACAAACAGTGAGGAGCGAGAAGAGTGGGATGCGCTGGACCGTGGAGATGAACCTAGAAGATTTGGGTTTCTCCGATGATTACTTCCGTCTAATGTCACACACACTTCAAAATCTACAGGCAAAAACTAACAAGTTGACAGGAGAGGCAGGGCAAGACAGCAAAGACAGGATTTCAAGTGAACGTAGAGAAGACGGAGTTGATGAAGATACCAACCAACACCACCAGTAACAACAACAAGCTGCAATCACAATCAGTGGGAGAAACTTGAAGGAAGTAGCCTGTTTCACCTATCTAGTCAGCATCGTCTCAACTACAGGTGACGCAGGCACAGATGAGGAAATCAAAGCCACGATCGAAAAGACAGCAAGAAAGGCGTTGATTAACCTGCAACCGGTGTGTAGATCTGCTGCACTCAGCATAAAGTGTGAACAATATCCGGATTTTAAACAACAATTCAGTCAAGTCAGTGCTTCTATATGTTTCGGAAACTTGGCGCGTGATGAAAAGCACTTCCAACAAACTACAGACATACATGAACAGCTGCCGCCTACACTGGCTCGTTACTGAAGATCAGATCAGATGGCCAGAATAGTAAGAATAAGCAACGAGGAACTCTGGCTGGTTGGCTGGCTGGCAACGAACCAACCAAGAACCTATCACTCAAGAAATATGCAGAAGGAAGTGTAAGTGTCGATGGATTGGGCATGTGCTGAGAAGGCCGATTGTGGACATCACGTGGTAGGCCATGACCTCGAGTGGAATCCGACGGGGGAAATGATGAGTTGTGCGTAAGAGGTGATGGTGACATGGGGTAGATGATGTGAGGAAGAAATGAGAGGTTTTGGGCAGTTGTAGAGCCAGGTGGAAAAGACTGCAGAGAAGAGAGTGGAATGGAGTGTTGCTACTGAAGCCGTATGTTCTACTAGGAACCCAATGGACAGATAATAATTTAATTATGTTCTTTAAGACCAATTTCAGCCGTAATACTGGTTACTTGTACCTCTGGTATTTGGAACTATTGAGTAGCGCACCTACTCCACGACAATTTCAACCTTATACGAAATGGAATTTCCTCTTTTTGTTGCTATCATTAATATGTATTAAGATACACTCTACTCAGTATTGCTCATAGTGCTTATAGAACTCAGTTAATCTTTTTGAGAGTGTGGTAAATGTATTGGGCTAAATGAAGATTGTTGTAAGTAGTTTCCAGCAAACTGTTTGCTGACTAAGTTCTGACATTTAAGTGTACATCTGTAAGAGTGTAACGCCTACAAATTGAAGAAAAATGATTCCATCACAAAGACTAAAACAAACACGTTATTAACAAACAACGTGAGGTGTTAATTTGGTGTTGTTCTAAGCAATGAAGGTCTAACTCGGGTAAAATAGTGACCAGGACATAACCAGTAGCAAAACTAGTTCTCCTTATTCGTATTCGTTACTCGCTGGTAGATTAGAAAAAACGACAGGTACTCATCACAGACTGCCTCCATATGTGTGTATAAATTTACGTGTTTCATTCGGATAACATAAAGAAAGGCTTATTTTCCGATGCTTTAAGCCTATCACGAAAATTTGAAACAATCAGTCCCACTAATAAATTTAGATAACATTATCATGTCAAGTGATTCACAATGTAAAGCTCAGTAATACCTTTGAAGTAGAGACAGGAAGGAGTAAGACAAGGTTGCCACCTACTATTACCGATTATCTTCCTGATTGGGGTTGACTGAACTTGACTGGATCATACAAGAAACTACGAGGAGCTCTGAGAAGATGGGCTTACTCTGTTTGACCGACGAAAAGACCCTAGAAGATTTGGATTATGCCGATGATGATAATTTATGTCTAATGTCCTGTCACGCAAAACTCGAAGATCAATAGGCGAAAACTAAAAAGTTGGCAGGAGAGGTAGGACAGTGAAGACAGAACTTCCTTCAGGTGAACGTAGAGAAAACAGAGGTGATGAAGATACCCAACCAACAACAAGCACCAATCACCATTAACAGGAGAAACCTAAACGAAGTTGTCTCTTTCACCTACCTGCCTGCCAAGACAGAATCGTCTGAACTACAGGCGGCGGCGACAGCAGAGATGATGATATCAAAGCAAGGGTTGGAAAGACAGCTTGACAGGCTTTCACTAATTTGCAATAATCAGTGAAGAGATTGACTGCACTGCATTGAACTGCACTGCACCCAGCGTAAAACGTGAACAACATCCGGATTTTCAAAACCAATTCAGTCAAGTAAGTCAGTGCTTCTATGTGATGGTTCACAGACTTGGCGCATTATCAAAAGTATTTCCAAAAAACTACAGAGATACACCGCATCAACAGCTGCCGCCAACGCTCACTCTATACTGACACCGAAGATGAGATCAGAAGGCCAGAATAATAAGAATAATGAAGGAGGAACTCTGGCTGGCACCGCAACGAACCAACCAACTAACAACCTATCACCCAACAAATATGCAGAAATATAAAGTGGAGGTGGATTGCACTGGATTGGACATGCACTAAGAAGACGGTCTGAGGATATCATACGCCAGGCGAGGCCAGGCAATAGAGTGGAACCGAAATGGGAAACGGCTAGTTGGGTGAGGGTGATATGGAGGATATGGTGTGAGGGAGAAATGAAAGATTCTGGGCAGCCGTGTAGCCAGGTTAAAGAGACTGTAGGGAAGACAGTGAAATGTCGACGTGCTTCTGAGGCCCTGTATTCCATCAGGAACCCAAGAGACAAATAATAATAACGATCGCAATGCGAAGATTATTTGAACTACATGTTGTTATATATATATATATATATATATATATATATATATATATATATATATATATATATATATATATGTATATATATAGTTACATTCATATGATGTCACTAGGTAGTTAGATGTCCAAGGGTTATGCCTGACCCGCTTCAAACACTACTGGGTCTCAAACTAGTCAGAGTATATTCTGAAAAGCAAATATTCTTCTTAGTTCCATATTAGATTTGTTTATTTGATTTATAACACAGATAGACTATTATTTACATTATTACGTTCCTCATAATCATATCAATGTAATCACATCACTTTCGACATCTGATTTTTCATGGTTTTGTCATCTTTCATTCTTTGTTTTTATTGGTAGTAAACTTTTCTATATCTCTGGCGTTGCATTCTTCCTATTGCATTGGTTGGTTGATTCTATGAACAATGATTCAGTAATCAATCTCTCTGTCTGTCTCTCCAACTAATTATATTACACTTGAGCACAGTAGCTTTATCCAACCCTATTGTGTGGTTGTGTGGTAGTGCATGGAGTCTGTCATTCTATATTTGCCTAAATTCTTATGTTCTGCTATTCTTACTGACACCGACCACATAGTTTCACCCATAAACTTGACTCGACTCACAGTCATTACATGGAATTTGATAGATTACATTATTTCGCTTAATTGGCTCTATCGAATTATTAAACCGACAAAAATTATCACTGAATGCGTTTGTAGGTTTGAATGCCACCCTTATTTCAGCTTTGTTGAAGATTCTGTCTAAAGTTTGTGATGTGCCTTTGTTGTAGGGTAAGACAATGGAGATTGTGAACTCCTTTCTACTCATGTTGTCGTTATCATTCCTACTCGTGTTACTGTTATCTTTTCATTTCTCATGTGTTAGTATGAATTTCCTAATAAACTGTAGAGGATAAGTAATTATTAATAATGCTTTTCTTATGTATTTCAATTCTTTGTTTAGGTCCTTGCACTAACTAGTCAGTTTTCTAACTCTATCATTTAGACATTTGAAGAATCCTGCCTTAACTGACATTAAATGGGATGACTTGAAGTCTAGATACATGTTGGTTTTCTGTTGGCAGTAGTATCCAAACCACTGTCTGTCCTTCATTTATCCTCCAAATCAAGATACGTAATTCCCCTTGTTCATTTTCTGCCTCATAAGTGAATTGAATGGAGCCCACTACTGAGTTTATATGTATGAAGAAACCGTCGATATGTTTGGATTTCAGCACAGCAAATATGTTTTCCACATATCGCCACCATATTTTTGATGTAAGATTAAACGTTTGTAAAGCCATATCCTCCCAACTATCCATAAATATTTCTGCTACGATTTGGGATATTGGCGATCCCTTTGCTACTCCTTCTGTTTGTCTGTATATTTTGTCCTGAACCTTGAAGACTATGGAGATCAGGCCCAACTGTATGCCTAATATGCTTATTAGTGTTTAAAAATTTATAGATGTAGTTTAAGATGACTTCCGAGGAGCGATTATCCACTTTTGACTAGAAGAAAGCACAGATTGAGCAACTCGATAAGTTCCAGTAAGAGTGATTCTACATCTGTTTTTCATTTGCTTAGATCAATCATCTACTTTGAAGGCTATGTTTTTACCTTTAATATGGCAGTAGAAAGCGATTTGAGTAGTCATAATTTTAAACTTGTGTTCTGAAACTTGATAGATTCCATCTTCAACTGCTGAATAATCTGCCAGTCTGAACAAAAATCCAAGAAAGTTTTTTGGAGTTTTCTAGCTGCATCTCAATTATGAAATTATTATTCAGATGAATGATAAGAGTTACAGTTCGATAGAAATTACTACATAAATCAGCATAGTGTTTCCCTATTGAATTTCCGCTGACTGGATGATGTTCAATCCTAGATTAAACAAAGTGGTCGCCCCCTTCGCATTCGTCTGCATGAACACCAATTGGCTATTAAACGTCACGATATTTCATCGCTGTTTATTTCAATGCACGTGGATAATTATGAACATGAATTCAATTTCGACAATGTAGAAATCTTGGATGGAGAGAGGAAACACAAAGAATGTCAGAGAATTCCTAGAAGCTTGGCATTTAGGTCGGTTAGTCGGTCAGCAATCAACAGATGTATAGACATAGACCCAATCTATCAACCAATAAGAGGAATGATAAAATACAGAAAGGTCAGAGGTGAAGCAGAGGGACAGCCAACAAGAAAGTCTATGCAGTTAATGACACAACAATCGAAAGAAACAACCAACCACAAATCAGTTGGTCAGGGCAAGCTAGTAAATTACTCATGGAGAGATACTGACAGCCCACTACTTCATACTGAAGTTAATGTTGATGATGTCGTCCAGAAAGACGATGGAAGCTTCACGATTAAACAGTCTAGCTCAGAGAACACAATACAACCAAGGCATTCCGAATATCATTTGAATTATTTTAAAGGAATTCACTTTCAGTGAAGTCATTCATATAATTTGTTATTTTTCCCATGAGTTCCTAGTGGAACACACTGCTTCAATAGCAACCCTCCATTACACTCTCTTCTCTGCAGTCTTTTCCACCTGGCTCCACAACTGCCCAAAACCTCTCATTTCTTCCTCACATCGTCTACCCCATGTCACCATCACCTCTCACGCACAACTCATCATTTCCCCCGTCGGATTCCACTCGAGGTCATGGCCTACCACGTGATGTCCACAATCGGCCCTCTCAGCACATGCCCAATCCATCGACACTTACACTTCCTTCTGCATATTTCTTGAGTGATAGGTTCTTGGTTGGTTCGTTGCCAGCCAGCCAACCAGCCAGAGTTCCTCGTTGCTTATTCTTACTAGTCTGGCCATCTGATCTGATCTTCATTAACGAGCCAGCGTAGGCGGCAGCTGTTCATGTATGTCTGTAGTTTGTTGGAAGTGGTTTCCGTAATACATCAATTCTCTCAACCACCACATGGAAACACTGAATTGACATTGGTGTTGAAAATTCGGATGTTGTTCTTTGTGCTGAGTGCAGTAGATCTTCACACTGGTTGCAGGTTAGTGAACGCCTTTCTTGCTGTCTTTTCGATCCTGGTTTTGACCTCCTCGTTTCTGCCTGTGCCACCTGTAGTTAAAACGATGCTGCCTAGGCAGGTTAGTAGGCGAAAAAGACAACTTCGTTTAGATTTCTCCGGTTCATGTTGATTGGTGCTTGTTTTTCATACTGTTGTTGGTTGGGTATCTTCATCACCTCCGTGTTCCCTACATTCGTTTGAAGTCCCGTCTTTGCTGCCAGGCTCTTGTTAGTTTTTGCCTGTAGATCTTCGAGTTTGTGGTTCAAGACACTAGATATGAATCATCATCGGCGAAATCCAAATCTTCTTCTAAACTCTTATCCTCGGTTCGGTCAGCGTATGCCCGTCTTCTTGCTCCTCACGCTTTTCTGCATTATCCAGTCCAGTCAACCACAATCAAGAAGATCAACAGTGATAGTAGGCGGCAGCCTTGTCTTACTCCTGTCTTCACCGGCGTCACTGAGCTTTCCATTATGAATCACTTGGCATGTGGCCTATTCATATAGCTGTTGAATGAGATACATAAAGATTTGTGGCACTCCGTAGAGTTGAAGCAACTGCTGGCAAAATTACTTCTCAGTGGACGCTATCGAAGGCCCTTTCAAAGTCAATGAATGTGAGGTTGAGTTGAGTTGACTGCCATTCTATACTCTGTTCCATGATGATGCGTATCATAGCGCTGCAATTTCATCCGCACTTGATTTGTTCTTCCTGAATCCAGCCTGTTCCGATCGTAATTTTGAATTCAGAGTATCTTTTCATATCCCCGAGATGATGCGGCTTACTATTGATTACCAACTGTTGTTGCATTAATTAGTGTGTTTTTGTCTCTCTTTTTATCATTTGTAGGTTTGGTATCATTTTCAATTATGTTCGGTATTATACTTGGTCAAATGGGTGATCGAGCTGTTGTTATGGTACAGTTTTTCTCAATCCTGAATGAAGTTGTCATGAGAATGGTACAAGTTATTATGCTGTAAGTGAATTTCACTTAGTATTCATTCACAACAGTGTAAATTTTTATTCTTCAAGTTGGATCAGCATAAGACTGATGTTATAGATCACATGAAATGGTCACTAGGGAGTGATGAAATCGATATATACGTCAGTGTCCTACCTCGTTCTCTGATGTTTTTCACTACAAACCTGAAGAACAACCAAAACGCTCTATATAGTCGCTGACTGACATCCGTAAGGTCATACTGTAAAACTCGGTACCCACAGTATTGAACAGTACCCAGTTCAGTATCATTTTAAGTTCCAGCAGTTCACAGCATCGTCCAAGGAAAGATTGTGTAATGAAAATATGCGAGACTTTAGGGAGGAATAAGTGTATGTAGACCTACTCCATTTAAGTGCGTGTCACAAAGAGGTTACAACCGTTGATCCTTATTGTTTCTGGGATACCGCAGAGCTCGTCTACAGCTTCCTGTACGGTTAAGGGCTATAGTTAAAAACTTCGTGAATTTTTCCCACGTCTTATTCTTTCTACCCTGATTTTTCCAGCAGACCAGTCCTACAGATTGCCTCCAACCGACTAATATCTACCAACGTGAACTTCCTATGGTAGCTCTCGAGTAACCAATCGAAGTACTAATCCTATCTAGGCTAACATGAAACATTGAGGTATGTGGTCTAATACATACCCAAGCCACATCAGTTAGTTTCGGTTAACAACCCCATCGACTGACTTAGTTTACTTGTCCAGTGCTCTAAGTCTGTTCTCGACATTTCCCATATGGTTATTCCACTAAACGTAAGCAATGCGATGATGACAGTTATCGTCAAAAACATACAAAATCATACGAAAAGACAGGACCGACAGAAAGACGCTGTACTAGTGCTTTCTTAGGTAATCGGACGTCTCACTGATGCCATGGCTGACTGAAATTGACATTGTTATTACATTATTATTTGTTCCTTGGGTTCCAAACGGAACATAGGGATTCAGTAGAACGTCTCCATTCCACTCTCTTATCTGCAGTCTTTTCCACCTGGCTCCACAACTGCCCACAACCTCTCATTTCTTCCTCACATCATCTACCCCATGTCACCATCACCTCTCACGCACAACTCATCATTTCCCCCTTCGGATTCCACTCGAGGGCATGGCCTCAGCATGATGTGCACAATCGGCCTTCTCAGCACATGCCCAATCCATCGACACTTACACTTCCTTCTGCATATTTCTTGAGTGATAGGTTCTTGGTTGGTTCGTTGCCAGCCAGCCAACCAGCCAGAGTTCCTCGTTGCTTATTCTTACTATTCTGGCCATCTGATCTGATCTTCAGTAACGAGCCAGTGTAGGCGGCAGCTGTTCATGTATGTCTGTAGTTTGTTGGAAGTGCTTTTCATCACGCGCCAAGTTTCCGAAACATATAGAAGCACTGACTTGACTGAATTGTTGTTTAAAATCCGGATATTGTTCACACTTTATGCTGAGTGCAGCAGATCTACACACCGGTTGCAGGTTAATCAACGCCTTTCTTGCTGTCTTTTCGATCGTGGCTTTGATTTCCTCATCTGTGCCTGCGTCACCTGTAGTTGAGACGATGCTGACTAGATAGGTGAAACAGGCTACTTCCTTCAAGTTTCTCCCACTGATTGTGATTGCAGCTTGTTGTTGTTACTGGTGGTGTTGGTTGGGTATCTTCATCAACTCCGTCTTCTCTATCTTCACTTGAAATCCTGTCTTTGCTGTCTTGCCCAGCCTCTCCTGTCAACTTGTTAGTTTTTGCCTGTAGATTTTGAAGTGTGTGTGACATTAGACAGAAGTCATCATCGGAGAAATCCAAATACTCTAGGTTCATCTCCACGGTCCAGCGCATCCCACTCTTCTCGCTCCTCACTGTTTGTTGTATGATACAGTCGACTACAATCAGGAAGATCATAGGTGATAGTAGACAGCCTTGTTTCACTCCTATCTTTACTTCACTTCGAAGGCATCACTGAGCTTCTAATTGTGAATTACTTGGCATGTGGCATCGTCATATTGTTGTTGAATGAGGTTGATAAAGGTTTGTGGCATTCCGTATTATTGAAGCAGTTTCCTAATTACTTCTTGGTCGACGATGTCAAAGGCCTTCTTAAAGTCGATAAAGTTGAGTTGACTGCAATTCAATACTCTGTTCTATGATGATGTGCGGCGTAGCGTTGCAATTTGGTCGGCACATTATTCGTACTTCCTGAATCCTGCCAGTAAGCCTGTTCGGGTTTTAGTTTTAAATCCAGCGCATCCTTTAACCTGTCCAGGATGATGTGGCCTAATATTTTGCTTGGGGTGGACAGTAGTGTGATTCTGCCCTAGTTCTTACAAACTCTTATGTCACCCAAAGTTGACATATGGTTACCGAAACGTATTGACGAATCCGTCTGAAAGCAAAACCTAAGTATCGAAATTTTGTCCATCCACGTATTTATGGTCGTGATACGCTTGTAATTCTCCATCGTTTTACTGGGTCGAATTGTTCGACCTCTATTAAGATGTTTCACTATTTCAACTAAAGAATTTACTGAATTTTTCGGGAGTTAAAGCATGGACTGACATCAATTGAAGGAACAATGGAAATTTGGGAGCTCTGGACAACTGTTACGTCCTAGTGTGGGACTCCTCAGCAGTGCGCATTCACGACCCCACCCTCCAGGGATCGGACCCGCGATCTTCAGGTTCTGTCGCTAGTACGTTACCATTGAGCTAGCCACTGGGTCGTAATCCATTGGTCCATATTTCCAACTTCTGTCAGTTCACGATATGGCGCAGCCGTCACACATTATCATTGTTGAGTATCTATCTTCACGTCCACCACGTATGTCCCACAGTTCACGACCTCTCATTGGAACTTCAAGAATCACCTTTCGAAGCTAGTCACCAATAAGCATTAATTCAGTCGAATTTTTTCGCGGGGGATTTTGGGGTATTTAGAGATATTTTAAGTTGTTTTTCATCCTGGACTGACATCGTGAACTGACAAAAGTTGGAAATATGGACTATTGGATTCCGACCCAGTGGCTCAATGCTGATATGCTGGCCACGTAACCTAAAGGTTGTGTGTTGGATCCCGGTGGGGTAGTGGGTGTGCACTGCTGAAGAGTCACATACTAGGACAAAGCAGATGTTCAATACCCCCTAGGTTTCCAGTGTTATTTCAACTGATGTCATTGCATGATGAAAACCAACGTAGAGAATTTATTCTCCTTCAGTGGAACAAAAAGAATTTATTTTCTACCTCATTTTTTCAGGATATTCTGTCAGAATGCAGTAAAAAATTTCAAATCTGAAACTTGCTTTGTTTTATCATTTCAGCTATTCACCTTTCGGTATATTCTTCTTAATTTTGGGTAAAATGTTGGAAATTGAAAATTTACGAGATACAGCAAGAGCATTAGGCTTATATATGGTGACTGTAGTAAGCGGTTTGGCGATTCACTTACTTGGTACTCTAGCATTACTCTACTTTGTGGCTACACGAAAAAACCCATATGTATTCTACAAAGGATTGTTTCAAGTGAGTTACCATTTGTTTCATATGAACGTCTTTCATCTCTTTTGTACTACTTATTTTATTTAAGTAGTGTAAGACTGTTTTATCTATGAAGTGTCCTACGACTTCTGAACTTGAAGGTAGTATTCAAAACATACTGACATCAGTTGGGAGGAGATTGGAATACTGAGAGCACTCTACAGCCGTTTCGTCCTAGTATGAGGCTCATCAGCAGTACAGACCCATGACCTCACCTCCCAGGGATCAAAGCCAAGACCTTAGGACTTCACGCAATAAATACTACCGTAAAAATAAGAAAATACAGTCTTCCTATATGTTGAATTACATCAGTCTAGTGTACCCATTTGTGATCTGCTACCGCATGAATTTCCTGGAAATCTAATGAGACGTGACCTTTGAGTTAAACCAGTCGGAAGTGAGGTGGAAGTCAACCGAAGACCTTGCGGGATAATCCCGCTATATCGCCAATTCCAACAGTAGGAAACAGTTAGCGCTGGTCAAGAAACATGGTTTGTAGTATGATTAGAACCAAGTGACATAACCAATTCTAGTTGACTGGTAGTTCAGTCCCCGTTGGCTTAGATCTAATCATGACCAGTGGTTTTCCTCCAGAATCAATCATCCAAATCATACTTTTGGACCAGTCTTCTAAAGCAAGGCTGTCAAACAAACACATCATCGACCATTTCTTCTTCCGATTCTGGTCAATTCGGATTTGAATGGAAAAATGTGATTGGGCAGTTGGAAACATTATGAAGTAAAAGTTACATACCCCTGACTAACAGGATATCTGGACAGAACTCTAGGTAATTGAAGTGGAATTGTGAACCTGCTCCATGCATCCATCGAAATCAGCATAAGACCAGGGATTACTGCGTAACGGTCCAACTGCCCACACCTCATATCAGCACACAAAGTAAAAAAGCAGTGAAGCGGAAGGTGAAGAAGAAAAGAAAATTGAGTCAAAAGAAATGTTAAGTACTAAAAGAGAGAGAGGAAGAATGATAAAATGGTGAGATTCCGTATAGCATTGAGATGAGAACAATGTGTGTAAAAAATATGCGCAACTGATATCGGTTCTGAGCCATGTGATCACCCTGAGTCAGTCTCTAACCACTGGTTCTTTTCTCTTCTCCCACCGACCCCGACCGGCTAGTCTACATCACTCCACATGGCTCGAACCAACAGTCAGTGACTTCATACACTGATACCATGTTTTTAGTCTGGTCACTTCCGGTCTTTTTCCAGGCTGAACCTACCTCTACCAACATTGTGTGATGAGGCAGACGGCAACTAGGCATACGTGACACATGTCAGAGCCAACCATCTCAGTCGATGAAGGTTCACAACCGTATCAACTGATTTACCTCTTCTCCCTGAAACTCTGCACATGAGCCTAACTTCTGCGTTACTCACATGGTGACACCACGAAATACGGCCTATACTACGAAGGCAACGGTAGTCAAACACCTGAAGACTTCTCATGTCTTCCACCTTCAATGGTCATGTTTCGCAGTCATACACTGGAACAGAGTGGACTGGTGTGCAGTACACGTGACCCTTAATAGACAATCAGATATCATCTCAGTGGCACTACAGATGGTGTAAGTTGGCAAAAGCCAGCCGAGCCTTTGGTATTCCTGGAGAGACTTCATCGGTCACTGATCAGTGCACCAGGGCTGACCCTACTTCTCAGGTAAGTGAAGTAGTCAACACACTCAATCATTATACTCTCTATTGTTAGCCATGGCACCACTGAAGACCAATCTTGGAGCAATAATTTGCGTTTGGTTGGTGAGAAACGCACCTCAAACATTCTCAAATTCCCACTCAAAGTGTTTAGAATACTCTCCATCTTGTCAGCGTCTTCACCTAACAGGACTATGTCATCTGCATATTATAGGTTTAACGAAAATTCTCCTGCGATTTGGTCAACCTCTGTGTAGTCAGGTGAGAAGAGGGAATCCTCCATAAGAATATCTACGATAAGACTGAATAAGTATGGAGAGAGTGAGCAGCCTTGACGGACACCATTCGACAAGCACATCTCTCCGAACATCTCACTATAGGCTCTAACACCCCCACAAGTGTTCGGTGACCCTGGTCATCATCCAAGTATAGCGATTTGGCCAACAGAGCGCTAGGCATGTTGACAGGAGGCTGCTAAGTTGATTTAGGCTTTCTTCCAAATTCATTCACTGTTTCATTATATTAACACCAACCTGTCAAATGTGGACAAAGTCACATTACCTGATGAATAAATATGATTGCATTCTATAGGATAATTGGTCTTTACTTAATGTACTTCATCCATTTAGTTTGTGAAATAGTTCAAGCTGGGTAACTGAAGTGATTGTTTACAGTTTTTGAAGTTGGATGGTAGAGAAAGATTGGTGGAATGCTTTAAAGGCATGTATAGTGTTTTGATTTCAGGCATCAATAGTATTCTACTGACAGCCAATTTTTATAGGCTAACGAAATTTTGGACGGCATCATTTACGAACTACTAGTCTATCTTCTTAATTAGATTATACTCAGTGACAATCGACCAAACACACATAAGCCATTACTAATTTATAGTTGTTAAACGGACTGGAAAAGCTAACTCATGCAATTTGAATCCCAACTTTATTCACCCGGATGCAAAGTGTAGTTCAATTTAACCTTCGTTTCCGTTTGACTTCTTTTGTCTTGATAAAGAGTGTTATTCTATGTCTTATATATTTCCCTCTCCTGTAATGAACTGACTTAACTCCTCAAGACTGAGGTTTAAATTCTACAATTATTACTTTTCGTAAATGTGACTCGAGGGGTAGAATAACTGTATGGATATTTCGTTAAGTGTGAGCCAGACAAAATGGCTGAAGTTGAAGCTCTAATGAATGACCTGACAACGTTGAATCACCTTGTTTGACTGATAGCCATCTTATTTCCTAACTCAAACAATATCACAGTAGAAAATTGCTGGCTAAAATTTGTTTGATACTTTCAATCTCCCGTTGCTATACTGGGTTGAATTGCTCGACCACTGTTGGCAGATGGCCGCTCATACAGATGCTTCGATACTAAGCTTCATTGACCTTTGTAGACAACACTTTGGAGTTTGAAGCTATGGGCAAGAGGTTCGAGTCGCAGTGAGAACAACATCACTTATTGGGATGTAGGCACATTCAGCTAATGAGTGCCTGGCAGGAAGAAATACGCGTCCTGGATTCCAATGCTAACCATCAAACTAACTATAGCATACTGTCTAGTATTTTGTATCAAATCAGAATAGTACGCTACTTTCCATCAATTCTCAGTCCCTTGTTGTCTGACTGCCTGGACACTACAATCAGCGCAGTATTTTCACAAGTTGATGAATAGGTATTCGATTTTAGGGACAATTTATCTCGAAAAGTAGTTATAAAATAATTGCACTTTGAACAAAATGTTTGGGAAAAGTGATTTTTGGTGATACATATTAGACGTTCAACACTAATATCAAGTCAGTGCTTCCATGTGATGGTTCACAGACTTGACGGTGCGTTACGAAAAGCATTCCCAACAAACTACAGACATACGTCACATCAACAATGGCCGTCTACGCTCACTCGACACTAAAACTGAAGATCACATCAAAGGCCGGAATTATAAGAATAAGCAACAAGGAACTCTGGCTGGCTGGCTGGCCACAAACCAACCATGAACCAATCATCAAATTCATATGCAGAACAAAGTAGAGATGAATTGTGCATACACTGAGAAGACAATTCGGGGACATCACGTGTCAGTTCAGTCCTTCGAGTGGAATCCAAACGGGAAACGATGAGTTGGGCGTCCGAAGCGACAGTGACGTGGAGGAGATGATATGAGGAAGAAATAAGAGCTTGTGGGGAATCGTTTAGTCAGGTTTGAAAGACTGCAGAGAAGAGAGTGCAATGGTGACGTGATACTGAAGCCTTATATTCCACTAGTAACTCAAGGGACAAACAATAATAATGATAACAATAGTAATAATACATGTAATAGAAGTTGAAGGATATTGGCCATCAGATTCCAACTCATTCGGTAACTAGTACTCCATTCTCCATGAAACCTAATGGTCACGGTTGTGTATTCCTGAAGAGTGTCAAACCATAACGAAACAACTATGCGATGCTCCCAATTTTTCAGTGGTTTTCTAACTAGTCTAATTCTACGACAAAAATTCGTTTCGATTCCATAGAAACCTACCAATTGAAAAACCTTTATTCCCCTACAATCTTGAAGTCAAGCTACTCACTCTGAACTTCAGATATATATGCAGTAATAAACTCCTTATTAAACAGAATTACACTCATGAATTTGTCAGTGGACGGTAAATGATAAACTCGTCAAAGCGTGAGTTCTGATTTACACAGGGATTGAATCCCATGAGATATACACAATACTACTAATTACCAGCATAATAGTAACATTTATCACAATTCTCAAACATTTAAGATGTTTTAGATATTTGTTGTCGGAATCCAGTCACTGTCGTTTGAAAAAAGTTAAATTTGCAAGGATTAGTCACTTAATAGTCACCTACGTAGATGTCTATTCTTCACTGTTCTGCAGTGACTACTATTTTATCCATCATGTTCATCGATTTGCATAAATAATTCAGTCTTTCACCAAGCCAACTGGAATGTTTTTAACTCCTACACCGAGTGATATTCAAGAGAACATGAATCCACTCAAGACTGTAGAAACATTTTGTTAGAAAGTGCCAACAATCACAAATCTTAGTCAACACAGTGTTTCCTATCAATCAGCCCCGATTATTATTATTATTTGTCCTTGAATATAAGGCTTCAGTATCACGTCACCATTGCACTCTCTTCTCTGCAGTCTTTCAAACCTGACTAAACGATTCCACACAAGCTCTTATTTCTTCCTCATATCATCTCCTCCACGTCACTGTCGCTTCGGCCGCCCAACTCATCGTTTCCCGTTTGGATTCCACTCGAAGGACTGAACTGACACGTGATGTCCCCGAATTGTCTTCTCAGTGTATGCACAATCCATCTCTACTTTCTTCTGCATATGAATTTGATGATTGGTTCTTGGTTGGTTTGTAGCCAATCAGTCAGTCAGTCAGTCAGCCAGAGTTCCTTGTTGCTTATTCTTATAATTCCGGTCCTTTTATGTGATCTTCAGTTTTAGTGTCGAGTGAGCGTAGGCGGCCATTGTTGATGTGACGTATGTCTGTAGTTTGTTGGGAATGCTTTTCGTAACGCACCGTCAAGTCTGTGAACCATCACATAGAAGCACTGAATGATTTGACTGAATTAGTGTTGAAAATCCAGATCTTTTTATTCATACTGATTGGGTTGCAGTGTAGTCGATCTCTGTACTGATTATTTCAGGTAGGTGAAGGCCTGTCTTGCTGTCTTTCCGATCTTTGCTGTGACATCTTCACTTGTGCCTCTGTCGCCTGTAGTTGAAATGATGCTTCGTAGGTAGGTAGGCGATGTAGATAACTTACTTTAGATTTCTTCTGGTCATGTTGATTGGTGCTTGGTGTTGTTAGTTGGGTATCTTCATCACCTCTGTCTTGTCTACGTTCACCTGAAGGAAGTTCCATCTTCGCTGCCCAGCCTCTTCTGTCAACTTGTTGGTTTTGTTCTATAGATCTTCGAGCCTGTACGACAACACATTAGACATCAGTCATGATCATCGGTGAAATCTAAATATGCTGGGGTCTTTTTATTGATCACATCTACTACTCATAGACCTCCAATTTGTTTAGGAGTCTGATTTTGGTAAGTGACTTGTTTCATGATGAAGAGAAATGCCATGATGTATGAGGTCAACAAAGTCTGGTGTGAGAACAAGTACTCATCGATGAAAGTTGACGATTGTCTTGTTATATCAAGAAATTGACGGTAGTTTTAAAACATGAATGATTGGATTCCAACCAAGTGGTTAATTGGTTTCATGGTAAGAACCTCTTTGAGAACATTAGTTTACTTCTAGTTTTACAAATTCCTAAGTGATAGTCATCAAAAAGCAGATAACCAACAGGGAGAGAATGGATCCTTTTGGATTCAACTTTTAGTAATGTGTAAACAGTTTTTAGGTTGGAATTCAGCATGAACTGACATCAGTTGGAGTAACATTGGAAACCAGGGAGCAATCCATAGCTGTTTCGTCCTAGTATGGTACTCAGCAGTGCGCATCCATGAGCCCGCTGGAAATCGAGGCTAGGACCTTGAGGTTCCGTGGCTAACGCATTACCACTGAGGCACTGAATCAGAATCTAATGGTCCATATCTTCTACTTCTGTCAGTTTACAATATAGCGTGACCTACATCCAGTGTCCTCGTTAAGTAGCTGCCTGACCCAGTAGCTCAATGGTAAAGTGCTGGACATAGAACCTGGAAGTTGTGCTTGCGCACTGTTGAGGATTCCTATGCTAGGACGAAACAGCTACCCAAGTGCTCACAGGTTCCAAATGTTCCTCCGTCTGATACCAATCCATGATGAATTCCAACCTGAAATCAATTGGTAAACCTCTACAAACCTCCAGATACTCAATAGTTTATTTGTAATGTTCATTTTGCAGGTATATTCAATTTTCTCGTTTTTTTTTCTGTTCATATCTCATGTGTTCCTTCTTTCTGTCTTTGATCTTTAAAGTTTTAATTATGAGTTTTATCTAATTTACGAAGGATTTTAGAGTTTAGTAAGGATTATGAACACATTAACGTTATTTTACGCTTCATATCTATTCATACCTCCCCGTGCCGTTTTATCTTTTTTTCTCTATGTCGACTGTTATTCTCTTTTTACTTTAAGAAGATTAACTTGAGAATTATTTATTCAAGTTCAGTTTTTAATGAAAAACTTTATGCTTCAATAGATTAGTTAGATAGGTAACAAGAAAGAAAAAAATTGAAATCTCTTCTTTCCTCTGCTGAATTTTATGAAGTTCATTGGATAAATCAACAAAAAATAGTTGACTTCCACAATGATATTAGGCAGACAATGTTAACAAGCTTTAAAGCATATATATAGATTAGATACTAAACAAATAAACATTGCAACCATCAACTCTCTAGTTTTGAAGACAGTTTATCAATCGTTGTTTTAATTTGACCAGTGAGTTGAATAATATCACACTACAATGGATTGTATTTCGATGTTAGAAGCCGGTTGGCAGTCGATTCTAAGTTTTGTTTTGAACAGGTTTTGTGCTTTTTCTCTTAACCATAAAGGAACTAGTGTTCTACTGGCAACTGAAACCTAATTTAGTTATTATCGGAGTCAACCACTTGATTACCAAGCTATGTATACCACGATAACTCAACACTGATTGAATTCTTTCAACTGAATTTATAATGTGATTACAAAACTAAGTGGTGAATTGTATTCTTTCTTAGTCGTTATGAGTGGGTAATCAACTAATAACATACATCATGGATCTCAAAGAAATTCTTGTTTCCTTGAACTTTCTAATCTCCTTCAGCGAAAGTTTAAGTCAGGAGCCTTAAAACTGAGTCCACTAGCAATAGTCTGATAGCTGGTTAAGCAGTACTTTCCCTTGAAAATCATCTCACCTCATCTTTAGCTTCATTTACTATGAGTACTATTGGTTGTATTACACCGTTGTTGACTGGTGTTGAACACTGATATCTACACATAATATTGAATAATGACCACTTCTTATTCATGAGTTAACCAAGAGAGAGTAATGTGTTAGGCCGCAAAAGATGTGAAACTATGGTGAAATAACTGCTTAGATTTTAGCAGTCAAAAGTAGCACAAAATCAACTTTCATATCAACCAAAGTAACGACGAGTCCACTAGCAATAGTCTGATAGCTGGTTAAGCAGTACTTTCCCTTGAAAATCATCTCACCTCATCTTTAGCTTCATTTACTATGAGTACTATTGGTTGTATTACACCGTCGTTGATTGGACCGAATTAATCAGTCTGTGTTGGCATATGGGTTTCCATGTGGATGCTTCGATATTGCCTGTCTATCTACCTATGTATAGTGATGATGGGCAGTGGCTAGCAGCGGAATCCAGGATATGCATTTCGTTCTACTTGGGACTCGTCAGCTGGATGTACCTGCACCACAGTGAATGATGTTGTTCACACCGGGGTTCGGACTTGGCAGCAATCGCTTCAAACGCCAGAACATTATCCATTACACCACCGAGCCACGATAGCCACTTCTTGTACGACGGGTATAGTTTTAGTGTTATTGCTTGTAGTACACCGTCATTGACTTGACCGAATTAATCAGTCTCTGTTATTCCTGGTGGGAACAGCATCACTCACTGGGAGGCAGGTACATCCATCTGACTAGTCCCAAACAGGAGGAAATGAGCATCCTGGATTCCACTGCTAGCCACTACCCATCGTCATTTAACTGTCCCTTTGAGCAGTTATAAAGTTGTTTTTCAGATAAATTTTATTAATAAACATTCGACGCTTCTAATCTTACAAAGTTTGACATTCTGAACAATCGATAACGAAGATCCGTGACAACGGGAGTGGAAAATTGATTAAATTCTGTCACACGTTGTAGTTATATTTCACTGGATTGCCATGAATCATTTTATTTGAGCAAGTGCGCGGTCATCAAGCTTGACAGGGTGAGGTTTAGTCAATTTGCTAACATAAAGATAGAATTCATTTTATTAGTTGGAATAAAACCTCGAGATTGCTCAAATAACTGGCCACCTCCACTTATTTAAGGCCTTAGATGACTGGTGTTGAACACTGATATCTACACATAATATTGAATAATGACCACTTCTTATTCATGAGTTAACCAAGAGAGAGTAATGTGTTAGGCCGCAAAAGATGTGAAACTATGGTGAAATAACTGCTTAGATTTTAGCAGTCAAAAGTAGCACAAAATCAACTTTCATATCAACCAAAGTAACGACCAATACTGATCAATAAACGACTAAAAAACGCAAAGCAACAGGCAATTACCTTTAATCACCTGAAAATGTTCCCATAACAAAAACAGGTGAAGTTATCACAATATTTACTGAAACCGTACTGACACCATGAACAGATACATATGATAAATCCAAAGTCAGTTGAAAAGTCGGTAGGTGACGCCAACCAGCGTAACCCTGGTAATAAGGGTAGCCATCACTGATACGAAGACATAACAAGTAGGAATGTGGGTTCAGTGGTACAGTACTCGTTAAATACGGAACACCTTGCACTAAGACAGTTATTTGCAAAATGTGATTCATTTCCTTTTCTGCTTCTGTCTTGATTTGCTCTCGATATGCCTGCCTTGTCACTTGCGTTTCTCTTGGCAGAATCTTTACCCACTGCTGTTAATTCTTTACGATTTCTAACGCCCTCCCAACATATACTACTTATATCCATTCTCATCAGCAACACCCACTACACTACTACTACTATTATTAATTATTAATTATACAATTTCTCCGTTGAAGGAAACCTCTTTGATGAACTGTGATCTTCTTTGTTACTATTCTTATTTATGAATAAAACGACTGTAGAATTCAGTTCATGTTAAAAACTTTAAGTCTCATTTGTTTTTTTCGAAGTGTAACGTATAAACATCATTTTAGCAATTATTTATTCAAAGTAGCAACGATTATATAAGTTGAGGTAAACAATTAAAATCATTTTATGTAGTTCTTTTTATAAATTGAATCGCAAAATACCTCCATAGGTGTGAGATCAGTATCCATTATTCATGAAATCAGCTGGAAAATTATGGTAAACTAGATGTGAACGATGCAGAATGAAAGAAGGTGAATGGCTGGATGAATGTAGTGTGATTTCATTTAAAAGTAGTCGAGTGAAGGATACTACCACTAAACAACTTAGGTAATCATAAAGTACTTAGGATAATGTGTAGTATATCGTTAGCTAGATCAGAGCGATCTGAACACAAGATAGATGTTTCAGTCGATAAGCCAATTCATTAGTGATATACACGAATAAATTCAGCTGACACAGTCGAATTAGTTCAGATCACCTGAATGTGGCTAATTAGTTGACTTCTACGGGACTGGTATACCTAAAATATGACTATCAATTTACGAATGTCACAGATTACACCTTGTTATCTTGAATGAGTGGGTTCCAGTGGAAACCTTGTTGACTGCACAGTTAAGGGGTAATGGAAAGAGAAAATGTGAATGTAAATCATTCGAAGAGAAGAGACTATATATGAAATGAAAAGTAATGGTAATGTGTTGAAAATCGTTTCCTTATTTGAACAGATGTGGAAAATAATCTTTTTAGACAGCTCTATTGATTGATGAACCTGATTTTGTTTGTCTTTGGAAGTCAGAAGATGATTTTTTCCCTAATCTCCATCTCATCTTCATTTTAGTTGATTTATTAGATCGATCACTTAATGTGACAGTATTATCTACTGGATTACGTTTCGGAAGTAATTTATTGCCCATAGTCATATTCAAGATAACTACACAACTTTGAGACATCCCTTGTATAGTCCTAATTTCCATATTTCCAGAGTAGGTGCTGAGTCATTCCTGTTGCTGCATTCATTCAGTGTTGATTCGATAAACAAACGTTCAATTACTTGTTAGTAAAACAGAAGGTCTAAGACAAGAAACCATATACATTTAGGACACCTAACTCATAAACAGTTACCCTGCCAAATTAGTTCATAAGTTCCTTAGGAATCAAGTTGCTTTTCATTATGGACTGACACCAGTTGGAAGAACATCGGAGCACTGAAAAACTGTTTTGTCCTGGCATGGAATTCATCAGCAGTGTGAACTCACGACCTCACGGGGGATTTCATATTTCATCTTCAGGAATATCCTACCGGTTAGGTGAACCTTCTGGACGTGAAGACAAATACTCAGCCATGATATTGGGTGATGGTCGCGCTATGTTGTGAACTGACAGAAGTAGGAAATGTGGACCGTTGGATTCTGACCCAGTGGCTCATTAGTGAAGTACTGGTCTTGGAACCTGAAGGCGCTGAGTTCAATCTCTAGCGGGGCCAGGGGCGTACACGGCTGAGGAGTTCCATACTATGAGGAAATAGCTATAGATTGCTCCCAGGTTTCCAATACTCCTCCAGCTGATGTCAGTCCATGGTGAACACCAATCTGAAGTCGATCAATAAGTCCCCACAAACCCTTAAATCCTTAGGAATCATAAAGAGAAATATGATAATTATCACTGGTGTTAATAGTACTAATAATACTGTTAATAATAGTAATGGCAATACTGTGAAGAGAGAATTCAAAACCTCTGCAGTATTACCATACAAAGAAGGCACCTCAGAAACACTAAGTAGGATTCTCAATAAGGCTGATTGGGATTAGACTGTCATTCAAACGTACAAATTCACTTTGAAACAAGTTTTGTAGGTTAAAAGGTCATGTTGATCTAATTAAGCAGAATAACTTAGTTTACCGAAACCCTTGCAATGATTGCGAGGTCGAATAAGTACATAAGTCAGAGTAGTTGACCAGAGTCAATGAGGCTATCTAAGCACAAAACTTAGTTAGATCAAAATTGATAGATCCTAGTAAGGTAAAGAATTTAGAAAACACTTCAACCATAGCCATACCTCCAATTACACACAACTACATAATAGGATTAGATAGGGTGAAAATCTTTAAAACTAACATATTAGGGTGGAGAGAGAGAGAGGATCTTAGTTTATCAGATCAACTTCTAATACATTCAGTAACAGGAATGATTCTCCACCTGTCCCAGATATATGGAAAATCCTACTACTCATTTCACAAAGGGGGCAAGGAAATTAGGACTATATAAAGGATGTCTCAAAGTTGTGTAGTCATCTGTCCAAAACGTATTTCAGTAAGTGGTAATGTTCCACTATGTAATAAATCTAATATATCGATAAGAATGGAATTACAAGTTTCGATGTGATCTTCTAGAAGCAAGACAAATGGCGTATGAAATCGAATCGACCTATCCTTCCTCAATTCTACCGCAGACCAAAACTACACAAACCCGATATCCCTCTGCGACCATTAATCTCACTTCCGGGAACATCAACATACAACATATCAAGAAAACTTTTAAGAAAACTGAAACACCTCGTTCAATCATGCAGACATTCCATCAAGTCCCCAACAGAATTCTTAGAAAAGATCAAAAATATTAACATAGAAAACGATGAATTAATGATATCCTTCGATATCACAGCACCATACACATCCATCGAACCTCAATTGGCCAAGGAAACGATATCCCTACTGATCAATCAAGACAAAAACCTTTCAGAATGCACAAAACTCAAATGTTTAAGTCTCATGGAACTCATCGACCTTTGTATGACAACATACTTCCAATTCAGTGATAAGATATACAAACAGATGAAAGGAACTCCAATGGGATCACCGATATCCAGATTCATTGCAGAAGCAGTGATGCAGAGACTGGAAGCCATCATCCTACCTGTTATCAAACCCAAAATTTGGAGTCGTTATGTAGACGACACTTTTGTCACCATTAGAAAAGATGATATAGAAAACACCAACAGTTTGATCAACAACCTTTTCAATGACATCAAATTCACAATGGAGAAAGAGTCAAACAACCAACTACCATTCCTGGATGTTTTAGTCAGTAGGACAAATGCCGGAAAGCTGGAAACCCAAGTGTACAGGAAGCCAACACACACTGACTGGTCAAATCCTCAACTACAATAGCAACAACCCAACAACACACAAGATCACTTGCGTGCAGACTCTATTCAGAAGAGCGAGAACACACTGCAGTACAACAAATTCACAGAGAAACGAACAAAATTACTTGATGTCCATCCCAAAGAAGAACGGCTACCCACGAAACTTCATCAGAAGATGCCTATCCCGTACATCATCAACTACAAAGTCATCCACAGAAATCAACAAACGCATCATCCTCCCATATGTAAAGAATGCATCAGAAATGACGACAAGATTGCTGAGACCACTTGGAATTGGTGTGGCTGGCTCATAAACCAAGAAATCCCCTGCAAACACTATTATGCAGACCGCAGGATGCAACAAGGAAAGAAGACAAACCAAATATCATTTACAAAATCGACTGCAATGACTGTAGTCCAACACTTCATTGGACAAAGTGGTCGCCCTCTTCGCCTTCGTCTGCATGAACACCAATTGGCTATTAAACACCACGACATTACATCACTCATTTCAATGCATATGGATGACAACTATGGACATGAATTCAATTTCGACAATGTATAAATTTTGGATTGAGAGAGGAAACACAAAGAATGTCAGAGAATTCCTAGAAGCTTGACATTCAGGTCGGTTAGTCAGTCACTAGTCAACAGATGTATAGACATAGACCCAATCTATCAACCAACAAGAAAAGTGATAAAATACAGAGAGGTCAGAGGTGAGGCAGAGGGACAGCCAACAGGAAAGTCTATACAATCAATGACACAACAATCGAAGGAAACAACCAACCACAGACCACATCGTCAGAGCAAGGCACTGAATCACTCACTCATGGAGAGATATTGACAGCTCACTACTTCATACTGAAGTTAGTGCTTATGATGTCGTCTAGCAAGATGATGAAAGCTTCACGATTAAACAACCCAACTCAGAGAACACAATACAACCAAGACCATCCACCTGAGCTACAAATATTCTCTATTATTTCAAAGTCTTTGAATCTCGTTTTATCATTGTTAATGCTAAGACTGGAAGTTAACATTTATCGACTTGACTATCTTTTCCATATTCCTATATTAAACAGTGTCTGAATGGCATGTTAATTTTTTTTTCACTGTTTTCAAAATGTTTTCAGAAATATCCACACTTTTAATCTCTTTTCTACCATTTTTTTATATATTTTATTTATAAAATAAAAGGCTTGGATTACAGCCTTAGGGACTGCTTCAAGTGCAGCTACTCTACCGATTACATTTCGTTGTCTTGAACAAAATCTTGGCATTGATAAACGTGTAACACGTTTTGTACTACCTATTGGAGCAACAATCAATATGGATGGTACAGCATTATATGAAGCTGTTGCTTCTATTTTCATTGCACAAATTAATGGAAAATATTTAACAATCATTGAAGTATTCATTGTAAGGTAAGTTTGTCTATAAAATTTATACATTCTGTTGTATTCCTATTTATTTTTTCAGGAAAATAGAATTTTATTCAATGATATAAGGTAAAATTTTGCTGAATTCAGAAAATCGAATTCATTGAGCATTGAATAGATAACTTTTGTTTAAATCAGTATGATTTGTTAGAAGTAATGCAGTTTTACGTGAAAAGCTATTCAGTTTCTGAAAGTATTGTCTCAGTTCAGATTATTTATCAGGTTTGCAAGGAAATAAGCTAAGCTAATATGAAGTTATAAGTTATTTCAAACATATTTCCTTGATAACAGCAATAGGAATGAATATACTACTGATAACTTACATTTAGTAATCTAAGATGTAGAGGTTTTTCATCAGACTTTAGTGATTTTTAATAGTAATAACTTGCAGAAATCAAACATTATTATATTGGCTTTATATAGTGCCATAATGGGGTATCTAAATAGTCAGTAATCATGTATATTTGTGAACAATAAAAATATATGCAGTGCATTCCACCCGATTTTCAACCAATCAACGAGATGATCATGGGGCTTTGATGAGTGATTTCCCCATTGGGACTGAAGCCTAAGAACCCTCTACTCCAAACTCATACAGAAACCAATCTGCCGAAATTAAAAGATCGATTCAATTCAGTGAAAGACAGACAGATACAAGATATATCATCAAATTAACTCCTCAATTTCTCTTCAAAACGTTTTGTATCTTACCCTTTTCTATTAGATCTGTAAGGATATCCTGCTTCTTCTGAAGCGCTTCCAAGTAGGAAATACTTAGAACGCGTTAGTCGTCAGTCATATCTAACAAACTGTACCTAGACAGGGACGAAACATTCTTAGAAGCGATCAGCTATATCAAACGAGTTCTAGTTTTTCACAATATCTCACTACTGAAACTGTCTATACGGTTCAGAGAAGAATGTTCTGGACATTCTACTGATTGAGTTCTAATGCCTGTCGGAAATATTTCTTAATTGAGCAGAGCTTATCTCTTGTATGATAGAAAACACTAAGAGTCAGATACGTAAGCAGTGAGTTTATTTAGGATCAAATGAATACTGAATGCAGCCGGCACAGTGGATATTTGTCTATAATACTAATAGACCGACGGTAATTGAAAGTGCATGGATCATATGATGGGACAGATGAGGTCTTTAAGGCATTAGTGTTGATTCATACCTATCGATCGATTCATTTCGAAGATTCGTGGGGATTTAGTGATTTCTCAAGTTGATATTCACCATGTTCTGATATCAGCTAGAGAAACATTGAAAACCTGGGAACACTGGACAGCTATTTCGTCATCGTAAGCAACTGCTCAGCATTGTTCATCTATGACCCCGCCCACACCATCAGGGGTAAAACGCAGCACCTTCGGATTCCGTGGTTAACATGTCACCATTGAGCCACAGGGTCAGAGTTCAGTGGTCGATATTTTCTACTCCTGACAATTCACGAAATAGTGTGACTATCACTCAATATCATCATCGAGTATCTGTCTTCACTTCCAGTAGGTTTACTTCTATGGTTACGATTTCTCATTGGAAATTCAAGAATCCTCTGTCGAAGCTAGTCACCAATGAGCACTAGATCAATTAAATTTAAGAGTTTGTAAGGATTTATTGATTTCGAGTTGATATGCATCAAGTTACGAAGCTAAGTGATACTGTAGTGCTTTATCTTACCGTATTAGGAGTAAATTAAAAGGAAACTATGCTTCAGTTAGAATTCGCACTTGTCGGCTCTCACCAACATAGTTGAGTGTTATATCTCAAGGTGAATAAATCCTTCATTCATAGAAGTAATGTGAAAGAAAACATAACTATGAACTCCTTCTACGATAAGCCAACACTCGGTTAAACATAAAATTGAAGTTTTCAACTCAGTCAATATATTCCTACTAATAAGTCTAGAAGTACTGAAGCTAATCCTGCCTTGGTAAGCCAGCTGTTATGTGATTGAAATCTGTTTGAACTAAAATTTTAATACATATATATCAGTAAATATGCTGGTTATCTTATCATTTATTTTTATTTGTCCCTTGGGTTCCTAGTGTAACATAAAGCTTCAGTAACACGTCTCCATTCCACTCTCTTCTCTTCAGTCTTCTCTTTTAACCTCGCTCCACCGCTACCCACAAGCTCTCGTTTCTTCCTCATACCATATCCTCCATTTCACCCTCACCTCTGACGTCCAACTCGTTGTTGCCCATTTGGCATACACTCAAGCGCCTCGCTTGACGCGTGATGCTCTCAATCGATCTTCTCAGTGCGTGTTCAATCCAATCCATCTCCACTTTCTTTCATGCATATTGGTTGGGTGATAGGTAGTTGGTTGATTGGTTCGCTGTGGGGTCAGCCAAAATTCCTTGTTGTTTATTCTTATTATTCTCTCCATCTGATCTGATCTCATCTCATCTTCAGTGTCAGTATAGGAGTAAGTGTAGGTGGCAGCTGTCAATGTGATGTATTTCTGTAGTTTGTTGGAAATGCTTTTTGTAATGCGTCAAGTCTATTAACCATCACACAGAAGCACTGACTGACTTGACTGAATTAGTGTTGAAAATCTGGATCTTGTTCGTCATGCTGAGTGGTGTGCAATGCAGTGCAATGCAGTCGATCTCCACCGTGATTATTTTAGATTAATGAAGGTCCATGTTGCTGGCTTTTCCGATCCTGGCCAGCTTTGACATCCTCATCTGTGCTGCTAGTTATCTTAAGATCAGTTATTAATTGATAGAATAGAATTTCACTATAGTGATAATTGGACGCATTGAACACTTTGTTTATCTAAAGTATCACATTACTTGTAATATGGTTCAAAGAAACTAAATGTAAACTAAACTATATATCGATAAAAACAAAGATTTTCATAAAATGGTAATAAAGTGGGATTTTATCTCAGTGAGTAATAAAAATTGGTGATTTTATTGTTTTCAATTCGGTACACATTACAAATTAACATCTTTTGGAAAACTACTGAAAACCTTAGAACATTCAACAAGTGTATTATTTTAGTATGGGACTCCTCCTCATGACTATGTTGGGAATGGAAATTAGGACGTTCACTTTCTATGGTGAATGCATTAATCATTCAGTTACTAAGTTTCATTCACTTCAGTGATACACAGGTTCTGACTTTTTTTAGTTTACAACACAGATTGACTTTCATTCAGTCGCATCACTGAGCATATACCTTTATGTTCAACTTCTCATTAGAACTTTGGAAAATCTCACAACTAAGATAGTCATAGATGAGGTATGGGAGTTTTTTATTGATTGTAAGCTGATATTCACCAAGGACTGATATATCTTATTTGATGCAGCATTGATGAATAAAGTGAAAATGAAAGACATAGTCACCTTTGAAATATTGATTATCACTCTAATCTAATCTAACAACGCGTTGGATACAAGTTTTAACTAAGTCATTAAATGTCGTCTTGTGGACCGCAGATAGATATTTCTTCATGTTGTATCACACTAACTGATATCCGCATCGTCATCTGAATGTTTACCTACTACAATCTGAAAGAATAGCAGTTCTACACATCTTCAGTAGGCTATATAAAATGGTCAGTAAAGTTCAACATCTTTTTTTAATCCTAAATCACTACAAATTATCGTCATTGCTTCATTAAATGTGTTAAATTTCGCCGAAGAAGTTCAAAGAATCATCTCAGAAATCGCTTCACACTGGATATAGAGAATCTTGAAGTAAGAAGTACATTCCAATGGAGTAAACAACAAATCCATTTAAAACGAAGGTTTATGAGACATAGAATACTAAAGAATATTCGCAGAGCAGGGGGATAATTTTGATAGGGTTTAGTTCTCTGAGCTGTATTGTTCAGTCGTGGAGCTTTCGTCGTCATGAACACTAACTCAACTCTTTGACATACTTTTCAGAAGACATCAAACATATTCATATTGACAACGGCAAACTGATGGTGTCTTTCAGTGTTACAGCTCTATACACCTCAATGTGAACCAAAACTGGTCAAGGATACAACGACTCTTCTCTTCAACAATAAAACAAACCTCTCGGAACAAACATAACTATAATGTTCAGGTTTGATGGAATCTGTCGATCTATGCCTTACAATAGAGTTTCAATTCATTGGCAAACTCTATGAACAGACAAAAGGGGACACTAATGGAATCACCTATATCAAGACTAATTACACGACCAGTACTAGAGAGATTGAAAATTGTTGTATTGTCGTTGATCAAACCAGCACTTTGGATCCAATAAGTAGATGACCCGTTCATCATCATTAAAAAACTAATCAACAACATCTTCGATGACAAGAAGTTCAAATTAAAACTGGAATCAAATAACAAACTGGCATTTCTAGATATTCTGATCCCGAAAATGAATTTGAGGAGATTGGAAACTGAAGTATACAGAAAACCAATTCATACAGATCAAATCCTCAACTACTATAGCAACAACTCAATAGCACACAAAAGGGTTGTTCTAAAGATCTAAAGAAAAGAAGAGAACTATTTGATTATTATTTTGTAGAAGAACGCCTATCTACAAAACCTCACCGAAAGATGTTTACTTTGTCCGTCGTCAACCAAGAGGTCAGTCTTGGAAACTAACAAACGAATTGTTCTATCCTACATGAAGAACATCTCCGACATTTCAACTAGATTGTTGAAACCTCTTGAAATGGCTGTATCCCACATTTTCACATATCGTTTCAGTCTCTGACAAATAAAGACGAACCAAACAGTATCTTCAAAATGAACTTCAGAGGCTTCAAAAAAAAATGCTGTGTCGGACAGAGTCTGGACTGCGGAAAAGAACCTAGAAGACTTGGATTTCGCCGATGACTTGTGCCTAATGTCACATAAACTTGAAGATCTGTAGGCATAAACTAACAAGTTGATAGAAGAGGCAGCTAAGACGGGACTTCAGGTGAATATAGAGAAGACAGAAGTGATGAAGATACCGCACCACCACCATCAACAACAACAACAAACTGCAGTCACCCTCAATGGGAGAAACTTAAAGGAAGTAACCTCCTTCACTTATCTAGGAAGCACTGTTTCAACTACAGGCGGGACGGACGAGGACGTCAAAGTCAGAATCGGAAAAGCAAGACAGGCGTTCATTAGCCTGAAACCAGTGTGGAGATCTTCTGCACTCAGCATGTGGAACAAGATACGGATTTTCAACACCAACGTTAGTCAAGTCAGTGCTCCTGTATGGTTCAGAGACTTGGCGCGTCACGAAAGGGATTTCCAATAAACTACAGACATTCATCAACAACTGCTTACGCTCGCTACTGGAGATCAGATGGCCAGAAAAAATAAGCAACAAGGAACTCTGGGAACGAACCAACCAACAATCTATCACACAACAAATATGCAGGAGGAAGTGGAGATGGATTGGCCATGCACTGAGAAGGCCGACTGAGGACATCACGCGTCAGGCCAGTTGCTCGAGTGGAATCCCCATGGGAAGCGACGAGTTGGACGTCCGAGGGTGACATGGAGGAGGTCGTGCGAGGAGGAAATGAGAGCTTGTGGGCTGTCGTGGGACCAGATTCAAAAGATCTCAGAGAACAGAGGTCACTGGAGGCGTGCTACTGAAGCCCTATGTTCCACTAGGAATCCGAGGGACTAATAATAATAATAATAATAATAATAATAATAATAATAATAATAATAATAATGTCGGACAGAGTGGTCGCCCTCTTCACATCCGTCTGTATGAACATCAACTAAGCAGTAAAGCATCATGACATATCTTCGCTTATGTCAATGAATACAGACAACTGTGGACATGAATTTGACTGAGAAAATATAAAATCCTGGATAGAGGAAATATGATGAATGCCAGAGATTTTTTAGAAGGTTGATATACAGTCCAGTCAGTTATGAAAGAGCATATTGACAATGGCTCATTCAAATTTCAGGTTAAGAGGATAACTTTTTAAATAAATCGCGGATAGAAGCTTATTACTCACTTCTTTCTGAAGTCAGTGGTGATGATATCATCTAGAATGAATGATGACGAAAGCTCTACGCGTTAATAATTCAGCTCAGTGTTACATATACTGCTAATTGTTTATAGCTTTGAAGACGTCCATTGTAACCCAAAAGTGCATTAGTTTCATTAACAATTTGATATAAAAATTTGAATTGAATAATCCTACAAAAAGTTTTATAACGCCACTCATAGAAACATGTTGTGTTCAACGTACTTCTGTTGTACTGACAAACTATTGATACAGAGATATAAGAAGTAAGATTATATTGAAAAGACACATAGAGAGCTTTACAGAATTCGTGAACTATGTAAGTAATATAGAATACTCTTTCGTATTTAGTTAATAGATACTCTGTATGCTCAAAATTTTTAGGAGTTAAAAGGTAATCAATCTTGTAGGTGATCATTTTTGTTTTAATTGTCTCGTGTTCATTGTTCAATATCGAGATGAATACTTCTCCTGTCATCAAGTATTTAATCTTTGTTTAAATTTTAAGTTGAATATAACACATATGCCTATATTGTAATTATATTTCGTTAACTGTATATCCCTGAATGAATTCTTGTGGGTAGTTATACAAACTGATGAATGATGTGATGATGATGTTTATGGTGTATCCAACTAAAACTGAAGAAAAAGGGTAGAAAGTAAAAGTTGTTTACTTTTGTTTTTCTTCATGTTTTCTTGTCTTTTATTCAGTTTATCAATTAACTTATTGTTACTGATACTTTAGTTAACTAAAATGAAAATGTCAATGTTGCCTTGGGTAAAAGCGCTAGAATTGAAAGCATGACCCTGAGATTTAAATTATCTCAAGGTTATTTCATCCAGTAACTATTATCAGAAGATGAATTAATGAGAATCACATAGCACTGTTTATAGTCCAATTTATGTTTTACTGAAAAACTGTGCTAGTCTTGAGAATTTCCTTTATAAATGTTCATTAGTTAGTCATACTTATATTCTTAAGGCAGGCTATGTTTACTAAACGACTTATGTTTTTGTGTTCTCTCATTCTAAGCATTCGAATAAGGGAAGAAGCTTGACTTAGGGGTTAAGTAGGTCGAATGTAAAGACAGATACTTAGCAGTGGTATAATTTATCGTAATGTAGCAAAGTGTGAGACCAAGAACAGTATCAACAAGAAGCACTAATCACCATGAAAGTGAGAAACCTAAAGGAAGTACTCCATTTCACTTACCTGCCTACCTAGGTAGCATCGTTTCAACTACAAGCGGCACAGGCACAGACGAGGATGTCAAAACTAGGATTGGAAAAGCAAGACAGGCGTTCATTAACTTGAAACCAGTGTGGAGATCTACTGCATTGCACTTAGCATGTGGAACAAGATCCGGATTTTCAACACCACTTCAGTCAAGTCAAGTGATTCTATGTGATGGTTGAGAGACTTATCGCATTACGAAAAGCATTTCGAACAAACTACAGACATTCACCAACAACTGCCACATACGCTCACTTGATACTGACACTGAAGATCAGATGGTCAGAAGGAATAAGCAACAAGGAACTTTGAGAATGAACCAACCAACAACCTATCACCCAACAAATATGCAGAAGAAGAGAGTGGAAGTGGAGATGGGTTGGGCATACACTGAGAAGGTCAATTGGGGAAGTCAAGCGTTATGCCAGGCCGTCGATTGAAATTCAAAGAGGAAACGATGAGTTGGGTGGTCCAGGCGGGGGTGACATCGAGGAGATCATGTGAGGAAGAAATGAAAGTTTATAGGCTGTCATGGAGCCAGGTTGAATGAAGAGACTGCAGAGAAGAGAGTACAATGAAGGTGTGCTACTGAAGCCCTATGTTCCAGTGGGAACCCAAGGGAAAAATAAAATAATCATAAATTGAATTTCAATATGTTGGCTGAGTGGTTACGTATTTGTCTCGAAACACAGTGGTCGTAGGCTATTCTTCTCATAGGGTTGTGAGTATACACTGCTAAGGGATTTCCTATTGGAAAAAGCAGCTGTTTGAAGGTCCCAGCTGATGTCACTCTGTCATGTAAACTACTGTTTATTCTACCACAGACTGTCAGAGTCATTCTCAAACAGAATATTGTTATCTTCTAACTAAAGAATCATATTCTTCTGTGAGAAACTCAGTAAGGAAAGAATAGGGTAGAGTATTGGATCACACCAGTGTATGTGTATATTAGTTAACTTGCTTCTGTGAAGCCGAGTAAATCTACCATACTACGCGCTAGCTTATACAACATACGAACACTATCCCATTTGTCTGACAAGTGAAGAACAGAAATGCATCTTCAATTCTGTAATATAAATCCTTTAAAAGTTTGTCGAAAGTGTAACCAAGTCACTCGAAAGAAGTAAGGCTAAGATACCTGGGCATAGTTGAAGTATTGGTGATTCAAAGTTTGCAAACATTATTACACATTCGAAAGTAGTATGTACAACCACTTTCTATAGCATAGCTATTGTAGAGAATCGATCACTCCGAATATGTTGTAACTGTTTCTTATCTGTAATCATTTTGCAGACTTCCTCACTGTAAACGCTTACAGACATTACATAGCCCTTCAATATCATGCAATTTACAATAACCTTTGACCGGAAATTACTCTGGTTTGTCCTATTCTCCCTTCTATATATGCAAGAATGTGCAGCTAAAAGAATAATTACGAGGAAAAGATAAATTTTTCTTCACTCCAACCATATAATGTCTCAGTAGCCTAATGGATAACCCTTTAGGGTTTGAAGCGATTTATCCCAGGTTTGAGGCGTAATGGGAACAATATCGCTCACTACGAGACAGGTGCATTCAGCTGACGAGACTCGAAATAAGATGAAACGTGCATCGAGGATTTCATTACTTTCCACCGTTCATAATCAATATTGAATCATCTATCCTTTCATAAAATCTTTATTCTTCAGAGTATTAACATTTTATTTGTCCCTTGGGTTCCTAGTGTAACATAAAGCTTCAGTAACACGTCTCCATTCCACTCTCTTCTCTTCAGTCTTCTCTTTTAACCTCGCTCCACCGCTACCCACAAGCTCTCGTTTCTTCCTCATACCATATCCTCCATTTCACCCTCACCTCAGACGTCCAACTCGTTGTTGCCCATTTGGCATACACTCAAGCACCTCGCTTGACGCGTGATGCTCTCAATCGGTCTTCTCAGTGTGTGTTCAATCCAATCCATCTCCACTTTCTTTCATGCATATTGGTTGGGTGATAGGTAGTTGGTTGATTGGTTCGCTGTGGGGTCAGCCAAAATTCCTTGTTGTTTATTCTTATTATTCTCTCCATCTGATCTGATCTCATCTCATCTTCAGTGTCAGTATAGAGTAAGTGTAGGTGGCAGCTGTCGATGTGATGTATTTCTGTAGTTTGTTGGAAATGCTTTTTGTAATGCGTCAAGTCTATTAACCATCACACAGAAGCACTGACTGACTTGACTGAATTAGTGTTGAAAATCTGGATCTTGTTCGTCATGATGAATGGTGTGCAGTGCAGTGCAATGCAGTCGATCTCCACCGTGATTATTTGAGATTAATGAAAGTCCGTGTTGCCGGCTTTTCCGGTCCTGGCCAGCTTTGACATCCTCATCTGTGCCGCCGCCTCTGTCTATGATTGAAACGATGCTGTCTAGATAGGTAGGTAGATGAAAGAGACATCTTCCTTCAGAATTCCTCCATCGTTCACCTGAAGGAAATCCTATCTTCACTGTCCCGCCTCGCCTTTTCTGCCAACTTGTTGGTTTTTGTCTGTAGATCATCGAGTTTGTGTGACATGAGACATAAATCATCATCTTTGGCGAAATCCGAATCTTTTTCTGGGGTCTTTTCATCGGTCAAACAGCGTATGCCCATCTTGCTCTATTTCTGAGAGTAACTTTTGTGAATTAATGTTTCTCATAATACTCACTTATTGTTTTCAGTAAAATATTATTTTCAACGTCCCGTAGGTATTGAAGTGACATATTGAACAAAGAGGGTATGATCGTAAGCATATACTCAAGGGTTTGTTGCCTATGAAAGCAAAAACTTCTCTTTAGGAGAAAAAAGAATTCCAGTGGGAATCTCTGCTTGGTTTAGGTGAAGTGTTTGTTGGCGCCTGTCAGAAAGGCTAATCTAGAACCATAAGGAAACTGATATTCTACCAATAACTCTAATCTACATCATTCAGTGTACATTAATTGATCACTGAAGGATAACCAACTTCATGTTGTCTAGTCCTAAGTTTTGTTCGAATTCCATCGACCACTTAACAATGTGCTCACTGGGACAGATGTCAGTTAGATGAAGGTAATCGGCAGGAAGTCCTGGACCTAGGTTTAAAGTTTGTTCGCACTCCTCAGCAAGACATATCTGCAACCTCGACAGAACTGGTGTCCCGGCTGAGTATCAAACCAACGTCATCTAGTGATACAGTAGAAACTAAAAAGCCATGGCTTGTGCTAGGTTTCACACTTGTTCATTTCAGTCTTCAAGATAGGGGTTAGTGCTTATGTTAAACGTTTAGAAGACATCACAGAGTGAATACATATGAACCATTGTCTTGAGGAAACCCATCTCTCCTTACAGCTCAGACCAACAGTCAGGAACTTCATTGGATGGTACCAAATCTCATTCTGATCACCCTGAACCCTCTTCTAACCTAATCCAAATTCTCCTAGGATGGCACGTCGAGGTAGGCAGTGGATCAGCATGAGCAGTACATGTCCAAGCCACTTCAGTCAATGAGGCAATTCTAACTTTATTGGTTCAAAGTTTCCTCTTAAGTATCACCACCATCATTTCTGTTTGTTAAATAAAATGACAAAGGATTCAGTTGTATCATGAACTCTGACCTGGAAGCCTGCATTTTCCTCCAATGACTAAGTCCCTTAGTCACAGACTTCATCTTAGTTTGGCTGCGATTTATTTCCTTCCAGCTTAACTGTAATTCAATTAACATATGGTGCCTGGAGTTAACAGGACAACAGAATTTATAACTCACTTTCAGACTACTTCAATTGATAACAATTCCTAAGCTTTATCTTAGTTATATCTTTTAATTAGAACTCTATTCATGTTTTCTGTATAGCTCATGTGATGATTTCCTGATATAGAGTCAATCCTTTCATAGTAATGGTGGTCAGACAATGTGGCTCTCTTATGTGCTTTATCTTTGATAGGAATTTTGAAAGCTATAGAGTGGGGCGAAGTAAAATGCTATGCAGTACATTCAACCTTGAATAAATACTTGGATATTTTGTAGGGATTTCTTCGATCACTAACCTATCAAGAATGAAGAAACTTTATAAGTTGGTTAGAAAGGATCCCCAAAACTTGTCAACTTGTCACTGAAAAAGAGTCGTGATGATGCCATTACCTAACTGGACTACGTCAAATGTTTACGTCATACGATGAGATCAGTCCCTATGAGGTCACACTAGAAAATAAACATCTCCATAAATACACCTACGACAAATCTGAATGGAAGTTAACATCGTTGCTGGACAGCACTGATGGTTCACAACTCCTCTGATATTTCATTATAAGATCTAACATGACTACATGACTACGGTAGACCTTTCAACAGAGTGATGTGCTCACCTATCACCTGTTTGAGTGACAGTCGCTGGCATAGATCCTCTCTATTGACGAAGCTTAGTGTCACCTTCCCATCAAAGAATACTGGTATCGTCTAGTGTTAGTAATTTCGTCTAAAATCCTTGATCTGGCGAATACTGAAACTGTGATAAGTTCTGAAGAATACCTGATTTCTTCTCGTTTGCTGTCCTTGAGCTTCGGTAATTACTAAATCTGGGTGGTAACAAACTATATTGGTCAGACTGACTGGTTATCACAAGAGACTTTATCTCCTTTCAAGAAAAATTAGACAATCAGTAAGTGAAAGCAGTTAGATGGATAACTTCAATCAGACTGACCAATAATCATCAACCACCACCTGGAATTATCTCCTATGCAAATAAATCGGTACTAGGGGTAGTACAGCCATAAGCGAGTTGCAAACCCATCTATTTGTAGTATTATTTTATTAGTCGTCGATAGTTTTGTGTAGATACACCGCTGGTGAACTCGACTTGAAACCAACGAAGCGACCCTCTAATGATTAGATATCTCTAACTTGTCTACCACAGATCAACCTTAGTGGTTTCGAACAACTCGAGTTGTTCAGTAGTAGTAAGTTTCTCCAGTTTATGACACATCTGTGTCAGAAATCCCACCTTATGATTTTGGCTGGCTGGAGATGGTTTCCTATGGAAACCTTGTTGACACCATAGTTGGACAGTTGGAAAACTGACAGTTCAACTGTAAGAAATGTCTATATGGACCGTGCAGTTTGTAAATGATTTGCAAAGTTTATGGTTTTCACCTCAGTTTCGCTAGTAAGTCTGAATAACTATCTACTACTATATCCCCTGGTGACAAATTTCGGTACCCTTGGGTTCCTAGTAGAGCATATGGCTTCAGTAGCACGTCTCCATTGCACTCGGTTCTGTGCAATCTTTTGAACCTGGCTCCACGACTGTTTACAACCTCTCATTTCTTCCTTACATCATCTCCTCCATATCACCCTTGGACGCCCAGCTCGTCATTTCCTATCTAGGTTCCACTCAAGTGCCTGTCGCGTGATGTCTCTGAATGGTCTTCTCAATGCATACCCAATCCATCTCCCCTTCTTTCTGCATATTTATTGGATGATAGATTGTTGGTTGGTTGGTTGGTTGCAAGAGTTCTTTGTTGCTTATTCTTTCTAGCCATTTAAGCTTTAGTAACGTCTAACCATTTAACTGAAAATAGTTTTCACTGCTAATTATATCTGAATATCATAAAAATTATTCTTCATCAATCGATCTTCATTTTTCTTTCATTCCTTATATAAATGGAAACATTCATGATATGTTCAATGAATCAAATTTCCTATTAACACTGACCTGAGAAGAAAACACGAAGTCAAATTCATATTAGCAATGTTATTATTATCATTATTATTATTATTATTATTAGTAGTAGTAGTAGTAATAGTGTCCGTTCCACCTAGTTACCTTTTATCTTATTTCTTTCCTCATTTAAACAAGAAAAAATAGATGAATGTTGTATCATTTAAGTCTATTCAACGATGTTTGTTCATGACGTTTCGTGTATAATAGTGATAATCTATATGCTTACATCATGCATGACCTTTACTGATCAGAATTTTAAAAAAAATCACTTATTGGAATAAATAAATCTAATCAGAAATAGTCTGGACAAGTGTATATATGTATTAGTTTGGATAAAATAGATCACTTATAGAGGATTATGTGCTAAATGTTACACAGAAGACTAGAATATTCATAGTTAAGGAGAATATCAGCTAATTTGGATAGCATGTTAAACGGTACACATCTAGATGGCAGACAAACAAACAATAATAATGTGAAAGGGTTTTTTCCTGTTATTTTTAGCCTTAGCAAATCATAATTAATATATGTTTCAGTAGTTTTTCGAGAATATCAGTTGAATATATCTGTGAGTGTTTTAGTATTGTGTATGTGATTGGAATTCGGTTAAATATAATCAATTCTACTATAATGTGTTTATTAGAAATGTTACACAGTGAGACAGTATCATTTACTGGATAACGGTTTGAACATAACTTATTGTCCATCATCAAATCACGTTAATATGGTTCTAGTCTTTCCTCTTACTTTGTAATAAGGATAGTAGAACTTCTTATACATCTGGTGTTCCATGTATGTTGTATGTATTTAGTGTTGACTCAATATAAAGGATTCGGTTATTAATCTCTCCCTTCAACCAATTACGTTAGCTTTTAATATTGTCACTCTATTCCATCCTAATGTGTGGTTTTGCGTTATTGCGTACATACCTATATAGCCGAGCTTTTCTTTTAATTTCTTATCTTAGTAAGATCTACTTATCTTGATTTAGCTAAGTTTCATGCTCTGTTATTCTATTAGACCCTGGTCGACTGCTTTAACCTATGTACTTGACTTCCAAATCATTGTAAGGGATCTGGTAAACCAGATTATTGTACTTAATTGCTTCAATAGGATCTTTTAGCCTTCAAAGCTTGTTTCTGAGTGGGTTTGTTGGTTTAAATACCACTTTAATGGTAGCCAGTCTTATTGAGAATTCTTTGTAATGCTTGTGAGGTGCTTTCTTTGCATGGTAACACAGTACAGGCTTTGAATTCTCTCTCAACCCTGTCATCATTATTACTACCATTACTACCAAGACGTAAGATATTCTTCACATGTATGTAATGATATGAATCGCTACTTAAACTTCAAATAATCTAAGATATGAAATTAGACACATCAAGAATACCTTGTATCTCTATAACTAATCACCTAAATTTATAGCTGAATTTATATAGAGTCGAAGGAAGAATATCAGCAGTGATGGTAACATATGTTGTTAAAAATAATTCAACTGTTAACAATATTAATGATGGTAATAATAGTGACAGAGTTGGAAGAGAATTCGAATATCCCACTGTGTTACCATACAAAGAAGGCAGCTCAGAAGTGTTCAAAGAATCCTCAATAAGGCTGACCGGGATTATAGTATTATTTAAACCAACAGACTCCCTTAGAAATAGACTTTGTAGGTTAAAAGATCCTACTGATGTAATTAAGCAAAATAATTTGGTTTACCTAATCCCTTGCAATGATTGCGAGGTCAGACATATAGGTCAATCAAGTCGTCTAGAGTCGATTAGAATAATGCAACACAAAAAACTTAGCGAAATTAAGATTAGTAGATCCTAATAACGCAAGGAATTTAGAGGAAAGCTCAGCCACAGCTCTTCACGCAATCATACACAATCACACAGTAGGGTGGGATAGAGCGACAGTATAAAAAGCTAATGTATTTGAATGGAGGGAGAGATTGATAACCGAATCTTTGTTTGTGAAGTAAACATCAAACTCATGCAATCGAAATGATCCTGCAACTGTCCCAGATGCATAGAAAATTCTATTATCCTTGTTATCACAAAGAAGTAAAGTAGATTAGAACTATATAAACTCTGTCTTAGAGTTGTGGAGTTATCTGATATGAATATGGACAATAATATTTGTCCAAAACTTTATCTAGCAGGTAATACTATTCCCTCACTGTGTGACACATCTAATAAAATGGAATTACAATCTACCATAATGTCTAAGTTTGGAAAGCCTATCCATTATCCAATAGCTTGTTGTTACTGAATAAAGTTGAGCTTATGAGCACTCTGTTGAGATGTTGTTACGCTCATATCACTCATAATTGATAGTTTAAGAATCGGCAAGAAGCTTTGCTTCACCAATCCTTCTTAGTTATAAGTGGTACTCAACACCATATTTCTTCTGAAACCTTTAGTAAAATTGATATTCTCTCGGAAATCTCAGCTGGCAAGATTCACTTTTGGGAACACTGACTGTAGCATCAAGCTGTCTGCAGTATTGTTAAGCTTTAATGGGATTAAAATAGGTTCAAGAATTAGTCACTGGATTACCAAACCCTTGAAACTGTTCAAGGCTTCGATTAAGATTAGAATGCAACAATCTAGCAAAATGGCACAGTATTGTGGAACTTTGGTTTTCCATTGGCTTGAGTATTCAGCTTTCAAGTTGTATACTCCAACTGCAAATCCTGTCATACTTGCCATGATCCAGATAATCTGGTAGTATCCTAGAGCCGCAACGGTTGTCAAGCTCCCATCTAGTCTATAGGTACATTATCGCCCCGCAAACCCTTATCCGCCTAATTCAACAACTATATGAATAGGCCACATGCCAAGTAATTCACAATGGGAAGCTCAGTGATGCTTTTGAAGTGAAGACAGGAAGGAGTGAAACAATGCTGTCTACTATCACCCATGATATTCCTGATTGTGGTTGACTGGATCATGCAGCAAACAGTGGGGAGCGAGAAGTGGGGGATACGCTGGCTGGACCACAGAAAAGAACCTAGAAGATCTGGATTTCGCCGATGACTTGTGCCTGGTGTCACAAACTTGAAGATGTACAGGCGAAAACTAACAAGTTGGCAGAAGAGGCTGGGCACCGAAGACACAACTTCAAGTGAACGTAGAGAAGACAGAGGTAGAGGTGATGAAGCTACCCAACCAACAACTCCAATAACAACAACAAACTCCAGTCACCATCAATGAGAGAAACTTAAAGGAAGTAGCCTCCTTCACCTACCCATCTACCTAGGCACCATCGTTTCATCTACATCACAGGTGGCGGCGGCACACACAAAGATGTCAAACTCAGGATCGGAAAGACAGCAAGACAGGTGTTCATTAACTTGAAACCAGTGTGCAGATCTACTGTATTCCACTCAGCATGTGGAACAACATCCCGATTTTCAACACCAATTCAGTCAAGTCACTGCTTCTGTATGATGCTTCAGAGACTTGGCGCATTACGAAAGCGATTTCCAACAAACTACAGACATGCATCAACAACTGCCCCTACGCTCACTCGATACTGAAGATCAGATCAGAAGGCCAGAATAATAACAATAAGCAACAAGGAACTCTGGCTGGTTGGCTGGCTGGCTGGCAACGAACCAACCAACAACCTATCTTTCAACAAATATGCAGAGGAGAGTGGAAGTGGAGATGGATTGGGCATACACCGAGAAGGCCGACTGGGGACATCATGCTGAGGCCAGGCCCTCGAGTGGAATCCCCATGGGAAGCGACGAGTTGGACGTCCGAGATGAGGGTGACATGGAGGAGATCATGCGAGGAGGAAATGAGACCTTCTGGGCTGTCGTGGAACCAGGTTCAAAAGATTTCGGAGAACAGAGTTCACTGGAGACGTGCTACTGAAGCCCTATGTTCCATCAGGAATCCAAGTGACTAATAATAATAAATAATAATTCCAAGTTATCTTATAATGTGTTATAGATTCTTCCGGAAAATAAATTGTTTTCTATATGCCCTAGATAAAAACTCAAGATTGTTCATTTTTTGAAACAGAAGAGATTTCCTACCTCACACATCTGAGAAGGATTTAATTAGGGTGGATTATAAGACTCTGAAATTGAATGATGAATTTGTAAATGATTTACAGACTATACAGTCCATTTCGGCATTTATCACAGTTGAGTAGTTTAAAAATCATAATTATATCAACAACCTGTTCGTCCTTCACTGTGTTCAGCAAAACAGTGAGGGTCATTTGTTAGCAATTTGAGAGTCTACTACTGCTGGACAACTTGAGTAGTTAGACAGCACTCAGGTTGATCTGTAGTATTTCGTCAGCCAGGCCGGAGCGATCTAATGGCTAGATGACTCTTTGGATGACTCATAATAAATTGTACCAATGACCTCTAGATATGTTCAGTGTGGGTTAGCACGAAAGCATTGCTTATCATTATTGATAGGTAGTTGGTAGCAGTGGAAACAAGGACGAGACTTGTCAGCTGAATTTACCTGCCCCCACGAAGTGATATTCTTCCCACTAGGACTGGAAGTCGAGACCAATCGCTCTAAAAACCACAGCGTTATCCACTAGACCACCAGACTGGAGAGTCACTTCTTGTGCGATGGGTATAGTTTCAATTTGTCGTGGAATGAAACAGGCAATATCGAGGCTTTCGAGCAGGAGCCCATATGCCAATAGAGACCGATCAACTCAGTCTACTCAACGATGGGATAATAGAAACAACAGCATTAGAAGTAGTGTTCTCTGAAATTATTAGTTCTTGAAGTAGTATCATAAGAGTATTACTGATGAATTTTCTGGTTTAAAAATCTCTTTCCCCAAGACACTTAAAATGTTGTTATATATAATATACTACTTAATCACATTTTAAGTAGAAGAAATGATGTTATAAGTTTCATTCTGCTTTAGGTCAGTCAAAATCCTCACATATCAAATTTTCTAGGATTGTAGACGATAATGATTCTTTGCCTCAAACAGTCAGAAGAAGTATAACAGTATACAAACTAATGAGATCTCAGCGTTACTCAGTAATGCCTGGTCCTATGTATGTCTTGATGATGATGTCTGTGTTAGGGAGTTGAATATCTTCAACCATCGGTTGCCAATCAAGCACTAGCCCAAAAGCCAACATTATCCTAACGCCGCTAAAGCCAACAGGCAGAGACTTCATCAAATAATGACAAGGTGAAGTTAGGAAGTTTTACACCCTTTTTTTGAAAAAGCTAGACCAACTTTAGCAAACATTATTCTTCGAGTTACGTAGTAACTAGGCGTGAGTAGTGCATGTTATAGCTAAGTGAGTCAATGAGGATTTACACCCTTATCAGATGACTGACCTATTTTACCTGAAACTCTACGCCTGACTTCTAAGTTACTAACGTGTTGATTGTTGCATAACCTGTCTCCTTTCTGTCTTAAGCTAACAGGTCTGTATAACTAGTTTATGTTACGAAAAATACACATTAGAGTAGAAACAGAGAATAGTGATCAATAAAGTAAGTAGTTGAGATATCATTTGTATTTAGTCGAGTGACTATCTGAGATAGCCGTAGTTTGGTAGACTAGTATTCATACTGGGTGATGAATGATGATCCCCAAACGTACTCAGATTTCTGCTTAACACGTTCAAAAGACCCTGTAATTTTTCAGCATGTTCACCCAACAAGACAAATCAACCAGACGATCTCCAGTGAGTAGGTCGATACATACGAAGTCAGACATATCTTACGTTATATCCATTAGTAACGTCTATAATGAAGTTAAACAGAAACGGCGATAACGAGCATACCTGGTAGACACTACTAGTTGTCTTCAATTCTGATGGAAACTATCACGGTGGCATGAGTTCCGATGGGAAGCTTTGACTAACGTTATATACTTGCTTAGTACTCAATAATGAATAGTGATCACACTTAATCATGAATTAGCAGAAGAGGAGAATGGAGACTAGTGGATTTCAACCTCGTGGTTGAATAGACATGAGAACTAACGTTATTGGATTCGATCTTTCACATGGTTATAAGTTCATACTATTAAAGAGTCAGAAACAAGAACGAACAGATCTCCAGTGTACTGTTTAGTTGAAAGTCATTCTCAAGCTGATATGAATCCGTAATGAAGAGAGTCAGAAAAATAATTTCGATTAATTTACAATGCGTAAATGAATGCAAAGAACAAAACACTAGGAAGTTACGATATATGAAAATGATTATCGTTTGGCTATCTGAGATGGCCGTAGTTTGGCAGACTAGTGGTAATGGGTAATGAATGAGTTGAAAATCTGGACCGCGGTCGGATTTGTACCAGTGACCACTGGGTTTCCGGCCCGATGCTCTACCAACTGAGCTACGAGGTCCAACCCGGCTGCGGTCCACTTTTTAAACCTCGTAGCTAAGTTGGTAGAACATCAGGACAGAAACCCAGTGGTTTCAGGTTCGAATCCGGCCGCAGTTTAGATTTCCATCTTACTTTCAATCACCACCCAGCATAAAAAGGAATAGCCATCATTTAGTCCTTTATGGTGATGGTAACTATGACTCTCTTAAGGTAGCAGAGTGCCCCATTATGGTTACGTGCCGGAGCGTCAATGTCAAAAAGCTGTTCACGGAAACAGGAGGTTAGGTGGTGTGGGTATTTGATCTGCTGGGCAGGAAAGCCAGAGATGAGATATGCTCCGGTGAATATTGGTCGAGCCTAGTTATACAACGATGATGAGCGTCCTCGTGACCCCACTATCGTAGTTGACTAAGCGGGGATTGAGGTCAACGGAATCCAAATGGGTTGATCAGTGGCATCGATCTCCAAAGCACGGTTAGGCAAACTGACCGTTGGGATTCCTCCCAGTGCACCAATAAAAAGTAAGGGAATCCAGCTGCTGATTCCCCAAGTAACTGTTGTTGAAGCAGTCCTAAGAGAGGTGGTGTGGCTCACCTTGGGAAGGTGGATAGTGTTGAGTCTGAAGTATTTGGCATCATTCTCTGTAGTCAAAGCCCATTTCTCCAACAGCCTTCAAGGGTGATAGGAGGTTGTCAGTAAGATGTGTACCACGCATTTCTGTCCATAAGGAGGTGAATACGGTCTATAGTAGATTACCCAGAGAACATGGATTCGCTGAAGCCCGATGGCTGAGAGAGAGGGATTCATTGCTCAATTTTCAGGGAGCGATAACAGGGTGCTTTGGTAGAAGTGTTCGTTTTCATGTGGTTGCGTTGCTAAAGATGTTTCCTGTGCGGTGAGTAAACTTATCCCTGGGTTAAGAGAGTATAACTACAGAGCACACGATTTCCGATCTGAAAGTAGAAAATGAAGCAAAAATTGGAGTAAAACCCTTTAGTTTAGTCTGGTTTGCGCCAACTCACGGCGAACATAAAAGTTAGCTAAATTAGAGAAACATAGTATTAGTTGAAAAATTATGATATTTAATTACAAATTATATTGATCTGTTGAATCCTGTGTTATTCTCTATTCAAACAGCTTGACAGCAACTCTGGCAGCAATTGGAGCAGCAAGTGTTCCCAGTGCCGGTTTGGTCACAATGATGTTAGTGTTGACATCAGTTGGGTTGCCAACAAAAGATATCTCTTTGATTCTCGCTGTTGACTGGCTACTGTAAGTTAACACGAATATTCATAATTGTCATCAACAAATTTTTGTAGACATATATATATATATATATATATATATATATATATATATATATATATAAGTTTCGGCTCATTGTGAACTCTTCAACAGTTTATATCCGTATACCTTCTGCTGTTTCCTATGAGTATATGACTATGAATTATTCTCTTTGAGAAGTAGTCAGTTAGTAACAGACAAATTGTATGAATTATTTTCAACGCATATAAATAGGGTGCCATTAAGGAATGCTGAAGTACTGCTTTGCTTAGGATACAATGACTACCTCCCCTAACTCTTGGTAACATTAAAATACTTAGGTATGCGGCAGCTTGGATACCGAAAAAAATGTTTCCAAAGCGCCTCAATCAACGAATCTATATAATGAAAAAAAACTCGATATGCAACACAACCCTTCTAAGTTTTGATGGTACAAATCACTTCAGTAGTATAAATACGACTGTACTGTCAGTAGTGTTCAGACACAAGTTTATGACTACACTTGAAGAACAAAACGAAGTGACCATCAAATATCAAGACGACAAGTTGAACGAATCATATATGTGAAATAAAGTCAACATGAATAATTGAAACGTTGAAAAACAGAAATTTTGAACAGAGAAGTAATAGGCATTGTTTATTCTATTGTTTTTCAGCCAATCATACAAAACTACCGACTATTGATAAAAAATTTCTTCCTTTCCTATTGGTAAGAAATCAAAAGTCAGAGTGTAGGGTATTAGAAGGAACTATAAACAATTATTGATGTATTTTTGAGATGAATGGGGATTTTTTTAGTTTAGATATAGTATTTATCATGGATTGACATCAGTTGGGGAATCATTGAAAGTATGGGAGCACTGAACAGCTGAATGGTTAACGTGGTCGCCATGACACCTGAAGGTCCTGAGTTCGATTCCTAGCCGGGTCATGGGTGTGTACTACTGAGGAGTCCCATACTAGGACGAAACAGCTGTCCAGTGCTCTCAGGTTTTCAATGGTTCCTCAACTGATGCCAGTCCATGATGAATACTACTTCTTGATTAAAAATCCCCATTCATCTCAAAAGAATACATTACTGTATTGTGCTCATTAGTGACTTGCTTCCAGATGGATATCACGAAGCTCTAATGAGAATCCGTGATCTGTGGGGTCAACCAGTCGGAAGTGAAGTGGATACTAATTGAAGGCCTTGGGTGATAGTCCCGCTGTATCATGAATTGATAGAAGTTGGAAATTGTGAACCACCAGAAACCGACCCAGTGACTGAATGATTAGCGCGTTCGCCGTGAAGGCTCTGAGTTCGATCCCTAGCCGGGTCATGAGTGCCTACTGCTGAGGAGTCCCATGCTAGGACGAAACAGCTGTCCAGTCTTCCCAGATTTCCAATGGTTCCCTAACTGATGTCAGTCCATGATAAATACTACTTCTAAATTATTGATGAGACAGCTACATAATCTTCAGACAGAAGTAAATATTATGAATTCTAATCCCTAATGTAACTTGTCGACCTAAGTTAACTAAGTACTTTCAAGAATGTTGTAGATGGAGTAAATATTCTCAGATTTTATGTATGTAATTTTCTACTGTTTCTGTTCAACCGATGCTGTATGACATGCTGAAAATTCTGTACAGTATTCCTGAAAATATCTTCCACAAGAAAGGAATTATCATTATTATTATTATTATTATTATTATTATTATTATTATTATTATTATTATTATCACAGCTGATATGATAAAGCTACCTAATTAACTATCAAATTAGTTTGCATAAAAGTTGCCACTTTATGCTACGTGTGACGCCGCCGTGATATCCAATTATCCATTAAGGATGGCGTGTACTGCACACCAGTCCACTCTGTTCTATTCTATGGCTGTGAAACATGGCCATTGAAGGTGGAAGACATGAGAAGGCTTGAAGTGTTTGACCACTGTTGCCCTCATAGCATAGGCCGTATTCCGTGGTGTCACCACATGAGTAACGCAGAAGTCAGGCTCAGGTGTACAGTTTTAGGGAGAAGAGGTAAATCGATTGACGACGTTGTCAACCTTCATCGACTGACATGGTTGGGACACAGGTCCCGTATACCTAGTCACCATCTGCCTCGTCACACAATGTTAGTCGAAGTAGGTCCAGGCTCGAAAAAGGCCCGAGATGGCCAGACTAAAACATAACACCAATGTATGAAGTCTTTAGCTGTTGGTTTGAGCCATGTGGGGCGATTCAGACTAGATGGTTGGGGTTCATGGGACTGACTCTAGGTGATATGGCTCAGAACTGATGTGAGTGTCGCAGATGTAAACACACACACATTATCCTCATCTCAACGACGCTATACCGAATCCCACCATTTTCTCATTCTTCCTTTCTCTCTTTTAGTACTGTATATTTCCTTCTTCTTCTTAAACTTCACTGCCTTTTTAGTTGATGTACTGATATGAAGTGTGGCAACTCTGACCGTTAAGCAGTAATGCCTGGCCCTATGTTGATTTGGATGAATGGATTGCATAAAAGTCGATCATTATATGTATTACGTTTTCCCTTTCCCCCCTAGTGATCGAATACGTACATCAATCAATGTGATGGGAGATGCAGTCGGTGCAGGTATTGTTAATCATTTATGTCGAAAGGAATTAGCTCAAAGTGATGCTGAAATTGAAAAAGAAATTGATGAAGTTGTTGAAGAGTATACACGTGAATTATCTATTGGAACAGATCGTGAAAAGCGTAATTCATCTAGTACACGTCATAGTAAGAAACGGATGAGTTTAGCTGCAGCAATGCGTTTACAAGAGAATGCATCACCACTTGGTACAGTTATGACTACTACACAGCCATTATCAAATGATCTAGAATCTCCAACATCAAAAGTTTTTCTACCAACTAGTATTCACCCTTTTGATGAAATTCATAAGTAGTTAGTTTATTTAATTTCTTTTCTAATTCAGTAAACTTATACACGCACAAACTGCATACTGTTAATTCATTATTACTCCTTCTTCAATTGTGTACTAATTCCTTTTATCTACAGCTTAACTTCAGAAATCCCCTCCTCCAATCTGCCATGAATATACTTACTTCAGAATGTTCGACAAATCATACTTTTTAACGAGTATAACTAGTAGAGTATTTCACTTTAGATAAGAAAAGAGAACCCACCTACACCCCCCGCCCAACAACTGACATCATTTTTAATTGTTACATAATTCACTATCCTTTTTAATTTGATAGTGAAAAGTTACATAGAACTTTGTTTGCTTTCTCTTCACCCTAAAAAAACAAAACAAACTTGTTCTTATCATTGTAAACTATCTTATTAATGAATTATGTTTTCTTATAATGAACATATATTTAGATCTCAGTTAATCTTCTCTACATCAATTTAAATAATTATCTCATGTATACTTGTTTTAAACAATTATATCAGCGAAAATTGAATATTTATGTATTATTACTAGTATAAACATATATAACACATATGAAAACCCTATACTAGTTGAACATGTTTATACATAAAACAGAGAAATGAGTAAGAAACAACAGTCAGAGATAGAAAAAGAGGAATGTAAAAGTGTTAAAGGTTTTCAATTTTATTTGATGATGATGATGATGATGACATTGAACACTTGTTTTAATTCAAAAAAACAAAAAATAGCGTTCATTTAAAACAAAACACAAAAGTATATGACTACAAACTATCTTTCGCAACTAAAAAGTAAAATCTGTTTTCATTTCATATACTTCAAACTATTTCTTGATTAAGAACAATTCACTTTGCAAAAAACAAAAGAAAAAGTATTTATTTATTGTTAGACTATAATCATTGACTGATTTTTATGTTGTTTCATGGCTATTGTTATTGTATTAACATATGCATATAAATCATAATACACACATTCAACATTATACTTGCCTTTTACCAAACAACTAATCATACCGACTTGTTTCTGCTTTGGAGTTTCTTTAGAGGTTAGATTTGTTTTACGGGATAGGGTTACTAGCCCTATGCCCACCCAACCATCTCTATGTTTGTGGGCTTAGGACGGCCCAGTAACTAGCGTACCAGTTAACCAGCCTCATTCAACAACAACGTGAAGACGCCACATGCCAAGTAATTCACAATCGAAAGCTCAGTGATGCCTTTGAAGTGAAGACAGGAAGGAATGAAACAAAGCTGTCTACTATCACCCATGAGCTTACTGATTCTCGTCGACTGGATCATGCAACAAACTGTGAGGAGTGAGAAGAGGGGGATACACTGACTGGACCACGGAAAAGAACCTAGAAGGCTTCGATTTCATCCATGATCACTTCTGTCTAATCTCACACAAACTCGAAAATCTACAGACAAAAACTGACAAGTTGGCAGAAGAGGCTGCGCACCGAAGACACAACTTCAAGTGAACGTAGAGAAGACAGAGGTAGAGGTGATGAAGCTACCCAACCAACAACAGCATCAACAACAAGCTCCAATCACCATCAATGGCAGAAACTTAAAGGAAGTAGCCTCCTTCACCTACCCATCTACCTAGGCACCATCGTTTCATCTACATCACAGGTGGCGGCGGCACACACAAGGATGTCAAGCTCAGGATCGGAAAGACAGCAAGACAGGTTTTCATTAACTTGAAACCAGTGTGCAGATCTACTGTATTCCACTCAGCATGTGGAACAACATCCCGATTTTCAACACCAATTCAGTCAAGTCACTGCTTCTCTGTGATGCTTCAGAGACTTGGCGCATTACGAAAGCGATTTCCAACAAACTACAGACATGCATCAACAACTGCCCCCTACGCTCACTCGATACTGAAGATCAGATCAGATGGTCAGAATAATAACAATAAGCAACAAGGAACTCTGGCTGGTTGGCTGGCTGGCAACGAACCAACCAACAACCTATCACTCAACAAATATGCAGAAGAGAGTGGAAGTGGAGATGGATTGGGCATACACTGAGAAGGCTGACTGGGGACATCATGCTGAGGCCAGGCACTCGAGTGGAACCCAGGTGGGAAACGAAGGGTTGGGCGTCCGAGGTTAGGGTGACACAGAGAAGATGATGTAAGGAAGAAATGAACGGTTGTGGGTTGTCGTGGAGCCAGGTTGAAAAGATTGCAGAGAATAGAGTGCACTGGAGATGTGCTACTGAAGCCCTATGTTCCATTAGGAACCCAAGGGACAAATAATAATAATAGACTTAGGCTAGAAAAAGGTGACAGCAGACTGAAACACGGCTTCAGTGCATGACTGTTACTTTGAATTGTGTAGAGAAATGTAGACTTGCCGATAAGGGTTCCCGTGACAATAAAAACCAGTGATTGGAGACCAGGTGACAGTTCAGAATCGACGTCACTGGCGCAGATGTATCCCCATATTACCTTCATTTGGATCGTTATACTGAACTCAGTATTTTCTGATTCCTTCTTTCTCTTTTTTCTTACTGCTTTTGACCGATTTTATTCTATTTATTCGAATTTTCGCTTTGTTGCTTCATATGGATATGGGGCGTGAAAACATGGACCGTTAGAAGAGTAATCTCAGGTCCCACCATTCATCAGACCCGGGAATATTAACCCAATATGTGGAATACTTAGAAGAGATCAGCCACCTGGAAAATGGGAGACTCATTATCGCGATGCAATGAGATAAATGTTACTTAGGTGGGGACAATCGGCAGGTGGCTCAGCTTGACCTACGTTTCATGCTTTCTAGCACTCGTTAGCAGCGAGGGGTATCTGCAGCATCAAAGGAATTAATGTCCCATCTGACGATCAGTCTTACATCATTCACACCTGTAGTCTGAGACGCTACCACCAAGCTATTAGGTCCATTATTGCCTTCTCATAGGAATGGAAGAAGTACTTTGATTTGTCACTAGAATGTCCAAATATCTTCTCTTGAAACAAAACACATTTAACAACCTTGTGCACATTCATGCACAAACCAATAAGCCACATACCTATAGTGTGATGGCTATTGATACTAGCTGTAGAGTGAACAGGGTCTGAAATTGTGATCCACAGGTTGAAAGTTGAATGTCTATATCAATGACCTACAACTTCAAATGGAAATGTGAGATGACTACATCTAGCTCACTACCATTGATGTTGAGGAAAAAATAGAGAGGATCTCCAACTATTGGCTTCTAACATCTCAAGCACTATAGACAATAAAACCTAAACAACGTTTATGATCAATGACTGTTTGAACTGAAGACATCTCAGTCAACCGACTCCAGTGAATAGCTATTTTTTTAAGGATAACAATGAAAACTTCGTAGTAACAGATTCTTGATATGCACACAAACAATCATGAGCCTTTTTAAGACGTAAAACAATTGGTAAACCCACATAAAAGTTGATTTATTTTTCTTAATGTGAGAAAGAAACAAGGCGCTTTTGATATATACATTCGACTGAAAAACACCGGCAATCAAAATAGAACAGCAAAAACAAAACAAATACTATACTCACTGAAGAGATGAATTGAAAGAATCCCGCCCCCCTCCCGCCTGTTTCCCCTTTGTATAATATTGTTGGTAGTGAAGAGTATGAATTTCATCACCGTCATCATCATTGCCACTTAAATTAAACACAGATAAATGTCTATACATTCGACAGAGAGGTATAGATAAGCGATGTCAAGCCGAAGAGTGAATATTATTTATTATTAATTAAAAGTCAATAAAAATAAATAAATTAATAAAAATTAACATGAAACTCATAAAATAAATTAGCGAACCCCCCCCCTAAAATGATGTCTGTGTATGTGAGGGGGGGAGGGGCAGGGCGGGGAACCCGGACATCATAAAGCATGAATAAGAATATTGCATTACTTATCAATTAATCATGTTCGTAGCGGGGATGGGGGGGGAACAATTGCTTTGGAACTGATCATTTATAAAAAAAATACACAGATACACCGAAAATACTGGACTAACCAGCAAACCAATTAAATATTAATCTCCAAATAATGTATAATCCCTTTCTGGAAATAATATTGGCTCTTGTTGCTTCAGATAAGCAGCTATATCAATCCAACCAACTTGTTGTAGAAGCTAAATAAACATTAGGGATAGAAAGAAAAAAAAGAATAAAAATTGAGACAGTGAAACAAAAACAAAAAATATGAACAACTTGAATTATTTTCAACGTTATTTTGGCTTGTTAATTGGATCGAACTGATTGAGGAGCATTGGTATATGGGATCCTGAATGGTTGATTGGATATTACCGATACTTTTGGTTATGATATTTAAGATAGCTGTAGTTTGACAGACTAGTATTTGTACTGAGTGATGATTGAAGGTGAGATGAAAATCTGGACCATGTCCCGGATTCAAACCAGCGAACACCAGCCACGGTCCAGATTCTCATCCCACCTTCAATCATCACGCGGTTCAAATTATAAATATACTAAAATCATGGCTCAAAGAGTGATAATCGTGACTTACTAGGCTAAAGAATAATGATATACTGCTTTGAAATGATCAGTCACAGGTTCGAGTCTTAATGGGGACAAAATCACTTGCTAGAAGGCAGATACATCCAGTTGAGGAGTCCCATGTAAGACCATGTTTGATTAAATTAGCGAATACAACTTTAAAAATAAATAATATCTTGACAAAAAGAGGCCGGTAACCCGATGGTGACTGGTTCGAATCCCCACCCTGGTCAAAATTTTCATTTCAACCTTCAATCATCACCCCAAGTATCAATAAACTTATTTATTATCTTGTAGATAACATTAGTTGTTCCATCGCTTTTCCAGAAGATATCTTATTATGAATTCTGTCAAATTTTAACACAACTGATTACTTATACGTGTAGTCAGCTGGTTAGTTGTGAAAGTATTCAGGCATTTCAAGTTTGTTCAAAAATCTATGAAATTACCATAGTGCATCCTTATCTCTCTTCGTAGGGAGAGAGCTTGTCACAAAAAAACCCTTCAGTATTTTCCTTTATATGGTGTATTAGCATACAGTGAATGATACAGTAGTGTTTACTTGATGAGCATAAATTATTATTGCTCATAATCATATCAGTGTAATTACACTCCTTTCAGTATCTGATTTTTACAGTCCTCTCATTTCATATTGTTTGTTCTGACAGAGTACAACTTCCCCTATCTCTTCTATAGGTGTTGCTACATTCTTATTACATGTGTTGGGTGTTGGTTGATTCGATGAACAAAGATTAAGTAATCAATCTCTCTCTCTCTCTCTCTCTCTCCAGTGGCTTTATCCACCACCCCATTGTGTGGTTGTGTGTTAACGCATGCATTCTCACAGCCGAGGTTCTCTTCTATTGGAGTCTATCATTTTATATTTGCCTAAATCCCTGTATCCCGATAGTCCAATTAATGTGCGATCACACATTCTATCACACTGTCCATGCATAATACTCATATATCACATTCTTTAGTAGACCTAGAGTATGCAGACGACGTAATCCTGCTGCGTAAAGACGTTAAAAAAAACACAGAGTCTTTTGGACATCTTCATTGACAAGTTGAGAATGATTACAATCTGACAATAAGAAATGAAGTAACTGAATACGGTGATTACTTCATCAGCTGAATAAACTGAATCAAACTTAGTTAGTCAGTGATAACCAATAAAGGCGCGCTCAACTTCAGATAGTCTATGTCATCTCTAACTCAAAGCAGATACACGATTGCATACTATATCTATTGCACAAGAAGTCACTATTGTGACTTAGTACCCAGGTATGTAAAGCTCTGGTGTTTCGAGTGATGTGTGCTAAGTTCAAATCTCAATTAAAAATATCATTTACTGACGGTTTGGTACAGACAGCTGATGAGGTCGAAATAAGAGGAAATGAGTGTTCTGTGTCCTACTAATTGGCACTTTTCATCCTGATCACAATAAATAAAACATTTTTCAACTAAAGTACTGTGTAACTTTTACCTAAATAATTATAAAGCCTTTTTTTTCTCTTAAGCACTATGAAAGTTACATTAATCGATGAGGGATATAAATTGGTTACTATTTATCAAAGAATGAGTTTGCTGCGCCACAGTTCATTTTGTCCTGCTATAAAATAGTCAAATATGGTCGTTTGAAGTAAGAAGATATAAGGAGACTACACATTTTCCTTCTTAGCATTGTTTATGTATCATGAAATCATTATACGGGTAATGTTGAAGATATATGAAATATACTAGACAAGAAAGGAATGTTAATTGCTGAAATTGTGAACTTTCAGTGAATGAAGTGGTTTTGAAATATACTGCACATGACGAACTAACTGCCATCTTGACAATGTCCAATGCTAGGAGAAGTTAGATTTGCCTGGAAAAAGGTTCAGGATGCTCAGATTAGAACTTGATACCAGTGTATCAAGTCACTGACTGTTACTCTGAGGTGTATAGAATCGTAAAAACAGCCATGATGGTGTGATGAAAGAAATCATTAGTTCATGAATATTGGTGACATGGCAGTAAATCAATCACAATGGGGCAGATGTATTCCCTGTTTGATGTCTTCCAGAGCTTAAATGTTTTCACTAACCTTATTCTTTATATTCCCACTCCTCCAATACACATATCTACTATAATACCACTCTTTTACTATCTAATTGTTGTTTTTATGCTACGATTAGGCGTGGTGACTTCAGTTCATGCATTTCTGTGAAAAGTTCAATGTTGATTCTGTCAGCCAGTTAGTTCGTCCATCTTTCTATCTAACTGTCTCTTTGTAGAGAAAATATACTGTGAGAGCATAACAAAACTCATCGAAATTAGCGTACAAGTTCATACGAATTATTCAATAACATCCACTCAAAGATTTCGAAGAAATGAGTAAGAAAAGGTTACCAACCATCACCCATGATCTTACTGATTCTCGTCGACTGGATCATGCAACAAACTGTGAGGAGTGAGAAGAGGGGGATACACTGACTGGACCACGGAAAAGAACCTAGAAGGCTTCGATTTCATCCATGATCACTTCTGTCTAATCTCACACAAACTCGAAAATCTACAGACAAAAACTGACAAGTTGGCAGAAGAGGCTGGGCACCGAAGACACAACTTCAAGTGAACGTAGAGAAGACAGAGGTAGAGGTGATGAAGCTACCCAACCAACAACAGCATCAACAACAAGCTCCAATCACCATCAATGGCAGAAACTTAAAGGAAGTAGCCTCCTTCACCTACCCATCTGCCTAGGCACCATCGTTTCATCTACATCACAGGTGGCGGCGGCACACACAAGGATGTCAAGCTCAGGATCGGAAAGACAGCAAGACAGGTTTTCATTAACTTGAAACCAGTGTGCAGATCTACTGTATTCCACTCAGCATGTGGAACAACATCCCGATTTTCAACACCAATTCAGTCAAGTCACTGCTTCTGTGTGATGCTTCAGAGACTTGGCGCATTACGAAAGCGATTTCCAACAAACTACAGACATGCATCAACAACTGCCCCCTACGCTCACTCGATACTGAAGATCAGATCAGATGGTCAGAATAATAACAATAAGCAACAAGGAACTCTGGCTGGTCGGCTGGCTGGCTGGCAACGAACCAACCAACAACCTATCATTCAACAAATATGCAGAGGAGAGTGGAAGTGGAGATGGATTGGGCATACACTGAGAAGACCGACTGGGGACATCATGCTGAGGCCAGGCACTCGAGTGGAACCCCGATGGGAAGCGACGAGTTGGACGTCCGAGATGAGGGTGACACAGAGAAGATGATGTAAGGAAGAAATGAGAGGTTGTGGGTTGTCGTGGAGCCAGGTTGAAAAGATTGCAGAGAACAGAGTGCACTGGAGATGTGCTACTGAAGCCCTATGTTCCATTAGGAACCCAAGGGACAAATAATAACAATAAAGGATTTAGTGATCTGTATTTCGGTTATGGTAACCAGTCATATTGTTGCCTATACAAAAGACAGATCAGTCAATGTGTGTGTGTATGTGGGGGGGGGGTGAGTGCTGGGTGGAAGAAGGAATCACATTCGACGGTACCTGAAGATTTAATAATCATCGTTACTTATTACTAACATGCATAAATGTGTGTACACACGTATAAAGTCATTAACATACCCATAATAACCATGGATGAGCTGATTTAGCTGTTTTCAAAGAATTTTCCAAAGTTGCACAACACGGACGTCGAGTTCCAAGTGTAGGGGTAGATACAACTCCACAGTTTACAACACCTTTTAATGCACCAATCGGTGGTTCATCGATCTATGCGTAAAAGAAATGCAAACTATAATGATGATACAATGCTCGAATCTAATATAAGCCACAACTATGAAACAGAAACTTAGTCAGCAGTTGGACCTGGGAGAACCCCACAGTTGTTTCATCCTAATGTAGGATTCCTCAGCAGTCCCAATCCTCGACCCCTCCAAGCCACGGATCGATCCTATGACCAGCAGGTTACCATTGAGTCACTGGGTCAGAATCCAATCGTCCATGATGAATACCTACTTAGAAAACCACTAAACCCCTACCAACCCCATAATTAAATTTATCTAGTGCTCATTGATGACTTAGCTGCGAGAGGGGATTCCTAAAGTTCCAATGAGAAGTCGTGATCGGTGGGGCAAACCAGGTTGCCATGAGGAAAACACTCAACAACAAAATCAGATGATGTTCACGCTATGTCGTGAACTGACAGAAGTATGAAATATGAACGACTGGATTCTAACCCAGTGGCTCAATGGTAACGTGCTGGCCATGGGACGCCAAGGTCGCGGGTCCGATCCCTGATGGGATAGGTTGGCATCATGGGTGCGCACTGCTAAGGAGTTCAATACTAAGACGAAACAGCTGTCCAGTGCACCTGGACTTCGAATCTTCCTCCAAATGATGTCAGTCCATGATGAGTACCAACTAGATTAACCACACAATTTTGTCTAATTCGACATCACTTCTTTTATATCCACTTGTTCTTTTTGTACTACTGTAAAATGTGACCACTTGAGCCGACCCCGATGAGGGAGAGGTTTGAAATTGATTTTGTCTGTCCATCAGTCTTTAGACGCTCGGTATTTTAATCTTCAGAACTATTGCGTTCCATCTCATCAACACTGGATGGCTATTTGTTTAAAGTGATTTCAATGATAATAATACCAATTATTATTATTATTATTTGTCCCTTGGGTTCCTAATGGAACATAGGGCTTCAGTAGCACATCTCCAGTGCACTCTGTTCTCTGCAATCTTTTCAACCTGGCTCCACGACAACCCACAACCTCTCATTTCTTCCTTACATCATCTTCTCTGTGTCACCCTCATCTCGGACGTCCAACTCGTCGCTTCCCATCGGGGTTCCACTCGAGTGCCTGGCCTCAGCATGATGTCCCCAGTCGGTCTTCTCAGTGTATGCCCAATCCATCTCCACTTCCACTCTCCTCTGCATATTTGTTGAATGATAGGTTGTTGGTTGGTTCGTTGCCAGCCAGCCAGCCGACCAGCCAGAGTTCCTTGTTGCTTATTGTTATTATTCTGACCATCTGATCTGATCTTCAGTATCGAGTGAGCGTAGGGGGCAGTTGTTGATGCATGTCTGTAGTTTGTTGGAAATCGCTTTCGTAATGCGCCAAGTCTCTGAAGCATCACACAGAAGCAGTGACTTGACTGAATTGGTGTTGAAAATCGGGATGTTGTTCCACATGCTGAGTGGAATACAGTAGATCTGCACACTGGTTTCAAGTTAATGAAAACCTGTCTTGCTGTCTTTCCGATCCTGAGCTTGACATCCTTGTGTGTGCCGCCGCCACCTGTGATGTAGATGAAACGATGGTGCCTAGGCAGATGGGTAGGTGAAAGAGGTTACTTCCTTTAAGTTTCTGCCATTGATGGTGATTGGAGCTTGTTGTTGATGCTGTTGTTGGTTGGGTAGCTTCATCACCTCTACCTCTGTCTTCTCTACGTTCACTTGAAGTTGTGTCTTCGGTGCCCAGCCTCTTCTGCCAACTTGTCAGTTTTTGTCTGCAGATATTCGAGTTTGTGTGACATTAGACACAAGTGATCATGGATGAAATCGAAGTCTTCTAGGTTCTTTTCTGTGGTCCAGCCAGCGTATCCTCCTCTTCTCACTCCTCACAGTTTGTTGCATGATCCAGTGGACCAGAATCAGTAAGATCATGGGTGATAGTAGACAGCCTTGTTTCACTCCCTCGTATCTTCACTTCAAAGGCTTAATGAGCTTTGCATTGTGAATTACTTGGCATATGGCGTCTTCATATAGTTGTTGAATGAGGCTGATAAAGGTTTGTGGTATTCCGTAGTGTTGAAGCAGTTTCCAAGTTACTTGTCGATCGACGCTGTCAAAGGCCTTCTCAAAGTCGATGAAGTTGCGGTAGAGAGTTGGCTGCCATTCTTTACTGTGTTCTATGATGATGCGAAGCGTTGCAATTTGGTCCGCAATACTAACAATAAATGAGCATTATTATTCAAAAGCTTATGTCTAACGTTGCATAAAGTCGAAGATTTACAGGCAAAAAGCAACAAGTTGGCAGAGGAGGGAGGGGAGAGCAGCGAAGATGAGACTTTCTTCATGTGAACATAGAGAAAACACAGGTGATGAAGATACCCAACCAACAACAACAAACACCAATCACCATCAATGGGAGAAATTTGAAAAAAGTTGTCTTTTTAACCTATCTACCCAAGAAGCATCATTTCAACTACAGGCGGCACAGGCACAGATGATGACGTCGAAGCCAGGATCGGAAAGACAGCATGACTAGCCTTCATTATTTTGAAATAATCAGTGTGGAGATCTGCTGCACTGCACTCAGCATAAACGTGAACAAGATCCGAATTTCCAAGACTAATTGATTCAAGTCAGTGCTGCTAAGTGATGGTTGAGAGACTTGGAGCGTTACGAAAAGCATTTCTAACGAACTGCAGACATACATAACATTAACAGATGCCGCCTACACTCACTCGATACTGAAGATAGAGATCAGATGGCTAGAAAGAATAAGCAACACGAAACTCACTCTGGCTGGCAACGAACCAACCATGAACGTATCTCCCAACAAGTATGCAGAAGAAGAAAGTGGAGATGGATTGGATTGAACATACACTGAAAAGACCATTTGGGGACATCACGCATCAGGCCGGGCTGTCAAGTGGAATCTAAATAGGAAACGATGATTAGGGCGTCCGAGGCGAGGGTGATATGGAGGATGTGATATGAGGAAGAAATGAAAGCTTCTGAGCAGGTTAAAAGAGAAGACTGCAGAGAACAGAGTGAAATAGTGAAGTGATAGTTAAGCCCTATGTTTCACTAGGAACCCAAACGACAAATAATAATAATACAAATATTTAGAACTATAATTATATCAACAGTACAGAATTCTCAGTAGGTCATATTGTATAAGCTTATCTCCGCTGTACAACCTTTTTTGCAATAAAAATGCGATTGAGCTATATCGTGAGCTAACAGAAGTTGAAAAATATGGACAATTGGATCCTGACCCGGTGGCTCAACGGTAACGCGCTGGCCAAGGAAACTGAAGGTCGCGAGTTCGACCCCCGGCGGGGTCGTGGGTGCGCACTGCTGAGGAGTCCCATACTAGGACGAAACAGCTGTCTAGGGCTCCCACGCTTCCTTTGTTCCTCCAACTGACGTCAGTCTACGATGAATAACAACTTGAAATATTTCCAAATCTCTACAACTCCCTCAAAAATGCATGTATTAAATACGATTGTCCAGGTTTGTTAAATGAAATTGTTGAAAAGAAAATTCCCTCCACTGTAAACTGTTTACGAAAATAATACACAATTTTAGATCCGTAATAATTGATAGTCAATTTCAAAGCATTTCATATAATGAATCAATGTTGACTTGATAAAATTTCAAGGATCATGCAGTATTCAATAGTTGTCTAGTCTTAGTTTTTATGAACTTGTCAAAGATTGGCACTTACAGTTCCATGAGATCTGGCTGGGTGATGATTGAAGGTGAGATGAAAATCCGGACCGCTGCCGGATTCGAACCAGCGACCACCGGCTGCGGTCCAGATTTTCATCTCACCTTCAATCACCAGCCAGTAAAAATACTAGTCTGCCAAACTACAGATAGTCAAATCACATATATTTCAAGTTATTATTCATCGTAGACTGATATCAGTTGCAGGAACAAAGGAAACCTTGGAGCACTGGATAGCTCTTTCGTGCTAGCAAGTGACTCCTAAAGAAGTGAGCAATCATGACCCCACTAGGGATCAAACCCTCGACCTTCATTGGAACTTTGGGAATACCTCTCGAAGCTAGTCACCAATGAGCACCATATATATATATATATATATATATATATATATATATATATATATATATAATGATGGTGGTTATAAGGATAACAATGTCGCTGGTTTATGACGCAAAGGCTGAATGATAACAAAATGGGATTACGTAGGATTTCCGAATCATTTATAAAGTGCATATAGATTAAAAAGGGATGAGGACGTTAATAAAAGCAATCAAAGGATTAGGTATGTAAATGAGACAAGTTAATTGCATTTTATAAACCTTTTTTTTATTATCATTTGACCTTTACGTGTGAATCTCGCACAACGTAGTGTGTGTGTGTGTACGTCTGTTTTTCATACTCCTTCAGGGTAACCTTTAAAAACTCTAATGACTGAAATGCGATGAGATAAAAACTCTCCATAAAAATTGATTCATTTTCGGTTACAATACTTTGGACAATATCATCGCTCATCATGAAAATGAAGCAACTTCTCTTCAATTTGCTCCTTTTTTATAGTACTTTTCGATTTCGTGTCACCAATAACATAGGATATTTCATCGACTATTTTTATTGGACAACAAATAACACAGAGTAGGTAGTATTTAACAGTAGGTTAACGCAATCCCATTAGTCAGTCAATATCAAGATGACATATAAGATTATAGTCGAAATTATCACAAATCATTTAAGAAACACTAACAAGAACGATAGATAAATAAGGTAGAAAATAGGATATAGATGTATCTAAGAGAATGGGAAAGTAGTAAATACGAATAATTAGTACAAGTAATGTAGATAATATAGAATAATGAATGATCTTACCTGATATAGAAGACGAAGAAAATAACCAATAACTTCAGGATATTGTTGTTTAACAATCATATATAGAATAAAGAATATAATTAAACGTCCACCAATTGAACCATAATTCATACCAATCAATGGTTCAGTTTTACTAAGTTTATTATTATTATTATTATTATTATTATTATTATTATTAAATGATAATAGAAGCCATCCAGGTAATGCTTGATTACCTAATTTCACATTTATTCCAATTGTATCATTTGACATTATTGTTTGACTTGTTAACTTAATTAAACGTTCATAAATATCATCAAGATATTTGAATAATTCACTAGACGATGATAATAAATTATTATTTGATAATTCATTATTACTTTTTATAAATTTTAAATTAATCATATTGTACAATGACCAATTTGATTTGTTTAAATTCATTACTATTGTATTTTGCGCATAATTTAAACAAATTAAACGTTCAATTATAAGTCGACCATAACGAGATAATGTATCAATTAAGCGCAATTTAAATTCATTTGAAGAGATTGTTAATGGTTTTTGATTTTGAATATTATTATTGCTATAAAAAAAAAATATATATATATATTGAAAAGAAATAAACAAAACACGGATAAACATCTTCAATAAAAAGTTCAGAAAGAAGTGATCTATGGTGTTATCTTCGTTAGTAACTTGAATGCTTATTGTAATGGCCTTGTGAATGATTGGTAGTTTCTTCCAAAGGTCTTATCATATTGTGGAGCAAGGTACATCGGCCGTAGCCAGAGAATGCTTTCTACACGTATATGAGAACATGTTCCTGCTTGGTTTTATAAAGGTGAAAGAAAGTCTGTTAGAAGTTCGATTCTAGAACATTTGATTGACTTCCATCACACAATAAATCCAGACGATGACTTTGAAATTATTTATCAAATTCGTCCAAACCTCCCACGTTCTCTTTGTTTACAACTCCTTAAAACACCGGAGGCTTTAGCTATTCATCAACTAAGACCTGATCTGTGTGTACAAAAGAAGTATGTGCAGTGATCACTGTCTTTATCATGGCCATAACATTTTCCCACCCCATTAGCTCCCCTTCCCACTTTGTTAATTTAACCTTTGTATCCTTCCTTTATCACTATTATTGTTATTATAATCGCCTTCACTTTAACTAGTTTCCGGTGTTGTTTCACTTAATTGTCTTAATCCTTTTAGAAAATATTGACTTCATCTTGTACAATTTGTCTAATACCATTACATAATACTCAACTGATTTACCATTTTCAACAATTTTTTCACCCCCTTCTGAGTTATATACTCTCCATGTACCATTCCATATATTACATAATCTATTTGTTATCATTCGCACTTCAATTGTTATTATAATCATAAATGCCTATGTCATCACCCACTCTATTATTATTGTCATCACCATATAGTGTTTAGTTTTCCTCACAGGATATAATTTTTTCTAAATACCATATATATACGATTGTACAGCTTGAAAATAAATTCGTTGAAAAGAATCTCTTCGCTGAATATCTTGTTCTTGATGTTACAATGGGAATTATTAAATTCTTATCATTTTCTCCATAATCATTTTGATTGGTTGTCCAAGTGACCTCACATTTGACCCTCTTGTTGATTCTTATTAGTTGATAGGTTGGGTCAATGTCAATATATCTGACCTGAATACCAAGTTTCTAAAAATTCGCTGGTATTGTTTGTATTTCCACTATCTAGGATTTTTACATTTTCCCAGTAAAATTCATGTCCACACTTATTGAGCTATGGAGTTGATAAAACATCCGGCCGGAAACTTGGCAGTCACTGGCCTAAATTTTCATTTCACCTTCAATCAATATTAGTCTGGCAAACTACAGCTGGTCAAAATGGTTCTATATTAAAGATGAATAGGAGACAATATCGCTCACTGGGAGGTAAATATATCCAGGCGACTAGTCCCAAATGAGACAAAAGGCACGTCCTGGATTTTATTACTGGCAACTATCCATCATTCATATAAAATTGAAATCACAGGCGATATCGAGACATCCGCACAGGGGCCCCCACGCCAATGGAGACTGATCAATTCGGTCCAATCAACGATGGGATAATACAAGTAATGACATGAGGGCATTGATTTTTTCTTCCACTGAGCAACCAAGGCTTTATATTACATAATGTTTACATACAAAGCAACAGAATATGCTGTGACTGCTGAAGATTACGAATTATAGGTATATATACCCGAGCCATTGTGACCGATTTTCAATCATTGATTCCTATCGCTTCGAAGACTATGGCCAGATGAATTCAACCTTCCTACATAGATCAGACTATTAGTTAACGACTTCATGAGTTTAGGTCACGTTTCAGTCTGACGACAGTTAGCTTTCTTCCAAATGGCCCTACTTCTGCTAATAGGAAGAATTAGAAAAGGTTTGTCAAGCAGACGGACAGATCAAAGTAGAACCTAGAATACAAGTGGTTAAGAGTATTTAAGGCTGAACCTCGATACAGAGTGGAAAGCATCGACCACTTCATTTACTTGGAAAGTTGCATCAACCCGAATAGGTTGATCACTGATGAAATGTCGATTGGGATACGGAAGCCCCATTTTCCGTTCACCAACTGGCAAGATGTCCGACTACCTACTGAAGAACGAGTATATAGTTCTTTCTGTCCTGTTATACGACAATGGAGATATAAAGCAGGTACAAGCCTTTGGTAACAGATGTCTTCATAGCATAGCTAGCGTATGCTAAAGAATGCTTGGAATCTGCAGTGGGAAAGGTTCGGTACTGAGGTAAGAGTTTAAAAAGCCGGTGGAAGACATGAGAAGGCTTCAAGCGTTTGACCACTGTTGCCCTCGTAGCATAAGCCGTATTCCGTGGTGTCACCACATGAGTAACGCAGAAGTCACGCTCAGGTGTACAGTTTCAGGGAGGAGAGGTAAATCGATTGACGACGTTGTCAACCTTCATCGACTGACATGGTTGGGACACAGGTCCCGTATGCCTAGTCGCCATCTGCCTCGTCACACAATGTTGGTCGAAGTAGGTCCAGGCTGGAAAAAGGCCCGAGGTGGCCAGACTAAAACATGGCACCAATGTATGAAGTCGTTGACTGTTGGTTTGAGCCATGTGGGGCGATGCAGACTAGGTGGTTGGGGTTCATGGGACTGACTCTAGGTGATATGGCTCAGAACCGATGTGAGCGGCGCAGATGTAAACACACACACATTATCTTCATCTCAACGACGCTATACCGAATCTCACCATTTTGTCACTCCTCTTTCCTTTCTTCTCGTACTTTATATTTCTTTTGACTGCATTCTCTTATCTTCATCTTGCGCCTCACTGTCTTTTTATTTGATGTACTGATATGAGATGTGGCAACTCAGACCGTTACGCTGTAATGCCTGGTCCTAGATTGATCTGGATGATGATGAAGTTGCTTCACACTCATACACATTAACGTCACAGGATAATAAGGTAATATCGGAGACAATTCACTTAACCAAAATCCATGACTATGCAACTGAAAAATTTATCAATCAATAGTTTATTCCACTATTGGTATATAAAATAGCACATATTGAACACAAATGAAATCTATCCAATCGGTTAAGTCTAAATAAAGTCTTTTATTAAACAGATTATTGGCGTGAATCTAAGCATAAATAAACCGTTAGATAATGTTATACATACCTTCCAGAATCAGATACTGGACGTTCAGTTTCGCTGGTGCCAACAGAACCTTCTGATTTAGGTCTAGGAAGACTGTTGCATACAGGTTTATCTTTTGTTTTTACCTTTGACTTCGATGGTGGAGAACCAGGAGTAGTTAAAGGTAGATTATTATTATTAAGAGTACCTGTACCAACTTGAGTTGTATTCTTTACAATTGAAGATGTAGCAGATGGTAAAGAAATATTTATCAGATGATAGAATATATTATCATCTTTCGTTGTCAATGATATTTCTGATTTCCTTTCTAAGACACTAGTTGTTATTGATGACAATTGGTTGAATTTGTTCAGCAGACTGAATGTCTCCTCTTCATCAAGTAATCGACCATTGATTAAATAATCAACATCATACCAAAGGTTTAAGCGGTTGTTTAAAATTTTGCATAAATGATTGACAATTTCATTTCCAGGCGAATCGCTACTACTATTACTATCAATAATAGTAGTATCATTGAGCGGTTTATCCATTGAACATAAATCTGTATGAATCTTATACAGAATTGTATTAAATTCAGTTGGAGTGTAAGTATTCTTTTTAAATGTTGTTTGATTGTTAACAGTCGGTAATGTATTTGCTGTTGTTGTCATCTCTATCATCGATGTAACACTACCAGTATGCGTTGTTTCCTGCTGTATACAAAAGTCTATTTCACTCAAATTATTTGTATCACAATCATTCTGTAGGCAAGTTGTTGAATGTTTAACTTCTTCTTTGATATCTTCATGTTTTACTCCTTCCATTGAATGTTGTTCTTCCTGATTATTGGAATCACACAGTGATAGAGATGTAAATTTCTCAATATTATCAATTCCTTCCTAAATACAAACAAACATTGAGAGGGAATGTTATCGGATATTATCAGAATGAGTAACACGACGTAACAGAGATCAGTTACAACCAAGCTGAAACAGACTTTTTCAAACTTTCAGTTAACTATTATTATTTGTTCATATACTTCTAATCCTCTGTTGTTATACTGGATCGCATCGATGGACCTCTGTTGGCATATGGGTTCCTATATGGATACTTTAACATTTCCTGAATGTTTTTTTTGTTATTATTGACTTGGTTTTGGCCAGCGGGGTAATCCAGCGGAAGCAACATCATTCACTGAGATCTAGATAAATCCAATTGATGAGTCTCCAACAGGACGAAATGTGCATCTTAGATTCTACTGTTAGTCACAACTAAGTCAATCTCAGTTAACTGTACATAGGTTTCGGTCTTCCAATCACTACTCAACTAAATTATATGAAACCTGTATTCATGAGGCATTTCAGTTCTTGACATAGATCGGGTTTACTGCAATCGACATTGAAACAAATGCCATTTAAAAGGCTTGAGCAACAGCATCATGTATATATAACATGGCTTTACTAACCAACCAACGTATAGCGCAGTTGGAAACAATAAACGATAATATAATTCTCCCTACCTCTTTAATTCAACTCGACTAGAATTGGGACGTGAAATCCTGGTTGGAAGTACGATGAAAGTACGCATTACAAATTCACATGGAAATCTACCGAAACCTTTGATGACTTAAATGAAATTACGACCAGGTCAGTAGACGCATCTTTAAGTTGAAAAGCTTTCAATCAGTAGGCAACGAGTTCGAACACTGCTTCACTTACTAAACCCTGAACAACCAGACAGCATCATCAATCCTATCTTATGGTCGACTGTACAAATGTGTACAAGGTTGCTGAGTGTATTTCGATTCGACTTCGACTCTAGTCATTGGTTCGAATCCTTCAGAAACTCATATTTTCAGTTCACCTTCAATTAAACACCCAGATCTGATAACCAAACTGATAAATTACCATTCAGAATAAGCAGAGAATATTTTCTCCTCAGTCATGCACCAATCAAATCTAACTTCTTTTCTCAGAAGGTAATAAACGTTCGCATTGTGAACGTTTTAGAACTATAGATTAAAAACAGTAAGAAGAGAATAACTAGTGGATTTAGGCACCTATCAACTTAAATCAGAAGTGGAATATAAGATACGTTTTTAATTCTCTCCAACAGGCACAAATGTTAGTCCGTATTATTTTGGTACTTGCAAAATAAAGCTGTAATGGTACTTCTAATTTCCCGTTGCCATATAGAGCTGAAACGTCCAACCACTGTTGGAAGATGGGCTTTTATACGGATGCCTTGATACTTCAGGATATTCATGATGTTATATTGATCTTGGTAACCAGCAAAGAAATCCAGGATACCCATTTTGTTTTGATGTTGTCATTACTATACGTACTCGTGTTACTGTCATATTTTCGTTTCTCATGTGTTTGTACAAATTTCTTAATAAACTGTGAAGGATAATTATTAATGCTTTTCTTATGTTTTTCAATTCCTTGTTTAGGTCCTTTCACTGACTAGTCAGTTTTCTAACTCTATCATTTAGACATTTGACTAAGCCTACCTTAACTGACATTGAATGGGATGACTTAAGGTCTAGATACCTGTTGGACAGTAGTATCCAAACCACTGTCTGTCCTTCATTTTATCCTGTAATCCAACATAGTCAATTCTCTTAGTTCATTTTCTACCTGGTAAGTGAATTGGATTGCCCCCCTGCTACTGAGTTTATATGTGTGTGGAAATTGTCGATATACTGCGATTTCAAGACAGTAATGAATGTGTCATACACATATTGTCAACATATTTTACGTGCAGGATTAAACATTTGTAAAGTTATGTTCTACTAACTATCTACAAATATATCTACTGCGATTGGGGATACTGACGATTCCATTATTACTCCTTCGGTTTGTCTGGAGGTCAAGTACAACTGTACGTCTAATATGATCTCATCAACCGATATCGTAGTTTTGTGAATAAGTTCTGAGTCAATATTTAGTTGATTTCTGACTGCCTCAAATTGTTATATTAAATAGTATTTTAGTAAAAAGACTTGTTATATCGAAGCTAGCCATTTTTCCATTCTCTTCTATGTGTATGTCATAGGCCTTAGTTTTAACTCGTAAGAGTTTACTAGTCTGAAATTTGACCGGTTCCTAATAGGACATAATATCGACGCTAAGTACTTTGTTATCTGTCTTCTTCTATCTGTTTGTTACTTGCATGCTGCTATGAAGTGTGGCAATCTGAACTAATATACACATGTGTGCGATATTCTATGACGATTTCGCCTTACCATAAAATAATTAAATTTATTTACTAGTGTTATCTGTACGCCATTTGTTTAGATGAAGTATAATCATCTAACGATTTAGGCTCGAATCTGCAACATAGTATTTCAAAATCGACTAGTTTTGATAGAAATAAACACGTATTCTAGGAGTGAGGCATTGATTGACATCCATCGATGAAGTCTATGAAATGACAATTGAGATAGCTTTGGTACAACACTGAGTTGAAACATATTAGATGTTAGTTATTAGAAGTCAACTGACAGAAGACATCCACACTTGGCATTACACGCATACACATACGGTAAGTAAAAATTCTGTCAAAAGAACCCAGGTTCGAGCACAATCTTACAAAATGTGTTTATAATTACCTTTTGCTCAACTGTCACATTACTAATTGAGTTGCTGAAACCATCCGCCTCTGAAAAAAAAGAAAAAAATTGTTAAATATCAAACTGAAAATAACAATGAATACTTATTATTATTATTTCTCCCTTGGGTTCCTAGTGGAACATACGACTTCACTAGCATATCACCACTTCACTCTATTCTCTGCGGTCTTCTCTTTTAACCTGGTTCCACTATGGCCCAGAAGATTTAATTTCTTCCTCACATGATCTTTTTCATGTCACTCTCGCCTCGGATGCCCAACTCATAATTTCCCATTTGAAATTCCACTCACAGACCTGGCCTGGCACGTGATGTGTCCCCAAACCATCTTCTCAGTGTATGCTAAATCCAATCTATCTCCACTTTCTTCTTCTGCATCTTTGTTAATCGATGGGTTCTTGGTTGGTTGGTTCATTGCCAGCCAGCCAGCTACAGTTCCTTGTCGCTTATTCTTATTACGCTGGCCATCTGATCTGATCTTCAGTATCGAGTGAGCGTGGGTGGCAGTTGTTGATGAATGTCTGTAGTTTGTGGAAATGCTTTTTGTAAACCGCCAATTCTCCAAACCGTCACATAAAAGCACTGACTTGACTGACTTTGTGTTGAAAATCCGGATCCTATTCATCGGTGATAGTAGGCAGCAGCCTCGTCATACTCCTATCTTCACTTCAAAAGCGTCACTGAGCCTTCCATTGTCAATCACTCGGCATATGGTCTCTTCATATAGCTGCTGTTGAATGAGGTTGATAAAGGTTTGTAGCACTAAAACCGTAATGTTGAAGTAGCTGCCTGTCGAATTACTTCTCGGTCGATGCTATCGAAGCAAGGCATTTTCGAAATCGACGAAGTTGAGGTTGAGTTGACTGCCATTCCACGCTCTGTTCTATGATGCGTAGCGACGCGTTGCAATTTGACCCACAAATGATTTGTTCGTCATGAATCCAGCCTCTTCCAGTCGTAATTTTGAATTCAGGATGATATGGCTTAATATTTTGCTTGGTAAGGACAGCGGTATGATTCATCGCCAGTTCTTGCAAAGACTTAGGTCTCCCTTCTTTGGAAGTTTGACAAGGTAGGTATATTCAGACGACAAGTCTTAAACAGGATGAAAAATACATCCTACTTTCCACTGCTAGCCACCCCACATTCAATCCCCCCAAAAAAACTACAGATTCTAATTAACCCTTCAGGGAATTCATCTTAAAGAAGTCCCCTAATGTGAGTTGAGAGGCTTAAGGTGAATAGGTACAGTATAAATTTCATGGGAACAGACTGCTGAGGAGTTCGAGATGAGTTAATGACCAATGTTGACCTACAAGGGATACCTTGAAAACAAGAGAAAGCACACATTACAAAGTCTTTTGTGATTACATCTCAAGAGTAAGCAGATACACGTGACAATCTCAGGTTCCTTTCGTAGTGCTGAACATTTGAAATTCACTTTTTATCGTTCACAGAACTCAATGGAAATAGTAGGATGTATTCAGTCTGAAGAATGAGAAATACCAAATACTTCAGGCTGATATCAACTACAAACTGCTAACGGATAGACTAATATATTATACATTACATAATCATCAGATTAGAAGAAAATACTATGATTGAAACGACAGAGTTTGCAGTTAGAGCCGGTAAGAAGTTGAATGTCTGCCGAGTATAGTCAACAAAAACTACCGCAGAAGAATTGAAATGATTCAAGGTTAGATGCTCGATACAATGCAATTGACGTAAATAGATATTCAAGAACCTCAGGAATCTGGATATCTGACTTTCAACCTACCTAAGTAGGAAGTAAAATGAAACAGGAATAAACTGAATGCGTTCATTACTGCTACGGACTGATGACGATTTAGTTGGAGTAGAGAGCCCTAATTAGCATCATATGCCTGTTCGATACACCTTTCATAGTCATACACTACCAAAACAAGTACAAATGCCACCTTCAAGCAAAGAAATATGGTAACTGTCGACCTGTGTCCCACAACCTGATGAAGATCTAATCGATGAATCCTTGTCCAGAAGTGAAACCAGTTTTCTGTTCTTAAGTTCGGGTCAGCGTCGGATAACTATGCATCCATGGCTTTGATGTTCCTATGGTTGTAATAAGAAAACTTTCCTTTTTTTCGTATAAACGGAAATGACCAGTAAAATAGACCGATGTATAACGAGCCTGCTTCTGATCCGTATACACTACATAGCACCTCCATTACTTTATTCAGTAATTTACTGCCTCCTTAGTAGGTTGGAGGCAATCGGCAGGAAGCCTTGTCTGACCTAGGTTTCGTACAACTTGGCATACGCCAGCAAGCCATATCTGCAACCTCGACGGAACTTATGTCCCGCCTGAGGTTCGAACCCACGTCACCCAGTGTTGTAGTCAACGTCTTTATTACTGAGCTGTTCGGGTAGCGATTGACCTCCTGTGGGACTGGCTTACATGCATTGATTGGTCACGGGAGCCAACCAACTAACATCTACTAATTGTGCACCGCGATGCTGAGCTTCCTAGCTTGGTTGCCACATTGCAAATATGATCGATAGAATTCGGTCTGCACTCAGGACTAGACGACGTGAAATTGGTTGCACTTCCGTGACCGATAAATACAGGCTTGGACATTGTCACGCATGTCATCCCAACGGCTTCCACCCCTTTCACTGTTTGCTAACCCTGAGACTGAATGGAAGAAGCGGACAGGCGGTCAATGTATGACGTGGAGCCGTAGTATGAAGGATAGCTGTATCGGGTTAGCATCTGTTAGTGTCTCACGATTGCTTGCATGGGGTCCGAGAGGTTACGCAACTCAGTGACTTGAAACGGTGTTAGATATGGCTGAGAATCGAAACCAGTGGTGGTTACGCTGTAGCTTCCTTCTATTCTCTGATGATGACAAGTAATAAATGCTTCATTCTTACTGGACTGCCTTACTTATTATTCTGTTCTTGTGTTTCATTTTTAACCACTTCTCTTCGCTTTATGTCTTCATAATGTTGTTATGTTATATTGTATGGCGCATTTCCTGGTGCCCTTGCTGTAACATGTTTGTGTTCTAATAATAATAATAGTAATAATAATAATAATAATAATAATAATAATAATAATAATAATAATAATAATAATAATAGTAATAATAATAATAATAGTAATAATAATAATTCAGAAGTAGTATTCATCATGGACTGACATTAGTTAGGGAACCATTGAAAATCTGGGACAGATGTTTCGTCCTAGTATGGGACTCCTCAGCAGTACGCACCCACGACCCCACCAGGCAGGGATCGAACTTAGGACCTTCAGGTCTCACGGTGGATGGATATCAGGAAGCTCTACTGAGAAGCCATAACCTGTGGGATCAAACCAGTCAGAAGTGAAGTGGATGCTAACTGTAGACCTTGAGTGATAGTCGCGCTATGTCGTGAATTGACGGAAGTTGGAAATCGTGAACCACCGGAAACCGACCCAGTGACTGAATGGTTAATGCGTTCACCGTGAAACCTGAAGGTCTTGAGTTCGATCCCTAGCCGGATCATGGGTGCGTACTACTGAGGAGTCCCATACTAGAACTGATGTCAGTCCATGATGAATACTACTTCTAAATTTAAAAAAATCCCCATTCATCTCAGTAATATAATGATAATAATAATAAATTATGTTAAAAGTGAATCAACAGAGTCGAGAACATGCATGCACGTGCACACATGGATACACATGAAGATCATCCCTTACTTTCATTTGTGTACTTTGAGTTATCAACTGAGACTGTGTGAAAATCCGATTTTTGTGACAAGGTATTGTAAACCAACTGATTATTCACAAATGATTGAACTTCATCTTTGTTGACTATCTCTGATGGTTGACAAACATTCTGTACATAATCATGGATTGATAGTTGCTGTTGTTGACTTTGCTGGTCAATTGATGGAGTAGAGATTTCATTGCCATGGTTTACACCTATTGTACAGTACTCAATTCGCTTACAATAGTTTTTCAATGGTTTATTGAATAGGAATAAATCACCTAGGCATTGAATCCATTCCAAATCTTCAACACCTATACCCATATAACTTATTGATAACTGTTTAGGTTGTTGTATTGTTGTTACGGCTGCTACTGTTACAGGACTAACAGGTGAAATCGGTGTAGGTATAGGTGATGGTAGAGCAGTTGTAGTCAGTGTAGACAATGCATTTGAATGATCCAGATTAAGACGAAATGGATATGTTGCCTGTTTCCAAACATATATGCATATATACAAAACAAAGAAAAGCAAACAAACATAATAAGCTAGATAGACTTACTCCTTTTTAATTGGTATAGCATACAGTGACATAGTATAGTTTACTGGATGGTGTTTCGAATAGGATTTATCTCTCAAATTCATATCATAGTTAATCAGACAACTTTTAAACTACATTGACATAGTCCAACACGACTTCATTCTTTCATTTTAATGGTTGTAATATTTTCAAGATATCTGTAATATGTAATAATGAGTATATCCTGTTATATTCGGGTTAGCTGTTGACTCGATGAACAAAGATTCTGTAATCAATCTCTCCCTCCACCTACCTAGCTAGTTATAATTAGATTTTAGTATTGTCACCATATTCCATCTACCTCACAAAGTATGATTATGGGGTCAGTGCATACAGAGCGATAGGCAAGGTTTTCGCTAAATTGCTTATTTTACAAGGGAACTACTATTGTATTACTTGCTAAATCTTTGTGTTCTTCTATTCTGACTAACCCAGATCGGTTGCTTTGATCTACATACTTGACCTCACAATCATTACATGGAATTTCATGGATTAACTTACTTTTGTTTAATTGGCTCTATTGGGTCCTATAGCCCATAAAGTTTATCTCTGAGCGAGTTTGTGGGTTTAAATGCCATCCCAATTCCGACATTTTAAGTATTCTATGTGAAATATACGATATACATTATTTATACGGCAACCCTACAGCGGGTTTGAATTCTCTCTTAGGCATGTTCACTGTAAATTGGCAAGCATACATGGAGGTGGCCGAAAACAGTAGTTTATCCTTTACATCAGCTCTTATAGAGATGGTTACATAGGGTGTACAAAGCGTTTTCTAACTAAACGCATCTCCAAATACTATCCTGTATTACTGTCTGAAGGACACTTCAAAGCCGTCAACAATTCAAATGTTGAGCATTTGATTACCTTAGTACATTGTGCTCCACAAAAACCATCTGACAGAGTCATTTATGAAGTGAAGGTAAACATTTCGAAGCGAGTACATATTCGCTATCTAAACACAACAGCAACTCTGATAGTTCAGCAATACAAGCCTGTAAATCTTGTAAAGAATTAGCCATTGATGTATATATACACATGTAGAGTTGTAACTATGATTACGATGTACAGCTTTTGAAAATGATTCGTCCAAAAGGAAATTTTGATAGCTGATCATGTAACCGATCTTCAGTCCATTCCGTTGGAACGTCCCCTCCTATCTTCTGCACTTAAACTTGGCCTGTAAAAATTGCTTATTTCTACTTTGTTATTATTATTCTTCCCTTGGGTTCCTAGTGGGACACTGGGTTTCAGTAGCTCGTCACCATTTAACCCTCTTCTCTGAAGTCTTTTTAAACTGGTTCCACCACGGCCCAAAAGATTTCATTTGTTCCCCACACGATCTCTTCCATATCACCCTCGCACGCCTAACTCGTAGTTTCCCATTTAAATTTCCTTCAACGGCACGGTCTGGCGCGTGATGTCACCAATCGATCTTCTAAGTGCATGCCCAATACAAACTATCACCAATTTCTTCCTCTACATATTTCTTGGATGATAGGTTCCTCTTTGGTTCTTTGCGGGGCCAGGCAGAGATTCCTGTCGCTTATTTTTTATGGCCGACTCATGTCATCAATATCTTGTGAGCGTATTTGGCAGTTGTTGATGAATGTCTGCAGTTTGTTGGAAGCGCTTTCCGTTACGCACCAAGTTTCTCAACCATATAGATGCACTGACTTGACATTGGTGTTGAAAATCCTTATCGTGTTCACGCTCTATTCTGAATGCAGTAGATCTCCACACTGATTTCAGACTAGTGAAAGCCCATCTTGCTGTGTTTCCGATCCTGGATTTAACATCTTCATCTGTGCCTGTGCCACCTGTAGTTGAAACGATGCTGCCTGCCTGCATAGTTAGGCAGGTAGGTGAAAGAGACAACTTCATTCACATTTATCCCTTTGATGGTGATCGGTGCTTGTTGTTGTTGTTGTTGTTGTTGGCTGGGTATCTTCGTCACCTCTGTCTTCTCTACGTTCACTTGAAGTCTCGTCTTCGCTACCTCGCCTCTTCTGTCAACTTGTTGGTTTTCGCCTGTAGATCTTCGAGTTTAAGCGACATTAAACATAAATCGTCGGCGAAATACAAATCTTCTTAAGTCTTCTCATCAGTCCAGGCAGCGTATGCCTCTCTTCTCGCTCCTCACACTTTGCTTTATGATCCAGTCGACGAGAATCAGGAAGATCATGGGTGATCGAAGGCAGCCTTGTCTTACTCAAGTCTTCATTCCTACTTTCCTACATCGAAGTCGATATCTAAGTTTACCTTATGTGTATTCACGTGTACTGTATACTGGCCAACTGACCGACTGGGAACATCACGCGTCAGGCTCTCGAGTGGAACCCCGATGGGAAGCGATGAGTTGGGCGTCCGAGGGTGACATGGAGGAGATCGTGCGAGGAGGAAATGAAAACTTGTGGGCAGTCATGGAGCGAGGTTCAAAAGATTTCAGTGAACAGGGTGGAATGGAAACGTCCTACTGAAGCCCAATGTTCCATTACGAACCCCAAGGGACAAATAATAGTAATAATTTACTATCTAATTCAATTCTTTATATACTAGTATTCCAATTAATGATGAGATCATCAAGGCCCTGAAATTCTGTTTAGAGACTACCTACTTCACATTTAAAGGAAAACTCTAGTGGCAAATTAACGGAGTTGCTATGGATTCACCTGTTTCACCCACAGTCGCTAGCCTATTCTTGAGTTAATTAGAAGGAAGTGTCTTTATTCACTTAATTAAGCCGAAAATTTGGCTGTGATGTGTTGTTGACACATTCATAATTTTAAGTCGTGAATTATGCCGAACATTGTTAGATCAGTATCAAGTTCACATTAAGAAAAAGAAACGGATACTTAAAACGAATACTTATCAAGTGATATTCATTCTCCAGCAAAGAAAATAGTATTAATATAGATCGTAAAATTGTTTCTAAATTATAGGCCTCAACAACTGTCATCCTATGCAGATTATATACATCGAGTAAGATTACGATAGTGCTCAACAAATACAATATCAGAGTGCTTGTTCTACAGAACATCACTCACATTTCATAGCAACTCATTTCTTTCGAAGGACGAGATCCCTCTACATTTACAATCGAATTGTGTTCATAAAATAAAACGCTTAGAATGAGATGCAAACTCATATGAGAAACATTTCGTGAAATCAAAACACCGAAGAGCTTCCATTCGATCCCCTAGAAATCCAGTAGAACTGAAAAGACTTAAAACTACACCAGCCATAGCTCTCTCTGATGCATAAGCTTAACCACTCTGTTTTCAAACAGCAAGTTATGTCAGTCTTTTTTGTGGTTGACAGTGGAATCAATGACGTGCATCTCTTCCAATTTAGGACTCATCAGCTGGATGTACTCGTATCACAGTGAATGACTACGTTTTTCTTGCTTTTCCGATCCTGGTTTTCACATTCTCCTCTGTGAAGCCGCCGCCTGTAGTTGAAACAGTGCTGCCTAGATAGGTGAAAGAGACAACTTACTTCCCTTAAGTTTCTCCTGTTCATGGTGATTGGAGCCTGTTGTTGATGCTGTTGTTCGTAGGGTATCTTCATCACCTCTATCTTCTCTATATTCACTTGAAGTCCCGTCTTCGCTACCCTGCATTTTCTGTCAAATTGTTAGTTTTCACCTGTAGATCTTCAAGTTTGTGTAACGTTAGACATAAGTCATCGGCGAAATCTGAATCTTCTAGGTTCTTTTCCGCAGTCCAGCGTATCCCCCACTTTTCGCTGCTCACTGTTTGCTGCATGATCCAGTCCATTATAATCAGGAATATCATGAGTGATAGTAGGCAGTCTTCAAAAGCATCACTGAGCTTCCCATTGTGAATTACTTGGCATGTGGCGTCTTCATATAGTTGTTGAATGAGATTGATAAATGTTTGTGGTATTCCGTAGTGTTGAAGCAACTGCCAAATTACTTCTCGGTCGATGTTGTCAAAGGCCTTTTCAAAGTCGATCTTACTATCAATCTATTAATCCATTATTATATAGCTTTAAAAAATAATAACCAAAGAAAACGTATACTAACCACATTGTGTAATAGATTAGACTTATAAAATCCAATTGCACCAGAAAAGTATGAACCTGGTACCGCATACGATGGATATCTAAAAACAACAAGTCATGAAATAAGAAAAAAAAGGATAAAGGAAAATATTAACTATCTGACTAACTAATGACACATATATCCAGAAATAAACGATAGAATGGAGGCAGTTCACCTGTGTAGTGGTTCAGATAGCTTCAATATTCAAAAATATGGAGGAATAGTAAAGAGAGACAGAGAGAGAGAAATGATATTCCATTCAAGATGAAGATGAAATGTGGCTGCATTTGTGCCACACTCCCACCGATATATGTATATATAAAAACCACTATCGCTTAAATTCTCCAATGAATAAATGTGATTATTTTTTTTCCTTGCTCCTAATTAAGAAGCCTATACACTTCTTCTTTCCTGAAAGGTAAGCACTGCTGAAGAGTTATAGGCTAAAAAGAAATTGAATTTAGGGGGTTTGTAGGGATTTAGTGATTTTTTTCAAGTTGGTATTCATCATGAACTGACATCAGTTGGAGGAATATTGGAAACCTGAGAGCAATGGACAGCTGTTTCGTTTCAACAAGGGATTCTTCAGCAGTGGGTACCCATGACGCAAGCCCGCCAGCGATCGAACCCAGAAACTTCAGATTCCGTGGCCACCACGTTACTTTTAAGCCACTGGGTTGGAATCCAATGGCTCATATTTCCAGTTCCATAGTTGTCAGTGCCTGTCTACATAATATCAGTCTGTAATACAAAATGTGTGAAGACGTCAAAGCCAGGATGGAAAAGACAGCCAGACAGGCTTTCATGATTCTGAAATACTCAGTGTGGAGATCTACTGCACTCCGCACAAAGCGTTAAAAACATCCGAAATTTCAACCCTAAGTCAGTCAAGTCAGTGTTTGTATATGATGGTGAAGAGACTTGGGGCATCACGAAAAGCATTTCCAACAAACTGCAGACATACATCACATCAACGTCTGCCGCCAATACTCACTTGATACTGAAGATAAAGATCAGATGGCCAGAAAGAATAAGCAACAAGGAACTCTGGTTGGCCCAGCAACGAACCAACTAAGAACATATCTCCCAATAAATATGCAGAAAAAGGAAGTGGAGATGGATTGGGCATACACTGAGAAAACCATTCGGAGACACGCCAGGCCAGGCCCTTGAGTAGAACCTAAAGGATAAACGATGATTTGGGCGTCCGAGGCGAGGGTGACATGGAGATTGTGTGAGAAAAACGTGAAAGCTTCTGGGTGGTGGTGGAACCAGGTTAAAAGAAAAGACTGCAGAGAAGAGAAGGAAACGGTGACATGCTACTGAAGCTATATGTTCCACTAGGAACCCAAAGGACTAATAATAATGATAATAATACAATAATGTAATGTGAAATGTAAAAGCACGCATTGCACTAAAGTTATCCAGCTATCTCTTATAACATGAAGAACACGCTAAGACAAACTAATTTCAATCCGAGACTTCCTCATGTTGCCTTTAATTGCACTTGTTTACCTATACTTGCAGTCGCATATATGTTGGAAGAAAGCAGAGAATTCTTATTAAACGAATCTCTGAAAATGTACCGAAAAGCCTGTCATGAAAAAGTGCAAGGCTCTCCTAGAAGTGCCGTAAGAAAAAACATTCTCGATATACGTGATGAAGTTGACTCAAACGAAGTATCCAGTGAAAACAGCAGAAGAATAAATAATAGATTACTAAGTTATGCAGTAACAGTAGCAAACTGTCAACAGAAACAAAAGGAGTTCGTGGTTCACCTCATATTGGTCTCACTGAATTGTTTCTTTCATTCAGCTTTACTTAATATTTTATTTATCTTATTATCCTGTATATTATTCTCAAACATTAGTAATCACACCGTTTCGATATACTTCAATCCAACATATATTTTAATCAAGGTTTTTAACATATCCCTTTCCTTATGATAATTTACTTCCATGAGACTAGAAGAAGAATACAAGATGCGCGTTTCGTCCTGATTGGGACTCATCAGCTGGATGTTCCTGCACCGTAGTGAGTGATATTGTTCCCACTGAAACTCAAACCTCGTACCCATCGCTTTTACCTCCAAAGTGTTATCCAATAGGTCACTGAGACTGTCGAGGCATCCACATAGGAGCCTATATGCCAACAGAAGCCAAATAATTCGATCCAGTAAAACAACAGAGAATTACAAGCATATCAACAAAAAGTCATACATTTTTCTGGCATTAACCTTTAATGTTCTGCCTTTTTTAAAATTAAAACTCTTACCACCTTGAACTGTAATCATATTCTTGAACTGCGTTTATATCAAATTGTTTCCTATGTGTTCACTGATCGATTTCACAATCAGATTTGTTATGTTGCTTGTTCCTTATAATGGTTTCTGAAGTGGTCTACCTTGTCACTCATCTCTGTTCCGATATGAATATATACATGTCTAGATGTGAAAGATGTATATGGTGTCGATTTTTAGCACTGAAATGTATCCAATGGCTTCTGTTGGACACTGGTAGCTTAACTGTAAAACATTTTAAATTTAGCGCATATGTGGTAGATTTCGAACACACGAAAGGAGTTCGATTCATGCCGACAGTGTTTGTTGCCTTTGTTTTGCAGACATATAACATTAAACTATTACATTATGTATTGTTATATGAATATATATATCACTTTGATCATCTGAGATAGTGAAATAAAAACTCGAACCGCTGGTTCGAACCCTGCCGATGATAATATAATCACGTCCCTGGAGGTTAGAGTAAGATCGATTTATTCCAAGCATTGCATGTAGAAAGAACTATGGTATATCCATGATATTCAAAATTAAAGTGGATATCCAGATAAGTTCATCAAAGATAACATCAATTACATTGGTCCTAAATGAGAAATGACAGCAGGGGGAGAAAAAGTCTTTTTTCTTCTGAGTCTACAATTCAGAGGAGACACTTCAAGTGATATCTAATCACAGTGCCTCGAGAGAGCAATCAACTGAACGTTTTATGCAGGTCTGCTTTGCATAACTTTCAGCAGTTGGGCACTGCTCAATCCGAGACTAGAGGATATCCTACCCAATCCTAGCTCTTCATCATGCATACAGCAATTTGACCGTTTTCAGTGGAACAAGTTACATAGGACGTACGACTAGGCAGACGTGTCTCTGGATACCAGCTTAGTTCAGAAAGGATGGAATAAAAGTGATGAAAAGTGCCATCCTAGCTCACCTAGTACACACAGGGAACAGCATAGATACCGATTATAGGCTTTCAATGTCATATATCGTATTCCAAAAACGATACCACGTGTAGCTTGCAAACGTCTCTTCAATATGTTGGAGGCTGTCGTAATAAGGTTGATCACATCCAGAAAGATCAACTTCAAACATTATTCGTCCCATGAACATCAGGAAACTGAAGACCACTTTTGTCTTCTTAAGTCATCGTCTTTTCGTTCAAATCAATTTCATTGTAGTCCTTAAGTATCATTCCATTTTAGAAATGTAAGTGTTACTGACTTGGCTTGATTTTATGCGGAACAAACGTGTTCTATAACTGTAGAAACTCATGAGAATTTATTTGAAAGAATATTCCTCATTTTAGGCGTTTCAACTTGGTTTGTGACTCTTAAGTAGTGTATGCCATTATCAGCTTCACCTATTCTGATATTATTTAGTCCAAAGAATACTATCATCTTTATATCGAACAATATTTAAAGGATCCACATAAAATCTTACTTTTCGTCTGTAATACCCAAGAAAATACTTATTGTTTCACAGGCGTTTATCCGGCTAGGAAGACATGGTAGTCGTCGAACAAGTTCAAAACGATTTGAATCACAATTGTCAACACTCTCCATAACGACCTTTTCTTTTAAGTCACGCTGATCCAATATGTCACTTGCACCACCAATATCACCAACCATTAATGTTTGTTTTGAATGATAAGTTAACGGATCCATTGCTGAACAAGCCTTTGTTCCATTTAAATTAAGTGATGAAGGCAATGCACTAAACTCGAATCGTACAACACTTTTACCAGTTAATATGGATCCACCTTTTCCACCACTGGCTAATTCCATTCCACCAGTTAAACAGAAACGTATCAATATTGGAATATTTTGTAAAGACTGCAATGGGGACCAAGAAGTATTCACTGATGTAGAATCAACATTTTCAGATTTATTCAGTATATAGTGTAATTCATTGCCAGATGAAGAGGTGAGAGTTACTGGTTTAGTTGTTCCACGTTTCAGTAATGGACCAGTTTCATGACAAATCTAAATAATGATATATATTTTTTATAGTAAAATAAACTACATTTCTACTAATAATCATTTATTTTATAATGAGTATACAAGAGCTGGAAAAAACCAAAATAATTACTATTCTTATGAAATAAATTTCTGATAGAAGTGTTTAGTACTAATTACTTTTTCGCTATAGAATATTTAACGACCATGGATGTTCCATTATCAGGCTTGTAAACTTCATTGAAACTTAATTTCCATGCAAATGAAGTATCATCGTGTGAATAATGATGAACTCCAGCGAAGGGTAATACATAAGGTAAACGTGTCAATCGATGAGGTTGGGAATCTTAGTGGATTGAAATGGCGTACATATCCACTGTGTATACCAAGCTAGTGACTAACTAGTCATGAAATGCTGTGGGAAGTTGAATTATTTTAGAATAAGGTTTAAGGTGGCCAGATCCAGACACTGTTATTATTATTATTACCTTTCCCTTGGGTTCCTACTGGAACACAGGGCTTCAGTAGTACACCTCCATTGCACTCTCTTCTCTGCAGTCTTCTCTTTCAACCTGGTTTCACGACTGTCCATAAGCTCTCATTTCTTCCTCACACCATCTCCTCAATGTCACCCTCACCTCGCACGCCCAACTCGTCGTTTCCTCTCTGGATTACAATTGATAGCCTGTAGCATGATGTCCCCAGTCAGGCTTCTTTGTGAATGCTCAATCAAATCCATCTCCACTCTCTTCTGCATATTTCTTGAGTGATAGGTTCTTGGTTGGTTCGTTTCCAGACTTCCTCCTTGCTTATCCATTCTGGCCATCTAATCTTCAGTATCGAGCAAGCGTAGGCAGCTGTTCATGAATGTCTGTATTTTATTGGAGGTGCTTTTCGTGACGCGACAAGTTTCTCAACCATATAGCAGCACTGACTTGACACTGATGTTGAAAATCCGGATCTTGTTCTTTGCGCTGAGTGCAGTAGGTCTCTACACTGGTTTCAGATTAGTGAAAGCCTGTCTTACTTTTCCGATCCTGGTTTTGACATCCTCTTCTGTGCCGCCGCCGCCGCCTGTAGTTGAAATGATTCTGCCTAGGTAGGTGGGTAGGTGACAGACAACTTCCTTTAGATTTCTCCCGTTAGTGATGGAGATTGGTGCCTGTTGTTGATGCTGTTGTTCGTTGGGTATCTTCATCACTTCTGTCTTCTCTACGTTCACTTGAAGTCCCGTCTTCGCTACCCTGCCTTTCCTGTCAACCTGTTAGTTTTCACTTGTAGATCTTCGAGTTTGTGTAACATCAGACATAAATCATCATCGGGGAAATCATAATCTTCTAGGCTCTTTTCATCAGTCCAGCGTATGCCCCTCTTCTTGATCCTCATGGCTTGCTGCATGCTCCAGTCCACCACAATCAGGAAGATCATAGGTGATCGAAGGCAGCCTTGTCTTACTCCTTTCTTCACTTCAAAGGCGTCAGATCAAGATCAGTAGTCAATGAAGTCTCATTGTTGTTCTGAGCCATTTTGTTCAATGTAGACTGCCTTGTTGAAGTCCTCAATAAGAAAAGAAACAGTGATTGAGGACATTTCGTGAAATGGCTGAAAATCAATCGATCACAAAGGTGTAGATGTATGCAGTCATTGACATCTAATGAAGTTTCAATACTTGCACTAACCGTCATCTTCAGAGTGTTTATTCTCTCAAACTATTTAATCACTCCTTTTCTATCTGGTTGTTCTTTCTAAAAACTTCCGAAATTGATAATGATTCAATTTTCTACTAGTTTTGACGTCTGATTATTTGAATTTCATAAGTACACTAAGTAAGTTCATCAGAACTTCTCTCAGAAGTGAAGTATTTTCAATTATGTAACATGGAGATAGTGAAAACTGACATCATCAACATAGAATCTCGCACATACAAGCATCGGTTCAAGTTGCCACACTTCACAGAAGTATACAAAAAACAACCAGATAGAAAAGAAGTGATAAAATAGTTTGAGAGAATAAACACTCTGAAGATGACAGTTAGTGCAAGTATTGAAACTTCACTAGATGTCAAGGACTACATACATCTACACCTTTGTGATCGATCGATTTTCAGCCATTTCACGAAATGTCCTCAATCACTGTTTCTTTTCTTATTGAGGACTTCAACAAGGCAGTCTACATTGCACAAAATGGCTCAGAACAACAATGAGAGACTTCATTGACTACTAATATGTCTTGGTCTGGCCACCCTAAACCTTCTTTCAACATATTTCAATTTCCAACTGCATGGCACGAAGAGATGATAGGCAGTGGTTCGGCGTGCGCAGTACATATCTATGCCAACTTAGTCAACCAGGATTCATGACTGCATCATCGACTTGTGTGACTTTCCTAGTTTCCTTCAGTGGACCTCAACATTGTCCACACGGTGATTCCATTACACGCAAGCAACGCTACGAAGGCACAATATACTGGTCCTATGCTGTCACAGATGACACCAGTTGGCAAATGCCAAATGGGTCATCTGTATCAGAGCTGAAAAACCACAGGCTTGCATTTCGGTAGGTGTTTGCTTTCTAATCAATAAACACACTAGAAAAAACATCGGCTAAATGTCCTGATAACTTGATTTCAACATTCATAGTCTTCTTACACACTTGACTACTGATAACAGTAATAGTTAACTACAGTTTTAAGGGAGGTTCACATTTTTCAATGTAAAAACGTAGTTCTCAATAATTATTATAGTTACTAGTACTATCAACTTATCAGTACCCGTTACCGAATCAAAATGAACTCAACAACTCCATGCCCCTTTTCTTTTAGTAAACAATAAGGCCTTATCCTTTATGTGGGAGATAACGTTACAATGTGACTACCATACCCTCAGTGGGTAACGCAGAGTTAGAATCTGTGACCCACTGGTTGGAAGTCAAGCAATGAAACCCTAACCCTAAATAGCTTAGTATACAACAGTTTGACGTTTAAAGTAATGAGTATTAGTCTTGAGTTTCAGTAGGAATCATACGATTAATAAGTAGTATGCATGTACATCGAAATGATAGGTCCTAAATAAGATAAACTATCAATTCTAGATACCACTGCTACCCATCATGAAGCAAATTGCCAGTAGTATCTTCTTCCCTTCAAAAGAATGCCTTCACAAAGTTGACAGTGATTGTTTACTCCCAATACAAGTTGGTTACATACATACGTTAACGTAAGCAGAAAAGAAACCTCTAGACATATAAAAGTAAAATTTGAGCACAGGGGTTGATTGCAATTCTACGTTAGTCTGTTTATTAAAAATATCACACAGTGAACGAACAGTAACATTTACTGGATAACATCGTTTTAGGTACAATTTATTGTTCATATTCATATCACGCAACTAACTCCACTACTTCGAGACAGACTTATATATATTCCTAATTTTATCTCCTTCTCTGTGATGGCAACGGGTAGTAGAATTTTCCATACATCTCGAACACATGCAGAATCATTTCTATCACTGCACGTATTTCGTCTTACTCCGATAAACAAAAATTCAGTCCCTCCCTTATCAATCTCTCCCTCACTCCACCCAACTAACTAAGTTACTTTTCAACATTGTTGCCCTATCCCCCACCATACTGTGGCACTGATTGTGTGTCATCGCATGCACAGATACACTCCAGCTTTTCTCGAAATTTCTTATCTTATTACCTTCTTCTCATCTTGATTTAGCTAAGTTTCTGTGCTCTCTTATCCTAATCGACAATGGCTAGTCAACTGCTTTCACCTATGCACTTCACCTAGCAATCATTCCAAGGGATCTGGTTAACCAGATTATTTTGCTCAATTGCATCGATAGAATCTTTTAACCTACAAAGCTTGTTTCTAAGTGAGTTTGTTGGTTTCAATGCCACTTTAATCCCAACCAGCCTTATTGAGAATTCTTCGTAATGCTTCAAAGGTGCCCTCCTTCTATGGCAACACAGCAGAGACACTGAATTCTCTCTTAACCCTCTCACCATTATTACCATTAGTAGTCAGATTATTATTAATAACATCTGTATTACTACTACTACTACCAACACTGCTAATATTTTTCTTTCGATTCCTCATGAATTAATTCATAAACTTTTGTGGGTAATTATTGAGACGTAGGGTATTCTTGATGTGTCTAATTTCTCGTCGCAGATTTTCCGGTCTACTAGTAGGCTTTTTCGCTCTATCACTTAGGCATTTAACTAGGCCTACTTTAACTGAAATGGGGTGGGACGATTCGAAGTCTAAGCAGCGATTCGAATGGTTAGGTTTCCTATAGACAGTAGTCTCTAAACTTCTGTCTTGTGTTAGTTTAATCTTGAAATCCAACATTGTTAGCTCATGTTCATCAGTTTTTAAGTCACAGGTAAATTGGATTGCATTCATCACTAAATTTATATGAGTCAAGAATCTATTGATGTGTTCCGATTTCAGTACTGTAAACCTGGCGTCTACATATCGGAACCATATCTTTGGAGTAAAACTAAGTAGTTGAAGGGCCTTCTGTTCCCAACTATCTATTAATATGTTTGCGACGATAGGGGATATTGGTGATCCCATGGCAACACCTTCAGTTTGTTTATATATTTTATTGTGAAACTTAAAGACTGCAGATGTTAGGCACAATTGTGCAATTGTAGTATGATTTCTTCGATTGGCACCTTAGTTCGATGCCCAAGTTCCTTGTCATCTTTAAGCCCATTCCTAATTGTCTCTAGAGGCATGTCAATCGGTATATTTGTGTGAACGCTGGTTATGTCAAAACTAACCATTTTTTCACTATCTTCTAAGTGTATGTCATCTACTGTGTGCTTTAAGTCATAAGAGTTGGTGGGTCGAGACTGAGTGATTTCTTATTGGGCCTAACACCATTGCCAAATATTTAGGCAACTCGTAAGTCGGAGTGTTTGTAAAATATACTACAGGCCTGATGGGACAACCTGGCTTATGAATCTTAATAGTAACATACATTATACTGGGATTCTTAGTCTTCGGCATTAAATTAAACCACTTTGACTCACCTAGAAATGGCTTCATCCAGCGTATCAGATCCCCTGTCGACATCATAGACCAATACAATACAATACCGTTTTTCTACTTAATATAAGAGTAAAACTTAAACACCGTGGAAGCTAGAGAAGCCTTCTGCTGACAACAATAGGGGGATGAATTTTACTAACATCGTATCAAAGACCCTGGGATTCATAGTTATCCGACGCCTAACTGGCGATCGAGAATGATATACTCCAGAAAACCAAGCAGATTTCGGACGTAAACGGAGGTGTAATGACTAGATGTTCACCTTTGCATAGATCATGAGACAGAAGGATACTCAACGACTAACGACAGATACTTGCCACATTTACGTAATCTGGAGGTTTGTGAAGATTTATTAATTAATTTCTGGTTGGAATTCACCACGAACTGACATCAGTGAGAAGGATATTAGAAATCTGAGAGCACTGGAAAGCCAGCTATTTCGTCCTAGTATGGGACTCCTCAGAAGTGCGCACTTTCCGACTGATGTCAATCCGTGATGAATTCTAACTTGCCGCATTTGTTGACCTGAAGGTGACATTAATCTTTGCCAACCATGAAGTGTTGTGGCAGTGACTCTCTACTCCCTGGAATTCGTCTGGTTGATCTGGAGTAGGTAGATGACATTGTCCTCCTAGGTGATATCAGTCTTTTTCTATTCACAAGTTCTTCGTAAAGTTTAACAGCTTGAAAACTACTTGTATGTCAGATTCTAAGTTGATTGTGTCTGTTTCTGTCTGTGAGTCTGTCTATCAATTCCACTGCGTACAACACCGAATAAATCAACCACATATTTTTTCTGGTCAATACTAATTTATGAAGCCTAGTGTATCTTTTTGCAGATACACAGTCATTCAATGTTAACTTCATGTTTATGACAATAACACAAAGCAATGGTATGCAACAGTGACAAGTATAAAAGAATATGCTTGAAAAACACAATAACCCTGGTAGCTAACCGATGGATGCACTACAAACTACAATTACCATAGTCAGAGTTAATTATCACTAAACGCTTGAGGTAGAATCGAAATACTTTCAACAGCCTTGTTTACATTCTTACAATGAGCCAAATCAATCATTTTTAGGTGGAACGGGGTTCGAACTTGTGACACATCAGCTGAAAATCAACTATCTGAACCAAAGAGTTATAAACTCCACCTCAAGTTAAAAAAATAGTTCAAAAAAAATGATATTCTTACTTGTGCAATAACTTTGTAGTCGCCTTTTTGCAAATTGAAAGTAAATTTTGGACGTTCTTCTCGACGCTAAAATACAAATAAAACGGGCTTGAAATAAAAACTCTATGTGGAACGGTAAACAATGCTAGTCTGCTTATCTGTTTTTTTTTTATAAAAATGTTACTACATGAAAAATGTAATACTGAGGAGCACAAATCACTTTTACTTAGAATCGTCTTTTGTTATCTTTGTGTAGGAAGATGGAGGGGGTTGAAGGGGGGGGTTTAAACCATCACCTCCTTAAAACAATGAGCCACAGCTGTTATGAGTCAAGTCCAGCACCTTCAAACTTTGAGACGAACATGCTATCATTGATACAATGGGTTGAAATACAATCGTCCACTTTATCAAACTTTTGTCAATACAAGGCATTGAATAATAATCACGCTACGTTGCAAGTTGACAAAAGTGGGAAAATATGAAACATCCAGTCTTAATTCTAGTGGTTCAATTGTAACATGTTCGTCACTGGATCTGATAGTTCTGGAATAGATAGCTCGAAGGGGTCATGGATTTGCACGGCTGAGGTAAACGCTGTTCATTGCTCTATAGTTTTAAACGGTTTCTCAATTGATATCAGTTTATGATGAGAACTACCTCAATATTAATCAGTCAGTCCCTAAAAAGTAATTTGTTTGAAAATTCTCATCACCAGAGTCGATTACTTTAGGCTATATGGAGTACTGCATTTACACTCATAATCCAATTGAGCGGACTAGTCACATCAATTATTTTGAAAAGTAAAATCAAACTGAGTGATTAGTTATTTGACAGAATCTTTGCAGGCTAGAAGAAAGTTAAGGTGACCTTCTCTGTCTACTGTTACCGATTACCGTTGATTTTTCCATTTCTTCAGACTTCGGTACTATCTGACGCATTCAGTCATTAGGTAGACGTCTTGTAAACCTGCATTTGAGTTGCTTCCAGCTTTATAATTGTACTTGAAGTCTGAAGAAATGCGTTCACATGCATCTACAAGAGTCAACTTTGGTCTTCAACACAATTTTTACAGTAGACTGTTGATAGTACCATACATATTTTAGGTGAATAATGTTGTTCTGTTCCAGTAACTAATGAGCAAGTTTCTTGTAGAAAGCAGCTTAAGAACTTTCATGTTGATTTAAGTGCGCCTATATACATGTTCGAACCAATGTATGATTACTATCTAAGCACGTGTTTCAGAAAGAGCGTCAATCTTCCATCGACCCTCTTCAAAGAAAAGTGGTAACTATATGGTCTATGGGTTCACTACTGAGTTGATGACATCCATAAATAATCTTTATGTGAATCATTAAGCCGAATTTCATCATTATTCACAACTTTCCATTACTTATTTATAACTTTCTTTCTTATTTCTCTACCTTTCTGTAATGATTTAGGAAACTGCTAACAATGAGTAGATATCAAGTGTCAGCTACCAACACTCAACAAATTCCTAGTTAATTCTCTACCTGACTAATTATTGGGAAAGTCAGGGACGAACGTGTAGAAACGTTTGCTGGGGTCAGAAGACCGAAGATACAAAAATAATAGAAAATACAGCCAATATCACTTTGATTTTAGTGTCATTTGATGTAATGATATGAAGTGTAGCAACTCATCAAGTATCATCAGTTCCCAAGTTGGTGCCAATTTGCTCCTTTACTGCCACGATGTAAGGTACAAGCTCGAGCTCTGTTTGTAGACGCACTCCTATGCGGATGCCTCGGTGCTACCCGGATGTACATGATATCATAGTAGTTTCGTTCGATGGGTGCTGGGTTCGAGTCTCAGTAGGAGTAACATCACGCCCTAGAGTGCAGGTACATCCAGCTGGCGTGTCGGTCCAAAATAGAACAAAACGTATGGGATGGATCCCACTGTTAGAAAATAAGCAGATTAAAGCAAAATAACGTTTTATTGACGATTTAGAGTTTTAATTTGGTTATGCGGATATTACTCCAGAATTATTACTCAGAATTATGCGCATCCAGCGATTTGGTGATTGGACTCAGTGTGTACAAAAAAAGCGACATGGACTTCACCAGATGGACACATCAAAAATCAGATCGACTTTATTTCAATCTCGAGAAAATGGAGACGCAGCCTACTGGACACAAGATCAAGAAGAGGATCAGATGTAGGTTCAGACCACTCACTATCTAGCGCAAGGAACCTTCAAAATCAAGTTGAAAGCCTTAACAGAAGTTGGCGATAGACCACAGTTCGAGTTCAACACTCAGAAACTGAAGGACGAAACTACAAAGCACATCTTTACGTCAGTCAGCCATCAGAACAAAATGGGAGATATCGAGGAACATCTCTGAAGGAACCTTTGTGGAAAAACACTTGAAGTCTTTGAAAGAGATGTGGAAAGAAACCTACAAAACCGTATTAGGAAGGAAGAAGAAATAAGATAAGGAATGGATCTCGATAGACACATGGAAGCGGGGAGAAGAGAATGGTGAAGCAGAAGATAAGCCAGTGCAAAGATGAACAAAGAGAGGAGGAACTAAGTACAATGTATAAAACACTACACTGGACAAAGAAGTGAAGAAGAGTGCATGGAAAGACAAACGACACTTCCACGACACACTGGCAAGTGAAGCAGAACAGGCTGCAGGTAGGAGAGACAGAGAGACCTGACAACATTATATCAAATAACCAGGTTACTATCTGAAAGGGAAGAGATCAACGCAAACGAAACCAATGAAAGATAGTGAAGGAAACCTAGTTACCAAAGAGGAGAAACAAAGGAAACAATTGGCTGACCACTTCAAAAAGCTCTTGGTGGATTCAAAATTACGACCAGAACCGGCTGGCTGGATTCAAGAGTTACAAATCATGTGCCGATAAAATTGCAACGCTACGCATCATCATAGAACAGAGCATACGATGGCAGTCAACTCAAACCTACCTCAACTTCATCGACTTCGAAAAGGCCTTCGACAGCGTCAACAGAGAAGTAATTTGGCAGTTGCTTCAACACTACGAAGTACCGCAAACTCTTACCAACCGTATTCAACACCTATATGAAGACGCCACATGCCAAGTGAATCACAATGGAAAGCTAAGTGACACCTGAGAAGTGAAGTTAGGAGTAAGACAAAGTTGCTGCCTACTATCACCGATGATCTTCCCGATTGTGGTGGACTGGATGGTGCAAGAAAGTGTGAGGAGTTGTGATAAGATAGGGATACACTGTTTGATCAATGAGAAAACATTAGAATATTTGGATCTCGTCAATGATGATGATTTATGTCTAGTGTCTTGTCGCACAAACTCGAAGATTTGCAGGTAAAGACCAACACGTTGGCAGAATAGGCAAGGCAGCAAAGACAGGACTTCCATCAGATGAACTTGGAAAAGACACAGGTGATGGAGATCCCAACCATCACCAACAACAACAAGCACCAGTCACCATCAACGGGAGTTGTCTCTTTCACCTACCTGCCTACTTAGGCAGCATCGCTTCAACTACAGGTGGTGGCGGCCGCACAGACGAGGATGTCAAATCCAAGACTGAAGGACAGGAAGACAGGCCTTCCTGCATTAATATGAAATAATCACTGTGGAGATCTACTGCACTGTAATGCACTCAGTATAAAGCGTGAACAAGATCCAGATTTTCAACTCTAATTCAGTCAAGTCAGTGCTTCTATGTGATGGTTGGAGACTTGATGCGTTACGGAAAGCATTTCCAACAAACTTCAGACATTTATCAACAGCTGCCATCTACACGCACTTGATAATGAAGATGAGATGGCCAGAAAGAATATGCAGCAAGGAACTCTGGGAACGAATCAACCAAGGACCCCATCGCCCAAAAGATATACAGAAGGAAGCGGATATGGATTGGGCATGCACTGAGAAAACCATTCGGAGACATCACGTGCCAGGCCAGACCACCGACTGTAATGCAAAGGGGAAATGACGAGGTGGGCATCTGAGGCAAGGGCAACATGGAGATAATGTGAGGACGAAATGAAAGGTAATGGGCAGTTGTGGAGCCAGGTTAAAAGGGAAGACTGCAGAGAAGAGAGTGAAATGGAGATGTGCTACTGAAGCCCTATGTTCCACTAGGAACCCAAGGGACAAGTAATAATGATGATAGACATTTAAATTCTATCAAGCAACTACCTACAGTAATTTCAACTGACGTGGAGCACCCACTTCATTCACAGCTCTCTCCTTGTATTTCCTCTCAGGGAGGACAAGAAGAAACTATATGACTACGTTCGTACAGCCAATTACAAGAATTCGACTGCGCCTCACCTAGCACACATATTATGTGAGAGAAAAAGTGTTAGAATAGAACTCGCTTATCATTCCAATAATTTAATTAACAATGTAAAATGTGCTTGTTTTTTCAATATTCTTTACACTACTTAAATTCCTATAGTAACACTTCGAAATGTTATTAAGCAGTGTATACATACGTGTATTTTGTTGCTGCAGTTGTTGTAATACATCATGCTGAGAATTTCAAATTCTACCGAAAATTGTTTGGAATAAAGTGATTATTATTATTATTATTGTTCCACAATCCCAAAGTCAGTATTCCTCTGACCTTACGTCTTACATCTATTGTCGGCTCATCTCCTAGTTTGAGGCCGATTACCTCTTCAACATTCGCTTGATTTTAAGAAAACCCGGTGGGTCAGTCTCCTCGTTGAGTACGAAACATAGAAGTAACCCCTTCAAATGAAAAAGAACGCTCGTGCCAGAGCATTCTATTAACGTTTACCCCGAAAAACCGATCACAACTCACCCAGCTATCAAGTTTCATCCCACTCATGTCCGCCAAGTGATCGGCTCGTTGACGCCACTCGTCTCGTAATCGGAAAACCCGATTGGAATGCGTCTCACTGAATCTTCAAAATCGTTTAGATCCAAGTGCCGCCCACATCTGCGAGGCAGACATTCCCCTAGGAGGCCTGCTCTATGAATCAAAACACCAAAACAATCAGAGCAATGGTTTCTTCGTGGCTAGCGACACCGGGCATTGCCGAATGAATATCGCTCATCGTTTCAAGGTAAAAATACGACAACAGTGACTACTGCAATTCGGAAGGTAGATTTCCTTACTTTTCAGCTGCCGTGCTCGGAGCTCACTGAGTGGAGCTAAACCATCGATGCTTGGAAACCCATACCACCGATATTGTGAAAATGGATCTAGTTGATTGAGATTACCACCAAGTCAACTTTGACAGTGTGTTGGTTGATATCCAGTGACGCCACAAGAAGGCTCATTATCATCACACAGCAAAGCTAGACCCATTTTCACCTGTATACCAACCATCTCCAGTTTTCCAAGTCAGTAGCACACATCTCACACCACCAAGAAAGTCATACTTACCCGAACTCTGTTCTCCGGCAGTCCCCAACCTCGAAGTTTATATTCCCCTGCACATTCCAGAACTAATAATAACTTAGTTGTTATGTTATGCTTGTTATTGTATAAAAATGCAACAAACTTCACTTACGCCATCGTATTCCCAGCACCAATAAACCGTCCACGATTATCATAGACATGAAATATATGAATCAAATAGTCACTGGAATAAAGCATATCTTGCAACCAAGGTAGACAGATGACTGCTGTAACTATCTTGAATGGCTGTAAATAAAAACAATGAAATGTCAGAGAATAACAAAAGATAAATGGTCAGGCAATACTGTAGATAATGGAGGTTATTACTTGTGTGAGCCTTGAGTTCGTGATTGCTGGCACTCGTCAGTACGGCATATATATAATTTGAAAGAAACTGAGTTACCCTAAGAGGTCGAACCTATGTTACTAGTACTACAGTAAGAGACTTTACACTGAGCTATCGGGCCACAATTTACCGTGTGTAGGACTGGATTGGAGAGAGAGATGAACTAGACAAGAAAGACATCTTAAGAGTAAGTTCCTATTAATTCACAAAGATCATCTACTTCATACACATTGCAGATTTTAAAGTGTTCGACAGTATTAAGACTTTCAAGAAAGTACTGGGCAGTAAAATTCTTCATTCCTAAAAATGTCATGGCAGATTTATGGAGCTATGGCTTATTAGTTAAAGGAGACAACTATCGAGCAATGGATAACGATTTCGTACCCCGCTCCACATACGGAATTTCTTGGAAAGCCAGGAAATGCCAATAGCCCTCACAAATAAGTTGTGATTTTTTGCTTATTGCGCATATGTACATACCTCGATTCGACTTCAGCGTCGGTCTAAACACCCTAAAGAAAGAATTACATAAAAAACATTTCAGCTTTTATTCATTCCCAAGCTCACCAATAATCAAGATCAACATAGGAAGATAAGGGTATTACTGCCCAACAGTCTAACTCACCATACCTCATATCACCACATCAAGTAAAAAGATAATAAAACGGAAGATGAAGAAGGAAAGAAACACTAGTCAAATGAAGTAGAAGTAGTAAAAGAAAACAAAGGAGAATGAGGAGATAATGAGATTAAGTATAGCGGTTAAGATGAGGATAACACGTGCATACATTTGCGCCCCTGACATCGCTTCTCAGTATTCTGATCACCTAGAGTCTTCAACCACTGGTCTCTCTTGTCCCGCAAACCCCAACAGGCTAGTCTGCATCGCCCCACATGCCATGTTTCAGTCTCGCCATCCCCAGCCTTTTATCTACCTCAACCTACTTCGGTCAACACTGTGCAATGAGGCAGATGGTGGCTAGACATACGTAGCACATGTTCCAGACATCTCAGTCAATCAATGTTCACAACTACATGAACTGTCTCACATCTCCTGCTTAAAACTCTATGTCTCACTTCTGAGTTACTCACGTGGTGACACCATGAAGCACGATACATGCTACGAAGTCACTGGTGGTCAAACATCTGAAGACTTCTCATGTATTCTACCTTCAGTGGCTATGTTTCACAGCCACACAGTAAGATAGAGCAGACTACAGCACAGTCCACTTAGCCCTCAGTAGAAAATGGGATATCTCGGTGGCGTGAAAGATGGTACTTACAAGGTATTTGAGGTGTTTAACGCATTCAACCACTTCATTCTCTATTGTCAGCCAGAGCACTGTTGAAGGCCGATCCTGTGAGCAACAATTTGCATTTAAGTGGTGAGAAACTCATCCAGAACATTTTCAAATTGCCACTCAAGGTGTCCAAAATACTCTGCATCTTGTCAGTGTCTTCACCTAACAGGACTACATCACCTACGTATTTTAGGTGTCTACCAAAAATTCTCCTGTGATCAGTCCAATCTCTCTATGGTCAGATGACGAGATGGAGACCTCCATAAGAACATCTATGCTAAGATTGAAAATGAATGGAGATAGTGAGCATCTTTGATGGACACCACTGGACCTATACAACTCACCCGTCATCTCGCTACAGGCTATAAGGCATCCATTCGCAAACCAAATATAATCAAAATTATCTTGTGAGTGGTCGACTCTATCTTAGGAAATTCTGTCGGTAAACATTCATTAATTATCATCAGCTTCCATTCATGTGCCATCTTAGTAGGTGTTAATCCCACAATTACTGGGATGATATAAATGCTAAGAATTTTATGTTAACACAGTGGTAACAGGATATGAAAGTCTCGTATTACACGCATATACATACAAACACACAGTCACTAAGTCGAAATCTCCAAAGTAGCTTTCATTACGGATTACCGTCAGACAATGAACCATTAGGAAACAATGAAAACAGCAAGTGAATTCCAGAGAAGAATATTGGAGTCCTGTGGTGCCCGCGTCACCGTCTAAAAAATATTCAACTGTAATCCGACTAGCCATTATTGATAGTATTAGATGATCTTAATGTTTATGATTGATTGACAAAAGATGAAAAATAGGACTGATAAATCCTCAACCAGTGACTGAATGGCAATATTCTCAATGGGGAAACCACCAGTTTTACGCTTGGTAGAGAATAAAATTAACCTGACGTCAGGTTATCATGTAAACCACCTTAACAATACATCGAATAATCACTTCCATTTAGGTTGAAGAAACGCCTTGCTGATGAGTGCTGACAGGGACGAAACTTAAGTCGAGCGGGGCTACCTGTCAATCAAACAATCATCTAACTAGCAGTAGCAGAAAAAAAGACTATACACCCTTGCGATTCATATATCATACAGACGCAAAGAGAGATAACTTACGCAAGTGAATTGATACATTAATCGAAGAGCATACGAACTGTGCTCATCAACAAAGAGTTCATTTGTTCCGTGGCCTAAATAAAATATTTTTGAATCGTATGGTCTAAATAAAAAAACGAAAAGAAAACACAAGTAGAAAAACAGATTGTTAACAAAGCACGTTAAACACCTCAATTACCTTGTAAGTAGGATCGACCCTAGTGGATCAACAGCCGTTGAAATCTTTGCATCGATACAAAAGTCTCAGTTGGCTTTTAAATAACTTACGCCATCTTTCACGCCACCGAGATATCCCATTTTCTACTGAGGGCTAAGTGGACTGTGCTGTAGTCTGCTCTATCTTACTGTGTGGCTGTGAAACATGGCCACTGAAGGTAGAATACATGAGAAGTCTTCAGATGTTTGACCACCAGTGACTTCGTAGCATGTATCGTGCTTCATGGTGTCACCACGTGAGTAACTCAGAAGTGAGACATAGAGTTTTAAGCAGGAGATGTGAGACAGTTCATGTAGTTGTGAACATTGATTGACTGAGATGTCTGGAACATGTGCTACGTATGTCTAGCCATCATCTGCCTCATTGCACAGTGTTGACCGAAGTAGGTTGAGGTAGATAAAAGGCTGGGGATGGCGAGACCGAAAGATGGCATGAATGCATGAAGTTGTTGACTGTCCCTTTGAGTCATATGGGGCGATGCAGACTAGCCTGTTGGGGTTTGCGGGACAAGAGAGACCAGTGGTTGAAGACTCTAGGTGATCAGAATACTGAGAAGCGATGTCAGAGGCACAGATGTATGCACATATTATGATATGAGGTGTGGTGAGTTAGACCGTTGGGCAGTAAAACCTTGTCTTTTTATATGGATCTTGATGAAGGTGAACGAAATAGAGGAAAGTCATTTACGCTGACAATTATTCAATTTATAAGCCTTTTTTTATCGATTCTCATGTTTATCATTCTTGTAAAATATGATGCTTGAAACACAATGGTAGTGGATAATCAAAAGACAAAAATAAACCTGATACTCCAATGTGATTTTGAAAGTAGTTCACGTCATCTAATCACATTGAAAATGCAATCGCCTATTATTATTATTTTATTATTATTAGTCCCTTGGGTTCCTAGTGGAACATAGGGCTTCAGTAGCACGTCTCCAGTGACCTCTGTTCTCTGAGATCTGTCTGCAGTTTATTGGAAATCCTTTTCGTGACGCGCCAAGTCTCTCAACCATACACAAGCACTGACTTCACTGTCGTTGGTGTTGAAAATCCGGATCTTGTTCCACACGCTGAGTGTAGAAGATCTCCACACTGGTTTCAGGCTAATCAACGCCTGTCTTGCTTTTCCGATCCTGGCTGACTTTGACATCCTCGTCTGTGCCTGTGCCACCTGTAGTTGAAACAGTTCTTCCTAGATAGGTGAAGGAGGTTACTTCCTTTAAGTTTCTCCCATTGATGGTGACTGGAATTTGTTGTTGATGGTGGTGGTGCGGTATCTTCATCACCTCTGTCTTCTCTACATTCACTTGAAGTCCCGTCTTCGCTGCCTCTTCTGTCAACTTGTTAGTTTTCGCCTGTAGATCTTCAAGTTTATGTGACATCAGGCACAAGTCATCGTTGGCGAAATCCAAATCTTCTAGGATCGCCTATTATAGTATCACCAAAAGATGTTGAACAATTCTAAAGCATAGTTTTGATAATATTGATTGGTTAAGTATACATCACACACAATAAGGCATATGAACATATCAATGTCAGAGAGGATGAAAAAAAGAGAAAAGTGAATAATGAAATCAGAGTAAGTCATGTCAAGAAAATTTCAAAAGGCTTTGAATATCTTTTTATTATAAGCAAAGGAACTACATAAAGATATAAAATGATTTGAAGTCAGTAGTCGAATGACATCGAAAACTGTATCCAACGGATCATAATTAACTGAATAATCCTAACCCTAACAAAACTATCTTTCATTCCACGATACTATCCCATAGAATGACTATGTCTTCGTATATCCCAGCAGTGTGGAGGCCGATGAATCAAGTTACATAACATTTACACAAGCTACCGATGTCACTGACAAAATCAAAAGAGCAATACAACATATCAACAAACTTTATTACAAGGAATAAAAATAACAGAATTATCAAGAAGTTAAATACTATCTAGAATGAAACTGAACAACTAAAATATAAGCTTATGAAAGTAGTAAACAGCAGAGACTATGAATTCTTGACATAAACATCAGATAAGACAAGATTAGCTGCTTCCAAGAAATTCAGAAACATTCAAACCAAAAGTCCAAGGAAAAAAATATTCCATGGAAAATAATCAAATTACAAATGAAACATCTTTTAAATATCGATAGGGAAAAAAAATTGCGTAATCAACCTCTCCTTGACAACTTTAAGCTCAGATGAGACGAAATTACTCTCCATCATTTCAATATGAAAAAGCCTTTAGACACTGTCGTGAATAAGAAAGAAATTTACAGCCGATCTGATACGCCGACTAAAGCCATCTCCAGGTACATCTAAATGGTTTAATTTAATCCCCTTGAAACTGATAATCCTAGCAGAATTTATGGTAGTATTAGGGTTCATAAACCAGATTATCCCACTAGATGCATATTTGACTTCAGAAATACCCCAACATATGAACTAGCAAAGTACTTAACATGCATATTGTGTCTTTTTAGGAACCATTCATATACCAGACTAGTAAACTCCTACAAGTCAAGACTAAGGCTGAATGACCTACATGTAGAAGAGGGTGACGAAATGGTTAGTTTCGATGTAACAAGTCTTTATACTAAAATATCAATCAATATGGCACCAGAGGCAGTCAGAAATCAATTAAATATTGATTCAGGACTTACAAAACTACGTTATCGGTTGGTGAGATCATATTAGGCGTACAGTTGTGCTTGACCTCCACAATATTCAAGTTTCAGGACAAAATATACAGACAAACAGAAGGAGTAACAATGGGATCGTCAATATCCCCGGTCGTAGCAGATATATTTATGGAGAAAATATGGCCTTACAAACGTTTAATCCTGTACCTAAGATAAGGTGGTGATATGTAGATGACACATTCATAACTGTCTTGAAATCGCAGTATATCGACAATTTCCTCACACATATAAACTCTATAGTAGACACAATCCAATTCACTTACGGGGAGGTAGAAAATGAACAAGGAGAATTACCTATATTGGATTGCAGGATAGAAAGAAGGCCAGAAGGTGGTTAGGGTACTAACATCTGCAGAAAACCGACACATTCTAACAGGTATCTAGACTTCAAGTTATCCCATCCACTGTCAGTTAAAAAAGGTTTTGTCAAATGTCTACATGATAGAGCTGTAAAAGTGACTAGTCACTGCAAGGACCTAAACAAGGAACTGAGGCATATAAAAAAAGTATGAATAGTCAATAATTATCCTCTACAGTTTCTTACGAAATTCGTACGAACACAATAAACGAAACGATAACAACACAAGTAGAAAGTTCACAGCCTCCATTGTAGGATCTTCAACAAAGCTGGAATTAGGGTGGCATTTAAGCCTACAAACTAACTCAAAGATAAGCTTTGTTGGCTGACTTAAAGATCCGATAGAATCAATTGAGCAAAATACTCTTATCTATGAAATTCCAAGTAACGACTGTGAGGACAAGTACATAGGTCAAACTAGCCTGTCAGGGTTAATTAGAATAGTGAGACAACAATGTAGCTAAATATAGAATGACAGACTCTAATAAGATCAATAATCTAGAAGCGAACCTCAGCTATTGCAATGCATGCTTGACACACAAACATATAATTGGGTGGAATGAGACCACTATACTTGACTCCAGCATAATTAGGTGGAGAAAGACAGAGATCGCTCATCGAACCAACCAACACATCTAATAGGAATGACGCAACACCCACACCAGAAATGTGGAAAATATTACTACCGATGAAAATAAAGAATACGAAGTATGAGGATTATAAAAATCAGATGTCGAAAGTAGTATGATCACACTGATATGATTACGGGCTATGGTAGTTTATCCTCGAAACGTCATCAAGCTAATAATACTTTATCACTTACTGCGTGTTATAGATCAAATCAACGATTTTAATATGGAATTAAGTTCTACCAGAGTGCTCAAATTTTACACCTATATTAGTGTTTAAGATGATTTGACCAAATGAATAAGCGTCTCTATCACATCTAAACATATGCTGCCAAATCTCAGAATTACTTCTAACACGATATTTTCTTCAAGGTATCAGTAATCCTTGGGAGAAAATGTTATTTGTACACACAAAGTAATCTGGCAGCTTAAAATCTGAAGGCCAAAATCATACGGACCTAGGCATGTATTACACATGCCAAGCCATGGTCTACATCGACATTTAATGTTAAGAGAAGTTGGGTTAGGTTGAAAGAGGGTTCACCCTGGCAAGATTATACAGTTGCACGAGTCCAGGAATGCTCCAACTGTATATCTGAGCGGTGTGGAGAGATGCAGACTATGTGGCTGGGGTCCATGAGACGATAGGAATCAGTGGTTGATGACTTTTGCTGAAAAGTATGAAATTGGTCACAATGCTTTTACGTTTTGATGTCTTCTGAAGCTTGCATAAGTTGACCAACATTCGTTTTCAAATTCCCACTTCTATTATAAACCTTTGTCAATTTTGATATCACTACTAACCACTTACGCTAAACCGATAAAAAGACCGCAGAAAAAGATTTGGATTTCGCCGATGATTTATGTCTAATGTCTTGTCGCACAAACTCGAAGATCTACAGGTGAAAACTAACAAGTTGACAGAAGAAGCAGAGCAGGACAGGGCAGCGAAGACGGGACTTCAAGTGAACGTAGAGAAGACAGAGGTGATGAAGCTACCCAACCAACAACAGCATCAACAACAAGCACCAATCACCGTCAACAGGAAAAACTTAAATGAAGTAGTCTCTTTCGCTTACATAGGCAGCATCGTTTCAACTACAGGCGGGACAGAAGAGGATATCAAAACCAGGATGGGAAAAAGCAAGATAGGATTTCACTAATCTGAATTCAGTGTGGAGATCTGCTGCATTCAGCACAAGGAACAAGATCCGGATTTTCAACACCAATTCGGTCAGATCAGTGCTGCTAAATGGTTGAGAAACTTGGCGCGTCACGAAAAGCACTTCCAACAAACTAAAGACATTCATCAACAACTGCCTACGCTTGCTCGATACTGAAGATCAGATGGCCAGAAAGAATAAGCAAGGAGGAAGTCTGGGAACGAACCAACCAAGAACCTATCACCCAACAAATATGCAGAAGAGAGTGGAAGTGGGGACGGATCGGGCATAAACTGAGATGGTCGACTGCGAACATCACGTGTCAGGCCAGGCCACTGAGTGGAACCCGAATGGGAAACGACGAGTTGGGCATGCGAGGCTACGGTGACATGGAAGAGATCATGGGAGGAAGAAATGAGAGCTTGAGGGCTGTTGTGGCCCCAGGTTCAAAAGACTGCAGAGAACAGAGTGCAATAGAGGTATGCTACTGAAACCCTATGTTCCACCAGGAACTCAAGGGAATAATAATACTGACCGTGTGTTCTTTGTACCCTGTCGTGAAGTGTCACCCTTTTACACAGTCTAACATCATGAAGACGCTAGATTTCATTTAAACTCGCTGAAACTAGTATAGATTACAAAATACTGTTGAAAATAATCTTTTGTCGTACTTACAAGACCACTATCATACAACTACCCAGATAGATAAACCTTTCGACTACTTCAAACGATTTATCACCAAGAATGAATGAGAATCCCAGTTATCGTTTGTCTTGTATAAGTATTCTACAATTAAGTGGAGCAAAACACTTACTATATTCATGGATACTGAGTATCCACCAATTGTTGAAGTGCGACTTGAGTGGTCTACATGATATCATACTAGAATTTCTCAGGCATGGTTTCATCATTGGTGACACACTGACGGTAAAAATCAACGTAAAAACTCTCATATGGGTGCATCGGCTCAAGTTGCCATACTTTGAAGCCGTAAACAAAGAACGACTAGATCGAAAAGGAGTGATAATCGAAGTAGATAAAGTGGTATGAGACATTAAACAATCTGAAGATAATGGTTGATGCAAATATTCAAGCGATCAAATATATCAAAGCGTGAATGGATCTGCGCCATTGTTATCGAGTTTCAACTATATCATCAAGTGTCCTCAACCAATGATTCTTTTCATCTCCAAGACTCCAACCAGGTAGTCTACATCCAACCACATGACTGAGGCCAACAATAAAAGACTTCATTGGCTGATGCCATGCCTTTGTCTGTCCATCCCGAACGCTCTTCCCACCTACTCCAACTTCCTCTAGCACAGCAAGTCAAGTTAGGCGGTGGCTCAGGATGCACAGTACATGACCAAGCCATCTCAGTCGACTAAGGTTCACAACCTCATCAGTCAACCTGTCTATCTTGCCTAGTACCTTTTTCCGGATCTCAACAGTGCTCACCCAGCGATTCCACCAAATTTGAGCGTTGCTACCAAAACATCTGTCATCAAAACCCTGTAACTGGTTCGTATCTTCTACTTTAAACGATTATGTCTCACAGCCGTACAATAGGACAGAACGGACTCGATAACAGTATAATCTTTCCTTAATAGATAGTTGGATATCTCACCAGACGACTGTGACACGGATGACGCAAGTTGACAAATGCTTAACAGCCCTTCTGTATCCAAGTTGAGATTTCGTCAGCAACCAACTTGTTCTGGATGATGCAACTTTACAAGTAAGTGAAGTAGTCGACAAATTCCACCATATCACTAACCATTAAAATGAGGGTGCTTGAAAAAACCGATCTTGGAGCTTAAGTTTACATTTAACAGATGCGAGACGTATGTCATGACGAATATACTCATATTTATGTCCAACACGTCCAGAAGACCCTGAATTCTGTAAGTATCTTTTCACTTAGCATGACAATATCGTCTGTATACCCTAAGTCAACCAGATGACCTCCAGGGAGTACGTCAATTCACATAAAGTCAGACGTACCTAACGTTATATCCGTTAGTAAGTCTATGACTAAGTTGAATAGGAAGGAGGACATTAGACATCCCTGACGAACACCACTGGTTGTTATCAACTCAATTGGTAATTCCACCTGATACGGCTACGTGATTTCGAGTGAAAAGCTTTGGTTAACGCTATATACTTGCTCGTACTGCCTTCCTGGAGATACACTTTCACAACACCTCACGGTCGACAGAGTCAAATGCCACTTTCGGGTCATCAAACTTATCAAGTGTCGGTTGTTGACCAGTATGTATGCCAGTGCCCCAGAACCCGTTGGAGGGTGAAATATGATCGATGCACTGTGTTTGAAATCTATCTGGTTCCTCGAGGTCCAGTAGGGCGTCGGATAACTACGGACCCTAAGATCTTAGACACAGTATAAGTCAAACTAATTCCACTTTGGTTGTCATAGGACGATTTCTCTCGCTTCTTATAGAATAAGATAATCAGAGAAGTGCACAGTCTGATGGCAGTAACTCTGATTCCTATACACTATCTCGTGCTTCTGTCACTTTATTCACCAATTTCCTACCTCCGTTCTTGTGAACTTCAGGTGGCAAACTGTCAGATCCTGCAGCTTTCCATCGTTTCAGGTAATGTGCTACCAAATAGCTCATAGGAGATCTGCTTGATGCCAGCCACGGATTTTAGCTTTTTGCTTTTGAATCTGACTATGAATTCCTGTTGCAATCATCGGCATTCTGCGAGGGTTTAGGGAGTGTTATTTTGGGGACCGACCATTACTAACCCTCACTTCCCGTTGAGAAGGCGGCATCGATAAGGAACTGCCGGTTATACAAAGGAAACACCTTATTGTTGTTACACTTCATCCAGTACATCTTCGCCATCAGACCCTTTTACCATAGTGTAGTAATTGACTCTACAACGGTAACTGCTTTCCGTCTTAACTTTAACCAAAAGACCTCAAAGGAGTAAGGCTTTAAATGGCGATCAAAAGGTGACAGCTGATAAATAGGAGACCAAGTTGTTGTTTTTAGATGCCGCATCGTATCGAGCAAACTGTAACCGGGGAAAGGAGGTGTGCAGAAAACTAAAACAAAAAAATATTGCCATGTTATTTTAAAGTTTATAACTATAAACTAGTCAATAATTGAACAATTCAAGAAAACGTTTACTTACTTGACAGGTAGACACCAATGAGTTAGCCAAATATCTGGCTGTATAGCTTCATTAGCAAAATTTGAACGTAGACCAATACGACAATAACGATCACTTGTATTCTATCGGAAGAGTAAATGATAAACAAGAAACAGTGTTGACAGCAGTGACCCTATGTATTAGAATGACAAGAGTTCACACTGAACAGAATTACTTTCATTGGAAATTACTGCTCACCTAGTAGCCCAGTGGCAACGTGCAGGCAACAGGACCTGAAGGTCCAGGGTTCTAATCCAGACGAGGTCAAGGGTGCGTACTGATGTGTCCCATACTGGGACGAAAGATTTACTCAATGCTCCCAGGCTTCCAATGTTTCTCAAAACGATGTAAGTTCACAATGAGTACTAACCTTTAACTCTTGACGCTGGTGACACAGCAGTTCTGGAAATTTGAGATTCAAGTCCCACTTAATGCAAATGGATCTCTTGAAACACAAATCGTGTGGCACGAAAATGTAAGCTGTTTTCAAAACTCAACGTTTGTCATCCCCACCCCCATTTCAAAAGAAAGCGAACATCAGCATAGACTGCTGATCATCAGCAGGAAATATCTTACTGTTGTCACACATCTATCCAACCAACAGTACTTCTTCGTCGGAATCCCATCGTAGTGTAGCAAATCTATTTTATAACGGTAACTAGTTATAGTTTATCTGCTATCCAGGAGACCTTCCTTGCATGACAGAACCTCAAAGAACCATTGTTTGTGATGTATCGCATCTATCAGTCCATGTCATCGATGAGTATCTTTCTTCATGTCTGACTAAGTTAACTCCATTGCTTCAACTTTCATATCTCTTAATGTCAATCGAATCCAGCTACACTAGAGATTTTCATTTATACTTCAATCATATATCATCATCCATCACATCGAAATATTCTTTATCAAATAAGTGATGTATTAATGCAGTTGAAGATGGTTGAGCATCTACCCTAGATGGCTTCAACGGATCCCATAAGTGCAAATGATAAATACCCATTTTCATTTAATTGCTAAGCAGGTAATATAAACTAATCATAGAGTGGACATGTAAACAGCCTTTAATGTATTACATAAAAGTAGTTCAGAGTTAAGTGCTTACGTTTATCGAAGCAGACGTCATCCGTAAGCTTAAACCCTCCTTTATGTGTGCAAAAATAAGTTGTACTTACGTTGAATCTACCTTCACGGCCTTGGTTTTAGTCTTTTTCCTTCTGCTCTCCCCTATTTTTATGTTTCTCTATTGGCTTAATTGACCTCTTTCATAAACGTTTATAAAAAGAATTCGCCAAGTCTATATGTGATCAGATTGTTCAAAATGTATATCGCTAATACATCACAAATGTTTCAGGTAATCTTCATGTTCTCAATGTGATGTTCAGATTTAGGTAAAGATAGAATAAAACAGCTATCCAATACCTTCTGGATTTAAGTGATAATGAAAGCCATCTTCCTTCACACTACAGATCATCATGAATATCTACTTAAGACTGCGCATTACTGCGCAACGATCCAACGTAAGAAGAAAACTATCTCGTACAACAACAACTACAAAGTCATCCACAGGAACCAACAAACGTATCATCCTACCATAAATAAAGAATGTACGAGAGATCACGACAAGATTGCTGAGATCACTTGGAATTGGTGTGGCTGGCTCACAAACCAACAAATTCTCTCCAAACACTATTATGCAGACCACAGGATGCAACAAGCAAAGAAGACAAATCGAATATCATTTAGAAAATCAACTGCAATAACTGTGGCCCAACGCTACATTGGACAAAGTGTTCGCCCTCTTCGCTTTCGTCTACATGAACACCACTTGGCTACTAAATGTCATGACATTTCATCACTCATTTCAATTCATGTGGATAACAACTGTGGACATGAATTCAATTTTGACAAAGTAGAAGTCTTGGACAGAGAGAGAGGAAACATTAAGAATATCAGAGAACTTCTAGGAGCTTAGCAATCAGTAGATGTACAGAGATAGACCCAACCTATCAACCAGTGATTAAAATGGTAAACGACAGAAAGGTCAGAGGTCAGGTGGGCGAATGGCCAACAGGAAAATCTATATAGTTAATGACACAATAATCAAAGGAAACAACTAATCACAAACCAGTTGGTCAGGGCAAGCTACTAAACCACTCATGGAGAGATATTGACAGCCCACTTCATATTGAAGTTAGTGTTTTTGATATCGTCTAGAAAGATGATGAAAGCTCCACGACTAAACAACCCAGCACAGAGAACACAATACAACCAAAACGATCCAATGCAGCATACAACAAATCAGCACATCAGGAAACAAAGTAATCAGATGAAGATGAAGAAATAAAGAAGAGTCGGTCGAATGCAGTAGAAAGGAATGACGGATGAGAAAATGATGATTACGATAAAATGATAGGGTGTGGATCCTTATGTGCTCCACTGACATCGATTCCGAGCCATATCACCTAGAAATTCCATCTACTGGTTTCTGTTGTTATACGAATCCCAATCCTGGAGATCTACATTCCTCTGTCCTGTTGTATGGCTCTAGTACATATGGCTGTTAACAGTAGAAGACAAAAAGCGATTAATGAGTTTTGATTCGATAGCACTTTTCACGTTGAGGAATGTTGAAACAGGCAAAAGGTATCTTGTTTGACTGAGATGGCGTGGAAATGCCTTGCGCATGCTCGGTCATGGACTACCTCGATGCGCCATCCCACGGGAAGTTGGATTAGGATAGAAGAGGGTTCAGGATGGCTAGATCAAGGTCTGGCACCACTAGATAAAGTACTTGACTGCTGGTCTGAGTCGTGTGGGGAGATGTAAACTACCTGGTTGGGGTCGTCGAGACGATAGGAATCAGTGGTTGAGGTCTCCTAGTGAAATGCATAAAAATAGGTGACAATGGCACAGATCCAATCATTCCTTGACATCTTTTCAGGTTTGAATATTTGCACCTAGCGTTATCTTCAGATTTTTTATTCTTTCACACACCTATGAGACAGTCTACGTTGATTTCATCAGTCTGTTAGTCAGTTACAATTCCCTACACCTCCTACTTATGAAATGATTAAAAAAAAACATACAAACGAAGAGACGACTCACTAATACAATACACCTTGAACTCGGTTCAAGTCCACGAAAATATAATTCACCAACAACAATAGCTGGTAATTCTAAGCCCCAATTCTGAGCTATCGTCAATTCTAGATAGTCAGTTTCCCATTGAATTGGAAAGGCAAATTGTGATGCACAGTCGAAATCATCTGAGTTATAAGCTGGTAAAGTTTTATAGTTACCTATAAAAGCAAAATGAATGTAATCATGTTAACAGTCTAGTTATTATTTACTTGCTAGTTATGTTTGTTTGAACACGTAAATGAGCTTACATACGTTTTAAGCCTGATTTTGACTGACCACATTTATTCAATTCAATAGATGACCATCTAATTTCTTGTTTTTCTGAACTCATACCAATCCATGATGAATTGATAGTGATGGTAAATTCACAACATTTATCACCATCATTGTCCAAACGTGCTAAACGTAAGACTGAAAGAGAAAAAAGTGTAAACATTATTGTGTGAGTGTAACCTGCCTAGCTTAAACGTTATCAAGTAACCCCAGCTTCTCTTGAGAATGAAAAGGTTTGTAAGCATTAAAGCGAGTACCAAATCAATCAACCAACAATCAGGTTAGAGACACATTTAACATTCACATCATAAGTTGTAATATGCCATACAATTGTGAATATGATGAGATGCTAATTATTATTTTTATTATTTGTCCCTTGGGTTCCTAATGGAACATACGGCTTCAAAAGCACATCTCCATTCCACTCTCTTCTCTGCAGTCTCTTGAACCTGGTTCCACGACAGCCCACAAGCTCTCATTTATTCCTCACACCATCTCCTCTATATCATCCTCACCTTGGACACCCAACTCGTCGCTTCCCATCTGGGTTCCACGTGAGGACCTGATGTGTGATATCCCCAATCGGCCTTCTCAGTGTATGCCCAATCCATCTCCACTTCCACTCTCTTTTTCTGCATATTACTTGAACGATAGGTTCTTGGTTGGTTCGTGGCTAGCCAGCCAGCCAGCCAACCAGCCAACCAGAGTTCCTTGTTGCTTATTCTTATATTATTCTCGCCATCTGATCTGAGCTTGAGTAACGAGCCAGTGTAGGCGGCAGTTGTTGATGAATGTCTTTAGTTTGTTGGAAACGCTTTTCGTAACGTGCCAAGTCTCTCAACCATCACATGGAAGCACTGACTTGACTGTCATTGGTGTTGAAAATCCGGATGTTGTTCCACATTCTGAGTGCAGATCTCCACACTGGTTTCTGGCTAATTAAGAAAGGCCTGTCTTGCTTTTCCGATCCTGGCTTTGATGTCCTTGACTGTGCCGCCGCCACCTGTAGTTGAAATAGTGCTGCCTAGATAGATGAGATCCTAAGCCTTCATTGAATTAGATGGCCAAGCCTGACAAAATCTCGGCAGGGATACAAATAACTCGACTGATACTCATGAACTTACACCATTCATGATATCGTTGGAATATTAGATTGCCTACAAAAAACCGAGCATACACCATGCAGCAGTTCAATCTGTTCTACTATAGGACTGTCAAACATGGCTATCAAAAGTAAAGGATAAGAAAAGGTGTTCAACCACCGCTACATTATCAGTATAAACGGCGGTGTGAAACCATCACGTCAGTAACCCAGAAGTCAGTTTTCGGTAGAATAGAAACGTTAGTTTATGCGATTGCATACCTTCATTAATTCATGCGAATGAGGAACGTGTTATGAATACGTAATGAAGCTTAGTCGACTGAGATGACCCTCTACCTCGACGCGACATGCTACGGGGAAACTAAATTAGGTTGGAATAAGGTTCAGGGCGTCCAGACCAAGATATGGCATCAGTTGATCACAATGATGCAGATGTATTCACTCCATGACATCTTCTAAAACTTGAATCATTTATTCTCTCACATAACTTTGTCCGCTTTGATATCACTCCTCTTCTATCCACTTGTTCGTTGCATACTACTGTGAAGTGTAGCAACTTGAGCCGATGCACCTGTGTGCAAGATTCTACGTTCATTTTGTCAGCTAGTCAGTTAATGATGTTAGACATTGTAGGTTCAGGCTGATAACATTAAAAACGGTATCTGTACGTGAAGTCTTCGAATGTTGGTCGAAGATGCTGATTGGAATCTGTATGGTAACTGAAAACGCTGGTTTGAGACTCTACGTGATAGGATTGAGAATCTTGCTAAGCAGCGAAGATCCACCTAAACAGTATCCCCATTTTATCTTTCTACGGCTACCTTAAATTACTATTTTCATGATTTTTCCATTTTATATCTTGTCACCTTCTGGCTTGATGTACTAATATAAAATATGTCAACTTGTACCATTACACAGTGATGCCATATCCAATGTTTTTAATGACTAACACTGACTAACTGCCACGTACATCGACACCTATTTATGAAAACGCATGAAACTCGAAGAACTCATATGAATTAGTGCTACATTCATGAAAGCTCCATTTCACAAAATTTCAAAAATTCTAGGAAATTCCATTTTAGTCTGTTTATTAAAAATATCACACAGTGAACGAACAGTAACATTTACTGGATAACATCGTTTTAGGTACAATTTATTGTTCATATTCATATCACGCAACTAACTCCACTACTTCGAGACAGACTTATATATATTCCTAATTTTATCTCCTTCTCTGTGATGGCAACGGGTAGCAGAATTTTCCATGTATCTCGAACACATGCAGAATCATTTCTATCACTGCATGTATTTCGTCTTACTCCGATAAACAAAAATTCAGTCCCTCCCTTATCAATCTCTCCCTCACTCCACCCAACTAACTAAGTTACTTCTCAACATTGTTGCCCTATCCCCCACCATACTGTGGCACTGATTGTGTGTCATCGCATGCACAGATACACTCCAGCTTTTCTCGAAATTTCTTATCTTATCACCTTCTTCTCATCTTGATTTAGCTAAGTTTCTGTGCTCTCTTATCCTAATCGACAATGGCTAGTCAACTGCTTTCACCTAGCAATCATTCCAGGGGATCTAGTTAACCAGATTATTTTGCTCAATTGCATCGATAGGATCTTTTAACCTACAAAGCCTATTTCTAAGTGAGTTTGTTGGCTTCAATGCCACTTTAATCCCAGCCAGCCTTATTGAAACTTCTTCGTAATGCTTCTCAGGTGTCCTCCTTCTATGGCAACACAGCAGAGACACTGAATTCTCCATTAACCCTCTCACCATTATTACCATTAGTAGTCAGATTATTATTAACATCTGTATTACTACTACTACTACCACCACTGCTAATATTTTTATTTCGATTTCTCATGAATTAATTCATAAACTTTCGTGGGTAATTATTGAGACGTAGGGTATTCTTGATGTGTCTAATTTCTTGTCTCAGATTTTCCGGTCTACTAGTAGGCTTTTTCGCTCTATCACTTAGGCATTTAACTAGGCCTACTTTAACTGAAATGGGGTGGGACGATTCGAAGTCTAAGCAGCGATTCGAATGGTTAGGTTTCCTATAGACAGTAGTCTCTAAACTTCTGTCTTGTGTTCGTTTAATCTTCCAGTCTAATATTGCTGGCTTACCTTCATCACTTTCTAAGTCACAGATGAATTGGACTGCACTCACTACTGAATTTATATGTGCCAAGAACCTTTATTCATGTGTGCCGATTTCAGTACTGTACTGAAGTTGTGGAGTTGCCTAATATGAATACGGACAATAAATTGTGCTCGAAACGTTGTTATCCAGTGAATGATATGGTTTTATTGTGTGATATTTCTAATAAAAAGACTAGAATGGAATTACAATCGACCACAGTGGCCAAGTTTTACTCTTATATTCTAGGAAATTGTTCTATTTTGAGACTAATTTCTTACTTCCTAAGCATAAATTGTTCTTTAAAGACTGGTGCATATTAATACTTTGTCTGAAAACAGGGAGTGAAGTAATTGAGAATTAAAATTAACCTGTAACATTTGTGCCGATGTTGTAAATACATCTCCTTGTCGGTTAAAAAATTTATGAGATGACTTGGCGTCTTCTCAACACTGCTTCACAAGTTGGAAATGACACCAAGACACCAAGAGTAACAGATATGGTAAGCGTTTGCATATTCACGCAGTAGGCGATGAGCCATACCTATAGTGTAAGGGTTAATGATACAATCTGGTTTCCGAGACCTCCGTAGGTGGAACGACGTTTGAACTCGCCACCTATTGGTCTATTAGTTAAACCAATGAGTCACAGCTCCAAGAGAAAGAGAACAGACGTCAGGTGTGGTCCTAACTAAAGAGACTAGTATTTATAATGAGTGATGATTGAAGGTAAAATGAAAATTTAGACCGTGACCGGATTCGAACCACCAACCACCGATTTTTCAGCCCGACGCTCTACCAACTGAGCTACGATACGATGCTATCCTATCTCTGATTCAGTTAGATTTAAATATGGACGAGAAGTCCTGACTAGGCAGTCAGTGTGTGTACGCTCAAACAATAGTAATGCATCACGAATTCACATGGTAGTCGGGCGAAAATCCGCCTTTTGAATGAAGTGGAATAAAAATCTAGTCAGTAGTCAGACCTTGGTAGAACATTGGGCCGGAAACCCGGTGGTCGCTGGTTCGAATCTACCAATGGACCAAGTTCTCATTCCACTTCCAATCATTGCCCAGTATAAAAGAGATTAGTCAATTGATGAGGTGATGTATCTTTAAGGGAAATGTGTTGCACATACCTTTCAATCATACATTCCAATGACCTTTGTTAGATGAATAACACGATAAGATTGAAAAAAAATTAAGGGGGTTCGAACAAGAAGTAACATATAAATCCGTTACGTTTTTCAATGCTGATATCAGTTGGCTGAGATGTAGGGAGATGACGTCGAAAATAAATCGTAATGTGTACCTTGTTATGCGGTTATATCAGGTCCCGTGTTCACCATAACCAACGTCCTTAAATGAAAAAACTGAGTTTTTCGTAGACATTTCATTGAAAAATCTTATTCATTTGTTTAATTGGTGATTTGTGAAGATTTACTAATTACAATGGAGTTCACAATACCAACTGATATCAGCAATGAGCACCTGTGACTTCATGGTATGATGATAGAATGAGGCAGGATCGTGGGTGCAGACTGTTGAAGAGTTCAGAACTAGGACAAAACAGATGTCCATTGCTTTATGCTACAACCTAGAACTCTGATATGGTCGGTTTTGAGTAAGTCACCGAGAAGCAAAAACACTTTCTGCTGAGGAGTGATAACAAGTACGAAACTTTTTTTTGGTCATGATGGATTCATAACATCTAACACTTATATTGGAGATGTGTCTGATCGAATCAGACGCTTAGGTTTCAACTAGTCGGTCGTAAGTTCGAACTCTACTGCACCTATTGAGGTTTAGGCAGTCAGGTAGGATCAACAGACTTCATCTAACGAGTGTAAGTCATTGTCTAGTGCGTAAATGTGAGGGAGTTTAGTTTAGTTTTTTCCAACACCTATCGAAACACCTATCAGAACAAAAGTGTTCCTCAAGCAACAAAGAAGGAACTAATTAACAAATTTCCCAATCAACTTAGAACCTCACGCATAAAAACATTGATCCAAGTTGCCACACTTTACAGAAGTACACAAAGAACAGCTGGGTAGAAGAGGAATGGTCTGCAACATTGTTGCCGGTTTTCCTTCATTTCATCAGGAGTTTTTAATCTTTAGGCGTGTCATGAAAAGCATTTCCAAGAAAATACAGACATTCATGAACAGCTACCTACGCTAGATAATGAAGATCAGAAGGCCAGAAAGAATAAGCACGAACCTATCGCCCAATAAATATGCAGAAGAAGGAAGTGGAGATGGATTGAGCATACATTGAGAAGACCATTCGGAGACCACGCGCCAGGCAGTCGAGTGGAATCTGAAAGGGAAGCGATGACTTGGGCATCCAGGATGAGGGTGACATGGAGGAGATCATATGAGGAAGAAGTGAAAGCTTATGGGCAATCGTGGATCTAGGTTAAAAGAGAAAACTTCAGAGAACAGAGTGGGATGGCAACATCCTACTGAAGCCCTATGTTCCACTAGGAACCCTGAATCCTCTTTCAACAAAATCCGAATTCTCTAAAACTAGCACGTCGAGGTAGGTGGTGATTCAGCATGCGCATCATATGTCCAAGCCATATCACAGTCAACTAGAGTTCACAAGCTTATCAATCGACTTATCCTTCTTTCCGGTTATCCTTAACATGGTCTCAAGATTACTGAAATGGTGATTCCACAAAATGTGAGCAATGCTATCAAAATATATGTGATAAAAAACATGTAAACCCTCCATGTTGTCTACTTTCAATGGCTGTTATCTAACATAACAGAAAAGAACGAAAAAATAAGAACGCTTCATTAAGTAAAAGTTCAACAATAACCTACTTCCAGCTGTAGCTCCATAAGGTACTTCAATAAACCATCGTCTCACTTTATTTTTGGCATCAAATCTATCTGAAAACAAGAAATGCGGCTGATCCAAATCACGACTTCTGTTCAATCTGAATGTAATACGAAGAAACAATGAGAAACATATATAAACACAATAAAGGATGATAGAAAACAAAGGAAAACATGAAATAAGCAGAAAATATCAACCAAAAAAGGGAGTTTACTGATCATGACACACTCTTGAATCGGTTAATGTTTCGTACTGTTATCAAGTCCCTCAGTAGTACACATGCATGGTCCATATGGTGTAGAACCCGAGACCTCAGCTGAATTCCGGCTTGAACTTGATCTCATATAAAGTCTTGGGTGTACACTGCACAGAAAACCAGAAGTAATATGAAACAGCTATCCAGTGCTCCCAGACGTTCGTCGGTTGAGAATCCCACTTGAAGACAAATCAATTCCTCAAAAACCTGCATATTAGATCACATGTAACGTTAGTTTTATTTGTCCTAAACTGATGAGACACGGTGGCCTACTATCACTGATCATCTTCCTGATTCTGGTCGAATCGACTGGAGTGGGTGATGAAAAAAACCGTGAGGAGTAAGAAGATGGCTAAACGCTATTTGACCAGTGAAAACACCTCAGAGCAAGATTTGGATTTCCCCAACGATGACAATTTATGTCTAATATCCAGTCGCGAAAAATCGAAGATCTACTGCCGGAAACTAACAAGTTGGCAGAACAGGCAGAGAACGGCAGCCAACACTGAACTTCCTTCACCTGGACGTAGACATCACACAGGTGATGAAGATACCCAACCAACAACCACGACAGGAACCAATCACCAGCAATGGGAGAAATCTAAACAAAGTTGACACCTTCACCTATCTATCTACCTACCTACCTACCAAGGAGGCCAACATCCTTCCAACTACAAGTGGCACAAGCACAAATGACCATGTCATATCTAAAATCAGAAAGACACCAAAGACAGACCTTCATCAATATGAAATCATCAGTGTACAGATCTACTGCACTACAATACACTGAACCGCATCGCCTTCAACATAAAGAACAATATCCACATTTTAAACACCTATTCAGACAGTATTTCTATGTGATGGCTAACAGACTTCACACCTCACGAACAGCATTTACAACAAACTAAAGACATACATCACATCAACGGATGCCGCCTACACTCACTCGACACTGACACTGAAGATCAGATCAGATGGCCAGAATAATAAGTAAGGATAAGCAACAAACAACTCTGGTTGGCTACCTAGAAACCAACCAACCAACCAACCAAGAATTCATCGACCAACAAATATCCCGAAGAACAGGTTGCACATGGATTGGATTGAATTGGACATACACTGGGAAGGCCATCTCGGGACAACACACATCAGGTCAGGCCATCGAGTCGAACCGAAGTGGGAAAACGACGTGTTGGGTGTCCAAAGCAAGGGTGACATGGAGAAAATCGTATGAAGAAGAAATGAAATCACATGGGCAGTCGTGAAGCCAGGTTCAAAGAGAATACTACAGAGAATAGAGTGAAATGGCGACGTGCTACTTAAGCCGTATGTTCCACTAGGAACCTAAATGACAAATAATAATGATAATAACGAAATGATTTGTATGATATTCACATGGGTGATTATGATAATGATCACGAGTAAAAAGAGAACACTCGCATTGCATTAAGACTCCTATTAATGATGCATTCAATTATAAATTGTGTTCCAGACGAAAACACAAACAGAAAAATATTTGATTGGTCGACTAAGCCTATGTCAAAACCCTGGGTTGGATTTACCTTCCTGCTGATGTACTCCCTACAACAATTTCCTTTTTTATTTTAATGTTCAGTTAGGCAACAGCAAAAAGAAGATTAAACGTGTGCATAACATACCAACAAGTAATTTGTTTGGTAATGGCTAACAGAGGAGTCCAAGACACGCGTTTCGTCCTATTTGGGACTTGTCAGCTGGATATGCCTGCAACCCAGAGAGTGATGTTATTCCGGTTGAGACCCGAGCCCAGCACTCATTGCTTCAAACGTCAAAGCCTTATTAACCGGGCCACCCTCTTCTGCAACGAATATCAGTTATTATTATTGATTGACACTAGTAATTTCTCGTTGTTATTCGACATTGAAATGATTCACATCTGTTGGCGTATAGGCTCCTATGCGGACGTCTCGATATAAACCACCATTTCATAAGTTATGTGTCTTTCATCGCAATCTTTTCTATTATATGTGAACCTATGGTTCAGTGATTTAAGTAGTCAGTTCTTAACAAGTAGGTCACAAGTCTCAGGATCCAGGTAGCCTATAATAAGTGTAACCAATCGTGCCAATGTGTACATGCTCAGTGCATCTGTTATTTGATGAAATGCTTATTAATTCAATTTTGAGGTTTGCGGGGATTTATTGATTTAAGATTGGTTATTCAAGGTGAACTGGCATCACTTAGAGGAATTTTGGAAACCTAGGGACACTGGACAGTTGTTTCGTCTTAGTATGTAACTCCTCAGCAGTACACACTCATGGGCCCGTCAGAAATAGGACCCATGACCCTGGCCGGGTCACGGGTGAGCACTGCTGAGGAGTCCCACACTAGGTTGAAACAGTCGTCCAGTGCTTCCAAGTTTCTAATATTCCGCTAAGTGATATCAGTCCATCTTGAATAACCAACCTGAAATTCTCGTTAATGATGATAAAGTTCATCAGTTATACGTATGAGTTCATATGTCAATCTGCAACAATACCACTCGAATGGACGGTCCTCATTATTATGTACTAGACTGTGAGTTACACTTGCTTAGAGAGGAGTTATACTGCTAGGCGTTTACTAAGGCCAAGAGCACTAACCTAACCTACGTCTACATAATGGTATTCGAACCCATAACCTGCAGAGATTTCAAGTTAAAGGATTGAATCAGTCAATCACAGATTTCATAACTATTGCAATCAAGACTAATACATTCTGACCATTAATAAATTAATACTTCATTATGTAATCATCTTAAAAGATATGAATGATTTATTAGTTTCGTTGATAATACATAGTATAACTTACCTATGTGGAATATGTACAATAATTGGTAGACAGGCTAAAATACCCATCTCAGGATAATCAGTAGCCCTAAATCCAATCATCATAACATATGGTTTCTGTGATTTTATTGGTAGATTATCACTATTATTATTATTATTATTATTATTATTCCCGTAATGACCAACTTTAGGTGTTGCTAAATTCGATGGCCAACAGAAATCTGACAATTGACTTCGATGTTGTTCTTGTTGTATCACAGATGATGATGATGATGATGATGATGGAGGTAGTTGTGGTTGTAATCCACCTTCTTGTAACAATGATGATTCATATAGATGTTGTCGATTACAAGGTGTATTTTGTTCATTTAACAATTGTGTTATTGTTGTTACTTTCATCTTATCATCTTTTGATAAAGCATTTAACAGTTCAGAACATCGAATTGGATCGATAACAAAGTGAATATCTCTAGATGTATTTGTCACAGTAATAATTGATGCTATTTGTAACCAATTATTAGAATTTGTAAGACCATTGAATTCAGACAACAGTTCAGTAGTTAAATGTAACTCTAAACTTCGTCTAACATTTATGGGTACATACTAAAATTAGAAGAAATTTATGCATGGCGAAAGAAAAGAAAAAAAAAAGCGTAATTATCATCAATAAAAGTTTGCATAAAAATATCAAGATATTGTTTTACTACTATCAGGTATTCAACTGAACAGTTGTACACTTTGAAAGAGTCTATTATTCCTGACTGCTTCTTTTCTTGGAATATTAAAATATTAAAATACCATCAGTTAAGTATTTCTCTGAAGTAGATAACTAGTAGTGACTTAATTACACAAATCTACGTGGAGATGTAGTTTATTGGTTGCGGAACCTGAGTTTTTTTTTGTAATCGTTCTCAGATTTCAATATCCCTCTAACACAAAACAAAAAGCAGAGACTTTACACACTGGCGCCAACAACAACCAACAATCACCAGCAATGGGAGAAATCTAAACAAAGTTGTCACCTTCACCTATCTACCTAGGAGGCCAACATCCTTCCAACTACAAGTGGCACAAACACAGATGACCATGTCATATCTAAAATCAGAAAGACACCAAAGACAGACCTTCATCAATTTGAAATCATCAGTGTACAGATCTACTGCACTACAATACACTGAACCGCATCGCCTTCAACATAAAGAACAATATCCAGATTTTAAACACCTATTCAGACAGTACTTCTATGTGATGGCTAACAAACTTGACACCTCACGAACAGCATTTACAACAAACTAAAGGCATACATCACATCAACGGCTGACGCCTACACTCACTCGACACTGACACTGAAGATCAGATCAGATCACATCACATCAGATCAGATGGCCAGAATAATAAGTAAGGATAAGCAACAAACAACTCTGGGTGGCTACCTGGAAACCAACCAACCAACCGAGAATTCATCGACTAACAAATATCCCGAAGAACAGGTTGCAGATGGATTGGATTGAATTGGACATACACTGGGAAGGCCATCTCGGGACATCACACATCAGGTCAGGCCATCGAGTCGAACCGAAGTGGGAAAACGACATGTTGGGGGTCCGACGCGAGGGTGACATGGAGAAAATCGTGTGAAGAAGAAATGAAATGACATGGGCAGTCGTGGAGCCAGGTTCAAAGAGAATACTACAGAGAATATAGTGAAATGGCGACGTGCTACTTAAGCCGTATGTTCTACTGGGAACCAAAGCGACAAAAATAATAATAAATAGTGGTAGATCGAGTCAGGCGGTGGTACAACATGCTTAGCACATGTACACGGCACCTCAGTCTATAATGGCTCACAACGTCAACAAATGACTTAGTTTCGTTGCTTAGTACCGTTCGCCTGACCTTGACACTTCTCACAGGGCGATTCTATCATTCGCAAGCAATGCTACGAAGACATCTGTGACAGAAAACTTGTTACCGCTTCATATCTTCCAATTTTAGCGCCTATGTCGTTTGCATGTTTTTACCACTATACAGCTGCATTTCGAGTAGGTGATCGCCTACCTCCATGTGGCAAGCTACAGGGAAGTTAGCACAGGTTGGAAGACGGTTCATGGTGACCAGATCAAGAGGTTCAGTTAGTCAATGTAATCCTTAGCTGTCGGTCTGAGCGGTGTGAGGAAATGTAGACTATCAGTCTGGGATCAGGAAGATGATAGGAATCAGGGTTTGAGTATGTTTGATGATATGACTGAAAATCGGTCACAATGGCACAGATGTATTCACTCCTTGACGTCTAAATATTGAATATATTCGCACTAGCCAGCATCTTCAAATTGTTTACCTACTTTGATATCACTTCATTTCTATGCACCTTTACTTTGTATAGTACTATGAAGTGTGGCAACTTGGACCATCACACCTATATGCGAATATTTACGTTGATTTTGTAAGTCAATCTAAAGAGACTTTTCCACTGGAGTTAACTTAACACCAATATTAGCGAAAATTCTAGTGCTGAATCATAGAAAGACGAATGCACAAAGCCTTCCTAGTATGCGTAACGTTGGATCAGAGGATCTCTGGTTTCCCGCCTTTACTGGATACTTAATTTTGACAATAAATCACCATAACCGCATCATTTCGTAGAAAGTTGAACTGAAGTCCCACAAAAAAACGATGTCCAATAACAGATAATTGGCACGGTAATCGTGATAAAACTTTCTAATTCATTCAATCACACTACCTGAACTGAATTACGCCGTGTGAGAGATACAGTGAATTATGTGTCACTATAATCCTCGCTTAGGTAACTAGTTCACTAGTTACTAGCCGGTCCTAAGTCCGGACAGAGAGGGAACGTGGGGCATACGGCTAGCAGCCCTACCCCGGAAAACCAATCCAACTGCTACAGAAACTTAAAAGCATAAACAAAATATAAAAAATAAAAACAAACTTATTCCTCGCTGGAATCGGAGAGGCAAAACGACGCCAGTTGGTGAAAGCCTTCGAAAGCCAACTGGCCGATAAATCTTCTCTCTCTCGAAGAAAGCGACAGTAAGCATGGGGACAAGGAATGTCTCAACAATGTTTGAAGCTGGCTGACTGGCAAGGTTGCCCAGAATGCCGAAGAGATGAGGAGGTATAGCATAGAAGTGCCAGTAATCTGCAGATGGTCCAAGCAGATGAAATGTAAGTGGACTCTCGTACCTGTTAACCGGAGAGTCAATAATCTACTCCGATATTGTCACCCGGGCGACAACCACGAGTACACTGAGTTATTCATCACGGACTGACATCAGTGAGAGGAACACTGGAAACCTGGGAGCACTGGAGAGCTGTTTTTCCTAATATGCGACTCGTCAGCAGTGCTTACCCATGACCTCGTCAAGAATCGAACTCAGGACCTACAGTTCCCGTAGGTTATCACTGAGCCATTGGGTCGAAATTTACTCCTCATTAGGGATTTGCTTCTAGATAAGATTTCCAACGATCTGGTGGTAAGTCATGACTGGTGCCGCAAAATAAGTCGGATGTGAAAACAGGTACTCAACGACTGCATGAACTAACAGGCGTAAGAAATGTACATCATTGGATTTCTGGCGAGGCCATGGGTGCGGACTACTGAGGAGCCCCAAAGTAAGATGAAACGGCTGTCCAGTGTCTCCATGTTTACAATAGTTCTCCGATTGATATCAGTCCATGATGAATAGCAAACTGAAATATATATGTAAGTACTTACCTCATCAAATTCAATGCACATATTCAGTGTGTAACGTAGTAAAGGCAATGATGTTGTGTTAGTCACTGCTCGTGGACTTAATAACCAACCGCGTCTTAACCAAATACCACGATTTTGTGGTGTACATCCAGGTCCAGACACAGTTAGTCTGATATGCCAACCATAGGTCATACACGGATCTGGAATACCCAACGACTGACACAGTGAACTGAAATTGCATACAAAGGAAACAATAAAAAAGGGATTAGAATGAGAAGGGAAACAAATAAGTGGAACCACCACGTGACCAATGTGGAGGTCATGCAAAAGAGTACTAAGCAAGATAAGCAAGTCGGCTAAGATGGTTTGAACATGTATTGCACATGTCAAGCTACCGCCTATGTCGACGGGCAATGCTAGGGGGAAATGGGATTAGGTTGGAATAGGGTCCATAATAGACAATAAAAAGATGTGGCACCAGCCCATGAATTCTTCTACTGTTAGTCTGAGCTATATGGGGAGGTCCGGATTGTCTGGTTTAGGTCCAAAAGACGAAAGAAATCGGTGGTTGAAGACTGTCGGTGACATGGCTGAAAATCGGTCACAAGGGCATATATGTATTCACTCCTTAATATCTTTTAAAGCTTCAGTATTCCCAATAACCGTTATCTTCAGACTGTTTATTCTCTCACACAACTCTGTCTACTTTGATGTCAGTCTTTTCTATTCATCTGTTCTTTGCGCACTACTGTGAATTGTGGCAACTCCAGCCAATGCACCAGTGAGCGAAGTCCTATGTTGATTTTATCAGCTGTGACTACTCCCTATGATTTACCATGAAATTCCGTAAGACGCTTCCTTTTATGTTTAGCCTGAGCCTGGTGCTGGCTCTCTGACGTACCACTCTGATGAAGTTCCTAAGTAGCGACCTCCATGTTGCAAGAAAGGTTAGCTTGTTCCTTCGACTTGCCTGACGGATCATCTCGTAGGCCAGCATACGGCCAACCTGTTTTTGTGAGTCCTTAAAGTGAATTATATGCTTGCGATCTGTGAAATTAATCGAGTTGCGATTAGGGAGAGATATTAACCGATGATGGTGGAGAGTAGTATGAATCACAACATTCTGACTGAATATGAATGAATAAATTTGCGTATTTGTAACCGATTTTTAGCATTGGCATCAAAGTCTCCAAGCACAGATTCTTGTTGTCTTGATAAACCCTGACTAGGTAGTCGATATGCGACATTCTCATCAAAAATGCATTGAGCCTTATTCACATGTTTATATACCAGTTTACTTGCTACTGTGAAAATGACTACATTAACTATTCATCTGCTTGTAGAATGTGCTTGAAAAACGTCTGGTTAGAAAAATGAGATCAACAATGCATTTTCAGCCTAATAACAGAATATTTTTGTGAGAATTTTTGAGGACTCTTTCAAAATCCTCTACAAGACTAGAACAAGCCTAGAAAATCGGACCAGTAATGTGTCTAAAAAAGCACATTCAACATTTGTCTTAGCCCCAGTCAACAGCAAAGCATGAACAACTTTAAAAAAAATCCTGTATTATGTGTATAAATTTATTGAGTTTTCAAGTAACTAAAGATACCCATAATATTTATAGAAACCAACAATCTAAACGATGAACATTGTGAAGCTATCAAAAGACCAAGAAAGGATCAGAACATCATCTTCACTAGACTTGATATTCAAACTGAAGTCGTAATTATGAACACATTTGATTATGTAACGAAAATCAATTCAGTATTGCAAGATAAAAGCAAATTTCAGAAACTACAGTCAACGAAAGACCTAACCGGAAGAGCAGAAAAGGAACTGATCGTCTCATTAAATAAATTGAAAGATGACGAATACATTTCATAAACCTTATTTAGATTTCGCCGATGACTTGCGTCTAGTATCGCACATACTCGAAGATTTATAGGCAAAACCTAACAAGTTAACAGAGGAGGCAGGGCAGGACAGCGAAAACAGGACTTCAAGAGAACGTAGAGAAGACGGAGGTGATGATGATACCCAACCAAGGTCACCATCGCCACCACCACCACCAAAAACAACAACAAGCTCCAATCACCATCAACAGAAGAAACTTAAACTAAGTAGCCTCCTTCACCTACTTAAGTAACATCGCTCAACTACAGGCGCCACAGACGACGACATCAAAACCGAGATCAGAAAGACAGCAAGACAGGCCTTCCTTCATTAACCTTAAACTGGTATGGAGATCTACTGCACTCAACATTGAGCGTGAACAATATCCGGATTTTCAACACCAACGACAGTAAAGTCATTGCTTCCATATGGTTCAGAGACTTGACGCATTACAAAAAGCTTGTTGTTAGTTGGGTAGCTTCATCACCTGTCTTCTCTACGTTCACTTGAAGTCCCGTCTTCGCTGTCCTGTCCTGCCTGCCCTGCTTCTTCTGTCAACTTGTTAATTTTCACCTGTACATCTTCAAGTTTGTGTGACATTAGACACAAGTCATCATCGGCGAAATAAAAATCTTCTAGGTTCTTTTCCCCTGTCCAGCCAGCGTATTCTCCTCTTCTCCCTCTTCACTGTTTTTTGCATGATCCAGTCGAACACAATCAGGAATATCATGGGTGATAGTAGACAGCCTTGTTTCACTCCTTCCTATCTTCACTTCAAATGCATCACTGAGCTTTCCATTGTGAATTACTTGTCATGAGAAGTCTTCATATAGTTGTTGAATGAGATTGATAAAGGTCTGTGGCATATGTCACCATGTTACCAGACCGAAACACATTGGATGAATTATAGTCTTTATATGAAAATCAACTGTCTAGTCTGATAAGCCAGAGGTCTACAAAATAAACCATCAAGTATGCATATAAATCAAACTCTTGGTCAAACAACAGCGTATTTACTGCGAATGTAAAGCCTGACGATAGCATCCTACTATGCAGATCGAAGTGAGCAGAATAAGCTGATGCCTGTAACTCAACAATTCTCAACAGAAAATCCACATCACTGAATTCTACCCTTAAGTAAAGCTATGCCTTATTGGTCATGCATTTAAAACTCCGTCTATCTAACAAGGTTTCGACAACCAAGTAGTAGAATTAGCCTACACATAATTAGTCACGGTCTATTTGTTACCTAATGCACGAAGGTATATGCAGTTACTGAAGAAGTGTAATACCTGCACGATTTTTAACATGTCCATGTATTTTAGGCAATATATTACCCAATCTAAATCGTATCCATGGCAAAGGGTTAGTGTGAAGTAACAACAGGCAATATCTACTCTAAAATCGAAGTATAAGATGATATCATCATCATCATCATCATCATCATCATCATGTATAGAGTAAAACTTTTTTTCAAAATACCACCAAACATTAACTTACTCTCTAGAGTTCAATGATGATGAAGGTTGAACATTATACAATGAATCATAACTGACACCACCGTCGACACAACTGCTATGAGCACGATTATCAACATCATCATGGGAATCAACATGAGTATCATTTTCAATATTCCCGATTATTCTGTAATCATTACGTTTATACAATGTGTAGAGTATGTGATTTAAATATTGAAATGCTGTGTCAATCTGCATTAGACCATAACCTTGATCCAGATATGATAAATGTTCAATTCGCTTAGAAGTATTCATTAAGCTTAAATAGATAAGCGATGGTGGGATTTTCAGTAGACCATTATCATTAGTACAATTGTAACAATGGCGTAAACCAGACAGTATGAGACCTGTAAAACAAAAACATTATGAGCAGAAACGGAAAGGTGATGAACGAATAAGCAGTCAAACTGGAGGTACGTGAAGATTTTTTAACTGGTTTCAAACTGATATTCAATGTTTGGTTAGTAAATACATCTGCGTGTTGAACTACGGTATGGGATTCCCGACGTTTTAATAAGAAGTGGTAGTCGACGTAGCGAAGCAAGTCAGACGTAAGGACGGTTACTTAATGACGGCAATTGATGATGGTAGAGCAATATCGCGAACTGAGAGAAGTAAGAAAATGCTAATCGTTAGATTCCAATACAGTGGCTCAATGGCAAGGTTTTAGCCGCTATATCTGAAGGTCCTAGGTTCGATTCTTGGCGAGGTCATGTCTGTGCATTATTGAGGAATCCACAAAACGACGGAACAGCTATAAAGTATTCCCGTTGCACAAGAGGTGGCTATAGGGACTCAGTAACCTAGTGTAAAATGCTCTGAATGGCTCTAGGTTTGCGTCTCAACGGGAACAAAAACATTACTCACTGAAGTAGATTTGTCCAGCTGAAGAGTCATAAATGGGACGAAACTTGAATCTTGCATTCTACTACAAGCAATTATCCACCACTACTGTAACTAGAATAGTTATTAATTGACACATTTGGTTTTCTTGTTGGTATACTGTATCGAAATTAATCGTCCTCTGTTGGAAGATTGACTTCTATGAGGATGATTCGTTCGATACTGCCTAAATAAAGTAAACTGTAATATAACCGGAGTAGGCTTAACTCGAAACAACGCCAAGAATGGTCAAATCAAGAAATGGTAGGAATCCATAAGATTTCTCACCAGTTTCGTGATATAGAAGGGAGCTTAAACATTTTATTACCCCAGTATATCGTAAAACGCAACCCCAACATACAATCTTTCAAAAGAACTTTTCAAACAGATTAAAACATCTGGTAGAATCATGCGACCACCCCAGCAACTCTTCGACAAAATGTTTGGAAAAGATCAAGCATATTCATATTGGCAACGACGAACTGATGCTGTCTTCGATGTTGCAGCTCGTTACACCTTAAATGAACCGAAATTGGTCAGGGATACAATGACTCTTCTTTTCAACACCTCTCGGAACACACATAACTACAATGTTCAAGTTGGATAGGACCAATTGATCTACGCCTTACAACCTACTTTCAATTCAACGGCAAACTCTTCAAACAGACGAAGAGAACATGAATGGGATCACGTAAATTAGGACTAACTGCAGAACTAGTAATGCAGAGACTGAAAACTGTGGTATTGCCGTTGATCGAACCAAAACTTCGGATCCAATATGTAGATAACCCGTTCATCATCATTTAAAGAAACGAATTAAAAAAACGCCTACAAGTTAATCAACAAAATTTTCGACAACATCAAGTTCTCAAATTAAGAGGAATCAAATAATAAAATTGCATTACTAGATGCTTTGATCATTAGAACGGATTCAGGGAAAATTGAAATATACAGAAAACTAACTCATACGGATGAAATCCTCCTCTACAACAGTAACAACTCAACAGTATAAGGTGTAATTTCACTTGTGTAATCCCGGCGTGATGTATTACAATGAATAACAAAATAAACAAACATTTTTTGAGGGGGTTGTGGAGATTTGGAAATATTTCAAGTTGTTATTCATCGAAGACTGACATCAGTTGGAGGAACAAAGGAAACCTGGGAGCACTGGACAGCTGTTTCGTCCTAGTATGGGACTCCTCAACCCTCTCAAAATTTAATTGAACTAGTGCTCGTTGGCGACTAGCTTCGAGAAGTATTCACGAAGTTCCAATGACAAGTCGTGACCGGTGGAGTCAAAGCCTGATGGTCGTGAGGACAAATACTTAAAGATGACATTGGGTGGCGGTTTGCGCTATATCGTGATCTAACAGAAGTTGGAAATATGGAGCATTGGATTCTGACCCAGTGGCTCAATGGTAACGCGCTGGTCGCGGAACCTGAAGGTCGTGGGTTCAATCCCCGCTGGTGGGGTCGTGGGTGCGCAGTGCTGAGGAGTCCCATACTAGGACGAAACAGCTGTCCAGTGCTCCCAGGTTTCCTTTGTTCCTCCAACTGATGTCAGTCTTCGATGAATAACAACTTGAAACATTTTTTGTATTATTCCGCAACGTTTCGATCTTGCTTGGAGGATCCTTCTCCATAAAGTATGAATCTGACATTAAATTTTCAGATTGATGTTCAAGTTTTGGTACAGAAGGTGATGGTGACCTTCACAATCATCCAATTACACCATGATATGGAAGAAAGATCGATGTAATACAGGTGAGGGAATAAGCAACTCGGTCAGAGAGGCTTTTGTTTTTCAGTTGTGCGAATAAGGTGGAATAAAAATGGGGTGAGGGAAATTCTTTTAGTTCGTCTATGAAAAGTACAATGGCATTGTAAGTCATCAACAGTGAGAAAGAATAGATTACTAGAAGTAGTATTCATCATGAACTGACATCAGTTGGGAAACCATTGGAAATCTAGGAGCACAAGACAGCTGTTTCGTGATGAATACTACTTCTAAATTAAAAGAGTCCCTATTCATCTCAAAAATAGATTACTAGTTTAAAAGGATGAATATTTAAACAACAGACAATCTTATTATTATTATTATTTGTCCCTTGGGTTCCTAATGGAACATACGGCTTCAGTAGCACATCTCCATTCCACTCTCTTCTCTGCAGTCTCTTGAACCTGGTTCCACGACAGCCCACAAGCTCTCATTTATTCCTCACACCATCTCCTCCATATCATCCTCACCTCGGACACCCAACTCGTCGCTTCCCACCTGGGTTCCACTTGAGGGCATGATGCGTGATATCCCCAGTCGGCCTTCTCAGTGTATGCACAATCCATCTCCACTTCCACTCTCTTTTGCATATTACTTCAATGATAGGTTCTTGGTTGGTTCGTTGCCAGCCAGCCAACCAGAGTTCCTTGTTTCTTATTGTTATTATTCTCGCCATCTGATCTGAGCTTGAGTAACGAGCCAGTGTAGGCGGCAGTTGTTGATGAATGTCTTTAGTTTGTTGGAAATGCTTTTCGTAACGTGCCAAGTCTCTCAACCATCACATGGAAGCACTGACTTGACTGAATTGGTGTTGAAAATCCGGATGTTGTTCCACATGCTGAGTGCAGATCTCCACACTGGTTTCAGGCTAATGAAGAAAGGCCTGTCTTGCTGTGTTTCCGATCCTGGCTTTGACGTCCTCGTCTGTGCCGCTGCGATCTGTAGTTGAAACAGTGCTTGCACTGACCAGGTAAGGTGAAAGACGCTACTTCCTTTAATTTTCTCCCATTGATGGTGACTGGAGCTTGTTGTTGATGCTGTTGTTGGTTGGGTAGCTTCATCACTGTCTTCTCTACGTTCACTTGAAGTCCTGTCTTCGCTGTCCTGTCCTGTCCTGCCTCTTCTGTCAACTTGTTATTTTCACCTGTACATCTTCAAGTTTGTGTGACATTAGACACAAGTCATCATCGGCGAAATCCAAATCTTCTAGATTCCTTTCCCCTGTCCAGCCAGCGTATTCTCCTCTTCTCCCTCCTCACTGTTTGTTGTATGATCCAGTCGACTAGAATCAGGAATATCATGGGTGATAGTAGACAGCCTTGCTCCACTTTTTCCTGTCTTCACTTCAAAGGCATTACTGAGCTTTCCATTGTGAATTACTTGTCATGAGAAGTCTTCATATAGTTGCTGAAAGAGGCTGATGAAGGTTTTTGGTATTTCGTAGTATTGAAGCAGTTTCCAAATTACTTCTTGGTCGACGCTGTCGAAGACCTTCTCAAGGTCGATGAAGTTGACTTGACTGCCATTCTATACTGTGTTCAATGATGATGCGTGGTGTAGCGTTGCAATTTGGTCTGCACATGATTTGTACTTCCAGAATCCAGCCAGCCAGCCTATGCCGGTCGTAGTTTTGAATCCAGTGCATCCTTTAGCCTCTCCAGGATGATGCGGTTTAATGTTTTGCTTGCTCCTGGTGGACAGGAGATGATTCCGCGCCAGTTCCTGCAAACACTGAGGTCTCATTTCTTCGGCAGTTTGACAAGGTAACCCTTCTTCCAATCGCCAGGTACCTTCTCTTCCTTCCACACCTTCTGCAATAGTGGTGTGAGCATGTCCGCTGTTGTCTCTGCGTCTGTTCTCAGTGTTTCTGGTGGGATCCCATCTAGTCCTGTTGCTTTCCCACATTTCAGTAGCTTTGTGGCATTCAGGACTTCCATTTTTGTTGGAGGATTTATGTTCACTTGTAGTTCAGCGGCTGTAGGTGGTATTTCTGGACGAAGTGCAGGTGGTGGTCGATTCAAGAGTTTTTGAAGTGGTCGGCCCATCGTTTCCTTTGTTTCTCTTCTTTCGTAATTAAATTTCCTTCTTCATCTTTTATTGGTTTCGTATGCGTTGATCTCTTCCCAGATAGTAACTTGGTTATTTGATACAATGTTGTCAGGCCTCTCCTACCAGCAGTCTGCCGCCTGTTCTGCTTCACTTGTTAGTTTGTCGTAGAAGTGTCTTATGTCTTTGCGTGCGCTCTTCACTTCTTTGTCCAGTGTTTTATACATTGTACTCAGTTCCTCTTGTCGTTGTGCATCCTTGCACTGGTTTATCTTCTGCCTCACCATCCTCATTTCCTCCATCAGCTTCCATGTGTCTATCGAGATCCATTCCTTGTCTTCTTTCTTCTTCCTCCGTAATACGGTTGTGTAGGTTTCTTCCCACATCTCTTTCAAAGACTTCAAGTGTTTTTCACGAAGGTTCCTTCAGGGATGTTCCTCGATATCTCCTATTTTGTATTGATGGCTGACATGAAGATATCCCTTGTAGTTTCATCCTTAAGTTTCTGAGTGTTGTACTTGAACTTGATTTGGAAGTTAGGTTTCCTGCACTAGATAGTGAGTGGTGTGAACCTACATCTGCTCCTCTTCTTGATCTTGTGTCCAGTAGGCTGCGTCTCCACTTTCTTGAGATTGAGATAAAGTCGGTCTGATTTCTAGTGTGTCCATCTGGTGAAATCCATGCCGCTTTGTGGGTATCCTTGTACTTGAACACAGTGGCTGACTCCAATCACCAAATCGTTGAATGCACAGAATTCTGCAAACAATTCTTCATTCTCGTTCATTTCATAAAGCGCTTCTCGGCCTATGGTTAATTCTCTTTCTGTGTTGTCCGCTTTCAGTTCGGCATTCATGTCACTCAACCAATTAGAATTTTAATATCGCTAACTGAGGTCTTGTCTAATGTTGATTGCAGTTGTCTGCAGAATTCCTCTTTCTTCTCCTGGTCTGCATTATTTGTAGGTGCGTAGCGTTGTGTGATTGTGACTTTCCTTTCTTTTGAGTTGAACCTTGCTGTCATGATCATCAGACAATATATGATAAATAATTAATAATAATGATAACGATCGAGGTACTTTTAATAACAGTTGAAGTATGAGAGATAACAAAATGGATTATGTAATGTATAGAATAGTTCATAGAATGTGTATAACTCAGATAGATGCATAAAAATAATGAAAATATTAGATCAGTAAAGCATTACGTAATGGGACTAGACAAGTTGTTAGAATACAACCGATATCTTTTAATGTGATTAAGAAGATGAAGCGAAATAACACCGGAAGCTATTCAAGCAAGAGTAAATCCTGAATAAATCATATGGAATGAAATTGTGTTCTACCTTCTCTTCACATATATTATTTACAACTGCCAAGGCGAGTCATTAATGTTTTGCCATATTAGTGAGATGTCTAATCCATCTTTTGTGTTGATCGAAGAAGGATACGAACAGTTGTTCAAAGCTTCTGTAATGGTCCGTTCTTTGTATGAAAGAAAACTCTTTTGCAGAACTTTTGTCTGTTCGAATGATAATTTATGATCGGAATACAGGACATGAGTCACAATGGTAGAACTTTTTTCAAGTTTTTCTAGATCATAGGAATTTTTTGTTGGTTTTTTGGAACTTCTACCATGTTCGGCTAGATGTGTTAGTACTTGACGTGATGTCTCTCCAATGTATGTGGCATCGTATTCACTACTCTCTACCTTATAAACACAGTTTTGTTGTTCGAAATGAGGAATCGAATCTTTTAATTTCCACAGGTGTGAGTGTAATATATTCGTCACCTTAAAGAATACTCTGATGTTGTAACTATTATGGATACATCTTAATTCATCTGAAGTGGATGTTCGATAAGGAAGTATTATAGTACTTATCCAATCTTAATGGCTTAGCTTTTTCGTATTTTTATTCCAAAATAGTAATCTATTCTTTCTCACCCTTGATGACTTACAACGCTATTGTACTTTTCATAGACGAACTAAAAGAATTTCCCTCACCCCATTTTTATTCCACCTTATTCGCACAACTGAAAAACAAAAGCCTCTCTGACCGAGTTGCTTATTCCCTCACCTGTATTACATCGATCTTTCCTCCATATCACGGTGTAATTGGATGATTGTAAAGGTCACCACCACCTTCTGTACCAAAACTTGAACATCAATCTGAAAATTTAATGTCAGATTCATACTTTATGGAGAAGGATCCTCCAAGCAAGATCGAAACGTTGCGGAATAATACAAAAAATGTTTGTTTATTTTGTTATTCATTGTAACACATCACGCCTGGATTACAAAAGTGAAATTACACCTTATACAATGAATCATACTAACATGGTGCCCAGGTTTTTTCAAACTATTCAGTCCATTGTTGGTCAAGATACCTTCAAACTCAACAGTACATAAAGTAAGTTGTATAAAAGGGTTTGTTCAGAAGAACGAATACACACTGTAGTACATCAACACTATGGAGAAAAGTAGGAAACTATTTTATGATTAATTTCCAGAGGAATACCTGTCCACACAACTTCATCAAAAGATATTTACCTAATTCGTCATCAACCAAAAAATCAATCTCGAAAACTAACCAACCAATTATCCTATCCTACATGAAGAACGTCTTCGATATTTCAACTAGATGATTATTGAAATCTCTTGGAATCGTTGTATCTAACACTTCCATAAAGGAAGATGAACCAAATATTATCTTCAAAATGAACTTCAGAGGCTGAGAAAAACGCTATGTCGATAAGATGGGTCACCGTCGTTGTATCTGTCTACATGACCATTAACTTGCAATGAAGCATCCTGATATATCTCTCATATTAATGCATACAGACAACTGTGAACATAAATTTGACTGGAAGAAGGTGAATGTCAGAGAATTGTTAGAAGCTTGATATTCAGGTCAGTCAGTGATCAAGAAATATACTGGTAATGGTTTAATCTACCAATCAATAATAAACAATAAGAAAAGGTCAAATTTCAGGTCATCATGACATCGAAGATAAATCGAAACTTGATAAAAAGTTTACTCATCATACGTACTATAATACTAAAAGTAACAGGAAATGTTTAAGTATAATTGCATATGATACTTACTGATCCCTCCAGTAACCATAGGTGCACTCATTGAACTACCACTCAGTAGACCAGTTGGCTTTAATTGCCAACTAGCGATCGAGGTATTTGCACCACCTGGAGCAGCAACACACAAGCCGAAGGCACCATCAAATGCTGGACCTCGACTTCCCCAATTATAGTTAGTTGGATGAGCATTTTTCCTTGTCGGTGAAGTGGTACTGACATTTCTGGAAACTGAATCCACCCTGTCATTTCGACATTTCGTCTCATTATCAATGTTGAAAGAATCTTCAAGCAGAGACTGATGGTGTAAAGAAGAATCATCTGGTTGACAGTATAGATTACGCATCATATCAGGAAACACTAAAGGTGCAACACCTAAATTAAAGAGATAAGAGTGACAAAAGCTATATGTTAGAATAGATAGAAACAACTTTAGAGACCTAAAGGTCACTGGTTCGAATACTCACGCAACCCAGATTCTTATCTCACCTTCAAACACCAGCCAACATCTCAGATAATCAAACTGATAACCAATATCAAGCTCCCCTTCTCAGTTTAATTTTAATTGGGCTGAGAAGTCATGGGTGGGCAGTTAGTGTAAGATCAAGCGATAGTAACGCATTACAAATTAACATGGTAATCGAACTCTCTTAGTGATTAGAGGGTAATAAGGATCTGGATAGTAGCCGGATCTCGTAGCACAGTTGGTAAAGAACAGGGTCGGTAATGCAGAGGTCTCTGATTCGACTGCGACTGTTTGAGTAGTTCCCTTCTCACTTTTAAGTTAGTTTTTACCACAGACTGAAATCAGTTGGACAACTATTGAAAACCTGGAAGCACAAAACAGCTGTCTCATCCTAGTATGAGGTTATTTAGCAATACATACATACCCACAACTCCACTAGAAATCGAACTCAGTACCCTCGGGTATCACGGCGAAAGTGTTAACCATTCAACCATTGGATCGGATCTCAATAGTTCGTGATATGCATATTATATGAATAACTAGGGAGAGATTTGTCACAATCCCTCGTCTTGTAATCTACTGAATAAATACAAGACATTGTGTGTAGAAGTATTTCTATTCAGTTAGGTCTTTGCCATCGGCTAGCTTTACGCTAATATGTAAAGGTTTTACGTTTGATAACATGATACCATTCAGAGGTGGTGGATTAATTAATTGAAACTAAAACAACAAGTAACACAAAATTTAGGATACACTTTTCATCCCATTTAGGCCACGTCAGCCGAACATATCTGCACCCCGGTGAGCGATATTGCTTCCACGGAGACTCGAATCCAGTACACATCGCATCAAACACCAAAACGTTGTCCATTAGGCCACTGGGGTAAGACAGCAGTTGTCGTTTATTAATATCTGTGATTTTCCACTGCCTTTAGTAGGTGGAATTCCTCCATTTATGCTGGAAGATAGAATGCGATGCGGATGTCTCGATACTGCCTCGATATCTTCCGTTCAGATGACCATTCCCAAATACGATGAAGTGTGAGTCCTGAATTCCACTGCCCCCCCCCATAAAATAGACAATAGTATAATGAATATCCAAGCAGCATTGAGGCATCCGCATACGAGTCCAAGTGCTAATAGATATTCAGTAATTCAACCCAGGAGGGGTGAGAATATGGGCAAACACTGTTTGACCGATGAAAAGACCTTAGAAGAGTTGAATCTCGCCAATTATGATGAGTTATATCAAATGTCTTGCTCCAAAGGCCAACAAGTTGATGGAAGAGGCAGGGCAGCGAAGAAGGGACTTCCATCAAGTGAACGTCGAGAAGACAGAGAGAAGAAAGTGGAATAGAAACGCGCTCAGAGCATTTTCTAATCTCTCTAGAATGACTCAACTTAATATTTTGCTTGAGGTGGACAAGAGGATGATTCCGCACCAGTTTTTGTTCTCCCAAAAACTTAGGTCTCCCTTCGTTGGAAGTTTGACAAGGTAGCTCTTCTTCCAATCTTCAGATACCTTTCCTTCCTTCCAAATTTGCACAATGAACCAAGCATTTAATCAGATTACATCTATATCTACTAAGTAAGAATACTGTCCAGTTAATGCTATGTGATAAGATATGACTTTAAAAGCCATCGGAACAACTGTTGAGTTAACCAATTACATTTCTCTATTTTTTGATGAAAAATTCTCTCATTCAAAATATACAAACCTGATTGGTTATTTCAGTAATTGCTTTGGCGACCATTAAAGTCACTCTTCATAAGCATAGAAATCTCAGTTCATTAAACGTGACAATTATAGACGCAAAGTTTAAGAAATAATGGTTATACAAAAATGTTCCATTCATACATCTAATTCTATATGAACTCTTAAAGAGATATATCGTTTAAGTCGATCATATACTCACCGATTACACCTTGAACTGTACCACCTGGGCAACTAAGTGATCCTAAACTTGGACCATTGTTTCCACCGCTTGCAACCATGATTATACCATATTTGTGAATCATTCTGTTCAAGTATTTAGAGATTCGTCTATTGTTAAAGATATATGAAAAAGAAAAGAAAGAATGGAAGAAAATTCGATTTGTCTTAAAGAGGGAAATATGATTCAAAAAGATTATATTACCAGTGAATATTCTGTTTATTGTTAATACTCTCAATACAATTATGGCTCATTGGTCTACATTCTTGATTATTAACCAAACAGTTGTAGGTTAAAATCAACTCCCATCTGCAGAAATTTTGGTAGCCAGCTAATGTTATCGGGTGGTCTCAGCCCTACTCTACTGAAAAGTACATATAGATTGCATTTTGACTGAACAGCTTTTCTGCAAAATAGCACTTATATGAATACTATGCAATACAGCTTGTATATCATAATACATTAACGAATTCTATCTCATCAAGTTAAGCTGTCAGTTCGTATTTTTGAGATTAAACAGTTAAACCCCCTAAGATAGTATTCATTGAAGAATAAAGCAGCTCAGAAATTGTGTACAGATGCCTAAGTTCTTATAACACTACCCCCTTCTGATCGATAACTATTACCATTGACACGGTTGTCAGGGTTGCATATCACAATGACTCAATGAGTTATGCTGGTCGAACGCTCGTTCCATCGAAATCCTACCATGCCCAATAGGTTTGTTTAATAATGGTAGGGCGATAAGCAGTTATAATTGTAATATATATTCCCACACTATGATACGGGTCTGATAGTGAAGTCGTACTGCTGCTAGCCGGATGTGGCGTGACAGTAGTTAAGTATTTTCCCTTGGATGACCAGCATTTCCACACTGAAAGTGACTTCCCAAAGGGAAAAAGGGTTAGAAAAACTCAGTTTAAAAAAAAATAACATCATTCCTCTGCCCCGCGGTCTTCCGGTGGCAGTGGTATGGGTTTTCTCTATCCAAAGTTGGAATAACCAAACCTTGAAACAATAACTCACAAAAAGCTGTGTTGTGGGCCTAAAGCACACATTCCTTGGAGTCTGCGATCATATCAGTCTTTTCCTCTTTCAGGAAGTTCAAGAAGAACTAACCTTCCATGGTGTGGGCAGTCAGGAAGTGTCAACCACCCACAAGTCTCCAGCAGTAGTCAAGACCCAATCAAACATAACCTATTCTCCTCAACACTGTCCCCATCGTGACCATTCAGGTAATATCTATAAGCCCATATACAATGTAGATAAATCGATGTCTAATACATAAACATATATTGGGGTTGAGTTGCATTTTGTGTAGATCTGGTCAATAGGTCTCGATGTAGGATTGAGTTATTTTTAAACAATGACACAGTAAGTGGCAGCCGAATGTCCAAGTACATGACTTAAAGTTACATAGAAAATTATCAAGAATCTAGAATACAATCATATTTATTTCAACGCCAACAGTGGCTGATTAACTCCACCCAATCGACAATGAAGATTTACAAGCTATAACTAATAACTGTGGAAATGAATTTGCGTATATTAATATGAAGTTTACCAATGACAGTAAACTGAACTATCAGTACAATTTAGAGGTTGGCTCAAAACTGAATGAATTCAGAAAAGGATTTTATCACAAATCGATATGTTGGGGGGTTTGTGAGGATTTAATGATTTTCCAAGTTGGTATTTCATCATGGATCGACATCTGTTGGAGGAACATTGGAAATCCGAGAACACTGAACAGCTATTTCATCCTAGTATGGGACTCTTTAGCAGTGCGCACCTACGACCCTACCAGGGGTCGAACCCATGGTCTTCAGGTTCCTTGGCCACCACGTTACTACTGAGCCACAGGAAGCTTGCCATGGAATCTGAAAGTCGCGGGTTCGATCCCTGATGAGGTCTTAGGTGTACACTGCTGAAGCATTCCAAACTAGGACGAAACAGTTGTCCAGTGCTAATACATTTTCGATGTTCCTTCAACTTGAAAAATCACTAAATCCCTAAAAACTCCCGAATTCAGCTGAACTAGGGCTCATTGGTAATTAGCTTCCAGAGGTGATTCCCAAAGTCCCAATGAAAAGTAGTGACCCGTGGGGCAAACTTGATGGTTGTGAGGATAAAAACTTAAGATGACATGGGGTGGTGGTCGCGCCATGTCGTGAACTGACAGAAGTTGAAAATACAGCCCATTGGATTCGGACTCACTGGCTCAATGGTAACGTGGTGGCCACCAAACTTCAAGGTTGTGGGTTAGATCCCTGGTAAGGTCATGGATGCGCACTGTTGAGGAGTCCCATGCTGGGATGAAACAGTTGTAGAATGCTCCCAGGTTCCCAATGTTCCTTCAACTAATATCAGTCCATGATGAATACCAACTTGAAAGGTCGATATATGCCAGAGAACCAGTGAGAGATCGGCAACACTTGATAACCAGATTTTTCTAGTTTGGGACTCTTTGGCGGTGCGCATACGGAGTCCTAATTGATCATTGGAGATGGAGGCGAAAGAAAGCTTCAGGTGTTGAACCAAAGTTTTCCTCGAAACAAAGGCTGAGTACCATGAAAACAGCGAAGTCAGTACTGTAAAAGTCAAGCGTAAGGTTTTCAGTAAAAAAAAAAAGGTAACCCAGTTGTAATGAAACTGTTGACTTTCATCGATTCAGACGGTTAGGGCAATCGCTGCGCATGTCAAGGCACCGTCTACTCCGTCTCGAAATATCAGCCATTGTAGATCCGGGTGGGAAAAAAGCAATAGGCAAGTAGACTGAAACATGTCACATCAGTTCATGAAGACTTTGACTGTATTTTTGAATTTTGTAGGGGAATGTAGACTTCTGGATTGTAGTCGGGGTGACAACTTAAACCGGTGGTGTGACTGAGAATCGGTCCTAATCACCATATGACATTTTTTAATTGTCTTACCCTTCTTATAAATTTTCCCTACCTTCCTGTCTTTTATCATGATGCCTTCTTTATTGATGTGCTGTGTGACCGATAACTTGAACTGTTCCCGGTCAGATTGGCTAAGGTCAAACCCATGACAGTTGGTTCTCATGGTGAACACGTTAACACTGAGTAACTATAATCACTTCAGAAGCCAACTTTATCGGGTATTTTTAGACTTCAAACTCGCTAATTAAAAGCTTTTCGGAGAATTCGACTTGAACAACTAATGCACGAGAAAACTATACTGTCAGTGAAATTGTTTTTTAAAGTATAAGTTTGTGGAGACTTCAACAGATTTCTACAACCGGGTGCCAATCATGAGAAAGAGAAACCTTACTCACTCATTGTGTACATCGAATACGTAATATTTGTAGCACGGAATGTGTCTAACTTGAACTTGACTTTCTAAGTGGGATGCTCGCGGAAAACGGCTATCCTAGCCGATTTATCGATAAAAATATGCAGGAAACACATGCGAAACTAGTCACCAGCTCAGCAAAACTTCACTTGATCTTTACCAGTTGTAAATTGTTCTCCGTTTGTATAAAAGACAATATCCCTCGACATGCCACATCTATGTGTATCTACCAGTTCACCTGCTCCTGTGGAGCAAGGTAGATCGGCCATATTCAGAGGTTTCTGTCATCAACAAGTATTATTCTTATTATTATTAGTCCCTTGGGTTCCTAGTGGAACATACCGCTTCAGTAGCACGTCTCCAGTGACCTCTCTTCTCTGAGATCTTTTGAACCTGGTTCCACGACAGCCCACAAGCTCGCATTTCCTCCTCGCACGATCTCCTCCATGTCACCCTCATCTCGGACGTCCAATTCGTCGCTTCCCATGGGGATTCCACTCGAGGGCCAGTCGGCCTTCTCAGTGTATGCCCAATCCATCTCCACTTCCTCCTGCATATTTGTTGCGTGATAGGTTCTTGGTTGCTTCGTTCCCAGAGCTCCTTGTTGCTTATTCTTGTTACCCTGGCCATCTGATCTTCAGTAGCGAGCATAAGTAGTTGTTGATAAATGTCTGTAGTTTATTGGAAATCCCTGTCGTGACGCGCCAAGTCTCTCAACCATCAAACAGAAGCACTGACTTGACTGACGTTGGTGTTGAAAATCCGTATCTTGTTCCACATGCTGAGTGCAGAAGATCTCCACACTGGTTTCAGGCTAATGAACACCTGTCTTGCTTTTCCGATCCTGGCTGACTTTGACATCCTCGTCTGTCCCGCCTGTAGTTGAAACGGTGCTGCCTAGATAAGTGAAGAAGGTTACTTCCTTTAAGTTTCTCCCGTTGATGGTGATTGGAGTTTGTTGTTGGTGGTGGTGGTGTGGTATCTTCATCACTTCTGTCTTCTCTATATTCACTTGAAGTCCTGCCTTCGCTGTCCTGCCCTGCCCTGCCTCTTCTGTCAACTTGTTAGTTTTCGCCTGTAGATCTTCAAGTTTATGTGACATCAGGCACAAGTCATCACTGGCGAAATCCAAGTCTTCTAGGTTCTTTTCCGTCGTCCAGTGTATCCCCCTCTTCTCCCCCCCCCCACTGTTGTCTGCTGCATGATCCAGTCGACCACAATCAGGAATATCATGGGGGATAGTAGGCAACCTTGTTTCACTCCTGTCTTCACTTCAAAAGCATCACTGAGCTTCCCATTGTGAATTACTTGGCATGTGACATCTTCATACAGTTGTTGAATGAGGCGGATAAAGGTTTGTGGTACTCCGTAGTAATGAAGCAGTTTCCAAATTACTTCTTGGTCGACGCTGTCAAAGGTCTTCTCAAAGTCGATGAAGTTGAGGTAGAGAGCTGATTGCCATTCTATGCTCTGTTCTATGATGATGCGAAGCGTTGCAATTTGGTCTGCACATGATTGGTACTTCCTGAAGCCTGCCTATTCCGGTCGTAGTTTTGAGTCCAGTGCATCCTTAAGCCTCTCCAGGATGATGCGGCTTAATATTTTGCTTGGGGTGGACAGGAGAGTGATTCCGTCCCAGTTCTTGCAAACACTGAGGTCTCCCTTCTTTGGCAGTTTGACAAGGTAACCCTTCTTCCAATCGCCAGGTACCTTCATCAACAAGTATACGAGAACATATTCCAGACTGGTTTTATAAGGGTGAAAGGAAATGTATGTAAACGATTCCAACCATTCAATCGACCTAAACAAAAATTTTAAGGTTATCTATCGAATCCATTCAAACACCTCACGTTTCCTGCGTGTTCAGCTGCAAAAACAACACAGGTCTTGGTTATCCATGAACTAAAGCTCGACAATTCAATGTAAATGAAGTTTGTATAGCCATTATCTCTACCTTGGCCTTAGCTTATTTTGGTCTGGGTATGCTTCGTTCTATTTTGAATTTTCAACCCCCTTCTTTCGTTAGGTAAATCTTTGTAGTCTTATATCGTCATTATCACTTTTTTTTATATTTAATTGTTATCGGTGTTTTTGATTTGATCTTCCTAATAATCGCAACTTTTGACAATTTCAGCTTAGTTCAAGTAACCTGTTGTCTTATTCATATTACAAGTTGTTATTCATCATAGACTGACATCAGTTGGAGAGGAACAAAGTGAACCTGGGAGCACTGGATAGCTGTTTCGTCCTAGTATGGGACCCCTCAGCAGTGCGCACCCACGACCCCGCACCACCAAGGGTCGAACCCGTGACCTTCAGGCTCCGTTGCCAGCACGTCACCACTGAGGCACTGGGTCAGAATCCAATGGTTCATATTTCCAACTTCTGTTAGCTCACGATATAGCGCAACCGCCACCCAATGTCATATTATCTAATCCTTTCACTGTTTATTAACGTAATCACCCTTCATAATCTATAGGCACCTTACGGACGATTTAAAATCTTACGTAACTCTTTTTGTTATCATTCAACCTCTACGTCATCAACTAGCAATATTATAATTATAACGAACATTATTATTGTCGCAACCCCCCCCCTCCATTATTCAAGCTAAATGTTCCTCACTAAATACAGTCCTTAGATATCATATATGTATACGAATGTATGGCTTGAGAATAAATTCGTTGAAAAGAGTCCTCTTCGCTGAATATCTTGTTTTCAAGTTGGAGAACCCTTAAGAACCTGGGAGTACTAGACATATGTTTCATCCTAAAACGAGATTCCTCAGCAGTTCGCACCCATGACCCTATAAGGGATAGAATCCTGGATCTTTATGTCAACATTGAGCCACCTAATCAGGATCTAACAACTTCCTGTGAGAGAATATTTTGTAAATTATCGATGAAATTGTATCACTGAGACCTCCACCTGTATACCATCGATTTTAATGTCATAACAACTTTATTCGTTTGATATAACTGAGTTAAAAGAGTACACAAAAAATGCTGAAAATTATTTTTGATTCCAATACCAATAAAAAGTTCTCTTCTATCTTCCTTTAAGTGAAAGGATTAATATATCTCCATAAATTATCAAAAAGTACTCATTAGTTAATACTGTTTGTCACTCACCCTACATTTGGCCAAATCACCTGTTCACCAAAACTATAATTGACAATATCACACTTCAATTCAACTGTCCATTTAATCTAAACAAAAAATAAATGAAAAAGAAATTTTCAAAATCCGAAACAAATAAGATGAAGGAAGGTATTTATACTTGATGATGAGTGAAGGTGAAATAAAAATTTGGACCTCGAGTGGACTCGAAACAGCAACCACTAGGTTTCCGACTCGATGCTCTAACAATTGAGCTACGAGGTCCGACTGCTGACCAGAATTTTATTTCACTTCAATCACCATAGATCTTGCCTGACAGCAGTCAGACTTCGTAGCTCAGTTGGTAGAGCGTCGGGTCGAGAACCTGGTGATCACTATTTAAAGTCCGACCTCGGTCCAAATTTTCATTTCACCTTCAATTACTATCCAATATAAATACTAGTTTGCCAAACTACAGCTATCTCAGATAGTCATATAATAAAAAGAAGGTAGCTGGTAGAAAACAACCCAACAAAGAATATGATAGTTCACTACATAACACATCAACCAACTTCTCAATCATCCTGTCATCTACTTGGTGGCTAATGGTAGAAACTAAGATCTGTGTTTCATCCTATTCAGGACTCATCAAACGTAGGGTTTACCTGCATCGCTGTGAATAATGTTGTTTCCACTGAATCTAGAATCTAGTACACATCATCTCAAATGTGAGTGGGACACGAAAGCCAATTCTTGTTCATTGACACTCGTAATTTTTCGTTGCTTTTAGTGAGTCCAAATCCTCAACCTCTGTTGGCAGCAGACTGCAAAATAGTGAATATCTGGGCAATATCAAAGCATCGACGTAGGAGCCCATCTGTCAAAAAAGGTCAAGAAATTCCACGCAGTAAAAACAACAGGAAATTACAAGTATCAATGAGCAACAACTGTCAGTGAATTTAATTGAGGGTTTTTGGGGATTTAATGACTTTTGAAGTTGGTATTCATCATGAACTGACATCACTTGGAGGAATATTGGAAACCTGTGAGCACTGGACTACCGTTATGTCCTAGTATGGGACCCCTTAGCAGTGCGCACTCACGACCCCGCCTCGCCAGGGGTCGAACCCAGCACCTAATCATTGAGCTACTGGGTCGGAACCCAATGGTCCATATTTCCAAATTCTATCAGTTCACGACTGCTGACGAGTCCCATACTAAGGCGAAACAGTTGTTCAGTGCTCCCACGTTTCCAATGTTGCTCAAACTGATGTCAGTCCATGATGAATACCAACCTGGAGAACTGTCAGCCAGCCTAAAGGGTATTCTACCAGTTGACTACTAGCAGGTAGCACCAAAATACAGTGCATCGCACTGTCGCACTATTAAGTTTAGTGGCCAGATTGCTAACTAAGTCTACATATAGGCTGCGTTCAGTTCTGAGTACTAAAAATGAAGCAACTAAATCGGTTATCTAATGGTGACCACTTCGTGTATTCAAAACAGTCCTATAGGAGATCAGTCATGGACTAAATAGCTAAGTAGTTAGTCCTCTGACTCCAGCAAGGAGTGAAAACGGCTTAAATAACCGACGGAACGTCAGTTGCATCATGGTTTCAGATACGCCTTATAAATGAGTGGCAATCGGCAGGAAACGTAGGTCGAACAAAGCCTCCTGCCAATTAACTCTCAGCATGTAACGCCGAAATGCAATACACCGTACTCTAATATCGCTTAGCTTAGTGGTAACACTGCAAAAGTGATCAGTAAAGTTCAGTTAAGGCTGCAAGGACAGACAGACAGGTAAAATTAGCGTAGAACTTCGCACAGTCAACTAGCCAGTCCCTGTTAAGTTAGAAGTACCTACGATTTGATTCATTAGCATGCCTAGCGAACAGCACCGATTATCACTACTACAAATGATAGATCTCTATAAGCCCCTAACATGGCTAAGCAATTTCAAAAAGACAACCTTGATCAGTATAAACACTTGCTCTATACTTCCTTCGCAATCAAGCTGTCGCAACATCTCTCGGTCGATACAATCAAGGTCAAGGTTTGAGTACTGTTAGCTCTTTCTACACCTACTGTGATTTCAGTCAATATTGTGTATCAAGGTGGACGGTTGTTGGATATACGTACCACGTTTCAGCTACCTCAATCACCAAGATCAAATAAGGGTATCTGTGGAAGTTAGTCTAGTACCCACTTTTGAAAGGCACAAAACTCTTAATAAACCTATCCATATTTCGGATAAAAAACTCAAGAAAACTCTATACCTTGTCACTATTTTCGTTTAACCGGTATGACTTGTTAGTCAACCGACTAGATTCAGGGGAACAAACTAATCCTGTGTAAGCTGGAAGTAAGCAGGCTCACCTCGATCACAGCAACTATAGCACAGTTAAACAGAAATGGCTAGAATAGGCAGACGACATAGTGCTGTTAAATGAAGAAGCTGACAAAAATGCAGTCTTCTGAACACTGAGTGGCAATTTGAGAATGTTTGGGATACATTTCTCACCACCCAAAATGCAAATTTTTGCTCCACGATTGTTCTTCAACGGTGCCATGGCCAACAATAGAGAGTAAAGTGGTTGAGTGGGTCGACCACTTCATTTACCTGGGAAGTAGAATCAGCCCCGCTCTGCTGGCTCAGTGGCCGATGAAATCTATGCACGGATACAAAGCGCTCGGTTGGCTTTTGACAATTTACGCCACCTATGGTGCCGCCATGATATTCGTTTCTCTATTAAGGGTCGCGTGTACTGCACAGTTGTTCGCTCTGTTCTACTCTATGGCTGTGAAACGTGGCCACTGAAGGTGAAAGACTTGAGAAGGCTTCAAGTGTTTGATCACCGTTGCCTTCGTAGTATAAGCCGTATTCCATGGTGTCACCACACAGAAGTCAGGCTCATGTGTAGAGTTATAGGGAGAAGAGGTAAATCAGTTGACGAGGTTGTCAACCTTCATCAAATGAGATGGTTGAGACACGTGTTACGCATGTCTATTCGCCGTCTGCCTCGTCACAGAATGTTGGCCGAAGTAGGTTCAGACTGAAAAAAGACCCGAGGTGGCCAGACCAAAACATGGCATCAATGTATGAAGTCGTTGACTGTTAGTTTGAGCTATGTGGGCTATGGGCTATGGGCTATGCAGGCTAGGTGGTTGGGGTTCACGGAACAAGAGGAACTAGTGGCTAGAGACTGACTCTAGGGGATATGGCTCAGAACCGATGTCAGTGGCTCATATGTATACACGCAGACATTATCCTCATCTTAACATCATACCGATTCTCACAATTTTCTCAGTCTTTCTTTTTTCTCGTTTCATATTTTATATTTCTTTTGACTGAATTTTCCTATCTTCATCTTTCACCTCACTACCTTTCTACTTGATGTACTGATATGAGGTATGGCAAGTTGGACGGTTACGCGGTAATGCCTGGTCATATGTTGATATTGATGATGATAAACAGAAATGGAGAAAGTTGAGTTGAAGAGTTTAAAAATGGAAGTACATACATTTTTAAAATGTAAAAATTAAACCGCTATCAACATTGTTCTGGTGTGTACATTTATACGTGAACAGTATATACAATAAAACAGAATCGGATCATTTTTGTATAGAACTCAAACACTGATTTCACTCCAATCAAAAGAAAGCCCAACAGACCCACGTTTTATGCCTTTTGGCACTCATCATCAAGCCATATTTGCCTCTAGGAATAGAAAACATAAAGTTGGTTACCCTTCAGTGACACAGGTCCTAATCTCAGCCAGGACATCAATTCCATCGAGATTGTAGATCCACTTTGATGATGAATGAGCAAGAAACAAAAGTCGGGCAGGCCTTCTTAGCGATTGCCTCTATTCAACTAAAAAGAACGCCTTAAAGGAAATCAACTACTGGAACACTGAATTATTATTCAGTGGAAGGTTATTACCAATAGCGCTTTCTGAAAGTTATAATCACGATGTGAAGTAAATTCAGTTGAAGTTTGCAGATCAGTGACCCCTAAACCAGTGGTTAAATCATAAAGTACTTTAAACAAAACATAGTAGCCTTGAAGTGAATCCAGGAAATTTAGACAAACGAAATGAAATAATTGACTAATGCTTCTTCATTTTTAAAGTTTCATCAGATTACAAAGTTAGTCTTTGATGAGAACTATCTTCAAATGAAGTAATTACAAAAGAAACTAAACAAGCGTTAACACTACTTATAATGATAGATAGTGGCTAGCAGTGGAATCCAGGATATACATTTCGTCCTATTTTGGACTCGTCAGCTGGATGAAGCGATCGGTTCCGAGTTCGAATCCCAGTAGGAACAATATCACTCACTAAGAGGCAGGTACATCCAGCTAATGAGTTCCTAATATGACGGAATGTGCATGCTGGAGTCCACTGCCAGCCACTATATATCCTTACTATATAGAATTAAAACACCGGCAATATCGAGGCATTTAGGCAGGAGCCCTTCTGCCAAGAGAGACTGATCACTTCGGTCCAATCAACGACAGTATAACACAAGAAATAATACTATTAACATTAGTATTATTATTTCATGACATTAGTACAAACAACTTACAGCACGCGGTAGACTGATGCCTGTTTCCATTGTACCTAATCGACCATCTGAAATCTTGATGCTTACAATTTGTGCACCTGGAGCAACTCCATTCCGGTCATATGTATTATAATTGGATTTGGTTCCAGAAGCGTTAGCGGAACTTGAAGTAACATCGTTAGGAAAATAAGCTGCAGCTATTGCAGCAACATGAGTTCCATGACTACTGTTGTTTGTGACAATCTGTAATAATTTACCATTGTCAAAAACCTTCACAGTATAGTAAAGTTGGGCTGTAAGATAGTTGATAAGCATATGTCAAAGAAATTATTATATTTTACAGCAATAGTTAAAAGGGGAAAATTGGAATTATCCCAAATATTATCTAGAAGTGCATCACTATGACTACTGTCGTATTGAATACTTTGAAGTGGTCAACTTCGATTATCTTGTAAGTCTTAACCGATACCTTTGTACAGCCTAACCTGATAGTCAGAGACTTCATCAACGTTAGATGGTTGGAGAGAGTTGGTAAAACGTCCTGTATGACCTAGGTTTTGTGGTTCTTGGCAATCGTCAGTCAGGCATATCTATAACCTAAAGAGACAGTTGATGTCCCCTTAGATATTCGAACTAATGTCACCCATGGCTGCAGTTACAGACGTTTCCACTGACCTAATCGGACAGTGACTGACCTCCTTAAAAATGGATACGCTTCACTGATTAATCATTGGTGATTCAATTGTTCCATGACATCATCGACTGATGCGATGTCTTGATTCAAACATAATGAGATTTTTCCCCTTTTCTGTAACAGAAAGTTAAGATATCCAGTGGTTAAGACTGTTCAATGAATGCCTTAATCATCTCAGTAGACAGAATACCATCCATCAACTGATCTCTGTCCTTAGTCAGAAATCAACGTTACTCATACCCAAATCTCCACCAAAAGCGAGAGATACTTTGAAAGTGTTGATGATTAAACACTTCCTATCTCTGTACACCTTAAGGTATATGATCAAACAAAATACTATCGGGTTTTTATTACAAATTCAATTATGGAGAACGTTTTTACGTTAAAGTGTGGAATGTTGATAGTAAGCTGATTGCTGAGCTAGACTTTTAGCTGACAAAACCTTCAATAGTATATCATAACTAAAATTCTAAGACAAAAAACAGTCCACCCTGAGTAAGATTTCAATTACTTGCTCTTGATTACAGGGTGAGTAAGCTTCCCAAAAAAAGCAAAACAGGCGTTCGTCAACCTGAAACCAGTGTGGAGATATTTTGCACTCAGCATAAAGCGTGAACAGTATCCGGATTTTAAACACCAACTCATACAAGTCAGTGCTTCTATATGGTTCACAGACTTGGCGTATTACAAAAAGCATTTCCAACAAACTACAGATATTCATCAACAAATGCCCCCTATGCTCGATACTGAAGCTCAGATGGCCAGAATGAATAAGCAGCAAGGAACTCTGGCTGTCTGGCAACGAACTAACCAACAACCTATCACTCAACAAATAAACAGAAGAAAGTGGAGATGCATTGGGCGTTTATTGAGAAGACCATTAGGGGACATCACGTGCCAGGCACTCGAGTCGAACCCGGACGGGAAACGAAGAGTTGGGTGTCCAAGGCGACGGTGACATGGAGGTTCCTAGTGGAAGATACGGATTCATCAGCATATCTCCATTTCACTCTCTTCTCTGCAGTCTTCTCTTTTAACCAGGCTACGTGACCGTTTACAAGCTTTCATTTCTTCCTCACACCATCTACTCCATGTCACCCTCAGAGGCCAAACTCATCGTTTCTCATTTGGCTTCCACTCGATGGCCTCACCTGACGCGTGATGTTCCCACACCATCTTCTCGGCGTATGTCTAATCCAATCCAGTCCATCTCCACTCTCTTCCTATGCATATTTGTTGAGCGATACGTTCTTGGTTGGTTGGTTAGTTGCCACGCAGCCAGAGTCCCTTGTTGCTCATTCTTTCTCGCCATCTAATCTGATTTCCAGTATCTTGTGAGTCTAGGCAGCTGTTGATGAATGTCTGCAAATTGTTGAAAATGCTTTTCGTAACGCCCCAACTCTCTCAATCATCACATACAAGCACTGACTGACTTCAAAATCCGGATATTGTTCACGCTTTATGTTGAGTGCAGTTCAGTGCAGTGCATTGCAGTTTAGTGTAGTAGTTCTCCACACTGATTATTTCAGATTAATCAAGGAAGGCCTTTCTTACTGTCTTTCCAATCCTGGATTTGACATCTTCATCTGCGTCGCCACCGCCATCTATAGTTGAAACGATACTGCCTGCCTAGGTAGGCAGGTAGGTAAGTGAAAGAGACTACTTCCTTTAAACTTTCCCCCTTGATGGTGACTGGTGCTTGTTGGTGGTGGTGATGGTGGTTGGGTATCTTCATCACCTCTACCTCTGTCTTCTCGACGTTCACTTGATGGAAGTCCCATCTTCGCTGCCCTGCCTCTTCCATCAACTTGTTAGTCTTTGCGACAAGATATTAGACATAAACCATCATAATTGGAGAAATCCAAATCTTATAAGGTCTTCTCATCGGTCAAACAGTGTATCCACATCTTTTCACAGCTCCTCACACTTTCTTGCATCATCCAGTCGAGTCCAGTCAACCAGTCCACAATCACGAAGATCATCGGTGATAGTAGGCAGCAATCTTGTCTTATTCCCGTCTTCACTTCAAAGGCATCACTGAGCCTTTCATTATCAATCACTTGGCAGGTACCATCACATAGTATATAGCTACTGTTGGATGGGGTTGATAAAAGATTGTGGCACCAAAACCATAGTGCTGAACCAGCTGCCTGCCAAATTACTTCTCATTCAACACTATAGAAGCAAGGCCTTTTCGAAATCGATGAAGTTGAGGTAGAGTTGAGTTAACTGCCATTCTATGTTTTGTTCTATGATGATCCGTAGCGTAGCGTCACAGTTTGATTAGTCCTTCCTGAAGCCAGCAGACTTCTCCGGTAGTAATTTTGCACCCACAGCATATTTTAGTCTCTCCAGGATGACGCAGATTAATATTTCGTCTGCTTGGGGTCGACAGCAGCATGATTCCACGTCAGTTCCTGCAAAGACTCAGGTCTTCCTTCTTTGCAACTTTGTCAAGGTAGCCCTTCTTCCAACCAATGGCTAGGTACCTTTCCTTTATTCCTTCATTCCTTCCTTCCTTACGAACATTCTGCAGTAGTGGTATGAGCATGTCCGCCGTCATCTCTGCATGTTTTCAGTGCTTCTGTTCCGATTCCATCTGGTCCTGCTGCTTTCCCGATTTCAGTAGCTTCATGTCGTTCAGGACTTCCCTTCTGATTTTGTCGGACGGCTTGTGTTCACTGGTAGTTCTGCAGTTGCTGGTGGTATTTCCGGACAAGTTGCAGGTGGTGGTGGTGTGGTGGTGGTGGTCGATTCAAGAGTTTTCTGAAGTGCTCAGACCATCGTTTCGCTTCCTTTGTTTCTCCTCTTTGGTATCTAGGTTTCCTTCACTATCTTTCTTTGGTTTCATCTGTGTTGATCTCTTCTCAGGTAGTATTTCGGTTTTTTCATATAATGTTGTCAGGTCTCTGTCTCTCCTACCTGCAGTCTGTTCTGCTTCGGTTGCAAGTGTGTCGTAGAAGTGTCTTTTGTCTTTCCGCGCACTCTTTTTCACTTCTTCATCCAGTGTTGCGCTTTATAGGTTGTACTCAGTTCGTCTATTCGTTGTTCGTCCCTGCAATGTACTGCAGTGGTTCTTCTGCTTCGCTAATGGGGTCCCCCATAGGGACCTCCAATGGTAGATTGTTTTATGCCAAAATTGGATCATTCTAATCTCAAGCAATCTGTAGGTTAATCTGACATCGACAAAATATACATGGGTGTGTTTGTTATTTTTTAACGCAGATACCGATCTAGATAAAATCTCCAGCGCGTTCAACAATTGCCACTGAGCTTTGGAGTTCACCAAACAGACGGAATCGGAATCAGGTGTTTTTTTTCTTCACGAGTTAATTACCTGACGTAGTAATGGAACGCTAAGAAAATCCATCTACAGAAAATTCAAGTAGTACGGACAGCTGACTAATTTCTACGCTTGCGTGCCACCTTTGAAGAAAAGAAACCTTATTCACTTACCATGCTATTGAATACAAAATTTTCTTAGCACAGATAATGTGCAAGTGGAACCTATCATTTCGAGAAATACACTTACAAAAAGTAGCTATCTTAGCCGATTACTTGATAAAAATATGACAGAAAGACATGTGAAACCAGCCATCATTTCAGTTTCAGAAAAGACTTTGTTGGTGAATCTAGGATTCAAGGGTGGTGTTGAATTAGATATCCTGAAAAATCGTCTTTCGAGATCAATTAGCGGGGTATTTTTAGCAGTTAAACTTCATTTGATCTATACTAGCCCTCAGTTGTTCTCTGTAAGTGTAAAAGACAATATCCCTCGACAAGCAGTTACCTCCATGTCCATTTACCAGTTAGTTCACCTGTTCCTATGGGGCAAATTACATCGACCGTAGCCTGAGATTGCTATCAACACGTATACGAGAAAATATTCCAGTCTGTTTTAATAAAAGTGAAGGGAAATGGACTAGAGGCTCTATCCTTCAACATTTAATCGACTCCAACCATTCAGTTGATCTGAACCATGATTTAAAGGTTGCCTATCAAATTCGCTTAAACACTTCACATTTCCTCCATCCTCAGCTATTCACAAAACAAACTAGGACGTTTGTATGCAAAAAAGAAGGCTAAACAGTCTTTTTCTTCAATCTTAACCCTCGCTTTTTTCTAACTTAATTTCTTTCATTTCGCTCCTTAGTCATGCTTTTGTAATCTGTTTGCACTTTATGAACAAATAAAATGTCTGAAGTAACCCCTTTTTTCAAGTTAGTATTCATCACAGGTTGATATCAGTTGGAGGAAGACTGGAAACCTAGAAGCGCTGAACAGCTGTTTCAGTCCATGATGAATACAAACTTGCGGAATTACAGAATCCCCACAAACTCCGAAATGCAGTTGATCTAATGCACATTGGTGGCTAGCTTCGAGAGAAGATTCTTGAAGTTCCAATCAAAAGTCATGACCAGTGCGATAAACCTGATCGCCATTAGAACAAATACTCAACAAAGACATTGGGTGATAGTCACGCTATATCGTGAACTGATAGAAGTAGGAAATATGGACCATAGGATTTTGAACCACTACCTCAATGATTATGTGCTGGCTACGGAACCTGAAGGGACTGGGTTCGATCCTTGGTGGGTGCGTCATGGGTGCGTACTGCTGAGGAGTCGCATACTAGGACGAAACAACTGTCCAGTGCTTCCAAGTTTCCAACATTTCCCCAACATGTCAGTCCGTGATGAATTCCAACTGAAAAAATCATTAAACCCCTACAAACCACTAAAATCCAATTAACCTCTTTTTGTTTTCATTCAACCGTTATGTCATCAAGTAGTAACATTGTCATAACTATAATCTGACTGATAGATATCTCACCTTCTATTATCTAGGCTTATTTTTATTATTCACAGATTGTAGCCTTAAAATATTATATATATATATATATATATATATATATATATATATATATATATATATATATATATATATATATATATATATATATTCACGAGGGAACGTTGGGCATAGAGCTAGCAACCCTACTCCGGAAAACCAATCCAACCGCTAAAAAAACTTCAAAGCACAGACAAAATATCAAAGATAAAAACGAAATTATTCCTCGCTGGAATCGAAGAGGCGAAATGACGCCGGTTGGTGAAAGCCTGCCTTCGGGAAGCCAATTGGCCGATGTGTCTTCTCTCGATGAAAGCGAAAGTAAACATGGGACATGGAGTGTCCGCACTATGTTTAAACCTAGCAAGGTTGCCCAGATTGCAAAGGAGATGAGAAGGTATAGCACTGAAATGCTAGGAATCTGCGAAGGATCAACAACTGCCTACGCTGGCTAGTTACTCAAGCTCAGATCAGGTGGCCAGAATAATAAGAATAACCAACAAGGAACTCATTCCGGCAACAAACCAACCAACAACCCATCACCCAACAAATATGCAGAAGGAAGTGGAGATGGATTGGGTATGCACTGAGAAGACCATTCGGGGACATCACGCGACAGGCTGTAGAGTGGAACCCTGGTAGGAAACGACAAGTTGGGCATCCGAGGTGAGGGTGATATGGAGGAGATCATGTAAAGAAGAAATGAGAGCTTTTGGGCAGTCATGGAACCAGGTTGAAAAGATTGCAGAGAAGAGAGTGGAATGGAGACGTGCTAGTGAAGCCCTATGTTCCACTAGGAACCCAAGGGATAAATAATAATAGAATTATATATATATATATATATATATATATATATATATATATATATATATATATATATATATATATATATATATATATATATATATATATATATGAAAGTAAAGCTTGAGAACAGATACGTCAGAAAGAGTTGTCTGTGCCGAACATATTTTGCTTTTGACGTCACAATGGGAATAATGAATTTGCCTGGCATATAAACGTGTACAAAGCTGGCTTAAATGGTATCACTATTGATTTCACTACGTGTTTTGTGATTGACATTGATAACAGTATTATCAAATACTTTTGCATAGACAGATGAGAATAAAGAATACAAGTCATTCAGTAAAGACTTGACAGTTCAAGATCTACGGTATAAAGCCATAAATAATCTCTCTATGAAAACCAACTTGACTAGGTGGGGAAGTTTAGCTGGAACTAGTTATCTTGACAGCAGACTGCTTAATAACGCCAAGTATGAAACGTAAATAAGTATACCGTTAAAGTTAAAATAACTTACTTTGTTCACCAAATGATGCATATTCACGATTAACTGTATAATCTCTTAATAACGGCAGATCAGATAATGTTTTGTTTGGATCATATGGGCTTGTATCTACGCATGCACTGGAATGTAATGAAAGAATTAATAAGTGAATGTAAGGCGAAGGGGATGAGAATAGATAATGACACATAAATACACACGAATTAGCATTCGTTTCAATCAGATCAACCTATTGAGATGGATTAAATAGAAGAAAGTGAATGGATATAACACACAAGGATTCGCTGGATGTAGTTATAAATACAAATGGGTAAAACACGCGAAAGATGACTGTAGTATAAAGTAATCTAATGGCGCAATGGAATTTCAGCATTAGGAATGCCAAATGTCTCAGCCATACAACAGGAAAGAACGAACTGCAGAGCAGTATACTCTTCCTTCGATGGGCAGCTGGATATCTCGCCAGCCGGAGCCAGAGATGACTCGAACTGGTGAGTTCCGAATGGGTCTTCTGTATCCGAGCTAAGATTTTGTCAGCAACCAGCCCGTTAGGGCTGATACAACACTCCAAGTAAGTGCACTGGTCGACACATTCCACCACTTCACTCCCTATCTTTGTAAAAAGGAATGGCTACACATCAGTCCTGCAGCATCATTTAACATTTCATAGATGAGAGAGAAACGTATGCCAAACGTACTCAGATTTCTGCTCAACGCGTTTAGAAGACTGCAATTTGTCAGAGTGTCCACCCAACAAAACAAATTAACCAGATGATCTTCAGTGAGTAGGTCCATTCCTATGAAGTCAGACATATCTTATATCCATTACTAACGTCTATAATGAAGTTAAGTAAAAACAGTGACAACGTCACCACTAGTTGTTTTCAAATATGATGGAAATTGTCACGGTGGCATGGGTTCGAGTAGATGTATGTAGTTTGTTGGAAATGCTTTTCTTAACGCTCTAACTCTCTCAACCACCGCATAGAAGCATTGACCTCACTGAAGTAGTCTTGAAAATCTGGATCTTTTTCTTTAAGCTGAGTGCATGCAGTGCAGTAGATCTCTACACTGATTTCAAGTTAATTAAGGTTTGTCTTGCTGCCTTTCCGGTCCTGGCTTCGATGTCCTCATCTGTGCGGCCGCCATCTGTAGTTGAAACGATGCTGACTAGGTAGGTGGAAGAAACTACTTCCTTTGGGTTTCTCCTGTTGGTGGTAATTGGTGTTTATTATTGGCGATGGCGGTTGGGTATCTTCATCACCTCTGTCTCCTCGACGTTCACTTGAATTCCTGTCTTTGCTGTCCTATCTATTCTGCCAACTTGTTGGTTTTCGCCCTATACAGTTTGGGACTACTCAAATTTATGAGAAATACATCTTTGTGAGATGAAACAGGGCGAGTTAGAGGATATGAACTTCTGAAAAAAAGTACTGAATAGTGAGTACACCGAATCATGAACTGGCAGCAGAGGAGAGTGTAGACGGGAGGAAAGTCTGGTTAAAAACGACAGCAATAATAATAATTTTGTTTTAGAAAGAAAGAAAAGAGAACGGGAACGAAAACAGAGGAGAAGAAGAAAGATTCAAAACGAAAGAAAAGGGTTTAAGGGAGGCTAAAGGAGGGATAGGGCTTGGACATGTTGTCTTTGAATACAAAGGTCAGGCTTATTTGATCTTATAGCTACAGCTTTCGCTATATGGAGAATGAGTTTTAAACGAATGACCGGTGGCAAAGTCTATGGAACGAGGTGTATCACAGTAAAATCTGTGCTAGAATCTATCTAGTTTCCTTTATCTATTAGATATGCTAGTATACAACTTCCAATGGACTTCACTTGACCCTTTACAAATCATGTTGGTATATATTCTCGTATCCCGAGACGGATGTGTCTAGTGGTGCGCCGCATATAACTTGTTCCACAGGAATAGATGAATTGGTAAATACATGATGATGAGTTCAAACTAGGTAAGGTGTCCTTAAATTTCCGGTTGAGCAACGGTTGGCTATTAAACCACAGGCAGAAACGTTGTGACATGATTTTACTCAGTATATCTTCTTCGGGTTTCAGACCCAAAAAACAAAGGTTTTATCAGAACGCTTGACTATTCATGTTTTTGAGCACTATGAGCGATATTTGCTTTTTAGGTTGGAATTCATCATGTACTAACATCAGTTGAAGGAATATTAGGAACCTGGGAGCAGTGGACAACTGTTTCATCCTGGTATACTACTCCTCAGCAGTGCGCACCTATGACCCCACCCACCCCACAAGGGATCGAACTCAGGAACTTCAGGTTTCGTGGCCAGCACGTTACCATTCAGCCAGTGGATCAGAATCTGATGATTCATATTTCCTATTTTCGTCAGTTCACGACATAGCGCGATCTTCATCCAATGTCATCGACAAGTAACTGCCCTCATGTTCGACCTGTTTGACTTCACTGGCCACAACTTCTCACTGGAACCTCAGGAATCACCACACTCACCAATGAGCACCAGACGAATTGTCTGGAGGTTTGTGGAGATTTATTAACTGACTTCAGGTTGGCAATAATCTGGCGTTCATTGGTGACTAGCTTCGAGAGGTGATTCCCAAAGTTTCAAAAAGAAGTCATGGCCAGTAGAGTCAAACAAGTCGAAAATGAGGACAATCCCTCGACGACCACATTGGATGAAGGTCGCGCTATATCACGAACTGATAGAAGCAGGAGATATAAACCACTGGATTTCAATCCAGTGGCTCAATGGCAACATGCTGGTGATGGAACCTGAAGGTTCTGGGTTCGGTCCCTGGTAGGGTGGGCAGGGTCATGGGTGCGCACTGCTGAAATGTAGTATACCAGAACGAAACAGATGTCCGCTGCTCCCAGATTTCTAATGTTTCTCTAACTGGTGTCTGTCTATGGTGAATTCCAACTTAAAATCAAATAATAAAAGTCTCTACAAACTTCCAGATACAATAAGGATTAATTACAACAATATCATTATTATATAATTATACAGTTTTACACAATTCGACTTACACCCATTCATTGCCATTATGAAAAACAAAACAATCATAAACAATCTCCATTGGTGAATAATGCTGATCCAGAAGGAATAAACTATCCTCTAGACTTCGAGCAGCCGCTTTCAGTTGAACCTTTAGTTTATGGATAAATAATAAAGAAAAATATAATTTTGAAGAGAATCAAATCAAATCTGTTCCACTATTAAAAGTGAATTGATATGTGTAGTACGTTTAAAAAACTGATTTATATCAGAAAATTCCATGGAAAGTTTAAAATGAAATTGTCTATTAAGTCCTTGAATATTGAATGACCTTCAACACTTACTGGAAGGCAGGCATATCTAACTGAAGAGTCATGAATGGGACGAAACATGCATCCAGCATTCCACCACTAGTCTTTCTTCTTTGCAACTTTGTCAAGGTAGCCCTTCTTCCAACCAATGGCTAGGTACCTTTCCTTTATTCCTTCATTCCTTCCTTCCTTACGAACATTCTGCAGTAGTGGTATGAGCATGTCCGCCGTCATCTCTGCATGTTTTCAGTGCTTCTGTTCCGATTCCATCTGGTCCTGCTGCTTTCCCGATTTCAGTAGCTTCATGTCGTTCAGGACTTCCCTTCTGATTTTGTCGGACGGCTTGTGTTCACTGGTAGTTCTGCAGTTGCTGGTGGTATTTCCGGACGAGTTGCAGGTGGTGGTGGTGTGGTGGTGGTGGTCGATTCAAGAGTTTTCTGAAGTGCTCAGACCATCGTTTCGCTTCCTTTGTTTCTCCTCTTTGGTATCTAGGTTTCCTTCACTATCTTTCTTTGGTTTCATCTGTGTTGATCTCTTCTCAGGTAGTATTTCGGTTTTTTCATATAATGTTGTCAGGTCTCTGTCTCTCCTACCTGCAGTCTGTTCTGCTTCGGTTGCAAGTGTGTCGTAGAAGTGTCTTTTGTCTTTCTGCGCACTTCTAAGAATTTTGATGTCGCCGAGTGCAGTCTTGTCTAGTACAGATTGCAATTGTCTATAGAATTCCTCCTTCTTCTCTTGATCTGCATTATTTGTTGGCGCTTAGCGTCGAATGATTGTGACTTTCTTTCCTTTTGATTTGAACTTTGCTGTGATGATCCTGATCGTGGAGGAGGAGATTGGTTCCCTTTGCCTGAGAGCCTTCAATGCTGTTGCGGACATCATGATAGCCACTCTAAAACTCAGTGTGCTCGTGGTTGTCGTTTGGGTGACAATATCGGAGTAGATTATTGACTGCTCTGCAGTTGACAGTTTGGAGAGTCCACTGCCATTCCATCTGCTTATCCCTCCCAGATTCCTTGCACTTCTATGCTTCACCTTCTCATCTCTTTGGCAATCTAGGCAGCCTTGCCAGTCAGCCAGTTTCAAACATTGTTCGGACATTCCATGTCCCCATTCTTACTTTCGCTTTCTTCGAGAGAGAGAGAGAGAGAGAGAGAGAAGATACATTGGTCAATTGGCTTCCCGAAGGCTTTTACCAACTGGCGTCATTTCAACTCTCCAATTCCAGCGAGGAATAAATTTAATTTTATGTGTTATATTTTCTTTGTGCTTCAAAGTTTGTTTATCGGTTAGATTGGTTTTCCGGGGTAGGGTTGCTAGCCGTATGCCCATCCTTCTCTGTTTATCGGGGCTTAGGACGGGTTAGTCAACTAGTGAACTAGTTAAGTCAAATATAATTGGGTGGAGAGAGAGAGAGAGAGAGAGCGTGATAACTGAGTATTTGTCCATCGAATCAACCAATACCCAGGACATGCAATATGAATAGTTCAACACATATACTAGGGACATGGGATGTTTTACCACTAATAAAAGCAGAGAATATAAAGTGGGTGATAAAATTATAAAAGAAGCAGATGTTGGAAGGAGTTTGATTACATTGTAATGATTATAAGCAATTATAATTTATGCTCGAAACCTCACCAACACTGCACCCTATATATCAAATAAACAAGTCTATTGGGGAATTTAATCCCACTACAGTCTTAGTGGGAATAACATCACTCACTGAGATGCACATACATTCGGCTGAAGAGTCAGATAGAACAAAACCTGTATCGTGAATTCCATTACTAGCCACTATGCATTATCAATATCAACTACCCGCTAACTATGGTGTCAACGGTGTTTCCTATAGGAAACAATCCAAACGAGATCAAGAATGTCATCTTTGCTACAAAAGTATCATGAAGTAACTAAATATACTACTGAATAACATAAGTAGTTAGAAAACACTCATGCTGGGCATAACCTGAGTTCAGTCCCTGGAGAGGTCATGTATGTACTGCTGAGGAGTCCCATACTAGGACGAAATAACTGCCAGATTTTCAATTCTCTTCCAACTAATATCAGTCCATAACCAATACTATCTTGATAATAATAAAAAAAAGTACAACATAAATAAAAGTGTAATATTAATCTGTGAAAAGTTATTTCTTACCTTTGCAGCAGATGGTGTTAAACCAGACTTGTCTAGATGACGCTTTGATGAATTTTTATCTTTTAACTGTTTAGAAAGATTAGACTTTGTTTGAGATGAAAAAGTCTCAATCTTTTGTTCCATGCGAGAGTTTTCCTGGTCATTTAACGTTTTATTTATATTAGTTTGAATAGTTTCCCTAAGATTATCTAAAATATTAGGAAGATATAAAAATGTAATGATAACTCTTTTCCCTACAATTAATTTAAATATACTTCTGATCATTAAATGTGAATCCTCAGAAGTGAAAACCCATGACCCCTCCCATCCCGCCAAGAATCCAACTCATGGCCTTTAGGTTCCGTGGTCATCAAGTTTTCGTTGAGCCACTGGATTGGAAATCAATGGTCTATATTTGCTACTAATGTCAGTTCACGATGTAGCGCGACCTATATCCAATATCTTTATTGACTAACTGTCCTTATGTTCCACTTGTTTACCTCCAGTGGTCACGACTTTTTATTGGAACTTTAAAATTTCGACGAATTTCTTTAAATAACGAAAATGTACTTAACAGTATCGTGTGAGGAATAAATGAGAGGTTGTAGGCAGTCGTGGAGCCAGGTTAAAAGGATTGCAGAGAAGAGAGTGGAATGAAGACGTGCTAGTGAAGCTCTATGTTCCACTAGGAACCCAAAGGATAAATAATAATAATATAATAATTTAAAATTTTGAAGCCTATAGGCAGCATGATTCCACGGGTCTATGGTCTACCAAAAATACACAAACAAACCTCAGGTGCCTCTTCGCTCTATACTAGACACGACCAACTCTCCTTACCATGCCATCGTTGAATGGTTAGTACAATCATTTCAACCTTTGCCGGATCAGTTAGCAAAGTATACCATGAAAAAAACCTTCCAGTTTGTAGACAGAATTAAAAATTTGAATGTTTTCAACAAATGCATGGGATCCCTACATGTCACATCTTTGTTCACTAACGTCCCTATATGAACGTGAAGGAACTATTTCTAAAATGTACAATGAATGTCCAGTTCATCTAGGCCACAGGGACATGGAAGCAACTTCACCGAGCATATCAACAGGAAATAAAAAGTAGCAATAAACAACAACTGATACCCTTTGCACATGAGATGGCTATCGTGCCGCAGTGGCTTAATGAAGTGATGAGTACTAGATTCGATTTTGACGAGTTCCAAGACAAGACGAAGCATATATTCTGAATTTAACCGCTAGCCACTAAGTAAACTATTACATAATGAGTATTAAGGCAATATCGAAGCATCCACAGAGGAGCCCATCTAGTATTGCAACGAGAAATCATAAATATCCATAAATAAGACGAAAATAAACGAAATACATACTTCACCAAAATGCTTAACACTGCATAAATGATTACGTCATGTCCCATTGTGTGTGTGTGTGGACACACATACATAAGGAGGAGTAATCGAGTCATGCAGTTGAGGTCGAGAGAACATATACACATATAAATGGCTTCAAAAATAAGTGAAGTGTGAAATTGTGATAAACGCTGGAGTGAGATGACCATCTTCATCTATAGCTAAACATATCATAGAGACAGATCACAAAATTAATGTTCAAACATCTTTCAAAGCTTTCAAGCAGAAACAGTCATGGACACATACTGAGATTCTTAGAGGTGATAGCCGCCACCTTCATGTGTATAGAAACAGTTTGTTCTGACACTACATCTACCTACCTTAAGTAAACTCTGTTTTCTTACTAAGACTGGGATCAACTATGTTACTCTTTCTGTTTCTTCTCATCTTTCTTAATTTTAATCCCCTACTTGTGTTAATTGTTGTATTGTCCCCCTCCCCCCCTCCATGCACTTCTCGGTTTAATATATATTGATTAGAGACAAGTAAATGTGTGAGAGATGAAATTATTCGAAATGTTGTACTGCACAAATGCATTATACAAACACATTGTTCAGATAAACTTCATCTTCTAATTACGCTATCGAAATAAATTTATATAAATATTCACCTTCATCTGTGCTTAAGTTTGACATATATTTATAATTTTGTGTTATCTCACTTATATACTCTTCAGCTTCATCCATATCACAAGCTAAGTTAGCCATTAAACGTTTAATGCTTGGCCGCCAGAAATTATCTCGATTTTCATTACGTAGTCTTTGCATTAAAGGTTTGGGAAAGAGTTCTGAGGCAAGTTTCACGCCAACTCTTATTGTATTATCCGATGGATTCCAATGACTTGGTATCTACAATACAGAATGTACAGAAAACAGTTTATCTTTTCAGTTGTATAGAAACTTTAAGAGAAATACCAACATACTGTCTTACATATACATATATACACACATTGGAATTGATGATATCACATATATAGACGAGATCAAAGGAAGCATACTTGGTTAGCAACTAAGTAGTTAGTTTCAAAGATAGAATAATGAAGAGAATACAGAATTGGAGCGAAGAATAATTGAACAAGACTTGTCTAACTATAAAAGAAAGCGTCGGTTAGATAAACTACATGATAAATGAGTGATTAAATGATGCGAGAATGGACCAAACTAGAAAGATGAGAATGAAATCATATGATGCTCGTTCTAGTATTTATTTAGCTTTAGCTTAATGATGAAATGTTCACTATAAAATATCAAAGCTCAGAGAACACTAACACCACCCATGTAAGTCCTCCCCAGTGCTTCCTTTAATCAATAATTATAATAATCTAAGCAGAAAAATAAAGGTATTAGATGTCAACCGACAAGTAATTTGGCAGCTGCTTCAACACTACGGTTTTATTACCACAAACATTTATCAACCTCATTCAACAACTATATGAAGACGCCACATGCCAAGTGATTGACAATGGGAAGCTCAATGACGCCTTTGAAGTGAAGACAAGAGTAAAACAAGGCTGTCTACTATCACCCATCATCCTGATTGTGGTCGACTGGATCATGCAGCAAACCGTGAGGAGCGAGAAGAGAGGCATACACTGTTTGACCTATGAAAAGACCCCAGAACAAGATTCGGATTTCGCCGATAATGATATATGTCTAGTGTCTTGTAGCTCAAGCTCGAAGATCTACAGGCAAAAAGCAACAAGTTGACAGGAGAGGCAGCGAAGACGAAACTTCCTTCAAGTGAACGTCGAGAAGATAGAAGTGATGAACATACCCAACTAATAACAACAAGCACCAATCACCATCAATGAGAGAAATCTAAACGAAGTTATCTCTTCCACCTACCTACCTACATAGGCAGCATCGTTTCAACTACTGGCTGCGGCCGCACAAATGAGAACGTCGAAGCCAGGATCGGGAAAGCGAGACAGGCTTTCATGAATCTGAAATAATTAGTGTGCAAATCTACTACACTGCACTCAGCGTAAAGCGTGAACAACATCCGAATTTTCAACACCAATCCAGTCAAGTCAGTGCTTCTATATGGTTCAGAAACTTGGTTCATTACGAAAAGCATTTCCAACAAACTACAGACATTCGTCAACAGCTGCCTGCACTCGTTACTGAAGCTTAGATGGCCAGAAAGAGTAAGTAACAAGGATCTCTGGCTGGCTGGCAACAAACCAACCAACAGCCTTTCGCCTAACAAATATGCGGAAGAAAGTGGAGATGGATTGGATCGGATATACACTGAGAAGACGGTTTGGGGATATCATGAATCAAGCCAGGACGTCGAGTTGGGCGTCCGAGAGGAGGGTAACATGGAGGAGAGCGTGTGAGGAAGAAATGAAAGGTAATGGGCAGTTGTGGGGCTAGGTTAAGAAGACTGGAGAGAAGAGAGTGGAATGGCGACGTGGTACTGAAACCGTATCTCCTACTAGGAACCCAAGAGATAAACAATAATAATGGATGTCAGGAGTCAACTGTCACGAAATCCTCTTCAATCTAGGTTTCATCTTTGTTGGCAGTGGGTTTGTGCCTCATTGGTCTAGGCAGTTAACTTTTAACCGACAAGTCACGGGTTCGAAACCAGCTACACCCACCATGGCTCCAATACGATTTGTATAAATCAACTTCGATATTTCGTAACAGCTATGTATCGGATTACTTTAATGAAGTCTTCCCTGTAGATCACAATGATACAGTACTTAATAGTGGTGTCAGCAATGCCAAACCAATGGATACAGTATTCATAACAAAAGAAACAGTCTCACAGTTCCTCATTAATCTTAAACTTGGAAAATCCGAGGGACTCTATGAGTTACACTCTATATTGATATCTTTGCTGGCGGATATTATATCTGGGCCAGTCGCTGGTCTTTTCATTATGTCCCTATCTTAGTGTTATGGGTTCGATGCGCTTATAGTATATGTATATATTCCGAAACGAATATAATACGCGCGCTTAGCTGATAGCTAACTTGGTACGCAAGAGACACTGGCTGCAACCCCGGGACGAATAGAGAGAAGATCGAAGCTGGTAGGTGGGAGAGTGGTTTTACTCCGAGAATATAATATAGTAACAATGAATCAATCCAAAACACGTGAATAAGTATACACATGAAAACTGACTTTGTCCGCAATTGGAGAAATTCGCATAGTAAAAGTTAACCAATCAGCGAATTACATTACAATGGAGACAGAAATAGACTATTAGTCATACCGTAAAAATAATGTGGGAATGATATGTTAAAATGTTCGGATCGATAACAATGTTTTATACAAAACTGGGGCATCACAACACTTAGAACCGCCACTCTAGAGACTGGAAAGATGCCATAATCAGCCGAGTTTTTAAGGCAAGTAGTCGCCAGTTGGTGGCTAACTATCGCCCTATGAGTCTAACTAGTATAGTTATCAAGGTTTTAGAAAAAATTATTCGTGATAAGGTACTTAAACATGTTGAATCAACTAGTCTGTTGGTACCATAGCAACATGCTTTTCGCACTAGACGCACCTGTTTAACAAACTTCCTTATGGCAAGGAGGGAATGGATTGTAGCCCGTGGTTGCAAGCTGCCAATAAATACCGTATTTATAGACTTCAGTAAGGTATTCGACAAAGTGTCGCATGTGAAATTACCAGGATAGCTCTCCTCTTTTGGGTTTGGTGCTTCATTACAAGCCTGGATTAGGGACTATCTGTACGATAGAAGGCAAAGAGTGAGGGTTAATGGGATACTGTTCGAATGGAAACCTATGATGAATGGATTTCCTCAAGTAAGAATCCTAGGTCCACTACTTTACTTGCTACATGTCAACGAATTACCAAAACTACTCAACTCATTAGTGTTGATATTCGCCGATGATGTAAAGGTTTGGAGAGCTATACGTAATGATGCTGATAGGCATACACTACAAGTGGATTTGGATGAACTGGTAGGCTGATCCAAACGTTGGTGCCTGGAAATCAACTCTAATAAAAGTGCAATAATCCACACTGGTCATAACAATTGTTTCCGGTATACCGTTGATGGTACACCAATACTCCCAGTCTTTGAACTGAAAGATTTAAATGTCATCATAAGTCATGATTTGAAAAACCTCGGAGAGATGTAATGCAGCTGCAGCAAAGGGCTTCCACGTATTATGCTCCACCCGCAAAGCTTTCAAAAGTTTCGATCAAGACATGTTCAGAATACTCTATTCTACTTACGTTAGACCTCACTAGGAATACTGCATTCAGACTGCCAGTCCATGTCTAAAAAGGATACTGACGTACTCAAACGTGTTCATAGGGTAGATACTAAGCTTATGGTAGGACTTTAGAATCTGTCCCCTGAGGAAGGACGAGATCGGCTAAACTTATTTCCACTATCTTACCATAAAAAACGGGGTGATCTTAAACTGGCATTTCGTATCCTTAGTAATGACTTCGGTAATGATATATGCTATCTTTTCTCCCCTGCTAGGATTGACTATCTATGAGGGCATCACAAGAAAATTCGAAAAACTGCAATCGGATCAACTTAGAGTAAATCTGTGTTTCTCCGATAGTGTAGTCAACGCCTGAAACTCCTTACCTCAGCAAGTATTATCACCATCTTTTGTCAACGCATTCAAGGAGAAACTAGATTTTCACAGGGATATCTTCTGCAAGAATTACCACAGGTCAACTGGCCTACTATCCTTATAACTAATAACTGAAAACTTTATGTCAAAACTCTATTCTTGGCGAAACTATCCATGACATAACAAATTCATAGTGTTTCGTACCTTCACTTTACGCCCCGTCAGTGTTTCAATAATACGATTTTCTCCGTCTATGTATCGTTTACACTTCATTTTCACATCACCAGAACCTGAAGCATCGATCATATCCACAATTTTCGGTCTTCCATCCGGTGTAATCTAAATATTAGAGCAAAATGAATTACAAATAACTTCTATTTGCTTGAATATATATAAACTAGAAATGTTTTGTAGGGCGAAATTCAAGGAATGGGTAATACATTTCTGAAGGAATGAAATAACGCTATGAAAAGAGGACTTGTCTAGTGATTTAAACTTAATTGTTGAGTTAAAAAGTAATTTTTTTGGAGGCCACCAATTTTTTATAGCCCAGTCCAACAGAGAGACATTCACAAGTTGAATAAGAATGGAGAGAATGAACATGCTTGACGCATACAATTCACGTGGTAATTCACTACAGACTCCAACATCCCTACGGGGGTTCGATTATAGAGACTTCAACAGAGTTATATACTTACTCCGCACTCTGTAGGTGGAGTTTAATGCCGTTTAATGTCATCTGACCTTACAGGGATTGACCTGGTCACAGAAGAAATTTCGGTAGTCCCAGAATATGCAGATGACGTAGTTCTGTTAGGTGAAGACACTGACAAGATGCAGAGTTCTTTAGACACCTTGAGAGGCAATCTGAGAATGTTTAGAATGCGTTTCTCGTCACACAAATGCAAACCGCTGCTCCAAGATTGGTCTTCAACGGTGCCCCGGTTAACAATAGAGAAGGAAGTGGTTGAGTGCGTTGAACAGTTCACTTACCTGGGAAGTCAGATCATTTCTGGTGGCTCAATGGCCGACAAAATCTATGCACGGATACAAACGTTTCAGCTGGCTTTCACCAACTTACACCATATATAACGCTGCTGAGATATCCGATTGCCTATAAAGGGCCAGGTGCACTGTGCAGCAGTCCACTCTGTTCTGCTCTGTGGCTGTGAAACAAAGCCATTAAAAGGGAGAAGACATGAGAAGTCTTCAAGTGTTTGACCACCGTTGCCTTTGTAGCATAGGCTGTATTCCGTGGTGTCACCACGTGAGTAACGCAGAAGTCAGGTGTAGAGTTTTAGGCAGGGGAGGTAAGGCAGTTCATGTATTCGTGAACCTCGATCGACTGAGATGTCCAGGACATGTGTTACGTATGCCTGACCACCGTCTGCCTCATCGCACAATGTTAACCGAAGTAGGTTCAAGCTGGAAGAAGACTGAGGGTGGCCAGGCTAAAACATGGTATAAATGCATGAAGTCCTTGACTGCTCGTTTGAGCCATGCAGGGTGATGCAGACTAGACGGCAGGGGTCCGTAGGATAAGAGAAACGAATGGTTGGTCCTCATTCCTCCTCCCTCTCTTTTACTACTTTCTACTCCTTTAGAACAATTTTTCTTCCGTTCTTCATTTTATCATCTTATTACTTGATATGCTGTTGAGATGTGGCTACTTGGACCGTTATGCAGTAATGCCTGGTCCAATGTTGATTTTGATGACCATGATGATGTCTATGCCAGAAGTTGAAGCTGACTAGAAACGAGTTTTGAACTGAGGAAGACTGAAGACGTTCTCCATTATCTGACCCGCAACCAACTAATCTCTACTTATCACCAAAACACCCTCCTTTAAGTCTAGACGCCCAACCTGTACATTCAAGTCCCCAGCTAGCATTACGCCACTGCCGAACGCACCTGGTAGAGATTAATCAGTTGATGGTAGAACTCATCCTTAAGTGCATCTGACTCGTAGTCAGTCAGGGTTTAGGCAGGGATGAGAAAAGAAAATCGTTTGCTTCTCCAGTTACTTCTCAATTTAATCGCACTGTCTAGTCTAGCAGCACGTGAACAACTGCCAACGGGGATCGGGTTGACAAATGCATACATGACTCTAGCAATTGGTGCAACATCAAGAAGGCTGGTTGACGATGTTGGAGTCTCTGGATAGATGTACTGTGATTTGAGGGTATTCGCACAAAGTTATGGAACAACACTTACCTAATTCTGTGGGAAGACTAATTTTGATGGTGTTGTGATTTCTGAGTTGGACGTTGTAAACAGGCAGCTTTCATTGTCATTCTAGACGACGTTATCAGCAAAAACTTATGAAAGAAATCTTGTAGCTTTTCCTGATGTCATTAGGTATAATTTGTTGTTGCTGTTATAATGTTGTTGTTGTCTGCACATGTATTTCGGTTGACTGTCTTGCTGACCTGAACTTTAAGGTCTTTGTTGCTTCTTATGATTCATATTGGTCGGTCAACCAGGTCAATGCCAACTGCCTACTGATCGCTGCCTAACCTCACTACCGAACTTTTAAAAGTTTTCTAGCATTCTATGTATTTCTTCTATTAAAGATTTCGTTATTTTCCCCGTCAAATTAATGTCCACAATAGTCTACATGCATTGATATAAGCTAGGGTACACCATCATGCTTCAGTGTTAGTCACGCACTGTTCTGAGGGAGAAACGCTCCTATTCTTATTCAGTCCAAGTGTCTCATCGCGTTATTATCCTTCGCATATCCAGTATTATTCATTCGCTTGCTTCAAGAATTGACGGCAACTAGTGGTGTCAGCCAGGAATACCCCCTATCGCTGTTCCTACTTACCTACGTTATATATATCCTAATGTAAACAGCCTCGGGTATGTCCGACTTCACAGAGATTGATCTACTCCACGGAATGCATCTGAATGAATAGGAGTGTGCGAATGGCACTGTCTTGCCACGTGAAGATGCTGAAAAAATGCAGCGCGTTGAACACAAATCTAAGTATGTTTCCCCAGCATCATTTTACACCTGTCAAATGTAAGCTGGTGCTAGAGGATTGGTCTGCAACCACTCCAATATCAAGGATAAGGAGTAGTACGGTGGATTCCGTTGACTGCTTCACTTACTTGAGGAGTTGCACTAGCTGCTGAAGAAATCTCAGCTCAGATTTAGAAAGCCCGCTTCGCACTTGCTAACTTATATCATATATGTTTTCGACTGGCAAGCTATTCAACTATCTATAAAGGGACAATTGCACTGAACTGCATTTCCTTCTGACCCGTTATGCGGTTGATGCATGGCCATTAAAAGTAGGACATGAAGCGATTACAGGGTTGTATACCACAGATGTCTTCGCACTATTGCCTCGGTTTGGTGGAACCAATATGTCAGCAATGTTCAGGTTAGGGGAAGGGTACTAGGTGGGACAAACAATCCAACTGGCGAGGTCGTGAACCTCAAAGGGCGGTGGCCCGGCACGCACAATACATATCCAAGCCACCACCACCACTGAGTGTATTCATATTGAAACCCTGACTTTCATGGCTTCAGTAGGCTACAAATATCCCCTAAAAGGCTCCCACACCGCTCACAGTTAACTCGCCCTGGGAGCAGCTGCAAGACGTGGAGAGGTAGCCAGTCTATGGCGTGGTACCGCGGGACAAAGGATAGTATTGTTGGATTAGTGTCCGTCGTTACCTTACAACTCTCTATATTATGTAACTCAGCGATGATAGCATACATGCTTCAGCGTCGAGACTAGTGGCGATCGTGCTCCACCTTTTTTCTTCCATCATGAAGGAAAGTAGTGAATCCTTCCCTGAATGTTTTCTTGAGACTGCCGCCTCATCAACCCGTTTCGGTCTTCATTCCCATTCTTTGCTCCGTTGTTTGTATCTTCTTTTTGTTGCTTTATTACTTTGTATGGTGCATCTCTTGATGCCTATGTTCTACCAAGTTTGTGTCCCGAATAGTGACAACAATATTAATTGCACTGAGGAAAAACCTCAAGGACGATTCCGTGTTTTCACTACTGAATATGGCTTATAGGCAAGAGCAATAGACTTTGAAGCAAAACGTCATGGGTGCAAATCTCATCCCATCCACTTCACCCTGGTTAACTGGGTAGTATCATAAACCCTCACACAGTTAGTGTGGCTTATATTCTAGTTAATAAACCCGCACCAGGTTGAGTTACATTACAGCTTACCACTTGGTGAACTGGAAGTTCATGAAAACCATCTCCCTGTCCCATTTAAGCGCTATGTTGTTTCTATATGTCAACTGTCCCATTTAGTACTGATATATATTTTACTTTCGCGCTAAATGCTTTGCTGGACAATGCTTGCGTGAATATGTAGGAGGACCAGTAGAATTGCCAAGTTTTATTACGTGGGTCTGAAGCGATTATCAAAATAAACATGCGCGTCATTTCGACATAAAAGTGTACATATCAGTGACCCTTTATGCTAGACTTCAGAGACACAAACAAAGCATTTTTGCTCACTGTACGGACCATTCGACTTTAACAATTTAATTGTTCATGCCCTGGAAGACATTTCGTAAGATAACAAGTAAATTGAGTGGTGCAAAAAAGTTCAAAGTCTGCTATTTGTAATTACCCAGAGAAAAGTTAAGACCACAAAAGTTTAACTAAAACTCTCTGCCTATTTCAGCCAAAAATCACTCCAGACCAACTTTAGACGCCAAGAAGTTTGTTTTCAGCTACATACCTGAAACAGTATTTTCGTTCGGAGAACGTCATGTAACAAAGTAACAAAACTTAGAGAAAAGTCGCTTTACTGTACATTACAGGCGTTCTAATGGGGTCAAAATTTGAGTACAACTAAAAACGAATGTCTGCTACCCACTATCTTATAAGCAGAGAAGACATTTTCTCTTTCAAGAGTCACGTTTTGGATGTGGCTTCGCGTCAATGAGGCGCATTCGGTGGTATGATGACAATACATGGTGAACTCACAATATTTTCTAACGATAAATATAACCTTTACTGCACAACCTTATCTTTCGAAAAGCCAGCGGCAGCAAACGTTGCGTTGCACATATGCGTAAGCTAGTTTCGCTATACCGAGATGGTAGTGTACGCAACATGAAAAAAACATTTCCTATTTTATAACACAAAATAGATCCGTACAAGTTTATATTATACGTTGTAACGTGAAAGTATACCTTTGCTGATGATAGATTGAAATAGATAGAATTCAGACTTCTAGTGTATATTCGGTTCTGTTTCCCACACCCTGGTCTTTCCATACGTTACTAAGACCAATAAAAGCTCTACAACTCAAGACTACAGTGGGATAATCTATTTTTTAATATATTACTCAGTAAGAAGCGCAGTGGTATTCAGTAGCAAATGATCGCGAACAGGTGGATAAGTAAACTTTTACCATATGATTAAGCGTGAGGTTTAAGCCTGACGTGGTACCACCCGTGCATTCAGTTAGAAACTAGGGTGAATTTGGTCAGCAGTAAATTACTCAAATATCACGAATAGGTGTCCGAAAAATAATGAGGTACAGGTGTTTGTAGCCAATTACGAAAAATTAGCGCCAAGAACCGAAAATAGCGTTACGAAAATGAAAATATTTTGTATGGTTATCGACGCCGAAAAATCTCACATTTTTAAGTAATAAGGTTTCTAACCTGTAGGCCAGCAGCAGTTGGATCAATACCTGTATCCCACACTGCAATCTTAGTTAGAGATCCATCCCATTTTCTATGGTCGTTCAGAAAGAGATCCGCATTAATCTGCTTCTTAGGCAGTAAACTTGAAAAATCATGAGACATCTTAAGTAACGAAGAACTTGAAAAAGTACGAAAACGTATATGCTCTTACCCGACCTTGTAGGAAACATGCCTTGGACATTCAATACTCAATGCCAGAATTAGATTCAGATTTGTTGGTTGCGAATAGGAGGCTGGGAGCCTATATTTACCCTTTTCTGGTAGACTTCTATGTGGTTGTCCAATCCTTTTTGGACGAGTCAGTTGATAATGCAGGCAGCAATTCTTCCAGGAGTCGATTCCAGGCGCTGGCTACTCGATGTGAGAACAAGTACTCTGCGGAGACTACGTCCGTTCTTTTCTTTTGTAGCCTCGTGCTATTTCCTCTGAGGTGGTCTGACCTGGTGGGGAGCAAAAGAGGAGATAGATCAGGTCCAAAGTCATTTCGTAAGATCCTGTATAGCATGATTAGGTCTCCTCTCTGTCTGTGATTGGACAAGGTGAAGAGGCTCAGCTCCTTAGGTCATTCTTCATGGGTGAGGCCAGCCGTCACAGGTATCTTACAAGTGGCTGCCCTCTGAACTTGTTCCAGAAGGTCTGCATCACCTTTCAGGCAAGGATATGCCACCTATGTACAGTTTTCTAATTTAGACCTAACTAAGGATGTGTATAGGATGGGGAACATATCACCGCTTATTTTCTTAAACGTTCTACGCGATGGCTCAACTGACAATGAGCCATGGTTTTCAAGTCATAACTGACTGTGGGTCAGTACTGACGGTAAAGGAGTCCCATAAACATTGTAGGTGTTGCTGTGTGCCCAAGTGCAAGTGAAGAGTTGTGAGTTGATCCTAACTCTTTGTCTCCTATCAACAAGAAAGTCTTATCCATGCAAGCAGATTACCAGTGGTTCTGAAACTTTCCAGTTTCCCGAGTCACCTGGAATGAGGTACTTTGTCGAACGCCTTACTAAAGTCAATGGAAATGACATCTACAGGTATCCTGTCACCTTTAGACTTAACCCAACTTTCTCTGGCTGTAACAAGGTCTGTCATGCAAAAGAAATCTCTACGAAAACCGTGCCGTGAATGGGACAGCAGAGTGTTGGTCTCTAGGTGGACTATGGAGGCCTTTTTGGCTACTCTTTCTAGGATTTTCACCACGGTGCTAGTCAAATTTATTGGTCTGTAATTTGATGAGAGCTGCCTGGTACTTACCTTGTGGATAGGTGTTACCGTGGCATTCTTCCAGTCATAGCGGAGTGTGCCCTTACTGTGAGAGTATGAACGTGTAAGTCACTGTGCCCGCCACATATGGTGCAAGCTTTCTGAACAGCTCACCCGGTCCCGTTGATTTTCCTACATCGAAAGTACTCAATGTCCGAAATGCATCACTACGACCGTCATCCACAGAGTTTATTCTGTTGGATATCAATACTTTAGGATTTGTCCTGCTGCGAACTTTACAGACGCAAAGACCAATCACTAATTATTCGGACTTGTTATATACCCACGAATACGAGACCAAGGAAGAACACAATAGCGTAGTCGGATGGAATAGTATATTTGGATGGTTGTGCCAAAATACCGATGCGTTCCAACTAACTGGCTGGAGAGTCGAATACGAGCAGTGCAACGTAACACGACAGCGCGCCAGGATGGTTGACCGGGTGCCTTCGGCTTAGCGAGTCCAGTTAAACTATCAAAGTCAGCATCAATGTTGAAGGTCGTCAAACCCTATGCTATTGATTTTGGGGAAGTGTGTGACGCTACAATACTTCTATCGTTGGATTAGTGTCCACAGAAGATTCCTGTGTGAAGACCTCAGCAAAATATCCAGTCATGGCCTCTGCTTTTTCCCTAGAATCTTCAATCAAACAGTCATTTTTTGTCTCATTGATTGTGGCGGGTATACCACGACAAGTCTTATTTCTATGTTTCAAACGGGAAAATGACTTCTTCGGATGCTGTAATGCAGCCTGGGCAAGACGTCTTTCAAAGCATATAGCAGAAATACGTTTGCTGTGGGCTTCTTTGTAGTGCTTCACCACTTTAGGTGTACCCAGGTGGGTCGTAAGACTCCAACACTTTTTCCTACGTTGTCGCAAGATTTGGACTTCTTGGTTTATCCACGGAGGACGGTGCTTCCATCCCCTCGGGACAGTCCACGGAATGAACGGTTTGGTCACTCGTGCATATAACTGTTTGACGGCTTACCGCGCACCTTCAAATGAGGCTTCTGAAATGACCGTACAGTCATTCGAAAGGGTTACCAGGTTAATAGCTTCCATATTCACTTCCCGTATGTTGGGTCTACCTGGGGCATCAGCCTCGTACAAGACATCTACTGTGAAGCTGATGATCACAGCGTGATCACTTTTGCCAGGGGGTGTAGGCGCCGGATAAAGTATGTATCATCGGTATATGAAAATACCAAGTCTAGAACTGATGGAGCATGCTGATGATCATATCCGATTGGTGTCCTAATGTGCTGTGTGAGGGCTAAGGGAATTGATGTCTTCATTGGTCAAACGAATTACATGGTTCTTTTGTTGTTGGTCTACCCCAGTCAACTGATGGAGCGTTGGAGCCCCCTACAACTGGACGTCGGCATTCGTCTGTCCGGAGGGTCAGCTTATTCAGGAGGAAGTCTGCTACCTTACATTCAGGACTTCAATATATTACGGTTACGTTAACATCTTGCCCCTTGCATTTTAGTCGGATCCAAGAAGAGAGCCAGGTTTTCGAGACGGCAATAATGTCAGAGCTCGCGTTGCTTATCACATTACTAAACTCAGTCCACTGGTTTAAAAGAATACGTGTACTTGCGTACAGGTCAATGAAACTACGTGGATGAGTCTCCATCCTATCCATAGAGGCTTTGGCATCATTTGCTGCCAAAACCTCACTACATGAAAACCCACTACTTTCAGATCTTGCTCTCTAGCTGCTAATCTAGATTTTAGTTCTCCTCCTCGTCTTTTGACTTGATCAGCAAGAGCCAGATCCTTTCGCACGAAAGCCCTGGATCCTTGAAGTCTGTGAGCATTCTTCGGAATCTGATTCCTCCCACCTGCTGGCCTGAGGACGAATTTAAGTAGCTGAAACTTATTTTCAGTAATGACTGTTTCCTGTTTTTCTACTCTATATGTCTCGAGTAGGGTGACTCCTGGCACTTTTTTGGCAAAAGCTGGTTTGCCAAACTTTGTACCTTGCCAAGATCATGTTCGAAACGTTTACGTGGTTCTGGGTCTACTTGCTTCTACTCCGTGGAAGATTACGGACCTGTCAGGGAGCTCTACTTTTTCTTTGCCCTGTGAAGTGATGATAGCTGGTTCGGTGACCGTTACTGGCTTCTTAGCATGCCGTTTATACCCAGTTACTTGCTATTTCTCAGGATCGGGCATGCAAGGTTTACTAAAGCCCAATACAGTGACTCTGACGCTGACAGCCTCATAACGGACTTGCATCCTATTCTGTTTCGCGCCTGTCAATGTCTGGGTTGCCGAATTGGGTATGACCTGTGTCCTATATGGTTCCGTGATTGAAACTGTGAGCGCTTCACTCCTGTTTCTTCCACCTGAAGTAGACCGATTCTTACGGTCAGCATTTTCCGGACTGGGTCTGCCAGCTCCGGGAATGCGAGATCCAGAAGGTGCTCGCTCCACGCCGCTTGGTGTAGTTTTTTCTACGTCGCTGTCAGCAAACCAAGTTCCTAAACGTTTGCACAGCAATCCGCGTGTCAGTGGATCGTGTCGTCGCCACTGTCACAGTTGTCGGCTTTGGCTTCCGACGGCAGTTTCTTAGTTACCGTATTTAGTAGTTTCTTTGCTTCTCCTACTGGAGTGAGGATATCCTAGCGGCACAACATACAAAGCCAGATACCTTCTGCGTTGTTGTACCTCTTACATGCTGAGGGTGTGGGGCTTGTGCAGTTACCGAGAAACCAGCCCCTACATTCGCTACACTGCATATCAGAGGCCACTGTGTAGTAGCACCCGGCCTTACCACACGCATTTTACGACACTTTTAGCTCACTATGGGGCAGAAACTACAACAATTCACCCTGTAAAAGTTCCTATCTCACGTTGCTTGAATAGTATTCCTATTAGAGCAAAAATACATTGATTTTTGATGTGCAACCACAAAAAATGACAAGAACCTAGCTTAATGTGGAAGGTCACCCTCCTCTTCAAACAGTGGTGTGTGCAAAGAAAATCAATATTTTCCACCTCAACACTTGATTCTTATATCTTATTCAAGCTTGTCCCTATTGTATGCAGGTCAACTTCCAACATTATTCTGGTTGTCAAATGGTTTTCAACTGTTCGGAAAAGGAATAGAAAAAGCCTTCGCTTAAATAGCGATCCTCTGGTTTTGATCTCTGTTGGAATTAAACTGGGATGATAGGAAACTTGTTGAATCGGAAGAGGAAGTTGGCTGTAGTTGAGCCAACGCACATGACATAAATAGGCATTAATTCGGAGTTCAAAAGATTCAGACAAAGTAGTCCGAATATCTACAGCACTGTCATTGCGAAATTAAACAACTCTTGGTGGGTAGAAGTAGAATACTCTCATGACTGGCGTCACTGCTCTAGACATAATTTCAAGGCATGTCCCCCAAGGTCAGTGTCACAACTAAAATGTTTGGAGTATCATAAGCCATCACAAAATCCCCTTTAATTCATTTATATTTCTAGCTCAAATGCTACCAGTTGTCACTTATGTTTTAGACCCGATTCTTCGGAAGAAGAACGTCGATGACATCCAAAATTGGAGGGTAGTAGGCAAGGAGGCTGGCTGTACACCACTCCAATGACTTGCAGCAAACTGAACTTTGGTCGTCTGCAAACCATTTAAACTTCAACCTGGAAAAGTACAAAGTAATGCACGTTAGTATTCGCGAAGCAAGTATGGCCGAAATCCAGTGCTGCTTGAGCAGCTGATTACTAGTTATACCGCCAGAACATTAAGACAGTGAGTTACACTCATGGAACTATGGAGGACGTCACTTATTCCATGGGTTGGGCTGCGAGTGAAATAAGAAGCCCGGTCCAAGCATCGCAACGTGTGCTACATCTCCCCCCAGATAGCGTTTTGTATCATCCAATTACGTTTGTTTTTGACCTGAGAGCTGACACAGTACCAGGAGACAGACGAGGGTCACTAAACACTACTCTGTGATCTCTTCCGGGAATTCCGAGTCAATTTGAAGAGTGAAAAAGGTGAAAACGAGGTTAAGTATGCCATAGTTTCTAGTCGGTTGCATTACATGCTGGTGACATCCACCAGAATCTAACACACTAAAAAAATTACCAAACGGCCTAGAGGAAGTAAGTGACTGCCACCTGATGTCAGGCATATTAAAGTCTCGGTATATAAGTTTTATGGAGTACAGTAGTGTTGATGCACGAGTGAACACTTCTGCAAGCCTGTCATCATAATCTACAATACAGCAGGAGGACGGTAGTCACACCCTAATAGGAAAGTTACGGCAGTTGGAAACTTCTCCACAACCCACACTGAATCACTGAGCAAATTAAGTTATGGAGCTCTGCGATTTGCCGCAACAACGTCGAACCCGATATAAATGATGCAACTACCACCTCTATCATTATATTTATCTCCTCTAAACAAAGTATGATTGTTGACAGAGACATCATTGTCAGGAGTATTTGAATTGCACCAAGCTTCGGTGGTAAATATTCGGCAGGGGTTGGGTACAATGGACGACATGGTGATCTTACTCATTTTGTCGCGTACGAAACAAACGTTAATCAAGCAGAAGGTCGAGGAATCGGATAAGCAGTAGTACTTAAACTCGTTTTCGAAAAGCTAGTTCTAGTAAATTAGGTTGAACTGCAGTGATGAGAAACATGCGGTAGAATTTAATTTCGGGGACATATTCGGGGAATAAGATATTCATGGGTTGCAACTAATACTATCCTTTATTGTTTCAAGTGTGTGTGAGCCAGGGGATGGCAGGTTGGTGCAACATCTTCCTCGCCACTGTAGCGTTTTTGAGTCAGGACTAAGTATTCTCACTGTAAAATAACTCTGCACTCCTTCGACTTTCAGTCTATCCGTGACCCGTATACTGCCTTAGATAAATGAACAATATTCGAGCGGTGGTCGGACACATGTTTTAGGTTCGGTACCATAGGAGTTCCGCAATAAGAAACCCACCACTCTGCGTGATTTCGACCTCTGTGCGGGTACGTGCCCAGAAAAGGTTAGGTTGTGAGAATATCGCAGCCGTAAGTCTTGTATAGACTTCAGTTTTAGGAGTGAATTCTTGGCTATCATTAAGTTTAGTTCAAGTGTATAGTCACCTATGCACATCCAGCCACATTTTCCTGTGCTAAATTTGAGTCTCTAGGTGTTGCACCATGTGCTTACGTATCTTAGTTCCTCTTGCATAGAACTGACAGTCGAGGCTAAATCACTTCTAAGGTATGTGCATAGTACTTTTAGGTCACCTGCATATGAGAATGGCTTGCGTACCTTGAAACACTGACATACGCTATTGATATGTGTTATGAAGAGGAGTGCACCTAGGACGCTGCCCTGGACAACTCCACTTCTTATTGGTCTAGACTTTGAGATAGTTGAACCAACTTTTGCTATTTGATAACGGCTACGCAGAAAGGATTTTTGCCGGTCTAAGTGTGGGTTACAGATCCCGAGGGACTTTAGCCTACTGATAAGCAAGTTGTTTGGGACTCTGTCGAAGTAAAGTATTATCACTAGCTTTTTCTGATCCCTTTCGCTGGTGGCCTCGTCAAGAAAGTCGAACAGATTTGTGGTGCAAGATCTTTTTTCCGAAGGCCATACTGTGACTAGTAGATATGGTTAGATTCCAGCAGGCAATCAAAGATTTGATTTTTAATCACCTTTTCTTGAATCCTCGAGATGACTGAAATTATATTAATTGGTCTGTAATTGCTAACCCTGGTCTTTGCTCCTGACTTATTTTTTGGTGGCATATGAGTAGTTTTCCGTTTATCAGGATATGTCCCAAAATCTAATGAGAGGGTAAATAGTTTGAATGGTAGAACTGCCATATCCGTACCAGCCTCTCTGTAAATTCATGACAACATCTCGTCTGTCCCGCAGCTGACACTTTCATCTAGGGTTTTAATCGCATCGTCAATGTTGTTCACACAGAATTCTGTGCTACTACTACTGGTAGTGGCTATCACGATGTCTGGAGCTAGAGGCATGTTAGTACTACAAATGACCTTGATCTTTTAATAATGTGATGTAAACTGTGGTAACAGCAGTCCACTTACGGCAAGAGTGGTTGAACGTGCATTGGAATACAATTAGAAGATACGTTCGGCCTTAATGTTGACGCCGTGCTTTCCTAACTGTAGTCTGCTGTAGTTCAACTTGCTTACGTACGCAAAATTTCTGCATCACGTCAGACATGCTTTTTATCGTACGCTTTGCTGAAGTTTTCGGTTTTCGTTAGTCTAATACTTTCAGGTGTTAATGTTTTCTTAGAAGAAAGTATAAAACACTTCAACGTCTGTATGGGTAAGAATTATTAACTGTCTAATCAACTTATTTATTGTTTCATCTACCCTGCACATTACGTAGTATTTAATAACCTAGCGTACATGACTGGGGGGCAGTGATAACTCACCAGAAGATAAGATCAACTGCCCTTGCTTATATGACGTTAGTTTCATGCAGCCTACATTTTCCTCATTTGTGATGGTGCTTAAGTGGAAAATAAGTGAAAGTAGGAGAAGTAATAATATTAAGAGTGTAATGTTAATGAGAAGATTGTGAAAGGTCATCGTCTTAGCCTACTCCTCTTATCCTGTCGTGACGTCTTCGCTTTCCGATTCGTTTAGACTGATTCCATTTGAGAACCTCATTTCGATCCCGCGAGACGATGTCAGAAAGGTGTTTTAGGATATTTGATCATTTAATTCCAGCAACTATCTTGTTTGACTGACCTAAAAATGCTGTTATTAATATCCTCCCGTACCGGTTTATTGTCCTTTATTTAGGCCTAGGCCTGCTGTTATCCTTCGTAGCTCCTTTCTTGTTTGTTGCATCAGTTCCCCATTTATATGTGATTCTGTGAGTTGTAGAAATATGCTGAATGTTATACCATTCAAACTCCTTAAGGAATAGACGCCCTTCAAGACCGCACTTTTGTCACCCGCCCACCCTTCAATGCTATTGGAACGTTCAAACACTCGCTGAATGATTCACAATCTTCAACCGAAATTATCTAACCCTACTAAACTATGACGACAATGTGTAGCTATCCTGATGTGTTGTCTGATCACTGATAGGAATGTCGCGTGACGATCCAAGTTAGATCTACTAGGTGGATAGTAATCAGATTGCAAAAGCATATGAACGGACGAAGAATCCGAGTATACAAGTTATTGAAAACTTTCAAACCTTCGAAGTTAAAAAGTGAATATACGTTTGTTCCACTGTGATTGATTGTTTGTCCCTAGACCAAATTTCTTCAATTGTTGGTTCCCGTTATCTTGAGGACCTCTACAGGACAGTCTGTACCTTTCCACAGAGGTCAGACTAATACTCAGAGACTTCATGAGTTGGTCGCGCGTCTTAACTCGTTCTCCCAGAGTCTACCCTTAGACAAAATTTATCCGAGCCATAACTGCAGTTAGAGGTTGGAAGTGGCTTGGGATCCTCAGAAAATGTCAGTTACCTCAGTCACTGAAGGTTCATAGGTATACTGACCGACGTGCCTATTTGACCCATTAGTCCCAGCCTAACCTCAATACTAGCAATAGGATGATTCCGGTACACAAGAGAAATAACTTGAAGACGGCGTCCACGTTCGAAAACCTATATGACCCACTTCCCACAGACGAACAATAAGACAGAAGGAACTAGAGTGAAATGTACTCGCCCAACAGGCAGTTTGACATCTTTTCAGTCGGCGAAAAAGATAGTGTAAATTAGTGGACGCCAAACGAGCTTTCTGAATCGGAGCTGGGATTTCGTCAATAACCAACCTGTTCAGGCTGACGCAACTCCTCAAGCGAGTAAGCTGATACTATCTGCCCTTAAAGTGAGATTAACGGCAGGTCTGTTCTGAAACATCTTCTCAAGCTAGAACTATATTCATTTCTGTTCGAGACGTTCAGAAGACCTTACGTCTTCCCAGCGTCTTAGCCCAGCGGGACAACATCGTCTGCATACGCCAGGGCAGCAAAATAGTTTCCGGGGGTAGATCAACCCATGCGGTGCTGGGATGCATTGCGTGGAGAGGCAGACTCCTCTCCATCTATCGACATTTTCAAGAACAGGCCAGGCAATCAAGTGGTGACTAGTCGGAATGCAAAGTGAACCGAAAAACCAACTGCTGTTATGCCATTCCACCACTTCTACCAGCACGCCAATTTTCCTCCTACTCTAATCACTTAAGTCGTTTTCATCCTCCTTACTAGGTATGAATCAACTTCGCTCACCTAAGTTCTGTATGCCTGTGCAACCCTCTCGTTTTACTTGGGTGGAAGCGGGTTACTGCATTATATCACTTTTTGTTGTCTTCTACTCATACACACTTGTCTTCCATGTTTACCTCTTCACTATCCCCAACTCTTTCTAACGACCAGTCTGGACAACTGTCTGGAAACTTGAAGTCTGAAGAACTCAGCTGCACCACAGTCCCAGGCAAAGTGACCAGCATCTAACCACCTATTGGGTGTACCAGAGATATAAAAGACGATTCTCTGGATCTACATTGGAATCCGTCAATGACGGGAAACAGTTCCGCAAGACCTAAAAATGAGCACGAAGAAATTAACTGGTTTACACCAGCTCGTTAAACAGACATTGGATATCTTTCATTCTCTTTTCTTGTTAATTTTCATCATAAAGACTATCAATTATGTGAGACGTTGTTCAAACGTTTGAAATTTATTTGTGTCATCATCCTATTATAAGAGTGAAATTTTTCAATTTTACCTCTTGAATACTGTCGTAATTGCCTTGATTAGTTGCCATCCTTTGGAAAAATGAGACCGATAATCTTTCATCACCACCAGATAAAGTCTTGATTCATTAGAGTCAGCAGTTGATCGTCATTCTATAGGTTATGAGTTCAAATACCACGCCATCTGCCAAGGTGTCAACAGTCAGACAGTACCACTAACCCTTGTATATGAGTGCATTTTTTCAGCACTAGTTCAAAATGCCAATTTTTCAGACTTTAAACGTCATTTCTTAGTGTATCCGATGTTCAATATCCAATGTATGTTTGACCAGCGGTTGTAAACCAGTCCATTTCATGCTCGCTTCTGAGTATTGTGGAACGGCTGCAGGCCTTTGGCGGGGTTACTATGTAATAGATCCAGCAAATCGTCTGGTATATCTCTGGTATACCCAACAGTGGGTTACGTGTTAGTTAGCTTGCCTGGAACTGCTGTGCGACTGGCTTCTTCACATGTCGAGTTGCCAGACAGTAAAGAACTGTTTATGAAGAGCAAGTTGAAAATAGATACTTTCCTACTCAAATCGCTGTTTTAAGCTAATTTCAACTTGTTCCTTATAATTGAGTACTTGATTTTCCACACTTTAAGCTAACCAGGTAAAAATATACGCGAAAATATAAGCTTTGTCATTTTGTATTACAGAGAAATAGCTTGAGACTTATGCATTAACAAAAATGACTTCAGTATTTTGCTTTCTCATTGAAATAAACTTTTATTTTCCTCTTTCGAGTAAGATGACTCTATATTTAGATCAGTTTTATACACGATATTTAAAGGTTTCGATCTTTCCATAATTTTTCTGCCAAATCGCCAACGTGGTTTCTCATGGGCTTTATTCATAACTTTTTCAACACGTTTTTCATAAGCTATTTGAGATTCTTCTTTCTGTCGCTGACGTAGAATAAAGCGTGTACGCTGTTCAACAGCTTTTTTAGCTTTAAGTATTACATTTCTTGGATAAATATTAAGCATTTCACTAAGTTCATCTATTGTTGTCTCTAAACGACTTAACATAACTAATATGTCCAATTTTGCTCCACTATTATTATTCCCATAAACTGATGTATAAACTTTCTGTACTTGTGTCTGTAATATATTCAACAGTAATACAATAGTTGGCTTCAATTCACGTTTATCTTTGTGTTGACTACATATAGACTGAGTATCTTTTACTTTAGATTCAGATGTAGATTTACTTATCGGTATTGTTTGACTGAATTCAATATCTTGAAATGATTCTATATTGTTTAAACAAAACACATTAGCATATTTATCCAGTAAAAGGTATTCATTTAAAGTATTCTTTGATATACTAAGTTGTTCAATATTTTGTTGTATTATTTGTAGATGATTTTTTTCACGTTCAATATGATTATCAACTTGAATTTTCTCTTGGGTTAAAATTTGCTTCAATTTAGTTATTTTACGTCGTACACTTTCATATACTTCATCTTGTTCTTGAACATTTTCAATTAAGGTCAAATTTGTACTATCTAATTCGGACAAACGATTAACTAGATCTTTTGGACTAGTAAATATATTTTCAAACATAAATTCATCAGAAATAATCATTTTTTCTTTATCATTTTCATTTATCAGTGAAGATGTTAGTGTTTTGTGTAGTTTTTTACTAATGTCAATAGTAGTAGTAGTACTGGTAGTAACAATTGATGTTACAGTTTCATCAATGATATCATCTTTCATTCTGTCAGTTAACTTGTCATGAGTGTTCAAGGATTCATTAGTATCATCAGTAAAGGTTAGTAAATTCTTCACATGATGTTCTTTAAATGTTCTCGCCATATTATTAAGAAAATCTCGATATACACATAAACGTAAGTATTCCTCTTCTAATTTAATGTATTCAGCATTCAAATGAGCCAGTTTATAACGTGTTTGTTTTATATCATCATCAATTTGAATTTTTTTACGCGCTTCACCTTCAGCTAAACATATCGCTTCAGTAGTATGTTGACATATTGTCTTTAAATATCTATCATACTCTTTATGATGATATAAATGATCTTTTTCTTGTTTTTTTATAAAGTTATATTCAATTTTTATTATTTTATCTAAACGTTTAACTTCTTCGTGTTTTACACGATTCATTAATTCTAATAGACAAATTTTTCGACGATTTTGAACAAAATGATATAGAGTATCAGTTGTTGTATCAAAAACATCATTATCTGTTATTTGTTTACATATTATTTTACTATCTATATTACCTTTTGTAATTATTGGGCCTGGATTTAGATCTTTTATTGATTTTTTAGGTAATTTTGATCTTGTTGTTAAAGGGATTACATTGGAGATGGTTTGATATGCTATCAAATTCTTTGGACCAAATAATACCCCATATTTATTGAATTCATCGAAATTCTCTTCAAGAATTAATTCATGAACATTTTGTGCTGCCATATACCTTTGTCTCATAGAAAAGGGTAATTTTTCACCAGAATATTTAGCTTTCATAAGTCTATCTTTATCTTCCTTATCTTGAGATAGATTAAGATCTTTAAGTCGGTCAATACATTCATTTTTTATAAATAAGAAAGGATTATCTGGTAGCTTATTAACTTGTAAGTAATGGGATGTTTCTCTTCTCTTCAGCTTAGATGTTGTTCTACTTAGTTGATGTTTATTAAAATCATCTACATATTTTAGAAATTCTCTTTGTGTTGGATAGTTAATATTTTGATTCAACGCTCTAATTTCTGTTAAACTTGATGTTGATTCATTAACTCCATATGAGGATGTACTAGTTGTAAACACCATTTCATGATTTATACAAGCATAGGTAAATAAAATCACAATAGTATCCCCTTTATTCTCTAATCAAGAAAGCCTACATCAACCTTAATAATTCAATTAAGCAGATAAACTAAGGAGAAATATCGATTAGGCATCAGGTGATCCTAATTTGCATTTCATTGGTTAGACTTCAATGTGTCATTGACATACAGAAAATTTATTGGCTGATTATACAGCCGACAACCACGAGCACACTGAGTTTCGGAGTGGCTATCATGAAGGCTCTCATGCAGTGGGAACCAGTCTCCTCTAGGATCATGACAACAAGATTCAAATCAAAAGGAAAGAAAGTCACAATCGTACAATGCTACGCACCAACAATTAATGCAGATAAAGAGAAGAAAGAGGAATTCTACAGATAATTGCAATTAGTACTAGACAATACTCCAGTTGGCGACATCAAAATTCTAATGGGCTATATGAATGCCAAACTGGGAGCAGACAACACAGGAAGAGAACTTATCATCATGGGTCGAGAAGCACTCGATGAAATGAATGAGAACGGAGAAGTGTTTGCAGAATTCTGTGCATTCAACGGTTTGGTGTATGAAGGCAGTGTGTACCAACACAAGAATATTCACAAAGCGACATGGATTTGATTTCACCAGATGGACACACTAAAAATCAAATCAATCGGAGGAAAGTGGAGCCGCAGCCTACTGGACACAGGATTAAGAAGAGGAGCAGATGTTGGTTCAGAAAACTCACTATCTAGTGCAAGGAACCTACTCTCAAAATCAAGTTGAAAACCTTCACAGAAGTTCCTGATAGACCACAGTTGAAGTTCAACACTCAGAACAGAAACTGAAGGACAAAACTACAAAGGATTTCTTCAAGTCAGCCATCAGAACAAAATAGGAGACATCAAGCAACATCTCTGAAGAAATCTGTATGGACGAGCTCTGCAACTCTTTGAAAGACATGTGGAAAGAAACCTGCACAACCGTATTAGGAAGGGAGAAGAAACAAGACAAGGAATGGAATGGATCTCCACAGATACATGGAAGCTGATATAGGAGGGAGAGGAAGATGGTGAAGCAGAAGATGAACCAGTGCAAGGGTGCACAACGTAAAGAAGAACTGAGTACAAAGTATAGAACACTGGACAGAGAAGTGAAGAAGAGTGCACGCAAAGACTAAAGACTTTTATACGACACCCTGGCAAGTGAAGCAGAACAGGCTGCAGGTAGGAGAGACAAAGACCTGAAAACATTATATCAAATAACCAGGTTACCATCTGAAAGGGAAGAGATCAACGCAGACAAAATCAATGAAAGACAGTGAAGGAAACCTAGATACCAAAGAGGAGAAACAAAGGAAACAATCGGCTGACCACTTCAGAAAACTCTTGAATAGACCACCACATACAAGTCGTTCAGAAATACTACCAGCAACTGCAGAACTACCAGTGGACACAGACCCTCTAACAAAAGCAGAAGTCCTGAATGCCATAAATCTGGGAAAGCAGCAGGGTTATATGAAATTCCTCTAAAAGCACTGGAAACAGATGCAGAGACAGCAGCGGACATGCTTACAACACTATTGCAGAATGTTCATAAGGAAGGAAGGAAGAAAGGAAAGGTACCTAGCCATTGGTTGGAAGAAGGGCTACCTTGTCAAACTTCCGAAGAAGGGAGACCTAAGCCTTTGCAGGAACTGGCGCGGAATCATGCCGCCGTCCACCCCAAGCGAAATAATAAGCCGCATCATCCTGTAGAGACTAAAAGGTGTTCTGGATTCAAAATTACGACCGGAATAGTCTGGCTGGCTTCAGAAAGAACAAATCATGCGCGGGTCAAATTGCCACGACGCTCTACGCATCATCGCAAAACAGAGAAGAGAATGGTAGTCAACTCAACTTCATCGATTTTGAAAAGGCCTTCGGAACGTCGACCGAGAAGTAATTTGGCAGTCAGCTGCTTCAACACTACTGTTTTAGTACCACAAACCTTTATCAACCTCATTCAACAGCTATATACTGTATGATGCTACATGCCAAGTGATTCACAATAGAAAGCCCAGTGACGCCTTCGAAGTGAAGATAGGAGTAAGATAAGGCTACCTTCTGTCACCAATCATCTTCCCGATAGTCGCCGAATGGACCTAACTGGATGATGCAAGAAACTGTGAGAAGCGACAAAATGTGCATACTTTGGCTGGACCGATGAAAAGATCCCAGAAGATTTGAATTTCGCCAACGATGATGATTTATGTCTAATGTCCCGTATCATAAACTCGAAGATCTACAGGCAAAAACTAACAAGTTGCAGAAGAGACATGGTGGCGAAGACAAGACTGACTTCAGGTGAGCATAGGGAAGACAGAGGTGATAAAGACACCCAGCCAACACCACCAACAGCAACAACAAGCACCAGTCACTATGAACGGGAGAAATCTAAACGAAGTTGTCTATTTCACCTACCTACCTACCACCCCACACATACTTGCCTACATACATACATACATACATACCTAGGCAGGCAGACAGCATCCTTTCAACTACAGGTGGCACAGGCACAGATGACGATGTCAGAGCCAGCCAGGATCGGAAAGACAGCATACAAGACTTCATCAGTCTCAAATAATCAGTGTGGAGATCTGCTCCACTCCACTCCACTCCACTGCACTCAGCATAAAGCGTGAACAATATCCGGATTCTCAACACTAATTCATCAGCCAAGTCAGTCAGTGCTTCATGTGATGCTTCACAGACTTAGTGCCTTACGAAAAGCATTTCCAACAAACTGCTCACATACATCACACCAACAACTGCCACATACACTCACTCCATACTGACAATGAAGATCAGATCAGATGAGATGAGATCAGATCAGATGGCGAGAATAATAAGAATAAGCAAGGAGGATTTCTGGCTGTTTGACAACGAACCAACCAAGAATCTATCAGTCAACAAATATGTGGAGGAAGAGAGTGGAGATGAGGTGGGTTGGATTAGACATACACTGAGAAGATGTTTTGAGGACATCACGCGTCAGGTGAGGCCGTCGAATGGAGGCCCTGAGGGGGAACGAGAAGTTGATTGTCGGAGGCGACGGTGACACTGAGGTGATAGTGTGAGGAAGAAATGAAAGATAATGGGCAGTCTTGGATCCATGTTAAAAGGGAAGACTAGAGAGAAGGGATAAATAATAATAATAATAAAGCAAACATTTTAATGCATTTCTTTCCCCTAATAAATTTGAACAAAGAAGCAAGAATGAACAGATATACAGAATGAAAATGATACATTTTGATTTTGCGGATGCGCATCAGGTGTATACTAGCTAAATTACCAAAGGGTTCTCCGGACTTTCAAATACATAAAAAACTTTAAATGAGTTTGAAAACCGATGAAACACGTTCTGAAATTTTGCGTCAACGGCAAGTCAGACAAGATAGTATGAACAACGAACCGTCTACTGGTTTACAACGGTTTAAGTTATCACACTTCATGTCAATACAACAAGATGAAAGTTAAAGAGATAAAGAAGAAAACAGTCAAAAGTAGTATATAGTCATAAAAAAAGAACAAGGGGAAATGCTACAATAATGGGAGTCAGTATGATGCTTAAAGTGATGAAAATGTATGGATACATCTATGTCATGGAGATCGACTGTTAGGTGAACGCTAACCAGGAAGTCTATATTCTTCTACATATGATGACACTGTGATACACGATGTGTGTTAAAAAGGCAATGAAGCCATCTAATATTCTATACCTTTAAAGATTACCTGTCACAGCTATATAGTATAACAGGACGAACTTTGACTGATTAAACTCAAAGTTTAATAGATATTTGGTTATCACAGTTGTGCCCTAAATAGCATATGTTGGCAAAAACTTAACGAGCCTTTTGTATCCATGCAGAAATTTTGCCGATCATTGACCTACCAGGGCTAAGCCAACTTTCCAAGTAAATGAAGTGGTTAGTACACTTAGCCATTTCATTCCCTACTGCTAGGCAGAGCGTTAATGATATCAAGTGTTGGAGCAACTATTTGCATTTGGGTGGTGAAAAAGGCATCCCATACATTTTCAAATGACCAGAAGCCAATGGATTTTATCGCTGACTTCACCTAACATGATAATGTCATCTGTATACATCAGATATATTATGAAGTCTGCTGTGACAAGATCAATCCCTGTGATATCAAGCAACGAAAGGGAGACCTCCGTAAGGATATCTGTGATATATATATATATATATATATATATATATATATATATATATATATATAATATTATTGTTTATCCCTTGGGTTCCTAGTGGAACATACGGCTTCAGTAGCACGTCTCCATTCCACTCTCTTCTCTGCAATCTATTGAACCTGGCTCCATGACTGCCCACAACCTCTCATTTCTTCCTCACACCATCTCTTCCATGTCACCCTTGCCTCAGACGCCTAACTCGCTGTTTTCCATCTGGGTTCCACTCTAGTACCTGGCACGTGATGTCCCCAAATCGTCTTCTCAGCACATGCCCAATCCACCTCCACTTCCTTCTGCATAATTGTTGAGTGATAGGTTCTTTGTTGTTTCGTTGTTAGACAGTCAGAGTTCCTTGTTACTTATTTTTATGATTCTAGCCATCTGATCTTCAGTATCGAGCCAGCGTAGGCAGTTGTTAATGAGTGTCTGAAGTTTGCTGGAAGTGCTTTTCGTAACGCGCCAAGTTTCTGAACCATACAGAAGCACTGACTTGACGTTAGTGTTGAAAATCGGGATCTTGTTCCTTGTGCTGAGTGCAGTAGATCTTCACAGTGGTTTCAGGTTGATGAACGCCTGTCTTGCTGTCTTTCCAATCCTGGCTTTGAGGTCCTCATCTATGGCTGTGTCGCCTGTAGTTGAAACAGTGCTGCCTAGATAGGTGGAAGAGGCTACTTCCTTTAAGTTTCTCCAATTGATGGTGATTGCAGCTTGTTGTTGTTGGTGGTGGTGGTGGTGATGGTGGCGTTGATTGGGTATCATCATCACCTCTGTCTTTTCTACGTTCACTTGAAGTCACGTCTTTGCTCCCTTTCCTCTTCTGTCATCATCATTGGAGAAATCCAAATTTTCTAGGATCTTTTCCCCGGTCCAGCGTATTCCCCTCTTCTCACTCCTCACTGGTTTTTGCATGATCCAGTCAACCATAATCATGAAGATGATGAGTGACAATAGGCGGCAGCCTTGTCTTACTCCTGTCTTCACTTCATAGGCATCACTGAGCTTCCCATTGTGAATTACTTGGCATGTGGCGTCCTCACATAGTTATTGAATGAGATTTATCAAGGTTTGTGGTATTCCGTAGTGTTGAGGCAGTTGCCAATATATATATATATATATATATATATATATATATATATATATATATATATATATATCAACATTTTACCCAGCGTTCAATATTTGGCATACCATTTGGTCAAGTCATGATCATAGGTCATATGAAAAAAATATGTTGAATATAGGTTACATCAGTTGGATTAAAGCAAATCAAAGTCACTGAACACGTTAAATAATAACGCAATAAAGATGGTTAATGAGGATAATGTTAACATTGAGCTGAAAATGGAATGGTTTAAAAACACATTATGACAGATTACCGCAGAAGTGAATTCATTCTTCGTAAGTATCACTTTTATTGGAACAAAATATGGTTATCTATAACTTGAAATATTATAATTTTGCTTTGAACTAAGAAAACAAATCATCATCCTGGAGAGGCTTAAGGATGCACTGGATTCAAAACTACGACCGGAACAGGCAGGCTGACTGGATTCAGGAAGTACAAATCATGTGCGGACCAAATTGCAACGCTTCGCATCATCATAGAACAGAGCAGAGAATGGCAATCAGCTCTCTACCTCAACTTCATCGACTTTGAGAAGGCCTTTGACAGCGTCGACCGACAAGTAATTTGGAAACTGCTTCAATACTACGGAGTACCGCAAACCTTTATCCGCCTCATTCAACAACTATATGAAGATGCCACATGCCAAGTAATTCACAATGGGAAGCTCAGTGATGCTTTTGGAGTGGAAGTGAAGACAGGAGTGAAACAAGGTTGCCTACTATCCCCCATGATATTCCTGATTGTGGTGGACTGGATCATGCAGCAAACAGTGGGGAGCTGTGAGAAGAGGGGGATACGCTGGCTGGACTGCGGAAAAGAACCTAGAAGACCTGGATTTCGCCGATGACTTGTGCCTGATGTCATATAAACTTGAAGATCTACAGGCAAAAACTAACAAGTTGATAGAAGAGGCAGCGAAGACGGGACTTCAGGTGAATATAGAGAAGACAGAAGTGATGAAGATACCGCACCAACAACTCCAACAACAACAAACTACAGTCACCATCAACGGGAGAAACTTGAAGGAAGTAACCTCCTTCACCTACACCTATCTAGGAAGCACTGTTTCAACTACAGGCGGGACGGACGAGGACGTCAAAGTCAGAATCGGAAAAGCAAGACAGGCGTTCATTAGCCTGAAACCAGTGTGGAGATCTTCTGCACTCAGCATGCGGAACAAGATATGGATTTTCAACACCAATACAGTCAAGTCGGTGCTTCTGTATGGCTCAGAGACTTGGCGCGTCACGAAAGGGATTTCCAATAAACTACAGACATTCATCAACAACTGCCATCTACGCTGGCTCGCTACTGAAGATCAGATGGGATGGCCAGGATAACAGGAATAAGCAACAAGGAGCTCTGGGAACGAACTAACCAAGAACCTATCATCCAACAAATATGCAGTGGAAGGAGGTGGAGATGGATTGGGTATGCACTGAGAAGGCCGACTGGGGACATCACGCGTCAGGCCAGTTGCTCCAGTGGAATCCCCATGGGAAGCGACGAGTTGGGCTTCCGTGGTGAGGGTGACATGGAGGAGGTAGTGCGAGGAAGAAATGAGAGCTCGTGGGCTGTCGTGGAGCCAAGTTCAAAAGATCTCAGAGAACAGAGTTCACTGGAGACGTGCTACTGAAGCGGTATGTTCCACTAAGAACTCAAGGGACTAATAATGATTATAATAATAAAGGAAACAAAAGGTTGACTTGCTGTATGAAGACTTTTGAGTTAATGTAAACTTAATATATATATATATATATATATATATATATATATATATATATATATATATATATAGCTAGAAACTTGCAAGAGGTCAATGAGTTGAAATTAATAGGATGGTGAGTTATCACAAATTATCTACAAATTCTACTGTTCACCTAGACATTTTTTTACAACTGAATAATCTTTTTACTTGATTATGTTGTGTTCTCTGAACAAAGAAGATTCAATCAACAAGCTTTTTATTATCATTCTAGTCAACATTATCAGTACTAAATTCAATATGAAGTGAGCAATCAGTAATTCTCTGTAATTGATTCAGTAGCTTTTTATCGCTATGTTATCATAATTTGGCAGTTTCCTTTGATTATTGTTTCAATAAAGGAAAACATCCATTTGATTATAGGAAAAGAAGCAGAAGACTGTTGAAAATAAGGAAACATTTTCTCTCTATCATAAAGTCATTTAAAAATCTGTACATTTGTGAATGAATATTACAATGCATAGAGTATTCCAGAATTATTTTCAATCACGCTTACTGATTAACGAAAGAACATTGGGCTATGAAAATGATTTATCTAGAGCAATCAAGGTTTTATGATAACCGTGGTAAAGAGAAATGCAAAGAAATTTCATCTTCACTGAAACCATCATTTATGTCTTTTCCTATAATTAGATCAATGTATTCTGCTGTTCAAAGTGTAGAAAGAACCACATAACGGTAAAGGACCTAAACAAGTTTCTGCTTTTTTTGTCAAACTTGCTAAAGCGGATGCATGAATTCACTCTTAGAAGAGATGTCTAGAGGGACATGAATACTTTAAAATGTTTTGGAAGAACCTTGGACGAAAACATATTCCTTGAAACTTACGTTTCTGGAAGCAACAAACAATCATATTCACGCTATCCTCTCCCTGTCACCGGAACTTTAACCGAATCTTTCGCGAAAATCTCACATTCTTTTCGAATTACTCGTCGATGAGAGAATCACTGTTGCTAAGAAGTGATTTCAAGAAAAGCGACTTTCTTTCATGCCCTGCAAAATAAGTGTCTGTTAATTCCTTTCTTGTTCTCGTTTGACCTACCGAATATTGGCTTTGCATTACTTTTTACATCTTTAGTTTTATACTACTTAATTTTAGTAAACAGTATAGTTTGTTTTTCTTTATAATGTTATTTTCATTCACAGCTTCGGCTATTCATTCTGTTCAATCCTATCTTGTTCACCATTTAACATCCCTAGATATTAGTATCTTTTCAGTTAATGATGGTATTGTAGTTTCATTCGTTGTTTCCTGATGTTCTGTTTTGCCTTGAATATTCGTTTAGCTTACGCCTTTACCTCATTGATTGGCCAAACCTTTGCTGTTTTCACTGTAAAGTGATTTGGTAGCAATAAACCAGCATGTACCTCACGATTTGAGGTTTGTATTTTATCAATGAATACTGTTTATTTAGACAGAACCGTATTTCAGTGAATTCTGTGTTCTGGATTTTACGCATAACTCGTTGTTGGGATGTCTCTGGTTCGCTTTATTTCTTAACTTCTTGAAAAGAAATTCATGGCATCCAACCATTCAAATGTATCACTATCCTCAATTCAAACTGCAAGTCTTGTCACCTAAACTTCAATTATGCCACTTAACTTCCAATGTCCGATTCAGAAGTTTGCCTAATCAAAATTCAGCTGTAGACGACTTTTGTCAAAAGAACATCGAAATTAACTGACGGAAGTGAAGAAAAACGAAAATTTGGTCTTGAAACGTCTAGATAAAGACTCTGGAATAGTATTACAAAACAAACCAGACTATTTTGTTAAACTTCCAGTTATTTTATTCGATGAAAATAACTTCGTAAAGTAGACTACACAAAAAGTTTTCAATGAATAAACAGAGCTTCAGTTGTTAAAAAATACTGAGGAAATTAAGAGATGAGTCATTCACTAGTACGCAACTCTATGAACAACTACGCTTATTGGGTTCCATGATCCCAGAAGATATAAATATCCATCTCATACTAGATATGATAAACTCTCTAAATCATTCAATCACGAAGTGACTTGACTCTGTAGAGAAGACATTGTTGAAGCATAATCTCTGTGATACATTGAAGAATCTCAGTTCAAAGGTTAAAAGAGTGATTTCATTGAATATTTTGTCACCCTTCACAAGTGTCCCCCTGACGGAAACTATCTGCTTCTTATGTGACTTCATTCACTCCCATAGCATGGATATAAGTATTCCAATCCATTACTGAAAAGAGCTTCTTCTATGTACGTTTAATGTATACTTCAGATATATATTAAATCTACAAGCAGAGAGACAATATGACACTGAGTTCTTAACTACGATCCCTCTTAGCTGATTGATTTGTGGAAAGGCTAGAAAACATCAACTCATCAACAACAATCACTGAGCTTCATATCCACAAAAGATGTACTAGTGGTACCTTCATACTTTGTGATAAAAATATGAATCTTATAAACCTGCTTCATATTATCAACAATCCTCACTGTTTAAATAACTTCACTCTTGAATAAGAATCGAACCCAATACTTGATTTATTTGATATTCAGCTACAAAGAGAAAAGAAGACTAAAGGATAAAGTACTAAATAGTAGCTTTTCACCCTGCATAGATCTTATATACGATTAAGCAGGTGCATCTCCAGATACGAGAGCATTATTTATCTTCGTTTGAAAAAAGTGAAGTGAAAGAAAGCTGTGGGAAGTCCGATCCTAGTGAACCTACTAGACACACGGTATCATATAGATGCTAATAAGGCTTCTAGTATCATTTACCATATTCTAAAGACGATACTATACATAAATTGCCAACACTTGCTTAACATAGCAAAAACAGTTGAAATAAGATTGATCAAACTTGAACTGTACATTTAGAAAGGTTATGTTTAACTGTTATTCCTCGTATAGCCTTCAGTAAACTTAAGGCCACTTTTGTTTTGTTCATGTGTTGTCTTTTTGCTCATTGTCACATTGTTCATCTGTATATATGTCATCCTAATTTACAATCCTTAAAACTAACTCCATTTTAAAAATGTATCTACCCGTGTATCTTGGCTTCAGTTTACGTTAGACGAATGAATTTCATAATTGTCAAACCCAAGAAGAATATATTGAAAAAAAAAATTCTTCATTTCGATTATTGCTTCTCAAAACGTGAAAGATAAACTAACGCATTAGGTCATATCAATGCACATTCAGCTGGACAACAGAACACTTTGTGAAGAATTTAAGTCACTCATCTTCTATTCAAAACTCTTTCACAATCATCTACAGAGCTCGATTAAGTCACATAAAGGAAATGAGATCAAAGCATTTGGGTACGGCTTAAGGAATAATAATTCAGAAGTTCAAACCAGCCTTTTGAGTCTAAAAGGAGATAGATCCAACCTTCATCTTTACCACGGCTATCGAGAAACCTTTACTGTTCTAGATATATCCTATGTTACATGATTATACTTGTTTCCCTAATCCATTGTTTATTTTTCTTACTCTAAACCCTCATTTTTATTGGCTAACTTTCTTTCTTTATTCGTTATATACTTTAATGAGCGACTGAAAATGATTCTGGAATGTTCTACCCTTTGATATATATATATATATATATATATATATATATATATATATATATATATATATATATATTCACGAATGTACAGATTATTAAATGGCTTCATGTAACAGAAGAATACTTTTACGCTGAAACCGTCATATTTTATCTTTTCCTACAATTTTTGCCTCACTAGCTGAAGTTTTCCCATTGAGTGTTTCTCTGTCTAACTATTGACGCTGCAGTCGTTTACTATTCTTCTTACTGGTTGATAGATTCAGTCTATGTATTGGTTGTATTATGTTCTCTGAGGAGTTGGGTTGTTTAATCGTGGAGCTTTTATCGTCTTGCTAGACGACATCTCCAGCACAAACTTCAGTAGGAAATGGGACGTTAATATCTCTTCGTGAATAATTTAGTAGCTTGCTTTGATGAACTGTCCAACACCAACGTCAAGTCAGTGCTTCTGTATGGTTCAGAGACTTGGCGCGTCACGAAAGGGATTTCCAATAAACTACAGAAATTCATCAACAACTGCCATCTACGCTGGTTCGCTACTGAAGATCAGATGGGATGGCCAGGATAACAAGAATAAGCAACAAGGAGCTCTGGGAACGAACCAACCAACAACCTATCATCCAACAAATATGCAGTGGAAGGAGGTGGAGATGGATTGGGTATGCACTGAGAAGGCCGACTGTGGACATCACGCATCACGCCAGTTGCTCGAGTGGAATCCAGGTGGGAAGCGACGAGTTGGGCTTCCGTGGTGAGGGTGACATGGAGGAGGTAGTGCGAGGAAGAAATGAGAGCTCGTGGGCTGTCGTGGAGCCAAGTTCAAAAGATCTCAGAGAACAGAGTTCACTGGAGACGTGCTACTGAAGCGGTATGTTCCACTAGGAACTCAAGGGACTAACAATAATAATAATAATTTGATGGACTGGCTTATGATTGGCTGTTTCCTTTGATTGTTATGTCATTGACTGACTGCATAGATTTTCCTGTTGGCTATTCCTCTGCTTCACCTCTAACCTCTCTGCTGTTTATCATTTTTCTCATTAGTTGATAGATTAGGTGTATGTCTATATGTCTATTGATTGCTGATTGAGTGACCTGAATGCCAAGCTTCTAGGAATTCTTTGACATTCTTTGTGTCTCCTCTCTCCCTCCATGATTTCTACACTGTCAAAATTCAATTCATCTCCAAAGTTGTTATCCACGTGCATTGAAATCAGTGATGAAATGTCATGGAGTTTAGTAGCCAATTGGTGTTCATGTAAACGAAGGTGAAGAGGGCGGCCACTTTGTTTAATATAGTGTTGACTACAGTCATTGCAGTTGATTTTGTAAATGATATTCGATTTGTCTTATTTGGTTGTTGCATCCTGCAGTCTGCATAATAGTGTTGGCAGGGAATTTGTTGGTTAATGAACCAGCCACACCAATTACAAGTGATCTCAGTAATATTGTCGTGATTTCTGGTACATTCTATATGTATGGTAGGATGATGCGTTTGTTGATTTCTGTCAATGACTTTGTAGTTGATGTTGTACGGAATAAGCAAAATTTTGCGGGTAGCTGTACGTTACAGCAGGTGTGAATGATACACAATCTATGGAAATTTGTGAACATAAAGATTGTTACAAGTTTCAAGATTTCGATTAGCGGCTTACGCCTAAAGATAATCTCATATACAATGTTTTGAAAAACAAAAATCAAGAATGGTTCTTGATAAGCTGTGCGGAGATGGGTAAAAGATTAAATAGATTTTAATAGTTCAAGAATAACTTGAACTGAATTTATGTTAAAAACAGGGAAAATATAAGGCTCAATAAATTAATGAATAGACGGTGGGAGACAATAGGTATAACTCCATTGTATTTATTCATTAGTGAGGCTTTAGGGTAATCGATGTTTGATAATAGTGCTGTAACAGTGTCATAGTTAATGAACTCTAGTAATGAGGTAACGAGTGAAGACGAATATCATTTAAGTGGTGTCAGTTATGCAGATGGAAGTCTCTGATAATTAGTAATCAATCCCATTGAGTTTGCAGATACGCCTCGGCTGCGAGTGCCGACAGGCACTGCACGCATTTAGAGTAGATCTCCTACCGATTTCAGTATCTCTTTATACGCAGAAGTCATAGATAAAAAAAACAGAATTGCTCTTAGTTTCATGTATACGATATCTGTCTATCAGCGCACCTCATGTTCCTGTTCTCTACTCACAAACATTAATCAAAGAATTTGAAGGTTTATGGGGATTTAGATATTTTCCAAGTTGGTATTCATCATGGACTGACATTAGTTGGAGGAATATTGGGAACATGGGAGGACTGAACAGCTGTGTCGTTCTAGTATGCTTGATGGTCGCTCTTCGTTGTGAATTGCCAGAAGTTGGAAATATGGACGGTGGGATTTCGATCCAGTGGCTCAATGGTAACATGCTGACCACGTGGCATGAAGGTCACGGGAGTGCGCTGCTGAAGTGTCCTATTCTGGGACGAAATGGCTGTCCAGTGATCTCAGGTTTTCAATGTTCCTCGAATTGATGTCAGTCCATGATGAATACCAACCTGAAAAAAATTAGTCAGAGACAGTGAAAACAGGGGACCATTGGATGGCTGGCTTCCCCTCAGAATGGGACTCCTCAGCACTGTGTAACCATCCCTCTGCCTTCATGAGGACCATACCCAGGACATTCAAGTTTAAAGGTGAGCACGCTTCATTGAGCTCCAACCCAGTGGCTCATTTTCTACCGTTGTCAGTTCACGATATAACGCGAACTTCACACAATACTCTCGTTGAGTATTTGTTCTGATGTCCGACTTGGTTTGACCCATTGGTCATGACTTGTCATTGGAACTTTAGGAAATCTTATCTCGGAGCATGTTGATGATGAGCTCTGAACAATAGGTTAATTAAAGATTTCTCGAGGATTTTGCTGGTTTAGTCAAGGTATTCGTCTGGGACTACTTAGTTCTCCAGGCTTTCAATGAATTTTTGATTTAATTCTGTTACCTAGCAATCACAAGTTAGGCAAGTCTGTCATAAACTTTTCTGAAATTATAAATTTTGAGATGACTCAAGATAATGTCAGACAGGGTTAAATCTTTTGGAACATATCACTCCATTTTGTTTCTGTTTTGCGGTTACATACATATTTTTATATTTTAATGCTCCATAGTTATGCTACTTATTATTAATAAGTAGTGTTATAATTCACTGAAAGTTTCAATATCCTAAGAGATTCTGAGCAGGAGCATTTCACTCCAAAGATTTAGTTCATCATTTTCTCTCTTGATTACATTGTTACGTTTTTTGCATTTTTCGTATGTTAATTTATCTCAGCGGAAAAATTTCAGTCATTTCACTTCTTGTCTTATCTCATGAAATGGTGCCCGTGTCATGATTAACTGGGTTTCATTAAATTCCACGTATTTTTGTTAGCTGCCCTGTATTAACTTCGCATTTAATCGAATGACAGATCAACACCTTAAATAGCCCTGCTAATATTTAATGAGCTTAAAATCGCAGATCCGTATTCCTGGTAAAGCTCGTCTTCTTGATGCTGAAGTTTCACATGCCAGTTGAGCATTAGATATGAGAATATAAGAGTAAGACTAGTGCAGTGTAGTAGAATGTAATTCCATTTTTACTGATTTATTAGATTTATCATACAGTGAAGGAACAGTGTTCTTTACTGGATCGCCTTTCGGATATAATTTATTGTCCATAGTCATATCAAGATAAATACACATAATTTTCAGATATCCTTCATATAGTCCTAATTTCTTCGCCCCCTTTGTGACATGGGTAATAAGATTTTCCACATATCCGGAACAGGTGCTGAGTCATTCCTGTTGTTGCATGTGTTAGGTGTTGATTCGATAAACAAAGATTTAGTTATCAATCTCTCCTTCCTCCCTGTTATGTTAGTTTCGAGAATTTTCACCCTGTCTCATCCTATTGTGTGGTTGTTTTTAATCGCATGCATAGCTGTGGTTGAGCTTTTTTCTAAATTCCTCACCTTACCAGGATCTACCAATTTTGACGTAGCTGTTTTTGTGTTCGGATAGCCTAATTGATCCTCATCGGCTACTTTGAGCTATCTTCATTGTATTGTGTTCTCTGAGCTGGGTTGTTTAACCGTGAAGCTTTCATCGCCTTGCTAAACGACATCATCAGCACTAACTTCAGTATGAAGTAGTGAGCTGTCAATATCTCTCCATGAGTGATTCAGTAGATTGTCTTGACCAACTGGTTTGTGGTTGGTTGTTTCCTTCGATTGTTGTGTCATTGATTGTATAGACTTTCCTGTTGGCTGTCCCTCTGCTTCACCCTGACCTTTCTGTCGTTTACCACTTTTCTCATTGGTTGATAGATTGGGTCTATGTCTATACATCTGTTGATTGCTGACCGACTGACTGACCTGAATGTCAAGCTCCTAGAAATCCTCTGATATTCTTTGTGTTTCCTCTCTCCATCCAAAATTTATACATAGTCGAAATTGAATTCATGTCCATAGTTGTTATCCATGTGCATTGAAATGATTGATGAAATGTCGTGATGTTTAATGGCCAGTTGGTGCTCATGTAGACGAAGGTGAAGAAGGCGACCACTTTGTCCAATGTAATGCTGAGTACAGTTATTGCCGCTGATATTGTAAATGATATTCGATTTGTCTTCTTTGCTTGTTGCATCGTCTGGTCTGCAAATTCCCTCCAAACACTATTATGTAGACCCAAGGATGCAACAAACAACGAAGACAAATCGAATATCATTTACAATATCAGCGGCAATAACTGTACTCAGCATTACATTGGACAAAGTGGTCGCCTTCTTCACCTTCGTCTACATGAGCACCAACTGGCCATTAAACATCACGACATTTCATCAATCATTTCAATGCACATGGATAACAACTATGGACATGAATTCAATTTCGACTATGTATAAATTTTGGATGGAGAGAGGAAACACAAAGAATATCAGAGGATTTCTAGGAGCTTGACATTCAGGTCAGTCAGTCGGTCAGCAATCAACAGATGTATAGACATAGACCCAATCTATCAACCAATGAGAAAAGTGGTAAACGACAGAAAGGTCAGGGGTGAAGCAGAGGGACAGCCAACAGGAAAGTCTATACAATCAATGACACAACAATCGAAGGAAACAACCAACCACAAACCAGTTGGTCAAGACAATCTACTGAATCACTCATGGAGAGATATTGACAGCTCACTACTTCATACTGAAGTTAGTGCTGATGATGTCGTTTAGCAAGGCGATGAAAGCTTCACGGTTAAACAACCCAGCTCAGAGAACACAATACAATGAAGATAGCTCAAAGTAGCCGATGAGGATCAATTAGGCTATCCGAACACAAAAACAGCTACGTCAAAATTGGTAGATCCTGGTAAGGTGAGGAATTTAGAAAAAAGCTCAACCACAGCTATGCATGCGATTAAAAACAACCACACAATAGGATGAGACAGGGTGAAAATTCTCGAAACTAACATAACAGGGAGGAAGGAGAGATTGATAACTAAATCTTTGTTTATCGAATCAACACCTAACACATGCAACAACAGGAATGACTCAGCACCTGTTCCGGATATGTGGAAAATCTTATTACCCATGTCACAAAGGGGGCGAAGAAATTAGGACTATATGAAGGATATCTGAAAATTATGTGTATTTATCTTGATATGACTATGGACAATAAATTATGTCCGAAAGGCGATCCAGTAAACAATACTGTTCCTTTACTATGTGATGTATCTAATAAATGAATAAAAATGGAAGAAGATATGGGAGCTTCACGAAATAAATCTACAGGTAAGACAATCTTGCTATAATCACTCAGGATTTAAGTTTGGTTATACCATATTGCCTATCAACTATGTAAACGTCTAATAAGTCATAGAAATGAACTTTTTTTGATGTCAACTATTGTATTTTGATAAAATCTTGGTGAAATGACTAAAAAGAAAATAACAAAGGAATTCATTTGTCTGTAGTAAGCTGTTTAGTTTGATTGAGTTCAGTTGAATAAATGAAGACGAGACAAGAAAACGAACTTAAACTGTTTATATAGCGTGCTTCTCTACCTCATTTCAACTCTTCTTCACTCATTCATTCATTCATTGATTCACTCAATAAGTCACACTGATGCACATGTATACACAACTAGCTACACACATTTACATTACAGTTAATTAGTACATTTATATACAGAACAGGATTAAATGATGGATGCTTATGTATAAAACACAAAGAAGAAGCTTTAGACATAATTATTCACCAATACACATATGAACTTCTATCTCTTATATATACGCATAGAATCACACTTCTTCTTTGAAAAGTTTTGTATACAAAAGAAGAAAAAATTAGAACAAAAATTTTCCGTAAACAAAAGGAAAGTGAAAACGAAATGCTTTTGGTGTTTTCAACTACCCCCAGAATAAAACAGACTTGGATTCTTATATAATCACCATAAAGCCAGATGACTTAATGATAACTGTATGAAATGAAATATATTGCGTTGTGGCACTTTGATTACAGTAATCCTAGTCATTGTAGTAGTAGTATTGGTAGTAGTGTGGGTAGTAGTGGTAGTAGTATTGGTAGTAGTGTGGGTAGTAGTAGTAGTAGCAGTATTGGTAGTAGTGTGGGTAGTAGTAGTACTGGTAGTAGTGTGGGTAGTAGTAGTAGTAGCAGTATTGGTAGTAGTGTGGGTAGTAGTAGCAGTATTGGTAGTAGTGTGGGTAGTAGTAGTAGTAGTATTGGTAGTAGTGTGGGTAGTAGTAGCAGTATTGGTAGTAGTGTGGGTAGTAGTAGCAGTATTGGTAGTAGTGTGGGTAGTAGTAGCAGTATTGGTAGTAGTGTGGGTAGTAGTAGCAGTATTGGTAGTAGTGTGGGTAGTAGTAGCAGTATTGGTAGTAGTGTGGGTAGTAGTAGCAGTATTGGTAGTAGTGTGGGTAGTAGTAGCAGTATTGGTAGTAGTGTGGGTAGTAGTAGTAGTAGTATTGGTAGTAGTGTGGGTAGTAGTGGTAGTAATAGTAACAGCAACAATAGAAGTGTGATGCCTATGCACAAATTAAAAGGAATGGTTATGAAGCTCTGTATAACTGATAATACAACTATGCATCAGGTTGTATAAACGATGATGATGATGATATCAAATTCAGTGGTAATTCTCTGTCACAATTTAATCTCTCTAGTCGATTCATTGAATTGGTATAATTTGGATATCTTTCAATATTCAATTCTATATTTGAATTCTCTGCTAATACTGGTAATCTATCTCGTGTAGATGCTACTTTTTGAGATGTATATCTACGTGTATGCCAATCTGTTGTAATCGGTCGATTGAGAAATTTCATATCATTACCAAATTTATGAATCATATCATTACATGGATCTAATGATGATGAAGGCCGATAGCCAATCGGTAATCCATCTTTTATCTGTTCATGTGACTGTTGTGAAGTCACCGAAAAAACTGTTGAAAAAGATTTCAAAACATATTTTTATGTGATGGAAATTTATATCTAACTATATATATATATATTAAATGTAATATTATAGTGTACCCATGGTATTCCAAAAAACACTTCGCTATACATTCGAAGTTTAATTTAGGGTTGGTTGATTCAATAAGAAATAAGTGATCACGTGAACCAAGTGAGTGAACCGCGTATACAGAAGGACTTCTTTTCTGCACTATCAAGTTTAGTAAACAACAGACACTGGTAAGCATTTTGAAACTGACTATTATTATTTTATATTATTAGTCCCTTGGGTTCCTAGTGGAACATACCGCTTCAGTAGCATGTCTCCAGTGAACTCTGTTCTCTGAGATCTTTTGAACCTGGTTCCACGACAGCCCACAAGCTCTGATTTCCTCCTCGCACGACCTCCTCCATGTCACCCTCATCTCGGACGTCTAACTCGTCGCTTCCCATGGGGATTCCACTCGAGCAACTGGCCTGACGCGTGATGTCCACAGTCGGCCTTCTCAGTGTATGCCCCACCCACCTCCACTTCCTCCTGCATATTTGTTGAGTGATAGGTTGTTGGTTGGTTCGTTCCCAGAGCTTCTTGTTGCTTATTCTTGTTATCCTGGCCATCTGATCTTCAGTAGCGAGCCAGCGTAGATGGCAGTTATTGATGAATGTCTTTAGTTTATTGGAAATCCCTTTCGTGACGCGCCAAGTTTCTGAACCATACAGAAGCATTAAATACTATACTATACTACTATACTAAATACTATACTATGCTAAACTATACTATTAAGTACTATTCTATAGAATAGTATGACAACCTGTCGATGAACTACAGACGAATATAACCAAATGAAATTTCCTACTACTGAATAACTTATCATTATTATTTGCCCCTTAGGTTCCTACTGCAACACAGAGCTTCACTAGCACATCACCATTTCACTCTCTTCTCTCCAGTCTGCCCTTTTAACATGGATCCAAGACTGCCCATCACCTTTCATTTCTTCCTCACACTATCTCTTCCATATCAACCTCCTCTTCGACGCCCAAATCCTCGTTTCCCCTCCAGGCTTCATTCGACGGCCTCACCTGACGCGTGATGTCCTCAAAACATTTCAGTGTATGTCTAATCCAACCCAGTTCATCTCCACTCTCTTCCTCCACATATTTGTTGGCTGATAGGTTCTTGGTTGGTTCGTTGCCAAACAGCCAGAAATCCTCCCTGCTTATTCTTATTATTCTCGCCATCTGATCTCATCTCATCTGATCTGATCTGATCTTCATTGTCAGTGTTGAGTGAGTGTATGTGGCAGTTGTTGGTGTGATGTATGTGAGCAGTTTGTTGGAAATGCTTTTCGTAAGGCACTAAGTCTGTGAAGCATCACATGAAGCACTGACTGACTTGGCTGATGAATTAGTGTTGAGAATCCGGATATTGTTCAGGCTTTATGCTGAGTGGAGTGGAGTGGAGTGGAGTGGAGTGGAGTGGAGCAGATCTCCACACTGATTATTTCAGACTGATGAAGTCTTGTATGCTGTCTTTCCGATCCTGGCTGGCTCTGACATCGTCATCTGTGCCTGTGCCACCTGTAGTTGAAAGGATGCTGTCTGCCTGCCGAAAGCAGCAATCATAACCTCAATAAGTTAGTGTTTACAGTCCTTAATTTCAGTGTCATATGACTCACGTTTGAGTTCGTTGAAGGAAATATGACTTCCGTCAAGGTTACGGATACTTCTTGTTAAAATTCTGAATCGATTGGGGTATCCTGTTAAGTACCGATTGCCTCCCGACTAACTAATATATATTTTAGTTCATCACAATGCTGAGTGGCTTAGCCTGGTGGCCAAATTGAAAAATGATCGAATAAATTCGGTTAGTACTCAGGACTAAAAAACATGAAATGGGTTGCTCTCTAGTGACCAGTCAATTTAAATTGAAGAATCTCCGTATACTTGTTGTAAGATTGACTCCACGCATAATAGTGTGCTACGTAGTTTGAAGTAGTTAGAACAGAATCCCACTCCATAACTTCACGCTTGTTGCAGAGGTGCTCATTCTCCAATGGCCTAAATTCATTTCAGAAACCTTAATTCAAATAACAAACAGGAATAGTGCCACTTTAGCTATAAACTACTTTACAAGTGAGGTTTGAAATGCATGAGCGCTACTGTATAACCACAATGGAAGGCGGGTTGATATTAGTTAGGTGATGAGTGCGAGATTCAACCATCTTCGGGGGAATAACTCAAACCAGACATTTTATATCATCTGAGTGAAAGACATAAGGGTAGATTCCCTGAATTTCAGGATCTTGTCCATTATCGAGTGTATAGTCTGTTTCTTTCACCATGTTCTCAGGAACTCCATAGATGTCACTACCATTGAGCTTCAGACTTACCAGATACTCCGAAATTATTCAAGTATTGTAAAGTCTATGGATCAGCGGTTGTTTTTGTTTTCTATGGGGTCAGGCTAATGTATGCATGGAGGTACGTTCAGAAAACTGTTGTTGAGCACAAATAATATATCTTATTCCACATAAGCATATTTATCGAGAGACACACGCACATAAATAGATCGAGAAGGCCAAAGGTGGTAGCCTATTCTCCCTTCAAAGACCCAAAACATGAGTACCATTTTAAGCTATTCCTGGTTAGACTCTGTGCACTTTAATTTCAAGTCACAGCTGACAGCGATTACACTGAACTCTTCCGTCAATATTTGGAATAAATAATGGTCCCATTTGTCTTAATCAGTTTTGGATTTCAGTGTTCCAGTGATGCATTAATGTTTTTTCATAACTTTCTTAAAATATAATAAAACGCATAGACCTCAGTTACGGTAATGAGGTACCAAAGGTACCAAAGTTAAGGATACCTGTTTTGATTAGATCAAAGTCAAACACATATCCCTAAAAATGAGATGCTCAAGTACTTGATATAGCCTTATTTTTATATGATCCATCCTATTTACAATATGCGAAGTATCAGAAGAAAAGGGGTGAGCTATTTAAGGGTTGAGTAGCGTTTGCAATCTTTGAACAGTTCATCTAGCCAAAGCGGACAGGAAGAAATCGTAATTATGAGTAATTCGCTTCACTTCCAACTGTAATCAGTCAGGGATAACGATGTTCAATGCGCAGTGTCTGGTGACTTCTTAGTGCTATGGTTTTTACACTATTCACTTGATAATAATATGTGCCAAGGTGGCATTAAGTGGTTCTTTAACTGACCTCAGTTCATGAAATTCGCACAAACTTCAAAATACCCTACTATTTGGTATCTGAACGTTCTAAAAAAACTGTGACCTGTGGGGTCAGCCTGTCGGAACTCAAGAGAATGCCAACTGAAGAATTTGGTGGGTAGTCGTTTTATATCGCGAACGGACAGGGGCAAGAAACTGTGGATCATTGCGCTCCTATCCAATGACTGAATGGTCAGCAAGTTAGCCGTGAGATTCAAAGCTTTTAAGCTGGATCCCTGACAGGGTCGTGAGTACGTACTACTGAGGAGTCCCGTACCAGGACGAAACAGTTGTCAAGTGCTTATAAGCTTTCAAGGAATCACTAACTGATGTCATTGCATGGTGAATGCTACTTCGAAATAAATAAACCACCCACAAGTCGCAGACTATAGTAATATACACATTCAACGATAAAATTATCATCTTACCTTGATTTGTTGATGAAGTCGGATTCAAGTCAACTGATACACCCATACAATTCTGTGAACGATTTTCATAACATCCATTATTGAATAAATTCGATGTTGGAAGAAGACAGTTATTACTGCTGTTCTGTCCAAGATAATAGTCTTCCGGTATAGAGATTGAATCATTTTTCTGATCTCTTGTAGAATAGTCAGTTATTAAAAAGGGTTCAGTGCCGTTATTTCTTATGCTCAACACTTTACTTCTTGGCATTGAATTGACAGACTGTGAGATTTTCTGAAATAATAACCAATGGACTACAATGTGAATTGACGATAGACAACACTTGGTGTGAGGTGTTGGAAGTCAAGTTGAAAGATGCTTTGTTCGACGTAGGGTTCTACTTTGGTTAGCACTCATAAATACGATATATATGTACACAGAGGTAAATTGATTACCTTCTCTGAGTATTTTAAATCCGCATTACTTAGTTCTAAAGTAAAATACCGTCTTGGGAGCGTATTCAGTTGATGATTAAACATGCGTATTGTTTAGATACTGGTGAGTAACCAATTCCATTTAATCAAATTCTATGTGTTGACCAAATTCTTCTGATTAGCTTTGGAATGTTGTCACCGGGTGAAAATAATCATCAACACCGAATTTCTTTCAGGCCTCAAAACTCCCATGTGACCAAATTGTGTATGTATCATCGTATCCAATAGGAGGTCAGGCCAAATGGCTCATTTGTGACATCTTTGGGTTTAACCCTAGATGAGACCAGCTTATGTCTCTAGAGTATCCATTTGCTGGGAGTACCTACAGACGGGAGTCCTATTTCCAAAGATTTTTGCTATCATTTTATAAATCATAATCTCTTAATTTATCCAGTATTCTAAGCCTATTGATTAGGCAGAATCTTGATTTTGAGTTTCAAGCTATACAAACTGTAAATTGATTGGTCATGGTCTAACTTTGTAGCGAATCTTTAAGTAGGAAGGGGAGTCTTTTGAGCTCATTCTCATCAGGAATAAGAAAGATGTTCAGTAATGTAACGCTTGTTTGAGAATTAGAAACTCTCTAAGGAATACTGTTAGAGAACGGCTGCTCATCCAGAATCGTGCAAGATTCATCTGATGCAGCCTGCTTGGGTTACCGAGAAACCTTCCATCGGTTATATTCCATCGGATTCTTCTCTTTCAGTCTGTTCGAATCTTTTAAATGTTTTCTAAACGCATCATGTAGTCTCGCATGTTATTTAAATTTGTTTTCGAACTTTCGTTTCTCAAGCTAAGAGCAAAAAAAGGAAAAGCGTTCCACTGGTTGGAAACGAACTTGTAAATGCTTAAAAATACACCATATTCCTAGTCCTAGGATATCTACCTTTATGGGATTATGAATTTTTGTAGTGACCAACTCAAATGCCACTATCAAAACTATACTCGATTTTATGTCAATTTCCGAGTTGAGAAAAGATGCTAATGTAACATTAGCTACCTACTTCACACTTATGACTACAGTACCGTTATTATTAACGCTACACAGACGGAGTAATTACTTCTTTCAAAATGTTGTATGGAAGGTGAATTGGTTGAAATATTGCATGCTGAAAATTCCGTTCTGTATCATACATGTTGTTTGGAATAAAGCGATCATTATTATTATTATTATTAGCAGTAGTAGTGTGAATAGTAATAGTAGTAGTAGTATTGGTAGCAGTGTGGGTAGTAGTAGTAATAGTAGTAGTAGTAGTAGTAGTAGTAGTAGTAGTAGTAGTAGTAGTAGTAGTAGTAGTAGTAGTAGTAGTAGTAGTAGTAGTAGTAGTATAGAGAGACGTATGGAAGGAAGGAAGTACATAGAAGAGATCCAGACAGCTTTGAAGAATCTGCAGTTGGAAGTTGATGTTCCTACGGATAGTCTTCTTTAATATTTGTCAAAGTCACTAAAGAGGATATTCTATACCTCGAACCTCAACATTGTGTTCTGATGTCAGGAACTCATTCGTCAGTGCATGAAAGATAAGTTGGCATATTGGGCCTCATCAAATTGTATGTACAAATTCACTTGCTCCTGTCGAGCTGAGTACATCGACTACTAATCGCTTGCATAGAAAATGCACTCGCGAGGACTATTCAGCCTAGTTGACGAAGAATGAGGAAAAAACTATCTTTAGCTTCACAGTTGAATATATTGTCGACTCTGGACATCTGGCTCCTCTGAAAACTTAGTTCAAATTTCTGCAAAATGTTTGACTAAACTGTTTAAAAGGAATGGGAATTAGACGCTGATGTCCTGCCCAAGCTTTCGCGTGTATTGTGTATTGCAAAGAAATATGTAGAAACACTCTCTTTATTGTGGCCTTAATCAGGTAATCTGCGCTTCTGTTCATATTTTATGTGACACAGTTGTGAAAATAAGTCATCGAAAAGATAATTATCTTCCCCTGTACTCTCTTTCTATTGTTCTAGGAATGTGTTCCATCTTTGATCAAAAGCACATCAGTCTAAGGAACCAAGTTGGTGTAATGTCATCTTCCTCTTTTAGATACACCTTGAATATTTAGGTATTGAAGGTACAATAATGCCATTGATGATTAATTTGCAAAGCAATTACTAATTGTACAGTTCACTTTACAATTATTCACAGTTAGGAAGATGATTTTGCTTAGCTGCTAACTATGTTATAAACAGATTTCCTATTGAAAACCATCCAGTCAAGATACCAAAGTGTGACACATAACTGTGATAGGCTAACTGTAATTAAGGTCAAGGCAGAGGACTAAATTAGGCATCATATGGAATAAATATCCCCACTAGAATTGGAGACTGTCAGCTTTCAATCAAACTGATGCGATTACTTCAAAACAAAAAGTAATACTGAGTAATCAATGAATGATAACCCATGAAATTAGCAAGTCCTTAGTACTTATCGGTTAGTCTGAAAAGTAATACGATACTATGATATACTGTGCCTTATGTTAGTATATATCCCTAAATAAAGGATAACTTTGTGCTGATTTATTACTGACCTATAACACAATGATGGTGGGAGTCAGTCAGCAGGAAGCCTAGGTTGTTGGCACTCATCATTAAGGCATATCTGAGATCTAAACCCACGTCAGTCAGTATGCAAGTCACTAGTGTCGCTACTGAGCTATCCGAAACACCAGTGAGTAACTCATGTAGTTGTCTTGTCTTCGGTGTTTAGCAATGGTTGAAATCTGTTGGTTAAGCTTTGCAATCTAACATTGAACTATAGTATACCATAGTGTTCATTACTTCGCTCACTTTCTACAATTTAAAACTTGTCAGACAGACTGCATGTATATATATATATATATATATATATATATATATATATATATATATATACTTCCTGAGGAATGAACGACCTGTATTGGACACTGAACAACTGATAAAATCTTAGTACACTCACCAACTAGTAACTTTTGATAGCTGAATGAAAAGAATGTTAATTAGATACACTTTCAGTCAAAATCAACCAATCAGATATTCAGATACTGAGTAGAGATTAACAAAACAATGCAAATATACTTAGTGAAACTTCAAGTTTCACTATTCAATTACGGTTAATTGTTACATCGATATTTTAAAAGCCTACCTAGTCGATAACTGAAGAGTTTAATTGACATATGTATCCATAGAATAAAACATTTCACCTACACATAAACTTTGCATAACAGAATAACAGTAATTAAATGAGAAGACTACTTTAAGGTAGTTTCATTGTGAAAAGAGATGAAAAATATACAAAGTAAACACTATGTAAGATTAATCAACTGAACTGCTGACTAAGTGGAAAAAAAAGAAACAAAAGTAAGGATAGTAATGATGGGTAGTGGCTAGCAGTGGAATCTAGGATCTATATTTCGTCCCATTTGGGACTCATCAGCTGGATGTACCTGCCTTCCAGAGACAGTGTAATACAAACAATAACACTTAAAGTAAAGACAACTTAGAATTTTTATGACATAACATAAGAATATAACTTACAGTTTGAGAATTTCCTTTGAATCCTGATCGACTGCGTTTTTTTAAATGTTTACGCCTGAATAATTGATATAAAGGTGGATTAGTCAAGCGAATATGATTTGTGTATTTGAAAAGTTAATAAATTGATATTAGTTAGAGAAGTGTTGAAAACATCAACGTACTGGACAGTGGATTCGTTTGAGTATGGTATTCCTCATCAGGGCATACCCATAACATCATCATGGATCAAACTCAAAACATCTACGTCCTGTGACGGGTACCTTACTACTGAGCCACATTACTTTTCATTCAGTATCATCGTTGAGTATCTGTTTTCACGTTCGATTTGATTCACCCTAAGGATCACGATGCCTCATTAGAACTTCAAGAAATATCATCTGCAAGTACATCATTAATCAGATCTATACAGTTATTCAGTTTTGAAGTTTGCGATGATCTATATTTATTGATTAAACGTTGTTGTTCATCACAGACTGATATCAATTATTGAGCATTACTGATGAATCTCAAACTAGGACGAAACATCTGTCCACTACTCTCAGGTTTTCACTGGTTATCCAACTGAAATCACTCCATGATGAACACTGACTTGAAATCAATAAATAAATCCCCACAAACCTCTTGGCAGTATTAAAGCTTCTATTGAAGAAACCTAGGCACCAACAGACGGTAAGTAACTTTTTCCAGTAAAATAAACGTCAGAAAGTTGAAAAGAACTGATAAGTTAATTCTAACTTGAAAGGAGAAAAAGTCAATAATCAGTGGATGATCTTTGTGAATGAATTAGAGTATTACTAATCAGTCAATCCACACAACTTTTTGTCAGTAAACGGTATCATACAATCATTGTTCAGTGTTACTAGTGAAAACATATTCAAAATAGTTTATGGCCTACAGTCATAACTATATCAAATATAAACTGAAGTCAAACACTGATTAGATCTGAACTTCATTCTAGATAACTGCGTTATGAGAATTCACAGACAGTAAATCCATCTGTTTAACAGTAGATTGATCTTTGAAGGTGAAGTTTTTAGGCTCTAACTTCTGGAAGGTACACAACGTGGAAGGTGTTAAATGAATTTACAGTAATTAAAATCCACAATAAAAAATGTTCTCCGATGAATGTATTCCCTACAAACTGCCAAATGAAATCATACTTTGTCCTTTTTAATGAGACTGTGTTATCGCTTGATGAATACTATCTGCGCCGCCTTTTTTATTAAGTTCTTCAGTGAATACTAACAGTTTTGTTGTACAGAAATTTGTTATGATTTCGCCAGCAAAATGGTGTTTTGCTGTAACTAATACACCTAAAGACGTCAATTACAAAATATACAGTAGTATTATCCACGAACCCTGTGTCAATATGTACCCAAAACATCTTGCTAATTAGATTTTGTCATAAGCACACTGTATGATAGTGAGAATGCATGGTGGTTAGTAGTGGAATCGGGAAGATATTATTATTTGTCCCTTAGGTTCCTACTGAAACATAGAGCTTCACTAGCACATCACCATTTCACTCTCTTCTCTCCAGTCTGCCCTTTTAACATGGATCCAAGACTGCCCATCACCTTTCATTTCTTCCTCACACTATCTCTTCCATATCAACCTCCTCTTCGACGCCCAAATCCTCGTTTCCCCTCCAGGCTTCATTCGACGGCCTCACCTGACGCGTGATGTCCTCAAAACATTTCAGTGTATGTCTAATCCAACCCAGTTCATCTCCACTCTCTTCCTCCACATATTTGTTGACTGATAGGTTCTTGGTTGGTTCGTTGCCAAACAGCCAGAGATCCTCCCTGCTTATTCTTATTATTCTCGCCATCTGATCTCATCTCATCTGATCTGATCTGATCTTCATTGTCAGTGTTGAGTGAGTGTATGTGGCAGTTGTTGGTGTGATGTATGTGAGCAGTTTGTTGGAAATGCTTTTCGTAAGGCACTAATTCTGTGAAGCATCACATGAAGCACTGACTGACTTGACTGATGAATTAGTGTTGAGAATCCGGATATTGTTCAGGCTTTATGCTGAGTGTAGTGTAGTGTAGTGTAGTGTAGTGGAGTGGAGTGTAGTGGAGTGTAGTGGAGTGAAGTGGAGTGGAGTGGAGTGGAGTGGAGTGGAGTGGAGTGGAGCAGATCTCCACACTGATTGTTTCAGACTAATGAAGTCTTGTATGCTGTCTTTCCGATCCTGACTGTCTTTGACATCGTCATCTGTGCCTGTGCCATTTGTAGTTGAAAGGATGCTGTCTGCCTGCCTAGGTAGGTAGGTGTGTTGTGGGGTGGTAGGTAGGCAGGTGAAATAGACTTCGTTTAGATTTCTCCCGTTCATAGTGATTGGTGCTTGTTGCTGTTGGTGGTGTTGGTTGGGTGTCTTTATCACCTCTGTCTTCCCTATGCTCACCTGGAGTCAGTCTTGTCTTCGCCACCCTGTCTCTTCTGCAACTTGTTAGTTTTTGCCTGTAGATTTTCGAGTTTGTGATACGGGACATTAGACATAAATCATCATCGTTGGCAAAATCAAAATCCTCTAGAATCTTTTCATTGGTCCAGCCAGCGTATGCACATCTCGCTACTCACAGTTTGTTGCATGATCCAGTCGACCAAAATTAAGAGGTCGATCAGTAATAGTAGGTGGTAGCCTTGTCTATATCCTGTCTTCACTTCGAAGGTGCCAGTGAGCTTTCCGCTGTGAATAACTTGGAGTGTAGCGTCGTCATATAGCTGTTGAATGAGGTTGATAAAGGTCTCTTGCACTAAACTGTCATATTGAAGCAGCTTCAGGCGTTTCATCACCTGAATGTATCTGCCACTGGGATATGTTTCTTGTTAAACATTAGAGAACTGCAATGCTTGAAGCCTATTTCAAACTACCAATACTGCAATCAAAGTTATCTGGTATTATGCACGCTGTTCCAATGATAAAATTCTGGGTTTATGACGTTATGACTACCTATAGCTGAATTTAGGTGACTGTTTCAATAATTAGTCGAATTATTGACAACCATCAAGCAATATATGAGTAACTGATCTTTTGTGGCTCCACTTTACCTCGGCGTTTATTCCATGATCAGTAACTTGTACTGTTATTCACCTCTAAGTTTATTTCATATCCGGAATGGAATGATCTGAAATTAGTTGATTTTAGTCACACTGAATGACAGTTTCACTGGAACATTATTTAGCAAAAATATTGTATTCCAGTTCCTTGATTACATGTTTATGATGAAACGTGACATATTCAGATTGAACCTATTGTAGAGTTATGTGTGTGCACACCACTGAGAAATTCCTTGTCTGGAAGCTATTCTTATCTCTTTTTCTGATGTCAGTACACAGTAAAATGTAACACAAAATTAAAATATGTCTAAATCTTTGTTTTTTCACGACAAATTAGGAATCTGATGCAGTTACATGCTTTAAATTCATTGCACTAATGAAGCGATATATAGAGCAGACACTAGACATGAATGCCAAAGGAAGTTGAATTTTATGAAGCGCATTCGATGATAGGGAAAACAAGTACTCTAGATAACTTTCGGATACAAACATTGGCTAGTAACTAAACAGAATGAAAGTTAAGTCTTATAAAATCATGCTGTGTGTTCTTTTCATGCACATTCTTAAGAAACAGGGGAGGGGATAGGAGAGGGAACAAAACTGTAAATATACTTTCTGTACAACAACAAATGAAAAACTTTTCAGAAAATTTTTGACAGCAAAAAACAACAATTAATTTACCTCATGCTCTATCTTAGTAAAATGTGGAGTGATTGTATTACAGACTATCTAACAGAAGACGAATATACTGCGTTGTTGTTTGCTCTCTCCTGTCATACGGCTTGAAGCGATTTCAGCGTTTTGATTACAGATATCTTTGTAGCTTTGCTTGTGTTTGGTGAAATCACCATGTGACCAATGTTGAGTTCAGGCGAATGGTACTACGCAAGATAGGCAAGTCATTTGCTGAGGTTCTAAACCTTAGTCGGCTAAGGTAGCTTGGACATGTACTATGCATGCCAGACCACCGCCTACCTCTATATGCCATGCTACGGAGAAGGTTGATTACGTTGGCAGAGCGTTCAAGGTGGTCAGATGAACACCTGGAAGCAGTCCATTAAGTCTCCAACAATTTGTATAGGCCGTGTGGAGGTGTGCAAACTATCTGGTTTGGGTGGTAGAGAACTCGTGGTGACATGCCTGAAATTGGTCACAATGGCACAGGTGTACTAGCTCTTTGATGTCTTCTAAAGCTTGAGTATTCTTACTAATCTTTATCTTCAGATAGTTCAATCTCCCACATAACTCTGTTTACTTCGATGTCAGTTTTTTCTATCCACCCGTTCTTTGTATGCTAGTATGAAATGTGGCAACTTTAACCAATGCTCTTGTTTGTGAAGCTCTGCGTTGATTTCGCCTGTCTGTCTGTAAGTCCTCGTTCCTCTGAGAAAAAGGCTTTTTGGTACATTTTCAAAGAACCTAAGGTATGCCTTTCCCTTTGTCAATGTGACTTGTAACTGCAAATGCGCAAAAACTTGTATATATAATTAGATGTCAATTGGGAACGGAACTCATCGACTTTGGTTTGCACTGCAGAAATACAGTGAAGCTTTCAGTCTTTGATTAATTTTTCCACAGATATCATTATCTTTTGAGTTGAGTCGAATTCAAACAGACTTCTTGCTTAGTGTTATTATTATTATTAGTCCCTTGGGTTCCAAGTGGGACATACCGCTTCAGTAGCACGTATCCAGTGAACGCTGTTCGCCGAGATCTTTTGAACTTGGCTCCACAACAACACACAAGCTCTCATTTCCTCCTCACATGATCTCCTCCATGTCACACTCACCACGGAAGCCCAACTCGTCGCTTCCCACCTGGATTCCACTCGAGCAACTGGCCTGACGCGTGATGTCCTCAGTCGGCCTTCTCAGTGCATACCCAATCAATCTCCACCTCCTTCTACATATTTGTTGGGTGATAGGTTGTTGGTTGGTTCGTTCCCAGAGCTCCTTGTTGCTTATTCCTGTTATCCTGGCCATCCCATCTGATCTTCAGTAGCGAGCCAGCGTAGATGGCAGTTGTTGATGAATGTCTGTAGTTTATTGGAAATCCCTTTCGTGACGCGCCAAGTCTCTCAACCATCAAACAGAAGCACTGACTTGACTGGATTGGTGTTGAAAACCCGTATCTTGTTCCACATGCCGAGTGCAGAAGATCTCCACACTGGTTTCAGGCTAATGAACGCCTGTCTTGCTGTCTTTCCGATTCTGACTTTGACATCCTCATCTGTGCCTGTGCTGCCTGTAGTTGAAACAGTGCTGACTGCCTAGATAGGTGAAGGAGGTTACTTCCTTTAAGTTTCTCCTGTTGATGGTGACTGTAGTTTGTTGTTGTTGGAGTTGTTGGTGCGGTATCTTCATCACTTCTGTTTTCATGTCTTCTGTGTTTGTTGAAAAACTTCTGTGGATAACCACTGTTTCTCAGGTTTTTTTCAATATTCATTATGTTTTTTTCCTCTTGTATTTCACCTTGTCGTGAAACAGCACTGAAGATGTCGCCTAGACTGACATTGAAAGTTCTATTCATAAGAAGTTAAGCTCAGAAAGCAAACAAAAAACTATCAGATTATCTACAACTTGGAGTTATAAAAGGTAAAAATATGAACAAGCAAAGAAAGTAAAAAAAAAATAATAATAACAGAACAACATACTGCATGCTTCTTTGTTGACATTTCCATATTCCATAGAACGTCAATACACTGATGGATGCACCAAAGAGTGTAAAAAATATACCACGTAATGTCAGTGTTGTAGCTAATTCATGCAGCATAGATTGTAGGTCATTTTCACGAGATTCAGCAAACGCTAAGTTATTTTACAAAGGGAAAAAAGAAACTTTTTAATTTGGACGCTAACAACAAGAAAATTTACATGCGTCACACACACACACACAAAGTTTACCTGAATATCACTATCGATAAAATTAATCACACTTCAGAAGGTATACATACATGCACGCAAAGACACAAAGAATGGAGAACACATACAGAAGAGATAAAATGTGCATGACCAAAAGCAAATCAGTGAAGAAGCGTTAATATGTAACCTATTTATCATGTTTTTCAAAAAAATATTGGACTTAAAATGTTCCCAGTATCCACTGTTTATAGAAAGAGGAAAAAGAAGGATGAGGAACAGATAGAAAACCAACTGGGCGGGAAAAAAACAGGGTAGAAGTAAACCTAGGTGACAGGAAATCTTGAGGATAACCAATAAGGTTATAGATACTTTATTCAAAGTCATTTGTTGCGTTCGTTTACTGTGTTGTTGACTGTGCTAAGGCGTTGCAGGTTACACGTGAAATTTAGTGGAGTATGTGGTGTGGTTGAAACAGATCAATATCTTATTCAGTGACAAATATTACCTGGGAAAACGAGTTGAGCAGGATTGGGTACATTACATGCATAGGTCTTACCAAAACATAGGATGAAGGACAGAAAAATCCTGTGCATTGGATACTATAATATACGCAGATGCTTGAAAGTTATACATACATCCATCAGAAATGAGTTACCCCTAATCAAGCCATTGTTCACAAGGAGCACTTTATATTGATCGAATAACTAGAGTACAGACAAATGATGTTGAAAGTATGTGGAGTTGTCTCAGAAAGCTCTTAAGATCTTTAATTCGATCACAGGGGGAAATAATATAGTCATATATGGATGAATGGCAAAGCGGAAAACAGTATGGTTTTAAAAATCATAAACCTATTGAAAACCTAGATGTCTTTATTTTTCATATAAACCAAATTTATAAATCGTAAATAATGTACCATTTCCCTAGTAATTATGTTGTCCTTCATACTCTTGATTCTGATTGGTCAGTGCATACTTGAGTGTGAATGGCCATCACTAACATTTTGTTCTACCCAAAACAAATCTGTCCTTATATATTACATGGCAGCGTAGTTCAGCCACTTCAAATTAGACAGTTAATATTTGAAATAGTAGATAACAGGTTCCAACTTTTTGTTGTTCTACTGAAGCCTACACACTGGTATACATTATCACCCTGTTTATATGCCAGGTATGACTGGTTGTCTAGTTCATCAATACATGTATGATTACTAATCATTGAACTGACATTATGAAATGGAAAGAGAAGCTCGACATACTGCAAGCCTCATATTCGTCTATGTAATTCAGTGATAAAAGAGTTTTACTATCAAAGGTGAGAAATATTTTGACACATAGGAATCGATTCTGACCGAGATGGAATCATCCACCAAGATAGTGAAGGTGATAAAAGTGTGTAACTTTAAAAGAATATTGAAATGGTCGCTAAAAGTTGTCCTCATCAATAGGTACCAGCTGAGATATTCACTGTAAATTGACAGTATCCAGCATGTTGTCATCTACGCTTAATAGTAATACTGTAGATTAAAAATATTATAACAAATGAAGTAATACATTAAAATTATGCTCAAAATGAGTCATTTCATATACAATTTGAGTAGAGTAATGATCACTGGTGTCAGTCACGTTACACAAAGCTTAAGTGGTAAAATATCAGATACTGGGAATATTCCCTGAGGTAATATGGAATGCCAACTGTTATTACTCCTGATGTCACATCAACTTGAAGATCTACAGGTGAAAACTAACAAGTTGATAGAAGAGGCAGCGAAGACGGGACTTCAAGTGAATATAGAGAAGACAGAAGTGATGAAGATACCGCACCAACAACTCCAACAACAACAAACTACAGTCACCATCAACGGGAGAAACTTAAAGGAAGTAACCTCCTTCACCTATCTAGGCAGTCAGCACTGTTTCAACTACAGGCAGCACAGGCACAGATGAGGATGTCAAAGTCAGAATCGGAAAGACAGCAAGACAGGCGTTCATTAGCCTGAAACCAGTGTGGAGATCTTCTGCACTCGGCATGTGGAACAAGATACGGGTTTTCAACACCAATCCAGTCAAGTCAGTGCTTCTGTTTGATGGTTGAGAGACTTGGCGCGTCACGAAAGGGATTTCCAATAAACTACAGACATTCATCAACAACTGCCATCTACGCTGGCTCGCTACTGAAGATCAGATGGGATGGCCAGGATAACAGGAATAAGCAACAAGGAGCTCTGGGAACGAACCAACCAACAACCTATCACCCAACAAATATGTAGAAGGAGGTGGAGATTGATTGGGTATGCACTGAGAAGGCCGACTGAGGACATCACGCGTCAGGCCAGTTGCTCGAGTGGAATCCAGGTGGGAAGCGACGAGTTGGGCTTCCGTGGTGAGTGTGACATGGAGGAGATCATGTGAGGAGGAAATGAGAGCTTGTGTGTTGTTGTGGAGCCAAGTTCAAAAGATCTCGGCGAACAGCGTTCACTGGATACGTGCTACTGAAGCGGTATGTTCCACTAGGAACCCAAGGGACTAATAATAATAATAAAACTGTTATTACTAAGGCAAAGAAAGGTAAATTTTGGAAGAAACTTTTCCCTTGCAATTGTTTCATTGAGTTAGTGTACAGCAGTAAAACTTGGAGACTATGGTAGATTATAATTCCATTTTCGTCTGTTTATTAGATTCATCATACAATGAAGAAACAGTATCATTTACTAGATAATATCGTTTTGGACACAATTTGTTGTCCATATATTCCTAATTTTCTCTCCTCCTCTGTGATAACAACCGGTAGTAGAATTTCTCATATATCTAGGATAGGTGCACAAACATTTCTATTACTGCATGTATTTGGTGTTGATTCGATAAACAAAGATTCAATTATCAGTCTCTAACGCCCTCCACTCAAGTGAGTTACATTTTAACGCTGTCACTCTATCCGACCTTAATATGTGATTATATGAAAATGCGTGCAGTTGATATGGGCTTAGTTAAATGCTTAAGTGATAGGGTGGAAAAGCTTACTAGTAGACCAAGAAATCAGAAACATCAACAATACCTTTCGTTTCAATAATTACCCACCTAGATTTATAAATAAATCCATAAGAAATCGAAAGAAACATATTAACAGTGGTAGTAGTAGTGATACTGTGTTATCAATAATAATCCAAACACTAATAGTAATAATGATGACAGGGTGCATACAGAATTCAAAGCCTCTCCTGTGCTAACTAACAAACAAAGAAAGAACCTCACAAGCATTACGAAGAAGTCCCAAGAAGGATGGATCTCACCAAAGTGGTGTTCAGACCAACAAACTCGCCTACAAACAAGCCTTGTAGGTTGAAAGACCTTACCACTGCAATTCAGCGAATTCATCTGGTTTACCAAATCCCTTACAAATACATATTTCAGTCAAAGTGGTCGAGCATGGTTGATTAGAATAATGGAGTACAGAAAGGTAGCTAAATTAAGATTCGTAGATCCCAATAAGCTGGGAAATTTGAAGGGAGGTTTTTGGTGTAGTTCTGCATGTAATTACACACAATCAGACAGCACGATGGAGAATATTCGTAGCTCAGGTGGATGGTCTTGTTTTTTTGCATTCTCTGAGGTTGGGTGTCTAATCTTCAAACTGTAGTTAGTACTAATGATGTCTAAAAAAACGATGAAAGCCTCATGACTAAACAACCGAGCTCAGAAAACACAATACAACCAAGGCACAATCACACAATACGCTGGGATAGAGTGACAATATTGAAAACTTAGTTGGGTGGATAATTATTATTATTACTATTATTATTTACCCCTTGGGTTCCTAGTGGAACATAGGGCTTCAATAGCACTCCTCCATTCTACTCTCTTCGCTGCAATCTTTTCAACCTGGCTCCACGACTGCCCACAACCTCTCATTTCTCCCTCACACCATCTCCTCCATGTCACCCTTTCCTCACAAGCCCAACTCGTCGTTTCCAATCTCGGTTCCATTCTAGTGTCTGAAGCGTCATGTCCCCAGTTGGTCTTCTCAGTGCATGCCCGATGCATCTTCACTTCCTTCTGCATATTTGTTGGGTGATAGGTTCTTGGTTGGTTCGTTGCCAGCCAACCAGTGTTCCTTGTTGCTAATTCTTATTATTCTGGCCATCTGAGCTTCAGTAACGAGCGTAGGCAGCAGCTGTTGATGAATATCTGTAGTTTGCTGGAAATGCTTTTTCTAACGCACCATGTATCTGAACCATATAGAAGCACTGACTTGACTGGATTAGAGTTGAAAATCCACATCTTGTTCTTTGTGCTGAGTGCAGAAGATCTCCAAACTGGTTTGAGGTTAATGAACACCTGTCTTGCTTTTCTGATCCTGGCTTTGACTTCCTCGTCTATGCCTGTGCTATCTGTAGTTGAAACGATGCTGCCTGGCCAAGGAGATGAAAGAGGCTATTTCCTTTAAGTTTCTCCTGTTGATGGTGATTGGAGCTTGCTGTTGTTGTTGGTGGTGGCGTCGATTGGGTATCATCATCACCTCTGCCTTCTCTACGTTCACCTGAAGGAAGTGACGTCTTCGCTGACCTGTTTCTTCTGTCAATTTGTTAGTTCTTGCCTGAAGGGTTCACGAGACATTGGACACAAGTCATTGGCGAAATTCAAATCTTCTGGGTTCTTTTTCCCCGTCCAGCATATCTCCCTCTTCTCGCTCCTAACTGTTTGTTGCGTGATGCAGTCCACCATAATCAGGAAGATGATGGGTGATAGTAGGCGGCTACCTTATCTTACTCCTGTCTTCACTTCAAAGGCATCACTGAGCTTTCCACTGTGAATTACTTGGCATATGGCGTCCTCACATAGTTTCTGTACGAGGCTGCACTAAGCGTGAACAAGATCCTTATTATCAACACTAATTCAGTCGTCGGTGCTTCTATATGGTTCAGAGACTTTGCACGTTACGAAAAAGATTTCCAACAAACTACAGACATTCATCAACAAATGCCTACGCTTGCTCGTTACTGAGGCTCAGATGGCCAGAATAATAAGTAACAAAGAACTCTGGCTGGTTGTCTGGCAACTAACCAACCAAGAACCTATCACTCAAAGATATGCGGAAGAAGAAAGTGGAGATGAAATGTATTAAGCATACACTGAGATGGTCGATTGAGGATATCATGCTTCAGGTCAGGCCGTCCAACGGAATCCAAATAGAAAACGATGAGTTGAGCGTCCCAGTCTAGGGTGACATGGAGGAGATCATGTCAGGAAGAAATGAAAGCTTGTAGGCAACGTGGTGCCATATTAAAAGAGAAGACTGTAGAGAAGAGAGTGAAATGGAGGCGTGCTACTGAACCTCTATGTTCCACTAGGAATCTAAGGGAAAAATAATAAAATAATAATAATAGGTCTCTATATGAGATAACATATTCATTATTTGAATCATATACGTGATATGAAAGGCGCATTAATGACTATCTCTTAATTCTGCAAAATTCACTTTCGAAGAAGAGGGAACAAACTCTGAAATCTTGTTTCTTGATGTGGCAATTATAAGAAAGACTGATGGATTTCTAATGAACTTAGTCTGTAGAAAATCTACAAAGAATGACTATCTATCAAATTTCCACAGCTTTTCTCTGATGATAAGAAAGAGAAACTCAGTTCCTCCACTCTTATAACATATCTAGAAGAACGATATATAGTGGATAGTGTAAAGGAGATAGCATAAAATCATTGACATTCCTTTATGTATAGTGTAAAAGTAGTTATGTCATAAAAAATTTGGACATGATTATCTTGCCAAAAAAGATAATCTACAATAAGGGAGTATTCTACAAGAAAGTCTCAGGAATTATTAGATAAGATCAGTAGGGAAAGATTTCATACTGCATCTCTAAGAGTAATCTTTTTCTAGCCATCTTTTGATTAACTGTAAAGCTAAAGAAATGTTAGCTGGATTTTTCATTTTGATGTGTTTTTACACATTAAACTGCTCCTGTGGAACAATGTATATTGAATCTTCATTTGAGGAACATTCCCCATTGTATTTGACAGCCCTTCCCAATATGGGAGAGTGGAACGATGAATTCATCAATACCTCAATACTTCATAAAGGCTCGGGATAATAATTTGAGATTATTTACAAGATTTAATGAGATTCTTTTTATTTAGATACCATAGCGGTAAATAATATTAAAGCAGAACTGTAGGGAAAAAAATCAGTATCTACAATGCTTTGCAATTCTTTGATTCTAGGCCATTATTTTGATCTCATGTTTCATATAAATAGCTTTGCCTTACTCTGTTGTACCCCATATGAAGTTAAGTCTGAGGATATCATCAAATTTTTGGTAAAACTTTCGTAAGAAACTGTTGGATCTCCGAGAACACTATGCTAACATCATCTTCATCATGAACCATAAATCGTTTTCATCACTATCTACCTTGAGAATATAAATTCGATTGTATAACCATGAAACTAAAATCTTTGATTTATGTATGAATTAATACATAATATCATCATCATCATCATCACCTCTGCCTTCTCTACGTTCACCTGAAGGAAGTCACTTCTTCACTGCCCTGTTTCTTCTGTCAACTTGTTAGTTCTTGCCTGTAGAGTTCATAAGACACTAGACACAAGTCATTGGCGAAATTCAAATCTTCTGGGTTCTTTTTCCCCGTCCAGCATATCTCATGTTTCATATAAATAGCTTTGCCTTACTCTGTTGTACCCCATATGAAGTTAATTCTGAGGATATCATCAAATCTTTTGGTAAAACTTTCGTAAGAAACTGTTAGATCTTCGAGAACACTATGCCAACATCATGAGCCATAAATCGTTTTCATCACTATCTACCTTGAGAATATAAATTCGATTGTATAACCATGAAACTAAAATCTTTGATTTATGTATGAATTAATACATTTCACTACTTGAAACATGTTCCCTTTACATGAAAATTTTTCAATTATCTGAAGATAACAAAATTTTTTGAGGAGGGATAGTGACTACCAGTAGAGTCTAGGACATGCATTTCGTCCTACCTGGGACTCATCAGCCTCATGCGACTGCTTTCTAGTAAGTAACGTCATCCCTGCTAAGAATCGGACGCTAGTCGATTACCTCATACCTCAATGCATCAACCATAAGGTCAGTGGGTTGAGATAACCACTAGTCTTAATGGGGACAACATCATTCACATAGAGGCAGGTACATCCAGTTGACGAGTCTTAAATGAAACGAAACGCATATCATGGACTCCATTGCTATTTGCTAACCATCCTTACTTATTAACAACAAAGAATCCTGGTAACATAGAAGAATCCGTATAGGGGCTTATATGCTTATAGTAGTCTATTGATTCAATTAAATAACTGTCTACTGTGAACACCCAAAATTATGTGAGGCATCAAAACAAGGATCATTATGTCTTTTGGCAAAGTTAATGTGATAAGTGACTCAAAATAAGGTTCCTTTATGTGGTCATATGAAATTCTACGCTCAAATTCTTCTAGGGTAATGGTAACAAATATACTCTGGATCTTTACGACCAAATATAGTTAGTCCCAAATTATTCAACATACTAATCAGTAGATATAGTAGTCAGTTCTTTTTTTTTTACATAAAACCTTAATCCACAATTCATAACTTACCTTTCATCAAAAAGCGCTAGAAACATCCAATCATGTTAGAACTTCATTTTAAAAAAATTAAATGAACAGAAGAAAAACTGAGTGGATATGTATTTTCGTTAAAGTTTCACTGGACTCCAACCTTTAAATACAATATCTTACACTCAGAAGCATAAATATGTCGAGTGTTTACATATAACCAATCAATATGCGTATATTCAATGTTCATGCATACTTTTGTCTTTCAACATACGAACGAAACTTTAAAACGTTTGAATGCATTGTTAGACTACTGAAAAAATAACAGTAGCATAAACTAATATCCTCAAATATTGCGAACAACGATGACATACGAAGTTTACAAAGAGAAATTCATGCAGATATATGTTAAAATTAATACAGTTATTATGATACAATACTTATTACCATGCTGTTTACACATGCATAAATATTATACACAGTCATACCCACCACATAATGATCAATACAACCGCTAACAATATCGTTGTGAATATAAATAACCCGCCAAAAATCACTAATAGTCTAGTTCTTCGTGACAAAGTAACTTCTAGAACTGAAATCAAAATTGATAAGGAAATAAATTTATTTTGAAAAGTGAAAATTATTTTTATTCATCTAATTGTAATTGAAATCATCTGGTTAATGAACTATCTTTGAAATATAATGTTACTTGGACAGAAGGTAAACTATTTGAAGTGACATTTTTTAGAGTGTAGTCACCGAATAATGAGACATATATATATATATTCTTTAGTTCGTACCATAGTTATGCTTATAGTATAGAATTCTTGGAGTGTGTTGTTACATCAATTTATGTATAACATTTGTAAAACATTAACAACGGTTCTGTCTAACAATACATAATACAGAATAGTGAGTAACAGGATTATTGAAAGGATTAATGACTTCAGGGACATAGTAACTATTCTCTATAACACAATTGATTGATAAAACTATGTCTAACCAGATTTTCTTCACACAATATACAAGTTAAATAAGATGGTATGGTTGAATTTTTTGTTTGTGGTTGTGCATGTATAGAGTTTAATATATTCGTTTCTTGCCTTCCCAGAAGACAGACATAGAGACAAATGTGGATATAGAGGATGCTTGTCATTAGGCAAAATATTTTTAGCCAGTAGTCTACAAGAGTTCAGATGCCTATCCACAACTGCATTTATCAACTCGGTTAGGGGTGTGCTACTTACTCTACTAACAGCCTCCAAAATCCTATACAATACAACGTAGTCTTTGTTCCAGAGTCCAGGAAAGAATAAAGGGGAGCAATAAGTTAGTAAAGACAAGATACAGGAATTAATGAAACGAAAAAGTAGAGACTAAGTTATGCCAGACAATTCCAGTTTCCTAATGTAAAAGGTCAAGCAAAAGATTTTCCTGGGAATCAGAAAGATAAGAGGAGACCAAGAAAGATCAGAAGAAAAGCATAAGCCAAGATGGACCACACTCGCTACATTCTCTATAACAGAGCCATCTATAAGACAAGACTTATGGGATTGAAAGAATGTGCAAAGGTCTTTTTCATATCGTAAGCTAAAATTAACCATCTGACATTTGAAAGGATTGAGTGTGAAACCATTTAAGGAAGATCACTAACCAACTTCCTATAAGAAGTTGTTAAACTTAGAACAATCTGAAGAGGAAATGATTGGCATCGATACTGTCATGTCATCAGCATGCTTAACAAAGTTAGCCTCAGTTAAGGTTGGTAAGTCATGCAAAAAGAAGGAGAAAAGGAAAGGAGAAAGAACAGCACCTTGAGGTATATTGGCTTCACTAAACAGCGAAGTAAAGAGTTTTCCCCTCAATCAAGGATACAACGTAAATACTGCAAGTTTGTTGAATAAGAGAGGTCTAGGGATAGAGTCAGAGGCAGAAGTATAGTCCAAGAAGGCAGATCTATCATACGTACCACCTTTGTCCAGATTGGTAATAATATTATGATGTAAAACAATTGCAGCATCTAAGGTACTCCTACTGCATTTGTAGGGAAACTGATTTGGATTTCTGAAAACCTGCAAAGGAGGTTCAAGTGCACGAAGTGGCAGTTTTTCCATTACTTCTAGGAATGGTGAGGCAATTACAATAGGTCGGAATTTCAATTTATCTCCAGCGGATGTGAACTTAGGAGCCTGAACTATTTAATTTTCTTTCCATGCGGTTGGTGCGTCGTTTCTGGCAAAAGATTCATTTAAAATGTTTGTGATTGCATGCCATAGGATGTAGAGGTGGTTCCCCGCTTTTACTTGGTGTAACTTAAGGCTATCATCATGCGATTAAGGGAGCGACCGTGTATCTGAATTACTGTGAACGGGTGTTCAGGAATAACTGAATGTCATGCTAATTCACTTTGAATGGTTCGACAGTCTATCCTTCAATTTAACCATTATTCAGCTTTCCATGGGCTGTCTTAAGAATTCACACTTTACAAAATAACTATTCAAACGAGATGATCCACATAATTACCATAAGTTTCAAGAATGTTTAGCATACTATCTAGTTACTATGCTAGATTGAATTGGTCGACCTCTGTTGGCAGACGGTCCCCTATGAAAATGGATGTCTTGATACTGCCTAGTTACTCATTATGCTGTTGCCTGTTTGGTGGCTAACAGTGGGATCTAGGATGTGTATTTCGAACTCGGCACCCCAACATATCTGTACCTCAGTGACTGATATCGTTCCCACTGAGACTCGAACCCGGTAACCGGCGCTTCAAAAGCATAGATACAACTCAGTAAATGACTAACACTCGTTTTAAATATGCAATAGTTATAACCAGGTTGTTATTCCACTAAACATATATCTGTATGAATGAAGCCAGATGCCAAATGGAATAACACTATGCGTAACTCCCTTCCCTTTAGAAAATGAAAACATTCCATAAATTCTAGGCATTAAGGTGATAGGTTTTACAACCAACAGTGAGACAGACATCAAACTACCATATTACTTTGCTTAATAAAAGCTGGTAAAATTATAATTTATTAAAATTTGTTAGAATATAAGCTTATGCAATTAGTTATAGACATGATTACAGTGTAACTTAACACATTTGAAGATGAGGTTGATTTCTATTCTCGGACTACTTAAACTTTCCTAAAACCTCCTTCCTTGAGTTGTATCTCATCTATGAACAACTAGAACTGCTGTTAGACAGTGAATATACACAATTTAACAACTTGCATTCATTATGGGTATAACAATCTAGTTCGAAATAGATAAAGGAAAAAGTATCAGTAAAATAGTTTGCGAAATGTTTCGTTTACCGAAAAGGAATGAACATGCATTGTAGTTTTGAGCTAGAATAATTCAATTACAGGAGTTCCATTTTAGTCTGTTTATTAGAAATGTCATACAGTGAAGGAACAGCATCATTTATAGGATAACGTTCAGTATACAATTTATTTTCTATATTCATATCAGGTAACTAACTTCACCACTGTGTAACATAGTTTGCATATTCCTTATTTTATCTCGTTTTCTGTCATGAGAAGGGTTGTAGAGTTTTCCACATATCTAGAACAGGTGCAGAATCATTCCTATTGCTGTATATATTTGGTGTTGGTTAGATAAACAAAGATTCGGCTATCAATCTCTAACGCCTTCCACTCAAGTGAGTTAGATTTTAACGCTGTCGCTCTATCCCACCGTACTGCATGATTTTGTGTAATTACATGCAGAACTACACCAAAACCTCCCTTCAAATTTCCCAGCTTATTGGGATCTACGAATCTTAATTTAGCTACCTTTCTGTACTCCATTATTCTAATCAACCATGCTCGACCACTTTGACTGAAATATGTATTTGACCTAGCAGTCTTTGTAAGGGATTTGGTAAACCAGATGAATTCGCTGAATTGCAGTGGTAAGGTCTTTTAACCGACTAGGCTTGTTTGTAGGCGAGTTTGTTGGTCTGAACATCACTTTAGTGAGATCCATCCTTCTTGGGACTTCTTCGTAATGCTTGTGAGGTTCTTTCTTTGTATGTTAGTTAACACAGGAGAGGCTTTGAATTCTGTATGCACCCTGTCATCATTATTACTATTAGTGTTTGGATTATTATTGATAACACAGTATAACTACTACTACTACTACTACTACTACTACTACTACTACTACTACTACTACTACTACTACTACTACTACTACTACTACTACTAGTACTGTTGCTAAAATTAACAATAACATTAGGTGATACTGTTCCTTCACTATGTGACATTTCTAACAAGCAGACTAAAATGGAATTACAATCTACCGCAGTGCCTAAGTTGTACTCCTATATTAATCGCAGGAGGTTGATTGAAGTATTTGCGCCTTATTCCTCTCTAAGGACTTTGGTTATTCTATTGGCATAGAATAAACATCATCACTGACAGTGAACGTCTTACAAAATTTTAATCTGAGTTTTTTAGTTTACGACATTTTTATGTCGGAGATCATGGCCAACTTGTGACTTCCGTGGCACCGACAGGCAAGATATCCCACTATTTATCAAAAGATGAGTATATCGCACTGCAATCCATTCTATCCTGTTATATTGCTGTCAGTCATGGCCGTTTAAAGTGGAAGTGATTACAGCTTTCTGATGACAGATGTTTTGGTAGAATCGCTCACATTTGGTAGAATCAGTTTGGAAATAAAGTGATGGTAAGGCGAAGGGTACTAGGTAAGACAGGCAAGCCGTATGGTGAGGTTGCGAACCTGCATCGACTAAGATGGCTTGAAAATGTACTTCACATACAGAGCCACCACCTTTCTCGACGCACAATACTACCAGTTGCGCAGTTGTATTTTTTCCTTAACACCTTCTAAAACTTGAATATTTGTGCCAACGATTATCTGCGTATTGTTCAGTTTCTCACATAACTTTGTCTACTTTGATACCAATCATTTACTATTCACCTGTACTTTATATACTACTGTAACGTGTAGCGTCTTGAGTCAATGTACTTGTATGACAAGTTCTACATTGATTTTAGTAGTCAATCAGTCAGCTGACGAGTGGTTTCCAATAGAAACCCTGTTAACATCCCAGCTAGGCAGTTGAAAAACTACTCAGCTTTGAAGAATTTCAATGTGCAATTTGTTAATCATTTGTCAATTGATCATCTTGTTTTAGGTAAACTTATCGTCCATACAAGCCAGCTAGCTACACTTAAGTAATCTGAACCAATCCGACTCAACGAACTAAGTTTATACGAGTAAAGAGCTGATGAGCTCAGTCAAAAAATGAGTGAAATTGCCATTTCGGTGTTTAGATCACTCTGATCTGTCTGGTCTGAATGATTTCTAACTACTTAAGTTGTTGAGTATCAGTATATTTCGCCTAACGTCAGTGACTATCATCACATGACTAATTATGAGGTGACATCAAGCAGCAATCTTTTGAAATTCTTAATCTGCTACGATGATCGAGTTTAATATATATATATATATATATATATATATATATATATATATATATATATATATATATATATATATATATATATATATATATTTAACCTTTAAAATCCATGCTAAATTAAATGCTAGATAATAGCGATCACAAATTATGTCCTGATATTATCTCCGTAAATGATAGACTGATAATAAAACGTCTAATTCCTCGTAAGTATCAAAACATTGTGCCTACAGACCTAAACGAATATAGACAATGATTAGATCTTCACCATTCTTCAGGTTACAGAAAACAAGCATACTTACTGACAATCGATACTTGTCATATTTTTTGATATGAAAATGGTATTCGACTCTGTCGACTGAGACGCATTGTGACAATGTCTAATTGTCAAGGGAATGTCTGGGAAGTATTGAACGCTAATCAGTAATGAGGAGTTGTTCTCTGAGTTGACGACAGTCAACAGCGTCTAACACAGTTATTATGTCACCACTCCTGTTTAACTTCGTGATAAAAGTATTTCGATACACAACCTTATTCAACCGTGACTTTGAAAGCATAGAACTGGTAGATGAAGGCTTGAAGTATGCAGACTACATTGTTCTATTGAGTGAAAGTGCTGACAAATGTCTTTAGCAGGGAATTTGAGTATCCTTGGCATAGATTTTCTGCAAGAATCAAATTTGAGATTATGCTTTAAGACTGATATGTAACTACTCCCGATTAAAGGGTCGGTAGTGTATTTGTAGAATGTGTTGACCACTGCGTCAACCTGGGGAACTGCATCAGCCCCAATGAACTAGTTGAGTTGACTTCTCTGGGAAATAAAGTATTGAGTTACTGTGTGCAATATACTTAGATGGATCTTGTGACAGACACTAAGATAGAAAAGGGCAACAGTCTCGTGAACTAACATGCTTACATTAAAAGAGATGTTGATGTCTATCTATACTTGTCTGTTAATCGAGTAAACTACATACTGGATTTGTTTATTTGATTTATAACACACAGTGAAGGATACAGTATTATTTACTTGTTGACGTTTCAGCCATAAATTATCATTGCTCACAATCATATCAACGTAGTCGCATCACTTTCGATAGCTGGTTTTTATACTCCTCTCAGCTCATGTTAATTGCTTCTATTGCTAGTAAGATTTTCCATACCTCTGGTATAGGTGTTGCATCATTCCTATTACTTGTGTTGGGTTTTGGTTGATTCGATGAGAAAAGATTCAGTAGTCAACTTCTCACTCTCTCTCTGTCTCTTTCCATCTAATTATATTGGACTTGAATACAGTGGCTTTATCCCACCTTATCGTGTGGTTGCGTGTTAATGCATGCATAGCAATAGCCGAGTTTTTCCAAAATTATTGACCTTATTTAGATCTGTTATTCTATATTTAGCTAAATTCCTGTGTTAGGCTATTCTAATTGACCCCGATCGACTAGTTTGACCTACATAATTGACCTCACAATCACTACATGGTATTTGATAGACTAGATTATTTTGCTTAATTGGTTCTATCGGATCCTTAAGCCAGCCGACAAAATTTATCTCTGAGTGAGTTCGTAGGTTTAAATGCTACCCTAATTCCAGCTTTGTTGAGGATTCTACTTAAAGTTTCTGAGGTACTCTCCTTATAGGGTAATACAATGAGAGGCTATGAACTCCTTTTTTCTCGTGTTGTCGTTATTAGTCTCACTCGTATGACTGTTATTTTTTTGTTTCTTAATAAACTGCGCAGGATAATTATTAACTATTAGCTCTTCTTTTACGTGTTTCAATTCCTTGTTTAGGTTCTTGCTCTGACTAATCAGTTTTCTAGCTCTATCATTACGACATTCGACTAAATCTGCTTTAACTGCCACTGGATGAGATGATGTGAAGTCTAGATACCTGTTAGAATGTGTCGGTTTTCTGTAGACAGCAGTATCCAAATCACCGTCTGTCCTTCATTTTATCCTGTATCCCAATACAGGTAATTCTCCTTGTCCACTTCCTACCTACTACTGAGTTTATATATATGTGAGGAAATAGTCAATATGTTCCGATTTCAGAACAATAAATGTCAGTTGAATTAGCGAAATATAGGAATGGCAAACTCCAATAGGATCAATAATCTAGAAAATAACTCAGCTTCTACAACGCACACATTGACATACAACCACACTATAGAATGGTGAAAAAAACGAGTGAGACTAATAACGACAACACGAGAAAAAAGGAGTTCATAGCCTCTCATTGTATTACCCTATAAGGAGAGTACCTCAGAAACTTTAAGTAGAATCCTCAACAAAGCTGGAATTAGGGTAGCATTTAAACCTACGAACTCACTCAGAGATAAATTTTGTCGGCTGGCTTAAGGATCCGATAGAACCAATTAAGCAAAATAATCTAGTCTATCAAATACCATGTAGTGATTGTGAGGTCAATTATGTAGGTCAAACTAGTCGATCGGGGTCAATTAGAATAGCCTAACACAGGAATTTAGCTAAATATAGAATAACAGATCTAAATAAGGTCAATAATTTTGGAAAAACTCGGCTATTGCTATGCATGCATTAACACGCAACCACACGATAAGGTGGGATAAAGCCACTGTATTCAAGTCCAATATAATTAGATGGAAAGAGACAGAGAGAGAGTGAGAAGTTGACTACTGAATCTTTTCTCATCGAATCAACCAAAACCCAACACAAGTAATAGGAATGATGCAACACCTATACCAGAGGTATGGAAAATCTTACTAGCAATAGAAGCAATTAACATGAGCTGAGAGGAGTATAAAAACCAGCTATCGAAAGTGATGCGACTACGTTGATATGATTGTGAGCAATGATAATTTATGGCTGAAACGTCAACAAGTAAATAATACTGTATCCTTCACTGTGTGTTATAAATCAAATAAACAAATCCAGTATGTAGTTTACTCGATTAACAGACAAGTATAGATAGACATCAACATCTCTTTTAATGTAAGCATGTTAGTTCACGAGACTGTTGCCCTTTTCTATCTTAGTGTCTGTCACAAGATCCATCTAAGTATATTGCACACAGTAACTCAATACTTTATTTCCCAGAGAAGTCAACTCAACTAGTTCATTGGGGCTGATGCAGTTCCCCAGGTTGACGCAGTGGTCAACACATTCTACAAATACACTACCGACCCTTTAATCGGGAGTAGTTACATATCAGTCTTAAAGCATAATCTCAAATTTGATTCTTGCAGAAAATCTATGCCAAGGATACTCAAATTCCCTGCTAAAGACATTTGTCAGCACTTTCACTCAATAGAACAATGTAGTCTGCATACTTCAAGCCTTCATCTACCAGTTCTATGCTTTCAAAGTCACGGTTGAATAAGGTTGTGTATCGAAATACTTTTATCACGAAGTTAAACAGGAGTGGTGACATAATAACTGTGTTAGACGCTGTTGACTGTCGTCAACTCAGAGAACAACTCCTCATTACTGATTAGCGTTCAATACTTCCCAGACATTCCCTTGACAATTAGACATTGTCACAATGCGTCTCAGTCGACAGAGTCGAATACCATTTTCATATCAAAAATATGACAAGTATCGATTGTCAGTAAGTATGCTTGTTTTCTGTAACCTGAAGAATGGTGAAGATCTAATCATTGTCTATATTCGTTTAGGTCTGTAGGCGCAATATGTTGATACTTATGTCAACAAGTATGTAATACTGTATCATTCACTATGTCTTACACATCTAATATGGAATTAAAGCCTACCACAATGTCCAAATTTTACACTTATATTTATGGAGTAAACACCTCACAATGGAATAAGAAAGATTCAGCTTTAAATCATGATTACATTTAATTACAAGTCATGAAGATACAGAAAGGTGAAAATCATATTATGTTTCACCAGTTGCCTAGTATTAGTGTCAATGAAGCATTTAACAGGTATACTTAAACTGAACTTTGGAGGCACTTGTAGGCAAACACTTAGACACACATAAGAATACATGCACTTACAGAAATGTACACAGTGTTAAGTACTCATACACTATTAAGCTTGGAGGAAAGAATCATCTAACTAATGATGTTTAGGCATATAGAACGTTGTGTTTGTTATAGCTTTACAGCGTTGAACATTGAATATCATGAAACGTTTTCAATATTACTTCACAATAAGTGGCATACTTGAAACCCTAACTTAATAACCGTAAAGCGTTAACCGGTTGTGTTGTATCCCTATACCATTTTCTAAGATTAACTTTTGATCTGACTTAATGAATCACTTTTCATTTGAGAAACCTTAGCATAAATAAATTACATTGTCACATTTTACTCGTAATAATTTCACATACTCTTTTGAATGAGGTGAAAAGGTACATCAATGGTTCTGAGGAAGTTCATTCCCTCTGGAAAACTTCCCAATAAAGAGATTTATAACAAAAGGCTTTTCAGATTACTAATCATTACTTTTTAAAATGAATCAGATGAAAATTAGTGTGACTGTCAATCCTGATGTACTGAAACCAATAAACTTACCCCTAACTTGTTTGTATTGTGTTTTCTGAACTGGGTTGTTTTACCTTAGAACTGACATCCTATTTGTTAGCCTGCGTTGATCAACAGTGGCATCTTCAACTGTGTTCAACAGATCTTTATGATATTATCTCTTAGAAATGAATATTCATCCAAAGCAACAAGACAATGATTGTCCAAATGATTCAGATAAGTTCAACATCACCCAAAATCCTTTGCAACAAATCAGTATACTCTTAAATTTCAGCTAAAGACACGTGATCATACATGTGAACATCTGGTTAGTTGAAGAAGTAAAATCAATAGAGAATCTGAGGTAATCATCCGCGTGAGTACATTCATATATCAGGTTATATCAAGGACAATACGAATTTACCTCTTGTCGACATGTATTTCAAAGATCATCAACCAGTGAAAGACTTTATTATTATTTGTCCATTGGGTTCCCAATGGAACACCGCTTCAGTAGCACGTCTCCAGTGAACTCTGTTCTCTGAAAACTTTTGAACCTGGTTCCGCAACAGCCCAGAAGCTCTCATTTCCTCCTCGCACGATCTCCTCCATGCCACACTCATCTGCTACGCCCAACTCGTCGCTTTCCATGGGGATTCCACTCGAGCAACTGGCCTGACGCGTGATGTCCTCAGTCGGCCTTCTCAGTGTATGACCAATCCATCTCCACTTCCTTCCACTGCATATTTTTTGAGTGATAGGTTCTTGGTTGGTTCGTTCCCAGAGCTCCTTGTTGCTTATTCCTGTTATCCTGGCCATCCCATCTGATCTTCAGTAGCAAGCCAGCGTAGATGGCAGTTGTTGATGAATATCTGTAGTTTATTGGAAATCCCTTTCGTGACGCGCCAAGTCTCTCAACCATCAAACAGAAGCACTGACTTGACTAGATTGGTGTTGAAAATCCGTATCTTGTTCCACATGCTGAGTGTAGAAGATCTCCACACTGGTTTCAGGCTAATGAACGCCTGTCTTGCTGTCTTTCCGATTCTGACTTTGACATCCTCATCTGTGCTGCCTGTAGTTGAAACAATGCTGACTGCCTAGATAGGTGAAGGAGGTTACTCCCATTGATGGTGACTGTAGTTTGTTGTTGTTGTTGTTGTTGGAGTTGTTGGTGCGGTATCTTCATCACTTCTGTCTTCTCTATATTCACTTGAAGTCCCGTCTTCGCTGCCTCTTCTATCAACTTGTTAGTTTTTGCCTGTGGATCTTCAAGTTTATGTGACATTATGCACAAGTCATCGTTGGCGAAATCCAAGTCTTCTAGGTTCTTTTCCGCAGTCAAGCGTATCCCCCTCTTCTCACTCCCCACTGTTTGCTGCATGATCCAGTCGACCACAATCAGGAATATCATGGGGGTTAGCATTTAAATATCGATGATAAAAAGGGGAATGAAGTATTGTAGAATGCTTACTAATGGCAATTTAAAGCTCATTCAATTAATCATCAAAGTGCCCGTTTCTTCGATTGATGATGTTTTGATGAGATAATTGACTCTTTTTATCGTAATAAGTCCTAGAGAATAATAATATATTAGTGTTGACCTATTATATCATTTCCCTTCATCATTACGATGATGAGAAAGAGGTCGATTTTTGTTTAAAACAGCAAACAATTTGATTTGTGCCAATTTGAATTCATTATAACAGGCGAAAATGATTTATCATTATAAAAAACCGATTAGAAGGCAGATTTTTCATTGTAGACAGATGGTGAAAAGTTTGCAGATGAAAGTGATACTAATCTATTCTTGCTGAGTAGTTAATGTCTGAAAATTCTAAAAATAAAGTCACAGGTTCCAGGGACAATTCCTTTTTTACCATCCTGGTAGTAACCCAGGGATAATGTCCCATTAGAGAGAGAAACTGGAATGGCTGTGAATTGGATATTCAAAATCACTGAAAGGAACAATGTAAACGAAAATATAAGTAACCATGAACAGATAGTCAGATGATAATTCGGTAGAAATCATTTGTTGACGGTGTAGTGTTTTTCGATATCTTGCCACGTCCTGCCACTTTTCTATGTAAACTTCCACTCAGTAGGAAAGTTTATGATTGGTCTCTATCTAACACTCCACGACAAGATTATCTGCTGTAAACATTCATGTAGGAGGAAAATCTGCTGTCCGACAGGTGAAATTCCCCCCAATTCCTAGCACAGAGAAGCGCGATGCGCTTAAAAGATTTACAGCTCAAAAGGAGGACGATGGTGACTTTTTGTCGTAAAATTCACCCCGAAATATCAAAGCTCAGTGAACGCCAAGCTACAATAAGCTACAAATCTTTTCTAAAAGTAGGAATCATTTTTAGTATGATTTCACGTTTGTCGTGTACATTTTTATATGTAACTTTATTTTCGCATTTTCAGAACAGTTTAGCTGAAGAATTTATTTTGTATGAAGAGCGCAGTAACCACCACTTTATAAACTGATGGCTTTACTGAAAAGTCGAAGAAATTCAGTCCACATAAATCTCATTCAGAAGGAGAAATACTGTAGGAATACACATTCCAGCATCAAGTATTTGAACATCCTTCAATTTTCTTTACATAATTAAAGATACCCCTTGTATCTGTAAATTTATGAACCATATCAGACATGAAGTTAGCAGTAATTATATCTATTTAAAAGACTCTGAAAACATTCTGCCTAACGACTATCAACATATAATCATTTCTATTGGTCTTTTCTTGAATCGATGACGTCATACAAAATGTATACCATTAAGTTTTCTCTTATTGAGTATGCTTGATAAATTGAGAACGGAATGAAGTGATGAAACTATGGCTCGTTAGTTTAAGGAGTTGACTTTCAGCCACAGGGTCACAGGAGTGAACCCTACCCCACCTACCAAGGTTTGGGCTACCAGGTAGGAATATCATTCACCATCATTGCTCACTACATGAATATAGACATGCGCGGTGAGTGGATTTAGATCCGACTTTCTCGCTCACACCATACACAGCTTGTACCCAACGTTTTATTTTCTTCAATTCATTCATCAATTCATGCGGATAAAAGCCTATTAATCTATTCTCCTTACTCATTCACTAAGACAGATGACATAAAGATGTCATTTTAAAAAAGATCGACTTTGAGGAAAAACACCAAAGTATTAAGTCGACAGGAGTGGACGTGTATCTTGAAAATCAATGAACCCTTTTTTAAAGAGACATTCAATTTTCAATATAAGTAGACAGATTCAACGTATAGATGAGCCTTTTTTTCACCTAAGATGATACCTCATCCTATCATCAGTACTATCAAGAGATTAACATCAATGTAAATAAAATTCATTTTCAACACCAACGTCAAGTCAGTGCTTCTGTATGGCTCAGAGACTTGGCGCGTCACGAAAGGGATTTCCAACAAGCCACAGATATTCATCAACAACTACTACCTACGCTGGCTCCTTACTGAAGCTCAGATAGCAAGAAAGAATAAGCAACCAGGAACTCTGGCAACGAACCAACCAAGAACCTATCGCTCAACAAATATGCAAAAGGAAGTGGAGATGAATTGGGTATGCACTGAGAAGATCGATTGGGGACATCACGCGTCAGGCCAGTTGCTCGAGTGGAACCCGATGGGAAGCGATGAGTCGGGCGTCCGAGGTGAGGGTGACATGGAGGAGATCATGTGAGGAAGAAATGAGAGCTTCTGGGCTGTCGTGGAACCAGGTTCAAAAGTTTTTCAGAGAACAGAGTTCACTGGAGACGTGCTACTGAAGCGGTGTTCCATTAGGAACCCAAGGGATAAATAATATATGATATGTAAATAAAACTCAACAAAAAAAGTTATATTGATTTTTCATGTTGGAATTCATCATGGAATGATATCAGTTGAAGAAACATTGGAAACCTGGGAGGACTCCGAAAGCCGTGCGCACCCATAACCTTCCCCCGCCAGGGATCAAACTCAGCAGCTGCAGGTTCACGTTACCAATGAGTCACCGGATTGGAATCCGGTCACGACTTCGCAATAGAATTTCAGGAGTCACCTCTAGAAGCTAGTCACCAATGAATGGTCAACAGTAACATGCTGACCACCGAACCTTAAGGGCCTCAGTTCGATTCATAGCGATGTAGGGTCATTGGTGTAAACTGATGAGGAGTCTCATGCTTAGACAAAGCAGCTGTTTAATGATCTCAGTCCATGATAACTTCAGCCTAATAAATCAATTATTAAATCTTCAGATAGAATAAAAAAAGTTATATAATTTAAGAAAAACAGCATAAACCTACATTTATATTCATTCAAATCGACTGCTACACGTTCACATTTTGAACCATAATATGGTGTATAACAACTGAACAATGAATCATTTTGTATAAAGTTAAAATTGTTAGTAATTGTAGCGCAGCGATTTGAATGTAGCATACAATAATTTAACATTTAAACACCATTATCCAATGATATTTGGAATTAAATAAATACACATAGTAGAAGGAATATGATTGGTAATCAGGTGAAAATTCAGATAAGGTGCAGAAGATGGACGATCGACATTGGCGAAAAATGAAGAGAAGATGAAGAGAAAATACACAAGAAGAAAAAAAAGGAAAAACCAGATTATAATCATCATATATACATTTGAATAATGATAATGCATTCAATTAGCCTAGATTAGGTTATACTATTAGTCTGAAAGCGATTTCAATCAAATGTTTATGACTATGAGTAAATGTGTATTAAGTTGTAAAACTGGGTGTATGTTAGAAAACGTGGTGTACAATGTAATGCTGTTAGATAAATATAAAAAGTAATACTCACCTAATAAGCCATCAATATGAAAATGGCAACGATCACCAAAATATTGATCAGCACACCTTTTGATGAATTTTACATTGAGGTAAAGTAATAATATATAGGTTAAGAGGTTGATGAATCCAACTTGATGTTTTTATGACATTTCTCATATGGAGTTAGTAAGAATGATAATGAATTCACTTATTCTCTGCACATTCATTGACTCGTGTGAGGGTTAAAGGTATCTAGTACCTGGACAAATGGTGTGGGTTTCGAACCCCTGACCCACTAGTAAGTAGTTGAATGCCTACAGTAGTCATTTACAACTCTACTGTGTTCAAGGTATTGATTTCTAATGTTTGTATAATTGGATCCAAGTAGAGTTCCACATTTCTAGTAACATTTGAATAGTTAGGCAGGTTAAGGTTATTCAAAATAGTGAGGAATATTTGAAGCTCAGGTGAATAGTCTTGGTTGCATTGTGTTCTCTGAACTGGGTTGTTTTACTGTAGAACTGACATCGTCTTGATTGACGACATCATCACCACTAACTTCAGTATGAAATGAGCTGCCAGTATCTCTTCATTAGTGATTCAATGGGTTGCTCTGACCAACTGGTCTGTGATTGGTTGTTCCCTTTACTTGTTGTCTCATTGACTGACTGCATAGATTTTCCTGTTGGCTGTTCCTCTACTTCACCTCTGACCTCTCTGTTGTTTATTATTTTTCTCATTGGTTGGCAGATTAGGTGTATGTCTACATATCAATTGATTGCTGACTGAGTGACCTGAATGTCAAGCTTCTAGGAATTCTCTCATATTCTTTATGTTTCCTCTCTCCCTCCATGATTTCTACACTGTCAAAATTCAATTCATCTCCATAGTTGTTATCCACATGCATTGAAATCAGTGACGAAATGTCGTGACGTTTAACAGCCAACTGGTGTTCATGTAAACGAAGGTGAAGAGGGCGACCACTTTGTTCAATGTAGTGTTGACTAAAGTTATTCCAGATGATTTTGTAAATGATATCCGACTTGTCTTCTTTGTTTGTTGCATCCTGTGGTCTGCACAGTTGGGTTTGGAGGGAATTTGTTGGTTTATGGACCAGCCACACCAATTACAAGTGGTTTCAGTAATCTTTTCGTGATTTCTGAAATATTCCTTATGTATGGTATGATAATGCGTTTGTTGATTTCTGTCAATGACTTTGTAGTTGACGATGTATGGGATAGGCATCTTCTGATAAAATTTCGTGGGTAACGGTTTTTTATTAGGATGGACATCAAGTGATTTTCTTCGTTTCTCCGTGTTGTTGTGCTGCAGTGTGTTCTCGCTCTTTTGAATGGAGTCTGCACGCAACTGATCTTGTGTGTTGTTACTATTGTAGTTGAGGATTTGACCAGTCAGTGTGTGTTGGCTTCCTGTACACTTGGGTTTCCAGCTTTCCGACATCTGTCCTGCTGACAAAAACATCCAGGAATGGTAGTTGGTTGTTCGACTCCTTCTCCATTGTGAATTTGATGTTACTGAAAACGTTGTTAATCATAATGTGGGTATTTTCTACATTATCTTTTTTAATGATGACAAAAGTCTCGACCAAATAGTGAATACAGAACTTCGGTTTAATCACAGGTAGGATGATGGCTTCTAGTCTTCGCACCACCGTTTCTGCAATTAGTCCGAATATCGGTGATCTCATTGGAGTTCCTTTCATTTGTTTGTATATCTTGTCTTTGAATTGGAAGTATGTTGTCATACAAAAGTAGGTGAGCATATGGGACATAGTTTCCTTGGCCAGTTATGGTTCCATGGATGTGTATAGTGCTGTGATATCGAAGGATACAATTAATTCGTCGTTTCCTCTGTTAATTTTTTTTGATCTTTTCTAAGAATTCCGTTGGTGATATGATGGAATGTCCGCATGATTGAATGAGGTGTTTCGGTTCTCTCGAAAGTTCTCTTGATATGTTGTACGTTGGAGTTCCCGGAAGTGAGACTATTGGTCATAGAGGGATGTCTGGTTTGTGTATTTTTGGTCTGCCGTAGAACCAAGGAAGGACAAGTTCATTCGATTTCATTCTTCATTTGTCTTGATTTGTTATTTCTTCTGCTTTGAAGAGTTTGTTTACAGGTTTTATTGATCCGGTTGTCGAACTTCTGGATAGAGTTGGTTTCAAGTAGTTGATATACATTTTAGTCTTTGAGTAATTCCTCTGGTTTCTTGATGTAGTCTTCTTTGTCCATGACTACTGTAGTGCGTCATTTGTCTGCTGGAAGTATAATGATATCTTTCCTATTTTTCAGTCTTTTTAATGTTTTCTAGGCATCTCTTGTGTTGTAATTCAGTTCTATTTGAAGAAGAAGTTCTTCCGTTTTTGTAGGTGGTCATTTTTGAGAGAACATAATACAAGCAAGATCATCCACCTCAGCTACAAATATTCTCCACTATTTCTAGTTTCAGCACTCAACTTACATGCCTTATTAAGTTGTAGTAAAAAGCAACTGATAACCTTTTGTAAAGTTTTGATTTTTATTCCATAGGAATCTTATAGTCAGACTGGAAAGTCCCATATCCTACAAATATTGCCTTATATAATTTATGGGTTCGACTAAATTGATTAGTTCTTTCTGATATATGAACTCCTACACATATGTATCGATATTGCTGGAAGATTAACCATGATATAATATAATTGTTTATGGATAATAGTGAAATCTAAAACGTACTCCGCAGTTGGATATGCCTGTGTTCCATCGAGTGATGATGTTCTCGCTGAGATTGGTATTGAATATGCCAGTCAATGGGAAATTCCTAGAATCAGTGAATAACAACTAATAACCACTGCACTAGAAGTGGTCTTCATGACTTAGTAGCTTGACGGATAACATTATATGATGTGTAACGAGATGAGTATTGAGTTCTTGGTTTTAGTGGGAACATCATCATCTGATTGAACTCATCCGTAGTAGGTTGTAGGCTAGTGAATAATTTGGATTACTCATTCAACATTAATACATGGATATCTAGATGATCTTCATAAAAGAATTCTGCCTTGGTGAAGACGGAAAAGACTTTCTTCTTAGAGGAGATCATTACTTTTCCGTTGTTTTTAAAAGTTGCTTTCAGTTTCACAATTACTTAGGGCATAACTAATGTGAATCAAACTTCATACCTTTCTGCTTAAATCCTAAGCATACTTTATACTACTGAAATGATCATTTAAATAACAAAGATTAAGTACCGAAATTTTCAAGGAAACTTCAGCATCTCAGAAAAATGCATTCCAACTGAACTATACACTGTCGTGTAGGAATAAGATGACTATGAAAGCTCCATTACTGATCAAAGTAGCTGATTAACTTGAGTAATAGAGGTAATTGGTCATTTCAAGCATAACTTAAACGAAAATTTCTTTTTTATTACTGAAATATGAAAGAAATAAAAACCAACCTGCATTGAAACGACACCCTTTCATTTTTGTAAGTGTAGCACTGTCCACCATTGAGACAATAATCTTTATGTTCATCTGAACAAGGTATCAGTTCATCAGCTGGTCAAAGGAATAAAATAAGTCAAGAGTTAGTTTGACTGATATCGTTATTCAGGATGCCACGTAGCTTCAATATTTCTTCCGGTCTAAATAGGTTAGGAAATATAAGTAATACATACTGACTAGCAGTGGAGCCAAGAACACGCGTTTTGTTTCATCTAGGACTAGTCAGAAGGATGTGGCTACCTCCTAGTGAGTAATGACATTCCCAGTAAGACTCGGGTTCAGAACCAATCTTCTTAAACGGCAGAGTGTTATTTATAAGGTTACTGAGTAACGATAGCCACTCCTTGCGTGATGGAAGTAGTATATATCTGATGTCCGCTCCTTCAATCCAGCCGCAGGGTTGGGAAATAACGAAAGACGTGAGAGCTGGTGTTTCTAGATGACTTCACTTATTGAATGACCATCTTCATTATACCTAAATACACACTGTAGTACCTCAGGATTACTTACTTGGTATTATTACAGAATACGAGTAATGCTACGGAGATAACGATGATCCGAAACATAGAGTCGTCGGATACCCTTAGCTCGAAGAGACCAAGTTTAACAAGCGCAGAGCAGAACTGCTCACACCGAAAAGTTGTAAACCCTACCTTTTACTGCCAGACTAACGTCATGATGGTGCCAAAGGTTGCCCAGATTGCCATATGCCACTCTGACTTTCAGTATTCGCTTGGAAATTTCATCACCCACATCTCCACCAGCACTCACATACACAAACTTTTTGAGTACTTCCAACAGCTCACCGCCGTGGGTGACAGCAGGCAAAGGCTCCTGATAATCTTGCAAGAGTAACCTGCACTTTAATGGTACAAGGCACATTTCATACTTATGGAATTATTCATTACCACAGCTTCCAAGTTCTACTGTCACATTAAATCTGATCCAGTTACGTCATTCTCACCACGAAATGTATAGCTTGTGGACATTGGATTTGATTTCAACCTGTCAAAGTGTTTAACAAGATTGTTCAAACTATTAGACCCTTGAATCAGTCAACCAACCGGTAGAGGTTTATTTTCATGAAATCTAAAGGACTTTATAGGTCGACCATACTGGAGGTAAAGTTCATGTCTACCGAAGATATCTGATGGTAATCACGCTACACCGTGAACTGACAGAAGTAAAAAAAGTGTGAACCATTGGAATCCGAACGAGTGGTTGAATGTTAACTTACTGACCATGAGACCTAGGTGCCGTGGGTTCTAACGTTTTTTTCATCACCTTTTGACATCTGTCTAACAGTAGTTTCTAGTTAGATGGCTCACTACGCTACCAAATGAGCTACGACACCCGGCTGATGGCAAGGTCTTAACTTTACTTCGATCACCAAGGGTTTTGGTCAACTGTCATTGACGGTCTCAGCATTAACTACCAAGGATTCTCGAGACTGAAAAATGACCTCTTAGACTGACCAATTATTTTTTTCACCTTGTTAATGTGTGTATTCTAACTTTCAGATGTTCGATCAACTACCATGTATGTAGATTACTTGAGTTTCAAACCATGCCCAAACTGTATGAATTTGATAAATTCTGCTTTTCTCATGTTTTCCTTTTGTCTTATGTAGTCGGAGTATTCATCTACCTCAGTATTGTATGTTTCATGAAATGACATCTGGTGGAGAACCACTGAAAACTTAGGAGCGCCTGACACCTCCTTGACCCCGATGTGGGACGACTAAGCAGTACACACATTTGACCTCACCGTAGACCAAACCTAGGACCTCTGTCAGTTGGCGATATAGTCGGACCTCCATGAAATACCTGTTCTTATGTTCAACTTGATTTGCTCCACCGATCAGGAATTCTCACTACTACTTCAAAAGAACTAAACTCAAAACAAGTTACTAATGAGTACTGAGGAGTTATTCAAATTGGAGGGTTGTGGAGATTGATTGGCGCGAGTAGAAAAATGTGGACAATTCGATACCTGCCCTTTGTGAAGCCTGGAAGTCCTCTTTCCCCGCTTCTGAGGAGTCTCATACTGGGACGAAACATCTGTGCGGTGCTCGTAGGATTTCTTTGGCTTTCCAACTGCTATGAGTCCATGATGATCAGGTTTATTTAAATGAATTGTCACAAATAAGTTTGGCTATTTCACAAATTACTTTCATCTAAGCTACATTTGTGTAGGTAAGTGATAAACTCCAGTCAGCACTAAACTGTAAATGATAAGCAGCTTTATCAGTTGCCTATTCATAATCAATTTGTAAACGGTAGTAGCCATGTTGAAATGATGAAAAAAACTTTTGTAGTTCTTAAGATGAAGATAATGGTGGTCTGATGTTCTCTGAGCTTTGATATTTTCAATCTGACACTAACTTAATGAACAAGATTATACCGAAGATTTCATCAGGCATGGAGATAAAAAGTTCAGCACACGGTATATAAACTCAGAGAATACCAAACCATCGTCAATTTATATGTATATTATACTGTCGGTCAGTATTTAGGTACTCAGGTGAAGATTGTATAAACTTGAATAGACAAAAAAGATATCCTTTAGCTTACTCATGGCTTTTTCCTTTGTACTATTACTCTGCTTCACTGAAACAAAAATAACAATAACAGCAACAATTAATAAGTAAATAAACAATAGGTATGTATATTCAACGATTTCGTATCTGAGATTGTCATAGTTTAACAGACCAGTATTTATACTTGAGTGAAAACTTGAACCGTGGCCGGATTCGAACCAACGACAACCGGATTCCTGGCACAATGCTCTACCAACTGAGCTACGAGGTCCGACTGCTGATTAGTATTATTTTTTGTTTACTTCAATCACAAGATGAAGTTGTACCTGACTTCTATGTGAATTCATGACAAGTTACTACCACTCGTTCGTATTCACACTGACTGGAGTTCAAACTTTCATTTCACCTTCCATAATCACTTCAGTATAGGAATGTATTACTAAATTTTTTATTTCCATTAATAAAACTATTTCAGGCAGGTGTACTTTTGTCATCAGTTCGACTCCTGCTTCGATTCAGATTTTTATTGAAAATAATTTAATCGTTACCCATTTTTACATCAGTCGCATTCAGTACTACATGGATATTTTTAAATTATAAGTCTGTTAGACAATGTCTCTAACCAGTCTTTTTAGAATATCAGGGAAACATTTAGATGACTGGAAATCAAGTGACGTTTGTAAGCTTTGATAAGACAATAAGAAGACGTAATTTGTCTCAGTAGTGTAGTATATTTGTGTAACACATTTAGCACATTATCTGATCACAAACATTCTTGTCCTATGAAAGGTTACAGAAAGAAGGGGATTGGCAATAAGAAAGGAGGTAAAGAAGCAGAGGATAAATTAAAGACTAAAATGATATCTAAGGTCAGCACTTTAATGCTCAAAGGATAAGCTGATATATATATATATATATATATATATATATATATATATATATCAGTTTACTTGCTCCTATGGAATCGAGTACGTCTGCAGTACCATGAGCCAGTTTATGTCATCCGGTCACGAACACCACCCAGCTTGATTGGCGAAAAGAGAACAGAAATGGATCGACAGATTTGCAATAGAACATTCAGTAAACTCTTCATTCTCATTCAATTTTGTTATAGATATTCTTATGGAGGTCTCGCTCTCGTCACCTGACTGCACAGAGGCTAACCCAATCGCCGGAGAATTTTCTTTAGATCTCGAATATGCAGATAACATAGTCCTGTTAGGTGAAAACGCTGACTGATGAGAGTCAGAGTCTTCTGGGATGCATTTCTCATCAACGAAGTGCAAATTATTGCTCCAGGATTGATCTTCAATAGTGCCCTACAGCGGCTAACAATAGAGAGTGTAGTGGTTGTGTGTCGGAATTGGGATCAGCCCTGGTGGCTCGGTGGCCGATGAAATCTATGCACGGATACAGAGGGCTCGACTGACTTTTGCCAACTTACGCCACCTGTGGCGCTGCCGTGACAACCGGTTGTCTATGAAGGGTCTTGTGTACTGCAGAGCAGTCCGTTCTGCTCTACTGCATGGATGTGAAACATGGCCACTGATGGTGGAAGACATGAGAAGGCTGGCTTCAGGTGTTCGACCACCGTTGCTTTCGTAGTACAGGATGTATTTCGGGGTGTCACCACGTGAGTAATGCAGAAGTCAGGCCCACATGTGGAGTTTTAGGGAGAAGAGGTAAATCAGTTGACGAGGCTGTGAACCTTCATCGACTGAGATAGTTGGCTCCGACATATGTTGCGCATGCCTAGTCGCCATCTGCCTCGTCAAACAATGATGTTCCGAAGTAGGTTCAGAATAGAAAAAAAAACTCGAGGTGGCCAGACTAAAACATGGCATCAATGTATGAAGTCTGTGACTGTTGGTTTGAGCCATGTGAGGCGATGAAGACTGGGTGGTTTGGGTCCGCGGGACAAGAAAAACCAGTAATGCCTGGTCTTATGTTCATTTGGATGATAGGATGAAAACTCAACATATTCGGCTCTCTTTGATAACTGCCTCAAAAGTTTGTGCAAATTACGACCAAGCCGCTAAAAATGAGTGAGGCTAAAACATTTCGGCATAGCTGAAGCAATAACGATTGGAAAGTTCAAATCATCATTATACCTTCAAAAGTAATATGTAGAATTACTTTCTTTGAAACATTCCTCTTTGGTCATACATCACTCTGAATAATTCCGGTAGTCATTTTGCTTATTTCCTCATTTTTGAATACCTTTACCACTTAATTTGTGTTGACGTTCGTTTGGAAATGACTCTCAAGTGTTCTACCCTTTCTACTATTCATGAATATACGGCTATAGGAGTGGTTTCGTAGGAAATAAATTTTCTCCTCACTTCTATTATCTTCTGTCATTTAGAACCATTACAGTGGAAATAATAGTACTTCTAGGTTGGTTTGAAAGCTAAGATTCATCAAGGGTTTAAATGACACCTTAATTTCAGCCTTGTTGAGGATCCTACGTAAAGTTTCTGATGTACCTTCCTCATGTGGTAACACATCGGGGGCTGTGAACTCTCTTCTACTCGTGTTACTGTTATTATTTCGTTTCTTATGTGTTCGTATGAATTTGTTAACAAACTGCGGAGGATAATTATTAACTATTAGTGCTTTTTTTACGTGTTTCAATCCCTTGTTTAAGTCCTTCCACTGACTAGGCAGTTTTCTGGCTCTGTCATTAAGACATTTGACTAAGCCTGCCTTAACTGACACTGGATGAGACGATTTGAAATCCGGACACTTGTTAGGATGTGTTGGTTTACTGTAGATGGTTATAGTAGTCGTTTGTTTTATCCTGCAATCCAACATAAGTAATTCTACTTGTTTATTTTCTACCTCAGGATTAAGTGTCTCGCAACCAAAGGTAGAAGGATTTCCTTCTATGATTTGATACAAAATGATGTGGAAGACATTCATAATCTGCTCCTGGAAATGGGTTACCCTTATAGTTTTATCAACAGAAGTGAGAAATCTTAACAAATGACTGTTTAGAAGAAATCATTATCCACAAAGGTTCAATTTAAACAAGTCGCAGATAGGAAAATTTTATTCCAAAGGTTATCTACAGCCATCAGAAAAACTTTCTATGCTGCTAGCCTATACTTATCATTTTCTAATTGACAGATAGTTTTAGCTCAGATGGAAGAGAAGCTGCCCTATTCTATCATATCTATATGTATTTATGAGTCCAGCTGCTCCTGTGAAGAAAGTAATACAGAACCTACAACTAGACAGCTTAACAAACGTGTTACTGAGAACCTACCGTCATAGCTAGGAAAGTGAAAAGTGAAATCAATACGAAGTTCAGTTCTGTCACATTTAGTCGACAATGATCATGTAATAGACAAGAAAGACCAAAGGGTTTGAAATCATCTATTATATTCCACAAAATCTTTCCAGTTGAATTTAAACTCGCATATTACATATAAGTGAGGCTATGGGAATTAGAGAAAACAACTCTAGTCTTTGCGTGCAGAAGACTTTTGTATAAGCCTTATCTCTAGTTCAGCCAGGGGAAACTAAATAAATGTCTTTAAAGATAAATTCAGCTTTCATCTCCTTCCTTTTCTCTATCTCTTTCATCATTTTAATATCCCATATATGAGAAAATTTATGTATATTAATGTAGAGCCAGATGAGAGCTAGTTGAAAACAATATTGTTCACTTATGCGTCTTCTAAGCTCACGATATGGTGCAAGCTTCAAATGCGTCACTCAGCTTTCAATTGCACTTTAAAAGAGGTTAATTTGAAGATATACATCGAGGTGGCCCAAAGTAGCAACTTGTCCTCAACGCACTCTGGAATGAGTTGTTGACTAGAGAAGCTGATCAGCAGTTTTGCAAAGAAGAATGTCTTCTTCAGTGATCTGGACAACCGATTCTTCAGGATCTCTGCTGCTGTATCGCCTTTGAAAACAGCTTGCATAAACAAGGTCTTCTTAGGAACTGTGAGTACTCACTCCACACTCTGATTTACTTTCAAGTTCTTATCGATAAATGTGGATGGATATCTATTTTGCATGAGGATCTTCCGCAGTTTATCTAATTCTTCGTCAATAGTATCACTCGTGCAGATTCTTTCGATTCTTGAAGATAAAGAATGGATTAGATTCCTCTTTCTGCTGAGAGGCATCCAGCTGTGGAAATTCAAATATTGTCCGTTCCAAGTAGGCTTCCTATGATGTGAAGCTGATCGATGGGTGACAATCATTGAACGTGTTAACTACAGTCTCAATATCTGTATTTTGATCGATTATGATGAATATGTCATCCATATATCTTTGATATAGGCAGAAACTATCAATTGTTGAATGCAGCACACTATTCTCTAGCTTCGCCAAAAAGCAATCAGCCAGCAACGGTCCAAGTGGCGACCCCAAAACAACCCCATCCTTTTGTCTATATAAATCATTGTTGAATTTGAACTGCACACTGAAAGCATATCTTAGAAGCAATTCCTTTAAATAGTGCTTAGGGATACCCACTTGAAAATTATTATCTTCAATGAACTCACGTAGAAAGCAGATAGTTTCCGTGATTGGGACATTGGTATGTTGTATGTTTATGATGTATATAAATACGATTGTAGAGCTTTAGGAAATGATGTCATCGAAAAAGAAGATTTTCTTCGCTGAATTATCTTTTCTCCATGACTCAATGAGCATGTTTCGCAGCTTAATTTAAACTTTGAAATTTACACTCCTGGATATTGTATACTCTAAGCTGAAATGCTGTACTTTCTATAGTTGTTTTTCCAAATATCTACTCAATTATTTCTTTGTGTAAGCCATAGGTCTGGACAGATCTTCATTTTTGACGGTCGTCATCTTCAACAGCGTTGACTAGTTGTTCTCAGCATACTAAAACAGTCATATTGTAAATCTATGGCGTTCCAACGTTAAGAATTTATTTTATTTTTAACAGTTCAACAACTTCTGTAAAAATTTGAAACAATAAGTCCCTTTAAAGAAGTTTATCTGAACACTGTGTGAAGTATTTGCTCAATACATTTCGAAAATTCTGATCACATATTTACCTGTCAAGTAGTGTAGTGTAAGAACAGACAGTTTTTAAAGACATAAAGGTGGTTCCAATCTCTATGCGACTACCATTTCTATAAATCTCAGTGTGCATCTTTGACCGATTCCATTTAAAACTTTGAAAAATGTTTGGGCATTAATTTTGTGACCTGTTTCTATATTTTCTTTAGCTATAGATGAAGAGGGTCGTCTCCCACCTGAGTCTTATCAGAGCTACACAGTCCGTCTGTTTTTGAAGCTGTTCAGATGCATTTTCCCACCCTCAACTGCATAGCTCGATTACTCCTCCCTATGTATGTGTGACTACACACACACATATATAAATTGGTAAACACAATGGAGTGTGAAGTAATCATGTGTGTTTTCTTTGTTTCACAATGATAAGATCGACTGCAAAATATGTTTTCCAATGGTTGATGTTAGTGTACGTCTAAAAATTCTACTACTCAATTCCCTCTCTGTATGGTAGATTCATATGGAAGCTTTTCTTACGAACCATGTATAGAGTTGGCTTTAGTGCTACCTATCTGCATTAATAGTTTATAAACTTCAGTGGATATCCGTTTATCATAAGTAGTTTAGTCATTAATTTGGCATCTTCATCTATCGTATCTGCTGTACAAATAAGATAGATCCTGTTAATCAGGCATTTTACCAGACCTCTCTTTTATTAGATTGAAGAAAATCTGTGACAACTAAGGTATTATCCTGTCCATATAGGCTTTCTATAAACTGACCATCTTCTAATTACACTAGCTAAGTTCGAAAACATATCACACATCATATCACTTCTATGTACAGAAAGATTCTGTAGGAGTAAAACTGGGAGAAAAACAAGTAGTACATTCTAGCTATAAGCAAGATGATAGGAATTTCAAGACCTTTACTGTTTACAAGAAACAAACTGATCAGATTTGTATCACATAGTTGTTATTCATCGAAGACTGACATCAGTTGGAGGAACAAAGGAAACCTGAGAGCACTGGACACCTGTTCCATCCTAGTATGGGACTCCTCAGCAGTGCGCACCCACGACCCCACCAGCAGGGATCGAACCCGCGACCTCCAGGTTCCGCGACCAGCGCGTTACCATTGAGCCACTGGGTCAGAATCCAATGCTCCATATTTCCAACTTCTGTTAGCTCACGATATAGCGCAAACCGCCACCCAATGTCATCGTTGAGTATTTGTCCTCACGGCCATCAGGCTTTGACTCCACCGGTCACGACTTGTCATTGGAACTTCGTGAATACTTCTCGAAGCTAGTCACCAACGAGCACTAGTTCAATTAAATTTTGAGGGGGTTGTGGAGATTTGGAAATATTTCATATTTCCATACTAGGACGAAACAGCTGTCCAGTGCTCCCAGGTTTCCTTTGTTCCTCCAACTGATGTCAGTATTCGATGAATAACAACTTGAAATATTTCCAAATCTCCACAACCCCATCAAAATTTAATTGTATCACATAGTGTTTGAAATAAGAAAAGTTCAATTTTGCACTTTTAGAGATAAATAATCCGTATAAACACGTTACAATAACAACTAGCATTCATTCCGATGACCACCCTTTTAACTTTTCCCCTTTTTGTTTTTCCTTCCTTCCTTCCAAGTTTATGAGAAGATTTAACATCTTAAATTTTGTTAATTTGTATCCAGGACACTGAGTATTAGGGCGGAGAGGGGGGAAGGGATACTCATTTCTTGTTCATTTCTCAGTGAGTTAGGAATATCGATATGATATAGATGTATATGTATACTTAGTTGTTAGTATACACACATTTCACCCAGTATAACAATACAATACAAACACTAAAATGTATTATACATGCATAAAATTTAAACAGTATAGAAGAGTGAAAACACAAACATCCGAATACAAAGTGTGATATACACACCAAGACACTAAGATAAGTCGATCAACATAAGAATAAATATAATATCCACATAGTTATCAGTAGTATAAGTCAGGATAATGCAAATCTTTGTTTCAATCTAATCTGCTTTTCAAATTATACTATAAACTAAGATTAAATATGTATATATTGATACATACATGGAAGAAATCTATACAAACGAAGATGTTTCTTTGCATACTACTCAAATCTTTTAAACTAATCTGACATAAATTAAAATTTCATCGATCGAAATGTAATTTTTCTTTTTTACCAAAGAAGTAAGTCAACAAACTAAACACAACATTGATAAAATTTTGTTTTTCTAGTCAATTGTAGATTAGAAGAGATAAAATACTTTCAATAAATTATACTTTTCTCAAAAGGAAACCGATTTTCATTTGTCTGACATTTCAACTAGATGAGATATTACAAAGAGTAGTTAAACTGAAAAGAAGTTTCGTTTTAAGTCGATGCATATCGCTATGCAAAACTGTGTCCTCACTTTATCATTCCTAAGTCACATCGACTTATAATTACTGACTCATGTGTAGTAAAGGAGGTGAAAAATGAGCATTTATTCGACTTTATGACAAGTATAACAAACAGAAACTAAATACGTATCTTTAGCTGCATCATCCTGGAGGGATTCAAAAATGCTCTCGATTCAAAATTATGAGGATCAAATTGCAACGCTACGCTACATATCATCATTGAACAGAGTATAGAATGTCAGCCAAATCAACCAGACCTCAAACTCATCCACTTTGAAAAGGCATTCGATAGTGTCAATCCACAAGTAATTTGGAAGGCAGTTGCTTCAACACTACACTTTCAGTGACACCAAACTTTATCTAACAAATTCAACACCACCTACACACAATATGATGATGCCACATGCAAAGTGATTGACAATGGGAAGTTGAGTGATGCCTTTGAAGTGAAGACAGGAAGGAGTGAGACAAGGCTGCCACCTGCAATCACCGATCATCTTAATGATTGTCAACTGGTTGACTGGATTGTACTGGGTTGTGTAAGGAAGTGTGTTGAGTTGTGATAAGATGGGTATACACTGTTTGACCGAAGAGAGGACCCTGGAAGGAGATTTGGATTTCTCCAACAATGATGACTTATGTTCAGTGTCCTGTAGTAGAAACTCTAAGATCTACAGGCGAAAACTAACAGGTTGATAGAAGAGTCAGCGAATATGGGACTTCCAGTGAATGTATAGAAGACGAAGGTAGAACTGATCAAGATACCGAAGCAACAACAATTACAACAGCAAGCTGCATGAACGGAAGAAATGTAGACGAAGTTGTCTCTTTCACCTACCTACCGACTTACGTAGGCAAGCAGCATCGTTTCAACTACAGGTGACACAGGCATAGATGAGGAAGTCAAAGCCAGCCAGCATCGGTAACGCAGCAAGACAGGCATTCATGAATGTGAAATAATCAGTTTGGAGATCTACTGAACTCAGCATAAGCAACAAGATGTAGAATTTCAACACTAATTCAGTCAAGTCAGTCAGTGCTTCAATGTGATGGTTGAGAGAGATGGTGCGTTACGAAAAGCATTTCCAACAAACTGCAGGCATACATCAACAGCTAACTCATCCTCTCACTCCTTACTGAAGATCATATGGCAAGAATAATGAGAATAAACAACAAGAAAATTTGCCTAGCTGGCAAAGAACCAACCGACTAAGAACCCATCACCCAACAAATAAGCAGAAGGAGAAAGTGGAGACAGATAAGATTGAATCCGATTGGACATACATTGAGAAGACGGTTTGAAGACATCATGCATCTGACCAGCACGTTAAATAAAAGCCAAATGGGAAACGATGAGTTGGGAGTCAGAGGTGTGGGTGACATGGAGGAGATGATGTGAGGAAGAAATCAAAGCTTCTGGTCAGTCGTGCAGCCAGGTTGTAACGACTGGAGGGAAGACAGTGAAATAGCAACATGCTAGTGAAGGCGTGTATTCCACAAGGAACCCAAAGGACAAATAATAATAATAAATGATCACTCTACATATCTTTGGTAAAGTTTTCTTTTGGAACATAAGCAAGAACATGTGAAATAATTTGTTGACGCTTCCATAAACTTTTATCAGTGGAACGTCTATGTTAAAAACTCTATCATTTTGTCTCCTTTTGATAAGCTACTATTTTTATCACCATATAAAGATGTATTGAATCATACATAGAAACTTTACAAACACTAAATTGTATCCAATCGGTAAATAAGTCATATATTTATCAAAAATATTAACTTATCTTTCATGTGATCAGTTATAAAGTTCATCATTTCAAAAATCCACCACTTTTAGCAGTATGATAACATTGATCATATGAAATACTTACTATATAGGCTAAACCGGATAAAAATTGTTATACAATGTAGCATTTGAAATAGTTAGTCTCTTTTATGAATTCTCGATAGCGTAATCAGAAGATGAAGCTTGTTTAAACAATGTATGTGATACATTTGTTCAGTACAACATTTCTAACAATCTTATGCCTCAAAACATTTATTTGTCTCAAGTCAATATGTATATATTAGGTCGAAGAGTGAAAGGAAAACTTCAACAATTAACACAATAAAGGGACTAAAGTTGAGAAAGATGAGAAAAAAATAAGAAGAGTGATATAGGTGATCATATTCTCGGTAAAAAAAATGAAGTTTATCAAGATAGGTAGATGTAGTGTCAAAACAAACTGTTTTTATACACATGAAGGTGGTCTCAACATATACCTGGCTAACACTTCTCTTCATCTCAGTATACGTCCATGACTGTTTATGCATGAAAACTTTAAACGATGTTTGAACATTAACTTGGTGAACTGTTCATATAATATATTTAGCTATGGTTGAAGAGGGTCGTATCCCACCTCACGATTACAAAGTTTCACACTCGATCTCTTATTGAAGCCAGTTAGGTATATGTTCTACCAACATAAACTGCATAATTCGATTACTCCTCCATATATATGTGTGAGCACACACATATAAAGTCGTGAATAAAATAGGATAGCTTCAACGGGAGAAACTGCAAGGAATAAGCCTCTTTCACCTATCTAAAAAACACTGTTTCAAATACAGGCGGAACAGACGAAGACGTCAAAGTCAGGGTTGGAAAAGCAAGACAGGCATTCATTAGCCTGAATCCAGTGTGGAGATCTTCTACACTCAGCATGCGGAACAAGATTCGGATTTTCAACACCAATCCAGTCAAGTAAGTGCTTCTCTATGGCTCAGAGACTAGGCGCGTTACGAAACGGATGTCCAACAAACTTCAGACATTCATCAACAACTGCCTACGCTCATTACTGAAGCTAAGATAGCCAGAATACTAAGAATGAGCAACAAAGCACTCTGGCTGTCTGGCAAAGCACCAACCAACAACCATATAAAGATGTATTGAATCATACATAGAAACTTTACAAACACTAAATTGTATCCAATCGGTAAATAAGTCATATATTTATCAAAAATATTAACTTATCTTTCATGTGATCAGTTATAAAATTCATCATTTGAAAATTCCACCACTTTTAGCAGTATGATAACATTGATCATATGAAATACTTACTATATAGGCTAAACCGGATAAAAATTGTTATACAGTGTAGCATTTGAAATAGTTAGTCTCTTTTATAAATTCTCGATAGCGTAATCAGAAGATGAAGCTTGTTTAAACAATGTATGTGATACATTTGTTCAGTACAACATTTCTAACAATCTTATGCCTCAAAACATTTATTTGTCTCAAGTCAATATGTATATATTAGGTCGAAGAGTGAAAGGAAAACTTCAACAATTAACACAATAAAGGGACTAAAGTTGAGAAAGATGAGAAAAAAATAAGAAGAGTGATATAGGTGATCATATTCTCGGTAAAAAAAAATGAAGTTTATCAAGATAGGTAGATGTAGTGTCAAAACAAACTGTTTTTATACACATGAAGGTGGTCTCAACATATACCTGGCTAACACTTCTCTTCATCTCAGTATACGTCCATGACTGTTTATGCATGAAAACTTTAAACGATGTTTGAACATTAACTTGGTGAACTGTTCATATAATATATTTAGCTATGGTTGAAGAGGGTCGTATCCCACCTCACGATTACAAAGTTTCACACTCGATCTCTTATTGAAGCCAGTTAGGTATATGTTCTACCAACATAAACTGCATAATTCGATTACTCCTCCATATATATGTGTGAGCACACACATATAAAGTCGTGAATAAAATAGGATAGCTTCAACGGGAGAAACTGCAAGGAATAAGCCTCTTTCACCTATCTAAAAAACACTGTTTCAAATACAGGCGGAACAGACGAAGACGTCAAAGTCAGGGTTGGAAAGCAAGACAGGCATTCATTAGCCTGAATCCAGTGTGGAGATCTTCTACACTCAGCATGCGGAACAAGATTCGGATTTTCAACACCAATCCAGTCAAGTAAGTGCTTCTCTATGGCTCAGAGACTAGGCGCGTTACGAAACGGATGTCCAACAAACTTCAGACATTCATCAACAACTGCCTACGCTCATTACTGAAGCTAAGATAGCCAGAATACTAAGAATGAGCAACAAAGCACTCTGGCTGTCTGGCAACGAACCAATCAAAAACCTATCACCCAAACATATACAGAAGCAAGTGCAGATGGATTAAGCATGCACTGAGGAAACCATTCAGGAACATCACGCTCCAGGCCAAGGCAGGCTGCCGTGTGAAATCCAAACGGGAACGACGAGTTGGGTGTCCGACATGAGGGTAACATGGAGGAGATCGTGTGAAGAAGAAATGAGAGGTTGTGGGCAGTCATGGCGACAGCTTCAAAAGATTTCAGAGAACAGATCGCACTGGAGACCTGCTACTGAAGTCCTATGTTCCATTAGGAAACCAAAAGTCAAATAATAATCATAATAATGAGATGCGACGTGATCACTGATGCAGTGCTCAGCTTTATGGTGAATCATATGTTTCGTTTATTCCACAGTGATGAGATTAACTGCATATTATGTTTCCCTAGTAGCTGATGTCTACCTACATCTCAAAATTACACTACACAACTCCCCTCTCTATGGTAGACTGATATCAACGCTTTTCTGAAGAACCGTGTATACAGTTGTCTTTGGTGCTACTTGATCTCCACAACGGTCTCTTTACTTCAACCGATATACGTTTATCATAAGTGTTTTAGTCAGTAATCTGACATATTCATTCATCGTATCTGCTGTACAGCACATACGATGGATCCGATCAATCAAGCATTGTATTAGACCTCGTCTGCTTTGGATAGAACGATATCTGTGATAACTGAGGTATTGTCCTGTCCATGTGGGCTTTCTGTAAACTGGCTGTCTGATTGAAACATCTTCTCATCGACTCTGGAGTGTGTCTAAGAATATCAGGTGATTATTATTCTCTTTCTCACAAGTCAGTCTGTTGTGAGTTTGTACGACATTGACTTTTATTAGTAGATAAGCCATATCTTCATACCTCTCACAGATCACTATGATGTCATCAACATATTTCCTGTGAAGAGAAACTTTAATGATGGGATCACCAGACAGATTTTCCACATATGACACATAAATATTAGCTAGTGCTGGTTCTAAGGGACTACTCATAGCTAGACCATCAACTTGTTGAGTGCGGTCACCTTCAAATGTGAAGTGGAATTTGCTGGTACATAGCAAGAACAGTTCTCTCAGAAAGACTGGAGTAATGAGGAATGAGAAGTTTCTAGAATGTGTATGGTCGGAGAGAATGTTAATGATCTTGAACAGCGAAACATTAGTGAATAAAGAGTATAAATCGAAAGACCACATATTCTTGTTCTTGACATTCATGTTACCAAAACAGTCAACACGTTGAAAAGAATCTTTCAATGGAAACACACAGAATTCGTTTTGAAACGGACTCAACATTTTCGCCAACCATTTCCCTACCACAACCTCATCGACTTTGAAAGGGCATTCGATAGTGTCAATCCACAAGTAATTTGGAAGGCAGTTGCTTCAACACTACACTTTCAGTGACACCAAACTTTATCTAACAAATTCAACACCACCTACACACAATATGATGATGCCACATGCAAAGTGATTGACAATGGAAAGTTGAGTGATGCCTTTGAAGTGAAGACAGGAAGGAGTGAGACAAGGCTGCCACCTGCAATCACCGATCATCTTAATGATTGCCAACTGGTTGACTGGATTGTACTGTGTTGTGCAAGGAGGTGTGTTGAGTTGTGATAAGATGGGTCTACACTGTTTGACCGAAGAGAGGACCCTGGAAGGAGATTTGGATTTCTTCAACGATGATGACCCATATCCAATGTTTAATGTAATATCTGCTGTACAGATACGATGGATCCTATTAACCAGGCATCCTATTAGACCTCGTTTGTATTGGATTGGACGATATCTGTGATAACTGAGGTATTGTCCTCTCCATGTTGGGTTTCTGTAATCCACCGTCTTATTTCTATATTCTACGAAAAAATATAACGTGACACAACAACAAGCAAATGTCCAGTTTGGGGTTGGTGAGGACTTATCGATTTCAAAAAGGTCCTCACCATCGATTTACACCATTTGGAGAAAAATTAGATTGCTGAGAGCACTGGACATCTGTTTCTTCCTAGTGTGAAACTCCCCAGGAGCTGACCAGTGCTACTAGGTTTCGATGATGAATACCAGCTTGTAAACAAAATCATTTTTTAAAACATGGAAAAAGAGAAGGTGAATCAACGTGAGAATTTTTGACCATGTTATCACTGGGTTTACACTTGAAAATAGAACAGAGGTAGGGGTTTTTTGGTAGGTATTTGACTGAAACTTGTGGTAACTGGGAAAAACTCGAAACAAATAATTTCAAGATGATAGTGGTCTAGGGTTCGTTTAGTTCTGATCTTTTGTCGTAAACGTTTCATCCTGGGGTTTATTGACATCTCAAACACTAGTTTCCTTGACTTCTTTGCGAAGTCCCTATAACTTCAGTAGGGAATGCAATCCAATTTACCTGTGACTTAGAAAGTGAAGAAGGTTAGCTAGCAGTGTTGGACTGCAAGATTAAACGAACACAAGAAGGAAATCTAGAGACTAGTGTGTATAGGAAACTTTCCCATTCGAATCGCTGCTTAGACTTCGAATCTTCCCACCCCCTTTCACTTAAAGTAGGCCTAGTTAAATGCTTAAGTGATAGAGCGAAAAAGCTTACTAGTAGACCGGAAAATCTGTGACAAGAAATTGGACACATCAAGAATACCCCACGTCTCAATAATTACCCACCAAATTTATGAATAAATTTATAAGAAATCGAAAGAAAAATATTAGCAGTGGTGGTGGCAATAGTAGTAATATAGGTGTTATTAATGATAATCTCACTACGAATGGTAATAATGGCGACAGGGACAAGACAGAATTCAGTGTCTCTGCCGTGCTATCATACAAGGAAGGCACCTAAGAAGAATTACGAAGAATTCTCAACAAGTCTGGCTGGCATTCAAACCAACAAACTTGCTTAGAAACAAGCTTTGTAGGTTAAAAGATTCTATCGATGCAACCAAGAAAAATAATCTGGTTTACCAGATCCCTTGGTATGATTGTGAGACCAAGTACATAGGTCAAAGCAGTCGACTAGTCAGGGTCTATTAGAATAACAGAGCACAGAAACTTAGGTAAGTCAAGATTAGTAGATCCTAATCAGATAAGAAATCTGGGGAAAAGTTTGACTATAGCTCTGCATGCGATGACACACAATCACACAGTTGGGAGGGATAGGGCGACAGTGTTGTAAACTAACTTATTTGGGTGGAGGGAGAGATTGATAACCGAATCTTCGTTCATCGGGACAACACCAAATACATGAGGCAGTCGAAATAATTGTGCATCTGTCCAAGATATATGGAAAATTCTACTACCCTATATAAAGTCTGTCTCGAAGTTGTGGAGTTATCTGATATGAATATGGACAATAAATTGTGTTCGGAACGTTGTTATCCAGTAAATGATACTGTTCTTCACTGTATGATATTTCTAATAAACAGACTGAAATGGAAGTATAATCGATCGACCACAGTGCCCAAATTTTACTCTTATATTATCCGCGTAGGAGCCTATATGCCGACAGAGGTCGAACAACTCGACCGAGTATAATAACGGAGAATCACAAGTATATCAACAAATAGTAATAGCATTATAAGTCTATTAAAAGGAAATGTAAACTATGTTCTTTAAAGTCCAACTTGTTCATGAATGAGCACGGATTTCTGTAATTCAGTTCAGAGTGTGTTTATTATTAATTACACCTTACTTATCCAAAGATAGAATGAGGTATCAGTCAATTTCACGTTTATATTCAAGGACTGTCATCTAAAACCGATTTGTAATTAAGTATTGAATGGTTAAGGGCTTATCAAGTCCCATACAGATTTTCTCCACAGAGTAGTATTCATCATGAACTGATATCAACTAAAAAATGAGTAGAAGCAGGGGAACGCTGGAAAACTGTCTCATCTTAGTGAGAGACTCATCAGAGGTGAGCCCTCATGAACCTACCAAAAGGAGAACAAAGGATTGTGAATAAGGAATCATTTACTAGGATAAATCAACTGTTCAGGGCTTTCAGTGCTTCTCCAGTTGGCGTCAGTCTGTGAAGAGTATTAATTTGAGGCCAATGAAACTTCAGAAACCTCCTATCTGAAGTATTCTTCTATTAACTTAGCTCTCTCATATGGTACTTTATGCATAAAGACTGTTACTCCTTACATCTACATCTTTACAATTGAAAGCAACTGAGTTTTATGTTAGGAAAAAAGATTTACTTTTATCAAAATGATGATGAGCACTGCAAAGAAAAACCAAAAAGTCAGATAAGACCTATTATCCAACAACTTGACTTCATGAGTGTCTTTAGAATCGGTTGAAGACGATTGCTTGGTATGTCTTTCAACAAAATTTTTTACTTTAAAACTTTTTCATTTTTGTTCTCACTTCTTTCAAGGAAATCTGAGAAGTAGATCAATTAAAAAGAGGATTCAAAGCGCCGATTGCCATCAAATGAATAGAAATAGTTGTTTTTTGAGGGAGTTGTGGAGATTTGAAGATATTTCATGTCGTTATTCATCGTAGACTTACATCACCTGGGGAACAAAGGGAACCTGAGAGCACTGGACAGCTGTTTCATCCTAGTATGGGACTCCTCAGTAGTGAGCACCCACAGCCCCGCGCCACCAGGGGTCCAACCTGCGACCTTCAGGGTCCGCAGCCAGCGCGTTACCACTAGGTCACTAGGTCAGAAACCAATGCTCCATATTTCCAACTTCTGTTAGCTCCCGATATAGCGCAGCCGCCAACCAATATCATCGTCGAGTAATTGACCCCACGACCATCAAGCTTTGTCCTCACCGGTCACGACTTCTCATTGGAACTTCGGGAATACCTCTTGGAGCTAGTCACCAGTGAGCACCAGGTTTCCTTTGTTCCTCCAGCTGATGTCAGTCTACGATGAATAACAACTTGAGAAATAGTTGTTATCAATAAAGTAGGCTATGAATATGGCCACCATATTCTTAGTATAAGTCAGAAACATCCGGAGATAGATGTACAGTGAATATTTGACTTATAGTGCTGGTCGAGAAATGTGAATGTCCTGGTTTCAAGCCCTAGTGGGCGGGGTCATGAGTGCACACTGCTGGGGAGTCCCATATCAGGTCGAACAGCTTTCTATTACTGTCAGGTTTTCAGTTGTTCTGCAAATAAATACCGACTCGAACTCAATAAAATCCCCTTCAAGTTGTAGTCAACCAGTTTGAGAAACTTGTAGGTGATAATTTTTGCCAACAGTTTACTCATGTAGATCAGAGCGAAGTGCGCTGAGTAAGTGACAACGAAATCCTTAATTACGATATTGGGGGTAAAGAAGACTTTGGTGAACTTCACTCACTATCTCATATTAAACAAGTCAGCCTGTCATCTTGCTGGTATTTAAACTAATGGAGAATATTTGTAGCTCAGGTAGATGGTTTTGTTTGTATTGTGTTCTCTGAGCTGGATTGTTTAGTCGTGGAGCTTTCATCGTCTTGTAGATGACATCTTCAGCACTAACTTCAGTATGAAGTGAGCTGTCAGTATCTCTCCGTGAGTGATTTAATGGCTTGCCCTGACCAACTGGTCTGTGACTGATTGCTTCCTTTAATTGTTGTGTTGGGCAGAGGAAACACAAAGAATATCAGAGAATTCCTAGAACCTTGGCATTCAAGTCAGTCAGTCAGCAATCAATAGATGTATAGACATAGACCCAATCTATCAACCAATGAGGGAAATGATAAACAACAGAGAGGTCAGAGGGAAAGCAGAGGAATAGCCAACAGGAAAATCTATGCAGTCAGTCAATGAGACAACAAGTAAAGGAAACAACCAATCACAGACCACATCGTCAGAGCAAGCCACTAAATCACTCACAGAGAGATATTGGCAGCTCACTTCATACTGAAGGTATTTAAACTATTCATGAACTGATTAGATTTAACATGATCTTATATACATTAATGGTTGATGTTTAGTTCAATAAGTGAATTCGATATGCGGTATCGATATCATTTCAGTCTAAGAGATTAAAGTAATGCTCAGTTGTGTGCGTAATTACTGAAGAAGTTCGATAGCGACCTGCCAATTCTAGGCTTGATTCCTCATGAGTTTGTAGGTGGATACTGAAAAGGGGTCTCCTCTAACTAGGGGGAAATATTTTCTAGCGTTCCCTCCCACCCACATATTCGATGGTTATCTAACTGATGATAATCCATGCTGAAACCTTCTTCCATACTATAATGATATTCTCAAGCTATCATGATACCTTGTAACTAGAATGTTACATCATTTTCGTTGAGACAAATTTGTTCTTAGACAATTACATGCTTTTGACTACTTCATATCAAATCGTTAACAACACTTATACAATTTTAAACAAATAAATGAAAATGCATCCACACTTGTAGCTTTCTCTAAATGTCATCATAGTCTCGAATGTGGCTTTCTTCAAAAAGCGAATAACTACTGTCATACGGTAGACAGACGTTTATAGATAGGGTGACCTACGTCTTTTGACTAAAAGTAAGAAAGTTTACGAAACCATACAGTTCTTATTTCACTGCAAACCATTTGATTGAGCATTGGAACGTACTTCAGTGATTTTTCACCACTTTAAAGGTTACAGAATATGTTTGTCTCCGAATATGAGAAAATTTACTGACTTGATTCGGTATAGGGCAAATTGAAAGTTGTGAAAAATTCTATTCTACCTCCCTAGTAGTCATATATCATCATACAGATGTTAATAAAGCTTTCAATGTCACTCATCTTATTCTCAAACAATACCACGTGTACCTCACCAACTCCAGTTCAACACAAAAGAGGTTGACCCAATAAGATTGACGAAACTTGACCTGTGCATTCAGAAAGATTACCATTGCGTTAAACATCTGTATCTACGTTATTCCAATATTGGCAAACTCTGAGTTTGAAAATCTCTATGACTCATTGAGTCCTTTCCTCCCTACGTCTTCATATAATCAAAGTTGGTTAAACACTAAATTATATGATATTGCTAATCAATTCCATAATTCAGAAATAAGACAAAAAAGCATTTTGACACCACAGCACTACAAATCTTTAAAAGAATTGCGGAATAGATGAGATATAATTATTTTCGAATACTTCTTGTCACCCTCGCCTCGGACGCCCAACTTGTTGTACCCCGTTTGGCTTCCATTCGACGGCCTGACCTAATGAGTGATGTCTCCAAACTGTCTTCTCAATGTATATTCGATCCAATCCAATCCATCTCCACTTTCTTCTTCTGCATATCTGTTGGGCGATGGGTTCTTAGTTGCTTGTTCGTTGTCAGGCGAGAGTTCCTTGATGCCTATTCCTATCATTCTGGCCATCTGATCTCCATCTTCACTATCGAGTGGGTGTAGATGGCAGCTGTTGATGTGATGGCTGTCTGCAGTTTGTTGGAAATGCTTTTCGTAACGCACCATCTCTCTCAATCATCACATTGAGGCACTGACTGACTTGACTGAATTAGTGTTGAAATTCTACATCTTGTTGTTTATGCTGAGTTCAGTAGATCTCCAAACTGATTATTTCACATTCATGAATGCCTGTCTTGCTGTGTTACCGATGCTGGCTGGCTTTGACTTCCTCATCTATGCCTGTGTCACCTGTAGTTGAAACGATGCTGCTTGCCTACGTAAGTCGGTAGGTAGGTGAAAGAGACAACTTCGTCTACATTTCTTCCGTTCATGCAGCTTGCTGTTGTAATTGTTGTTGCTTCGGTATCTTGATCAGTTCTACCTTCGTCTTCTATACATTCACTTGAAGTCCCATATTCGCTGACTCTTCTATCAACCTGTTAGTTTTCGCCTGTAGATCTTAGAGTTTCTACTACAGGACACTGAACATAAGTCATCATTGTTGGAGAAATCCAAATCTCCTTCCAGGGTCCTCTCTTCGGTCAAACAGTGTATACCCATCTTATCACAACTCAACACACTTCCTTACACAACACAGTACAATCCAGTCAACCAGTTGACAATCATTAAGATGATCGGTGATTGCAGGTGGCAGCCTTGTCTCACTCCTTCCTGTCTTCACTTCAAAGGCATCACTCAACTTTCCATTGTCAATCACTTTGCATGTGGCATCATCATATTGTGTGTAGGTGGTGTTGAATTTGTTAGATAAAGTTTGGTGTCACTGAAAGTGTAGTGTTGAAGCAACTGCCTTCCAAATTACTTGTGGATTGACACTATCGAATGCCTTTTCAAAGTCGATGAGGTTGTGGTAGGGAAATGGTTAGCGAAAATGTTGAGTCCGTTTCAAAACGAATTCTGAGTGTTTTCATTGAAAGATTCTTTTCAACGTGTTGACTGTTTTGGTAACATGAATGTCAAGAACAAGAATATGTGGTCTTTCGATTTATACTCTTTATTCACTAATGTTTCGCTGTTCAAGATCATTAACATTCTCTCCGACCATACACATTCTAGAAACTTCTCATTCCTCATTACTCCAGTCTTTCTGAGAGAACTGTTCTTGCTATGTACCAGCAAATTCCACTTCACATTTGAAGGTGACCGCACTCAACAAGTTGATGGTCTAGCTATGAGTAGTCCCTTAGAACCAGCACTAGCTAATATTTATGTGTCATATGTGGAAAATCTGTCTGGTGATCCCATCATTAAAGTTTCTCTTCACAGGAAATATGTTGATGACATCATAGTGATCTGTGAGAGGTATGAAGATATGGCTTATCTACTAATAAAAGTCAATGTCGTACAAACTCACAACAGACTGACTTGTGAGAAAGAGAATAATAATCACTTGATATTCTTAGACACACTCCAGAGTCGATGAGAAGATGTTTCAATCAGACAGCCAGTTTACAGAAAGCCCACATGGACAGGACAATACCTCAGTTATCACAGATATCGTTCTATCCAAAGCAGACGAGGTCTAATACAATGCTTGATTGATCGGATCCATCGTATGTGCTGTACAGCAGATACGATGAATGAATATGTCAGATTACTGACTAAAACATTTATGATAAACAGATATCGGTTGAAGTGAACAAACCGTTGTGGAGATCAAGTAGCACCAAGGACAACTGTATACACGGTTCTTCAGAAAAGCGTTGATATCAGTCTACCATAGAGAGGGGAGTTGTGTAGTGTAATTTTGAGATGTAGGTAGACATCAGCTACTAGGGAAACATAATATGCAGTTAATCTCATCATTGTGGAATAAACGAAACACATGATTCACCATAAAGCTGAGCACTGCATCAGTGCTCACGTCACATCACATTATTATTATGATTATTATTTGACTTTTGGTTTCCTAATGGAACATAGGACTTCAGTAGGAGGTCTCCAGTGTACTCTGTTCTCTGAAATCTTTTGAAGCTGTCGCCATGACTGCCCACAACCTCTCATTTCTTCTTCACACGATCTCCTCCATGTTACCCTCACGTCGGACACCCAACTCGTCGTTCCCCGTTTGGATTTCACTCGGCGGCCTGCCTTGGCCTGGAGCGTGATATCCTTGAATGGTCTTCTCAGTGCATGCTTAATCCATCTGCACTTCCTTCTGTATATGTTTGGGTGATAGGTTGTTGGTTGGTTCGTTCCCGGATTTCTTTGATGCTTATTCTTTCTGGTCATGAGTATCAAGAGAGTGTATGCGGTGGCTGTTGATGAATGTCTATAGTTTGTTAGAAATGCTCTTCGTGACACACCAAGTTTCTGAACTACCACATAGCAGCACTGACTTGACTGGATTGGTGTTGAAAATCCGAATCTTGTGTTTTGCGCTGAGTGAAGTAGATCTCCACAGATTAATGAAAGCCTGTTTTGCTGTCTTTCCGATACTGGTTTTGACATCCTCGAAACAGTGTTGCTCAAGTAGGTAGTTGAAAGAGACAACTTCGTTTAGGTTTCTCCTGTTAATGGTGATTGGTGCTTCTTGTTGTTGATGCTGTTATTAGTAGGATATCTTCATCACCTCTGCCTTCTCCAAATACACTCAAAGTTCCATTTTCGCTGCCTCTTCTATCAACTTGTTAGCTTTGCCTGTAGATCTTCGAGTTTTTGCGACATTACACATAAATCATCGGCAAAAATAAAAGGGACTAATTGATTCAAATTAGGAAATAAAAATCAACATCCTTACACTCCTTAAGTCTGACTCCATTTTGAGAATATATTTGCCCCTAAGATGGATGGGCAGCGAAGACGGGACTTCAAGTGAATATAAAGAAGACAGAGGTGATGAAGATACCGCACCACCACCACCGCCAACAACAACAAACTCCAATCACCGTCAACGGGAGAAACTTAAAGGAAGTAACCTCCTTCACTTATCCAGGCAGCATTGTTTCAACTACAGGCGGGACGGACGAGGACGTCAAAGTCAGAATCGGAAAAGCAAGACAGGCGTTCATTAGCCTGAAACCAGTGTGGAGATCTTCTGCACTGCACTCAGCATGTGGAACAAGATCCGGATTTTCAACACCAATACAGTCAAGTCAGTGCTTCTGTATGTTTCAGAGACTTGGCGCGTCACGAAAGGTATTTCCAATAAACTACAGACATTCATCAACAACTGCCATCTACGCTGGCTCGCTACTGAAGATCAGATGGCCAGGATAACAGGAATAAGCAACAAGGAACTCTGGGAACAAACCAACCAAGAACCTATCACGCAACAAATATGCAGGAAGAAGTGGAGATGGATTGGGCATGCACTGAGAAGGCCGACTGAGGACATCACGTGTCAGGCCAGTTGCTCGAGTGGAATCCCCATGGGAAGCGACGAGTTGGGCGTTGTAGGTGAGGGTGACATGGAGGAGGTCGTGCGAGGAGGAAATGAGAGCTTGTGGGCTGTCGTGGAACCAGGTTCAAAAGATCTCAGAGAACAGAGTTAACTGGAGACGTGCCACTAAAGCCCTATGTTCCACTAGGAACCCAAGGGACTAATAATAATAATAAATAAGATGGATGGATTTCATGCCGTACAAATGTACTTTATAACTGTAGTACCTAATAAGAATATCTAATGAAAAGAATATTTTCTTTCAGATTGTTGCTTTTTATCCGAATAAATGAATTAAATTATCTATCGAGTATAAATTATTCTTTCAAATAAATAAATTTTTTTTAAAAACATTGACTTACCTTTCAGAAGAAACTTTTGTTTAGCTATGCCTAATGCGTTCTCAGCATAACACCAATATTCCCCAGTATCAATTAGTATTAAATTGTGTATCTCCAGTATGGACTCCACATTCCCCAATGAACGTCTATATTGTGGTATAATACAATGAATTTTAGAATATATATTGTGTAACTTAGGCTACTGTTTATTTTCAAATCACATTACAAAAAACATAACAATACTAAGATAGTGATAGTTTAAAGATTTCTTCCTATCCCAAAATGCTAGTTGGACTTAGTTCACATAAACATACATACATATATATATAACTAAGCTTTGTATTGCTGTTTGCATGTCTGAAGTATACAATTCGACTATTTCAGTCTGATTGGTTATTTGTGTATAATTAAACAAGGACAATGAAATGAATAAATCGGCTCAAGTTCTATCTTTCCCGATTATTATTAGCATCAGAATGCGAAACTACACCTATCTAAGACAGGAATGAAGAGTCTGCATATTCATGCTCTTGTTAACCATTTAGTTAGTAGTTTGTATTCTCTTTTGCCTTCTAAAGTGAAAGAACATCTCAAAAAGTCGAACAAATCTTCTGTAATGTATAAAACATAAGTAAACTAGCAATATATATATATATATATATATATATATATATATATATATATCAATTGACATTAGTTGGTGATAAATGTTTCAATTTCGTGTTTTAAACTGAACACTTGATAGTTGAATGTTTAGTATACTCCAACAAGTATACCCATAGACATATATAGACTTGTTCAATGTACAATACTTTGTTACGTGTAAATTATGAAAATTAAAGGTAAAGAAAAGAGAAAAGAAAATAGAATGAGAAAATATTCGTGCAGAAAATTTATCATTAATCAATTTTTGTTGTTGTTACGGTTGTTGTTTTGTTATTATCAGCGGTATAATAAGTTCACTGTTCAGAAACACAATACTACTTATGATTAATTGATAGTAGGCAGTGTAATGTGTTTTTTTTTAAAAAAGGATTCGATGAAATAATCAACCAAAAAGTAGTGATCAGGAATTTCACTAGTTAGAATGCAACTGATATAAACTGAATTGAAAGGAGTGTTCAAGGAATGTTTATATCAATTCCTAGTAGGCTATGATCTTTCCTAAATATCTACTCATTATTTGACTCATACTAGCGGATAAATTCTATTCATTTTATCGATTATATGCACATTACTCCACATGCATACTCACGGCCGAATACCAAAGTGGTAATGTCGCTGACTAACACATAGGATAATACGGTTTCCAATCTTAGATAGGAGATTATTTTTGTAGAGTTTGCAGATACACCTTGTTGACGAGTTCTGAAAAAAACGAAACTTAAGTCGAGCACGGCTTCTAGTTGATTTCTTCCAACTAACTAATATCCATCAAAATGCATCGTGACAGTGAGCCATATAATCTGGTGGTCATATAGCAAAATGACTGATAGAATTAGGTAAGCATTCAGGATTAGACAACATGAAATCCGTCGATCTCCAGTAACTCACGTTGGAAAGTGACGATTATTTTTTAGAGTTGATAGGCAGACATTATAGTGGTCTCAAAGAGAAAAAAATGAGATCTCTTTGTTATCCTTCAGCTTTATAGTCTGTTCTTTAACCTAAATTGTTAAGTGAATGTTTTCCAGTAAGGAAACATCGAAAACCTGTTTTAGCAGATCAGTAGTCAGATTTCCCTAAATTACTTCTAAACTGCTAAAACTGGAGCCTACTGAACAGAACTCAAACTAGATTAGTGATTGAAAAGTTTGCATTGGTGTTGCAGAATGGAAAAGTTTCAACTGGCTTTTGTCTTCTTGGAAAGATTTACAAAACTTTACCATCTCAGGTTGGAGTTCACCGTAGACTGATATCAGTTGGAGAACACTGGACATCTGTCTGGTCTCACTAATGAACTCCTCAGAAGTGCCCACTCATGACCCCACGCCGCTTTGGATAGAACCCAGGACCTTCAGGTTCCGTGGCCAACACGTTACTAGTGAGCAACTGGGTCGGAATTCAGCGTTTCAAATTTCCTACTTCTGTAAGTTCACGACATAGTGCGACTATCACCCAATGTCATCGTTGAGTATTTGTCCTAATGTCCATCAAGTTTGCCCCACCAGAAGCGACTTCTCATTGGAACTTCAGGAATCACCTCTGAGTACTAGATTAATTCCATCTGGAGGTTTCTATTACGTAATAGCAAAATGGTAATGATGGATAATTGCTAGCCGTGGGACCTAAGGTTCGTGTTTCACCCCATCTGAGACTCGTCAGCTGTATGTGCCTGCCTCACAGAGAGTGATGTCGTTTTCTCTAAGAGTCAGACCTAGAACAGATGGCTTCAGACATGAGAGTACAATCCTTTTGGCCACTGAGTCACGACAGCCACTTCCTGTGCAGTGGGCATAGTTTGTATCTTATTGCTCGCAATTTGCCGTCTGGTTATGGACCGAATCGATCGATCTTTGTTAGCATATGGGCTCCTATGTGGATGTTCTGATATTGCCTACAGTTTCGCTGTGATAATAATGATGTGCAAACCCTCCTTATGTTTTCGGAAACAGTTTTTACTTTACCTTGAACCTTCCTGCTCACTTGTAATCTCATTAAAATAATACTTTGTGCACTGTGAGAATGTGTGCGACTGTTTCCTATCATCTTTAATTTATAAAATCTTGTATTGTCTTTATTCTGTTTGACTAATCCGAATCTATTCTCCCCTTTGCTAGTTCATATGATCTAGCAGAGTAATTAGAATTGATATTATGTCCTGCTAGGAACCGTTCAGATTCCAGACTAGTAAACTCTTACGAGTTAAAACTAAGGCTTAATGACATACACATAGAAAAGGATGAAAAAATGATTAGTTTCGATGTAACAACTCCTTATACTAAAATACCAATCAATATGGCATTGGAGGCAGTCAGAAATCAACTAAATATCGACCCAGAACCTACTTACAGAAGTGAGATATCGGTTGATGAGACCATATTAGGCATACAGTTGTGTCTAACCTCTACAATCTTCAAGTTTCAGGACAATATATACAGACAAACAGAAGGAGTAGCAATGGGATAGTGAATGTCGCCAATCGTAGCAGGTAAATTCATTGAGTAGTTGGGAAAATATGGGATTACAAACGTTTAATTCTGCACCTAAGATATGGTGGCGATATTTGTATGACACATTCACCACTGTGTTGAAATCCGAACATATCGACGTTTTCAGACATAAATAAACTCAGTAGTGGTTGCAATCCACTTCACTTATGAGATGGAAAATGAGCAAGGATAAATTGAAGGACAGATGGTGGTTTGGACGCTATATTCTACAGAAAACTGACACATTCCAACGGGTATCCAAACTTCAGATCATCTCATCCAACGGCAGTTTAAGACAGGTTTAATCAAATACCTATTCTCACTTATCATATAAAAATGACACTGAGACAAGTAAACGTGTGGTCAGATTGTTTAAATATATTGCACAGATGAATCATATTTCTCAGATAAACTCAGAGGGTCTAACTACTTCGTATTCGAAAAATACTCATAATCTCCCAAGACAATAAATAAATTTGATTATCACATTCAATATCATCTGGTCGAAGAATAGAAGCCATTGTGCATAAAAATAAAGTCAGCTGAGGTAAAATGTCCAACAATCACACATAAATCCAGCTGGTCATGGTGGTTTACTTTTCTTGGTGTGAAATTGTCAAACTCAGTCCCCGAATTCGGCTAGCGGTGTATACAGTTTTCATCTTCGAATTTCTGAGCTCCACCTCATTATAGTTGAGCAAGGCACAAATCAGAACAGTAAAGAGCTACATACTTCCACACTTCGTTGACTCGAGACATCAAGTGGATACTAGCAAAAGCTTTCAAAATTATTCATCACATTCTAATTAATTTACCACATGGATTACACACTCGCTTGCTTCACATAACAGAGGTGATTGTAGTCCACATTTACAAAGCTAACCTTTGTATTCAAAAGAAGTTTGTGTGACCATTTTCATTACTGTGGGCGTCAACATGGTGTGACTAACCTCTAGTATTACTTTGTACACCTCTGCCCCCTCTTGTTTCTATCAATATTCATTTGTCCTCTTATTATTACGTAACTACTTACTGTTTATGATTGAACACATCAAAAATCACCCCATTAACCTAAGAATAGTTTACTTTATATTTCCAGTTTGATTGATTATTTACATTACTATTTCTAAAACAACACCATATGATTGATAATTTGATTAAGTTGTAAAACTATATATTAGTATAGAGCCCAAGATGAAGACTTAATTGAAAAGGAATATATTTCTTCGCTCATATTTCCCCAAATATCTGAGGACTATTATCTCGATTTCAACTGCTGAACACTAATAGTCCGACGCCGAGATGGTAGGTAATATTCAACAGTTTGTATAGACTGTTTGAAGTAAAATGGTATATTAAATCACGCATACTTCAGTCTTGATGAGTAGAACAGTCCGATCTCCGTACTGTCACTTTAACATCAGATGAAAGGTTAGCTGGGGTGATTACTAGCTAGGGTGGTTATAGTTTTGTAATATTGTTCTTTATGATGAGGTAGATTATGGCAAAGATTTCCTTTCAGAAGATATGCAAGTATTGCAGTGAAGTATGCAAGTATGCATCAGAAAAGATTCATTTCAATATTTAGTTTCTTTTGGAAGTTCTATAGAGAGAATCATTGAAAACCCGAGATCACTGGATATCTGTTCTGTCCTAGTATAAAACTCCTCAATAGTAAACTTCCATAACGCTGCTTAAGATCGAACTCAGGATCTTCAATTCTAGCAGTGAGTCACTGAATGGAAATCTAGTGATCCATATCTTCGTATATCTGTTGACTTGCAATACAGGATGACCACTGTGTGATGCCGTCAGAGAGTATATGTCCTCATATTTCATTTCTGCAGAATCCTGCTCATTCTGCATATATAGTCTGCCTAAACGGCATAAACCTAATAGGCTCCTCTCTTTGATGACCTAATGTTATAGATTATTTTTAAAATAATACTATATAATGATTAGTTGAATTATTGGATCACATCAGTAAGTGATTCTCCGTTCATTTATTTTGTTTTTCATTGAAACGTGAACAATGAAGCATTACCAGCTGCAGATACTCGCAATGTGAAGTTTATGTATGAGGCTGAATATTTCACTCACCTCAATAATATCCTTATAAACTCTCTATTTCATCTCATCTCAGCTTATATGTTCTAAGAAATAAAGAACGTGTTATGCATACCCCCAAAACCGACTACTTCAAATGGCTTTTTCATTGAAGAGCTATCTAAAATAATGGCAGCAACTAGACACCATGAGACTAAGGTTATAGTAAAACAAATAGGCAGACAGATAGATAAAATCAACGTAGGAACTCACAAACAAGTTCATTACATTTCAAATTATCAACTTCACAGCAGTATTCAAAGAACCGATGGATAGGATTGATTGATGTCAAAGTACACAGAGGTATATGGGAGGAGAAGAGGTTTAGCAAAGAAACTCAAGCTTTAGAAGACATTAAATAATAAAATACATATATACCATCTTTCAAGAATCCCCAACCACTGATTCCTATCGTGTCGAGGACCTTAACCACGGACTTCATGCAAAAGTTCCATGTCGTGGTCTGAACATCCTGAACTCTCCACCAACCTCTTCCAACTTCCCTAGCATTCCATGTAGAGGTAGACAGTGGCTCACAATGTGCAGAAGAATATAACTTTTCACTTTTCTAAACTCATTCAAAGCATCTTCAAGAATATCATGACCATGATTACATCTTTTCAGACTTAATCAGAAAAATCTTTTCAACATGGGGTCCTTAGATTTGTCAAAAGTCTAGATACTAGAAAATTAGGTATATGTTTATGGGATCAAAAAGGTTCATTGTCACACAAAATCCCTTTGAGACTTAAATCGATATAATATTGTCTATTAACTGACTTTCAGTGTCATGTAGCATATAGTATAAACTTTTTATTCAACCTCTTTTAACTTCAATACATCATATTATTTCTAAACCAGTCAACAGTTGATTCAAGTATGCACAGGATTAACTACTGATATGAGACATCTTTATATGTGTTTATCAGTTCACGTGGTCTTGGAGAGCTGGTTACATATGTTGCATAGACTTCATACTATCTAAACGCATCTTTGAACACTATCCTTTGTGGTTGTATTAACGAGTGTGTAAAGCTACTGAAATTAAGTTTGCTCACTGCTCCACAAAAATCTTCCGAAGTCATTTATTAAGTTAAATCAAGCATCCTGATAAGAGTGTGTATTCTCCACCTGAACACAGTATTAGACTTGGCACTTTAGCGTTATAAACTTGATCTCTGTGTTTAGTCTCTAATTTAACCATGGTCATAATCTCCCTAAGACATACTATTTATTCATTTATCTCCTCAGTAGTACTCACTTATTACCCGGCTAGGGATGGAACTCAGGACTTTCAGGTTTCATGGCGAACGCGTTAACCACTTAACCACTGGGTCGGTTTCCAATCCCATACTAGTTGGATGAAACAGCTGTCCAGTCCTCCCACATTTTCAATGGTTCCCCAACTGATGTCAGTCCATGATGAATACTACTTCTAAATTAAAAAAATCCTCATTCATCTCAAAAATGTATCATTTTTTTTATCTGGTTATTTATTTTAATTCATAAACAATTTTTGATAAATTTAAACAGCGTAATGAGAAGACGAAGATTATCTGAAACATGTGATGTATTAGCGCTATGCATTTCGAACAATCTGATCACACATGGACTTGTCAAACTATTTATATGAAAATTTACGAAAAGGTCAGTGAAGTTAATAGGAAACATAGGAATAGGAAGGGATAGAAAAGGAAAAGAAAAACCTTATTCTTGGTATGAAAATTAAAATCAATACTACCAAGGTAGGTTCAACGTGAGTACAAATTGTTTTTGTATACATAAAGGGGGTTTAAATTTACGGATGGCAAGAGTTTCAATAAATTTAAGCACTCGACTCTGACCACTTTATGTAGTACTTTAAAGGCTGTTTTCATGTCTATCCTATGGTTAGTTTCTAGTATATGTTTAGCGATAGACGAAGATGGATGTTTGTCACCTGCACTTATCGGATCTGTTGAGGTCATTTGTTTTTGTAGCCACTTAGGTACATGTTCAGCCTTCCTTAACTGCATATCACGATTACTCCTCCCTATATATGTGTGTCCACACATACATGTAAATTGATAAACACAGTGGGATGTGATGTAATCGTTTATATGTTGTTTCAGTTTGTGCTGTAACATGGACTTGGTCTTCTCTACAATGATGATATTGGCTGCATAATACGTTTTACAGATGGCCGATCTAAGTCTTTTCCTCACAACAAAGCTATGTGAATCGCCTCTAAATGGTAATGAGATGTAGACACTTTTTTTGGCAACGGAACACTGTATACTTTTCAATGGTACATAACTTTTGCACCGGTCGATAAATCTCAACGGGTATCCATTCTGTATCAGAGTTGTCATCAGTAAGTTGGCTTCTTCCTCCCTGGTGTCATCGGTGCAGATACGGTTTCTGCACCGATGAAGCTCTTGCCATCCGTAAATTTAAACCCCCTTTATGTATACAAAAACAATTTGTACTCACGTTGAACCTACCTTGGTAGTATTGATTTAATTTTCATACCAAGAATAAGGTTTTTCTTTTCCTTTTCTATCCCTTCCTATTCCTATGTTTCCTATTAACTTCACTGACCTTTTCGTAAATTTTCATATAAATAGTTTGACAAGTCCATGTGTGATCAGATTGTTCGAAATGCATAGCGCTAATACATCACGACATGTTTCAGATAATCTTCGTCTTCTCATTACGCTGTTTAAATTTATCAAAGGGATCAGTTGCTTTAAATTTTTGATAACTTTGTGCTGACCGTCTAGTCACAATGAACTTGTGACCCAGTTGACAATTTCCGATGATTTTGTATTGACTTTGTTGTAACTATAATTATGATTGTACAGATTTCGATTAGTCAAAAGGAAAATTTTACTTGTTCAAAACATCGTTCGTTAGTTTTTCATACAAAATATTTCTTTTTGTGAACCTCTACAAGAGGATTGTATACTCTTGCATTATCCTGAGCTACAGAAAATATGTTTATTAGATAGACCTTGTTTTACAACTGATGTTATAAACTATGATCACTTTAAGGTTTCAACAACCAGGTAGTATTGTTCACCTTCAAACACTAAATGAAGTTCATTGTCTACTTCAAGGACGTTCATATATATATATCTGCTGACTACATTTCAACGATATTACTTCAGTGTCAGCGATATTGTTTAACACATCTAGAATGAGTTTTTGATAGATCTCGTGACATGTAGAAGGTACTGATTTGTTGAACAAAGATTCGGTAGGTTATTCTTGAGAACATCGCCTAACATATTAGTCAACGTTCAAATTTAGCTAAATTTCAATGTTCTCACAATTTGATGATGAGTTACTGATTGCTTTACCTGGTATATGTGACTTATAATCAACAATATAGGATTTGGTAGACAGAATTATTTCATTCAGTTGATTGGCTGGAATCACCATGTTCTATGTTAGATCAAAAAATGCAGAAGTAAGCTCGACTTGAGTAACTCAATTCTACTGTTTTCACTTCATTCAAATTCCTAGTTGTGACTGATTCTTTCCTGCACTATTAGCAGAAAAGCCTTGTTATAACGGATTGTTTGGGTAGTGATTTTGATGTAACACGTGCGTGACGTAGAATCCATCAAGAGATGAGCAACGTGGTGTAAACCATGTATCTTGATTATTTTTTTCCCTAGGATTCCTAGTGGAATATACACCTTCACTAGCACACCTCCATTCCACTCTCTTCTCTCCAGTCTTTTCAACTTCACTTCACGACTGCCCATCACCTTTCACTTCTTCCACACACCATCTCCTCCATGTCACCCTCAACTCTGACACCAAAATCGTCGTTTCCCATCTGGATTACACTCGACTGACTCACCTCAGTGTCATGTCCCCAAACCGTTCTCTCACTGTATGCCCAATCCATCTCCACTTCCTTCCACTGCATATTTGTTGGGTGATGCGTTCTCTGCTGGTTCGTTCCCAGTGTTTCTTGTTGCTTATTCGTACTATTCTGGCCATCTGATCTGATCTTCAGTGTCACTATGGAGTGAGCGTAGGTGGCAGCTGTTGATGAATGATTGCAGTTTGTTTGAAGTGCTTTTCATGACACGCCAAGTTTCTGGACCATTACATAGCAGCACTGACCTGACTGGATTGGTGTTGAAAATCCGGATCTGTTCACGCTTTCTGCTGAGTGCAGTGCAGTAGATCTCCACACTGATTATTCCAGATTAATGAAAGCCTATCCTGTTGTCTTTCCGATCCTGGTAGGCTTTGACGTCCTCGTCTGTGCCACCACCACCACCAGTAGTTGAAACAATGTTGCCCAGGTAGGTAGGTAGGTGAAAGAGACAACTTCGTTTAGGTTTCTCCCGTTAATGGTGATAGGTGCCTCCTGTTGTTGATGCTGTTGTTCGTAGGATATCTTCATCACCTCCGTCTTCTCCACATTCACTTGAAGTTCCGTTTTCCCTGCCTCTCCTGTCAGCTTGTTAGCTTTCACCTGTAGATCTTCAAATTCGTGCTTCAAGATATGAGACATAGATCGTCAACGAAATCCAAATCTTCTTCTGGGATTTTTTCATGGGTTCAATCAGCGTATTTCCATCTTCTCACAGCTCCTCACAGTTGTCTGCTGCATGATCCAGTCGACCACAATCAAGAAGATCTTCGGTGATTGTAGGCAGCAACCTTGTTTTACTCCTGTCTTCCCTTCAAAGACGTCACTGAGCTTTCCACTGTGAATCACTTCGCAGGTGGCGTCTTCATATATATGTGTTGAATAAGGTTGATAAAGATTCGTGATACTAAAACCATGTTGTTGAAGCAACTGCCTGCCAAAATGCTTCTCGGTCGACGCTGTCAAAGGCCCTTCAAAGTCGATGAAGTTGAGGTAGATTTCAGTTGACTAGCATTCTACGATGTGTGACGTTGCAATTTGATCCGCATATAATTTTTATTCTTCCTGAATCCAGCCTGTCCTGGTCCTAATCTTGAATCCAGCGCATCTTTTAGTCTCTCCAGGATGATGCAGCATAATATTTTGCTTGGGGTGGACAGTAACATGATTCCTCGCCTTTCTATTTCCCGTTTTGGACTGGATTATACATCACAATGATTGATCTCTGTTGGAATATCAGCCTATATGATGAGACCGCCGTAGTGCCTAAAACAGTCGGCCTAAAACAGTCGATCGATTGTGCAAGGATAACTGTGGAATCTATATACCATTAGATATAATTGTTACGAGTACCCTAGGAGAATCTGAGCTCAAAGTTAACCATCACAAAAATAAATTTTGACATAATCTTAGAGTGGTTAGCTGTGTAAACTATCATATTTTTTGTCAATAAGGAATTAAGTGATTTTCAGCCTTTGAAGTGAAGATAGGAGTAAAACAAGGTTACTGCCTACTATCAACCATCATCTTCCTCATCGTGGTCAACTGCACTGGATCATGCAACAAACAGTGAAGAGTGAGAAGAAGGAGATACACTGGACTGAGGAAAAGAATCTAGGAGATTTGGATTTCGTCAATCATGATTTATGTCCAATGTCGCACAAACTTGAATATCTACAGGCAAAATGCAACAAGTTGACATGAGAGGTAGGTCAGGGTGGTGAAGATGGAACTTCAAGTGAATGTAGAGAAGACAGAGGTGAGGAATATACCCAACCACGACCACCACCACCAACAACAACAACAAGAAGAAGAACAAACTGCAATCACCATGAAGAGGAGAAACTTAAAGGAAGTAGCCTCTTCCACATATCTACGCAGCATCGTTTCAATTACAGGCGGCACAGAAGACGACGTCAAAGTCAGTCAGAATTGGAAAGACAGCAAGACACGTGTTCATTAGCCTGAAACCAGTGTGGAGATCTACTGCACTGCACTCAGCATAAAGTGTGAACAAGATGTTTGTTTTCAACACTAATCCAGTGAAGTCAGTGCTCCTCTGTGATGCTTGAGAGACTTGGCGTGTTACGAAAGGCACCTCCAACTAACTACAGACATTCATCAACAATTGCCGCCTACACTGTCTCGTTACTGAAGTTCAGATCAGATGACTGGAATGACGAGAATGAGCAACAAGGAACTCTGATTGGCTGGCAACGAACCAATGAAGCAGGAAGCTATCGCTGAACAACTATGCAGTGGAAGGTAGTTGAGATGGATTGGGCATACAGTGAGAGAAGGGTTGTTTTGGACATGACACTGAGGCGAGTCAGTCGAGTGTAATCCAGATGGGAAAGGACGATTTTGGTGTTGGAGTTGATGGTGACATGGAGTAGATGATGTGAGGAATAAATGAGAGGTAGTTGGGAGTCATGGCGACAAGTTCAACAGATTGCAGAGAAGATGGTTTAATGTAGGTGTGCTAGTGAATTCTTATGTTTAACTGGGAACCCGAAAGACCAATAATAATATATAGTAATATATTATTTTCCTCGCGCAAAACTTCTGCAACTGAAATTCCTTATGCCCACTAATGCGATTGTACAGCTGTGAAGGATGATATCATCACAAAGGAATTGGTACGAGGAAGTTGTTATTACTTTACAAATCCCAATTTAAATGAATAACTGATGCATCATGCTGGATATCATTTTTCACTTGATGGCTTAGGTCTTGTTTTAGTCTTTCACCAGAAAGATACCTCATAGTTACACCAGCTTATAGAAGATTCGTAACTACAGTGAGAATATTTGAAGAGGGCTGTGCTGAGCTGTGTTTGTGGGGAATATATGCAACTTCATTCTTACGGAGATGTGACTCATGTAGATTAGTCTCACGGCCGGAGATTTCTCTAGTGACCTATGGTACTCAGACGATATCGTCATGTAATGTTGTAGTCAGTCCACAGGCTTCTAAGATACATTTCTCACTTTCAAAACGCAATTTGTTACCTCCTGGCTGATTTACGAGGACATCTGAATATAAAACCTGACATAAGCTCGGATCCAGTGAAAGTCAGAAGCAAATGGATAGCTGTCTCTTCTATTACGGACTCCTCAACAGTGTGCACCCAAGATCCCACCGGCGATGAAGGTCGTGAACTGATTGGAATAGAAAAATACGAAATCCTGGATACCGACCCAGTGACTCAATTACAAAGTTCTCATCGTGGGACGTGGAGGCACTGGGTTCTGTTCTAGGAGGTGTCGTGAGTGGGTACTGCTGATGAGTCACATGTTAAGACGAAACAGCTGTCCAGTTCTCCCCGGTTTTCAGTAGTTCTTCAACTGGTGTCATTTTGTAGTGAATACTAACTTGAAATAAGTTGTTCCTTAATCTATTATCATGCTCAGTGGGCTTGAGAAATCTACCTCTGTTGCATGGAGGCCATCAACTTGACATATTATTCCTCTTATCAAAATTTTTTCATCCAAAACATTCATGTTACCAACAACAAAACCAACCAAAATTCAACTTTAAAAACTTCCTTTCTAGTACACCATAAAATTCTGTTAGTAGGTGTTACATTTGATGATAAGAAAATGCATAACTTACTCAAATGTTTCAATACGTAAACTCTTGTCTGCTAGATTCAAAGATTTTCCGTCTCTTATCCAAATAATGTTTGGTGTTGGTGTACCAGTTGCAATGCAACTAACTGTCACAGCATATCCATATTCTGATACTTGATTAGGGATTGATTCAATCATTGGTTTAACTAGGCAGTAACAAAAGAAATTATGCAATAAATCAAACTAATATACACAATAACATAATGAATATTTAAGTAGTATCGAGGCATCCACATATAGGTCAATTCCCAAGCATCCATTTCACAACAGGAGACTGTCAAGCTTCAGTGGCCTAGTAGGTGATGCTTAGGAATTTGAGGCGATAGGTACTGGGCTCAAATCTTGACAAGACCCCCGTCAATCGCCGGGGTGTAGGTATATCCAAATGACGAGTCCCAAATAGGACGAAACATGAATCCTGGATTTCACCATAAGTAACCAAGTAAACTATAAATTGAACGCTTTGCGTTCTTATGGCAGCCACTGCTCCAGAGAATAAAGTATTTTATTATATTATTATTTGTAATTTGGGTCCCTAATGGAACATAAGGCTTCACTAGCACGTCGCCATTTCACTCTCTTCTCTCCATTCTTTTCAACCTAACTCCACGATTGACCAGAAGCTTTCATTTCCTCCTCACATCTTCTCCTGCATGTCACCCTCACCTCGGACACCCATCTCATCGTTTCCCATTCGGCTTCCATTCGACGGCCTGGTCTGATGTCTCCAAATCGTCTTCTCAGTGTATATCCAATCCAATCCAATCCATCTCCACTTTCTCCTTCTGCATATTTGTTGGGCGATGGGTTCTTAGTTAGTTGCTTCGTTGTTAGCCAGCCAGATTTCCTTCTTGCTCATCCTCATTATTCTGGCCATCTGATCTCCTTCTTCACTATCGAGTGGGTGTAGATGGCAGCTTTGATGTGATGTATGTCTGCAGTTTGTTGGAAACGCTTTTTGTGACGTACCAACTCTCTCAACCATCACATTGAAGCACTGACTGACTTGACTGACTTAGTGCTGAAAATCCGGATGTTGTTCACGCCTTATGCTGAGTGCAATACAGTGTGGTGCAGTGCAATAGATCTCTACACTGATTTCAGGTTAATGAAGGCCTATCATGCTTGCTTTTCTGATCCTGGATTTGACATCACCGTTTGTGCCTGTGCCACCTGTAGTTGAAACAATGCTGCCTGCCTAGGTAGGTAATTAGGTGAAACAGACTACTTCCTTTAGAGTTCTCCCGTTGTTGGTGATTTGTGCTTGTTATTGTTGGTGGTGGTAGTGGGGTTTCTTAATCCCTCTGTATTCTCTACGTCCACCTGAAGGAAATCCAGTCTTTGCTGTCCCGCTCTGCCTGTTCTGCCAACTTGTTAGTTTTCGTCTGTAGATCTTCGAATTTGTGTGACAAGACATTGGACATGAGTCATCATCATCTGCGAAATCCGAATCTTTTAAGGTCTTTCCATGGGTTCAGCCAGCGTATGCCTCTCTTGTCGCCCCTCACAGTTAGTTGCATGATCCAGTTCACCACAATCAGGAAGATCATCAGTGAATAAAACCAGTGCAGATTATTGCATGTAAACTACTAAAATACGCTACATTTTCTGGAGACTTGGTTTTCATAAGGTTACGAAGCGTCAAAGAACTAATTTTTCCCTACCTCACTGAGATATTTTGTTACTGAGTATATAAGTTTGTGGAATGAAGTGATATTTATCTAAAAAATATTTGAATTTGGAGGATTTAGTAATTTTTCGAGTTGGTATTTATCATGAACTGAAATGAGTTGGAGGAGTATTAGAAACCTGGAAGCACTGGACAGCTGTTTCATCCCATTATGGGACTCCTCAACAGTGAGCACTCATAATCCCGCCCACCATAGATCCAACCCAAGGTCTCTAGGTTCCGTGGCCACCACGTTACTGTCGAACCAATGGGTCGAAACTCACTTCATTCAGTACACAACATAGTATGACCATCACTCATTATCATCGATGAGTGCTCCCAGCTTTTCAATAATCCTCCAAATGATGTCTGTCCATAATGAATACTAACTAGAAACAATAATCGATGGCAGTTTAAAGTTATACTGAATACTTTTTACATTTTTGCTATGATATTTTAGCGTTAAAATTTCTTACTTCACTATGACATTTATTAACTGTTGATAACATTTTCTGCTCAATAGAACTGGTCAGATGAAGCTAAAAGTGGACTATGTTAAGTTAGACTGAAAACTGTTTATAAATTCAAAGGTGATAATGAGGTTGAAACACAAAAGTACTAATTAATGAAGTAAATACCAACTGTGTTAGTCACTGAATTAATTACTAAACAGACATATAAAGGGGCTTAAAATGACTCATGCTGATATTTACATCGAAACATTCAACAGTCATTTCAGTCATTTAGAGCACAGTTGATAAGTGATATAGTCGGATAAACTCAACTCAAAGAGCTAAATTAGTAAAGAGCACCTGAATCTGGCCAAATGACCTGTATGAACGACCAGTATACCTGAGCTAGGATAATCAATTTGTATTCAGTTTGGTCAGTAATCAACAGAGCGAAGAAATACACTTCTTTTCAATTAGGTCTTCTTCTTGGACTCCACATTAATATATAGTTTTACAATTCAATGGAAGAAAAGCAAAATGACACTATCCCACTTCTTGATATTCTGCTGGTAAGAGGGTAAGATGGGACTTTGAAGTAAAGTACACCTCTGCCCCCTCTTGTTTCTATCAATATTCTTTTTTGAATTACTGGAGAATATTTGTAGCTCAGGTGAATACTTTTGGTTGCATTGTGTTCTCTGAACTGGGTTGTTTAATTGTTAGACTTTTATCGTCTCGCTAGACGACATCATCACCACTAACTTCAGTATGAAATGAGCTGCCAGTACCTCTTCATCAGTGATTCAGTGGGTTGCTGTGACCAACTGGTTTATGATTGGTTGTTTCCTTTACTTGTTGTCTCATTGACTGAATGCATAGATTTTCCTATTGGCTGTTCCTCTGCTTCACCTCTGACCTCTCTGTCGTTTATCATTTTTCTCATTAGTTGATAGATAGGGTCTATGTCTAACATCTGTTGGTTGCTGACTGAGTGACCTGAATGTCAAGCTTCTAGGAATTCTCTGGTATTTATTGTATTTCCTCCCTCCATCCAAGTCTTCTACATTATCAAAACTGAGTTCATGTACGTAATTATCCACGTGCATTGTAATGAGTGATGAAATGTCGTGACGCTTAACAGTCAATTGGTGTTCATGTAGACGAAGGCGAAGAGGGTGACCACTTTGTGCACAACTATTACAATTAATTTTGTAAACGATGTTCGGTTTATCTTCTTTGGTTGTTGCATCCCTTGGTTTGAATAGTAGTGTTTGGAGGGAATTTATTGGTTTTTGAGATACACCCATTTCGAGTGGTCTGAGTAATCTTGTCGTGATTTCTGATATATATTTTACGTACGGTGGGATGACGCATTTGTTGATTTCTGTCGATGACCTTTTATTTGGTGATGCATGAGATAGGCATCTTCTGATAAAGTTTCGTGGGTAGCCGTTCTTCTTTAGGATAGACACATCAAGTAATTTTCTTCGTGAAGTTGTTGTACTGAAGTGTTCCCGCTCTTTTGAATAGAGTCTGCACACAACTAATTTTGTGCGTTGTTGCTACTGTAGTCGAGGTTTTGATCAGTGTTTATTGGCTTCCTGTATACTTGGGTTTCCAATTTTATGACATTTGTCTTAGTGACTAAAACATCCAGGAATGTTTTCTTACTATCAAGTAATAATCGATTGTTTATGACTGAACATTCATCAGTAATCACTCTATTACCACTTAATTGGTATTTGATTGAATTGTGGAGCACAAAACGAATACCTAATTAAAAAGGAATATGTTTTCTTCGCTCAAACTGTGTTTTTTCTCAATGTCAAAACGGGAATATGCAATGTACATGTATAATGACATCGATCCAATCCACCAACCAATAAAAAACAACAAGAAGGTCAAAGATCACATCAGCAGGATAACCAATCGAAATAAACATGGAGACAATGAGAAGATTTTAGCAGAAACAGCCAGTCACATTTAAGGTCATTACGGCAAGTTTCTAAGCCACTCATAGAAAAAACCTAATAACTCAATTCTAGTATTAATGATGTTGTTTAGAATGACAGTGAAAGCTTCACAATCAAACCAACCGGCTGAGAGAACACAACATCATCAAAATCATCCTCCTAAGCTAAAAACGTTCACCATCATGACAGAAGTTAGTCTTCCTTGCTTTGAACAAGTTCATTATTTCTGAACAGACCCTTTAACTGATCTCCTACTTCAGTTGCAATCCATATGTTTAGAACAAGTGAATGAAATACTGAGTCCCTGGATTATTCATCATTTCAGTAGATGGTTGTCTAGGTGAATTATGCAGTATTTCTAAATTTATTGTATTGTATTTAAAATTATTATTCCTATTTATTATTTGTCTCTTCGGTTCCTAATGGAACATGGGGATTCACTAGCACACCTACATCAAACTCTCTTCTCTGCAATCTTTTCAACCTGTCGCCATGACTCCCAACTACCTCTCATTTCCACCTCACACCATCTACTCCATGTCACCATCAACTCCAACACCAAAATCGTCCTTTCCCATCTGGATTACACTCGACTGACTCGCCTCAGTGTCATGTCCAAAACAACCCTTCTCTCACTGTATGCCCAATCCATCTCAACTACCTTCCACTGCATAGTTGTTCAGCGATAGCTTCTTGCTTCATTGGTTCGTTGCCAGCCAATCAGAGTTCCTTGTTGCTCATTCTCATCATTCCAGTCATCTGATCTGAACTTCAGTAACGAGACAGTGTAGGCGGCAATTGTTGATGAATGTCTGTAGTTAGTTGGAGGTGCCTTTCGTAACACGCCAAGTCTCTCAAGCATCACAGAGGAGCACTGACTTCACTGGATTAGTGTTGAAAACAAACATCTTGTTCACACTTTATGCTGAGTGCAGTGCAGTAGATCTCCACACTGGTTTCAGGCTAATGAACACGTGTCTTGCTGTCTTTCCAATTCTGACTGACTTTGACGTCGTCTTCTGTGCCGCCTGTAATTGAAACGATGCTGCGTAGATATGTGGAAGAGGCTACTTCCTTTAAGTTTCTCCTCTTCATGGTGATTGCAGTTTGTTCTTCTTCTTGTTGTTGTTGTTGGTGGTGGTGGTCGTGGTTGGGTATATTCCTCACCTCTGTCTTCTCTACATTCACTTGAAGTTCCATCTTCACCACCCTGACCTACCTCTCATGTCAACTTGTTGCATTTTGCCTGTAGATATTCAAGTTTGTGCGACATTGGACATAAATCATGATTGACGAAATCCAAATCTCCTAGATTCTTTTCCTCAGTCCAGTGTATCTCCTTCTTCTCACTCTTCACTGTTTGTTGCATGATCCAGTGCAGTTGACCACGATGAGGAAGATGATGGTTGATAGTAGGCAGTAACCTTGTTTTACTCCTATCTTCACTTCAGAGGCGTCACTGAGCTTCGATTGAATATTTAGTTTCTTCTGTTGCATCTGGACTAATGCATAACACTCCAGTGTATCCCAAACATTTGGAACCTCACCCATCATATGATGTTCAAGATATCGTCATCCGAAACCGTTGATCTTGACCATAAGTTGCTCATAATTGTTGCTGGTGCTAGTATGGCAATATGTTCTATCACAACTGTGATCGACTTATCGATCCTCATGATTTGCATAGTTGGCAAACAGTTATGATATTGGATGAATATAGACGATGAATTATCTAGTGAATAGTAAATGTTCCACTGTGTGACACATCTAATCAAGAGACTACACTGGAATTATAATCTATCACTGTGCACAATTTCTACTCTTTTGTGTTTTCAGTTTACGAATATTTTAAGTAGCTTGCCATCTTGGCAACTGTTTGACTAACCAATTAGGTTTTGTTATTTCAGAGGCGATGTTAGTTTTTCACACAACAGAATGCCCTGATTGGTAGTTTCTGCAGCTTTGAGTAACTTTAAGGATCACCCTAGCAACGACTGAAATCGACAATTAGGTTTCTGTATTTCAGTTGGAAAGGTAGATTTTAATGAAAGATAGAAATCTAATTCGGTTATTTTGCTTATTTCTAAGGTGACCTTTAGAGTCACACAAAATTAATTATCTAGTTAGCTTAATTTCAGACTTGATGTCCAGTCGAAACCTCTTGGATGATAGATGGTTTATGTGGAAATAACCAACTTCTATAGATAATCGAATTCCTCTGGTTTTCAAACAGAATCGATATCACCATTTTTATCTTCTAACAGAACAATCAAGGTAACAAACAGAATTACTCATCCTTCCAAATTTATTAATACACTCTGGGGTTTGAAGTTATGAATTCTAGGTCCAAGTCCTATTGAGAACAAATTCGATCGAAACCAACATATCGACAATTTCCTCGTGTATATAAACTCATTAACAAGTACAATCTAATTCACTTATGAGGTAGAAAATGAATAAGGAGAATCACCTATGTTGGATTGCAGAATAAAACAAAGAACAGACGGTGACTTGGATACTACTGTCTACAGAAAATCAATACATTCCAACAGGTATCTAGACTTCAAATCATCCCATCGAATGTCAGTTAAGACACGATTAGTCAACTATGTAAGTGATAGAGCCTGAAAACTGACTAGCCAGTGCAAGGAACTAAACAAGGAATTGAAACACGTAAAAAACGGCTAATAGTTAATAATTATCCTCTGCAGTTTAATAAGAAATTCTTACAGGCACACAAAAAACGAAAAAATAACAGTAACACAAGTACGGATCATGACAACAACACAAGTCGAAAGGAGTTCACAGCCTCCATTGTATTACCCTATAAGGAGGGTACCTCAGAAACTATACGTAGAATCCTCAACACAGTTGGAATTAGGGTAGTATTTAAACCTACAAACTCACTCAGAGATAAACTTTGTCGACTGGCTTGAGGATCCGATAGAACCAATTAAGCAAAATAATCTAATCTATCAAATACCATGTAATGACTGTGAGGTCAAGTATATAGGTCAAACTAGTCGTTCGGGGTCAATTAGAATAGCCTAACACAGGAATTTAGCTAAATATAGAATAACAGACCTAAATAAGATCGATAATCTAGAAAAAGCCCGGCTATGCAAGCATTAACATGCAACCACACGATAGGGTGGGATAAAGCCACTGTACTCAAGTCGAATATAATTAGGTGCATATTGAGAGAGATTGATTACTGAATCTTTCTTCATCGAATCAACACTCAACACGTGTAATAGAAGTAACGTAACACTTATACCAGAGATATGGAAACTTTTGCTACCAATCAAAACAACTCATATAAGGTGACATAACTAATAATAGTAGATCACTGTGTGTTATAAATCAAATAAGCAAATGTAAAATGGGCTTAACATTCTACCACAGTGCCCAAGTTTTACACCTATATTAATGAAACACGAAATAACAAGATCCAATATAAGCGTTTATTTCATATTCCCATACATTAAACATCTACAGACATCCAGGAGTGTGATATTAATGTAACACTTCAACTTTTCAATTAAATTTGCAAAGTACAAGACAATATTCTATTTAGCAAGCTATTCATAATAAAATCTTTTTGAGTAATTCATATTCTCTTTGTTAAATATATTGATTTTCAGGTTAATCTGGTTTACACCGGTATGACTTAATAACACATGATGAATGATAATCATGTGGTAATAGCATTTTAAACAGCGTAATGAGAAGACGAAGATTATCTGAAACATGTGATGTATTAGCGCTATACATTTCGAACAATCTGATCACACATGGACTTGTCAAACTATTTATATGAAAATTTACGAAAAGGTCAGTGAAGTTAATAGGAAACATAGGAATAGGAAGGGATAGAAAAGGAAAAGAAAAACCTTATTCTTGGTATGAAAATTAAAATCAATACTACCAAGGTAGGTTCAACGTGAGTACAAATTGTTTTTGTATACATAAAGGGGGTTTAAATTTACGGATGGCAAGAGTTTCAATAAATTTAAGCACTCGACTCTGACCACTTTTATGTAGTACTTTAAAGGCTGTTTTCATGTCTATCCTATGGTTAGTTTCTAGTATATGTTTAGCGATAGACACACATAATCTAGCCAAATGGTTGGCAAAGCTCTTGAACCCTGTCAGAAGCCATTTATGTAAGTCCTCATTGAAAGATACATTTGACCTTATTGACTGTTTAAATGATATTAATATCAAGGATAAGACTATGTACTCGTTTGATGTAAATTCTTTATTTACTAATGTACCTCTAGTAAAAACAATTGATATTTTATGTGACTATATTTCTTCTAACAGTCTTATATTCCCTATCCCTATTAATTTTTTAAAAGATTTATTGTTATTATGCACTGATAAAGTTGAATTCACATTCGAGGGCGAACACTTTCAACAGATTGATGGTGTCGCGATGGGCAGTCCATTAGGACCGTTGCTAGCTGATGTATACATGTCATATGTTGAAAACATGGCTGACGATCTCATTGGAAGGGTTTCACTTTATAAGAGATATGTTGATGATATAGTCATTATATGTGAAAAGCCTGATGATGCAATGTGCCTGCTACAGAAAATGAACACGGCTCAGAATCACATTAGCCTGACTTATGAACAAGAGACGAACAACCAGCTACCGTTCCTAGACGTATTGCTCAGTCGACGGGAGGATGGCTCGATCAGGAGGTCGATCTATAGGAAACCTACATGGACAGGGCAATATCTTAATTTCCATAGCTATTGTCCAGTCCAATACAAACGTGGTTTAGTCAGATGCTTATTCAACAGGATAAACCGTATCTGCACCGATGACACCAGGGAGGAAGAAGCCAACTTACTGACGACAACTCTGATACAGAATGGATACCCGTTGAGATTTATCGACCGGTGCAAAAGTTATGTACCATTGAAAAGTATACAGTGTTCCGTTGCTAAAAAAAATGTCTACATCTCATTACCATTTAGAGGTGATTCACATAGCTTTGTTGTGAGGAAAAGACTTAGATCGGCCATCTGTAAAACGTATTATGCAGCTAAGGTCATCATTGTAGAGAAGACCAAGTCCATGTTACAGCACAAACCGAAACAACATATAAACGATTACATCACATCCCACTGTGTTTATCAATTTACATGTATGTGTGGACACACATATATAGGGAGGAGTAATCGTGATATGCAGTTAAGGGAGGCTGAACATGTACCTAAGTGGCTACAAAAACAAATGACCTCAACAGATCCGATAAGTGCAGGTGACAAACATCCATCTTCGTCTATCGCTAAACATATACTAGAAACTAACCATAGGATAGACATGAAAACAGCCTTTAAAGTACTACATAAAAGTGGTCAGAGCCGAGTGCTTAAATTTATTGAAGCTCTTGCCATCCGTAAATTTAAACCCCCTTTATGTATACAAAAACAATTTGTACTCACGTTGAACCTACCTTGGTAGTATTGATTTTAATTTTCATACCAAGAATAAGGTTTTTCTTTTCCTTTTCTATCCCTTCCTATTCCTATGTTTCCTATTAACTTCATTGACCTTTTCGTAAATTTTCATATAAATAGTTCGACAAGTCCATGTGTGATCAGATTGTTCGAAATGTATAGCGCTAATACATCACATGTTTCAGATAATCTTCGTCTTCTCATTACGCTGTTTAAATTTATCAAAGGGACCAGTTGCTTTAAATAGCATTTTACTCTGTGTATATACAAGTATGTTTCAAACATATCAAAAGTGTACCGACTGACTAGTGTCAGTAGTATAATGCTTAACACTGTTTCTTACCCTTCGAATAATACATTACTTCGAATTATTTTGAGAAGGAAAATGCTTCTATTTGTGTAAAAAAACAAATAAAATATTTGTTTGAATATACTTCTTCTTGGAATAAATATAAATTTTCACAATAGAAATTGATTATATAGAAAGGCAGAGAGGCACTGTCTACCCTGTATAAATTGTCTCACAAACGATATAGGCAGCCTGCTTAAACCTTAGGCTACCGAATATATCTATTAAACGCGTTACGTACTCTTTCATACTTTAAGAATGGTTTTTTTTCAGTTAACAACAAAACACAGAAAAAACAATACACCGGTGAGAGATGGGCTTAATAATGCACAGAAATATTGTTCATTACTATTCCTTGGATAACTATTTCGAATTGTAGATTTTCGTGTTACCTTGATCAACTACCAGCATCTTAATTACTCTCGATTTTATGTTCATTCAGCAGTATAAAGCAAATGCGGATGTAAGATCAGGTGACTGTTTCACATTATGGCTTTTATTATTGTTACTATTGACAATATTATTATTATTATTATTATTATTATTATTATTATTATTATTATTTGTCCCTTAGGTTCCTAAGAGAACATAGGGATTCACTAGCACACCTACATCAAACTCTCTTCTCTGCAATCTTTTCAACCTGTCGCCATGACTCCCAACTACCTCTCATTTCCACCTCACACCAACTCCTCCATGTCACCATCAACTCCAACACCAAAATCGTCCTTTCCCATCTGGATTACACTCGACTGACTCGCCTCAGTGTCATGTCCAAAACAACCCTTCTCTCACTGTATGCCCAATCCATCTCAACTACCTTCCACTGCATAGTTGTTCAGTGATAGCTTCTTGCTTCATTGGTTCGTTGCCAGCCAATCAGAGTTCCTTGTTGCTCATTCTCATCATTCCAGCCATCTGATCTGAACTTCAGTAACGAGCCAGTGTAGGCAGCAGTTGTTGATGAATGTATGTAGTTAGTTGGAGGTGTCTTTCGTAACGCACCAATTCTCTCAACCATCACATGGGAGCACTGACTTCATTAGATTAGTGTTGAAAACACACATCTTGTTCACACTTTATGCTGAGTGCAGTGCAGTAGATCCCCACACTGATTTCAGGCTGATGAACACTTATCTTGCTGTCTTTCCAATTCTGACTGACTTTGACGTCGTCTTCTGTGCCGCCTGTAATTGAAACGATGCTGCGTAGATATGTGGAAGAGGCTACTTCCTTTAAGTTTCTCCTCTTCATGGTGATTGCAGTTTGTTCTTCTTCTTGTTGTTGTTGTTGGTGGTGGTGGTCGTGGTTGGGTATATTCCTCACCTCTGTCTTCTCTACATTCACTTGAAGTTCCATCTTCACCACCCTGACCTACCTCTCATGTCAACTTGTTGCATTTTGCCTGTAGATATTCAAGTTTGTGCGACATTGGACATAAATCATGATTGACGAAATCCAAATCTCCTAGATTCTTTTCTTCAGTCCAGTGTATCTCCTTCTTCTCACTCTTCACTGTTTGTTGCATGATCCAGTGCAGTTGACCACGATGAGGAAGATGATGGTTGATAGTAGGCAGTAACCTTGTTTTACTCCTAACTTCACTTCAGAGGCATTACTGAGCTTTCCATTTTGAATTACTTGGCATGTGGCGTCTTCATATATATGTGTTGACTGGGGTTGATGAAGGTGTGTGACACTAAAACTGTAGTGTTGAAGCAACTGCCTTCCAAACTGCTTCTTGGTCGACGCTGTCGAAGACCTTTTCAAAGTCGGTGAAGTTGGGGTAGAGTTAAGTTGACTGCCATTCTATACTCCGTTTTATGATGATGCGATGTGTTGCAATTTGGTCCGCAGTATTGACGTTATTCAGATGCTATGATTCTTCCGCTTAAAAATAATGTACAGGAAATGAATTTGTTAAACTAATACATCCTGGGAATTCCATACTGTACCGTATATAACTCTTAGATGTATGACCCCTTGGAAGTTGATGATGCAACTTTTTTGTTGTCCGCTTGATGCCTTTCCGATAACCAGCACCTAGCATAGTATATATTTTGGTGGAGTATCGTTAAGCGTTTGTATCTTGAATTGACGTCGAATAAGCATTCGTCTTAGGGGATGCATTTCTGTTGTAGAGTAATCATTTTATTATTAAATTCAGTATATCCATCACTTGACATTTTATGAATGTAAGGAATGATACACAGCTTATTATATACAGTATGGTGAGGTGTTTCAAGAACTGTGGACGATTGAACCTTGACTGAGTGACTGAATGGTTAACGTGTTCACCGCAGGATACAAAAGTTCTTGGTTGAATCCCTGGTGGGTTCGTAGGTGTGTACTGCCAAAGGGACCTATACTAGAACAAATCAACTGTTCAATACACCCAGTTTTCAATAATTCTCTTCAAATGATTTCAATCGGTGACGAATGTTACCTTAAAATAAAACTCTTATTGACTTTAAACTATGTTCAGTTTTATATTTAGTGCCTGGTGAATAAAAACACCCTTGGTAGCAATAATAGTGAATAACCGAGAAAGTGAACCTACTAGATAAATCCATCTTCTTCGAGAGAGAATATTTAAGCAAAACAGATACCTTAAAATGCCTTTGCTCCGTTTAACCAAACAATGAGCCTATGTTTTTCACTGGGTCTAATTCCTTAATTCATATCTTTACCAACATCAGATCGATAGTAATTTCAATACACTTTAGAATGGAAAGAAAAGTCATCTATTTCAAGAAGCTCATAAATTTCCTATACATTTTCTACAGGTCGTTTTTATTTTTGCTTAGAACGGGTAGTTCAAAGCACTTTTCAACAGCTGAATCACCCACTAGGTAATAGTTTTTCAAAATAACCATGTATATTGCTTGGACTTGCTTACTGAATATCACTTGTCTTTCTGGTACCTATTGGATGAAAAGTTTGAGTGACCAGTATACAATTGCAGAATTATTGTTCTGTTAATGCAGACTGGATGTATATATACACTCTGATCACTTGAAGTACTTTTGAGAATGAATATTTATGGCTAACAGGGAGGTAGATATCACATGTTTCGTTATCATCAGGACTCATTTATTGGGCAAGACTAAGGAAATGAGAACCTGCCTAATGACGAGATTAGGATCAGCCGTCTATGTGTTGATGAGTAAATTGTACCAATAATGTGCCATGTTAAATCACTGATAATGAAAATACTGGAGGGTAACTGACTAACCGAATAGTACAGTAATGACGTCTCTAACTACAATACTTAGCGACACATGTTTGATCCCATCCATGTTGCAGATAAACCTACTTCCAATGATTCCAGTGGACTGCAACTATTCAACTGACAACTAAATTTCCATATATTTACTGTGGTTCCGTCGAAAGTATTCCATTGTTTTTGTTAATTTAAAAATTTTCAATTTTTAGGAGATTCACTCCATTATCGTCTTTTCTCAATCTTAATGTCAGAAAATTGAGTGGATATTAGTGAAATAATCATAGACATTTCCACTAGAAAATCTTAACTAAAACTTTTTTTTTAGCCATGTAATCATAACTGGCATTATTATTTTCTCCTTCAAAATATGTCGAAAACCTTTATTCTCATTGAGTGGTAATGTAAGATCTTTAACAGAAGTAGATTGTGTAACAAAAGTTCTTTAAAGTAATTAAACAAGCAGTGACCAAGTAATAATGATAGGAATAATGTCTCGATGTAACTGACCTTGTAATTAGCTAGATTAAATAAATAGGTAACATGTATTTGTCTATGACATGTAACTATAGTTTTTTAGAATCGATTCTTTTGTATAAAACAGATGATAATCATCTGTCCATTGAACGACAATCGTGCATGCTCATTCCAACAAAGAACAGTCCATTAACCGTTGTAGAAATCAGATAACACTGGAGCCAACTGTACAGATGGTTCCTTAGAAAAGTGTCCATATCACTCTATCATATAGAGGAGTGTTGAATAGTAGAACTTTGAGACGTAGGATAACATATTAAGCAGCTATTCTTACCATTGTGGAAAGAATAAAACACATACTTCCACATAAACCTACTGTGTTTATCAATATACATATGTGTGTGTGGTCACACATACATAAGAAGGAGTAGTCGAGTCATGCAGCTGACGGTAGAAAAACATGCAACTAAATGGTTTCAAATACAGGCGGAGTGTAAAACCGTGGTAAACGCTGGTGGGAGACGACCCTCTTCATCTATAGCTAAACATATCATAGAGACAGGTTACAAAATTAATGTCAAAGTATTATATATAAACGGCTTCAGACGCACAGTTAGGCTTGTGCAAGCGACAGTCATGCACAAACAATTTCTCCTTACACTACACCTACCTTGGTAAATTTCATTTGCTTAACGAGAACAGGATCAGGTACGTCACTCTTTCTTGATTCTATTCTCTTATTATCATAATTACAGGTCTTGAAATAGTGTTAGCTGGTCAGCTATATGTTGTTAAATAGCATAACATACTAAATAACTTACCGCGAAACCATCGTTTGGTGACGCGATCAGACTTATATAGTCTACCGATTGGTTCATTTTTTGCTTACGAAGACAAATACTCCTTTCAGGGTAGTAATCATCTCTGGCTGACACTGATTAGAAAACCACTGAAAGCCTGGGAGCACTAGACAGCTGGTCCGTCCTAATATAGGACTCTTTCTCAGGAGTTCTTTACTAGGTCTTCAGTTATTATCTAACTGGTCCTAGGCCACAATGAATACCACTTTGGAATCAATGAATCTTGAAACACCCCAATACTGAAGTGACTTTCTTATAAGTTACTGGATTGTTGTTTAGTGTATGTACAAGCTTTCACTTGAACTTCACAGAGATGTATTTTAGAATGAATATTCAAGTGATAAACACAAGAAGCATGGACTGGAAGATAAACTATTTCTCAATATACCCTTTTAATGATGAATAATAGCTAAGAGGAGAAATCACAGTGCGTGTTTCTTCCCACATAGGACTCGTCAACTGTGTATGTACCTACAATTCAGTGGATGATATTGTTTCCACTGTGACTAAGTCCTGGAATCCATTGTTTCAAATGTCAGAGGGTTATTCGTTTGACTTTGGAGTTATAATAGCTCTAAACTCAACACACGATATTCATAAAATATGCCGAGTTGGATAGTATGTGAATTCATTACAAATGAACTAAATACTAACAAATAATAAAGTCTAAAACATCATGCAGTTGAAGAAATGATTAGCATCGAGATAAACTTTCGTAAGCGCGATTTTGTCAGGGAAGCTTATCTATATGAATCAATTAAACGACTTTTGAAACCGAAGATTTTCTTCATCACCAACTTTTATATGTTCTGTGTCTAGATGAACATTATTTGTAGGGTGAAAAAGATATTTCATTGTACCAAGAATATGTTTGAATGAGTCAGTAGTTTTCAATGTGATACACAGCTAAACTATGCATTAGGTAATTTGACTTAATGGAATCTGCTAGGTGGGTATTGGTGGAATCCAGGACTTATGATTTCTCCTATTTTACACTCGTCAGTAGGATATGCCAACACTCCACTGGGTGACTCTGTTCTCATTTAGACTTAAACCCTGTAACTATCATTTCAAACGCCAAAGTGTTATCAGTACATTAGCGGAGTGTACAAGAGATTTTAAGGAAACTCGGACAACTTCGTCCAACAATGAACACGTAGAATGTGACAACTGCGTCGATTACTATTCAGTGATTGATTGGTGTATATATTTCGACCTTGAAAGGAATCACTGACAGCTTAAGTATAACAGTTGTTAAAAACAGGCCACTTCTTATCGATGAGAGAATGTCAGTTTTCTAGGAAATCGTTGTGAAACTCCTGATCTAAAGCTTCGAACGTGAGAATTCGGTAATACGACATATTTCAGTTCTCTGGTTTGCCACCTGTTGCCCTCCTCCACTCAAACTATCAGAAACATAGCCTTACATATGAAGTATATCTGATAAATAGTATTGTTAGTAGACACGAATGATCTCACGGTGTTATACTGGTTTGAGTCGGTTGACCTCTGTTTACAGATGGACTTCTTTGTGGATGTCTCGATATTGTCTGAATACTTACTATGTTGTAGTTTACTTAGTATCTAGCAGTTGAGTCTAGGATGCGCATCTTCTCTTACTTTGCACCTGTCTCCAAGTAAGTGTTGTCCATACTAACATTTGAACCAAGGACCAATTACTTCAAACGCCTAAGAGTCATTATCCACTACTCCACTGAGTCCCGATAAGCATTTCTTGTGTAATGGACAATATAAGCGACAACATAAATTTATGTTGAGGAAACTTTAAATAAGCTTCGTGGGTAGATGAAAATATCCTCTGAGAACCACAATGAATTTCGTCATGTTTGTTCAGTTTGAAAATTATTATTATTATTATTAGAAAATTGTACCAATTAGAAGTATCCAATTAGGCTGTTCTAGTTTTTTAATACTAATCTCTGCCAATATAGAAGTGATACTTGAAGGCAATGTGGTAGAATATAAATACATCTTAGTTGATTTATTAGGTATATCAAACAGTGAAGGAACAGTATTATTTATTGGAGTACGTTCCGAACACAATTTATTATCCAGAAATATATCAAATTAACTATGAAACTTGGAAGAAAGTATGAAACTGAGAGGTCTCTTGTTAAATCCTTTATTATATTTCCCTTGGGTTCCCAGTGGAACATATGCCTTCAGTAGCACAGCTCCATTGCACTCTCTTCTCTACAGTCTTTTCAACCACGCTCTACGACTGCCTATAGGCTTTCATTTCTTCCTCATACAATCTCCTCCATGTCACCCTCACCTTGGACGCAGAACTCATCGTTTCCCCTATGGATTCCACTCGACGGCCTGGCCTAACGCGTGATGTCTTCAGTTAGCCTTCTCAGTGTATGTCCAATCCATCTCCACTTCTTTCTGCATATTTTTGGGTGATAGGCTATTGGTTGGTTCGTTCCCAGAAATCTTTGATGCTTATTCTTTCTGGTCATCCCATTTTCAGTATCAAGTGAGTGTATGCAGTGGCTGTTGATGAATGTCTGTAGTTTGTTAAAAATGCCTTTCGTAAAGCGACAAGTTTCTGAATCATATAGAAGAAGTGGCCTGACTGAATTGGTGTTGAAAATCCGGATCATGTCCACGCTTTATGCCGAGTGCAGTAGATCTCCACACTGGTCTCAAGCTAACAAAAGCCTGTCTTGGTTTTCCAATCCTGGTTTTGACATTGTCGTCTGTGCCGCCTGTAATGGAAACGATGCTGCCTAGGAAGGATGTGGAAAGAGACTACGTTTTTTAGGTTTCTCCCGTTAATGGTGATTGCAGCTTGTTGTTGTGTATCTTCATCACCTCTGTCTTCTCTATAATCACTTGACCTGCCTCTTCTGTCAGCTTGTTAGTTTTCGCCTTTAGATCTTCAAGTTTGTGCGACATTGGACATAAATCATGATTGACGAAATCCAAATCACCGAGGCTGCGTTTGTCGGTCCAGCGTATGTCCGTCTTCTCGCTCCTCACGGTTTGCTGTATGATCCAGTCGACCACAATCAGGAAGATCATCGGTGATAGTAGACAGCCTTGTCTAACTCCTGTCTTCACTTTAAAGGCGTCGCTGAGCTTTCCATTGTGGATCACTTGGCATGTGGCGTTTTTATACAGATGTTGAATGAGGTTGACAAAGGTTTATGGCAATAAAACCGTAGTGTTGAAGTAGCTGCCGGCCAAAATGCTTCTTGATCGACGCTGTCGAAGGCTTTTTCAAAGTCGGTGAAGTTAAGATAGAGTTGAGTTGACTACCATTCTATACTCTGTTCTATGATGATGAGTAGCATATCGTTGTAATGTGATCCGCATATAATTTGTTCTTTTAGAAGATAGCCATCCAGACTGTTCCGGTTGTGATCTTTAATCCAGCGCATTCTTTAGTCTCTCCAGGATGATGTGGCATAATATTTTGCTTTAGGTGGACAGGAGCATGATTCCGCGGCAGTTCTTGCAAAGGCTTAGGTATTTAGACAATGAATATTGATGTACACTTCTAAATCAGAAGAACTCATTAGCTGGTCATTTCACACACGTGATTGCATATACACTGGGGTACAAAACAGGAGAATAGTAATACGTATATAGCACGAAATGAAACACCAGTTGATGTACGATAACATGGAAATCAACAATTTTAATCGGTCAGGTAGTAATACTAAATATCTGCTAAGTGGGTGGTAGATTGAGTCATTCCAAAAAAACCAGTTTCTTGTCGATTAAGAGTCTTTCGTAACAGTCTTAAGTACTTCTACCAAGGACATCAACCATTAAAACGCATAGATGCTACTTCTTCGTATCAGTTGAAGAGTTACTGAGTATATGTCTAATCTTAGCTTGAAGTCATCTGTATTGTTCATCCGAAACAATCCTAGAATCAATCCTACTATATATCGTAAGAGTGTAAAGGTTAATGAGTTCAGAACAAGAACGAAATAAATACCACTTGTTTGTAGATTTGTAAATGATTCTTCAGAAAAATGGTTAACATCAAATAATCCTTTCAAATTATGAATAAATAAAGTAATCATTCAGAAAAGTAATACAACTTAATTCATTTTAGTCTGTTTATTAGAAATATCACATAGTGAAACAGTAACATTTACTGGATAACGTTTCGGACATAATTTATTGTCCATATTCATAAATGCTACTGTTTCACTGTGTGATATTTCTAATAAACATACTAGAATGGAATTAAACTCGACCACAGTGCCCAAGTTATACACTTATATTAGTTCAAGTTGTTATTCATCGTAGATTGACACCAGTTGGAGGAACAAAGGAAACCTGGGAGCACTGGACAGCTGTTTCGTCCTAGTGTGGGACTCCTCAGCAGTGCGCACCCACGACCCCACACCAGCAGGGATCGAACCCGCGACCTTCAGGTTCCACGGCCAGCGCGTTATCATTGAGCTAGCCACTAGGTCAGAATCCAATACTCCATATTTCCAACTTCTGTTAGCTGGTGGGGTCATGGGTGCGCACTGCTGAAGAGTCCCATAGTAGGACGAAACAGCTGTCCAGTACTCCCAGGTTTCCTTTGTTCCTCTTCAATTGATGTCAGTCTACGATGAATAACAACTTGAAATAGTTCCAAAATCTCTACAACTCCCTCAAAACTTATACAACTTACCACAATTTGGACAATAATGTGTATAAATCTTTTTTTCTGTATATTCAGAATATTCAATTGCTTCACATAATGGTTCATAATAATTTGAATAATCAGGATATTTTTTTAAGAAAAATATATATTTTGCATTTCCATAGAATACAGATAAACAACCTTTACCACTTTTATGTTTATCATTTGGTATAAAAATTGGGCCAATAGTAATTTGATTATCAATTGGATAATCAGTTTTATATCTTATAGTTATTATTACTGTTATATTAAAGTAGTAATTATTGTTTACTTGATTATAATTCACATTCTTATCATGATATTTTAAACGTCCAGCAATGATTAATTCCGATTTTCTAGTTAATTCATGTATATCTTTAAACATTGGTATACACTGATAATGTTGACTCTGTAATAAATTATGCGTAATACTTGATTCATGATTAGAATATTTTAAATTTCTTATAATACGTATTACCGCTTTTTTATGATTTAATAATTCACTATCAATTAAAACAATCATATGTAATAGAAATATAATCAGTATGCATAGTAAACGTATCATTGAATACATGAGAACTTGATCAGAGAATATTTGAAAATGGATTATAAAAAATTGATAATTGAACAATTGAAACATTGAACTTCACAAAATCAATAAGTAAGATATACTAGTTTAAGAGTTATGTTACTATTCTTAGTAGTTGTATTATTCATAGTAGTAATATATATGGCATTACTAAGAACTATATATGTACCTAACTTGAGAAAACGTGTACACACACGCATATATATATATATATATATATATATATATATATATATATATATATATACATCGACACCTACACGTACATATGTACAAATGCTTAAAATTGCACATTATCAGAAAATGTTTTCTAATTATCATTGGATAGTAAATTATACATTGAAGGATAATGTGCTGTCTATATACTACTATATTAACTCACGTGATTTAATACATTCTATTATTTAATTGAAATATGACCTTAACAAAACAAATAAATTGGTTCTTTAAGAGAAAGGACATAAAATATATTGACAAAAAAATAAAAATGAAACCTGAAAGTCTTAAGTTCGACTCCTAACTCGATCATGAGTGTGCACTGTTGAAGAATCGCATACTAGGATGTTCAGTGCTCTGAGGTTTTCAATAGTTCTCTAACTAATATCAGTCCTTAATGAATACTATCTCAAATTTTGAGGGAGTTGTGGGATTTAGAAATATTTCAAGTTGTTATTCATCGTTGACTGACATCAGTTGGAGATGATCGTGAGCTAACAGAAGTTGGAAATATGAACCTGAAGGTTGTGGCTTCGATCCGTGGAGGGCAGGGTCGTGGGTACGCACTGCTGAGGAGTCCTACACTAGGACGAAACAGCTGTCCAGTGCTCCCAGGTTTCTTATGTTCCTCTTCAATTGATGTCAGTCTACGATGAATAACAACTTGGAATACTATCTCAAAAGAAGAGTTATGATATATCATGGGGAATTCAGTGAATGAATCGCTTAAATAAAGTATAAAGCATATTGTTCTCTTAACTTCTTGCCTTTTAATCAAGTTTTCTTGACTTTTATATGGAAAAGGGTAACAGGAGGTATGTATCGCCGACTCTATCCATAATTTTTAAAATTTCTTCATCATGTTAAGAGACCCAGCAATTTGATGTTCCTTGATACATCTGAGTTGGTTGGAGGTATTCTGCAGGAAGTAATGTTTCACTGAAACTTATGAAAAGAGACTGATTGGAAGTAGAAGTATATTCCTTTTCCGTTAGGTTTTCGTCTCTGACTCTACGTAAGTCTCAAGGTTGACATTCATCGTATAAGGTGTATTTTATTTGTGTTATCCTGGTTAATCATATTAGAATAAATAGTTTATGCACTATTCCTCAAATGGTATTGATGGATAGGACAAACTACGCTTCCTGAATTCCACTGCTAACCACTCCCCATTATTGTTATTATTATTATTATTATTATTATTATTATTATTATTAGTCTCTTGGGTTCCTAATGGAACATAGGGATTCAGTAGCACGTCTCCAGTGAACTCTGTCCTCCAAAATCTTTTGAACCTGGCTCCACGACAGCCCACAACCTCTCATTTCGTCCTCACACGACCTCCTCCATGTCACCCTCATCTCGGACGTCCAACTCGTCGCTTCCCATGGGGATTCCACTCGAGGGCCTGGCCTGATGCGTGATCTCCCCATTCGGCTTTCTCAGTGTATACCCAATCCATCTCCACTTCCTTCTACATATTTGTTGAGTGATAGGTTCTTGGTTGGTTCGTTCCCACAGCTCCCTGTTGCTTATCCTTTCTGGCCATCTGATCTTCAGTATCAGGTGAGCGTAAACAGTTGTTGATGAATGTCTGAAGTTTGTTGGAAATCCCTTTCGTAACGCACCAAGTCTCTGAACCATACACAAGCACTGACTTGACTGACGTTGGTGTTGAAAATCCGGATCTTGTTCCGCATGCTGAGTGCAGAAGATCTCCACACTGGATTCAGACTAATGAATGCCTGTCTTGCTTTTCCGATCCTGGCTGACTTTGACATCCTCGTCTGTGCCACCACCGCCTGTAGTTGAAACAGTTCTTCCTAGATAGGTGAAGGAGGTTACTCCCATTGATGGCGACTGGAGTTTGTTGTTGTTGGTGGTGGAGTTGTTGGTGCGGTATCTTCATCACCTCTGTCTTCTCTATATTCACTTGAAGTCCCGTCTTCGCTGCCTCTTCTGTCAACTTGTTAGTTTTCGCCTGTAGGTCTTCCAGTTTTTGAGACATCAGACACAAGTCATCCGTGAAATCCAGATCTTCTAGGTTCTTTTTCACGGTCAAACAGCGTATCCCCCTCTTCTCGCTTTTCACTGTTGTCTGCTGCATGATCCAGTCGACCACAATCAGGAATATCATGGGGGATAGTAAGCAACCTTGTTTCACTCCTGTCTTCACTTCACTTCAAAAGCATCACTGAGCTTCCCAAATTCCAAGCACTTCAATGTGATACCTTCTCATCTCTTTTGCAATCTGGGCTGCCTTGCTGGGTTCAAACATCGTACGGACATTCCATGTCCCCACGTTTACTTTCGCTTTCATCGAGAGAAGACACATCGGCCAATTGGCTTCCGGAGGGCAGGCTTTCACCAACTGGCATCATTTCGCCTCTCCGATTCCAGCGGAGAATAAGTTTGTTTTTATTTTTTATATATCGTTTGTGCTTTGAAGTTTGTTTAGCGGTTAGATTTGTTTTACGGGGTAGGGTTGCTAGCCTTATGCCCAACCTTCCCTATTTACCCGGGCTTAGGACTGGCTAGTAACTAGTGAACTAGTTAACCAGGCGAGGTTATATGTAATTAAAAATACAGGCCATAACGAGATATCTGAGCAGCAACCCATATGCTAATAGAGACCGATCAATTCGGTCTAATCAACGATGATATAATACAAGCAATAACATTATTCCATAAGGTTTCAATCTTGCTCAGAAGATCCTTTTCAAGAGTATGAACCTAACTGACATTAAGTTTTCAGGTTAATATCCAAGTTTTGGTACAGAAAGTGATCTTTACGATCGTACAGAATATATCACAATACCAATCAAGTGATGAGAGTTAATGGACTATAATTAGGTAGTAATTATAAATTATAATAATGTGAAACAAGTTATTCCTATGCAAATTGCACGGTAAACGGTTAAGTGAATGGACAGGGAATGGTCAAGCATAAACAATCAATAATAGTCACGTAAATATTAAGGAAGTAAATGAATACTGACAGAAGAAGAAGGGCAAGAGTTATTAAACATAGTACTAAAAGTTACATCATACTGATGGCCACAGTAATGCGAGTGATTGTACAAATTTCTTTTGAACCTAAAGGATAGGTTTGCAAAGATGGATTACAATCATATCTACTGCGTGAAATAGACGAACGTGTAGTCCATTTGGTAAATGAACTGATAAACCTACATGAAAGTGGCAGAATCAAGTAGTTTCTTTTTACTTACAGGATCTAGCATGGAGTCGTTGTAGACAAAGGGGCATAATTTAGAGGTTAGGAATGATCTTTGTTATGCTAGCTTATACGTTGATTGATAATCTCACCAAGATGGTCACTCTTGAATCCCACTTTCCAAAAAATGTCCTTTTTAGGGACTGGTAACATTCCCGTTTTCACCTTCATACCATGGATATATTCAGCCATAAAGTTTGTTGGACAGCCATTCCTAGTGAGCACGTAACGTATGGTGGTGGATTCTTCCTCTAAAGCATCATCAGAAAAAAAATTAACTCAGCAGTAATATCCACAGCATAATAACTTTAAGTATTCGATTTAAAAAGGAAACAGCCATTCTCAGTTGTTGTTGTCTCTTTCTACGTAAGAAAAGTTTCAGCTTTTTCAATGTCTTGCAGTTTTTTTAATGTTTCATTACTCAGTGCTTGTTCATGTTGGGAACAATTTTCATGCTATCCATCTGTTTCATATCATATTATAGAGTATTGATGATTACAATATGTAAGGAATGGTCATTATCACAACTACATTATTAAGATGATTAGAACTGAATGACATTTTTTTCTCTTGAGGTTCAGTCAAAGTTTCTAATGCACCAAGTGTCTGTAAAATACATTAAGTATCTTCAAATTTATGTTGCATTAAACTTTTTTTAAATTTCCCGTGATGTTCAAATATTGTAGAATGCAAAGATATCTCTGATGAGTATCTTCGATATGGAACATCACCAGAAAATAAGGAATTCTTGCAAATTTCTAAGTGTATCCAGCTGACGAGTCCTAGTGAGGACGAAATCTATGCCCTGCAGTCCACTCCTAGCCACCACCGAGCGTATTATAACAAAATAGATCTTTATCTAGTATCGAAACGTTCACAACGGAGCCCATGTATTAGGAGAGGTAGACTGACTAGTTCCAGTATTACAATAAGAAATTGCAGGTATAAACTAAGTTGTTTGTTTCCAAGTTTAAACTTCTTGACATAACAGGCCTTCACATCTATGCTTTCCAGTTTTGATCAACCCCTTTTAATGGGTTGAATGCTCAGACTTATCACTGGACATGGACTCCTTGATTGATCGCACTTCGCAGTGCTTCTTTGTATATTCTTGAAGTGATTTTTGTTATTGATTGTTACTGGTGAATCCTCAATGAATGTTTCGTCCTACCCAGCACCCATCATCTGAATGCACTTGATAACAATGTATGTTTTCCTGTTAGGCCTTAAAAACTGTATCTGTTATTATTATTTATCCCTTGAGTTCTCAATGGAACATAGGGATTCACTAGCACGTCTCCAGTGCACTCTGTTCTCTGCAAACTTTTGAACCTGGTTCCACGACAGACCACAACCACTCATTTCTTCCTCACACGATCTCCTCCATGTCACCCACGCCTCCGACGCCCAACTCGTCGCTTCCCATCTGGGTTCTACTTGAGTGCCTGAAGCGTGATGACCCCAGTCGGTCTTCTCAGTGCATACCCAATCCATCTCCACCTCCTTTTACATATTTGTTGGATGTTAGGTTCTTGGTTGGTTCGTTGCAAGCCAACCAGAGTTCCTTGTTGCTTATTCTTATTATTCTGGTCATCTGAGCTTCACTAACGAGCCACTTCAAGATAAATTTTAAACAAAGTTACATTGAAATTGATCAATTCTGAGACATCGACAAATGTGTTTTATTACTAGCCAAAAACCTTCACAAATCTTCAGCTTTATCCAGCATTTCAAACAGAGAAGAGTTAAATCTGGTTCATTCATCACGATCTATATATCAAAGTATTCATGGAAATTCTACTTCTATCTAACGTGAACACTTCAGAATTAGTTGATCTAGTCCATTTCAATCAGTTTTTAAAAATATCTACAGATAATCTTTCATTTGAATAGGCTATACAGAGTTTCACCCATTACTTCTAAAAAAAGTGCAATAATCCACATGGGTCATAGCAATTGTTTCCAGTATTCCATTGATGGTACACCACTACTTCCAGTCCTTGAAATAAAAGACTTGGGTATCATCATTAGTCAAACCTCGGCAAGCTGTAATGCAGCTGCAGCAAAGGGCTTCCGTATATTATGGTCCCTCCGCAGAGCTTTGAAATTTTTTGACCAGGAAATGCTCAGAATACTCTATTCTACTTACGTTAGACCTTACTTGGAATACTGCATTCAGGTGGCTAGTCCCTGCCTAAAAAAGGATGCTGATGCACTCCAGAGTGTTCAAAGGGTAGATACTAAGCTTGTGATAGGCCTTTCGAATCTGTCCTATGAAGAACGACTGGATCAGCTAAATTTATTCCCACACTCTTACCATAGAAGACGGGGTGATCTCATACTCGCATTTCGTATTCTTAATAATGACTTCGGTACTGATATATCCATTTTTTTCCCTTGCTAGGACTGACTGTCTCCGAGGGTATCACAAAAAAATTCTAAAACCGCAATCAAACCAACTTAGAGTGAATCTGTGTTTCTCCGATGGTGTAGTCAACGACTGGAACTCCTTACCTCAGCAAGTAGTATCAGCACCTTCTGTTAACGAGTTCAAGGAGAAACTAGATCTTCACAGAGATATCTTCTGTAAGGATTACCACAGGTATCGGCCTACTATCCTTATAACTGAAAACTGAAACTGAACTTACTGATACAACATTATGCTTAAGCTTTGAAGATACCATCTAATACTCTGTGGTTCATGTGTTTGTACGGATTGATTCAATTTTTACAGTTACAAAATAGTGTCTTACAAATCACCGCTGGACACGACGTCTGATATACACTAATTTTCAATTATACACCATAATGAATTCTTGAATCTGATCAGTAGTCAGCCTCTTCATCAAGCTTGCATCTAGTAAAACAACTATTTTATCTGTGAGATGATTTCTGAATAATAGCAGTTGTTAACAAGATGAATAGAGTTTATAAACAGACCCTTAAGGGCATCGAAAAAAGATATGGAACTCTCTAATTAGCTTCATTTAAATCTCTTGATGATTTAGAAGTCGTATTCATCATGGACTGACATCAGTTAGGGAACCATTGAAAGTCTATGAGCACTGGACAGCTGTCTCGTCCTGGCAGTACGCACCTACTACCCGGCTAGGGATCGAATTCAGGACTTTCAGGTATCACGGTGAACAAGTTAACCATTCAGCCACTGGGTCGATTTCCAGTGGTTCACAATTTCTAACTTCTGTCAATTCGCCACATAGCGCGACTATCACCCAAGGTTTTCAGTTAGCATCCACTTCACTTCTGACTGGTTGACCCCACAGGTCATGGCTTCTCATTAGAGCTTCGTGATATCCAACTGGAAGCAAGTCACTAATGAGCACTGTAGAGTAATGTATTCTTTTGAGATGAATGGGGATTTTTTAATTTGAAAGTAGTATTAATCATGGACTGCTGAGGAGTCCCATACTAGGACGAAACAGCTGTCTAATGCTCCCAGATTTTCAATGATTCCCCAACTGATATCAGTCCATGATGAATACTACTTCTAAATTAAAAGTCCCCATTCATCTCAAAAGAATACATTACTCTACAGTGCTCATTAGTGACTTGCTTCCAGTTGGATATCACGAAGCTCTAATGAGAAGCCATGACCTGTGGGGTCAACCAGTCAGAAGTGAAGTGGATGCTAACTGAAAACCTTGGGTGATAGTCGCGCTATGTGGCGAATTGACAGAAGTTAGAAATTGTGAACCACTGGAAATCGACCCAGTGGCTGAATGGTTAACTTGTTCACCGTGATACCTGAAAGTCCTGAATTCGATCCCTAGCCGGGTAGTAGGTGCGTACTGCCAGGACGAGACAGCTGTCCAGTGCTCATAGACTTCAGTCCATGATGAATACTACCAATAAATTAAAAAAATCCCCATTCAACTCAAAAATACAGTACTTTTGATTATTGTTTGATACTAAAGGCAGTTAGTTATAAGTGAAGTTATGAAAGTTCGCATTTTTTAACATTTTAGGGATGATTAACACATATTTATTGATTTCTGTAATTTCCGGTTGTTAACAGGTTTAGTAGTGGAATCGTGAATGCACGTTTCGTCTTATTTAGGACTTGTCACCTGGATATACCTTCAACCCACTGATCGATGTTGTCCACTATTGAGGTATCCGCATAGGAGTTTATCTGTCAACAAAGCTCAGATATTTGGATTCAGTACAACAACCGAAAATTACAAGTATCAATACACAACAGCTGATATCACTTACACAAGAGGTAACTTTTATGTTTCAGAGGGCCTAAGGAATAACTCTTTGATATCTGAACCGGTGAGTAGTAAGTCTAAATCTCAGTGAGGACACGGTCACTCACTGTGGTACAGATGTGTCCAGTTGACGATTCCTAAACGGGATGAAATAAGAATTCTGGATTCCACATCTGGCTACCAAATAAACCATAGATTAATTTGCTACCGAATTACATTTTCTGTGATCCGTTTACATCTTAAGTGAACATATTAACTGATCAGGTTCAGTTAACTCAAAATTCATTTTCATTTAGGTTTTACATGCGACAAATATCTTGAAAAATTGAAAATAACCAGCTCAGTCGATTATCATCATTATTATTAGTCATTTGGGTTCCTAGTAGAACGTAAGGCTTCACTACCATGTCGCCATTTCACGGGGTGTAGGTATATCCAAATGACGAGTCCCAAATAGGACGAAACATGAGTCCTGGATTTCACCATAAGTAACCAAGTAAACTATAAATTGATGTTTTTCAGCATGTATTTTCGACTTCGAGGCAGAGATCTGGTCTGATAACATTTGAGTGAGTTAAGCAATGTGTCAAGGATTTACAACGCTTTGCGTTCTTATGGCAGCCACTGCTCCACGGAATAAAGTATTTTATTATATTATTACATGCAATTTGGGTCCCTAATGGAACATAAGGCTTCACTAGCACGTCGCCATTTCACTCTCTTCTCTGCATTCTTTTCAACCTGACTCCACGACTGACCAGAAGCTTTCATTTCTTCCTCACATCATCTCCTCCATGTCATCCCCACCTCGGACACCCATCTCATCGTTTCCCATTCGGCTTCCATTCGATGGCCTGGTCTGATGTCTCCAAATCGTCTTCTCAATGTATGTCCAATCCAATCCAATCCATCTCCACTTTCTCCTTCTGCATATTTGTTGGGCGATGGGTTCTTAGTTAGTTGCTTCGTTGTTAGACAACCAGCCAGCCAGCCAGCCAGCCAGATTTCCTTCTTGCTTATTCTCATTATTTTGGCCATCTGATCTCCATCTTCACTATCGAGTGAACGTATATCGCAGCTGTTGATGTGATGGCTATCTGTAGTTTGTTGGAAACGCTTTTCGCAACACGCCATCTCTCTCAACCATCACATAGAAGCACTGACTGACTTGACTGAATTAGTGTTGAAATTCTAAATCTTGTTGTTTATACTGAGTGCAGTAGATGTCCAAATTGTTTATTTCAGATTAATGAAGGCATGTCTTGCTATCTTTCCGATGCTGGCTGGCTTTGACTTCCTCATCTATGCCTTTGTCACCTGTAGGTGAAACGGTGCTGCCTGCCTAAGTAGGTAGGTAGGTGTGGGGTGGTAGGTAGGTAGGTAGGTAGGTAGGCAGGTAGGTGAAAGAGACAACTTCGTTCAGACTTCTCGCGTTCATGTTGATTGGTACTTGTTGTTGGTGTTGTTGGTTCGTTATCTTCATCAACTTTACCTCTGTCTTCTCTACGTTTACGAGAAGGAAGTTCCTTCTTCCTTCACTGCCTCGCTTCTTCTATCGACTTGTTAGTTTCCGCCTGTAGATCTTCGGGTTTGTACTACAAGACACTGGACATGAGTCATCATCGTTGGAGAAATCCAAATCTTCTTCGAGTGTCTTTTCTTTGGTCAAACAGGGTATACCCATCTTCTCACAGCTACTCACAGTTTGCTGTGCGATCCAGTCCAGTCCAGTCAACCACAATCATTAAGATGATCGATGATATTAGGTGGTAGTCTTGTCTCACTCCTTCCTGTCTTCACTTCAAAGGTATCACTCAACTTTCCATTGTCAATCACTTTGCATGTGGCATCATCATATGACGTGTAGGTGGTGTTGAATTTGTTAGATAAAGTTTCGTGTCACTAAAAGTGTAGTGTTGAAGCAGCTTCCTGCCAAATTACTTGTGGATTGACGCTATCGAATGCCTTTTCTTAGTCGATGAGTTTGAGGTCTAGTTGATTTGACTGACATTCTATGCTCTGTTCTATAGTGATGCGTAGCTTAGTCGATGAAAGATGTGAATGTTAACAGAAACCCCCTGTAATCCAATCTGTACTATTCATATATTCCATGAGATAAGAAAGCTATTGAACAATAAGTGAGCAATATGTGTAGAGTTAAACAAAAATTTTAATGCTCAATTGTTTGGCATCAAAATATAATTGAAGACCGCAACAGTTAAACTAGTACAATGTACTTTTATTTCAGTTTATCATGATCAGATTCCAAGTGAAAAAAAAACGTTTGTTTGAATAATTTTATTCTTTTCAACTTTCAATACAAACTCATGTCAGCAGATACAATCGACCATACTTATACACCCACAAACACAAAATAAGTAAAGTTCAAATCTCAAGATTTTTAGTGTTTGAAAATAAACTGGAAACACAAATCAACAACAAAGAAGAGTAATATTGTTAAAGATCATAAAACTTGATTTCAGACATATCTTTAACACGTTTTTTCTTGAACTATAGAACAGAAAGACGTAATGCCAACACTGTCCACCCACATACACAAAAACAATTGGCAACTAAGATAATCACGAACAAGTACATATTTATGCTTAGATATCACTAAAAAATGTGTCAGTATTGACTAATAAACTTTTAGAATTGTAATTCTGTTATATATTTTTACAGACTAAATGGAAAAACTGTAGACCTTTCTAGCAGAAAGTGTACAGACTATGAGATTTGAATAATATTTACATTTGGAGTAGACTATTCAAGTTAAAAATTTCTTTTCATCCAACTGAGGCTCAAGGTGAATGCGAATTGCTACAATGTAAATTGTTGCTCAAGGACTGGCCTTCAACAATGCGTCGGCTAACAGCAGAGAGTGTAGCGGTTGAATGTTTTGACTACTTCACTTACCTGGGAAGTAGGATCAACCCCGGTAGCTCAGTGATCGATGAAATCTCTGCACAAATACAAAAGGCTCGACTGGCTTTCACCTAATTACGCCAACTATGGCGCCACCTTGATATCAGATTGTCTATTAACGGTCAAGGGTACTGCACAACAGTCCGCTCTGTTCTACTCTATGGCTATGAAACATGTCTATTGAAGGCGGATGACTTGAGAAGGCTTCAGGTGTTTGACCACTGTTGCCTTCGTAGTATACGCCGTATTCCATGGTGTCATCACGTGAGTAACGCAGAAGTCAGGTATAGAGTTTTAGGGAGAAGCCATAGCTCAGTTGACAAGGTTATGAACTTTCATCGACTAAGATGGTTGACTCCGACATGTGTTACGTATGCCTAGTCGCCATCTGCCTCGTCACACAATGTTGGTTGAAGTAGGTTCAAACTGGAAAAAGGCTGGAGGCGGCCACACTAAAACATGTCATCAATATATGAAGCGTTTGAGTGTTGGTTTGAGCCATGTAGGACGATGCTGACTAGGTGGTTGGGGTCGGCGGGACAAGAGGAACCAGTGGTTGGAGACTGTAGCTGGTATGTTTCAGTACCTATGTCAGTGGTGCAAATGTATACACACATTATCCTCATCTTAAGGACGCTATTCCGAATCCCACCACTTTCTCATTTTTCCTTTCTCTCTTTTGGTACATTATGTTTCTTTTGACTGAATTTTCGTATCTTCATCTCCTACTTCACTGTCTATTTACTAGTCGAACCGTCATGTAGTAATGCCTGGTCCTATGTTGATTCGGATGGATGGATGGCTCGAGATCAACTTGTAACGGAATAATTTTTTTACATTGAAGATATCAGCACCACATACCAAGTGGCAACGAATATAATATTGGAGAGTGATGTCTATCTGCATGCTCAGTTTATTTAGAGACTGAAATCATCCAATACGAAGGTTTAAAAAAAACAGTGGATGAAGAGATAAGTGGACATTCAACATCATGAATTGGTGCAGTATCACGAAATGATAGTAATAAGACTAAGTGTACAGTGACATCACGTAGATATAAGTTGAAAATGAAGGATAATGAAGAAATAAAGACTAAAACGTAGACGAATATATCAGGAAATGTCAAGAAAAGTAGGATTTATCGAATTCATAAACTTTCAGTATGATTTTGAGGAGGTAAAAGCATAGGTCGTACAGAAATGCTTCTTACTACTCGCATGAGTGAGTATTTACCTAAATGACTGGGCCATGCTGAAACTAAAATCCCACGGCTTTTTATTACGAACCATCGAATGGATTACCGACATGACATTGGTATGACTATGGCCATCTTGATTATTAGCAGACAAGAGAGTAAGAAAATGCTTTCGATCGTAGAAGTATGTGAGACTAGAATTCGTTAGCTAAGCCTATGTATACAGAAAGAGTCATTCAGAATCTACCATGGCAGAGGTTTCTGTGCATTGTGAACCTATTTCATTTTATTTCTTCCTCTTCATTATCCTTATTCTGTCAAGGGCCGTATTTCTATCAGCATTATCATTATTATTATCACTGCACTCGATTAATTGATACTGTAGCCTTCTCGAGTTTTAAACTGTTACCAAGCTTCTTAATTGGTCTCCATTTTCTCTGTTCGAAATGACGTAATCTTTAATTCCCACTATTAACTTTACCATTACTACCACTCACTTGTATAACATTATAATTACCAGTGTTTTTGTGTTACTGCTAGTATTTCATCGTCGTTGATCGAACCGAACTGATCTGTCTGAATTGGCATATGGGCTCCTGTGCAGATACCTCGACACTGCCAGTGTTCTTAATTACATAGGAATGATGGATAGTGGCTAACAGTTGAATCCAGGAAGCGCACTACGTCCTGTTTGGGACTCTTCAGCTGGGTGTACCTGCCTCCCAGTCAGTGTTGTTCCCACCGGGACTCGAACCCGGGACCGATCACTCCAAGGGCCAGAGCTTTACCCAATAGACCACCGAGCCACGAAAGCCACCTTCCGTGCAACGGGTATAGTTTTGGTGTTATTGCTTGCAATAACATAGTTAATGACTCAATATCATGGAACCTGAAGGTTCGGAGTTCGATCGCTGGCCAGGTCGTAGGTGCGTACTGCTGAGGAGTCCTATACTGGGAGGAAACAGCTATCCAGTGCTCCCAGGTTCTCAATGGCTCACCGGCTGATTGTAATAACACTAAAACCATACCTGTCGTAAAAGAAGTGACCATCGTGGCTGGGTGGTCTGGTGGGTGACGCTCTGGCGTTAGGAGTGGTCGGCCCCGGGTTCGAACCCCCTGTTGGAACAACATTGCTCACTGGGAGGCAGGTGCATCCAGGTGACGGGTTTCAGGTAGGATGAAATGCACGTCCTGGATTCCACTGCTAGCCATTATCCATCATTACTATATCGATGTTTTTCTCCACCTAACAGTTATGGTTCATTAGTGTGTACTTTTACTAAGTTATCGAGTTGACTACAAATTGTCCTGTTCAAAATGATGTAATCCACACTTACTCATCTTATTCCCCATTCAAAGTCAAATGTGAACGAAGAACATTCTTTTCAATAACTTCTCATTAGGTTCTACAGTCATAAAATCACTTTCGGTAACATATTAATAGCCAGAATTTACGTCGAATGTATTTAGGAATGGACATGGAAGTATTATTAACATTAGAGCCTTGACCTGTGGGTTCAGCCAGTTGGAGAGGAATCGGATACCAATTAAAGACCTTGGATGATAGTCGCGCTGTATCTTGGATTGATAGAAATTAGAAACTGTCAACTAAGAGGTCCTATAATAGGACGAAACAGCGGCCTAGTGTTCCCAGATTTTCTATGATTCCCCAAATGATGTCGGTCCATGATGAATACTACCTCTAAAATATGATTCCTGAAGATTGTGGATGGTATTGTAATTTATGTACGTGTGTCAATTGTGTTGATAAATTCAGCGTAAACTTTGTCAACTGATTAGTGATCAGACATATGAGTAAGGGAAATTACTCATTAAATTCAAGGTCGTACATTGTGTCACCCAAGTGATTAGTACAAAGAATGAGGTCATGAATTCACTTGAGGGCAAAAATGTAGTGAATACTTCACAAGATGATAAACATGTGAAACAACTATGATAATGAATATGAAATATGAAAAAGAGGAATTTTAAAGGTTTATTATAATAAGACGGAGGAAAGTCTAGATAAAAATAATAGCAACAATAACGATAATTTTTTTAATTATTATTATTATTATTCCTCTAGGTTCCTAGTGGAACATACGGCTTCACCACCATGTCGCCATTTCACTTTCTTCTCTGCAGTCTTTCCAACCTAGCTCCACCACTGTCCAGAAGCTTTCATTTCTTCTTCACATTATCTCCTCCACGTCACCCTGAACTCAGACGCCCAACTTGTAGTTTCCCCTTTGGCTCCCACTCGGGGGCCTGGCCTGACCTGACGAGTGATGTCCCCGAATGGTCTTCTCAGTATATGCCCAGTACATCTACACTTCCTTCTGCATAGTTGTTGGGCGATAAGTCCTTGGTTGGTTCCTTCCTAGAGATCCTTGTAGCTATTCTTGTTATTCAGGCCATCTGATCGATCTTCACTATAGAATGAGCGTAGACGACTGCTGCTGATGATATATGTCTGCAGTTTGTTCGAAATGTTTCTCGTAACGCGCCAACTCTCTCAACCATCACATAGAACCACTGCATGACCTGACTCAGTTAGTGTTGAAAATCCGGATGTTGTTCACGCTTTATGCTGAGTGCAGTGCAGAAGATCAACACATCGATTTCAGATTAATGATGACCTGTCTTGCTGTCTTTCCTATCCTGGCTTTGAAGTCTTCATCTGTGCCTGTGACGCCTGTAGTTGAGACGATGCTGCCTGCCTAGGTAGGTGGGCGAAAGAGACAACTTCGTTTATATTTCTGCCATTGATGGTTATTGATACTTGTTGTTATTGTTATTGGTTGGGTATCATCATCACCTGTATCTTCTCTACATTGACCTACAGGAGGTCCTTTCTTCACTACCCTGACTCATTAGACATAAATCATCATCAGCGAAATTGAAATCTTCTGTGGTCTTTTTATCGGTCAAACAGCGTATCCCCATCTTCTCACAGCTCTTCACAGTTTGTTCCATGATCCAGTTCAGTTCAGTCGACCGCAATCAGTAAGATTATCGGTGAAAGTAGGCGGCAACCTTATCCCTCTCCCTTCTGTCTTCACTGCAAAGGCATCACTGAGCTTTTCATTGTGAATCACTCGGCATGTGGCGTCTTCATATATCTGTTGAATGAGGTTGATAAAGATTTGTGGCACTAAAATCGTAGTGCTGAAGCAGCTGCCTGACAAATTACTTCTCGGTTGACACTGTTGAATACCTTTTCAAAATCGATGAAGTTGAGATACATTTGAGTTGACTGCCATTCTATCCTATGTTCTATGATGATGCGTAGCATAGCGTTGCAATTTCATCGTCACATGATTTGTTCTCCCTGATACCAGCCAGCCTGTTCCGGTCGTAATTTTGAACGCAGCGCATTTTTCAGTCTCTTCAGGATGATGCGGCCTAATATTTTGCTTGAGATAGACAGGAGCAAGATTCTGCGCCACTTCTTGCCAAGAATTACGTTGCCCTTCTTTGGCAGTTTGACAAGATAGCCCTTCTTCCACTAGGCAGATACCTTTCCGTTTTTACTTCCAAACCTTCTGCAATAGTGGTGTGAGCACGGTTTGAATTTACAGTTGGGTAATATGTAGAAATCATTATCAAGAGAATCATGGAAACAAAATAAAGACTATATTGAACAAGTGAACTGTAGAATAAAATACAATAAAGTTTTGAATAATAAAAGGAAGATAGAGGTCAGCGTATTGTTAGCAGTATACTTAGTCCAAGGTAGCAACAAACGTCGAATAAGCTTCTTTTTTACACATAATTCCGGTTCCTCTATGCATATGGTAAGGAGTTGAGCAGTACACAAAAGTTGGAAGTGCACCACTTTAGGTAAGTTTCTCTTCATTCCATAAATGACTTCGAACACTCAGTCAGTTGTGATGCTGCGACAAATGTTAACGGGGTGTTCAATTATTGCACTTGTGAAGTATCCACTCACACCTGTTTGCACTCAGGTGGGGGTGATGTTCTCTTATCCATCTGGAAAGAAGGCGCATCGAACGACGTATATACGTGGGTTCACAAGAGTAGGTGAGCTGGTAAACACACATAGAAGTAGTCAGACTTGGAAGCTTATCCTTTGGGTTACCTGGAAGCATTGAACGAATGGCGAATACTACATACAGTTCGTGTTGGCGCGCTGAAAGTTTTTTAGCGGGTTCTTTTCAGGACTCTGCTCTCTCGCTGACGTTGGCTATGTACTGGGACAGACAAATGTGTCATACCTTGATTTGTAAAACTGGATTACTGTAGTGGGTCAGAAAGGAAAATATACTTCATCGTTAACATCATTTGTCAGACTGAATCTTACATGCTAGTCAAATAATGATATTTGCCGGATTACGTTTCGGAAACAACCTGTTGTTCACAGTCATATTAAGATAACTCTTCAACTGTGGGACATGATTTACGTAGTTACAATCCCCTTCTTTGACCTTATCGTTATGATTGACCTTTGCTCTACGATTATTTCTATCTGTTATAACCAACGACTGATATTCTGCTTTCTTTTAGTAAACTAATGTATGCTAGAATTTCAATAAAGGCATATTGTTAATTCCTTTCCTACCTCGTTTTCGTCTGTCATGTATAATGCTACCCCTATATCCTTTTTTATAGCTTTGCTTTTATACTACTTAGTATTATTAAGTAGTATATTCCATGTCTTATAACTTTATTTCATCCTTGACTATTCACCCTATTCAACCGTATCTCTCTCATTACATTTACATTCTTAGATATTTGAACATTTTCTCGGTTCGCAGTATTGTTGGGATCCCTTTTATTGTTTTCTTATGATCTATTCGTCTTGACCTCATTGCGGGAACATAAGCGTGTTTTTCGCCTTTTCTTATTGGTCTACTGATGCTGACTCACTCTCTGTATGATACTTCTATAGCGATGGATACGGAGATACCTCACAATTAGAGGTTTTTAATTAATTGGTCACTACTGTCTTATAATGCGCAATCGTATTTCAGACAAAATCTATGTTGTTGTAGATTTTACACGTAACTCAAGCTTTTGGTTCATTGTTGGAAAATTGCTAATTCGCATTTAGATATACTAGATTGTAAACAGTTGACAAGATACCACCGAAATCAAATGGATCCTGCTCATAGTGCTAATCTTGGTCTTTTCAAATGTAAAATGGTCGACCTCAATGGAATCAACACCTAACACATTGTGAACATGAAGTGATCAAACTATAAAAATCGGATGTCGAAAGTTGTATGATCGTAATGATATGATTATGAGCATTCGGTCGTGTGCGAAATGTTATCTAATAAGTGAAATTATGCCACTGTATTTTTCATCGAATAAACAAATTTAATATGGGATTACATCCTATTACAGTGCGCAAGTTGTACCCTTATACACTGAATCTTGCTAGGATCCTAGTCACTCTGTTGACAGAAGCATTCAGGAACATACAGCACCAAATGGCACTTTCAGATATTCGAGTATGTGGATAGCTTCTCGAAAATCTTTTCCTTACTACCTTACACAATAATCAGTTTTAGCTGTCACATTCGATAGAAATTCACTGAATCATTTTATATGGAGCAATTAACTCGTGAAGGTCAGTAGCGTTAATAATAATGTTTATTTCTGAAACAAGATCAAGCCATTTTTACAGGGGACAGCATGAAGGCGGTATGATTATTTGACAAGATATACATATGTTTGTGGTTTCAACTGGATAAACTATACTTAACACAAGTTTCAAATGAAACAGACATTCATCTTGAATATATACTAAAAATAGTATTTGTTTAGGAAATGAAACATAAATACAAAAAGTGTACTTTTCATTAAAATGAACACTTCGCAGTTTAGTGTGCGAAAATTAAACCAGTCATTACTGAGAGGTAAATACTGATAGGGGAAATAAAGACTGGAGTTGGTTAGGAAGATTATAGAATTTATTATAAATTGATCTCTGACAGAACGAAACGTTCACTATGATTATATCTGTAACAGTTTGAATGCAAGGACAGTTTATCTAATGAGAAAACCACTGGTGAGTTTAATTTGATGTCATATAACGTTTTCTAAGGATATATCTTATGATTATCATAGAAATAACAGGACTAAAGGTATTCCTGAGTGAAACGGAGCTCATGTACGTGATAGTATAATACTGGAGGGAGATAGGACTTAATTTGGAGGATACGACTGTCCACAGCAGCACCTGTGAAGGAGAGAGACGTGAGGTACATAGTAGTCGGAAGTTGTTACTATTCGTAATCCTTCTATATTCTGAATGCATTAGAGATCGTGAGCTCTTTGACTATCGGGTAACGTCTGAATGCACCACTTCTGATCTTATGACTGCTAGTCTATTTGACGGTGAGCAACTGGGTCTTAACCAGAAGGAATAACTTCCAGTGACCTCTTTATGTCCAGCGTTTTGTGGTACTTCTTCAGAGGGCTAACTTTGTTTCTCAGTGTTGGGGAATTGCTGAAGTAAGCTTGCATCCGTACCGTATTCAGTTTTTGGCGTGTAGACACTGTAATTGGAGTTCATTACTACTTCCCCTCCTCTATACTTAGTGCATGCATCAATCACCTTCTTCCTGTCAATATTAACCGGCAAACTGAAAGTATTGAAGATATAGAGTGACGAACTTCGGCAATAAAAAAGATTCACGAGAATTCATGGCGTAAACTATGGTCTAACATTAGTGACCACACACTGGATGTCTCTACACACTTTTTGTTTGTAGCTCAAGTGATAGAATGGACTTCAATAGTCTGCGTTTGCTATTAGTTTTTCTCCCCACACTAATTTAATCACAGTAACCCGATAATTACCATGTCATCAAGGACACAAACAGTACTCATAGTAACTTTCAACCGCACAGACTAAGAAAGCTTTTTATTGCAGATTTCAACGAAGATATGCGAAGTAAGTGAAGTAGTAGAACGAGACTGCAGTCATAATCTAAGCTTATAGAAAAGTGTATGTACAGTCTCCATAGAGCTTTCAAAAATAGTCATTAAAAATTGAAAGTTCAAGATCGTTGACAATGGAAATTATTTATACTTGGAACTGCCTTTTCACCATCGACAGTACTGCGAACACACTGGTCATAACTGTGCAAAATGGATGTACGAGAGTACTCGTATAATTCTCAAAAGTTTGGAGGATGATAATCCGCGCGCTTCTCTGAAGAATGTTTTTGCAAAATACTGTACAGCAGATGAGAAATGACCATTTTACTGCTATAACAGTAATAATGATATATTTCGAATAATGAATTATACGAACACATGCTATTCTTATAGGCAATGCCTAAATTCTATTTTCTTACTTAAGCTGTAAAAGTTTAGAAAGAAACAAATCATCGTGCCATACAAAGTCTTCTGGAGTAAACGATTGTTCAGATATTGCTTGTCACAAATATTGGATAGGAGCGATATCGTTAAACAACAGTGGTGAAAATTAATGAGGGTGCAATCGCAAGTATGAGAAGCAATGGTGAGTCATCAAATCTATAAGAGTGTATTGCATACCGAATTTTGAGAACAGATGAATTCGTAAATATATCTGCATTCCATAAGTTTGTACTATCTACAGATGGTAAGCGAAACTGCGGTGGACGGTGTGCACAAATATTGGCCTGGTATTATATGGTGTCATATCGAGTGTAGCAATTGTTCATGTCTATAATGTTGTAAACAGGGTCATTCGAACAATTCTATCCAGCTGCTGTTTTCATATTATGGTGGAGAATATAAGAGGCTTCACCATCAAATCATCCAATAAGATTTCAAGGTCGGCGAGTCATATGAGGTCACTCTCGGCTAGTTTCTTTTTCAGGTGAGTGGTTGTTGGGACTGAAGGAACTTGGACGTTTGGATGCATTTTATACTGTAGCGTCACATACTTCCCCAAAGTCAATAGCCTGGGGTTGGACGACTTTCAACATTCATGCTGACCTTGATCGTTTAACTGGACTCGCTAAGATGAAGGCACCCGGTCAAGCATCCTCGCCATTTGGCACGCTGTCGTGTTACGTTGCACTGCTCGTATTCGACTCCCTAACCGGCTAGTTGGGACGCATCGGTATCCTGGCACAACCATCCAAATATACTATTCCATCCGACTACTCTATCGTGTTCTTCCTTGGTCTCGTACTCGTGGGTATATAACAAGTCCGGATACTTAGTGATTGGTCTTTGCGTCTGTCAAGTTCGCACAAGGACAAATCCTAAATTGGTGAGCCTGACGTGATCAAATATCCCGACCAATAACAGATATTGAATTGGTGAACCTGTTCCATTTTATATTTGTATATTGTTTTAATTTCGATAACATTTATGTATCCATTTACTACACTTTCTCCTGTCCGACCACACTCCCAAGCTTATTCGTATTAAGCCGACTACGAACATGATCCAACTGATGCCATACTGGCCAGACAATGCGGAAACATGGTTTCTGTATGCCAAGACAGATTTTTGGGAACAGGGTGTCTCAGATCCTCATCCTCGATTTCTTGCTGTCATACGGTCACTACCGCGGGAATTAAACAGACGTGTTACAGCACACATGTTTAATCCAGAAGTGAGTGATCCTTATGCACTCCTTAAGGCCTCACTCTTGAAGAAAAGCGGTCTCACAGATCGCCAGCACCCAGACGAATCACCTCGCAACATCGAGCTGGGCAGCCACTCAGCTACTGAAGTCCTCGCACGCATGCGAGAAGTAACCGGCGCACGAACATTTGACAGTGGCCTTTTCTCAGAACTAGTTCTCTCGAAACTACCACAACCGGTGCAAACCGTGTTGGTGACACTGCAGTCAGTCCCACTCGATGACCTGTAGCCTCGGCAGATAAAATGTTAGAGATTTCTAGCAGATCCATCTCCAACGTATATTCTGTCTGCGACAAACCAGAGAGCCAGGATTCAGAGGTGACCGAGCTGTGCAACTCTGTTAAACAGTTGCTACGATCCCGAAGTCCTAGTTCACGTAGAACTCCACAAAAATGCGTCTTAGTGCACCCAGCAACTCGCGTGGTCGCCTCAAATCTAAACCTAACAGGGTGAATAACCCGAAGTGGCGCTGGTTTCATAATACTTACGCAGGGGAAGCCAGAAAATATCGGAAACCTTGCAGTTTCAACAAGGACACAAACTCGGGAAACGGTCACGCCGGTACGTGTTCACGGCAACCGTAGCCGGCGGAAACAGCCGTTTGCTCTAGGTCACAGATATTTAAACGAAAGTTCGCTACCTCACCGACACCGACGCCGAAGTTAGCGTTCTTCCCGCACGACAAAGGAGCGTCATCATGACCCATGCTTCAATCTCCAAGCAGCCAACAGCAAGGCAGTCGCGACGTCTGGGAGACGGTATGCCTACCACAACTTAGGTTTACGTAAACCCATTCACTGGATTTTCCTCCTGGCTGACGTTTCTATGCCCATCATTGGTGTGGATTTTCTATACCGTTACGATCTACTGGTAGATGCTCGCCGTCGACGTCTGACTGATAACGACACAAAGTTATCTGTTGGCGGCACCACCTACGTAGGTCCGAATTTAGCCATCGTTAGAACCAAACAATCAAGCGATGCGTCCTACCAGGCAGTTTTGGAGAGGTATCCAGAGTTGCAACAATCGAAACACACTCTTCCGTGCATAACCAGCAATGCTATACATCACACCACAGTCACAGGTCCACCTGTGGCATCCAAAGCGCGCCGTCTAGCCCCCGATAAGCTCAAAACGGCGAAAAGCGAATTCGACCGCATGCTCGAACTGGGCGTAACCAAACTGTCAAACAATCCTTGGACATCACCACTGCACATGGTTCCAAAAAAGGATAGCAACGACTGGTGTCCAACCGGTGATTACCGAAGGCTTAACGCCAAAACAACTCCAGACTGCTACCCGATACCTCACGTTTACGACTTGACTGCAACCTTATGCGGAATGAACATTTTCTCCAAAATCGACCTGGTCAAAGCGTACAACCAGATACCTATGGCAGCAGAAGATATCGCGAAAACAGCCATTATTACTCCTTTTGGCCTGTTTGAATTCCTGCGCATGCCATTTGGTCTTCGGAGTGCAGCACAAACATTCCAACGCTTTATGCATGATGTCTTCCTTGGTTTGAATTTTGTTCACGTCTACATCGATGACCGTCTAATTGCCAGTTCAGATAAGGAAACTCACCTTAAACATTTGGACCTATTATTCGAAAGACTAAAAAACATGGCATCACGGTAAACTTGCGAAAGTAGGAAATAAAAGTTGAGTCACTCAGCTTCCTTGGGCATACCACTGACAACAAATGTATACGCCCATTGAGAGATAAAGTAGCGGCTATCACGAACTATCCAGAGCCCACCATTGTAAAAAGTCCCCGCACTTTCAGTGGCCTGGTAGGTTATTACCGAAGGTTTATCCTCAACTGTGCCTCTGTCATGCAACCACTGACAGATCTACTTCGAGGGACCACGAAGTTCATGACTTTGGACAACTTGGCTAGACCTGCTTTCTCTAAAGTCAAGGAAGCCATTACAAACGCGACCATGCCCATGCATCACAACCCCGATGCTTCTTTGAGCATTGCTATTGATGCGTCTGACTCAGAAATTGGAGCAGTTTTGCAACAGTTGACTGACAACCAGTGGCAACCGTTAGCCCTTTTCTCGGGGCGGCTGCAAGACGCGGAAACAAGATACAGTACATTTGGTAGGGAACTCCTAGCTATGTACTGTTCTGTACGCCACTTTCGACATTCGGTGGAAGGTCGTGATTTCATTATTTTCACAGACCACAAACCGTTAACCTTTTCCCTCAGCTCGGCGTCTGACAAATACTCCCCGCGTGAGTCGCGACAGCTGGATTACATTTCCCAGTTCACGTCAGACATCCGCCACATTTCTGGAGCAAGTAACTCCGTAGCCGACGCACTATCACGAATAGCTTCGATGAATCATATCGACGGCGTTGATCTCGTTGAACTAGCTCGGCGTCAAAAGGAAGACCTTGAGCTGCATCATGAGTTGTCGTCCACAACTCTCAAGCTGCGACTTTGTCCGGTTGGATCAGACAAGGATGCAATTTTGTGCGATGTCTCTGCTAGTCAACCACGCCCAATAGTTCCGAAGAGTTGTCGACGCAACGTCTTCAATACGTTGCACAAACTCTCTCATCCAGGTGTACGAGCCACCATTAGGCTTATCGCACAACGTTTCTGCTGGCCTGGGATGAACAAAGACGTTAAGGAGTGGGCTCAGTCGTGCTTAGCCTGTCAAAAGTGTAAAGTCACGCGACACACGAAAAGCCCTTTAGGCTCATTTCTAGCCCCAGACATGCGTTTCGACCACGTCCATATAGATATTGTAGGACCCCTACCAGAATCTAATGGATGTACCAACCTTTTCACCCGTGTTGATCGTTTCACACGATGGTCGGAAGCAGTACCTATCAAGGATATTACTGCAGAAACAGTAGCCCGGATAGCGAACTTCGGATGTCCAACAGTGGGCGCCAATTTGAGTGTGGATTATTTCACGCTCTAACGGCACTTTTAGGTTGCACTCGGTTCCGAACGACAGCCTACCACCCACAAGCAAATGGCATGGTAGAGCGTTCCCATCGACAGCTGAAAGCTTCCCTTTCAGCTGCAAACATACCTCAGTGGACCGAGGCTCTGCCTCTAGTCCTACTAGGTATTCCTAACGCCTTGAAAGTTGGTGCTGGATGTACCCCTGCAGAACTCGTCTATGGGACCACTCTTCGCCTACCAGGTGAGTTGGTTTCTCCTTCAACTTTCAAACACCTTTCCGACAGGGCATCTTACGTTACTAGGCTAACAAACGCAATGCGTTCAGTTAGGCCTTCTCCCTTTAGACCTCAAACGACCGATACCCTCGTTCACCCCAGTTTACAGAAGGCATCACACGCGTTTATTCGCCACGACGCTGTTCGTCGAACACTTGAACCACCCTACGACGGGCCATTCAAAGTGATCGAGCGACACGAGAAATTCTATATAGTTGAGCGAAGAGGTTGTGAAGATGCTGTCAGTATCGACCGTTTGAAGCCAGCTTATTTCGAAGGCAACCCCGTTATAGGTGATGTTTCAGCTCACTATAGCCGGCCGACAGATAGCTCAATTATCGAAATTCTTGACGATGTGCCTGGTAACGCACAGTTACAACAACCACCAGCGCGACAGAAAATACAGTTACGTCGAACCGCCAGGTACCGGAGTATTTGAAGTAGTATTCAACTTAGTGGTGCCAACCGTATTTTTTTTAATTCATTATTTTTTCCGAGGCAATATTTTTCTTATTTACCAGCAGTACGAAACTCCCCATGCATTTTGCCTTTTTATGTCAATTTTTTCACCATGTAATGAAACTTTTTTTAAAAAACAGTGAAAATAAGTGTAAACTTTATTTTTGATATATTTGTATATGCATAATTCCCATTTTTATGAAGCATTTTCATGGCATTGAAGACTTTTATCCATATTCCAGGTGCAACGAGCACCGGACGGAACGTCAAAATGAACTGAGGACCGTGATCGACGCACTATTCGATTTATTGCATTTTATTTTTCACTTGCCACGACACCCTGGAATAAGTTCAGACAACCAGGGGCCACTTCACGCAGTGAGCTCATCAGGGGAGTTTTACCAGTGGAGAAACCACTTGACTTTTATTTCCAGCTGGTATCGTCTTAGGGTCTTCACGAACCCACCATGGGGGAGTGATCTGTAGCGTCACACACTTCCCCAAAGTCAATAGCCTGGGGTTGGACGACTTTCAACATTCATGCTGACCTTGATCGTTTAACTGGACTCGCTAAGATGAAGGCACCCGGTCAAGCATCCTCGCCATTTGGCACGCTGTCGTGTTACGTTGCACTGCTCGTATTCGACTCCCTAACCGGCTAGTTGGGACGCATCGGTATCTTGGCACAACCATCCAAATATACTATTCCATCCGACTACTCTATCGTGTTCTTCCTTGGTCTCGTACTCGTGGGTACATAACAAGTCCGGATACTTAGTGATTGGTCTTTGCGTCTGTCAAGTTCGCACCAGGACAAATCCTAAAATACCAACATTTATGGTTGCTGTCCCAATCGGAGTTATGTATTTAGAGGAGGTTGTAGTCTGGGATGAACTGTCTAGCTTCTGGTGATTTTGCACCTCTAGGTGGTAAAAGGTGATAGCTCTTGCGTGTTGAATAGAAGTTCGAAGTTTATCTCGGTGCTCAGTGCGTTGGTATGATCCACCATCATAGTCTGCATATCAGGTGATGAAGCAAAACATAGAGGCATAAGAAGCGGAGTTAGTTGTCTTAGAATTTAGGGAGCAATATTGAAGACTAGAGTACCTAAAGAGGACGCGAGGAGTAAAGGGCTATGTAGTTCTATATACCACTTGTAGAATACCGTTGATGTTTTATGCAGTACATTTCCCGCATCCTAGTTTAAGCTGTATTCCAAATGCTTAAAGATGGTGACTTTGTCTTGCATTTGTGTACCAGTGAGAGTTTTGATATACTCCCACAGGATTAGGGTAGGATAGCTACTATAATCCTATGGGAAAGTATGGCGAATGGCATTTACTGGACTTAATGACCTCAGATAAGGGTGGTCTCCATGAGTCGCCGCCATCAGATCTGCCATCTCGCGTTAAGCATTTCTGCATTATCTTAGTCCAGCACCATTTTACCTATGCCGTGTGCTGTCACTGCTTTTTCCCCGCTCAGCCTCTACTCTCTTTGCTAACCATAGTGATACGGCAGGCGTGGAGGTTAGAGATTCTTACAGTGATCGTCAGGTTCCCGATGTTATTCATAGTCTTTGTTGTGCTGTATCTTCGCACATTCAAAGGCCTCCATCATCCTTAGGCTTCTCACAGATAAGGGTGGTCTCCATAAATCCCCACCACCAGATCCGCTACCTCGTGCTGTCAAGTTTTTTCATATTTCGAATTACCTTACGGCCTACCACCGACACCCTTGTAACATATACTACCATAAAGTTTATTTTAAAGACACTTCGTTTCCTTTTGCAAACCGTAATGTTTCCTGCAGAAGCCTATGGTGACTGCCGATTCGTTTTAATAGTTTAGAGTAAAGGTATGTGGGTCGTTGGTATGCAAGATACAACTGGAGTGAGAGAAAAGCCGGAAAAATATGAGTCTTAGTGATGATAGGCTAAATTTATTTACTTGCAGTGTGAGTAAAAGGTTTATTTTTCATGGTTCAGAATAAATAGGTGTTAAGTCGGGAGATCAGTCAGGTTACGAAGAAATGGAGGTTACATCAGGGTAGCTGCAGAGTTTACCGTTGGGAATCGTATCACACTCCGCTTCCTGTACATTCTAGGTGAGTTTTTTTGTAGGATTTTATCCTAACCAATGCGCCTGGTTTTCGTCGCTGTATGCTTTTGTCACTGCCGTTAGATTCCCCTGAGTCTAGGTACCAGTAACGCCGTTTGTGATTTGGTCGCCAACGAATTAGGGAGAATCATTAAATAAGGGGAATTCACTAGGTAATTGTTGAAACTGGCCGAGAGGTCGATATGCTCGTACAGCAGCAGGAAGTTTGTTCCACAGCGTGCCGTATAGCTCTGCCGAAAACTTACATCGAAGTTCTGAGCGATACTTATTTGTTGGAATGGTGTGCTCGCTATTGCGTGGACGATATGCCGGTGCTCAGTAATAACCGGTAGGCAAAGTCATATCTTAGCACCGATAACTGATTGTCCGCGTGGTGGAAACATAATCACATGACGATTTCTAGCAAACTCATAGAGAGATTTCTGCACGATAAAATGAACAATGACCTCATCAAGGCGGAATCTCATTCAATACTTGAGTCAAATTTCTAATCCACAAACTGCTGTTAATGACACTTTAGTCCCTCCCACGTTTAAGCAGGTCTCCATATTTCACAGAGGTTGAGATAGACATGTCATCACCATGATCCCCTGTAGCGGCACGAAATTCATCGAAGTCAATGGCCTAGGGTTCGACGGGATTCAACTCTGACGCTGACAGTCATAGTTTGTCGAACTCGCTAGGCTGAGGGCACACCGTCAAGCATCCAAGCCATTTGTCACATTGTAACGTTACCTTGTACTACTTGTAATCGATCCTCTAGCCAGCTAGTCAGAAGGCACTGTCATTCTGCCATGACCCCTCAAACAAATTATCCTTATCTGACAACGTTGCGCTCATAGGTATGTTACAGGGAGCAATAATTAGTGATTGACTGCTGCATTTGGCAATTCCTGAACCTTTGTTCTACTAAGCTTTCAAAATCTAGCTTTCTCTTTTCTCCCTACCCACTCCCCGTTGGGTTATACCCCCATCCCCCCTTGGTTTCCTTATGCAGAAAAGCGTTTCCTTCAGTTTCTACGTCTGTCCACATTTCCACCGTGATAAAACTTAATTTACTGCATCTTGGCTGGATAGTCTTACATACAAAGCAATTTGTATTTGGTGATGACTGGAGAATAAATTAAAACCTGGACCACGGCCAGACCCGAACCAGCAATCACCGGGTTGCTGGCCCAGTGCTCTAACTACTGAGCCACTGACTCTCAGTGGGAATACGATCAGGCGGCAGTAACACGTCACGAACTCAAACGGTAGTCGAGAGGAACCCTTGATGATTAAAGTGGAATAAGATTCTGGTCAGCAGTCAGACCTCGTGGCCCAGTTGGAAGAGCATAGAACCAGTGACCCGCTGGTCGCTGGTTGGAATCCGGAGACGTTCCAGATTTTCATCTCACGTTCAATCGCCACCCAGTATAAATACTAGTCTGCCAAGCCATCGCAATCTCAGATGGTCAAATGACAGGGCAGTGTGTGACTTTTCAGAATAGATCGTGTCGGGGAAATTTTAGGAGATAAAAAGAAGCCTGGGGAAAACTAGGGAAAATTTAGAGAACCACTAATGATTCAGTCTGCAGTGATGAAATCTTAGATATTAAAAGTAACAGAACCATGTAAAGGGATATGTTAAAGATTTTTCAGCAGAAATCTTCGATGAGATATACAAATGAGAAGAAATATGGTCCTCGGGCAGATATTTTAGATCCTCAGTATGAATCCACTTGTCTCGGAATACCGGAAGTCAACAGTTTCAAAACATTAAAATGCTTGCTTTGAGGATTACGCTTCATTGCGTGACCCTTGAATAGTAACGTGTTTTCGCTGGTCTCCATCTATTACAACAAATTCTACATTTACCGCTGTCCACTAGGAGCGTCCAACTCCTCACTCAACGTTTTTGCAACAATTTCGCTGCAGAACAGTGTTTAGGATTTGACCTGGTGTGAACTTGACAGACGCAAAGACCAATCACTAAGTATCCGGACTTGTTATATACCCACGAGTACGAGACCAAGGAAGAACACGATAGAGTAGTCGGATGGAATAGTATATTTGGATGGTTGTGCCAGGATACCGATGCGTCCCAACTAGCCGGTTAGGGAGTCGAATACGAGCAGTGCAACGTAACACGACAGCGTGCCAAATGGCGAGGATGCTTGACCGGGTGCCTTCATCTTAGCGAGTCCAGTTAAACGATCAAGGTCAGCATGAATGTTGAAAGTCGTCCAACCCCAGGCTATTGACTTTGGGGAAGTGTGTGGCACTATAAGTGCTTACTTCATTACCACTATTGCGCTTTAAATCAGCAAGTGTATGGCAGATCCGGCTGTCTCTACCAACTGCTAGAGCTCAGGTCATTGCATCTGCAGCAAAACATATTCCACTAACATCCACTCCCCGCACTTGGTACGTTTTGGAATTCGACAGAGTCGCAGCTACAGACAGTCAAAGGTGAGGTTGAAACTCTTCTGTTTACTTGCGTTTCAGTTTCACTGCTCTAATCCTTTTATTAAAACTGTTGTTATCTTCATCTATTTATTAATGTGCGTGGTAAAAGCGTGCCGCCCGCGAAAAAAATGTTCGAGGTACTTCGAGTATGGCTTCACCGCAGTCACTGACCACCTCACTCTCGGTAGTTGCTAGGGTTGTAACTATGCGACGTCAGAATGTGACGAGGAAAGCTAATAAGGATACGAATGCACTACCTAGGTCCAGCTCAGCTGAACGGTCAGGGCTTATAATGCTCGAAGTTAGCCAGACTGCGAACCCTCCCAGCACCGTAAACGTTACCATCCCTAGTCAAGTAACCCAGGCCCCCGTGCGATACCTAGCGCCCATCCCGACCCCTAGTGAGAACCACTAGGCGGAAACTTCAAAAAATAAGACGGAAGCATTTGGACCAACCTCATGGAAGTGACGACGACTGTCACACATGTGCTGTCACTGTGACCAAAGTGATGGCGTGTTTGAGTGCAACAGTTGCAACAGGTGGGTGCACTGTTGAGGTGACAAAGAAGTACCACATCAGTACTTTATCCTTACGACGCGCCACCCATGCACATGGTTCTGATACATTTGCCCACAGTGTCGTCTGGGACCGCACCTAGCTTCAGGCTTACTTAGAGTAAGTGACAAGTTTCCAGTAACTATCAAAGACCAGGTGACCGTCAAACAACTATCATGGAGGAGGTTCACTCTCCAAAGGATCTCCATAATGGCCTAGAGAAGGCCAAAGACCTGATAGGTTCTATGCCGAACAAAACATGGCCTATACCAAAAGCAACCACGTCTACCCCATGCCCTGGAACCACACCAGCGGACAGTGTAACGCATGGGCTAAGGAGGAGAAGAAGGCTCGAATTATCCGTGGAAGCGCACCCGTAGGTTCGGATAATTTTGGCATCAGTGACCGATCTAGCTCTACCATTCTGTTCAACGTTTCTGTCTGCAGTGACAGCCTTCTGGAGCATAGCGATACGCCTGACAGGCAGCAGTGGAGCTCCCTCATGCCATGCTAGGCCTGGCAGCTCTCGAGGTAAAACCGTGTCGAGTGTACAACGGCACCCATTCGCCCCCAGCGAAGTGTCCACAAATAAGAGTGACTCTTGGCTCAACCAGAGACACTGAAGGGTTCCTCTCACTATCACACAACCTGGCCATCGACAGGTCGTTCAACATTAGAGCTAGACCTGACTGATCATGGGTGTCAAGAAAGACATCTCGAGAGGCAGCTGACCCACTAAAACCCATAACCATGGTCATACACGGAATATCTGAAATGGTGACCGGCACCCCGCATGACTAGTGCACCCATGACGTCCAACAATGGGAATGGTTATCAGCTCAGATGGAGCTTATTAGGGTTGTAACAGTGGAAATCGGCAAGCTGCCATGCCCCCGCATCTGACAACCATAACTTCACCCAGACTTATGGCTGTCAATTTTGAATCCCCAGAAGTCCTTGCCAGAGAGCTAGAGACGTGGTGTAAAGTCAAGAGCACCATAAGCAGGAATGTTCGCCTCTGTGAAAGCCAACCGAGAACACTGCGACACCAACAGACAGCAGTTACTCCCAGTGCTCAGGCCACCATCACCCTAAACCGGCACACTGAGAGTCAGACCGACAACCTTCACATAGTGCAGACTGTGCCATTCGACCTAGGAAAAAACTTAACTAGGCCGGTTCCATTGGAGCTGGCCAGTCAGTCGAAACCCTCACATTTAAACATGTGCCACTGGTTAACCCAATGACATATCATGTTACCAGAAGCGCTTCCAAGTGTCTTTACAGCAACGTGAGAGGGCTCCGAAGCAAAATGTCAGAACTTCGATCCCTCTGTTCCAACCTTGTGGCGAAAATCACAATCCTGATGAAAACGTGGTTATCAGCAGACATTAGTGACACAGAAGTTAAAATAGGCGACATGTTTCTGTTCAGGAGCTGAGCGCCTCCTAAAAGCCAAGAGAAGGGTGTGGCACAAATGGGGACCCTCCAGAGAAGACGACGATCTCGACGCATACATAGCTGTACGAAATCGAAGCAAAATCAGGGTGTGGGGAGACAGGAAGCCGTTCCAGTCCAAACACGCCAAGAAATCCTAGGTAAACCCCAAAAACCTATACCGATCCATGGCAAAGAGAAGATCAACAAACCAAGGAGCATGTGTCATAAAATGTCCGAAAGGGGAAAACCTCTCTGGACTGGAGATAGCCGGAATGTTAAGCACCACATCTGACACATGGTTCAACAGTCCATCAGGAAATTGTGCATACCTACTGCCCGAACAGCTCATAAAGTTATCCGAAACTGTAGAGTTACACAAAGTACAGATAACTCGTGCTGCTGTTCTCAACAAGTTATCAAAGCTAAGCAACTGAAAATCCCCGGGGTGTAGAGACATTCGCCCATCTGTGTTGAAAGAATATCCAAGTACTCTAAGTGGCTTACTCCGCAGTCTCTTCCAACCCTCCTTGGACCAACAAAAACTGCCACGGGAGTGGAAACGGGCCATCCTCTCCCCTGTCTTCAAAGGAGGAGACAGGCATAATCCGAACTGCTGCAGACCCATGGCCTTCCTACCCGTAATATCAGAAGTTATGGAAAGCCTGATAGATGACCGGATCAGGGAGTGTCTGGACACGAAGCAGGCACTCAGTGGCGCTCAACGTGGCTTCCGAAAGGGTAGGTCCTGTGCTCACAACCTCCCGGTGGCCCATGATCACCGAACAGCATGCTGAGATCTCAAGGTCCAGGTCCACGTGATTTTTCTAGATTTCGCCAAAGCCCTTGACACTGTTTTATAAACCATCCTAACACACAAATAATCCGGGTTAGCTCTCCGCGGCCGGGTGCTGTTTTGACTGCAGAACTACTTAGACAGTGGGGAGTCCTGCACAAAAGTCAACAGGGTCCACTCAACTTGGAGGACGTCATCGTGAGGTGTCTTACAAGGAGCAATCCTTTGCGAGCAGACAGCTAGATATCCTCACCCAATAGCCCTCTCTGAAGCTCTACAAGACTTACGCACGACCCCACTTGGAGGTCCATGTCTTCGCTCCACCACAACTTAAAAGAGGCACTAACCTACTGGGGAAAGTCCAGAGGCGAGCCACAGAAAGGGTAGTTGGGACGCAACGAAAACCGTGTGAGGATAGACCGAAGGACCTAGGCCTATATTCTCTAGGCTACTGAAGGTTACGAGTTGACCTACAAAATACTGAACAACCCAAGTCTCAGGAACAGAGGATTCCTACCGCGTGGCCAATACGGTGATCCTCTTACAAACCCTAAAAGAACCGCCCACCAAAGGTAAAAAACCAGTGCGCGGGCACTGAAGTGCATCACTAGCAGAAGTAGTCTCCGCCCTATCTGTTTAAAGCCTCAAGGAGGGCTAGACAGTCACTCGGAGACCCATGGTTAACACACATGTAGCTGGAATACGAACTAAAAAGAAGAAATCTACTTGCGTCACGCGATCCCGACTAGTTTACATCTACATCCAGTTTTCTTTCTACTGCAACCATTCAGGCCTCGTCATCCCTTCCCCTTAGCGTGAGTAAGCCCTGCCTACCTAAATCCTTCATGTGTCTGCCCCCTTTTCGCAAAACCTATGTGTATTTAGATTACTCCGCTATTCCACTTTACTTTTCCCTTTATTCACACGAACTTTCCTTTCAAGGATTTCCCTTCACTTTCCTTAAGTCTTTCTAACGACCATTCTGAACAACCATCTGGCAACTCGACATCTGAAGAAGCCAACTGTACCACAGTCCAAGGCGAACTAACCAGCACTTATCCTCCTGTTCTGTATACCAGAGCTATAACAGACAAGTGACTGAATCTACTGCATCGGAATCCTCCAAAGACCTGGAACCATTCTGCAAGACCAAGAAGCGAGCAAGAAGAATTCAACTAGTTTACACAAGCTGACTAAATAGATATTGGATATTGAGAAGGTTGTTTTCTCCTGTCGGTTTTGTTTTTTTACATTGACCTTGTATATCAGCTTACTTTTAAGCTACGGATTGCCATGTACGGGAATCAATGTAATGTGAATCCACAAATTGCTAATTTCTTCAATCAGTAAGTGTAACCCAAGTTCTGATATCTGATCCAATTATTTAGAGTTGATTTAAATAGAAGTGGTTCCATATCTGCAGATGAGCTTCAAAAAGCACTGAACAATGGTTAGTTCAACACATTTATTGATATGATGTTGAGTTTCAGTAATTTATTGTGTAAATTTTTGTCATTCGCTAGCATATTGGCCCCATCTTTTGCAATCGTAGTGGCTAACTCCTATTAAGGAGAACAGGTGTGTTTTTCCCAGTCAAACACGAATGCTGAAATCAGGGGTTGGAATGCTGAGATAATGCTGGGATGCGACAGTCCAGTATATTTTTACGGACTACTCCTATGATTTACGCACTTGCGAAAAAGTTTAAGCGTGCATGCTTCAATGCAGCTTTGTTGAGGACAATCCCAGCCTTATTTCAGCGCTGACTGTTTCATTAACGCCAAGTTCCAGCCTTATTTCCGCACTACCCAACTTATTTCACCACCACCCGCATTACTTCAGCATAATCCGCGTTATTTCAGCGGCCCGACGAAATTTTTCGTACACAATTCCGATCGAAGAACTAACGACATTCACCCCACTATTTACGCATTCCTCCGCATAATTTCAGCAATATGGTGTTCTCTAATAAGAGAACTTCATACTGATATATATATATATATATATATATATATATATATATATAAAACATACACTTGTATGCAGACATATATGATCTTCGAAGACTAATCCGTCAGAAAGATCTAACATAGACAATGGGGGTTTGAACAATAATAATGACGGTTATAAGGATAACAATGTCTCTGGTTGATGACGTAAAGGCCGAATAATAACAAAACGGGATTACGTAAGATTTCCGAATCATTTATAAAGTGCTGTAGATAAAAGGGGTGAGAACGTTAATAAACAATCAAAGGATTAGGTAATATAAATGAGACAAGTTAATTGGAGTAAATTGAAAATGTTTTGTTAAAAGTTGCGATTATTAGGAAGATCAAATGACCAAATAACATCAGAACTAATTGAATATAAAAAACAAAGTGATAATGATGATCTAAGAGTACAAAGATTAATCTGACAAAAAGGGGAAGGGGTGAGAAACGAAGAGAGAAGACGAAGTACATGAAGACTAAAATAAATTAAGGCTAGGTCACAGACAAAGACATTAAATACTTCTTTTGCACACCAAGGTCAGGCTTCAGTTCATGGATAAGCAAGGCGTGTGCTGCTTTAGAAGCTGAACATGGAGGAAACGTGAGGTGTTAGGGCGAATTTGTTAGACAACGTTGAAATCCTTGTTTGGGTCAGTTGAATGGTAGGGATGGACTAAATGCTGAAGGGTAGAACTTCTGATTGATTCCTTTTCCTCCTTATCAAACCAGGCCGGAATATGTTCTCGTATGTGTGTTGACAGAAATCTGTGACTACCGCTGGTTTTTCCTTGCTCTAGCAGGAGCAGGTGAACTGTTAGGTATACATGTATGTGGCCTGTTGAGGGATATTGTGTTTTACACAAACGGAGAAGAATTTACAACTGGTAAAGATCAAGTGAAGTTTTGTTGAGAAAAAAGTTGCTACTAATTGATCTGGAGAGACGATTTTTCAGGATATGTGATGCTGCATGACGTTTGCAGTCCAGGTTCATGAACGAAGTCTTTTTTGAAACTGAGCTGGTGACTGGTTTCTCATGCGTTTCTCTCATATTGTTATCGATAAGTCGTCTAGGATATCGGTTTCCGCGAGCGTCCCTCTTCGAAAGTGAAGTTCAAGTTGGACACATTCTGTGCTACAAATATTATATATTTGATGGGCACAGTGAGCGAATGAGGATTCTGTTACTCATGATCGGTACCCATCTATATAAACTAGTGATCTGTCCATTCCATATGGGTTTGCTGTAGATGGATGTTTTCAGCGTTCCATTGCTACGTGTCGTAATCAGTACGTGAAGGAAAGGAATAGCTGATTCCAATTCCTTCTCAATAGTGAATTCGAATGCTGAGTGACAATTGTTAAACTCGCGTAGGATATCATGCAGGTCGATAGTTGAGTTACAAATAACGAATATATGATCCATATATCGTTTATAGATGTCAAGATGCTTAATAGTTCGGCTAAGAATAGGATTTTCTAGTTTTGACATGAAACAATCTGTCATTAAAGGTCCCAGTGGGGATCCCATTGCAACCCCATCATTTTGCTGGCATATCTCACCATCGGAATTAAATTGGACATTGAAAATGCATCTGATCAATAGCTGTGTCAAGTAGTTTGTTGGAATTCCTACTTCTATATTGTGTGAATCGATGAAATCACATATGTAACAAACAGTTTCAGTGAGTGGTTTACTAGTGAACAATGAGGTAACATCTAAGGAAAACCTAGCTTTACCGATGGGTTCAACATCCTTAATGGTATCAGTAAGCTCAAATGTATCACGAATAGAACTTAGGATCTTAGATACTATGTTTGTCAGGCTGATTCCTCTGTGGTTATCACAAGAGGACTTCTCGCCTTTCTTGAAGACTGGGATGATGAGTGACTTAGACCAGTCGGAGGGGATCGTATTTGATTCCCATATACTGGCTAACACTTCTCTTAGTCAGGCTAACGGAAGTGTTAGCCAGTATATGGGAATCAAATACGATCCCCTCCGACTGGTCTAAGTCACTGATCATCCCAGTCTTCAAGAAAGGCGAGAAGTCCTCTTGTGATAACCACAGAGGAATCAGCCTGACAAACATAGTGTCTAAGATCCTAAGTTCTATAATTCTCCGACGCCTGAGTGGAGCTCGGGAACAGCAAGCCCGAGAAAACCAGGCAGGCTTTAGACCTGGCCGTGGATGTATCGACCAAATATTCACACTGCGCCAGGTCCTGGAACATAGGCATGCTTACAGACGCCCGACAATAGCTGTATTTCTCGACCTGAAGGCGGCATTTGACTCCGTTGATCGAGAAGTCTTATGGCAGTGTCTGTCACTGAAAGGCGTGCCTAGTAAGTACATCACCTTATTGAAAGCTCTCTACTCGAACACTTGTGGGCATGTTAGAGCCTATGGTGAGTTGTCCAGGGAGCTATACTCATCAAGTGGTGTCCGTCAAGGATGCCCACTATCCCCATTCTTATTTAATTTTATCATAGATATTCTTATGGAGGTTTCCCTCTCGTCACCTAATTACAAAGACGTTGACCGGATCACAGGTGAATTTTCCTTAGATCTAGAATATGCAGATGACATAGTCCTGTTAGGTGAAGACGCTGACAAGATGCAGAGTCTTCTGAACACTTTGAGTGGGAATTTGAGAATGTTTGGGATGCGATTTTCACCACCCAAATGCAAATTTTTGCTCCAGGACTGGTCTTCAGCGGTACCGCGGTTAACAATAGAGAGTGAAGTGGTTGAGTGTGTTGACCACTTCACTTACCTGGGAAGTAGGATCAACCCGGTGGGTTAGTTGCCGATGAGATTTCTGCACGGATACAAAAGGCTCGATTGGCTTTTGCCAATTTGCGCCACCTATGGCGCCGCCGTGATATTCGTTTGTCTATTAAGGGTCGCGTGTACTGCACAGCAGTCCGCTCTGTTCTACTGTATGGCTGTGAAACATGGCCATTGAAAGTGGAAGACATGAGAAGGTTACAGGTATTTGACCACCGTTGCCTTCGTAGTATAGGACGTATTCCGTGGTGTCACCATGTGAGTAATGCAGAAGTTAGGTGTAGAGTTTTAGGGAGAAGAGGTAAGTCAGTCGACGAGGTTGTGAACCTTCATCGACTGAGATGGTTGGGACACGTACTACGTATGCCTAGTCACCGATTGCCTCGTCACACAATGTTGGCTGAGGTGGGTTCAGGCTGGAAAAAGGCCCGAGGTGGCCAGACTAAAACATGGCACCAATGTATGAAGTCTCTGACTGTTGGTTTAAGCCATGTAGGACGATGCAGACTAGGTGGTTGGGGTCCACGGGACAAGAGGAACCAGTGGTTGGAGACCCTAGGTGATATGGCTCAGAACCGAAGTCAGTGGCGCAGATGTATACACACATTATCCTCATCTTAACAACGCTATACCGAATCTCACTATTTTGTCACTCCTCTTTCCTTTCTTCTCGTACTTTATATTTCTTTTGACTGCATTCACTTATCTTCATCCTTCACCTCACTACCTTTTTACTTGATGTGCTGATATGAGGTGTGGCAACTCGGACCGTTACGCAGTAATGCCTGGTCCTATGTTGATAATGATGATGATGATGACGAATAGACACTTAGCTTCTAACTGGTTCCAGTATTTCAGCTAACCACTGGGCGATACAATGATAAGGAGAACCTGACATATCCGAAATCGGGCGAAGGGGTAATCCTGCCTTATGTATTTTCGGCAATCCATCGAGGCGTGGATTACTGAAGCAACGGGTAGGATGCGTTCATACAAACTAAAGGAAATCCTTCATTTTCCTCACGATACCTGTGAGTTGGATCTCAATCTGTTGTGTTCTGTTCCTCTCACCTGCAGGTTTATCAAACTTAGTTTGATCGAAGAGAATCGATAGCATTTTCATGACGTATTCCTGACGATTCATCAGAACGACACTCCTTTATCACGACGACTTAAGATGATGTCGTGATTGTCAGTGACCGACTTGAGTCGTGTTATATGCTCTTTCGTCAGCAGATGATTCAAGCAATATTTTGAATTAGCAAACTGGTGACAGCAGTCAAGAATAGTGGATTTAAAATGCTGGAAATTCTGTGTTGATGCCCAAGCAAGATCCGAAGTCCGACTAATTAGGTTTTCAAACTGCACCTGAGTGTGGAGTCTGTTAACTTTCGGTGTGCCACTGCAGAACTTAGGACCCAATGATAGGGTGTGTAAGTGGATTTCCGAGAGAAATACTGAAGAATAATTAAATACATACTTTTCAGGATTGTCTGGAAACTTCCTTTTCATAACCACTGGTTTTATAAGGAGGAAAGGGAATGAATCAGAAGTTCTACCCTTCAGCATTTAGTCGATCCCTACCACTCAACCGACCCAAATAAGGATTTCAACGTTGTCTAACAAATTCGCCCTAACACCTCACGTTTCCTCCATGTTCAGCTTCGAAAAACAGCACACGCCTTGCTTATCCATGAACTGAAGCCTGACCTTGGTGTGCAAAAGAAGTATTTAATGTCTTTGTCTGTGACCTAGCCTTAATTTATTTTAGTCTTCATGTACTTCGTCTTCTCTCTTCGTTTCTCACCCCTTCCCCTTTTTGTCAGATTAATCTTTGTACTCTTAGATCATCATTATCACTTTGTTTTTTATATTCAATTAGTTCTGATGTTATTTGGTCATTTGATCTTCCTAATAATCGCAACTTTTAACAAAACATTTTCAATTTACTCCAATTAACTTGTCTCATTTATATTACCTAATCCTTTGATTGTTTATTAACGTTCTCACCCCTTTTATCTACAGCACTTTATAAATGATTCGGAAATCTTACATAATCCCGTTTTGTTATTATTCGGCCTTTACGTCATCAACCAGAGACATTGTTATCCTTATAACCGTCATTATTATTGTTCAAACCCCCCATTGTCTATGTTAGATATTTCTGACGGATTAGTCTTCGAAGATCATATATGTCTGCATACAAGTGTATGTTATATATATATATATATATATATATATATATATATATATATATATATATATATATATATATATATATATATATATATATGATTTTCGAAGATTAATCCGTGGGAAATATTTACTTATGTATTGATGTGTTGTTATAATGTCTTGTGTAGAGATAGCGGCAAGGATTATTCGTAACCTCCATTCAAGGTGGTCAAACATCGGTGGGTTTTCGCATCATCATCATCCTAACCGATGGATGCAAGTACATACATTACAACGGGCTCTGGCTTCAATGGGCTAGTCTACGGTGACCTCAGGGAGTAGTAGGTGATGAAAGCGGAAGAAATGGAGAAGGCAATAGTGTTACACAATACTGGGAAGTTATTTATGCTTTCTATGGATGCCAACAAGAAGACTGTGGTTGATAGAACCATCACGCAAAAGGATGGTACTTTGATAGCATCTGAGGAAAGCCAGGTAGAACACTTTGGAGCACAGTTCAAATGGTCTATAAAAACATTTCAATTGCCCAGCATTCAACAGCATTCAGAGTAAACGTCAGTTCTCCAACTCTTCTCGAATTTGAGGAGGCTGTTTCTAACCTGAAATGATTCAAAGCAGTAGGATTTGACAGTTTTCCACCTGAATTTTTAAAGGATAGGGATAGGAAATTGCTAGATTAGGTGAGGGGTTATTAGGTAGTGTATGAAAGTAAGAAGTTTACCCGTCAGACTGGTTTACTCCACTGATCATCGAAGTCTATAAGGTGGGATAGAAGTCTTCCTGTGACAACCATAAAGGAACTAGCCTAACTAACAATTTCAAAGATCCTGAGGTCCATAGATATCGGGCGCCTGGGTGGAGCTGGAAAACAGCAAACCAGAAAAAGCTGGGTGTGTTTCAGACATGAATGGCGGTACATCGATCAAATCGTGCCCCTTTGATAAGTTCTGAAACATGGATGTACTTATCAGTTGCCAGTACTCATCATAATGCTTGAGCTAAAGGCGGCATCTTGACTCAACCGTGAAGTGTTGTGGCCGTGTCTGACTATGAAGGGAGTACCGACAAAGTGTATATCGCCAATCAAAGTTGTCTAATCGAAGTCTCAGTCGAATAAAGGCTTATAAAGAGTTGTTATTTGAATTAACGACAGTTGGTAGTATCCCCAGAGATGTCTGTTGTCACTGTTCCTGTTTAATTTTGTTATAAATGTACTAATAGGTGTAACTTTAGGCACGTCTAACTTCAAAGGGATTGACCTACTTCATGGGGGGCATCGGGTTGACTTGGAATATGCAGACGATACTGTCTTGCTAGGCGAAGATGCTGACAAAATGCAGGGCCCTATGAACACGTTGAGTAGAAATTTGAGTATATTTGGCACGACATGCATCTCGCACTTGTCAAATGTAAAGTGGTTCTATAGAACTGGTTCGCTACAACTCATCATCGCCATCAAGATCAACATAGGGCTAGGCATTACTGTGTAACGGTCGTAGTTGCCACACATATCACCGCATGAAGTAAAAAGGCAATAAAATGGGTGGCGAAGAAGGAAAAAATAATGTGATTAAGTATATCGGTTAATGTGAGGACAATGTGTGCATACATCCGCGCCGCTGATGTCGTTTCTGAGCCATATCACCTGGAGTCTCCAACCACAGATTTCTCTTGTCTCGCGGACCCCAACCAGGTAGCTTGCACCACCCTACATGGCTCAAACCAACAGTCAAAGACTTCATGCATTGATGCCGTGTTTTAGTCTGGCCGCCTCGATCCTTTTTTCAGTCTGAACCGACTTCGGCCAACATTCTGTGACGAGGCAGACGGTAACTAGGCATACGTAACACGTGTCGGAGCCAACCACTTCAGTCGATCAAGGTTCACAACCGTGCCAACTGACCTGCCTCTTCTCCCTATAACTCTACACATGAGCCTGACTTCTGCGTTACTCACGTAGGGACACCGTGTAATACGGCGTATACTACGAAGGCAACGGTGATCAAACACCTAAAGCTTCCTCATGCCTTCTACCTTTAATGCTGCAACTGCTCCTAGTTTGGTGATAGAAAGTGAAGTGGTGGAATGCGTCGACCACCCCACTTACTTGGGTATTTGCTTCAACGTGAATGGGGTGGTTGCTTGTGTATCCTCAGCTTAAATACAGAAGGCTGGTTTGATGTTTGCCAACTTGCGTCATCTGTGGTGTCAACTGGTGAGATACCCGACGGGTATACTGCACTTCAGTCCGTTCTGTTTTGCTGTGCAGGTATGAGACATGGCCATTGAAGTTAAATCATGCGAAGAGACTACATGTTTCTTCGTAGCATTGCTTGCATTTAGTGTGATCTGGCGTGTGAGCAATGTCGAGATTGGTTGAAGGGTTTTAAGCAAGGAAGGCTAGTTGGTTGATGAGATTGCAAACTTTCGCCTACTTAGGTGGCTTGGACGTGTGTCCCCCATACCGAGTCACTGCTTAACTTGGTGTGCAATGCTAGCAAAAGTTGGATTAGGTTCGAAGAAAGCTTAGGGTTACCAATCAGAGACGTAGCACCAGTTCATGAAGTCTCTGACGTTTGTTGTTAGCCATGTGGGGAGGTGTATACTGCCTGTTTAGGGTCGTCAGGATGATAATAACTAAAGTTTGGAGACCATTGATGACATGGTTGAAAATCAGTCGCAATTTGGCTCGAACGTGTTGACTCTATGACTTTTCTGCTGTTTAGACATTTTAACTGACCTTCCTTTTTAACTTCCCTCTCCTCCTACATACCTTTATCTACTTTAATATCAGTCCTTTTTAATCATATGTTCTTTCCATGCTACTGTGAAGTGTGGCAACACTAATCAGTGCACTTGTGTGCGAGGGCCTGCGTTGATTTTGTCTGTCTTTTTGTTCATTTGAAGAATTCTTCTGTAAGAAGAAAAACCTCATTTCAGTGAAATGAAAAGTAAAGGATCTCTATGAGTGTGTCTGTGACACAGTTATGTGGGAAGTGGACAGTAAACATACTGGATGGATACTGCTCGATGCAAATACTGCATAGCAGGCTCTAATAAAGCCACTAGTTTTGAAGTGTAGAGTCTGAAGTCAGGCAAACAGGTAAATCAGTTTATAGCTTCGCATCAGTTCAAGTTGCCACACTTCACAGTAGCATGCAAAGGAATAATGGGTAGATGAAGAGTGATATCAAAGTAGAGAGGTATGTAGCAGAAGAAAGAATTCGAAAATGAAGGATTGTTAAAATGTCCAAACGTTAGAAGAAGTCATAGAGTGAATACATCTGCTCCATCCGTTGCGACAGATTCCCAACCAAGTTATCCACAGTCTCGTTTCAAAGACAACTAGTTAGTTCACATACCTACATAGTTCAGACCCTCAGCCGAAGACATCACGAACTGGCACTGCATCTTGGTCTGATCACCTTAAACCTTCATCTTCGGGACATGCAACATACACCTAGGCTACTTCAGTGCGGCAGGTTCACAACATCGACTGACTTTCTTCCCTTGCCAACTAACTTATGCATAATCTCTACGTTGTTCACATTGTGACTTCTCCTATGAGCGAAAAATACTATAAAGACACACGTGCTCAGCAATCTGTAATCTTTTCATATATACTTTCAACCGTATGATTCGATATACTTGGTTGCACAGTATACTTGTCCTTTGTTATACAGTCGAGAATTCATGCGGCATCAGAGACATAAATTGGCAAATTGTGAATGAACCCTTTGTACCCGAGCTGATATTTTATCAACAACCAACTCATATAAACTAATACAATTGCCTAAATAAGTGCAGTAGCTAATGCGTTCTATCACTTCATTCCCTATTCTTTAACTTTGGACCGGTACAGACTACTCCAAGAACTTCATCTTATACATGACATGCGACACATCCATGCCAACTACTCCAGTTTCTGTTCGAGACGTTCAGAAGATTTTGCATATTATCAGTGTTTTTGTCCAAGGAGATTATGTATGTATAATCCAAGTCAACTAGCTGCCTTCTGACAGACAAGATGTCAACATAGTATCTAGTATTACAACGTTACAGTCTATTTTGCCACACCTCATATCAGCACATCAAACGAAAATGCACCCAGGCGAGCGCACTCATTCACGTTATCCCTTATTATTAAACAAAGCACCAATGGAGATCAGTCCCGAAACAACAGTTTGCATGTTGATAATGAGAAACGCATTCCAAACATTCAACAATAGGACATCCAACCCGTCTGAAATACTAGTTATACCCAGAAAACATCTTACTGGCACCATACTTCTTACTAACTAACCGCCTTCGGACCTCACTATCTTATCTTTTGGTTTTGAAATTATGAAGTTGGAGTTAGCTTCTTTTAATCGCATCTTTTTACAACTAACCTTGGTTTATTAGCATCTCAGAGAACATGTCCATTAAGGTGTATTGACCTTCATTCCTTCAGGAAACTTGCGACATTTTCAACTTTGGCAAGAGTTAGAGACTCTTTCTCTGTTTGGGTGGTTGACTCATTATCCTGAATTACAGTTTCATTAACCTTAATACCTCCAATCAGTTCTCTGCCAATACCTATTGCTACTGCCTTCTATAAACCCTTAGCTTTTACTACCTAAAAATACAGTCGGTCATTGCATAGCCTGCGTGTAAGCTCCTTCCCATCCTCCTTTCACTTGGAGCATGCATAAATGGGTTAAGGCGCATCCATTAATTTGAACAAATCTGCTGAAGTCAGCTGACTTTTGTTGACCTTTTTATAAAAGTAACTAGCAGTCGGTATCTCCGCTTTTATAGCAAACCACAGATGTCAGGCAATGTGAGTAGTGTTGACATGTTCCACTAACTTTCTAGCTAATTTCCCTTTAATATTTTTATCTTGGAGTTGAGATAGAAGAAAGATCTTCCAGACAGCTATTCTACTTCCATTGAGGCTCAGATATCCGCCTGGTGGAAATGGTAATTATCTTAGCACAGTTTTTCCAAGCGTTCGTCACCATCGGTTCTCTCGTGCGGCGTTCCGGAAGTACCACCTAAGTGTCTTTCTATGTAGCTTAACCTTCCTACTTGTTCACTGAAGGTGTTCGTTACGACGACCGTGCCTTTTGTAGTTCTTCACACAGTCCAGGCCACGGTCAGTATACGTATGGGAAGAGGCTACAAAGGAACAACGTCGTGTATAATCATCCCTCTTAGTTCTCCCTGCACCACTAAGCCAGACGGCCCACGTGTGACTGTAAGCTGGGATCCAGTCAAGCAGTGAGCTCTTTACTCCAAAACAATGCCACACACAACTGCAGGACTATGAAACCTAGCGGTTCAATCCCCTGATACACAGTATGAATTGTATAAACTCATCATCGTGGTCAAACAATGCTAAGCGAATGACCACACTTGTATCTTATTAGCCTACTTCACAATCACAGCATACATTTATAGCCGAAGATCATACCGTTTTGACTAATGAAACTCGTTCGCCGATTTTACAAAGGATACGAAAACTAAACCACCACTATTTATTACTCATTATGAGTATATCTGTAATTCTCCGTTGTTTTACTAGATCAAATTTTTTGACCTCTATTAGCATATGGGCTCCTATGCAGATGCCTCGATATTGCCTGAATGTTAATTATGGTAATTTACTTGGTTGCGGCTAGCAGAGGAGTCCCGGACGCGCGTTTCTTCCTATTTGGGACTCATCAGCTGGGTGTGCCTGCACCCCAGTGAGTGATGTTGTCCTCACTATGGCCCGGACCTCGTACCCATTGCTTCAAACGCCTAAGCGTTATCCACTAATCCACGGAGGGCCGATAGCCACCTCTTGTACAACTGGTATTATGGATATACTTGTAATTCTGCGTGGCCTAGTAGATAACGCTTTAGTGTCTAAAGCAATGGGTACGAGGTCCGAGTCTCAGTGAGGACATCACTCAGTGGGGTGCAGGTGCACCCAGCTGACGAGTCTCACATAGGGAGAAACACGCATCCTGGATTCCTCTGCTAGCCACAACCAAGTAAATCTTCATTACTTAGTCTACAGTGTGGTTCCGGGGAACGAGGTGAACTTTTTCCGTAATTCTGAATCGTCAGCAAAGGCTTCAGAGCTGGGAGATGCAAGAAGCTCCATGATAATCATCAGAGAAAGCTGAAGGAAATTAAAAAGCCAAAAATGTCAGGGTAACAAGATATACTACTTACCAACTCGAGCAGTTAGAAATCACTCAGGCTGATCTGTAGACTTCACCAGGCAGATCAGAGTGATCCAAGCAATGCACAGTCATTTCACTCGTTTAGGCCTGGGCCCAGAGCGATGTACCCGAGTAAATTCAGCTCACAGAGCTAGCTTGTTCAAATTACCTAGATTCTAGGGATCAGCCTGTGTGGTTTCGAACTAATCAAGTTTTTCAGTAGCAGTATATTTCGTTGGTTCATGACACTTATGTCAGAAATCATATCTTGTTATCCAGAGGTTTGCTGACGACTAGCACTTCACGATCGAGTTTTCCATCTGCACAGAGAGGAGATCAGCTGATTGTTATTATTATTATAAGCATGTTTGTGTATAGAAAACTGGCACATGGACACATCGTAATAAAGTGTTTAAAATTCCTAAAAAGATAAAGAGTCTAAGTATACGTGTCCCAACACAAGCAAAATAATCACAACACGTCTCAATATTTACAATGAGAAATGTACTTTCAGCCAATGTGTCATAGGTTCGAAACCCACTGGATCTGCCAAAATTCTGACATGTAGTAGTAATAATGTGGCTCATACTAATATGCGGTCCGTCATTTAATAAAGAACATGATTTCATAGTTAAATTGTCAAATTTTTGCTTTTCAGAAACCTTATGAACATTCATGCAGTGGACAGTGAGACACACCTATTGTGTGAAGGTCAGTGATACTACCTGTCTGCCTTAAGCATCTCGATAGATGGTGCGGTGTTCGAACCTGTGACCTATTGACTTGTTAAACCAATGAACCACAGTGAAGGATCATGACACCTTATCTAGACGTCTTATTTAGTTTATCACCACTTACTCTTAAGAAGTGATCTGTATGTATTAGTTTCAGTTAAAAAACAACTATCTGTTATGATGTGGAAAACTTCTATGTGCTTTGGCCATTAATGATGCACAGATATCGAGTGTCAGCCACCAATGTTCAACAAATTCTTTGTTGATTCCCGACCCGAACAATTAATGGACATGTAGAAACGTGTATTTGAGGTTGAGGTCGAAAGACCGATGACTAGAACAAAGGAAAATACACCTAATATTAATATATAGGTATTTTATATAAACTATGATCAAGATTTGATTGTGTAGTATAGCAAATATTGGGTACTGAGTTAAAGGTTGACATTAGACATAGTTTGCTGTTTAGAATAAGCTTAGTAAAAATGATAATGTGGATTACGAAGATTATCTGAAACATGTTGTAATGTATTACTGCTATACATTTTGAACAATCTGATCGCATATGAACTTGTTGAACTATTTATATGAAAAGGGTCAATGAAGTTAATAGGATACATAGAACATGTACCTAAGTGGCTACAAAAACAAATGACCTCAACAGGTGACCAAACATCCATCTTTGTCTATCGCTAAACATATACTAGAAAATAACCAAAAGAGTAGACATGAAAAGTAGTCAGAACCGAGTGTTTAAATTTATTGAAGCTCTTGTGGTGAAGCTAAAAGTTATCCCCTAATTGTTATCGTCGTCCTCGTGATAAGTTGTATGATGGGCGCAACTAAAAGTTATCCCCTGATGTTATAGCATTCTGTCTGAAAATATATATTTCATATATTATGTATGCATGCATTGTGAAGTCAAAACTGCAATCATAAATCCTTTTAAATGTAATTTGAAGCCTCAACTTACTCACTGTAATCTGTGAGTATCATTCATCCTGAATAACTGTACTTACTTTCCGCTTAAGAAATGCAAATGTAGCCAACACTTTGCACATGTATAAACAGTTTAAAACATGTTTCAATGTCGCACGGCATTGTAAAAACTACGCAGTTTAGTAAAATATTCATAGAGAACATGGAAAATGGTTATATTTTTACAAACAACCGTACAACTTATCGCGAGGAGGATAACACTTGGGGATAACTTTTAGCCTGACATATTTCAGATGATATTCGTCTTCTCATTACGCTGTTTAAATTTATCAAAGGGACTAGTTGCTTCAAAATGTAGATTACGTTTTCATTCTGCTATCTCCAGACTAGTCATTTCTCTTTATACGTTCATAATTCCCATTGTGACATCAACAAAATGATATTCAGCGAAGTGGACTATTTTCAACGAATTTACTCTCAAGCTGTACATTCCTATATATATATAAAATAGGGGATTGAAACAATAATCATGACGGTTATAAGGATAACAATGTCTCTGGTTGATGACGTAAAGGCCGAATAATAACAAAATGGGGTTACGTAAGACCTCCGGATCACTTATAAAGTGCATATAGATAGAACGGATGAGAACGTTAATAAACAATCGAACGATTAGGTAATATAAATGAGACAAGTTAATTGGAGTAAATTGAAAATGTTTTGTTAAAAGTTGCGATTATTAGGAAAATCAAATGACCAAATAACATCAGAAACAATTGAATATAAAAAACAAAGTGATAATGATGATCTAAGAGTACAAAGATTAATCTGACAAAAAGGGGAAGGGGTGAGAAACGAAGAGAGAAGACGAAGCACACGAAGACTAAAATAAATTAAGGCTAGGTCACAGACAAAGACATTAAATACTTCTTTTGCACACCAAGGTCAGGCTTCAGTTCATGGATAAGCAAGGCGTGTGCTGTTTTTCGAAGCTGAACATGGAGGAAACGTGAGGTGTTAGGGCGAATTTGTTAGACAACGTTGAAATCCTTATTTGGGTCGGTTGAGTGGTAGGGATCGACTAAATGTTGAAGGGTAGAACTTCTGATTGATTCCTTTTCCTCCTTATCAAACCAGGTCGGAATATGTTCTCGTATGTGTGCTGACAGGAATCTGTGACTACCGCTGGTTTTTCCTTGCTCTAGCAGGAGCAGGTGAACTGTTAGGTATACATGTATGTGGCCTGTTGAGGGATATTGTGTTTTACACAAACGGAGAAGAATTTACAACTGGTAAAGATCAAGTGAAGTTTTGTTGAGAAAAAAGTTGCTACTAATTGATCTGGAGAGACGATTTTTCAGGATATGTGATGCTGCATGACGTTTGCAGTCCAGGTTCATGAACGAAGTCTTTTTTGAAACTGAGCTGGTGACTGGTTTCTCATGCGTTTCTCTCATATTGTTATCGATAAGTCGTCTAGGATATCGGTTTCCGCGAGCGTCCCTCTTCGAAAGTGAAGTTCAAGTTGGACACATTCTGTGCTACAAATATTATATATTTGATGGGCACAGTGAGCAAATGAGGTTTCTGTTACTCATGATCGGTACCCATCTATATAAACTAGTGATCTGTCCATTCCATATGGGTTTGCTGTAGATGGATGTTTTCAGCGTTCCATTGCTACGTGTCGTAATCAGTACGTGAAGGAAAGGAATAGCTGATTCCAATTCCTTCTCAATAGTGAATTCGAATGCTGAGTGACAATTGTTAAACTCGCGTAGGATATCATGCAGGTCGATAGTTGAGTTACAAATAACGAATATATGATCCATATATCGTTTATAGATGTCAAGATGCTTAATAGTTCGGCTAAGAATAGGATTTTCTAGTTTTGACATGAAACAATCTGTCATTAAAGGTCCCAGTGGGGATCCCATTGCAACCCCATCATTTTGCTGGCATATCTCACCATCGGAATTAAATTGGACATTGAAAATGCATCTGATCAATAGCTGTGTCAAGTAGTTTGTTGGAATTCCTACTTCTATATTGTGTGAATCGATGAAATCACATATGTGACAAACAGTTTCAGTCAGTGATACACTGTGGAACAAGTAGCAACGTTATCATCTTTATAACGACTATCATTATTGTTTCAATACCCCATTATTTAAGGTAAATCTTCCTGAGGAATTACAGTCTTCAAATTTCATATATATATATATATATATATATATATATATATATATATATATATATCTGCGAGTGTATAGCCTGAGAATAAATTCGTTGAAAAGGGTCCTATTGTTTGCTGAATATCTTTTTTTTTGATTTCTCTTTATCCGGACGTCGCTGTCTATCATTGGTTAATAATAATGGATGGCTGGTCCTCAAGTATATATTTCGCTGAGTAATCCTTTTACGAGGGATTAATATCCCTTCTTTCTTGTAGATGAGCTATGCATTCATAACATTTTGAAAAGTTAATGTGTCATCAATATACAAAAATAGTTTATTAAAACAAAATACTGACATTGGACATACTTAAATAATTCTTATCTTTTGGTAAAACCTTCTTTTCACGGATTTACACTCAACATTTTACTATTCCATGTATAAATTTGCCTTTATGTATGTACGTGTTTTTCCTTAGGTTTTAAATTGGATGGAATAATTTACAATATTTAACATATGGTTATAAAGTTGTCTTTTTTTTCTCTCAAAATTCCTTATTGAATAGGTTTAGGCACTGCATTCAATATGCGAACAATTGATCTTATGATATGTATGTTTGACAGAGATATGAATGGTACAATGAATTTACAAGAATTTAGTCAATTATTTGCCTATGTACAACAATGGCAAAATTGTTTTCAAAACTATGATAGAGATCGTTCAGGTACTATTGATGTCAATGAATTTCAAACTGCTTTAACATCATTCGGTTATCGTTTATCTCCACAATTTATTGGTCTTCTAGTTCGAAAATTTGATCGACATCGACGTGGATCTATCACATTTGATGATTTTATTCTAGCATGTGTTTGTTTAAAGGTAGGTAGGTAGGTAGGTGAGGTTCATCCAGTGTATATTGGTTTCACTTAAAACATTTTGTTTATTTTGAATGGGTCATAAATTGTTCAATGTAATACTAGCTTTGTTTCAAAGTGGTCTAAAGAAAATGTCAAGGAAGTATGCGATCCAAATGTCCCCACAGGAGTTCGACTTCCATAGTCAGTCTTTCCAAATTTACTTTATTATCATCATTATTTATCCCGTGGGTTCCTAATGGGATATAACGCTTCAGTAGCAGGTCTCCAGTGCCCTCTGTTCTCTGAAATATTTTAAACCTCGCTCCACGACAGCCTACAAGCTCTCATTTCCCCCTCGCACGATATCCTCCATGTCACCCTCTCCTTGAATCCCCAACTCGTCGCTTCTCATCTGGGTCCCACTCGAAGGCGTGGCCTGGCTCATGATATCCCCAGTCGGCCTTCTCAGTGCATGCCCAGTCCATCTCTACTTCCTTCTACATATTTGTTGGATGATAGGTTGTTGGTTGGTTCGTTACCAGATAGCCAGAGTTCCTCGTTGCTTATTCTTAGTATTCTGGCCATCTGAGCTTCAGTATCGAGTGTAGGCAGTTGTTGATGAATGTCTGAAGTTTGTTGAAAATGTCTTGCGTAACGCGTCAAGTATCTGAACCATACAGAAGGACTGACTTGACTGGATTGATGTTGAAAATCCGGATCTTGTTCCACATGCTGAGTGCAGAAGATCCCCACACTGGTCTCAGGCTAAAGAACGCCTGTCTTGCTTTTCCGATCCTGGCCTTGATGTCTTCGTTTGTGCCGCCGGTAGTTGAAACAGTGCTGCCTAGATAAATGAAAGAGGCGACTTCCTTCAAGTTTCTTCCGTTCATGGTGATTGGAGCTTGTTGTTGGTGGTGTTGGTTGGGTATCTTCATCACCTCTGTCCTCTATACGTTCACTTGAAGTCCCGTCTTCGCTGCCCTGCCTCTTCTGTCAACTTGTTAGTTTTTACCTGTAGAACTTCGAGTTTGTCTGACACTAGACACAAGTCATCGACGAAATACAAATCTAGAATCTTTTCCTCGGTCCAGCGTATCCTCCTCTTCTCGCTCCTCACTATTTGTTCAGGATCCAGTCGACCACAATCAGGACTATCATGAGTGTTAGTATACAGCCTTGTTTTACTCCTGTCTTCACTTCAAAGGCACCACTGAGCTTCCCATTGTGAATTACTTGGCATGTGGCGTCTTCATATAGTTGTTGAATGAGTTCGATAAAGATTTGTGGTATTCCATAGTGTTGAAGCAGCTGCCAAATTACCTCTCTGTCGACGCTGTCAAAGGTCTTTTCAAATATGCTACTGCTGAATAACTTGAGTAGTTCGAAACTCTTCAAGTGGATCTGTAGATTTCTCCAAGCAGCCGGATCAGAGTGATCTACACACCGGATGGTCATCTTCGTTCGGATCCAAGCCAGGTCATCAGCAGTGTACTCGGATAAATTCAGCTTATAGAACCGAATTGGTTTAGATTACTTAAGTCTAGCTAGCTGACTTGGATGAACCAGCATACCTAAAATAAGATTATCATTTTACAAATGATTTGCACGTTTCATGGTCCAAATTCAGGTAACGTCGATTAACTCAGCTCTATGAGCCGACTTTGTCCGAGTACACTGATGAGCTCAATTCCAAGCGAACGAGACGACCGTCCAGTGGTTAGATCACTCCGACCTGGCTGGCGAAGTTAATAGATCAACTAGAGTGGTATCTGACTACTCAGTTTGTTCAGTAGCAGTATCTTTCACTAGCTCAGGACACTTTAGTATCACAAGTCACACCTTGTAGTCTTGGCTGGATGGTTTTCAACAAAACTCTGCTGACAACACAATTAGAGGATGCGTAAAGTAATTATAATCGATGTTTTAAGTTGTAGTTCGTCATGAACTGACATCAGTTGGAGGAACATTGGAAACCTAGGAGCACTCGATATCTGTTTCGTCTCGGCACGGGACTCCTCAGCAGCACGCACCCCTGACCCCGCCCCTCCAGGACTCGAACCCGTGACCTTCAGGTTCCGTGGCCAGTATATTACCATTGAGGGCTCACTGGTGACTTGCTTCGAGATGGAATCCCCGAAATTCTGGTGAGAAGTCGTGACCGGTGAAGTCAACTACGTCGCATAGGGGGACAGCTATTCAACGATGACATTGGATGGAGGTCGCGCTATATCATAGAAGGATAGAATTAGGAAGTGTGGCCTACTGATTATCGACCCAGTGACTCAATGGTAGCTTGTTGGGCGCGGAACCTGAAGTTTGTGGGTTCGGTCCGTGGCTGGCTGGGGTCATGGGTTCCTGCCATTGAGACGTCTCACACTAAGACGAAACAGCTGTCCGATGCTGCTATGTTCCCAGCGTTCTTCCAACCGATGTCAGTTTATGATGAATCCCAACCTAAAAAACCAATGAATAAACCTCCAGATGGGATAATAAAACTCGCTTTATTCCAAACAATATATTTTACACAGTATGGAATTCTCAGTACGTAATAAACTGACAAACTTACTCATAAAAGAATATTTTCCAGCAAAATGATTCTGGCGTCTGAATGATGTTCATAATGGCAGCCAGTTGGTGCTGGATTAGCGTACTGTGGTGGTGCTTCATTCAACCAGTAGAAGAATGTACTATTCAAGATAGGTAACCGAAGGATAGAAATATGATGTATTCTTGCGTATTCAAAGATCCATTTCCGTCTAATATGACATTTTTTGTGGGGTACAGGTGTGTCCAGCTTACGAGTCCCAAATAGAACAAAATGCGCATCCTGGATTCAACTGTTAGTCACGTATCATCATTAATATATATTATTAAAATAAAGGTAATATTGAGGCATCCGATTTACCAATAGAGACTGATCAACTGGGTCCAATCAGCGATGGTATAACACAAACAGTAATACTGAAAACTATACCCATCGCATAAGAAGTGCCTACCGTAGCTCTGTGGTCTAGTGGATAATGCTCTGGCGTTTGAAGTGATCGGTCCGGAGTTCGAATCCTGATGTGAACAACATCATTCACTGGGGTGCAGGTACATCTAGCTGATGAGTCCCAAAAATAGGACGAATTGCGCATCCTGAATCCCACTGATAGCCACTATCCACCATTAGTACACATATTTTAAAAATCCCCAACAGTTCATGATACATTCAGAGGACAAATTTGAGAGATTAAAACTAACTAAGAAGGAAAGAATTTAATAGATGTCTCATAAAAAATGTTATTGGTAGCCCAAAGTTCAAGTAGGTTAACTATTCAGCTATGTGAAATGTCATAGTGGACCGTACAGTTTATAAACCATTTGCAGTTTGATTGATCTTTAAAAACCCATCAAATCAGATGAAAAATGTTCACATACCTAAGTAGCAAACTGATTAAAGGCGATGAGAGTATTGCTGAGAACTTTTGGATTTGACAAGCAGCAACTGTCCAGTGCTAGGTGGTAATAGTCCTTGATGGTTTTTAGTAAGTCAGTTTCATCTTCAATAAAGTTTACTCAGAATTAAAATAAAATGTTGACCTGTTATTAATTAGATTAGTTGAGCATTGGATAGATAAATGGTTAAGCAATAGAAAATGTTTGAAAAAAGCCTCAGTTAACTGCAACTCCTCTAGAAATGCCACGAGTAGTCAGAGAACTGTCAGTGGACACAAGCCCTCCGACAAAGGCTGAAAGGAAGTTCTGAACGCCATCAAGTTGCCGAAAGCTGGGAAAGCAGTAGGACCAGACACAATCCCTCGCGAAGCACTGAAAATAGACGCAGAGACAACAGGGACATGCTCACACCACTATTGCAGAAGGTTTTGAAGGAAGAAAAGGTACCTGCCGATTGGAAGAAGGAAAACCTAAGTCTTTGCAGGAACTGACGCGGAATCATGCTGGTGTCCACCCCCAAGCATGATATTAAGCTGCATCATCCCGGAGAGACTATAATATGCTCTGGATTCAAAATTACTACCGGAACATGCTGGCTTCAGGAAGAACATATCATATGCTGATCAAATCGCAACACTACGCTACGCATCATCATAGAACAGAGCATACAATGGCAGTCAACCCGACTATACCTCAACTTCATCGACATTGAAAAGGCCTTCGTTCGATAGCGTCGACCGAGAAGTGATTTAGCAGGTAGCTGTTTCAACACTACGGTTTTAGTGCTACGAAAATTTATCGAACTCATTCAACAACTATATGAAGACGCCACATGCCAAGTAATTCACAATGGGAAGCTCAGTGGTGCCTTTGAAGTGAAGACAGGAGTAAAACAAGGCTGTATACTAACACTCATGATAGTCCTGATTGTGGTCGACTGGATCCTGAACAAATAGTGAGGAGCGAGAAGAGGAGGATACGCTGGACCGAGGAAAAGATTCTAGATTTGTATTTCGTCGATGACTTGTGTCTAGTGTCAGACAAACTCGAAGTTCTACAGGTAAAAACTAACAAGTTGACAGAAGAGGCAGGGCAGCGAAGACGGGACTTCAAGTGAACGTATAGAGGACAGAGGTGATGAAGATACCCAACCAACACCACCAACAACAAGCTCCAATCACCATGAACGGAAGAAACTTGAAGGAAGTCGCCTCTTTCATTTATCTAGGCAGCACTGTTTCAACTACCGGCGGCACAAACGAAGACATCAAGGCCAGGATCGGAAAAGCAAGACAGGCGTTCTTTAGCCTGAGACCAGTGTGGGGATCTTCTGCACTCAGCATGTGGAACAAGATCCGGATTTTCAACATCAATCCAGTCAAGTCAGTCCTTCTGTATGGTTCAGATACTTGACGCGTTACGCAAGACATTTTCAACAAACTTCAGACATTCATCAACAACTGCCTACACTCGATACTGAAGCTCAGATGGCCAGAATACTAAGAATAAGCAACGAGGAACTCTGGCTATCTGGTAACGAACCAACCAACAACCTATCATCCAACAAATATGTAGAAGGAAGTAGAGATGGACTGGGCATGCACTTCATCGACTTTGAAGAGACCTTCGACAGCGTCGACCGAAAAGTAATTTACCAGGTGGCTGCTTCAACACTGCGCTTTTAGTGCCAAAAACCTTTATCAACCTCATTCAGCAGCATTATGAAGACGCCACATGCGAAGTGGTTGACAATGAAAAGCTCAGTGACACTTTAGAAGTAAAGACAGGAGTAAGACAAGGTTGCTACCTACTTTCACTGATCATCTTCTTGATTGTGGTCGACTGGACTGGGTCATGCGAGAGACTGTGAGTAGCTATGAGAAGATGGGCATACGCTGGCTGGACCGTTGAAAAGACCCTAAAGGATTTGGATTTCGCCGATCATGACTTATGTCTAATATCTTATGTCCGACAAAATAGAAGATCTACAGGCGAAAATTAACAAGTTGGCAGGCGAAACGGGGCAACGAAGACGGGACTTCCGTCAGCTGAACATAGAGAAGACAGAGGTGAGGAAGATACCCAAATAAAAACAACAACAAGCACCAATCACTATCAACGGGAGAAATCTGAAGTAGTCTCTTTCACCTACCTTCCTAGGCAGCATCATTTCAACTACAGGCGGCGGCACAGATGAGGACATCAGAGCTAGGATCGGAAAGACAGTAAGACAGGTCTTCATTAACCTGAAATCAGTGTGTTGATCTTCTGCACTGCACTCAGCATAAAGCTTGAACAATATCCGGATTTTCGATACTAATTCAGTCAGGTTAGTGCTTCTTTGTGTTTCAGAAACTTAAGATGTCACGAAAGGGATTTCCAACAAACTACAGACATTCATCAACAACTGCCTACACTCGATACTGAAGATCATATGGCCAGAACAATAAGAATCAGCAACAAGAAATTCTGGCCTGGAAACTAACCAGGAACCCATCGCCCAACAAATATCGAGAGGAGGAAAGTGGAGATGTATTGAACATATACTGAGAAGACCGATTGGGGACCTCGCATCCCAGGCCAAATCCTGAAGTGGAACCTGAATCAGAAAGGATGAGTTGGGTGTGCGAGGGTGACATAGAGGAGATGGTGTGAGGGAGAAATAAGAGCTTTTGGGCAGTGGTGGAGCCAGCTTAAACAGACTGCAGAGAAGAGAGTAAAGTGGAGACGTGTTGCTGAAGCCCTATGTTCCACTAGGAACCCATAGGACAAGTAATAGTAATCATAATAACTGGTAAAGTCCTAAAAAATGACAATTAAAAGCCTATACTGATTGACTACCATATGTTTGCTACATAGTCGATAGAGGGAACCAATCAAATTACTTTATTCGTATGCCTATGCACACTTGAAGAAGCAAAAGGGAACAAATCTTGTCGCTAATTATTATTCAGTGATGCAGTTTGAAGCTTACTAGATTTTATTTGTAAGGACTAACATCAATTGGAGAACCATTGAAAATCTGGAAGCCTTTTTTCATCCTTGTGTGCGACTTCTGAGCAGTACTCACTCTCGACTCTGCCACCAATTGTATTCGGGTCTCATGGAGAATGCGTTTACCATTCAGCCTCTGGTTTGGAGTCCAGTGGTTCGCAGTTGCTTGCTTCTGTCAGTTCGTGATATTGAGTGAATATCATCATCTAAGGTCTTGAGTTGCCGTCCACTTTACTTGCTACAGTTGCACTGTAACACGAATTCCATCCTTGGCGAGGTCGTGGTTGCATAGTACCGAGTAGTCTCAAGTTATCCACTGAAGTTGAAGGTGATGATGTTAACGTGTACGTGTGCATGTATTATGTAAGTAGGTATGTGTGTGTATGTGTGTGTGTAAAAGGTGAGATGAGTTTAGTTACAGTTGATATAGGTGACATTTTTTCAGGGACACTCCGTTCTCTCCAAATATTGCTTTAGGATTTAGCAAAGGTAACCTCTTGTAAGTTAGTACAGACAAATATTGTGAAATGGCTGGTTACTGGTTTGTTCGAACCCCAGGGTGAAAACACAGAAAAAATCAACGTAGGAACAAGTGGATAGAAAAAGCTGATATCAAAGTAGACAAAGGTGTATGGGAAGAAAGGGAATTCCAAAACAGTTTGTTAAAGACATTAAAACATTAGAAGACATCAAAAAAGTGAAAACATCAGCACCATCCACTACGACTAGTTTTTAGCTATGTCATCTTGAGCGCTCAACAACTGATTTCTGTCGTCTCGGGGATCGCACCTTCCTACACGACTCAGACCCAGAGTTGAGACTTTATACACTGGTGTCACATTTTAGTTTTGCCACTCTGAACCCTCTTGAAGCTGAATGCAACTTCCCCTGGCATGGCACTTCAAGATAGGTGAGAGCTGGACATGCACAGGAAATTTTCAAGCCACCTCAGTCGATGAGGATTCACAATTTCATTGGCTGACTTACCATCCTTCCCATAGTACCCTTCTTCTGACCTCATTATTGTATAACAAAGTGATATACTCGTCCTTTAATCGGTAGTCGAATATCCCGGTAGTCGGTACCTAAGATGAAGCAAGTTGGCAAATATATCAAACTGGTCTTCTGTATGCGGACTGAGGTTTTGTCAGTCATCAACCCGTTTAGGCTGATGCAACTCCTTATGTGAGTGAATTGGTTGACACATCCTTAGAGTGGGAGTAATTGGAGACCGGCCTTAAGGCGTCATCTCACATTTGACAGGTGCTAGCAAAACTTATGCCAAAAATACTCAGATTTCTACTCAACGCGTGCAGAAGACCCTGGATTTTTTCATTCCTCATCTAGCATGCTAATGTCACCTGCGTTACTCTAAGTCAACCAGATGTCTTATAGGAAGTAAGTCAATTCCATTCCATTAGTACAACATAGCTTTGAAACTATCAGACATCTATTCTGTTAAGCCAACTAGCTGTATTGTATGTAGATTGAATTTCTTTGGGATAATGATATTATCCACTTGTAACTAGATCGAAACTCCTACTATCCAGTGTTTGTAAAGTTTATCGTCTACACCATAGCACCACTGAAACTGTTCTTGGTTCTTTTTTGAGAATAATTTATTTCTTGTCAGAAACTTTTGTATGTTGAAGCAGAAAAATCTTCACAATGTTGTTATACTATTTCATTCTAATACAAATGGAATATGACACAGTAACAACAATAGTCAGTCTAGTTTTGAAGTAACTCAATTTATGAATATTATTATTCAACTATGTGTTGTTCAATGGCAGCCATTGGCGGCAATTGCAATGCAGTAAGCAATAAACCACGACCATATTCCCAATGTCGTTTTATCATTTGACTATTTCAGACAGTAGCCATACTTTGGCAGACTAGTATTTATACTGAGTGATGATTGAAAGTGAAGTGAAAATTTGGACCGCGGCCAGATTCGAACCAGCGACCACCGGATTTCTGGCCTGATGCTCTACTAACTGAACTACGAGATCCGACTGAACTGCATGTTAAGTCTGTGCGTAAGGATTGAACAATAAGAGTCATTCTGATGAAGATATCTTTCTTCTGAACAAAGGGAAGAGTAGGTTTTGGCTACTTTGTGTTGGTCAATAGATTTTGATGGATAGTTATTTTCCTACAATGTTTCAGTTAATGTTCTTCTTTCGTCTTCTAAAGTATCATCTATGCATAGTCATTGAGTTCTATTCAGTAACCACCTTACTAACGTTCGCTGGTACTGAATTGCACAAAAGCTATGATAGTTCACATATCGCCCTGTCCATGTAGGTTCTCTGTAGATTGTTTTATCTACCCATCCTGCCGCCCTTTAATGTCCAAAAAAGGCAAGCAACTATCATCCTCTTTTATAAATGTCAAGGTTATGCTGTTCTGCACTTCATTCAATCGGTTTGTTTATCATCACACATAATTAGGATATCGTCGATATGAATTGGCTTTCTTAGTCATATTCTCTGCTAAATTTTCATCGGTCATTAGTGAAAGCAAACAAAACTAGTCATAAAGGTCATTCCTGAGGGAAAATTCAAAAAAGGTTAATTGATGGTACCTTGAAGGAATTCAAGACATCTGCTTGATATCCAGTGTTAAAAGTGTTACATCTCAGTCGTAGATTATTCGGAATGTGTTCAAAAGATCTAAGATACTCCTTTCTTCCTGTTTTTTTCAATAACTAAAAGAGATAACGGCGTATGGTTGGGCTATGGATCAGGGGGTTCGAACCGCGCTCCAGCTATCATGGTTTCGGGTGGCAGATGGTACTATTAACCTTCACATGCAATAGGTATGATTCGTTCTTAAGTGGATTTCAATTCAACAAAGGTGCATCCATTTTGTTCAAAACACCCACATATAACTAATTCCCTATCATCAGTAAGTTATGTGATCTTCTTGTATTTTTCTACTTCTGTTTTATAGAATTTAACTGATGGATTCAAAATTCACGATCATCAACGAAATGGAATGGCACAGCTTAGTTATGAAAATTTCCTAACTGCTGCATTCAGTGTAATCAGTTAGTTAGTTGGTTGGTATCACATCTATCATATCCACCTCCTTCGCTTTTACTACAAGGCCGGGGGATAGATAACAATCCTCATAAGGGATCAGCCAAATTCATATCCTTTTTTTTTTTTAAAGAAAAGTTTAAAAGGGAAACAGGTGTTAATGTTTAATGCTTTGCTACTTGGTGTGATTACTTTTTTGTTTCTCAACGAACTGTAAGAGACAGTCTTGTCTGTTTGATTGAACCTCAGTAATTTGTCAATCGAACTTTGATTATGAGTATTGTGAGTTTTTATTTTATACATACACAGTTTATCTCTGCTATTGCACCTTTATACATATTTTTTTTGTTGATAAACAATGACAAATACAGGTGAACGTTTGTTTTACTTTTGAAATCATTGTGTACGCACGTGAAGTTGTGGCTGTATAGGTTTAGGGGCAGAAATTCGAACATCGCTCAAACTACTGAGGTTTTGATAGCCAAGTAGTGTCATTAGGCATCGTATACAATAGGCATGTTGTTTGTTCATTGCCTACTGTACGAATATGTGCACAAGGTTACTGGGGTGGACTTTGATTCGATTTGTACACCCATTTCATATGGATTTGTGCATATTCTTGTCCTTCAAACTCTTGAGGTCTATTCAAGAATTACTTTTTTCTCCAACAGAATTTATTCTTTTGTTCAGTTGTGTAGGTATTCAGCGACGAGTAATACAAGTTCACTTCACTTGGTGTCGACATATGAATGCATATAGTTCACAGCGTAGTAGATCAGAGTGTAGAAGGATGATGGTTTGAGAGACAATTCAGTTGATGTCAACTCATTTTCACAGCTCTACATTATTGAATCTATACTTAAAATGATGAAATGTTCCAGACAAGTTTCTGATCAAATATCAAGCCTAATTCAGAGGTGTATGTAGAGAATAAAATGATATTACTTCACACAAGATATGATCTCACCAGTTTTTTTCTATAAAATGCAATGAATGGTAGGATTTGGTATCTCTCATGTAGTAAAATGTAAACAGAGGTGTAGAATACCTGATTAGGGCCACAGTAAACAGAGTGTTTCTTTTGAATACACAAGTGAAGCTGAGAATCACTGAAGCTTCCGCTTTACATCAGTGTCTACTCCTCACCCCCTTTTGAACGAGCTAGAGATAGTTTTTAGCTCACCATTCAGTAACCAGGTTGGTTATGTTTGCGAGTGCATTTTTAAGTGGCCACTACCAACCTTTATTATAATGCAATCTAAGTGTGTTTCATTTACCAGGTTTTTAATTGGAACATCGTGTAAGCTATAAGAGTCAGTCACTGAGTTAGTCCATCAACCAGTATATCGATATATCTGTGTCTGGCATTGACTGGAGTTTGTCAGCAGCCGTCGGTCCCAGTTTGGACTGTTGTATCACTGATCAATAACCACACTTCCAGAGGTAGAGATGAAAAATCGAATCTTCTAATAATATGTGACTTTCTCTATCAGTCAGTTTTATTTACAACAGGTTTCATAAAGCCACCTATACTCTTCGAGTGAGCATTGTATATTTCCATGTATACATTATTTGAAATTGGTTCGATGAATTTGTAATAAGAAGACAGAGGCTATCTGGACAATGTACGCGATACATTTCGAATGATCTGCTCACACATTTACCTGTCAAGGTGTTTTTATATGAATTTGAAAATAGGTTGGTTAGGTAAGACGAATAAATTAAGATAAGGTCTGAAAAATATCTCAACGTTGAGAACTGATCAGTGTTCTGTGCCAATGAAGTATAGTCTCATCACGCTACTGAATAACGTGGAATCAAACAGCATTAGATTAAGAAGAAGGCTAAATTCAGTTATTTAGAGAACAACATTCACGCACTGGGAGGCAGGTACATCCGCCTGACGAGTCTTAAGTGGCAAGAAACGACAGTCCTGAATTCCAGTGCTAACCAACACCCATCAATAATGTCGAGACTGAAAAATACTGGCAATAATGAGGTATTCGTATAGGAGCACATATGACAATCGATCCAGTCCAATCAAAAAGGGAAGTGCACAAGCTATCAAATCAAAAAACATAATCTGCAGCCAAACACGATGCCGTAGGGAAAACGAAGCCCATACGTCAAAATAAACTTCATCACAACACAACATGCGTGTGGCAACGCGTACACTGGGAGGAATAATCGAACTATGAAGTCGAGGTTGATGGAGCCCCCAAATTCTCTGGTACGCGTTCATAGCTTCTTCCGGAGATGTCTTATCCACGTGACCGGGGTATTTTAACAGATTTGGAAGGGTGCAAGCGCATGTCCTGAACTGGTGGATACTGAGGGTCCACCCAGGGAAGTTTGGAAACACTAATTCGAGACCAGTGGTGCTCATCGACTCCAGATTCCAGATGAAACGAATGCGTATTCCGGTTACCAATAACCATTGGAATGTTGCTCCATTGTTTGCGGACTACACTTTAATTCAAAGGCTTTGGGATTCGTCCTCTAAGACAACCACCTGCTTCGATCTAGGCACCCGAGCAGTATCCCACTCCTTATACATATGTGGTACATTTATTGGTGCTGTTTCTGTACCATGTTTGTATTCTACTAATAATCATAGCGGAACATATCCCGTAACGGCTAGAAAAACAATTACATTCAAATAATCTGATAAATAAACGAGTCATCGTCTATAGGTAAACACACTACAGAAATAGAACCCAGGATTGACTCCGAAATAGCCTTTAAACCATTATGTCAGGACCGTATATGTAAGTGCTTTGAAGCCTTAGCCATACGAAAGTTCAACCCGCCTCTGTGTATTCAAAAACAATTTGTCCTTACCTCAAACCTTCCTTAGTGATCCTTGAATCAAGGGAGGTATCATTCCTCCTTACTATCCTTACATTTTTCAAGTTTTGTGTGGTCTGAATTTATTGACCTCATCCCACGCAATTTTCAGCTTTCATAAATTGCCCATGAGTGACTTGCTTCGAAAAGGAATCCCCGAAGTTCTAATGGGAAGTCGTGACGGGTGAGTTCAACCACATTGCGTAGGGGGGGCAGCTATTCAACGATGACATTGGATGAGGGTTGGGGCATATTATGAAATGACAGAAGTAGAAAATGTGGCCTACAGAATGCCGACCAAGTGAATCAACGGTAACGTGCTGGGCGCAAAACCTGAAGGTGATTGGTTTTATCTGTGCCTGGCTGGGGTCATGAGTGTTCATCATTGCGAAGTCTCACACAAGGACGAAACAGCTGTCCGATGCTACCGTGTTTCCAATGTTTCTCCAACTGGTATCAATCCATGGTAAATATTAATCTAAAAACCAATAGATTCAATAGCAACGGTATGAAAACAGCCATGATGGGTTGTTTTAAAGTCGTAGACGAAACATCAGGTAAAAGCTATACAAAAATAGAGGTAAACAGCAGTTAGCTGGTGCGCGGATAGGCTTCGCGAGTATCCAATTAGCAGCAGTATAGGGATGGAGACAATACGTAACAATTACGACTTTTACTCCCTAAATGACTTTTGAATTCACTTCACTGTGTAGTGTTTCTCTGTTTAGTTGAGACTAGGTAGGGTCGACCGGTCTTTTAAAATACTCGTATGCGTAATCATGTATTGTTCACACTGTCTACCAGGTGGAGAACAGCCCTATTCATTGCTGCCAACTGGTGAACGACTGAAAACGAATATGCTGCGCTGAAACTGAGACGATAGATATTAAGAGATGGTAATACAGTGGAGAGATTAGGATCCAGAAGTGATAAAATGGCCACTGGTGGCTATTAAGTTGCTCCATTGTCTTACTGGCTAGTCACCGAGTCGAAGGCCTCGTATATGACTCCTGATACAGTATGCATGCAAATATCATCAGCTTTGATGGCCACAGAAAGTAATTGCAACCGCAATCGACTATTTTTCAGCATTCTTTTATAACTACAAGACGATGATAAATCGATTTTCTTGATTTCAAATAAACCAATCGGAAGTATGTTTCCCACACACTGAATAATTCTGGTTAGTCATCGTCTATATTGGCTTGGCGCGTTACGAAAGGCATTTCCAACAAACTACAGATATTCATCAACAACTGCCTACGCTCATTACTGAAGATCATATGGCCAGAATACTAAGAATAAGCAACAAGGAACTCTGGCTATTTGGCAACGAACCAACCAACAACCTATCACTCAACAAATATGCAGAAGGAAGTGTAGATGGATTGGGCGTACACTGAGAAGGCCGATTAAGGACATCATGCGCAGGCCAGGCAGTCGAGAGGAATACAAATGGGAAACGACTAGTTGGACATCGGAGGCGAGGGTGACATGGAGGAGATGATGTGAAGGAGAAACGAAAGCTTGTGGACAGTGATGGGGCGAGGCTCAAAAGATTGCAGAGAACAGAGTGTGATTGAGACGTGCTACTGAAGCCCTGCGTCCCACTAGGAACCCAAGGGAATAATAATAACAGTAATAATCAGGATTCCAATGGAGACGATTATTATAATATTATTTGTCCTTTGGGTTCCTAGTGGAACGTAGGGCTTCAGTAGCACGTCTCAATCACACTCTGTTCTCTGCAATCTTTTGAGCCTCGCCCCATCACTGTCCACAAGCTTTCGTTTCTCCTTCACATCATCTCCTCCATGTCACCCTCGCCTCCGATGTCCAACTAGTCGTTTCCCATTTGTATTCCTCTCGACTGCCTGGCCTGCGCATGATGTCCTTAATCGGCCTTCTCAGTGTACGCCCAATCCATCTACACTTCCTTCTGCATATTTGTTGAGTGATAGGTTGTTGGTTGGTTCGTTGCCAAATAGCCAGAGTTCCTTGTTGCTTATTCTTAGTATTCTGGCCATATGATCTTCAGTAATGAGCGTAGGCAGTTGTTGATGAATATCTGTAGTTTGTTGGAAATGCCTTTCGTAACGCTTCAAGTATCTGAACCATATAGCAGCACTAACTTGACTGAATTGGTGTTGAAAGTCAGGATGTTGTTCTTTATGCTGAGTGCAGAAGGTCTCCACACAGATTTAAGATTAGTGAAAGCCTGTCTTGCTTTTCCGATCCTGGCTTTGACATCCTCGTCTGTGCCTGTGCCGCCTGTAGTTGAAACGATGCTGCCTAGGCAGGTAGGTGAAAGAGACTACTTTCTTCAGATTTCTCCCGTTGACGGTTATTGGTGCCTGTTGTTGATATTGTAATTATTGTTGGTTGGGTATCTTCATCACCTCTGTTTTTCATCTACATTCACTTGAAGTCCCGTCTTCTCTGCTCTGCTTCTTCTACTAACTTGTTGGTTTTCGCCTGTAGATCTTCGAGTTTGTGCTACAAGACATCAAACACAAGTCATGTGCGAAATCCAAATCTCCTAGGCTCTTTTCATCGGTCCAATCAGCGTATGTCTCTCTTCTCGCTCCTCACGGTTCGCTGCATGATCCTGTCGACCATAATCAGGAAGATCATTGGTGATAGTAGGCAGCCTTGTCTTACTGGGAATCCTGATTACTCCCCCGTTACAATACACATTACTTTCTAAGTATATGTGGTTACAAGGTGGTACTCATCACGAACTGACACCAATTAGGGAATCATTGACCACCCAAGAGCACTACAAATTGTTTCATGCTAGTATGGGACTCTTCAGCAGTACATATCCATGATCTTATCACGGATAGAACCCACTACCTTTGGGTCTCGTAGACAGTCTGGGTCCAATGTTTTGCTTCCTTGACTATTTGATTTATCTCAACCAGATTTCTTAATGACTGACTATCTGACTTATACCTGTAAAAGTATAAATTAGATTAATTAGTTACCGTATGCTTTAATTGTCTAGATAACACTATTCCATTCAGATCTCAGTATCCTAAACAAAGAATTAACTGAAGATAATAAAAGTCTACTGATGGTAATTCACTTTTTTTAATGCGTATTCCATATTTAAACAGAAATTTGTTTAAAATCATCAATATTTTCAATGTTCAATAAATGCGTTGGCCTATTTATTATTATTTAAGACAAAACCACATTCTATGTTAAAGCATATTCTGTCTATGGAAATACATACATTTCAGTAGTATTGATACACTCATTCCTATTGTTTGTTAAATTAAAAAAAAAACGCAACTGACTACTATTTAGCTTCTCTAACCAATATACAAATAAGATTTTCATCCTAAGCTTCATATAGTCGTAACTTCTATTGATTTTCTATTAACATTTATACAGTTAATTAATGTCTGTTGTGTGTGTGTGTGTGTCTAAGAAAGCTGAACTTATCTAGAAGAATTATTGATTTTTCGTTTGTAGTAAATCTTTAAAAATAACTTTTAATTTGCTAAATAAAGAAGGAATTTGCAGGTTGAAGCATAAATTAGATTTTAGTGTTATTGCGTGTATTACACTGTCTTTGATTGGACCGAATTGATAAGTCTCTGTTGGCATATGGGCTCGTATGCGGATGCCTCGAAATTGCCTGTCTTTTTAACAATGTATAGTAATGATGGGTAGTGGCTAGCAGTGGAATCCAGGATGCGCATTTCGTCCTATTTGGGACTCGTCAGCTGGATGTACCTGCCTCCGAGTGAGTGATGTTGTTCCCATCAGGACTAGGACTGGGGAGCGATCGCTTCAAACGCCAAAGCGTAATCCACTACACCACCGAGCCACGATGACCACTTCTTGTGTGACGGGTATAGGTTTAGTGTTATTGCTTACATTACACCATCGTTGATTGGACCGAATTGATCAGTCTCTGTTAGCATATGGGCTCCTATGCGCATCCTGGATTCCACTTCTAGCCACTACCCATCATTACTATACATTGTTAAAAAGACAAGCATCCGCATAGGAGTCCATATGTCAACAGAGACTGGTCAATTCGATCCAATCAACGATGGTGTAATATAAGCAATAACACTAAACCTATACCCGTCACACAAGAAGTGGTCATCGTGGCTCGGTGGTGTAGTGGATTACGCTTTGGCGTTTGAAGCGATCGCTCCCGAGTCCAGGTCCTGATGGGAACAACATCACTCACTCGGAGGCAGGTACATCCAGCTGACGAGTCTCAAATAGGACGAAATGCGCATCTCGGATTCCACCGCTAGCCACTACCCATCATTACTGTAAATCAGATCTTGCCTAAATAAATATTGGAAATAATTACACACTCAGACAAAAATGTAACAGGAATACAACATAGATGTTTCAACGGTCAAGTGATCTTCAGAAAAAAATACTATTTTACTTTGGTATTCATCGTGGAGTGACATCAGTTTGAGAACCATTGAAAAACTGAGAGCATTGGACCACTGTTTCATCCTAGTATGGGGCTCCTCAGTAGTGCACATTCATGGCTTCGTTTGGGGTCGAACGCAGTACCTCAAGATACCAAGGTATGTTGCCATTGCGTCACAATCCAATGCTCCACATTTTCCCTCTTCTGTTAGTTTGCGATATAGCGTAACCTTAATTCAATAACACCGCTGAGTATTTCTGATGAATTTTATTAGGATCAAGTTAGAAATAACGTTCTTCACAAAGTGACAACAGTTAAGGAATTTTAGGTTGGAATTCATCACTGACTGACATTAATCGGGGTATAATTGGAAACAGTTGCTTCAGCTTAGCATGGGACTGCTCAGAAATGCGTAATCACCACCGTGCCCCACCGGGGATCGAACCCACGACCTTCAGGTTTTGTTGCCAGCACATTACTTTTGAGCCACTGGTTCATTATCCAGTGGTCCACATTTTTAATGTCTGCCAATTCATGATATCCATGATGAATTCCAACCTAAAATAAACTAATGAATCTCTACAAACCTCCAAATAGATTTAATCTAACGCTAATTGGTGAATAGCTTCGACAGGGGTTGTGACCAGTGGAGTCAAACATGAGGACAGTTACTCAGCGACGACATTGGATGTAGGTTGCGCTAGGTCATGAACTGACAAAAGTGGGAAATGTGGATCAATGAATTCCGTTCCAGTCGCTGACTCGGTGGTAACGTGCTGGCCACGGAACCCAATGATCATGGGTTAGATCTCTGGCGACGTGGGGTCATGAGTGCACACCCCTCAGGAGTCCCATACAGAGATGAAACAGCTGTTTGGTGCTCCCAGGTCCCCAATGTTCCTCCAACTGATATCGGTCTATGATAAATATCAACCTGGAATCAATAAATGATAAGTCTGCACAAACTCTCAGATAAAATTAAAGGATTGTTGAAAGATAGAAAATCTTAAATAGTAGTTTCGTCTCAACATTTCACACTCAACCTCACGCTGAGTGGATATCACGACCATTGTAGAGTATAATAACCATGCCACTGAGCAAAAACACTTACAACCCGATTTAACTGAGGACACCATCATCTAGTACTAACGGTAGGCAAGTAATCTGACTAAAAACTGATTTGAACTTTCACAGATCATGATTCTCCACTAAAACTTCAGGAAATTTACACCAAAGTTAACCAATTATGAATACTGAAATAATTGAGAACATTTATTTTACTAATACAAGATTTGAAAGAAGTTCCGAGTATGAGAAAAGCTGGATTTAAATGACTGCATAAATTTCAGTAGGACTCGTCCGCTGCATAGTGTACATACTTTATTATAATGGTTGAGTATGTCGATCACTTCACTTACCTCAGAAGTGAGATCGGCCCTGGTGGCTTAGCTGTCGATGAAATCTCTGTACAAAAGGCTTGGCTCGCTTTTGCCAACTTACGCCACCTATGGCGCCGCCAAGATATCCGATTGTCTATTAACGGTCGGGGGTACTGCACAACAGTCCTCTCTGTTCTACTCTGTGGCTGTGAAACATGGCCACTGAAGGTGAAAGACATGAGAAAGCTTCAGATGTTTGACCACCGTTGCCTTCGTAGTATACGCCGTGCTCCGTGGTGTCACCATGTGAGTAATGCAGAAGTCAGGTATAGAGTCTTAGGGAGAAGCCATAACTCAGTTGACGAGGTTATGGACCTTCATCGACTGAGATGGTTGAAGCACGTGTTACGCATGCCTATTCACCGTTTGCCTCGTCACACAATGTTGGCTGGAGTAGGTTCAGGCTGAAAAAAGGCCTGAGGTGGCCAGACTAAAACATGGCACCAATGCATGAAATCACTGACTGTTGGTTTGAGCCATGTGGGATGATGCAGACGGACAGGTTGGGGTCTGCGGGACATAAGAAACCAGCGGTTGGAGACTCTAGGTGACCAAGTGGCTGAGAATCGAAGTCAGTGGCGCAGATGTATCCCCACACACACTATCCTCATCTAACGATACAATACTGAATCTCACCATTTTCTCATTCTTCCTTTCTCTCTTTCCGTACTCTGTATTTCTTTTGACTGCATTTTCTTTTCCTCATCTCCCACTTCACTGCCTTTTTACTTGATGTACCGATATGAGCTGTGGCAACTTGGACCGTCACGCAGTAATGCCTGGTCCTATGTTGATTTGGACTTGGATAGATGGAAAGGAAAACTGAAGTGTACTAACGTAAACATGAAACGTCTTACAGGTTAGATAGTGAGGCAAAAGTAGAAGTGGATGTTTAATTGATACTTGTGATTTCCTGTTGGTTCATGGGGTCAGCAGATGGATTCTTATGCGGATCCCTCTATACTGCTTAAATACTCATTATTTTCGGATGTACTTGTACCTATGTGAGTGATGTTGGTCCCACTGATACCTGAAGCTAGTGATCATCGCTTTGAACATCAAAGCGTTACCCATTGGGTCACTGGGGGCATAATAGCCAATAGAAGTCGAGTAATTCGACCCTGTAAAGCGACGGCAAATTACAAATATCACACAACAAGCCCTACCTACGATAAACTTAAGTTATACAGCACATTTTCTACCATTAGTGTTATTATTATTATTATCAGTAATATTGTATTGGCAGTAGTATTGGACTTGGTCTTTTAAATTTTCATTACATAGTTATCATATTCGACTAATTGGTTTGAAGAGAATACTCTTTCTCACTAATCCAAGACAGATTTTTGTATCATGAAATAACGTTAGCTATAAAATCACTGAATGAACCTAGAGATCCTCATAGATTATTCAGAACAAGAACAATTTGAGCGAACCACTACTTTCAATAACTTCTTCTTCAGGCTCTGCAGTTATAAATCCATGAGAATACGTTAAATACAATAGCCTGAATAAGGCATGATGTTGAAATTGTCATTGTTATGGGTGAATACGCATCAAATGAAATGCAGTTTTGGAATGGTAGTCAGTTTACTGTGTTAGCTGGGCAATCAAATTTATATGGACGGAACAATTACAGGGCAAGGAGACACAATCTAGAATCAAGTACTCAGTTATTTACATTTACGGAGGGTATGAATGTGTGTATGTTTGTTCACTAAGGGTCAAATAATAACTATGTAGCGATGACTTATATTCAGGTAGGATGAAAATCATGTGAATAACATAAAGAAATAAAGAATAGTAATTTAGTTGGTTGTGGTTAGCAGAAGAATCCAGGACGCTCGTTTCGCCCTATTTGGGACTTGTCAGCTGGATGTACTTGTACCCCAGTGAGTGATGCTTTTCCCACTGAGACTGGAACCTCGTACCCATTGCTTCAAACACCAATAGAGGCCGAACAATTCAATACAGTAAAACAAAGGAGAATTACAAGCTGGTTCGGAAATTAAGAACCAGTGTGAAGCATTACGTCACGGTTGAAAATGACTGCCGGTAGCGAACAACAAAAGGGTATAAATCATGAGAAAAATGAATGTTTATCAATTTATTAACAATATAGAAGAAAGAGGTGAAGGGTTACAATGTACAATTTGCGTTGATCTCTATGGCTTCGGCTGTGGATAAGATGCGAATTCGTGCACCTTTAGGGAGATTACAAGGGACATAGAAGAGGCGTGACCTACCTTGATCTGATGTCTGGTATCGACTAGATGTAAGAGGATTGCAATGTTGATGCTTTTTGTCATTCCTTTCCCTAACCAAGATGGTACATGTTCACAAGGGCACGTGGAAAGAGCGCTTTGAGTACGGCCTGTGTAACTTAACTTCACAGGAGCAGTTGAACTTATAAATGTAGAGCCCGAAGAAGAAGAAGTTATTGGAAACAACCGTTCACTCAAATCTGAACTAATCAGATTACGGTTTGAGACTCTTCAGCAGCATGCGTCTGTCACCCTGAGCTCATTATTGTCTTTCTCTCCAACTAAAGCATATTCGTGGGACATATGAAACAGATGTGAAACTTCTGGGATTATTTGTTCCAAAGGAATAAGCCTACTTTTTTTGATATTTTGACTTTTATACCAATATCATCGACCGAATCGAATTTACTAGGCATTAATGGCACTTAAGCTGCTGTTCGGATACCCCGATGTTTCTGATCATCTCGATCCAGTCAACGAAAATTATTTACAAGCTATAATATCAAAGCTATATACTATACCTGGCGTATGAGGAGTGGTTATTGTGACTAACAAACCAAGTGGATAACGCTCTGGGGTACAAATTGTCATATGTTTATGCAGTGAATGAAAAAAAATCAGGCTACATTGTTTATGCATGCACATAAAATATGATGTGACTAAATGTTGTCGTCGTTACTTATTAGACAATGATTTCAAGGTGAAGAGTTGAATGTATATGCACATATGAATTGGTGTGGAAATATGTGAAAAATATTATGGATGATTAATTCATTTTAGTTATGACTGCTATGTGCAACGTGTTGTTTGGGTAAACTATCCAACTTGGTTGGACTCTTCTTTTCAATGAATCATTTTCAAAACCTGTACAATCTCCATCACAGTTACAATAAAACACATACACCAGTAACCGATACGTCCATACAAAGTCACCAGAAACGATCAGTAAAATCACAAGATGATAACGGCTAGAAGGTCAACTCAAGGTCACCAAAAGTCACCCGATAGAATTACAGTAAAAGAACAAATAATGATTAACTTCGGACACGAACAGTTCATTAAACCATCGTGTCTCCGAGTGGCTGTCGGACGTCCTTCAAGCAGTCAGAAAACAGTTAAATGCGCATGGCTTATAGATTTCCTTCGACTTTTCAGACCTAATTAATAATGTCAATGTATTTGGTAAGCGGATGATTACTCTAGATGTGGTTTCACTCCCCACCAATGTCTTACTAACAGAAGCTATCTGTTTTCTATGTGATTTCATCAAAAATATCAGCTTTCATATCGGTATCCCAAACGTTTACTTCCAAGATGTACTTTCAAAGCAAAGTGCAAATCCAACAATGAGCTATATAGACAAAAGGATGGAGTCGCTGTAGGGTCACCATTTGGACCGTTGTTGGTTGATTGCTTTAGGGTGAACCTAGGGAGTGTTAAGCTGAATTCCACACTTGATAATTTCTGCCGATATAAAAGATATATGGATGATATATTCATCATATGTGATCAAAATACAGATGCTGCGACAGTACTTAAAAATTTCAGTGATTGTCACATATCGACCAACTTCACGTCAGAATTCGAAGAGAACTCAGAATTCCATTGAAATGGAGACGAGACGGTTCTCTTCAGATATCGATTTGTAGGATGCCTGTATGGAATAGTCAGTACCTGAATTTCCATAGCTGGGTGTTTCTTAGCAGAAAAAGGAATCTCATCCATTCTTTATCTTCAAGAATCAGAAAAATCTGCACGAGTGATGCTATCGGCGATGAACTAGACAAACTACGGAAGATCCTCATGCATACTGGATACGCACCCAGATTTATTGAGAACTTGAAATTAAAATGAAATACCGAGCAAGCACTCACAGTTTCAAAGAAGACCTTGTTTATGAACTTTGGTTTCAACAGTGATACGTCAGCAGAGATCCTGAGAAATTGACCGTCCAGATCACTGAAGAAGACATTCTTCTCTGTAAAGCTACAGATCAACTTCTCTAGTCAACAACTAATTCCGAAGTGTGTTAAGGACGACTTGCCTCTCTGAGCCACTTCAGTGTGTGTCTACAAATTTATTTGCTCCTGTGGAGCTAGTTATACAGGCCACATAAAACGAACACTTTCCAAACGTAACTCTGAGCACTACCCTTCATGATTGTCGAGGGGAGAATGCAAATCAATTAACAGTTTAATTCTTGAGCACTTTTTCAGCTCTGGACAAATAGCTAGACCAGATTCCTCCTTCGGTGTCATTTGCGTGTCAGATGGAATAGTTCAAAAGGAGTAAGTCTTTAACAGTTGTGCAGAGCGAAAGCGTTGGCAATTCATCAAGTTGAACCCCATTTCTGCGCGCAAAAGAAGTGTGTCCAATCTTTCACCTTACCATAATCTTAACACTTTCACATTCTTCGATTTCATTATAATTAGTTAGTCTATTACTATTGCCTTCATTATGACCCTCCTTACGTCTGTCTATCAACCAGGTGGACGCTCAGTCCTTGGATTTTTCATGTACCAACACTTTCCACCCTGAATAAAATGTCTTCGGGCGGCTACGACCTAAGAAAAATTAGAGATTTAATACAGCATCCATCTCCGCCATCCTGGAGAAGACTAATCGTCTCACTGATAAAGACACAAACAGGCGCTGTTTGCCCTTAGATTCACCACAGGTTATGGATGTGGAGTCATCGGGCATTCCTTCCTCAAGACTTAATGAGGTGCTCACATTGCCTACCGAGTGTTTCAAGTCTGCATGCATTGCCTGAAACTTTCCATTTCTGCTGGGTGAATAAGGCAACGTTCTAAGACTTTTACTTGCATACGAGACAAAGCAGCAGGTGCCTCATTTTTGTTTCCTTTGATATACCTTATGCCCGAAGTGAATTGTGATATAAATTCTTATTTCTCGCGGCGAGAAGTTGTCATGTTTTGCATCAATTGCTTTTGTGAGAGGCTAATGGTCTGTAAATACTGTTAAAATGTACCCTTCGAGCATGTACCTGAAACACTTGATAGCTAAGTAAATCGCCAGTAACTCTCTACCGAATGTATTGCGTCGCGACTGAGAAGCATTAAGCCGTTTCGAGAAGAAAGATAATGGTTCCCATTGACCATGGACAAACTGTCTTAGCACTGCACCTGCTGCAACATTTGAAGCGTCTGTCACGGTCGCTAGTGGTGCCTCTGAAACACAACGGGAGGGAAGAGTTTCGGAACTTAGGGCAAGCCTGAGTTTTTCAAAAGCATCATAGGCCTCCTGGGCCATGTGAAACTCTTTAGCTAGTCCTTGGAACAAAGCTGTCAGCGGCCGGGCCACTTTAAAGCAGCTAGGTATGGAACGTTTATAGAAATTTATTAAACCGAGAAATATTCGGAGCTTTCGAAACGAGTCTGGAATAGGATATTCTCTAATTGCGCTTGCTTCTCGTGGAACCGGTTTAGCACCGTCAGCATTAACAATGTGACCCAAAAACTGGTGATTCTTTGCCAAATTCGCACTTTCGTGGGTTGATTGTAATGCCATATTCACGCAGTCGTTAGAAAAGCGCCCTTAGAAGCTGCAGGCGTTCTCTTTCAGATGTGCTACCCACTAGTAGTTCGTCTATGCACGCACCAACGAAAGGTAAGCCGTGAAGTGCCTGGTTTATGAATCACTGGAAGGCTTGAGCAGCATTTGTCCAACCAAACGGCATACGAATAAATTCGACTAGTCCGAAAAGAGTAATGATCACCGCCATAGGAATATCACTGGGTTCTACGGGAAAATGGTAGTAAGCCCTCACGAGGTCAACCTTAGAAAAATATTTACCTTTGTCATAGAGTTCACTAAACCATGTGAGTGAGGAATTGGATACTCATCACGGACCCTACGCTTACTCAACGTTCAATAGTCACCACAAAGCCATGTTTCACCCGAGGTTTTTTCAGAAACTATTTGCAGGGGTGATGAATATCGGCTCTCGGAAGGGCACATAATTCCAGACTTTAGAAGTCTGTCAAATTCCTGTTTGGCCACCTGCAGCTTTTTAGGGTCTAACCGTCGATATTTTGATGAGACTGGAGGACATTTTGCAAGAATATAGCGTGACATTGTATGTTTCGGGCGAGGATTTTGCTTGATCCCGGATATTACGACGGAAAGCCAAATATCCACTTTTCCCAAGCCATCATAAAAATGTAGCAAGTTTGTTTGAGTGCATCAAGTGGAAGTCCGGGAACGTTGGTTTCCACCTCCACCGGTCGCAACTACCCTGAGGCTAGTGAGTACGACATGTTCCTGTTCACTTAAGTAATGAATCCCAGGTGTTGATGATCATAAAGTTGTAGTTCGGAGAACACTATTCGTTTCTCTACAATGTACCTCGCCGGAGTGAACGGAGTGGCGATATTCAACAACCAGTAGTTTCGGCAGGGGTTTATTCTTTTAGGAATTTAACTTCGTTTATAATCGGGGCAACATTCAAATCTGAAGGGGTCGCCCCCAACTAAAAGAGGGGACAAAACAGCAGGCAGAGAAAAGAAGACAGAGACCCGACAAGGAGTCTGTTTTCATTATGCAAGTTCCTCAGTACCTTAACTTTCCTCACTATGCTTAATTATGAGAGCTTTTTATCGGTTCATGGAAAAATTCAAAGCAGATGTAGTAGAAGTCTCATTTAAACCTTAAGAGGGACTTATATATAGGGTGTCATTGAGGGTAATGATGGCACGCCCAGCAAGCCGATAAGTGGCCGGATGACGAGAACCTAACTGGTAACCGACCAAACTTAGAGGTTAATTTGGAGGCCTTCCCTTCAGTAGGAGGTCTGTTTCAAATCTGAAAGGGTTTCGCGGTCAAAAGACAACGGTGCCAAAATCCATCAGCGTCATAAAAATGAGCTGAAGTGGGTCTTAATATGTTTTGGCTGCTGCGGAATTGTAGACAGACTACTTAGGTGAGGCACGCGTTTAAAAATGTTTAAATACTGAAGGCGTCCAAACCCTTTCGTCTAATTCCGGGAAGTTGCCTTCTTCCTTTGATATCGTAGAGATCGCTTGCCGCTCGGGATATTTGTTTGCCTGTGAAGGCGGTTGAGGCCTTGTACTCAGACGTGCCTGTGTTAACTGCTTTAATACCCGCAAGTTGAACATTATATTTTTAACCGTGACGAATCCCTTCTCCACAAGATATTTGATTGGTGATCTTTCGCCGTGGGATGTCTTGGGGTCCTGTGTGTTTGTCATGTGACGGAACCTCCTAGTGGTCTGGCATTGTATGATCTCCCCTAAGGCAAGCAGTTGCTCTGCTTCACTTTGAAATGTATTCAAATTCCTATTGCTCATCCTCAAATTGGGAAAGGGAATAAGCTTGTGGCGAGCGATAAAATGTTGACTTACAAGATGGGAATGTTTACTAAAACTTGTACTCCTAGTACCTCCAGTGCTATACAGTGTGCGGGTTACTCTCTCCAAAAATAGGATATAAGAAAGCCAGACTAATACGCATCAGCGATTTGGATGGTCATCTAAGACTTTGGTACTGTTGTAAGCGATCGTTAGGCAAAAAGAAGAGGTTTCAGAGATATCACTATTGTGTTTGACAGTGCCACGAACTGCTAGACCACTGTTGCGTCCTAAAATGGTGTAGGCTGATTGGGTTCTGGTTCTGGTGTCTTGCTTATGATCTGTCCTTGATGGGACCGGGCTGATCGAGCAATATAAGCCTATAGGCTCCTGTGGGATGCCTTGATATCGCCAGTAACTTTATTTGATAGAGATTACGAATGGTGGTCAGTGGAAGAGTCCGGGTAACACTTTCCTGCTCACCCTAGGCTCAGTAGTTACATGCTCCTGCTAATCGCAGTGATCCCTGGTTTCGAGTCTTAGTGAGGATAACACTCAGTGGGGCTGCTACCCCCATCAAATAAGTCTCAGTAGGACAAAACGCACACCCTGGATCCCACTGCTACCGGCTATCAGTGATTGCTGTCGAACTCTAGCTCTGCTGTTCAGGCGCTTGATAAGCGATTGCCAACTCAACTTTCGCAAAGTTGGTGTCTATATGAAGGATAAGAAGGCAAATCCTGGTGCCATCAACACTCTGTGGGTTGCAGTTAAAAGTGGGAATCAGGCGCCCGGCAGATTTTCCGCTACGTCATATCCTGCTTCAGAAGCCAAGAGAGCGTGAAGCCAGTCAGGAGCGCTTGTCGGAGCACCTGACAAGGAAGTCACAAAAGAAAGCAGTCATGCCGTCTAAAATAGTTTGCATCAACTTCAATGGTATGCAGATTTCCTCCCAATGCCCTACCAAAAACGTTGGTGGTTGCGAAGAAAATATGGTGATGATTTACCTGCTGGGGGAGGGGTTGCACTGAAAGTAAATCCAACAACATGGCAATGCTAACAACCTGAAAGGTGGTGCCCATGGTCAAATGTCACGGCTTCTGACAAGGTTAACATCATGGTTGATGGTGAGGAGATAGCTAAGGTGTACCTGGAAGTAACTTTGATTTCATTTTGGGAAAACCCCTGCACTTTTGGGAAGTGGTCCTAATGTTCCGTTGACTGGTATTAGACTGATTTAGTGACTGGACCTGGTAGGATTGACCTGTATCCACATTATCTCTGTACTGAGCTTAAAATAATTTCGCGTGAAAATGTGCCACATAGCACTGTTCACCACGGAAACCATGGGGATCATTTCAGAATACGCTGCAAAATGACTGCACCCTGCAGTTGTAACGTTTCGACAGGCCTAAACAGACGGTAAACCTTAATTAAAGTTTCCAAGTAACCTCATAAATCTTGCCTAGTTTACTAGTTCAATAATTACTAGCCGGTTTTAAGCCCCTATAAAGAGGGAAGGTTGGGCATAGGGCTAGCAATTCAACCCCGGAAAACCAATCCAATCGCTAGAGAAACTTCAAAGCACAGACAAAATATAAAACATGAAATCAGACTTGCTCCTCACTGGAATCGCAAAGGCGAAATGACGTCAGGTAGTGAAAGCCTTCGGGAAGCCGATTGGCCGGGACGGCGTGTCTTCTGTCGGTGAAGACGAAAGTTAAAGTGGTGACGCGAAATGTCCCCGCAATAGTTTCGGCTGGCTGGCAAGGCTGCCAAGATTACAAAAAAGTAGACAACGCAGGAAGAAAACTCATCATGAGATCAGAGGCACTGGGTGAAATGAATGAGAGTGGTGAACAGTTTACAGATTTCTGCGCACTTAATGATTTGTTGATTGGGGGCAGTGTGTAAAAGCACAAAGTTATACTCAAGGCCACATGGAGCTAATTTCACCAGATACCAAGACACACTAAAAATCAGATCGAGTTCATCTCAGTCTGAAGAAAGTGGAGACGTGGCCTAATGGACACAAGACCAGATTAAGAAGGAGGGCAGATGTAGGTGGTGTTCACCACTCACTATCTAGTGCACGAAGTCTACTCTCAAAATCAAGTTGAAAGCCTTGAAAGAAGTTAGCGATGATAGACAACAGTTCAAGTTCAACACCTGGAACAGAAAGTGAAGGACGAAGCTATGAAGGACATCTTCACGTCAGCCAGCCACCAGGACAAAATGTGAGACATTGAGCAACATCCCCGAGGAAAACTGTGTGGAAGAACACTGGAACTCTTTGAAAGAGACGTGAAAGGAAACTCGCATAGCCGTGTTGGAAGGGAAGAAGGAGGGTCAAGACAAAGAATGGGTCTCAATAGACACATGGAAGCTTGTAGAGGAGGGGGAGGAAGATGCAGATGGTGGAGCAGAAGATGAAGTAGTGCAGTGCAGCGTGGTGCACGGATGAACAACGGAAAGGGGAACTGAACACGGGCTATAAAACACTACACTGGACGAAGAAGTGAAGAAGAGTGTGCGCAAAGATGGAAGACACTTCTATGACACACGAGGGTAACAGAACACGCTGCAGGTAGGAGAGGCCTGACAACATTATATCACATCTGGGAAAAGATTAACACAGATGGAACCAATGAGAGAGAATGAAGGAAACTTAGCTGCCACAAAAGAGAGGAAACAAAGGAAACGAAACGATGGACTGACCACTTCATAAAACTCTTGAATCGACAGCTGCTACCACTCGTCCATAAATACCACCAGCAACTGCAGAATTACCAGTGAACACGAGCCCTCCGAAGGGGGTAGAAGGGAAGTCCTGCACGTCACAAGGTTGCTGAAATCCTGGGGAGCAGCAGGACCATATGGAATTCCTCTGGAATTACTGAAAGCAGACGCAGAGACAACAGTGGACGTGCTCACACCACTATTGTAAAAGGTTTTAAATGAAGGAAGGAAGGAAAGGTAAATGCCGATTTATCGACAGAAGAGCTACGAGAAAGAGAACTGATGCGGAATCATGCTGCTCTCCGCTTCCAGCAAAGTATTAGGCATGGTCATCCTGCAGAGACTAAAATATACTCTGAATTCAGGGTTACCACCTGAACAGGCTGGCTGGCTGGTTGGCTTCAGTAAGAACAAATCATGTGGGGGTCAAACTGCAACACCACGCCACGCATCATCACAGAACAGAGCACAGAATGAGAGTCAACTCAGACTTAACTTCATCGATTTTAGAAAGGCGTTCGACATCGTCGACCGAGAAGTGATTTGACAGGCAGCTGCCTCAGCACTACCGTTTTAGTGTCACAAACTTTTACAGGGCTCACTGAAGGGCAGCTATACGCTGAATGATGATGCCGCATGTCAAGTGATCCACAATGGTAAGCTCAGTGATGCCTTTGAAGTGAAGACTGTAAGGAGTAGGACAAGGCTGCCGCCTACAGTCACCGTTCATCTTCCTGGTTGTGGTCGACTGGACTGAACTGGATCATGCAAGGTGTGAGGAGCCGTAAGAAGATGCCTTATGTCCCACAAAATCGAGGATCTAAAGGCGGAAACTAACAAGTTGGCAGAAAAGGCGGGGCAAAGTAGCGAAGACGGGACTTCCTTCGGGTGGACGTGGAGAAGACGCACGTGATGAAGATGCCCAGCCAACATTAGCAACAAGCACCAATCACCACTAACAAGAAAGATCTAAACGAAGTTGTCTCTTTCACCCACCCATCCAGTCAGGCAGCATCGTTTCAACTACAGGCGACAGGGGCACAGCCCAACAAATATTCGGAAGAAAAAAGATGAGATGGATTGGACCGAACATAGACGGAGAAGACCGACTGCGGACATCATTCGTTAGGCCAAGCCGTCGAGTGGAAGCCGAAGGGGAAAGTACGAGTCGGGCTTCCGAGGCGGGGATGACATGGAGATGGTGTGGGGAAGAAATGAAAGCTTGTGAGCAGTGGTGGAACCGGGTTGAACGGACTTTGGGTAAAGTGGAGACGTACTACTGGAGCCCTCTGTTCCACTAGGAACCCAAAGGACAAATAAAAACGGTGACAAATAAGTAACCTCATCATGTGACTCTCCTGATTAGTGTTTCTGAACTTGCAGGGTGCTGACAGATAGATACTGGGGCAACTTGGAGCCGTAGGCCGCTAAACCTGTGTTACGTTAGTGTTTTGTTGGCTGTTTACATCACAACCCTCTGGAACTAAAGCTATCGAAGAGCTTGGGTAATCGATGCAAAGCATCGTTTGGGTTTTGCGAAGTAAACTCTGTTGAACGCAGCAAATGAAAACGCTTCTCGCCTGTGGAAAATTGGAAAACGATGGAACTGGTAAAAAGATACTGCGTATGTGGCAACGAACATCCTACTATAGATCTGCAGTGGAAAACTGCGAATTCCCAGTCCAAATGCAACAAGAAGTCGGTAGCAGGGTATTCTTAGTGTCCGAGGAATAAGCCAGCCTTCTCCTCGTACCCTTGGAAGGAGTACATTTCGTAAGCGTTTCACAGACATGTTTGTGTATCGAAAAGTTATCACTAAGTGACAAAGGGTTTTGTCGAAACGTTAGATGAACAGAACAAAGTTTGGATGGAAGACCTAGCCTGTTACCTTGTCCTCCCCTCTCGAAAGCTCAGATGGTCCCAGATGCGCTTTGACTGCCTTACAAGACATCGGTGACCAACTGTGAAAAGGATGCACGGAACTACCGCTGCTTTAGTATGAATGTTGGATACCCGTGAATGTGGCGCCAAGAGGTAGCGAAAGTCAACTACCAAGTAGTAGATATGTCCTTATCGTTCCGTGACAGTATCGTGAGATGCGTGAGCTGGCTGGTCAAGGGATCGCAAACGAGAAGTGAAAGGCAGCAAAATAACTTGCTGAATGGCGCGAATGTTTTACCTGGTACGCTCGGCCAAAGAAGAGCATTAGTGCCAGGAAGGTTGCAATTGTTACCGAAAACCGTTGAACTGTAAGGTGATTATTTTGAGTAACCGCTTGTCTTCAACATATCTTTAACATGGAGCTCCCTTTTGGGAAGATGGGTCATAATTTGGAGGTTCATGAAAGTGCATTGCCTGAGGTCAACAATAATTCCGGCATTTGGGTGCTTTAACTTCTGGAATACGCTCCTTTAAAATGTTGTGATGACTCATTCACTTGATCTCATCAAAGGGCATTGTTGTGAACAAAAAATGTACTTCAGCGATTTTCCCCCATACTTAAAGGTGGTTTCATCTTTAATGTAAAGGTCAGCTTCTCTGTGAAGGCCATATAAACGGTTGTACACGAAAATGGTGGATGCTACATCATCGAGTTAAGTGTCTAGGCAGCAGACATGATAACTTTCAGTTCTTCCACCTGCTTTGAAGAATAGATGGATAAACCAGTTGAGGTGCATGATGTTATTTCCGGAAGATATACTCTTGGGTGATCTAATCGTTCATTCTGTGAAGTACTTCAAATGAACGAAATGAATCTACAGTGGATTTACCTCTAAATCAGCAGCCTAAAATGATGGAATAAAGCGTGCCTTGTAAAGTGAAGAAAATGTGCAGGTTAACTTTAAATGTGTTCTGTATTAGTTCACCCGTACCTACTATACTTCGAAACTCATCTTCCCCATGCTACAGCGAAACATCTGGAAAGATCCCTCTTCTGAAGAGACAGGAGCAATGAGGCGGGATGCGTTATCTCCGCCCATATTTGAGAAACAGAAATGGTCCAGTCAAACGAAGACCTTAAAGACGAAGGAAAGACCACGGTCAAATATTTTGCTGTAGTCTTTACTCCAGAACCTTCAGTGCAAATGACTTCAACTGTAGGGCATTAACATCCTACAGAATCCACCTTTTGGATGTTAGATGCAGTAAAATGTATGCTGTGGCAAGTAATTTGTGCATGGAAGAATCAGTGAGACTGGGTGATGTACACTTGAAGTTACTCAGAGACCTTATACTCTTTGTAGTTAGACCATTGACCACCTTATTTAGACTGTGACTCAGTTAAGGCACGCCCTAGGCACGCCATAGTCAGACCGATCAACGAGTCAGGCTCCAGTGAGCACGCATGGAGCTAAACACTACAAGCTTCACCAGTTTCGGGAAAAAAATCATAGAAGGGATAATTAAGAGAGCCTTCGCGGTTCACCTAGAAAGCAACACCCTCCCATCTAGTTCGAAGCACGGCCCTCTCAATCTAAGAAAGCAATGGCATCATAAGAAAATCCCAAGGCTGCGATCGAATAAACTGCGTTAGTTTGAGTTTCTCCTGTCGTGTGGTCAACAGTTGGAACTGCCTACCTCAACAAGCAGTATCAGCAGCTTTTGTCAACACGTTCAATGAGAAACCAGATCCTCATAAATTTATTTTCTGCAGTGTTTTGTCTACGGAACGCCACCAGGAGTTGATGACTAATTTTCATAATTTCACCTTTATTAGAGCTGATTACCAAGCACAACATTTGGACCGATCTAACAATTCATCTAAATCGGCTTAAAGCGCATGCCTAACAGCATCACTACACATGACTCTCTAAGCTTACGTCTTCGGTGAAGAGGGACACCGAAGAACTGGTGTCCCATACACCAACTAACCTATCCAACCAATGCATGAACGAAAATAAAGATCTAACAGTATACAAGCATGACTGGTTCACAGTATTCCAGACCAAGGCTCTAATGTGAATTAAATTCTGAATTGTAGCATCAGTACCAGGCATCTTCAGACCTGTAAAAATGCTGTCCTATTTTGTACATAAGATAATTAAAAGTTATACGGACTAAGAACTCAAAGAGAAAGAGTTTGCTGTTTCTTAGCTTGAAGTTAGCTGCTTCTTGTTTGAAAAACCACACCAGTGCTTGTTTTACTGTACTTGAACGTGTTGGCGGCCATAGGATTGGGATTATTAGCTTTGAACTATGGTAAGTCAATTCTTGGCGTGTTATTATCTGTTCTTTAGCCTGTTAGTAAAAATGCAAAAATCAGTCAGCATGTCAATTATCGGATAAGATGTACTATGCAAGATGGCCGACAGCTTGTCGGAACATTCAAAGCATTTGATCGCCATATGAACATAGTATTATGTGACTGTGATGAATTTCGCCACGTGAAAAGCAAAACGGCAAAGCAGGACAAAGATCGTCAAGAAAAGCGTGCTCTGGGTCTTGTCTTACTGAGAGGAGAACATGTGGTAAGTGGATCCCTTGAATGATTTTCATTCCTGAGACATCTACACTTTTGGTGGCACAGTAACCTTAAAATTTTAAGGCTTGTATTGTCCAAACAAATTTAATGAGCGAATGTATATGAATACGGGACGATTGTCATGTGCAGTTTCTGAAGACCCTTGGACTCTTGAGATAAATTTGAAGCCTACAGACTGTATTGTCACATGGATTGCTTTCGTAAACAGTATCCACTTTGTTTCCTGGATCCCACTCTAAGTACTGGTCCATAATCACTGACATTTTACCCACGTAACTATATACTCTTGACTAATTTGCGCTGAACGCTAGATACTTGTTTGTAATAATGGACCCTTATTTCTTGCAGGACGATGTCTCGATTCTTCCTCGTTTTTAGATTTTTGTTTAGTTTTGCTGTTGGGAATTGTAACCAGTTGAAGTGAAATATCTCAAATGGTGTGTAGTTTCATGAGTTGTTTAATAATACGAATGATGTTGACTACCCTTTTTTGGTAGTCTTCTTCCAGGCCCTAAACTGCATGGTTGTACTCCCCTAGATGAAGAAGTAGATATCTGAGACCATGAGTTAGCACTACTTTCATTCATTGGTGATCATAAGCAAACACTCTGTTTTGTTCCTTCTCGTAATCTCTATGCAGACCCACTTTCACTGTGTTAATCGGAGCTGCTACCACTTGTTCTGGTAACCAGCTCCTTTTATAAGAGAAATAGTGGCCTGTTTGATTATTTGACCGCGACTTTGTGGTTTTTCCTTTGGGTTTCCAAGATGAAGTTCTAGACAGACCAAAGATTGTGCAAAACAATGCTTAATTTTTTGTTCATGATCAAAATTGGGTCACATTTCACCACAACAAGACGGGGAAAAGTTTATGCCTTAGTTGCCTTTCATATGTAAGGTGAGTAAAACTTATCGCTAGTTTAGTGTATACGCTTTGAGCCCGTTCTAATGCATCAACCCTTTTTGATACATGTACTAGCTCTCAAGTCTCCAAACGAGGCCTTACATATGTAACCTTATAATGTTTGAGAATCCTAACAGTCTTCGGATGCTCTGCGAAGCGACCGAGGCATGTGAAGTGCGTCAGCTGCAGAAACATTACAATTTTCTGTGGGCTCAATTTGCACTGGTACTCAGTACTGCCAGCTCCTATGTTGATGCTGGCTGAGCTAACAATAATCCAACATTCTCGTTCTAAAACCCGAGGTATTCGTAGGCCATTCAAGGAGTAGTCACCAGACTACTTACTAAGTGTTCGTTACCACATTTTTCCGCAATCGTTCCCCAGGCTCTATCGTTTACATTATTCGACTGGTTCATGAAGGTAAGCTTACAGCATAAGTCTGTTGTTATAATCACTAATGACCCTCCAAAAAAACAAAGGATCCGACATAGAAGTCAACTCAAACTTACACACTTCAAAGCGGCATTTAAGAAATAGGTGCATGCAGGAGGGTCAAGAAGTGAGTGGAGTTCCGTAAAAATATTCAGGAGATCGGCCCTGACAATTTATACATTGCTACCATGGCCAGTTTCCAGACAAATCGCGGATTCTCCAGCCACGTCTGGGGGACCCCAGCTGCGTAGGTTATACCTTCATATATGACTCAGATTAAACCAGAGGATTCATGAACTGGTTTCATCTCTTCCTCTGGTTACCCTTCGCCTTAATCTAACAGCCTACCTCCGCTAACATTGTGCGTCGAGGTAGGTGGCTCAATATGCACAATACATATCCAAGCCTATTTGTTGAATGTTCACAACCTTATTGACCGACTTGCCTTCTTTACCTTGTGCCTTTTTCCAAGCTTTTGCATTGCTCACCATTCTCGAACATTGCCTTACAGATATCTGGGGTCTAAAACATGTAACCTCTTATTTTCTACTTTCAATGACCTTGCCTGACGGTCGTGTAATAAGACCAGTTACAGCACAGTATATTCGTCTTTTAATAAATACTTGTAAATCAATGCCAGTTTGTCGTCGGGTAATAGCGATGATGAGTTAAGGATCTTTGCTAATTCCTAAACGTAAAAAAGGAAGAGTAGTGGTCCTAGGATCTTGTCCCGAAGAACCCTGGTTATAGGTTGCCATTTATGCATACCCTTTGCCTCGTGCAAGTATTCCGTAATCTCCAACTGAACACCATTATCGATATCCTAATTTTTGAGGCTTTTCCGGTTACTAACCCTTACCTCGAGGAGTTTTTTGTCCCTAGCCCTAACCAAGTCCTCTGTTTCTGGTGAGTTTGTCAAACAGGAACCTCCGGCCCAGGATCATGTTTTTTTGTGTATCAGTATATTATGTCCCTAAGTACTCGAATATCTTGTCATGCAGTATCTCACTTACCCTAGTAATGATACTAGTAAGGATAGCAGGTCGATAGTTAGTTACTGGTTACCTATTATTTCCCTTAAGCACAAGACTAGTTATGTCCTTCCAGTTTTTAGGACCAGGGATTACTGCCTAATGGTCCAAGTTGACACCTGATATTAGCACATCAAGCAGCATGGAAATAAAAGGAAATATGATGGAAAGCAAAATCAGTCAAAAGTGGAAAGTAGTCAGTGAGAGGATGTAGGAATGAGAAAATGATGTGATTAATTATAGCGGTTCAGATGAGGATAATGTATGTATACATCTGCCTCATTGATATTGGTTTTGAACTGTACCACCTAAAGTCTCCAACTACCGGTTTCTCTTGTCCCATGGACCCTAACCGACTAGTCTGTACAGTCCCACATGGCTAAAGCAAACTGTCAAGGACTTCGCTTACTGATGCCATGGTTTGGTCTGTCCTCACCGAGCCTTTTTCTAGCTTGGACCTACTTTGGCCGACATTTTGCTATGAGGCAAACGGCGACTAGGTATAGGTAAAATACGTCCCAGCCATCTTAATCGATAAAGGTTCACAACTGCATCAACTGTCTTTCCTCCCCTGCTTAAAACTCTAGACCTGACTTCTGCGTTACTTACGTGGTGACACCATGATATATGCTACGAAGGCAGCGGTAGTCAAACTCATGAAGCCTTCTCATGTCTTCCACCATTAATGCTCTTGTTTCACAGCCATAGAGTAGAACAAAATGGACTGCAGTGTAGTACAAACGACCCTTAACAGACAATCGAAAATCGCGGCGGTGTCATAGATGGCGTAAGTTGACGAAAGCCAACTGAAACTTTTGTATCCGCACAGATATTTCGTCGGCCATTGAGCTACCAGAGCTGATCCTACATTCCAGGTAGGCGAAGTGGTCAACACACTCAAGCCATTCACTCTCTTTTTTCAGCCAGAGCAACATTAAAGACCAGTCGTGAAGCAACAATTTGCGTTTTTATGGCCAGAAATGCATTCCAAACATTCTCAAATTGCCACTTAAAATGTCCAGAAGTCTCTATTTAGTGTAGTCATCTGCATATCATCATGTGTATTTCGTATTCACAATTAAATTAAATCCTCATAAAATGTTTTGCAGTGTTCCCCTGTGGTTGACATTGAGACTATTGTCTATTTCCATTAAGTGATTGGAATGTTAGGAGTTAAATGAAATAGTTGGTGGAAAGTGCTTTCCGTGGTTGTTGAGAGTGTTGAGTCTGTGTGTGTATTTTTGTAATATCTTTGATTCGTTTATCAAGAGTTGATGGTTTCATGATAAGTTTAAGAGTATTCTTGCATATTGTTTTTCGAGACTCATGTATACATTTATTCTTTTTATTCAGGTAACCATGAATGTAGATGGTCCTCCACCTCCTGAAGATGCTGCTCGTGTCCCACTCCCTACAGCTGGTGGTTGGTCAACTGGCGTCAAACCGTTAACGGGTATCGCTGTCGGTCGTGGCATGCCTCTTGCTACACCCGCTGCAGCTATTGCTCCAGTCCCACCTGCCGGTTTAGGTGGACCAGTATGGGGAGTTGGAGCACCTGCACCAGGTCTGATGCAACCTCGTGCCCTCCCTGGTATGCCACCGCCACCACCTCCCCCAACAGGCGCTCCTCCAACTGCTGCTTTTGGCCGTGGGATGCCACCGGTAACTGTTGGGAGGGGATATCCCCCACCACCTCCACCACCACCTGGATACCGGTGATCCAGTCTGATTCCGGATTCCTATTTTGGATAATTAACTTGTTGTTATCACTGAGCAGTCTTGTAAAAGCATTTATTTGTTTCAGTATACTTTTTGAAAAAAAATTGCGTCTATATTTCTTATTTAAATAGCCTCACCGATGGTTTCTATCTTGACGTAGCGGTTGGGCTCGTGTATCACAGTTACCCCAACGAGCTATGCTGGTCGAACGCTTGTTCTCTCGAAGTCCTACCAAACCAGAAGAGTTTGTTGGGTAGTGGTAAGATGAAGAGCAACTAACGTTGTAATATAAATTAACACGCTATGATGGGGGTCTGAGGGCGAAGTTGAACTGCTGCTAGCTAGATGAGGTGTGACAACAGTAAGGTGTTTCTCTTGGATGACCAGCAGTGCCACGCTGATGTTACTTTCCTTATGGGGAGGAAAAGTCAGTTCCATAAGTAACACACCATCCTGCCCCACAGTCTTCCAGTACCGGCGGTATGGTTTCTGTCTCCGTCTTTGGGACTGCCAAACCTCAAAGCACCATCCCACGAAAGGTCGTGTGTGACAGATCTCAAGCAGATATCACATGGGCTCTACGGTCACAAATCTTTTTCAGGTACTTGAAACAATTAGTCTTTTTTATGAATCTGGATAATGTAATTAGAAGACGTAGATTATCTGAAAAATGTGAAACACGTATACAGGAACCCAGTGTGGCTATTAAACTGACCTCACATGGTCATAGTAGTGAATCTTCAGAATCCACCCAATTATTTACTGTTGAGGACTCAGTGGTGTACGCATAACTTTGATTTGTAGAGCCAAAAGAGCGCTTCTCACCTGCATATCACTCAACGGCTGTCTATTTACTGTTCGACTCAATGGGCCAGGAAATTAGCCGATGCCTATCTGTGAACTCCGTTTAAGCACTCGCCGATTTTAGCTCGGATAATGCAGAAAATGAATTCTAAAAGAGACTGGATATTTGCTACAGAAAAGACGCTCAGATGTAGTCATAACCAGGCGACTTAAACACTCAAGTAGAAAGGCTGACCCATTCTTGGGTTTTTTATGGGATCCCATACCAGTCAACCGACAATGGAGGTCGTATGCTGCAATTTTGCTCCGACAGTCACTTGTTTCTGGCCAGGATTAACTTTGGGCATAAGGAGATACACTGTCTCACAAGGCGTCTACTGACAACAATCCAACGATGAACACAGATAGGATCACATTACTGTAAGCCATCATTGGAGAGGATCGATGGGGGTATTGCCGATCTTTCTGGAGTACCAGTTTGGACTCCAATCACGCACTAGTGCGGACCTTCGTATGTCTACGCCTTACTGGCCACAGGAAGCAGTGAGGTCCACGTGTGATCGGTTAGTAGATAAGGTCTTCAGGTGCGCATTTAGAGAGGATTTACCTAAGGATTTATATAAACGTTACAACGAAGCTCATCCCGAAGAAACACCACGTGATAGTAAGTCTGGTGTAGAAACAGGTGTAAGGACAATTGGTAACCCACACCCGAAGGTCAGAAAACGTCATTAGATATCTGCTGCGTCATCTGAACTGATTGATTCAAGAAGACTGATTCCAGCTGGCTCTGATCACGATGAGCGAAAGCAACTCAAACGTAAGTTGACCAAGAATTCCCGCAATTATGGCCAGCGGTGGTGGATTGTGAGGGTGTAAGAGATGGAGAAGACATGAAGGCCAGGTAACACCTGTCGACTACTTATTAAGGATACCAGCAAGAAGAAGCCTACGTTGAGTGAAACCGTCGCCGAAAAGGATGGGACGCTGATAACAGCTGGCTGGAACGTTTCACAGAATACACTGAAGCACAGTTCAGCTGGTCATCAGCAGCGCTTCAGATGTTCAGCATTCAACTTGAGCTCGATGTAAATATCAGTCGTCCAACTCTCTTTGGAGTTGAGAAGGCTGTTTCTAACCTGAAAAAATGCAAAGCAACAGAACCCTGACAGTTTTCCACCTGAAATATTCGAGGATAATGGTAGAAAGTTGGTAATCAAAGTGACTGAGGTACTGTGTAGTGTATGAGAATCAGTGATAGTGCCGTCAGGCTGGTCGGCTTCACTGATCATCCCAATTTATAAGAAGAGCGAGAAGTCTTTTGACAATCACAGGGGAGTCACTTTGACTGATATTGTGTTCATTATCCTAAAGTCCGTGGTTATCCGACGCTTAAGTGAAGCTGGAGAACGGCAAAATTGAGAAAACCAGGCAGGTTTCAGATCTGGACGAGGGTGCATCGATCATATTTTCACCCTGCGATATGCTCTGGAACTCAGACATACAGGCCAACGGCCGACACTTGCCACATTTCTTGAACTGAAGGCGACATTTGACTCAGTCGACCGTGAGGTGTTGTGGTAGTGTCTGACTGTGAAGGGATTACCGAGTAAGTACATAGCGCTAATCAAAGTTCTCTACTCGAACTCATGCAGCCGTGTCAGGACTTATGGAGAGTTATCATCGGATGTACGAACAATGGAATACTATTGTATCTGTTAGGGATCTTTCTAATTAGGACGTCGACTAAGATCATGATTTCGAATAATGTTTGCGTTTCAGGTTGTTCTTCAAACTTGTTATTGAAATGACCTGCATGTGATTGTGAAGTAGCATCTGAAGTAATTGCAAAGACGCATTTTCACGTGCATTTTGAAAGTTTTGTGCGGCGCGTTAAACAACCTGCTTAGCACAGTCTGTTAAATAGTTTACCAGCTCTATGCATAAACTGAAAACAAGTGAATGTAGCCAGATTATACTTATGAAGTCTGTAGGAAACGTAACAAGGCAACTTCCATGAATTCCGAAATTTCTATATAGTCAGTCAATTACAAGACTGAAGGAGATCGAAACGGAAGTTCTATCTGAAGGGATCGGATTTTACTTCTTGAATAATTGTCAGCAGCAATGATATGAATTTATTGTTTTAAAACATATCAACTTTCTGATTTGATGAAGTTGTAAGGTTATTTAAATGTTAGCTGGTCGATGTGGTTAATCCACTACTCACCATGAAGTCTGCATACTGAAAGGTCTGTGGGGTATGTTTGTTGTCTTATTGAAGTTTACAGGCTCATCAGGTTGCCGTATCTGTGTCCAACAAATGTCCCTACATTGTACTTAACCAGAATCAGCATAAAATGCTGACGATTTGATGGGGTTGATTGGGGTAGTAAGTTTACAATTATGGGGGTGCGATTGACAGTTGCTAATTTAGTGAACAACCACCGAAAACATTGTACACATTCGTGCAGTAGGCAATGAACCAAACTTTTGTGTGTAAGGGCTCGTGATACTACCTCGCTAATCAAGTTTTGGTAGGCGGGAAGGGGTTTGAATTCGCGACCTACTGGTTGAAAGTCAGCTGCCTAAATCAATGAGCCATGTATTTGGTGCTGTTGGAGTTCATAAATACAGGATTTCCGTCCCAGTTCTTCAGAAAACTAGATTATGTAGATGTCAAATAAATCTAAGGCGTTATAAAATACTCTTCTACCCTGGTATTTCTATGAATAAAGCAGTCTGAATAATTCACTGATAGGATGAACGACTTTTTGTAGAATAAAGCGAATTGAGGCGGCCAATACATTTTTATAAGATTTTAATTAGAGGATATACGGGTAAACTTGATAGCGTCAATAGCTTCACTTTTTGTAGGAACAAAACAGAGGAAATCTCCGTCTAACTATCATTTTGGTCGAATATGACCAGAGTTCAGTCAGAGTAGTTTTCAGTAGAGAATGTAAGTATTGTTGAGACACTGTCAGGAGTAGTTTTCTCCGAGAAATCTACTGTAGTTAATTCATGACGAGACGCAGAAATCAGATAAAGTCTGAAGAGTTGATCGTTAAAGAAACTGAAGTGAATTGGTTTTTCGTCCCAAAAAGGTAAAGCAACATGAGATTTTAAGATGATTAAGCGGTCATTAATGACCCTTTTCGTTTTCCCACTGCTCTGAGCGCTGAACTCTCATTGGTTGCTAACTCTTTTAATCTATTATTACAGCTGCTTGTAATATATCATCGTTGATTGGACCGAATATTCACACAACAACATGGATTCGGTTTCATCAGAGGGACACTAAAAATCAGATCGAGTTCATCTCAATCTGAAGAAGGTGGAGACGTGGCCTAATGGACACAAGACCAGATCAAGAAGGAGGGCAGATGTAGGTGGTGTTCACCACTCACTATCTAGTGCACGAAGTCTACTCTCAAAATCAAGTTGAAAGCCTTGAAAGAAGTTAGCGATGATAGACAACAGTTCAAGTTCAACACCTGGAACAGAAAGTGAAGGACGAAGCTATGAAGGACATCTTCACGTCAGCCAGCCACCAGGACAAAATGTGAGACATTGAGCAACATCCCCGAGGAAAACTGTGTGGAAGAACACTGGAACTCTTTGAAAGAGACGTGAAAGGAAACTCGCATAGCCGTGTTGGAAGGGAAGAAGGAGGGTCAAGACAAAGAATGGGTCTCAATAGACACATGGAAGCTTGTAGAGGAGGGGGAGGAAGATGCAGATGGTGGAGCAGAAGATGAAGTAGTGCAGTGCAGCGTGGTGCATGGATGAACAACGGAAAGGGGAACTGAACACGGGCTATAAAACACTACACTGGACGAAGAAGTGAAGAAGAGTGTGCGCAAAGATGGAAGACACTTCTATGACACACGAGGGTAACAGAACACGCTGCAGGTAGGAGAGGCCTGACAACATTATATCACATCTGGGAAAAGATTAACACAGATGGAACCAATGAGAGAGAATGAAGGAAACTTAGCTGCCACAAAAGAGAGGAAACAAAGGAAACGAAACGATGGACTGACCACTTCATAAAACTCTTGAATCGACAGCTGCTACCACTCGTCCATAAATACCACCAGCAACTGCAGAATTACCAGTGAACACGAGCCCTCCGAAGGGGGTAGAAGGGAAGTCCTGCACGTCACAAGGTTGCTGAAATCCTGGGGAGCAGCAGGACCATATGGAATTCCTCTGGAATTACTGAAAGCAGACGCAGAGACAACAGTGGACGTGCTCACACCACTATTGTAAAAGGTTTTAAACGAAGGAGGGAAGGAAAGGTAAATGGAGATTGATTGGAAGAAGGGCTACCTTGTCAAACTCTCAGAGAAGGGCGACCTAAGTCTTTGCAAGAACTGCTGCGGAATTATGCTGCTGTTCACCTCAAGCAGAATATGAAGGCGCATCATCCTGGAGAGACCACCGACCAGTTGCAGGAGTTAATAACTTGACGCGAGAACAAGTACTCTGTGGAGACTGTTCGTCACTTGCTTTTGTGGCCTTCTGCTGTGTCCTCTGAGGTGTTCCGACCTGATGGGAAGCAAAAGAGAAGATACATCAAGTCCGAAGTCATTTCTTAGAATCCTGAATAGCATGATTAGGTTTCCTCTCAGCTGCGACAGGACAAAGTGAAGAGCTTCAGCTCCTTAAGTCGGTCTTCATAGGTGAGGCCGGCCATCGTAAGGATCATACGAGTAACTGCCTTCTGAACTCTTTCTAGAAGGTCAGCGTCACCTTTCAGACAAGCATTAACCGCCTGTGTACAGTTTTCAGTTTAGACCTAACTAAGAATGTGCATAATATGGTTAACATATCACCACTTATTTTCGTAAACGTTCTACGTAATCTCCAGTGTCCTAAAACTCCTAACTACTACCAATCGACAATGTGCCGTGGTTTTCTAGTCATAACTCACTGTGACTCCTAGGTCATTGTGGGTCATTACTGACGATAGAGTCCCATCAATATCGTAGGTGTTGCTGTGTGTGCTCCAGGTACATACTCACAAATTTACCTGCAGTAATGGGCATCAGTCACTTCTCTGACCAGGTAAACAAGCTGTTCAGGTCTGCTTGGAGCGCACATACATCTTCATTGTTCCTAATTTCCTGCCAGATTTTTACATCATCAGTGCAGAGAACCATAGAAGATTTTGTGACATTTGACAGCTCATTTACAAATAAGAGAAACACTAGGGAGTCCAGGACTGTGCCTTGTGGCACTCCACTGTCTACCAACTTCCAGGAGGAGAGTTGAGAACTGTTCCTTACTCTTTATCTCCTACCAACAAGAAATTCTCTTATCCATGCAAGCAGAGTGCGAATGATTCCGAAACTTTTCAGTTTCCCGAGTCACCTTGAATGAGGTAGCTTTTCGAACGCCTTACTAAAATCTATGAAAAATGACGTCTACAGGTATCCTGTCATCTTTAGACTTAATCCAACTTTCTCTGACTATAATTAGGTTCGTCAAGTAAGAGAAATTTCTACGAAAACCATGCTACGAACGAGACAATAGAGTGTTACTCTCTAGGTAGACTGTAATAGCTTTCTTGATTACTCTTTTTAGGATTTTTACTACAGTACTGGTCAAAAGTATTGATTTGTAGTTTGATGGGTGCTGCTGTGAGTTAGGTTCATATCACTCGTAAATTGTTAGGTCGCACGATCGGTCATAGCATTTATTGCCCCTCAACTTATTCGTAATTCTCATCTTTTTGAGATTTGAGAATCTCAATTTATATCATATGTAGTAGGAATTCTGTCAAATGTCAATTGTTCTGTATCCTTTTTTTATAGTTTGGCATTTCCAAAACTCGAGTTAATCCTTGATATCCTTGAAAAAATTGCCTTAACTACTAAAGAATACTGAACAATTGTTGTCTTGATGCTTTGCATAAAGTGTAACTATAATAAAAGTCAAAGATATATATATCTAATAATGTATTAATTACTACGGTTATTAATATAGTATAAAATATTTTCAAAGTTAAAAAAAGGTATCACAAAACAGAAGAGGAAATATGTCTATTCTAAAATATGTAATTAATTTCTTCTAGATACTAGGTAACAGATATGTATGTATGATTCGATTCATCAAATGTTTATACATTGATCTTCTCAATCATGTTTTTGATAATGAACATGATTGCTTTCTCTAGAAAAAGAAAAATGGTTGATTTTTTTTGAAAAGGATATTGCATAACTTTTTTTGCTTTTATATCATAACAAAATTTTAGTTAAACTCACTTTGTAGATATATAGCAAGTTGTGAGTCATTTGCTTCAAGTGCTAAATCACTTGGCTGTTTACCATAGATATCTGTAATTGTTGGACAAGCTCCAGATATGATAAGATTTTGACATATAATTCTTCGTTGAGTTGCTGCTGCCTTATGAAGTGCTGTTTGCTTCCTGAGAATAAATGATAAAGTTCAAAGTGTCTGGTCTGTATGATAATTTATATACAATGAATTATAAGATACTCTGAATTTTAGAATTGGGAACCAATTTATACAAGAGTGGTAAAGATGGATAGTGCCTAGCAGTGGAAACCAGGATAAGTATTTCGTCTTATTTAGGACTTATCAGTAGGATATACACTGCCTCCCAGTGATTGATGTTCTTCTCACCAAGATTCAGGTGGTAGGTACATCAAGCTGACGAGAAAGAAATGCGCATCCTGGATTCTACTGCTTGCCACTATCCATCTTTACTGTAACTAGAACTACACAGGTAATATCGAGGCATCCGCACAGTAGCCCATATGCTAATAGAGACCGATCAATTCGGTCCAATCAACGACGGTATAATACGAGCAATAATACTTAAACTATGCCCGTCGCACAAGAAATGGTTATCGTGGCTCAGTGGTGTATTGGATAACGATCTGGCGTTTGAAGCGACCGCCTCCGAGTACGAGTCCCGGTGGGAACAACACTCACTGGAGGGCAAGTATATTCAGATGACGAGTCTCGAATAGGACAAAATGCGCATCCTGGGTTCCACTGCTAGCCACTATCCATCTTTACTGTGACTAGAACTACACAGGTAATACTGAGGCATCTGCACAGTAGCCCATATGCTAATAGAGACCGATCAATTCAGTCAGATCAACGACGGTATAACGCAAGCAGTAACACTACGCAATAGTAGTTTTGAAGTGTAGGATTTGATTCAAGTCTATTAAATTTACAGATGCTGCCAGTTTGTTAGTTATTGTTTTTGAATACCGTCTACCTAAAGGATGTGTAGGCATTGGGGAGTATGTATATGTATTGTATTAACTTGTATTGAAGCGAATCTGTACAAATCATGGCAACTTTTCTATTGATTAGTTATATAGGATTAAATGGTGGTTATTAGTGTGAAGTGGATATTGTGGTCTAATGACTAGGTTCTTGTTTATTAAATCTTCTGGTCATTTTATTTCAGGAGCTTAACTATGATGTAATGTATAGTAAGTCCCTGTGCCTGTGTTATACACAACCGGAAAACATTTTGTATATGCCACCTTATTTTATAATCATCAATAGGAGGTAGGTACACTCACTTGACGAGTCCCAAACAGGACGAAATACACTTCCTAGATTCCACTACCAACAACTGGAAACACTTGGAATATCTAGAAATCTGCACAGGAGTTACCAATGACCGATTAGTTCTATTCAATGACAAATTTACAAGCTATAACATAAAAGTTATACCCTCTGTATGAGTCCCAGCTTATACAGATTTCTTTACGCACAGAACTGCATTTGTGAACCATTAAAACTTTTCCTATATGTATTATGTTGGATTAGTTTTGATGTTTACACAGTGGATAACATTGATCATCATTATCAACATAGGACCAGGCACCACTGCCTAACGGTCCAAGTTGCCACACCTCATATCAGCACATCAAGTAGAAACGTAGTGAGGTGAAGCATGAAAATAAGAGAATGCAGTCAAAAGAAATATAAAGTACAAGAAGAAAGGAAAGAGGAGTGACAAAATTGTGAGATTCGATATAGCGTCGTTAACATGAGGATAATGTGTGTATACATCTGCACCACTGACATCGGTTCTCAACCATGTGATCACCTATAGTCAGTCTCCAACCACTGGTTCCTCTTGTCCCGCCAACCCCAACCTGTTTGTCTGCATCATCCCACATGGCTCAAACCAACAGTCAGAGACTTCATACATTGGTGCCATGTTTTAGTCTGGCCACCTCGGGCCGCTAGTAATTCCAGTGGATCATAGAAATTGTGGGAGCCTGAATTTTCATGTCCAAAATTAAGTTTTATTGTGGTTAAAGTAAAAGCATCTTCGAAAGAGTGATGTAGGCGAGACAGGCAAGTCGATTAATGAAGTTGTGAACCTTCATTATCTGAGATGATTTGGACACATACTGCGCGTGCTGAGGCACCGCCTACTTCAGTATATGATGCTACAAGAAGTTGGCATAGGTTGGAAGAGAGGTTCAGGGTAACCAAATGAGAACATAACACCAGTCCATGAAATCTTTAACTGTTAATCTGGGTCTTGGGAAGAGATATAGACATTCTGGCTAGCATCCTCAAGACAATAGGGACCAGTGGTTTAAGGACTTTTGTTGACATGACTGAAAATCGGTCACAGTAGCACAGTTGTATTCATTCTTTAACATCTAAATCATAAATGTTTTGACTAACTTTTGATATCAGTCTTTTTCTATGCAATTTTTTTTTGTCTATTATTGTGCAGTGTGGCAACTTGAACCGATAAAATTGTGTGCAGGGTTCCACGTTGATTTTATCTGTTTGTCTTTCTAGACTTCCTAATTGTATACGTATCCTGTATAAATTACACTGAAGTAATTATTGTCTGCTCAGTGATGACTTTGAAGTGAAGGTAGGAGTAAAACAAGGCTGTCTTCTATCACCCATGATATTCCTGATTCCAGTGGACTGGATCATGCAACAAACAATGAGGAGCGAGAAGGGGGGGATACACTGGACCGGGGAAAAGATCCTAGAAGATTTGGATTTCGCCGATAATGACTTGTGTCTGATGTCGCACAAACTTGAAGATCTACAGGTGAAAACTAACAAGTTGACAGAAGGGGCAGGGTAGTGAAGACAGGACTTCAAGTGAATATAGAGAAGACAAAGGTGATGAAGATACCCAACCAACACCACAAACAATATCAAAAAGCTCTAATCATCATCAACGGGAGAAACTTAAAGGAAGTAGCCTCTTTCACACATCTAGGCAGCACTGTTTCAGCTGCAGGCGGCACAGACGAAGATGTTAAAGACAGGATTGGAAAAGCAAGACGTGTTTGTTAACCTGCAACCAGTGTGAAGATGTTCTGCACTCAGCATGTGGAACAAGATCTGGATTTTCAACACCAACGTCAAGTCAGTGCTCATATAGGGTTCAGAAACTTGGCGGGTTACGAAAGGGATTTCCAACAGACTGCAGATATTCATCAACAGCTGCTGCCTACTCTGGCTCATTACTGAAGCTCAGATGGCCAGAATACTAAGAACTCTGGTTGTCTGGCAACGAACCAACCAACAACCTATCGTTGAACAAATATGCAGAGGAAGAAAGTGGAGATGGATTGGATTGGGCATACACTGAGAAAGCCGATTGGGGACAACACGCGCCAGACCCTTGAGTGGAACTCCTATGGGAAACAGCAAGTTGGGCGTCGGAGGTGAGGGTGGCATGCAGGATATCGTGTGAGGAAGAAATGAGAGCTTGTGGGCGGTCGTGGAACCAGGTTCAAAAGACTGCAGAGAATTGAGTGTAATGGAGACGTGCTGGTGAATCCCTATGTTCCACTAAGAACCCAAGGGACAAATAATAATAATAATAATATAACTATTGTCCACAATGATGTTAATCATTTTGTCTTGTAATATTGACCAAAAAGTATTATGTATACCTCTTGATGAAGGGAAACGATGATTACTTACTTTTCATTGTCTTGTAAATCAATTAATTCCACTGGGGCTAAATAAAATCAGTAATCAATTAATTAAAATTTCATCATTTATAAGCATAAAGTTAAGGAATAAAACTGTAAATTTTATAAAAAAAGTATTAAATGATTGAGTACAATTCACTTGAGAATTGAAATGCAGATCCTGTTCAGCTGTTGAAGGAAGCCCATCATATTTGGAAAAACTTCGACTACTATCAAGTTTATCATTATAATTATTATTATCATCCAAAAACCTGTACCATAGTAGAAATTACTATTTGTTTCTGTTTAGGTGATTGAATTTTGATACTTCAAGTCACAACTTGATGCCTCAGTTGGCTTTATTCAAACAGTATCTATCCCTATGGAATGAATGACAGTTAACAGATCAGCGTAGAACCGAGTATACAAGTGGATCAGTTCAAGTTGTTAGTCTTATTGACAGCAATAAGCATTGAGCCACACCTGTTGTATAAAGACCAATAACTTGACTGTAGAAATGTAATTAAATGGAATTGGGGTTCGAACCAGCAGCTTGTTGGTTGAAAATCAACTATCTAAACCAGTGAACTACACCTACACGCATAACTGGTCCTCTTAGGACTACTTACGGGACTCAAGACAACAGTCACAGGCTCAGTGAGTACAAAACAACTTGCAAACGGACTGCTTACACGTATTCAAAAATTATCCAGAACAGAACCATGGTAACATCTAATAGTCACTCATTTACGAGGGATGTGATTAAGGTAGCAAAACTTTGATTTATGAACCAGATAGTCATTGGAAGACACCATGAGGCTGTCATCAAGTAAACGATAGGTTACTTAGCAATGAATATAAGATGAGTAATTTGATCCAGTACAACAACGGGAAATTAGAAGTATCAGCAAACAGCAAGAGGTAGCTCACATGCCCTAGTGGCCTACAGGGTTTGAGTTTCAGTAGGGACAACATCATTCACTGAGCTGCAGGTAAGTCTGGCTGACGAGTTCCAAGTAGGATGGAAAGCGCATCCTGGATTCCACTACTAGCCATCAAGTAAACTCCAGTAGGTTTGTATTTCTGTTGCTCATCATTGTCTTTCACAAATAGCTTATACAATGATACAATCTTAGTGCTTTTTCGTTTGAAGTAGTGATGTAAGGTACTGGCAAGTTGGAATGTTGTGCAATACTACCTGGTTCTGTGTCCATTTTGTATCTTAGACATCATGCGATTTGAACTATTGGAAATTAAATGATCACAGGTTGTAGTAATCAGTAGTGACCAGTTATTTCAAGATGGTATTCGTCAAGGAATGACACCCGTTGGAGAACTATTAAAAAATAGAAGTTTTGGACGCCTGCTTTGCCCTGGCATTGGATTCATCAGCAGTGCACGCCCATGACTCAGCCAGGGATCTAACTCAAGACATCCAGTCCCCAAGGAGAGCACTTTAGCATTGAGCCAGTGGATTGGAGTTCAGCAGTCCGTATTTTCCTATTTCTGTCAGTTTGTAACTTAGTTCGACGTTCATTCAATGCTGCCACTGAGTACCTGTCCTCATGTCAAACTTGGTTGGTCCCATCGGTCACAATTTCTCAATGGAACTTGTCATCTTAAACCACTAAGCCATAGCCTCAAAGTGATAAGTTCAGTGTGATTATAATAAATCGATTGAAATAGCTTCTTCAAGTACTTTTTTATGAATGAAGATGTAAAGGAAAATCAAATCATTTCTGTTTATCCCTATCATCATCATCAAGATCAACCTGGGACCTGGCATTACGGTCCGAGTTGCCACACCTCATATCAGCACATCAAGTAGAAACGTAGTGAGGTGAAGCATGAAAGTAAGAGAATGCAGTCAAAAGAAATATAAAGTACAAGAAGAAAGGAAAGAGGAGTGACAAAATTGTGAGATTCGATATAGCGTCGTTAACATGAGGATAATGTGTGTATACATCTGCACCACTGACTTCGGTTCTGAGCCATGTGATCACCTATAGTCAGTCTCCAATCACTGGTTCCTCTTATCCCATGGACCCCAACCACCTAGTCTGAATCATCCCACATGGCTTAAACCAACAGTCAGAGACTTCATACATTGGTGCCATGTTTTAGTCTGCCCACCTCAAGCCTTTTTTCAGCCTGGACCCACCTCAGCCAACATTGTGTGACAAGGCAATCGGTGACTAGGCATACGTAGTACGTGTTTCAACCATCTCAGTCGATGGAGGTTCATAACCTCGTCAACTGATTAACCTCTTCTCCCTAAAACTCTACACCTAACTTCGAAATTACTCACATGGTGACACCACGGAATACGTCCTATACTACGGAGGCAACGGAGGTCAAACACTTGAAGCCTTTTTATATCTTCCACTTTCAATGGCCATGTTTCACAGCCATAGAGTAGAACAGAGCGAACTGCTGTGCAGTACACACGACCCTTAATAGACAAACAGATATCATGGGGGCACCAAAGGTGGCGTAGGTTGGCGAAAGCCAATTGAGCCCTTTGTATCCATGCAAAGATTTCACCCGCCACTGAGCCATCAGGGCTGATCCTACTTCCCAGGTAAGTGAAGTGGTCAACACACTCAATCACTACACTCTTTATTGTTAGCCGTGGAACCGCTGAAGATCAATCCTGGAGCAATAATTTGCATTTGGGTGATGAGAACCGCATCCCAAACATTCTTAAATCCCCACTCATAGTGTTCAGAAGACTGCATCTTGTCAGAGTCTTCACCTAACAGGACCATGTCATCAGCATATTCTAGGTCTAACGAAAATTGTTCTGCGATTAGGTCAACGTCTGTGTAGTCAGGTGGCGAGAGGGAGACCTCCATGAGAATATCTATGGTAAAATTGAATAAGAATGGAGATAGTGGGCACCCATGACGGACACCACTCGATGAGTGTAGCTCCCTGGACATCTCACCATAGGCTCTAACATTCCCACAAGTGTTCGAGTAGAGAGCCTTCAATAAGGTGATGTACTTACTTGGCTCGCCAAGGATACATATCTATTTAATATGTGAAAGGAAGACTGATATGCCATTTTTGTTGGTCTATTAGATTTACCATACAGTGAAGGAACAGTATTGTTTACTGGATTGCATTTCGGACATAATTTATTGTCCATGGTCATATCAACATAACTACACAACTTTAGACATCCTTTATATGGTCATAATTTCCTAGCCCCCTTTGTAAAATGGGTAGTAGGATTTTCTATATATCTGGGAAAAGTGGAGAATCATTCCTGTTACTGCATGTTTTAGATGTTAGTTCCATAAACCAAGATTCGGTTATTAACCTCTCCCTTCATCCTACTACGTTAGTTTTAAGGAGTTTCCCCTGTCCAGTCCTATTATGCAGTTGTGTGTAATTGGAAGCATGGCTATGGTTGAAGTGTTTTCTAAATTCTTTACCTTACTAGGATCTATCAATTTCGATCTAACTAAGTTTTGTGCTTAGATAGCCTCATTGACTCTGGTCAACTACTCTAACTTATGTACTTATTCGACCTCGCAATCATTGCAAGGGATTCGGTAAACTAAGTTATTCTGCTTAATTGGATCAACATGACCTTTTAACCTACAAAGCTGATTCCGAAGTGAATTTGTACGTTTGAATGCCACTCTAATCCCAGTCAGCCTTATTGAGAATCCTATTTAATGCTTTTGAGGTGTCTTCTTTGTATGGTAATACTGTAGAGGTTTTGAATTCTTTCTTCACAGTATTGCCACTACTATTATTGGCAGTATTATTAGTACTATTAACACCAGTGATAATTATCATGTTTCTCTTTACGATTCCTAAGGATTTAGGGGTTTGTGGGGACTTATTGATCGACTTCAAATTGGTGTTCATCATGGGCTGACATCAGTTTGAGGAATGTTGGAAACCTGGGAGCAATCCATAGCTGTTTCTTCATAGTATGGAACTCTTCAGCCGTGTACGCCCCTGACCGCTCTAGAGATTGAACTCAGCGCCTTCAGGTTCCACAATTAGTACTTTACTATTGAGCCACTGGGTCAGAAATCAATGGTCCATATTTCCTACTTGTCAGTTCACAACATAGCGCGACCATCACCCAATATCATCGTTGAGTATTTGTCTTCACTTCCAGCAGGTTCAGTCAACCGGGAGGATATTTCTGTAGTTGCAATATGAAGTTCTTCGCGAGGTCATGAGTTCATACTGCTGAGGAGTTCCGTGTTAGGACAAAATAATTGTCCAGTGCTCCAATGTTTTTCCAAATGATGTCAGTCCATAATGAATAGCAACTTGATTCGTAAGAAACATATCAATTAATTTGAAGAACCATTGAAAATTTAGGATTACTGGACAAGTGTATCATTCTTGTATGCTACTTCTCACCACTAGGCGTTTACAATATTACAAAGGATCGAGCAAATGACTATCATGTATTACGGCGACGATTCGCACTCAAACTCATGTTCCGCCCTATTTAGAGCTCTCCAGCTGGATGTACCAACACCCCAGTGAGTAATGTTGTTCTCATAGAGACTGGAACTCAGTACTGATTACTTCAAATGCCACAACCGTATTCACTGGGATACGAAAGCTACCTCTTGTACAATGAGTAACACTATATAACGGGAAATTACAAGTATCAATAACCAACAACCGATATCTGTTGTACAAGAGACGCCTTTGTGCATCAGGTGGCCTTGTGGATAACGCTTTGGCATTCGAAATGGTCGGCATTAGGTTCAAGAATCACTGGAATGCATGTATATCCAGCTGATGAGTTCCAAATAGCGTAACTTATATTTTCTCGCTTAATATTGAAAGCAATTTAAAATAAGCATTAAAGTTAACACAAAGAAATAAAACAACATTGTTTACTTACAATATTTCAGTAAACATTCTACAACTTGCATGCGTCCAAACTTTGCTGCTAAATGTAAACATGATCTTCCATGTTTATCTAATGTTTGTATATTAGCTCCAGCTTTCAATAATGATTCAATATGCTCAAATAAACCTTTACGGGATGCACTAAGAAGAGCTTTAGAGTAAGAGAAAAGGCTAATTTACAATTTATGATGTGTATATGATTCATCTTAAAATGCTTATTTATCAATGATAAATCTTATCCTTTATTCTTTGTCTAATTAATATAGAGAATGATAAACGTACCTGTTATGATTTATTTGTTGGCTAACTGAGGATTCTAGGGTGTTTTTCACTCTATTTAGGACTCGTCAGTTGGACTTATTTGAACCCCAATGGGTGGTATTGTTCCCAATGAGACTCGAAGACAGTATCCATCACTTCAACACAACGAGTCTCTATCCATTAGGCAACTGAGACATAACGGCGATCTATTGTACAATGGGTATCAATATATAGCGTGTCTGTCAATTAAACTTGTTACAATTTAAGAGTTATTATTATTATTATTATTTTTCCATTGGGTTCCTAGTGAAACATAGGGCTTCAGTAGCACGCCTCCATTGCACTCTATTCTCTGCAGTCTTTTGAACCTCGCTCCATGACTGCCCAAATCTTAACATTAAGTGATACATATTTCTTTTCGCTAAATAAAATGCATATTAGGATGATATTTTAAATGCGAGCTTGTTGAGCTGTCTTCTGATCCTCAAAATGTATCTGTACTTTACTCTCTGTTATTTCATAGTTAGCTTGAATGAATACTGGTACTATAAGTACAATATAACTGAACCTACTACACGCATTTGTGCACTAAACCTTGAGTCATATACCTTGTGTAAAAGTTTACGGTACAACACAACTGCTTAGGTCATAGTAGGTGGAGTAGGTCTCGAAATTGGCGGTCACTGATTGAAGATCAAATGTTGAAAGCTGTGAGCTACATATCTCACAAAATTCAGTCTTATAAAACATTAATAATGAAGTATCTAACAGAGGTTGAGAACAAATTACTCATGAATCTATCTAATACAAATAGATTGGAATTCATCATGAACTGATATCAGTTGGAGAGACATTAGGAACCTAGGAGAACTTGACAGCTGTTTCGTCCTGGTATGGGACTCCTCAGCAGTGCGCACGTATGATTGCACCAGGAATCGAACACAGGACCTTTAGGTTCCGTGGCCAGTACATTACTATTAAACCACTGGATCGGAATCCAATGGTCCACATTTCCTAATTCTGTAAGTTCGCGATATCCATGATGAATTCCAACCTAAAATCAATTAATAAACCTCCAGACAGAATCACTTTAGCGCTCATTGGTGACTAGCTTCAAGAGGTGATTCCAAGAGTTCCAATGGGAAGTCGTTACCAGTGGAGTCATGAGGACAGTTAGTTATTCAGCGGTGAAAGTGGATGTAGGTCGCGCTCTATAGTGAACTGACAGAAGTAGGAAATGGGGATCATTGAATCCCAACCTAGTAGCTGGCTCAGTGGTAACGTGCTGGCCACGGAACCCGATGGTCCTGGTGGGGTGGGCGAGATCATGGGTAAGCATTGCTCAGGAGTCCTATACTAGAACGAAACAGCTGAGGAGTGATGCCAGGTTTCCAGTGTTCCTTCAAATGATGTCAGTCCATGATGAATTCTAACTTAATGATTAAACTTTCACAAACCTCCAGATACAATTAATACATACACAGTTTCTTTCTTTTTAAGCAGGTCTAACTCAGGTAACTGTATGTACACACCCTTACATACCTTCTTCAGTTTGTTTGTTGCACTGAATGGGTTACAGTTATTTCTACTGAAATAAAATAAAACATTATCCATCCTCAATGATGAAAATGAATTCCTGGCCGATGTCTCATCAGAGGATATTAAAAAATTAGAAAGAAAGATAACTGTTCATTTAATAGGACTTTTGAATATGAATGCTGCTAGACAAAAAGAATCTGCTTCATTGAAACTTATGGGATCTTAGTTCATTGGAGGCAATTGACAGGAAGCCCTGGAACTAGATTTGGTGCTTTTTGGCACTCATCAGCAAAGGCTTATCTGCAACCTCGACAGGTGGGACATCAGTTCCGTAGAGGTTGCAGATACGCCTTGCTGATGAGTGCCAAAAAGCACCAGGGCTTCCTGTCAATTGCCTCCAACGAACTAACATCTACTAATGTGCATCACGATGCTGAGCTTCTTAGCTTAGTTATCACATTGCAAATATGATTGATAGAATTCGGTCTGCACTAAGGACTAGACAACATGAAATTGGTTGTATTCCTGTGACCAATCAATACACCTATATAATGTGAATTTCTAAATATACATAAATTGTCTAAGATTCATAAAGCTAATAATCCATTATGCCCTACATTGTCCATGTATCACACCTCCACACACAAACTGGTGGGATGGCTGGCGAAAATGTCTCGGTAACATTATTATTATTATTTGTCCCTTGGGTTACTGATAGAACATAGGGCTTCCGTTGCACGTTTCCAGTGAACTCTGTCCTCTGCAGTCTTTTGAATCTGGCTCCAGAACAGCCCACAACCTCTCATTTCCTCCTCGCACGATCTCCTCCACATCACCCTCGGACGCCCAACTCGTCGTTTCCCATGGGGATTCCACTCGAGGGACTGGACTGACTCATGATGTCCCCAGTCGGCCTTCTCAATGTATGCCCAATCTATCTCCACTTCCTTCTGTATATTTGTTGGATGACAGGTTCTTGGTTGGTTCGTTCCCAGAGTTCCATGTTGCTTATTCTTTCTGGTCATCTGATCTTGGTAAATCTTTCGATATAAATTTTTTATTCCCTAACGTGCAGGTATTCAAGATTATTAACATTCTTTGTGAACACATATCTTCAAGAAACTTCTCATTTCCTATTACTTCAACTTTTCTGAGGGAGCTATTACTGCTGTGTACTGACAAACAACACTTCACATTTGAAAGTGAATGCTTTCGATAAGTTGACGGTGTAGCTATAGGTAGTCGCTTAGGACTATTACTAGCTGATATGTATATGTCATATATCGAAAATCTGGCTGGTGATCTCATCACTAAAGTTCCTCTTTACAATGGATATGTTGACTACATCATAGTGATTTGTGAGAGGCATGAAGATATAGTTTGTCTACTAAAAAACTTAATACCTTACAAACTCACATCAGCCTGATTTGTGAGAAAGAGAATAATAATCATATGCCATTCTTAGACATACTCCTGAGATGATGAGAAGATATTCCAATAAGATGGTCACTTTACAGGAAGCCTATATCAACAGGACAGTACATGAGTTTTCACACATGTTGTCTAGTCCAATACAGGTGAGGTGTAGTAAAATGCCTGTTTGATAGGATACGATGGCTGAATATGTCAAATTAGTGACCAAAACACTTATGATAAACGGATATCAGTTGAAGTTTACAAACCGTTGTAGAGTTCAAGTAGCACCGAAGATAACTCTATACATGGCTCTTCAGAAAAGCGTCCATATCAGTCTACCATACAGAGGGGAGTTAAATAGTATCATTTTGAGATATAGGCTAACATCAGCCATTCAGAAAGTATATTATACAACTAATCTTATCACTGTTGAAAAAACGAAACACATACTTCACCAAAAACCTAAACACTGCATAAATGATTCATTCACACCTCATTGTGTTTACCAATTCGCATGTGTGTGTGGCACACATACATAGGGAGAAGTAATCGAGTCATGCAGTTGAGATTGGGAGAACATATATCTAAATGGCTTCAAAACAGATGGAGTGGGAAACTTCGATAAACGCTGGTGGGAGACGACCTTCTTCATCTAAAGATAAGCATATTATAGAAATAGGTCACAAAATTAGTGTCCAAACAGCTTTCAAAGCTTTATATGGAAACAATCGTAGATGCATACTGAGATTTGCAGAAGTGATAACTATACACAAATTTAAACCACCTTTATGTGTATAAAATATTCTTTCAACACTGGCGGTTGCACTTACCAGCTGGTGAAAACCTCATATATTATACTGTGCACCAATGATCATATAAATTCCATACAGTCCGTGCGACTATATGCTGAATTACACACACCTTATAGAACGTCAATTCAGTAACTTAATACGAGTATAAAATGTGAGCACTGTAATAGAATGTAATTCCATATTAAATTTTTCATTTGATAAATAACAAACAGTAATATAATATTATTTACTTGATGAGGTTTCCAGGATAAAATATGATTGCTCATAAACATAACAGTGTAATCGCACTTTATAGTCCTGTTACCTTATATTGTTTGCTTTTAGTGGAAGTGAAATCTTCCATAACTACGGTATAGGTGTTACGTCATGGTGTTAAGTCTGTTGAATGTGTTGGGTGTTGTTGATTCGATGAAAAAAGATTTAGAAATCAATCTACCCCCACCTCCCTCCACACCCCCACCCACCTAACTACATTGGACCGAATTAAGTACAGTGCTTTTATTCCACACAGGTTATTGTGTGGTTATATGTGTTAATGCATACAGTGCAATAGCCAAGGCTTCCCTTCTAGATTATTGATCTTATTCGGGTCTGTCATTCTATATTCACCTAAATTCTAATGTCATCATACTCTAATTGACTCCGACCGGCTAGTTTAACCTATGTACTTACTTGACCTGACTCATATTCATCACATGGAGTTTGATAGATTAGATTATTTTGCTCAACTGGGTCTATCGGATCCTTAAGCCAGCCAACAAAACTTATTTTTGAGTGAGTTTGTTAGTTCAAATGCCACCCTAGTTCCAGGTTTGTTGAGAACCGTACATAAAGTTTGTGATATTGCTTCCTTCCTTATGTTGTAACACAATGGAGGGTGTGAACTCCTTTCTACTTGTGTTTCCGTTATTAATTCATGTTTTATATGTTCGTATGAATTTGTTAATAAACTGCGGAGGATACTTACTAACCGTTAGCGCTTCTTTTATAAAAATCAGATGTCGAAAGTAGTATGATTATGTTTATGAGCAGCAATAATTTATGCTGGAAACGCCATCAACCAAGTAATACTGTATCACTCACTGTGTGCTGTATATCAAATAAACAAATCTAAGGTGGTGTTCAATGACTTATCTGGAAAAAGAAGAAAGTATGTTGGTACTGCCCTGGCAAAGATTCAACAGAACAATACACAACATGTATTTCATCCTATTAAGGATTCAGTTGGTAAGTATATTTGCTTTTCAGTGAGTTTTCACAGTATAGAATTTCGAAACCATTAATTAATATGCTATAAGGATTAACCTATTTTTCCTCAGTGAATACCTCTAGTCATTATAACTCCGAGTATCCTACTATTGATAAATGAGGTAACCGGTTCATATGAGGATAGTTGTAGACAACTGTTAACACTAATGAGACTTAGGTTGAACAGAGTTACCTGCCGATTACCTCCAGCCATCTTAAATTGATCAAATTCTATCGTGATGCCAAATCTGTTTACCTGGTGACTGCAATACAAACAGATCGATAGGGTTTGAACAACACATTACACTAGACAACATGTATTGTTTAGCCATTGTAGTGAGATTCATAAAGTTAAATTCCAAGTCTGTTTTTAAGTTGTTTTGGGAGTTGACTTTCGACCAATTGGTTGAGGGTTCGAACCCCATTCCACTTACCGAGGTTTGCATAGTTAGGCCTTATACACAATAAGTTTGGCATAAGGTTGCATTCCCATTTTCTAAATTTCATTTGTATATGGTTGTATTTCAAGCAAGAAAGAGGTATTTAATGAACAAAAATTATACAAACATCTTTTGTTCGCCTATTTACAGTAAATCAAATGGACACTTAATTACCTTTATTCAGATATTGTTGAAGTTGTTCTGAATCGTTGAAACCAATTTCTCGAACTCTTGTTCTACTATACCTCTTAGATTTACACGATTGTGAATCGTCTAAAAGTGGACAGGCAAACAGAATCAATTTTAAGTAAATGCATTGAAATGGTCATCTTGCTTCGTTTTTATGTATTTTATTACCTTGTCTAATTTCATCTTCATCAGTTGATATCACTGATATTTCAATTGTCTGATTATTAGAAATACTGCTAACACTATCTTGTTTGTATTTGATTAATAACAGATTATCGCTTTTTTTGCCTTCTTCTTCTGAGCCTCTTCGGCTATTTTCCCGACCTCTTTTTTCTTCCTCTTCTTCTCTTACTGTTTTTATCATTTTATTATCAGAGATCATTGTAAAATCACTACTGTGATCAGTTTTCTCTGGACTCTGATTTTTACATATTAGTGGATTGGTTGTAGGGTTTTCGGCATCATCAGTAAGTGGTTTTGTTGTTGAAACATCTATCGAATCATTGCTAGTGATACTGCTCAAACAACTGTCATCTGTGTAGTGATTATAATCAATGTTGTCACTTTTACAATGATAATGTATGATGATTTCTTCATTTGTTTCATTTATAAGCATTTTCTCTTCGTTTTTGTCTTGGGCTTTTTTGGTGAAGTCTTCCCAGTCATAACTAATAAATGGATTCGCCTTGGAGTTCACTGATGTATCATTCCTGTGATAGGGTAAATGTAAAAGAATAGTTGAAAATAAGTACAATAGAAGACTTTCGTTACATTTCATCTATCAACCTGTTTATTACTATGGTAGCCTTCAAATTTGGTCGACTGCAGCGTGCAAGAAAGTGTGAGTAGCTGTGAGAAGATGGGCATACGCTGACTGACAGATGTGACGAAAACATCCCAGAAGAAGATCTGGATTACGCCGATCATGATTTATGCCAAATGTCTCGTTGCACAAACTCAAAGATCTGCAGGAAAAAACTAACAAGTTGGCAGAACATGAAGGGAAGGGAAGGGAAGGGCAGGGCAGCGAAGACGAGACTTCCCTCAGTAGAACGTACAGAAGACACAGGTACAGGTGATGAAGATGCCCAACCAAAAACAACATCAAGAACAACAACAAGCACCAATCACCATCAATAGGAGAAATCTAATGAAGTTGTCTCTCTCACCTACCTAACCACCTACCTACCTACCTACATACCTAGGCAGGAAGCATCATCTCTACTACAGGCGGCACAGGCACACATGAAGATGTCAAACCCACAATACGAAAAACAACAAGATAGGTCTTCATTAACCTGGTCTACGGCACTGCACTACACTCAGCATAAAGCCCGAACAACATCCAGATTTTCAACACTAATTCAGTCAAGTCAGTCAGTGCTTCTATGTGGTGGTTGAGAGAGTTGGCGCCTTATCAGAAGCATTTCGAACAAACATACATACAGACATACACCACATGAACAGCTGCCGCCTACACTCACTCGATACTGAAGATGGAGGGAGATCAGATGATCAGAATAATAAGAATGAGGAAGGAGGAACTCTGGTTAGCTGACAGGCTGGCTAGCAACGAACCAATCAACTCAGAACCCATCGCCCAACACATATGCGTAAGAAGAAAGTGGAGATGGGTTGGATTGGATTGGACATAGACTGATAAGATTGTTTGGAGACATCATGCTCCAGGTGAGATGAACAAATGGAACTCAAATGGGAAACGATGAGTTGGCTGTCCGAGATGAGGGTGATATGGAGGAGATTGTGTGAGGAAGAAATGAAAGGTAATGAGCAGTGGTGGAGTCAGGTTGGGGAGACTTCAGGGAATAGGGTGAAATGGTGACATGCTACTGAATCCATATATTCCACTAGGAACCCGAGGGAAAAATATTAGTAAATTCTAATAATCGCTAGCTGGTTATGTAATGGATATCGATCAGAATAACACTTACTTTGTGAAACTTTCTTGATCACAAGTTACACTCTTCTCAAGAATCAATTCGTTTTGTAAATTTGTTTCAACAGCATAAATATCAAGACCACTATCAACATGACTGTGAATGATGCGATCTTCCTAAAAAATAAATAAATATTCAGAGAAACGGTTTATTTATTACTTTATTCTATGTTTTATATTGGTCTACTGTTTATTTGAGTATTATTACTATATTACCAACTGATGGAAGAAAAGAAATGCAATGAGGATTAGTTCATCGGTCTGCAAACATGTATCCGTCTAAATGCAGCAGATTGACAGATTTGTGATATTTCATACGCTCATGGAAATCGTTTATGTGAGGCATAAAAATAGGCAGAAATTTGATTTTCTGTATGAATAAAGTTTCGATGGAGTTGTAAAGAGTTAGATAGACGAATGAACTTAGAACTGCTTAGAAATGTTCGTCACATCGAAATAGAAGACCGACAAAAGTTTTGCAGATAGTCAAACTAACAAAAGGTTTTGATAATAATAAAAAAAAAGTGAAGAATGATAGCCTTCTGCAATAAATGAAATACATCATATTCCCAGCTAATAAATCTATAGATCGATGATTAGTTATTCAGAATAAAACAGCCATCCTACGAAGAAGTCCACTATACTATTGGGCAAAACTGCAACACAATTTAGGGGGATTTACTGATTCCAAGTTGGTATTCATCATTGACTGAGATTGGTTGCAGGAACACTGAACAGATGTTTCGTTCTGGTGCGGGACTCCTCAGCAGTACATATCCATCACCCCATCCATCCGCCAGGGGTGAAACCCACGACCTACATGTTTCGTGACCAGCACGTTATCATTCAGCCACTGGGTCGGAATCCAGTGGTCAATATTTCCAACTGCTGTCAGTTCACGACTTAGCGCAACCATCACCCAATATCATCATTGGATATTTGTCCTCATGGCTACTAGGTTTGCCCAACCAGTCATTGGAACTTCAGGAACCACCTATCGAAGTTAGTCATCAGTGAGCACGAGATTAATTCAATTTGGAAACATGGACTATTGGATTCCGAACCTGTAGCCCAATGGTTAAGTGGTGGCCACGGAACCCGAAGGTCCTAGGTTGTATCCTTCACGAGGTCATAGGTGTGCACTGCTAAGGAGTCCCATACTGGGACGAAACAGCTATCCAGTGCTCCTAAATTTTCAAAGTTCTTCCAACTGATGTCAGTCAACGACGAATACCAACCTGAAACACATCAAAATCCCTACAAACCCCCAAATTCAGTTGAACTGGTGATCATTGGTAGCTGTCTTTGAGAAGTGATTCCGAAGTTCCAGTGAGAAGTCGTGGCCAGTGGGGCAAGCCTTGTGGTCTTGAGGACAAATACCCACCAATGACGTTGGATGGAGGTCGCGCTATGTCATGAATAGACAGAAGTTGGAAATATGGACCATTGGATCCCGACTCAGTGCTTAGATCAAAGGTCACGTGCTAGCCACGGAACCTGAAGGTCGCTGGTTCGATTCATGTGGGGGGGGGGTTGTGGGTGGCTACTGGTGACAAGTCTCATACTAGGACGAAACAGCTGTCCAGTACTCTCAAGTTTCCAATGTTTCACCAAATGTATAACTGAAATCAACAAAATTAATTTCTTTCGTTATGTCAAGTTATTTTAATATTTTAAAGATATCTATCAAGGTGCTTCAGTTTGGAGAAACAATGAAATTCAATTTATTAACTATTCATTGGGGAAATAATAACCGAAAACAGTTATCATAATTACTTTGGGACTGATTCATCACACTTTAATGACACAAATTTAAAGACTTGATTAAATAGTATTGCATTGAAATGGATTTTGATTCTAGAGCAATTTTTATTGTTACCTATTTATTTGTCCCCTTGGTTTCCAGGGTAATATATAGATTCAGTAGCATGTCACCATTTCACCCTATTCCCTGAAGTCTCCCAACCTGACTCCACCACTGCTCATTACCTTTCATTTCTTCCTCACACAATCTCCTCCATATCACCCTCATCTCGGACAGCCAACTCATCGTTTCCCATTTGAGTTCCATTTGTTCATCTCACCTGGAGCATGATGTCTCCAAACAATCTTATCAGTCTATGTCCAATCCAATCCAACCCATCTCCACTTTCTTCTTACGCATATGTGTTGGGCGATGGGTTCTGAGTTGATTGGTTCGTTGCTAGCCAGCCTGTCAGCTAACCAGAGTTCCTCCTTCCTCATTCTTATTATTCTGATCATCTGATCTCCCTCCATCTTCAGTATCGAGTGAGTGTAGGCGGCAGCTGTTCATGTGGTGTATGTCTGTATGTATGTTTGTTCGAAATGCTTCTGATAAGGCGCCAACTCTCTCAACCACCACATAGAAGCACTGACTGACTTGACTGAATTAGTGTTGAAAATCTGGATGTTGTTCGGGCTTTATGCTGAGTGTAGTGCAGTGCCGTAGACCAGGTTAATGAAGACCTATCTTGTTGTTTTTCGTATTGTGGGTTTGACATCTTCATGTGTGCCTGTGCCGCCTGTAGTAGAGATGATGCTTCCTGCCTAGGTATGTAGGTAGGTAGGTAGGTGGTTAGGTAGGTGAGAGAGACAACTTCATTAGATTTCTCCTATTGATGGTGATTGGTGCTTGTTGTTGTTCTTGATGTTGTTTTTGGTTGGGCATCTTCATCACCTGTACCTGTGTCTTCTGTACGTTCTACTGAGGGAAGTCTCGTCTTCGCTGCCCTGCCCTTCCCTTCCCTTCCCTTCATGTTCTGCCAACTTGTTAGTTTTTTCCTGCAGATCTTTGAGTTTGTGCAACAAGACATTAGACATAAATCATCATCGTTGACGAAATCCAATTCTTCTTCTAGGGTCTTTTCATCTGTCAGTCATCGTATGCCCATGTTCTCACAGCTACTCACACTTTCTTGCATGATCCAGTCCAGTCGACCAGTCCACAGTCAGGAAGATGATCAGTGATAGTAGGCGGCAACCTTGTCTTATTTCTTCATCTCTTCACTTCAGAGGCATCATTAAGCTTTCCATTGTGGATCACTCGGTATGCAACATCATATAACATATAGCTATCGAACAAGCCGCTGATGAAGGTTTGTGGCACTAACACGTAATGTTGAGACAGCCAACTGCTAAATTACTTGTCGGTGGACTCCTCGATTGAAGGCGTTTTCAAAGTCAATGAAGTTTAGGTTTAGTTGAGTTGACTGTGATTGTATGCTCTTTTTCTATGATGATGCGTAGAGTAGCGTTGTAATCTGATGAGCACATGGCTTGTTCTTCCTGAAGGTAGCCAGCCGTTTCCGGTTGTAATTTTGAATGCAGAGCATTTTTTAGTCTTTCCAGAATGATGCGGCTTAATATTTTGCTTGGTGTCAACAGCAGCATGATTCGGCATCAGTTCTTGTAAAGGCGTTTCTTTACCATATGAACAATTTATTGGTCAGTGAAGCTGGATAGATTCTTTCAATGTGTATATATTTGGTTTGCAGGAACATAATTTCAGGTATTATCTTGTTAATACTATGTCGAAACTTTCAATAGCTGAAAATTAGCCTATGAAAATAAACTTCAGGCTGCAGTAGATAAGATATACACCAAATATTTTAACCCATATGTGTAGACATTGAAAAGAGCAGACTCCACTTCACAGTTCGCTAACAGTGCATCAGGAGATAAGAAGCAAGCCATCACGGTAGTATACTGTGGTGTTGGCTATGGCGATTCATCGCTTAGCGAAGTACCTTGTTATTTAGACAAGCTACCCTTATATTACTCTGACTCAAACTGGACTCAAGATCTAAGGCTTTTATCAAGAAAGTTGAGGCTTGCAGGGAAATACAGCTAAAAGGGTATGACAGCACTTCTTCCTCAATACAGTCTAAGTGAATTTAGTTTATTGAAGTTGACAAACCTGTGTATTTCAGTGTTAAAAATCACATGACAGTGATTGAATGCATACAACTGGTTGGCATGAACTTAAAGCATTTTTGTAAAATCATGGTCATACAACATCAGAGTTTCACGTCTAAAAACATAAAAGATGTTTTCGCATATATTTATTGCTCTATTTTTCTGAAAAGTAGTGGAGAAGGTTCATCAAATCCTCTTTTTCAAAGTGCAAGCAAATTATTCTCGTCATTTCCAAATGGAATTCAGTTACTTTAAACTATACCAGAGGATAGATTCAACAGAGGAGTGCTAAGGAGTAGTTTGTCCATTATCCAGTGAAACGCTACTAACCAATCAAAAGGCATTAATCTCTATTTCAAGGGGGGAGGTGTTTTAGTGAGCAGAAATATTGAAAAAATCTTCTTAAGAAGCTACATAAGCTTAAAGCCTTTTTCAACAAATCGCTTCGCTTCGGGAAGAAACACGTGAATCAACGTGTAAGTATCAAATTGGTTGAAAAGATTTGAAAAAATCGACAGAATCTAAATCCAGAAGGTCTGAAAATAGCCAAGACCATTTTAATATATATAAACCCCTTGATTTGTTTATATTGTTAGTGATGACACTGACGTTGTCAATACACCTTCGGTCATATTACCGCCTTTTTCCACTACGGACGAACTAAGCGAAAATTAAGGGTAGAATCTGAAGTAAAGAGCATTTTTGGTGACTGTCTTCAACTATCTAATAATGATCAAAATGACTACTGAAATTAAAATACAAACTTTCATTAAAGCCATGAACTTACTGAAGATATTATACATAACAAAGTGTACACCATTATTGACGGAAATCAATTTGTTAAATACAGGTGAACCTGTAAACATACTAGTTTATTCAAAAGAATGAAAGTATGTATGATTTGTAAGCAAAAACAATTTACCTTAGTTGTGACTGATTTAATGTTCAACTCACTATTGTCTAATTGTCTCTTATCATCTTTTAAAATAGTATTTTCTATTCCTGTTGTCGTCATTGTATCATTCACTGAACATTGAATTATTTGACCGGTTTCAAATGGTTGAAGAGAAGAAGCAGGTTGTTGAACAGCATTCTTATCAGAGTCTGTAGCAGCAGCGGTGATTAAGACAGTATTTTGTAGGGGGGATTCCAATTGACAGTCAATTAAGAATAAATCTTCCATATTACAAACATCTGTTAGAAAATGTGCATTCTCATGTTTTTTATCAATACGAAAAAAGCGACAAGCTGCCGTAGTAGCTAAATTTAAGGGAAGAAATAACAACCGGTGACATAGATACATTTACCACAGTGAAAATAACACTCCTAATTTGAACCGGTAAATATGCTTGAGTTCTGTTCATATCAGGATTCTTGCAATCACTGAGTTGCATAAAGATGTTTAAATCTCGAGGTTTGTGAGGATTTATTTATTGACTTCACATTGATATTCATCATGCACTGGCATCATACTAGTCTTGGTGACTACCACAGGAATCCAGAACTCATGTTTCGTCCTACTTGGGACTCATCAGCTGGGTGTTCTTGTACCTCAGTGAGTGATGTAGTTTTCTCTTACAATCGAACCCGGTGCTATTCGATTCAAACACCAAAGCGTTGTCCACTAAGCCCAAACTTGTCCTACCTGTGTTGACAAAAGGGTTCCGATGTGAATGCATCAATACTGCCCGAAATTCATAGTGTTATATTGATTCAAATTACAATTAAAATTAGCAACAGTTGCAGAAGAGATGACTATCATGCTGCATTGGCCTAGTGGATAGCGCTTTGGTTTTCAAAGCGATGGATACTGGATTAAAGTCGTAGTTAATAATAATGATAATAACAATAATCGCTTTACTCTAAACAATATGTATGACAATATGGAACTCTCAGCATTTAACTTTTCAACAAATTCACTTCCAAAACAATACTTCCAGACAAAACGGTTATTGCACTGGAATGATGTTAATAATAACAGTATTCAAGGCAACAATGTGGAATAGCCAGCTGGCTATGGATGGGGATCCGGTCTATAATGAAGAATCAACGGTACAAATATCTTCAACTCAAGCTAAGCATCTGACGGATACAAATATGATGTACGTTTTTGCACCGAAAAGTTCATTTCCATATAAGCTAACATTTTTCCTCCGCTCTGTTATTGACTTGAGAAACGCAGATTTGGAAACAGTTTAAAAAGGTGCAAGAGTATATGATACTTTCAATGGACATATTTAAATGATTAAAAAAATTTATGCAAAAAATTTGGTAGCCCAAGGTTCAAGCAGGCCGGCACCGCTGCATGAAGTGGGAACAACATCACTCTTTGGGATGCAAGAATATCCAGCTGCCGGATCCCAAATAGGAAGAAATGCGCGTCGTGGGTTCCTCTGCTAGTCACCGATATGAACATAACATCATGAATATCTAGCAGCACCAAGGCATCTACAAAAGAGCCCATCTGCCAGCAGTAGAGGTCGAGCAATTCGGCCTTGTATAGCAGAGGGAAAATCCAAGTATCACGGAAACGGACTGATGTCATTTAGAAGATCATCTAAAATCTGTGAGCACTGAACAGCTAATTTGTCTTAGTATGAGATTGAACAGTAACGTGCTTGTTGCAGAAGTTGAAGGTCCTGAGTTCAATCCGTGGGGGAGCAGGGTCATGCGTGCGCACTGATGAGGAGCCCCGTACTAAGATGAAACAGGCGTTCAGTACTCCCAAGTTTCCAATGCTTTCTATATCTTATTACATGTGTTGGCTGTTGTTGCTTCGATGAAAAAAGATTTAGAAATCAATCTACCCCCACCTCCCTCCACACCCCCACCCACCTAACTACATTGGACCGAATTAAGTAAAGTGCTTTTATTCCACACAGGTTATTGTGTGGTTATTGTGTTAATGCATACAGTGCAATAGCCAAGGCTTCTCTTCTAGATTATTGATCTTATTCGGGTCTGTCATTCTATATTCACCTAAATTCTAATGTCCTCATACTCTAATTGACTCCGACCGGCTAGTTTAACCTATGTACTTACTTGACCTGACTCATATTCATCAAATGGAGTTTGATAGATTAGATTATTTTGCTCAACTGGGTCTATCGGATCCTTAAGCCAGCCAACAAAACTTATTTTTGAGTGAGTTTGTTAGTTCGGATGGCACCCTAGTTCCAGGTTTGTTGAGAACCGTACATAAAGTTTGTGATATTGCTTCCTTCCTTATGTTGTAACACAATGGAGGGTGTGAACTCCTTTCTACTTGTGTTTCCGTTATTAATTCGTGTTTTATATGTTCGTATGAAGTTGTTAATAAACTGCGGAGGATATTTATTAACTATTAGTACTTCTTTTACGTACTTCAGTTCCTTGTTTAGGTCCTTGTACTGACACTCATTGGTGACGCATCTACAACCTCTGCGGAACTGATATCCCGTCTAGTAGCCACACTGCAAAATGATCAGTAGAATTCCACCAACGCTTAAAACTATACTAAATGAAATTGGTTACCGTCAAGTAACCAACTCGCATAAGATTCATTCAGTTAAACGAAAGATGAGCAAAAGATGATGCAACTAAATAATAGTCAATATCGGTTACTGTGGGATACAGAGTTTGACTATAGCTTCTTCGTGAACATGTAAATAACAATGGTATTCAATGGGTATTTCAATTGCTACTCTTGTCAGTATCTTGATTCGGGAAACTTCCATTGAATGGTTTGTATAATTTTAGTAACTTGTTGCAAATTATTAATCATCCCTCAATACGCTGTTATGATAAACCTTTAATCTGTGAATTTTTCTGTCGTTAAAACTATACACTTTGATATCTGATGTTGGTGTAGGAAGTTGAGAAGATACCACCGAAATAAGATAGATTCATTTTATCCTACTCCCCGATGGTTGTTCATTCTCGCTGCAAAAAATAATGTGATTATCAGTGTGACTAAATGAGATAGTCGTAGTTTAGCAGACTAGTGTCATTGATACTACGTGGCGATTCAAGATGAAGTGGAAATTTGGACCATGGTCAGATATGAACCAGTGAACATCGGATCACCAACCCCGTGCTATACCAAATGAGATATCACGTCCAACTGCTTACTGAACACATCTCTACTTCCCTTCAAGCATCAAGGATTTTGCCCCACTTCCATGTGTTTCATGACGCATTACTACCACTTGGTCGTATTCACACTGACTACTACCTACTCAGGACTTCTCATCTCAATCGAAATCTAAGTGAATTAGAATGAGAGGGGTAGCATGATATTGATTATCAGTTTGACTATGTGAGATGGCCATAGTTTGTTAGACTAGTATTAATGAAAGTAGGTGATGATTGAAGGTGAGATGAAGAATTGGTGATTGAAGTGAAGTAATAATCTGGTTGGGAAGCAGTTGGACGTTGTAGTTCAGTTGATAGAGGACCGTGCCGGTGATTTGGTGGTGGCTGGTTCGAATGCAGCCGTGGTCAAAATTTTCATCTCACCTTCAAAAATCACTCAGTTTAAATAATATGATATAACACAAATATATGCATAAGAAGTTGGATTTTACTTGCGATGTGAATGTTCAAAGAGACACGTGTGATCCAAGTATGTAATTTCGAAGCCTGATGAGATTACAGACTTGGATATAACACAGTGGTCAGCTGATAAAATATGTATTCTCCTGTTTACTATCAAAATACACCCAAACAGTTGAACAATGAAGCTATAACAGCCAAGTAGTAACCTGTCCAATCGCTACTCTGCATCAAAACTGCTGGTTGATGATTGAAGGTGAAACAAAAAGCTGCATCATGGTAAGATTAAAACCATCGACTCATCGGTTACCACGCCTGTTTCATATAGTCAAACTGAAAGTTATTTATATTTGGATTTGGATAAAAAGTCCTAACTGAGCAGCCAGTGTGAATGCTATCAAGTGATAATGACACAACGTGAATTCACATAGTAGTCAGGCAGCACCCAACATGATTGAAATGAAATCAAAATTTGGTCAGCAGTCTGGTCTCTTAGCTCAGCTGCTAGATCATCGGGACGGTAATCCCATGGTCTCTGGTTCGAATCTTGCCATGTTCGACATCTTTATTTTACTTTCAATCATTACTCAGTATTAATAGATACTGAAAGTCAATCGATAGGGAGCCCTGATCAACCTTACTTTTGAAGTTGGTGAGAATCATCAATAAAGTGTGTGTGTGTGCTTGGGTGTAAGTAACTATGAGAAAAGTTGTGTTCTGTTGACGATTTGAAACCTCAATTACTCAATACTCAATTCTCTGATAATAAAGACATATGCGAAAACAAAATGAATTAACTGATGAAAGTTATTAAAATGTTCAAAATGAGTAGGAGTGCGTACATTCGTTTCATTGTGAACCATGTCACTGAGAGCCTTTGAGAATTACGTTCTAACAACATGGAGAATTTCAAACAGACAGTCAACACTTTCTTATACACTTCAAAATGACATTTGAACACACCATTTACGGTGATACTACTTATCAGTCATTTAGTCAGTCAGTCTGTCTGTCAATCAGTCAGCCAGTCAACATCAGTTCGAAACCAGGTATCAATGATTAACGGAAAATTTTCGCTCACCTCACCATATTAAGAAGAAAGTTAGCAATATGAAAGACAAGGAACCAGTCAGAGTGGAGATATAATAAAAGTTCGCAGAAAGTCTCCTTGAAAGTGAAGAACAAGGAGTAAACGAACTAACCAAATGTGATATAATGATCACAATGAAAACCATTTACGGATACGTTCGAGCTACGAAGACTGATTCTCAGCTGCATCGTCAGACACACATGAAAATATGGTTAATTCGGTGAATGAAGTTAAAGTAAGATCTCCCCTAGTGTCAAGGTCTCATAGCTTAGTTGTTAGAGCACTAGGCAGCTAATCCACAGGTAGCTGGTTCAAATACTCCTGTGGTACAGATTTCCATTTCACCTTCAACCATCATCCAGCATCATTAATACAAGTCTGATTAACCACAACTATCTTCCATTGTCAAACTGATAATTAGATTATTGTCTGGTTTTTAGTCGTCCATCAACCCTTTGAAATATGTAGCATGTGCAATAAATAGTTTGATCAACTTTCAAAATTCATAACCGGAACAATGAAACCGTTTAGTTGTCTAACCATGGCATGTAAAGCAAGGGGCTTCATACTCACTAGTCTTTGTGGCTGACAAACAGACTGCCTGAAATGAAGAATCATACTTCTAGGCTATATTAATCAAGTGCATGTTAGTGTATGAGTGCCGCCAAGACTGGTGATAAACCGTATCTTCAATCATGTATAAAACAAAAACAAAATTTCACTACTTTTATTGTTTTAAAAACCAAATTAGGTGTGTCTTTCTAAGATAACCAAGTGGAATATGCATGAGGACAGTTACTCAACGATGATATTCGATGGGGGTCACTTTGTATCGTGAACTGAGAGAAGTAGGAAATATAGATCATTAGATCCTGACCCAGTGGTAACATGCTGGCCACGGAACCTGAAGGTCGCGGGTTCGACCCCTACCTGTGAGGGGGGATTGTGGGTGCGCACTGGTAAGGAGTTACATACTACGACGAAACAGCTGTCTAGTACTCCCAGATTTCGAATATTCCTCCAAATGATATCAATCCATAATGAATTTCATAAACCCTAAGATTGAAATAAAAATAAACTTTTTAACGATTCGTATTACTACAGTCATTTACCAATCAGCGTGTATTTAATAAATTAGTCGCCTTACTAGATGGCATTAACAAAAAGAGAATAGAGAGTATTCAATGAAATATTGATTTTTAAGCAGAATAATAATAATAATAATAATGATACATTGAGTTCATTAATTCCGTTGAAAGCCTGAGGTAAAAGTTAGAAAGCAGAACAAACGATATTCATCAGGAATTATTATAGTCAACATTCTCTATTCACATATGTTGGTGTAAAATGAAGATAAATAGCAAAAAATGTAAAAGACACACACACACACAGACAAACAGATAAGTCAAAGAAACTCTCATTCAACACCTAAAGGTGAATCGATAATCAGAGGTTATAATAAATACATTTTTATACTGGGTGAAAATTGAAAGTGAGATGAAAATTTGGACCATGGTCAGATATGAACCAGTGAACATCGGATCACCAACCCCGTGCTATACCAAATGAGATATCACGTCCAACTGCTTACTGAACACATCTCTACTTCCCTTCAAGCATCAAGGATTTTGCCCCACTTCCATGTGTTTCATGACGCATTACTACCACTTGGTCGTATTCACACTGACTACTACCTACTCAGGACTTCTCATCTCAATCGAAATCTAAGTGAATTAGAATGAGAGGGGTAGCATGATATTGATTATCAGTTTGACTATGTGAGATGGCCATAGTTTGTTAGACTAGTATTAATGAAAGTAGGTGATGATTGAAGGTGAGATGAAGAATTGGTGATTGAAGTGAAGTAATAATCTGGTTGGGAAGCAGTTGGACGTTGTAGTTCAGTTGATAGAGGACCGTGCCGGTGATTTGGTGGTGGCTGGTTCGAATGCAGCCGTGGTCAAAATTTTCATCTCACCTTCAAGCATCACCCAGTATAAATACTAGTCTGCCAAACTATGGATATTTCAAATGGTCAAAATTTCATTTAGAGAACCGTTGGAAAGCCGGCAGCATCGGGTAGCTGTTTCGTCTTTAAATGGGACTGCTCAACAGTATTCACCCACGAGCTCACTAAGAATCAAACTCAACACCTTCAGGTTCCACAGTGAAGGCATTGACTGTCTACGATCCACAGTATATTACTTCTGTCATTTCATGCTATAGCGTGACAGTGTACTAAAATCTACATTTGACATCCATTTTGCTTTCAACTGGTTGATCTCACTGGTCATAGCTTCTCATTAGAACTTCGGGATATCCTTCTCAAAGCATGTCACTAATGAGTACTATACAGTAATGTAGTATGAGGTTAGATAACTATTCAATAAAAGTTGAAAGCACTACGACGGATGCAACTTACGATCTTCAACTTTCAGGGCGAATGCGTTGACTATTCAGCCGATAGTTAGAAGTTCCGTGATTAGCATTTTCCTACTTTTTTCGATTCGTGATCACTTTTATAGTCTCGTGGATTACTTCACATGTTCTCTGTATTGGTTGATTAGGTCGTTAACTTTTCCATTCCTTTCTATTCCCATATAATTAGTAGTGATGTCTAAATGTGAAAGATCCATTTAGTGTTGATTTTTCCATTGAAGAAATGTGTCAAATGACTAATACTGGAGAGTGACAGGTTACTGTCTTGAATTTTATATTTAGTGTGCATGTGGAAGATATAGAGCACATGAGATAAATTCGATTCATGTCCACAACGTTTATTATTCTTGTCGTCTATAAAGGAAGCTAATTGTATGAATTAGAGGGCAATTCATAAAGAAGTGAACAGAGAAGAAGGCCGACAATAATGACTGATAGTAGTGTTAGCAGTAGATTAAAAGATGTACGCCCTCCCCCCCTGTTTGGAAGTCATCAGTTGGATATATCTAAACTTCATTAGGTGATATTGTTTCCCCCTAAGATTCAAATTTAGATCGAATCGATTGAAGTGTCACAGCCTTACTCACCAAGCCATCAAGTTATGATAGATGCTCCTTCTGAGATGGGTACCGTTTTGATGGTGCAGCTTTTAGTTTCTTTATGTTTCCTTAATTTATTGCTCCATGAAATTTTTGCTGTTTCTGTTGTAATTTGTAATAAAATTATTTCTTTTTCTAATAGGGGAATGGATAAAATCAATATATCTACTACTGAGTAGATATTTAGGATTGTTATAGGTAATGAATATTGTCAACTAGACCGCCTAAGATAACCTCACCTTGTCTGACTGACCCTTGAATTTAAGGATGACTGAGAGGCTAAGGTGTTAAAGAAGAATAAGTCTTATACCCCTGATTGAAATAGAGGTTTACTGCAACAGTTGTCCGGTAGAGTAAAACTGTGAAATTAATATAGGTGTAAAACTTGGGCACTGTGGTAGAATGTTAATTCCATATTAGATTTGTTTATTTGACTTATAACACACAGTGATCTAGTACCATTTACTAGATGACGTTTCGAGCATAAATTATTAATGCTCATAATCATATCAATGTAATCACACTACTTTCGACATTTGATTTTTATAGTTATGCCACCTTATATGAGTTGTTTTGATTGGTAGCAAAAGTTTCCATATCTCTGGTATAGGTGTTGCTTCATTTCTATTACATGTGTGAGGGTTGATTAGATGAAAAAAGGTTAAGTAATCAATCTCTCTCAATCTCCACCGAATTATATTGGACAGTGGCTTTATCCCACCCTATTGTGTGGTTGTGTGTCAAAGCAGGCATAGCAATAGCCGGGCATTTTCTAGATTGTTGATTTTATTTAGGTCTGTTATTTTATATTTGGCTAAGTTCCTATGTTGCACCAATCTAACTGACCCCGACAGACTAGTTTGACCTATATACTTGACCTGACTGACAGTCATCTCATGGAATTTGATAGATTAGATTATTTTGCTTAATTGGTTCTATCGGATCCTCAAGCCAGTCGACAAAGTTTATCTCTGAGTGAGTTTGTAGGTTTAAATACCACCCTAATTCCAGCTGTGTTGAAGATTCTACTTAAAGTTTCTAAGGTACCCTCCTTATAGGGTAATACAATGGAGGCTGTGAACTCCTTTCTACTCCTGTTGTCGTTATTAGTCGCACTCGTCTGACTGTTATTTTTTCGTTTTTTGTGTGTCTGTAAGAATTTCTTAATAAGCTGAGGAGGATAATTATTGACTATTAGCGTTTCTTTTACGTGTTTCAATTCCTTGTTTAGGTTCTTGCTCTGACTAGTCAGTTTTCTAGCTCTATCATTTAGACATTTGAATAATCCTGCCTTAACTGACATTGGATGGGGTGATTTGAAGTCTAGATATCTGTTGGAATATGTTGGTTTTCTGTAGATAGTAGTATCCAAGTCACCATCTGTTCTTTGTTTTATTCTGCAATCCAACATAGGTAATTCTCTTTGTTCATCTTCTACCTCCTAAGTGAATTGGATTGCGTTTACTACTGAGTTTATATGCATGAGAAAATTGTCAATATGTTCCGATTTTAACACAGTAAATGTGTCATCCATATATCGTCACCATATGTTTGGTGTGAGACTAAATGTTTGTAAAGTCATATTTTCCCAACTATCCATATAAAACTGTGAAATGATTCATAATTGAGCCGGTGAGTCTGAAACCACCTAATTGAAATCCTATTGCAATCAGAATGCTAGTGCGATTAGTGTAAAACTTATCCGGAGCTAAGATGTCGAATGGAGGAAACCAAATGTTTGACAATAAATGTCTGATATCATTCGGTACAAGATTATTATTTAACTGGTTCTCGAACTTTTCAACACCTATCAATAAGGATGAATCAACAAAACATGAAGGAAGTTGCATTACTACAGTTTGAAACTGATCAATAGGGTTTGATTTACACTTGGAATTAGGCAGCTGAATCAGTAGGCTTTTTTTCAAAGATAACATTACACCTATTCACTGAAAAGGAAAATACAAATGAAATATAGCTATTTCTTTTTTGTTTTAAATCTATAATCTAAAACTTACAATCAATGAAAACCCAAGAGTTAGACAAATGTACTCCACTGATATGATAAGGCGTCGTCGATTCAAAAGGTTCAAGTTTAGAATCAACTTCAGAGTTATTCAACTGATTGATAATTTCTCGTACAGATGATAAATCCAAATCATATTTTGCCATGATAACACCGAAAAACGTAGCTTTAATAAAAATAATGAAAAAGATATTTGAAAAAAAAAAACAAATTTACAGATGATGGTGAATATTTATACATCAAGAGAATCATTTCAATGGTGTTATGTTCCCTGTAATGAGTGGTTCAATTGTTATCATTATTATTTGTCTGTTGAGTTCCTAGTGGAACATACGGCTTCAGAAGCACGTCACCACTTCATCCTCTTCTTTATAGTCTTTCCAACCTGACTCCACCACTACTCACAAGCTTTCATCTCTTCCTCACACTATCTCCTTCATGTCACCCTCGACGCGGTCGCCCAACTCATCTTTATCCATTTGGCTTCCACTAGACGGCCTTACCTGACGTGTGATGTCTCCAAACGGTCTTCTTAGTCTATGTCCAGTCCAATCCATCTCCACTTTTTCTTCTTCTTCTTCTACATATTTTTTGCGTGATAGGTTCTGAGTTGGTTGGTTCGTTGCCAGCCAGCCTGTCAGCCAACCAGGGTTACTCCTTCCTCATTCTTATTATTCTGATCATCTGATCTCCCTCCATCTTCAGTATCGAGTGAATGTAGGTGGCAGCTATTCATGTGGTGTATGTGTGTATGTATGTTTGTTCGAAATGCTTCTCATAAGGCACCAACTCTCTCAACCACCACATAGAAGCACTGACTGACTTGACTGAATTAGTGTTGAAAATCTGGATGTTGTTCGGGCTTTATGCTGAGTGCAGTGCAGTGCAGTAGACCAGGTTAATGAAGACCTATCTTGTTGTTTTTCATATTGTGGGTTTGACATCTTCATGTGTGCCTGTGCCACCTGTAGTAGAGACGATGCTGCCTGCCTAGGTATGTAGGTATGTAGGTAGGTAGGTGTGTAGGTAGGTGAGAGAGACAACTTCATTAGATTTCTCCTGTTGATGGCGATTGGTGCTTGTTGTTGTTCTTGATGTTGTTTTTGGTTGAGTATCCTCATCACCTCTACCTGTGTCTTATGTACGTTCACCTGAAGGAAGTCCCGTCCTCGTTACCCTGCTATGCCCCTTCTGCCAACTTGTTAGTTTTTGCTTGTAGATCTTCGAGTTTGTGCGACAAGACAGTAAACATAAATAATTATCGGCGAAATCCAAATCTCCTAGGGTTTTTCTATCGGTTTAACCAGCGTATACCCATCTTCTCACAGCTACTCACGTTTTCTTGCAGGATCCAGTCCAGTTTAGTCGACTAGTTCATAATCAGGAAGATGATCGGTGATAGTAGTCGGCAACCTTGTCTTACCTCTTCCTCTCTTCACTTCGAAGGCATCACTGAGCTCTCCATTGCGCATAACTTGGCATGTAGCATCTTAATTCATTTGGATGCTGTTGAGTGAGGTTGATAAATGTTTGTGGAACTTAAACCGTAGTGTTGAGGCAGCTGCTTGTCAAATTACTTGTCGGTGGACTTTTCAAAGTCGATGAAGTTTAGGTTGGGTTGATTGCCATTGTTCTATGGTGATGTGTAGCGTAGCGTTGCAATTTGAGCCTCACATGATTTGTTCTTCATGAAGCTACCCACCCTTTTCCGGTCGTAATCTTGAGTGCAGAGGACTTTTTAGTCTCTCCAGAATGATGCGACTTAACATTTTGCTTGATGTGGACAGCAGCATGATCAAGCGTCAGTTCTTTCAAAGACTTAGGTAGCTTTTCTGTGGAAATTTGACAAGTTAGCCTTTCTTCCAATCAATTTGTAGGCACCTTTCCCTTTTTTCTTACAAACCTTTTGCAATAGTGGTGTCAGTGGTTCAGTCGTGAAGCTATGATTTATATTCTGGAAAATATCATCAGTACAAAATTCACGAAGAAGCGAGCTATGGGCTTTCCTCCATAAGTGACTTAGTAGCTTTTGCAGAAAAGCCCATAGCTCACTTCTTTGTGGAGTTTGTGCTGATGGTGTTTACTTGAATGCAAATCAAAGCTTAACGATTGAACTACCAAGCTCAGAGAAGAAAATACCGCGAAAAAACAAAACAAATTACAATGTAACTCATGCTACTTTGTCAGCTGAGAAGTTCATCTTGTCAAAAATAAACAGGAAATACCACATTAAGTAGTTCTCAAAGCAATTTAGTATTGTTCAAGACATTATCAGAATATTAGTTGGTTGAAGGTAGTCGAAAGGAATCCATGAACCACCGCCTACTTTGATGTGCTGTGCTGGAGGTAATTGGATTGGAATAGAAAACAGTTCAGGGTGATCAGACCAAGACGTGACACCAGTCTATAAAGTCCCTGACTATGAGGCTGAACCATGTGAGGAGATTTAGACTGCGTGTCTGGGGTCTCTGAGATGAAAGGAATCAGTGGTTGAGGACTGAATCTTGGTGACATGGCTGGAAATCGGTTACGCCAGCGCAGATGCATTTACTCCTTGACATCTTCTAAGGCTTAAATACTCACACAAACCCTAATGTTCAGATTGTTTATGTTCTCACACTATTTTACCTACCTTAATGTCACTCCTTTTCCATCTACCTGTTCTTTGTATACTTCTGTAAAGAGTGGAAACATAAACCGTTCCACTAATGTGCTAGGTTCTACGTTGATTTTGTCAGTTAGTCAGTCATGGATCCAGGCTTTGTGCTTGTTAGCACTCTACAGCAAGACGCATCCGAAACCTCTACGGAATTGATGCCCACTGGAAGATTCAGTTGTCAGAAAAGAAATTTTAGGGTAGTATAAATAACTAACACAAGAAAGACTGTCGTTTATCCTTCCTCACCTAACTAACTAGATTAGATGCGTTTAACCGTTTGGTTTTCTGGAGTGGTAAGATGGACTGTGGTTAACATGCTAAGGTAACTCGATCTGGCTGGTGGAACAGTTTACGTATGTAGTTGACTAGGATATCCTTTTATCTTTTTTCCCACTCAAATAGTCTTTCAAATTCTTCTTTCCTGATTCTTACCTGCCAGGATTTTGTTACCGTGCAGTAAATGGAATCGTTTACACACGTACTATGTACTAGTAGCATTTTAAGCGATTGCATTTGAAGGTCTCGTTAAGCTGTTTAACCTTAGACAGCCAACCATTAGAATGCTGTTTTACTGCTGACTTTAAGGAAATGTTACAACTTAACTTGAAAAGAAGTTGATCACACTTTCTTTTACGGAATCAGTGTTTTGCAGACTCTATGTGATATCACTCAGAATCGATTTCTCTAGTGTGGCCACATCAAAACATAACCTTCGTCCTCATCATCACATCACATTTTGTACTGGGTGATGATTGAAGGTGAGATGAAAATCTGGACCGCAGCCGGATTCGAACAAGCGACCTCCGGGCTATCGGCCCGCTGCTCTATCAACTGAGCTACGAGGTCACATTTTTTTGTTTGTATTTTAACAAGACATGTAAGCGAACAATATTGTTTTCAATTAGATCTTATCAGGCTTCACTCTAATATACATCACTTTCAACATATTTATAAAATATCAACCAATCAAGGTAATTTGTGGGACAACAACAACAAGGAATACGAATTGTAATACAAGCAATAACACTAAACCTATACCCGTCGCACAAGAAGTGGCTATCTTGGCTTGGTAGTGTAGTGGATAACGCTCTCACGTTTGAAGCGATCGCTCCCTAGTCCGAGTCCCAGTGGGAACAACATCACTCACTGTGGTGGCGGTACATCCGGCCGATGAGTCCCAAATAGGACGAAATACGCATCCTGGATTCCACTGCTAGCCACTGCCCATCATTACTTTACATGGTTTAAAAGATGTTCAGACGGATAAACAGACAATGTAGGTCAAAGATTGAAAAACAAGAAAAGACAGTAAGTGTTAGTGTTATTGCTTGTATTACACCGTCGTTGACTGGACCGAATTGATTAGTCTCCGTTGGCATATGGGCTCCTGTGTAGATGCCTGGATACATACAGCTGACGAGTCCAAAACAGGATGAAAAGCGCATCCTGAATTCCACTGCTAGCCACTACCCATCACTTCTATACAAGAACAATAAGCTGGTGTGATACTGGATGTTGAAGGCGGTAAATAAATAAGAGTTGTATGTGAATATAGTAGTAGTGTGAAAGGGGTGATAAAATGAAATAAAATAAAAAGGAGAAGTACATTTTAAGGTTCATAAGTAAGGTCATTCATTAAGTTCTCCCTGGCCAAGGAAAGGATAAAGTCTGCACAAATTTCTTCTGGATATGGAGCTTTGGATTGTTGATTCGAATTCCTATAGCCTCAGCTATATGTAAAAGGTGGATTCGAACTCCATCAGAAAGGTTCGGTGGTATGCACTAAGCCACTTTGAACGCTTGCGTCTTATCTACTCTGTGATCACTATCAATAGATGCAACAAAACAGAACTTCTTATAGATTTAACCTGTCCTTTACCCAGCCACGAAGGTAGGTGTTCAGCAATACGCTGGTTAAGTTGCCTAGTCGTACACCCGATATAACTGTCTCCACAAGAGCAAATAAACTGGTAAATACACATAGAAATGGCGAAACTAGGTCACTTATCCTTCGCTTGACACGAAACAAATCCTCGATTGAAAAATGATAGACAGAGTTTCGTTGCATAAATAGTTCTTTTAGTGGTTATCGACAGCCTGTGTAATAGCATTTCACAAAGTATATCCCCATTAAATTGTACTTTTATGAATAGTGGTTTTTTTCTAGAGGTTGCTGCTTCACGTTTTTTAACCAGTCAATTCATATTCTTTTTTGTAAAATTGTGAGGATAACCTATTTCCCTTAATGAATTCGAAATCCACTCTAACTCACTCTGTAGAGTATCATCTGAGCAGATTTTCCTTTCCCTGGCTGTCAAGCATTTCACTAAATTTATTTTTCATCGTATAGGAGTGAAACTAAGGAAGTGTTTGTATTGAAATGTAAATTTGTTTCTTGTGTACACGCTTCTGTGAAGTGATCCATCTCCTCGTCTGCTTAATATAACACCAAGGAAATTGAGCATACTATCCTGACGGATGTATGCTGTTAAACTTTCTCAATAGTTCGTTCTGATCCATATTCTGATCAGTTATAATTAAATGTATCATCCACGTATCTGCAATACATATTTAGCTTGACGATGTCCTCCTTCAATGATTCATTCTCTAGTTTAATCAGAAAAAAGTTTGCAAGGATTGGGCCTAGTGACGATCTCACTGTGATTCCATGTACTTGTCTATAACATGAATTATTGAAGATGAAGTGTACATTCACTGTACATCTAAGGAGTAATTCCTTAAAGTTGGACTCATGAATCCTAATGTTGATTTCTTTCTCTATCAATTGTTGACATATGAAATCAATTGTCTCAGTGAAGGGTATATTAGTGAATAATGAAGACACATCTAACGATATCATACGTTTTCCACTGACATTTACCTCTGTCACTTTGGAGATGAAACCGAAAACCTCCCTCACACTATGCTTAACAACTAGTTTATGAAGGGGCTCTAGAATCTGGACTAACCATTTTTATGCGATTTTATTATATAATGAGTTATATTGTGTCTGTTTACTCTTTTTTACGACCTTGTAATACTTTGGTGCCGTTTTACTTGGTATGATGATGTGATATATAGTGACTTGAAGTGTTACAAAGGAAATCTTGGTTCAATGTTGACACTGACTAGTAAATTCTTAATGAAACTAGCTGTTGTTACTGCATGACTGGTGAAATATAAGTACAATATAAATAATCTAAAGTGATTGTGTTTAGTCCTATAACTTTCAACTGCATTCTAATTTTTAAGGTAGTATTCATCCTGGACTGATATCATTAAGAGAACTACTGAAAATCTACGAGGGCTGAACACCCGTTTAGTCCTAGTATGGAAATCCTCAGCAATGAGCACATATGTTACCACCAGGGTTTGAAATAGAGTTTCACAGGGAACGCATTGATCATTCAGCCACTGGATTGAAGTTCAATGGCCCACTGTTTGACCCTTTAAGAATACTACTTTAAAAACTTTAAACATGCCTCCTGAATTCCACTGCTTGTCATTACATGAAGCTGAAACATAGCTCATGTCAAAACATCCGGGAAGGAGCCCATATGTCAATACGGACCAGTCAATTTGGTCTAACCAACGACCGTCGTTGTTGTTATTGTTGAAAAACAAAAAGATTCAGGACTTAGTCTGAAATCCCCGTAGAGTTTGCTAGTTACCAGAAGCAATCTAATGAAAAATACCCTTTGATGGCAACTTCACGAAACACAGTGGTTTAGTTGTTTTGCAAATTCCTTCATAAAATAACAGTAATGTGATTTCAGTTAGGTAGAAAAATTTGGTTTGAAAAAAGAAAAATAATTTCACGTAATTCTGCTTAGATATCTTTCTACTTTCTACATTTTTACAATCCTTACAATCAAGTCAAAAGACATGTCAGTTTAGTTTGTCTCATTCAACTGATATCAACTTTCCGCTATGAAAGAAACACATCGGCTTTCTTGGTTAAGTCCTTCTTTTACGACATTCATGTTTTACGGCTTTTTCCTTTTGTGTATTTAACTAGGTTTAGTTTTTCTTTAAGATCAAAAATATGACTACCGTATTTTTTATCATTTATTTATTTATCTCCTGGGTTCCTAGTGGAACATGCGGATTCACTAGCACGTCTCCGTTAAACTCTCTTCTCTAAAATCTTTTCAACCTGACGTCACGACTGCCCACAAGCTTTCATTTCTTCCTCACATGATCTCCTTCATGTCACCTTCACCTTCACCTCACTCGAACCCAACTCTCCGTATCCCATCTGGGTTCCACTCGAGGACCGGGTCTGGTGCGTGAGGTCCCTAGTCAGCCTTCTCAGTGTATGCACAATCCATCTCCAATTTATTCCTCTGTATACTAGTTGAGCGATAGGTTCTTGCTTCGTTTGTTCATTGCCGGAGTGAGTTCCTTGTTGCTTATCCTTATTATTCTGGCCATCTGAGATTAAGTAACAAGCCAGCGTAGGTAGTTATTGATGAATAGCTGTAGTTTGTTAAAAATGCTTTTCGTAACGCACCAAGTTTCTCAACCGTCAGATAGCAGAACTGACTTGACTGAATTAGTGGTAGAAATCCACATCTTGTTCACGTTTTATGCTGAGTGCAGTGCAGAAGATCTCCACAATGGTTTCAGGTTAATGAACGCCTATCTTGCTGTCTTTCCGATACTGGTTTTGACATCCTCGTCTGTGCCTGTGCCGCCTGTAGTTGAAACGATTCTGCCTAGGTAGGTGGAAGAGGTTGCTTCAATTAAGTTTCTCTCGTTGATGGTGTTTGCAGCTTGTTGTTGTTGTTGTTGGTGGTGGTGGTGTTAGTTGAGTATCATCATCACCTCTGTCTTCCCTACGTTCACTTGAAGTCCCGTCTTCGCTGCCCTGCCTCTTCTGTCATTTTGTCAGTTTTCGCCTGCAGATCTTCGACCATATTTTTTATAGAGTTATTTACTAAATTCCAAAGATTGGAATGTAGCGAAAATGTTTCGTTTCAAAGTGATTTTTGTGTTGTTGCCCAATTTTCTGTAATGGAGAATTTTGTCCACTTTGTAAAGTGATTGTTTTCACAAGGTGACTACATAATCAACCGTTGAATTTTTTTCTGAAATCGTACTCCACTCAAATTAGGAAGAGCATATATGTAATCCAGGATGATGAGTATTGATTTTGGTATTATTGTCTCATTTCAGCTAATTACTTTATTTTTGAAGCACTTAGTGTTATTCTCAAAGACATTCGAGAATAAACTGAAGTAGTTAGCCAGTCGTGATAACATCTTTGTCGGTGTGTTAATGACTTGATCAGTTGATTTGATCGATAGCGGCTAGTAGTGAAATCCAGGATGTGCATTTCTTCCTATTTGGGACTCATCAGATGGACGTACCTACCTCTCAGTGAGCGATATTGTTTCCACTAGGATTCGAACTCCATACTGACTAATTCTAATGCAGGAGCTTTACCTATTAGGCCACCAAGTCACGATAGCAGCTCCTTGTGCTACATTAAAACTATACCCGTCAAAATATCTGGTTTTTAAAGCGATCGGTCACGAGTTCGAATCCCGGTGGGAACAACATTCACTGGAAGGGGAGTGTATCCATCTAATGAGTCTTAAATAGGACGAAAAACGCGAGTCCCGGATTCCCTGCTGGCAAGTATTCATCATTATTTCATAACTCAAAAACGGACAATATCGAGGCATCCATGTAAAAGTCGATATACCAAGTGAGACAAATCAATTCGGTCAACTCAGCGACGAAATAATACAAGTAACAACATTCATACGAGTGAAATGTTTATCTTTGTTGTGAGTTTTGTTCTGATCATTAAATTTCTTCCGGCTGGTGAAGTCAGTCAGTACTGATATGGAGCTTGTCAATAGTTAGGAACATATCAATATATTAAAATGGGAAGCAAAGAATCTACAGAGGAAGAAATCGAAGTAATCCAATTTAAAGTCATAGAAAGTCCCAAAAAATGGTTAATATAACTGTTGGAATAAAGTTTATGTATGGATGTATTCCTACTACTCAGATCGATTGTGAGTCATATCACCTAGACTCTCTAACCACCAATTCCCGTCGAAGCATAGACTTCAACCACGGAATCTATAAATCTTTACGCAGCTTAGAAAAACAGCCAATGGTGTCATGTTCTGTTCTGAGCATGTTTCGACTTTTTCTAACTTAACCCTACTTCATCTGACATCACGTGGGTAGGCAGACAATGACCAGGTCCAGGTTATATTGTAGTGGGCGTTGCTGATCAGAGTGGATATAAGTTTTATATATTGAGAGGGTGGCAGAAATCATAAGGCATTACCAGTTATTTACCTCTGATGACTCCACCGTAGCTACCGCTGTACCCAGAAGCTGTCTGATGACTTTCAGCAGCTCACTTATATCCATGGGTTGGGTTACGTTCACTAGTCGTAGCTGCTAGGCGACACTTTCGGTGAACTTTGTAGCCAGGAACTGCTCCTGGGAGTCCAAATCCAAAGTGAGAAATGCTTGTTGAAATAGTTTGGTCAACTTAACAGTCAGTACCAGCGAATCCTCATCTGTTCCAAGTTTCCTGCTCCGGAACTGCTGCATCGCCAGCTCCATGTCCCCTAGGCTATCAGCTTCACCTCCGGTTGTTCAACCATGCTCTTCCAAGTCTGATTCTCATCCACACGTTTCATGTCGTCATATGCCGCTCTCGCTCCATTCTTCAGTAATATGCCAAGCGCCACGAGTTTTGCTCCTGGATCCCGAACACCCACCAGCTCCACAACCGACTTGAAGTTCCTGAGGAAGACCTTGATGCCTCCATCCTCGAACACTGTAGGCCACGAAGTCTTCATTAAGTGCAGAGGCAGCGATACCAATTGTAGAAAAAGAGAAGACGGAGGTGCGGTAAGGAATGTTTATTGTTGACACCTTGTACAGTAGTCACCAAATACTGAACACCTTCCACTACGACAGTCATTTGCATAATGTACTTCATTTTTCTTCTGCTTCTGTCTTGATTTGCTCTTAGTATGCCCACATTGTCTCTTGCTTTTCTCTGAGCAGGATCTTTACCCATTGTTGGTAATTCCTTATGATTTCTGCGCCCCCTCAACATATTTATATCTGCAACGCTCACTACAATATGAGTTATTGTAGATTTGTTCTGTCTTTTATTTAATGCTAGACGTAAACTGTGTATTACTATTGTGGTACTTCCATGACGTGTGATAAAAGTCGGAAACATGAAGCCTTTCTAAGTCCTTTACTCTTCATAGTTATACCTACAACCACTTAGTAAAGAGTGAAGTAAACTCGACCGTTATCGGGTAATCGGTTGTTTTAACGAAGCCACAAGTCTCACAACTTGGTGGGAAGCAATTAAGGTTTACATTAAGATGCCGATTCGCTGTCAGTGACTGATCAGTTAGAAAAGAAGAAAATTTTCAAGTAAGCAAAGTGACCTATGCACTGAACCACTTCACTCCTTACTGTCAGATAAGTTATCAACACAGATAAGTCCTAGGGCAACAGTCTTTATTTAAGTGGTGAGAAAAGTTCCAAGCATTCTTAGGCTGTCCAGAAGACTGCGATGAGCCAATATCTTCATATAACGCAACTGTGTCACCTGTGTACTATAGGTGGAATAAAGAGTTTCCAGTGACACGATCAGTCTGTTTAAAGTCAACCGACCCATTCTGGTAGTATTGAGACATTTGTATACGAGCCCATATGCCAACAGGGATTGATCGATCCGATCCTGTACAAACAGAGGAAATTACAAGTATCAATAAATAAATAACAAATGACAGCACAATAGACAGCTCTAGTATCTTAGTGGCCTAGTGGATAACGCTTTAGCATTTGAAGAGACGAGTGCTAGATTCGAGTTTCGGTGGGAAAAACATCACTCAGTGGGATGCAGGTGCATCCAGCTGATGAGTTCCAATTTGGACTAAACATCAATGCTAGATTTCACTGCAACTTGTTCACACATATGCTGTCCCATTAAAAACAGGTAAATCATACTGTTATAGTGTTATTTGAATAAACTTACCAGCCTGACGTAGAGCAATTACATCATCAGATATAATTTGATAATCTTTGAAAGCGATAACAAATACATTTACTCTTGCTTCATATTCACCGGTTTTAAGTCGTAACTGATTTTCATCTCTGAATACCGAAGAAAATAACAGAAAAAAAAATACCAAAGAAGTTAATGGCTAATTTAAAGGTTTGTGGGGAAATATTTATTGAATTCAAGTTGATATCCTTCATGAACTGAAATCAATTGAAAAACCACTGAAAAACTGGGAGTATCGGACTGGAATGAGACTTTTGAGCAGTGTGCATACATGAATCGACCAAAGACTACTGAATACCCATCCAGTGGCTCAATATTAACGTGTTGGCAGCAAAACTTTGAATGTCAGGTGCACACTGCTGAGAATACCAAGAAAAACCAGCTTTCAGATTTTCAGTGATTCTCTAGCTGATGTCAATCTGCGATAATTTTAAACTTGAGGTAATGCTTCGTGAATTATTGACTCCATATTAAATAAACTACAGGCGGGATAAGATTACAGATAAGAGTGTGCAACATTAGATAATTTAGTCAAACATTTATTATATAAAATACATTTCAAGTTGTTATTCATCGCAGACTGACATCAGTTGGAGGGACAGAGGAAACATCGAAGCACTAGACAGCTGTTTCGTCCCACTTGTATGGCACTCCACAGCAGTGCGCACCCATCACCCCACCCTCCCCAAATCGAACCCGTGACCTTCAGGTTCCACGACCAGCACGTCACCATTGAGCTAGCCACTGGGTCACAATCCAATGCTCCATATTTCCAACTTCTGTTAGCTCATAATATAGCCCAACCGCCACTCAATGTCATCTTTGAGTAACTGTCCTCACAAACATCAGGCTTCGCCTCCACCAGTCACCACTTCTCATTGGAACTTCGGCAGTAACTCTCAAAGCTGGTCACCAATGATCACCAGTTCAGTTGAATTTTGACGGAGTTGTGGGGATTTGAAAATATTTCAAGTTGTTATTCATCGTAGAGTGATATTAGTTGTAGATGATGGTGAGCTAACAGAAGTTGGAAATATGGAGCATTGGATTGTGACGGAGTGGCTAGCTCAATGATAACGTGCTGGCCATGGAACCTGAAGGTCGTGGGTTCGATTTGGGGAGGTTGGGGTGGTGGGTGCGCACTGCTGTGGAGTGCCATTCAAGTGGGACGAAACAGCTGTTTAGTGCTTCGATGTTTCCTTTGTTCCTCCAACTGATGTCAGTCTGCGATGAATAACAACTTGAGATGTTTCCAAATCCCCACAACTCCCTCAAAATTCAATATACAATAAAGACAAACGGATACATAAATAAAGCATAATAGAATCTTATACAAAGGTTCGATTACTCAACAATATATAAAATGTTTTATACACGTTGACAATATTGCTGTATAAGAGATACTTCAATGTGATAGCTGATAAAATATTACCATTTTTTATGTGTACATCATCTAGTAGACTAGAAAATGATGCAAGAGAAAGAGTCTTATGACTTGCAAAGCTGATAACAAGAATGGTAACCAGTGTACTCAGCACCCATTGAAGTTTATTGATTATATCTAAAAGTGTCCTCATGAAGCTAAGTGATATGACTTTGTAGTTAACTGTGTCTGGTGTCGTTTGACAATGAATTGTACATACGCTATGCTGAAGTGAGTAAATAAACTAACCTTATCAATAGGTAGTGAATTCTATGATTTACTTTGTGGTGTCTAGCACTGGAATCCGGAACACGTGTTTCATCTTATCTGATACTCGTCAGTTGCATCCCAGTTAGTGATGATGTTACCAATGAGACTCGAACCTTGTATGCATTGTTTGAAACGTCAAAGTGTTGCTTGTTAGGTCATTCAGGCAAGACAGTCACCTGTTGTGCAACAGATATTATATATTATTAGTTATTGGTTTATTTGCAATTCTCCGTTGTTATACTGGACCGGAGTAATCTATTTTGGGCTCCTATATGGATGTCTCAAGGAAATGTGCATCGTCGATTCCACAGCTAGTGACCACAGAGTAAATTATTATAATAAATATCCACGGAATATTGTGACATCGGAATAGGAGTCCGTATGTTAATAGAGGTCTGTCAACTTGATCTACTATAGCGATGGGGAATCACAAGTATCATGGAATTAAACATGCAATTAAACAGTGCTGACATAGTTTCAAATGAAGGTAATTTATCATCTATCATCAGCAGTGCTGTAAGATTGTTAGTTACTTTGTTATCAATGAGTTTGGTACCCAGGTAGGTGTAGATAATGTATTGCACTAGATGTATCACCGTGAACTCTATAGAAAACTGAAATATCATCAAAGAAGACACTAGAAAAGCTGAGTACTAACTTCTTTAACTGTAGTATTGAGTGATGCAAGGTTTAGTTCTCTGATAAAACTTCAGTTTTCTCATGGCTGCAAATAACTATTTTTGACAAGTACCAACATGCAGGAAACTTAGGTGCGGAGCATACTACTGACTGCCTTCGATCAAAGTGAACCTCAGTGCTAAACGTTACAGCTTAGTGAATACATTGCAAAATAATCCCAACTATTTGGTCAGCATTCATGACTGAACAACATAAATCAACTATTTCTCAGTGACCTAGTAGTATGAAAGATGCTTTTAAACTATACACTAGGGACATGATCAAAAGTTTAGGTTCGCCTGCCACATAGTAATTTTTAAAGATTGTTGACAACAATGTGTTGACTTACCTTCTGTCCATTCCCGTAAAAAATATAATTATCAAGTAAGAAGATGTTGCAGTCAGCAATGTCACTACTGAACTATTAGGACTATATTCTGTAGGACTAGACTAGATAAATTGATTAGTCACTGGAGGGCAACCAATTTCAAAAGCGAAGTACTCAGAATGTAATAAATAGCACAAGCAATGTTGTCACACTGTTTATTCACTAGTGTAAAGTGAAACTTTCCGATTAAAAACACATGTTAAATACTAGCTTGTTCAGGTTCAGTGTAATGGACCTTTGAATGAACCGAAAGATTATCACTAACGCAGTCAGATTACTAAGCATTGATTGCCAATCATTGAGATATCAAGTAACAGATTTTTGATCATGGAAAAATGTGTAGAAACCGTATGATAAAAGACAAACAACTCAAAGTAGAGCCCTAAACAGAAGGGAACTGGTTTAATTTGTCACATTTTACAGTAGTATACAAAGAGCAAGTGGATAAAAAAAGTGATATCAAAGTAGACAGAGTTGTGTGACAGAATAAACAACATAATGATAACGTGTAGTGCAAATGTTCAAGCACTATTGTGACTGATTTTCAGCCATTTCACTAAAAACCCTCAACCGCTGGTTTCCATCGTCTCGTGGACACAAACCAGGCACTCAACCTCTTCCTATACACCTCAGAACACCAGTCAGGGACTTCGTCAACTGGTGCTATATTTTGGTCTGGCCATTCTGAACCCTTTTCCAGCCTAATTCAGCCTCCTTTAGGATTGTATGTTGAGGTAGGCGGTGGTTGGTCATGTCCAGCATATGGCCAAAACACCTCAGTCGATAAAGGTTTCAAACTTTATCGACCGACCTGCCTGCTAAAGTAGTCTTTCTTCTGAAAATTAGAAAGTATCCACAATCAATAATATGCGACAAGTTCTAAAGAACATAAAGTCACTGAGTAAAGTTATTGATGATTTTTAATCAACAAAACGACAACACCGGGCTTTGATTTGATAAACATAAGCTACTCAAAATTCATTATAGCAATAGCAATTAAATAAGCATAAGTAGGTGCGACAATCAGTAATCAACCAGTCATGCTACTACTATTACTACTACTACCAATACTGTTACTACTAATACCAATACCACCACTATTATTATTATTGTTCCTTTGGGTTCCTGGTGGAGTATAGGACTTTAGCAGTACATCTCCATTGCACTCTGTTCTCTCTAGTCTTTTCAACCTGTCTCCACAACTGCCCACAGGCTTTCATTTCTTCCCCACATAGTCTGGTTCGTGTAACCCTCGACTCGGATGCCCAACTCGTCGTTTCCCATTTGAGTTCCACCCAACGGCCTAGCCTGGAGCGTGATATCCGCATTCGGTCCTCTCAGCGCATGTCCAACCCAATCCAATCCATCTGCACTTTCTTCGACTGCATATTTCTGTTGGGTGATAGGTTCTTAGTTGGTTGGTTCGTTATTAGAGTCCCTTGTTGCTTATTCTCATTATTCTGGCCATCTGATCTCCATCTTCAGTATCGAGTGTGCATAGATGGCGGCTGTTGATAATGTATGTCTGCAGTTTGTTGGAAATGCTTTTCGTGACGTGCCGAGTCTGCCAACCATCACATCGAAGCACTGACTTGGGGTTGGTGCTGAGAATCCGGATCTTGTTCACGCTTGATCTCCTCCTAGATAGTGGCCTAGTCATTTGATATGATGTTTTCAGCTCTCCAACCAGCAGACTGTTCTGCTGCCCTCGTAAGTGTGTCGTAGAAGTGTCTTTCATCTTTGCGCACACTCTTCTTCACTTCTTCGTCCAGTGTAGTGTTTTATAGCTTGTGTTCAGTTCCTCCTTCCGTTGTTCATTCATGCACCACGCTGCACTCCACTGCACTGCACTACTTCACCTTCTGCTCCACTATCCGCATCTTCCTCCCCCTCCTCTATAAGCTTCCATGTGTCCATCGAGACCCATTCCTTGTCTTGACCGTCCTTCTTCCTTCCTAACACGGTTATGCGAGTTTCCTTTCACGTCTCTTTCAAAGAGTTCCAGTGTTCTTCCACACAGTTTTCCTCGGGGATGTTGCTCAATGTCTCCCATTTTGTTCTGGTGGCTGGCTGACGTGAAGATGTCCTTCATAGCTTCGTCCTTCACTTTCTGTTCCAGGTATTGAACTTGAACTATGGTCGTCGATCACCAACTTCCTTGAAGGCTTTCAACTTGATTTTGAAAGTAGATCGCGTGCACTAGATAGCGAGTGGTAAACACCACCTACATCTGTTCCCCTGCTTGATTTGGTCTTGTGTCCAGTGGACCATGTCTCCACTTTCTTCAGATTGAGATGAAGTCAATCTGATTTTTAGTGTAGTGTGTCCATCTGGTGAAATCAAATCCATGTTGCTGTGTGAATATCCTTGTGTTTGTACACATTGCCTCCAATCACCAAATAGTTGAATGCGCAGAAATCTGCAAACATTTCTCCATTTTCATTTACTTCACCAAGTGTTGCTCGACTCATGGTTAGTCCCCTTCCTGTGTTCTCCGCTCCGAGTTTGGCATCCACGTCACCCATCAGAATGAATTTTGATGTCACCATCTGAGGTGGGGTCTTTCCCATTTCTGATTGCAGTTGTCTGTAGAATTCCTCCTCTTTCTCTTGATCCACATTATTCGTAGGTGCATAGCGTAGCACTGTTTGATTGTAACTTTCTTTCATTTCGAGTTGAATCTTGCTGAGATGATCCTGGAGGAGAAGATTGGTTCCCACTGCATGAGAGTCTTCGATGTTCTTGGAGACATCATGATAGCCACCCCGAAACTCAGTGTGCTTATGGTTGTCGTCTAGTTGACAATATTGGAGTGGATTATTTACTCTGCTATTGACAGTTTGGACAGGCCATTTCCATTCCATCCGTTTCGCTAGTCTTGTGCTTAAATTTTCCTTTTTATCCGTGCTTAGGACGGGCTAGTAACTAGTGAACTAGTTAACCAGACGAGGTTGATCTGTAGGTGATCTGAACTAATCCATCTCTATGACCTTCACTTGTTCAGATCATTCACTGATGAACTGGCCCAACCTAAAACAAGTGTTTAGGCCACTCTGATCAAGCTTGTGAAATCTAAAAGTCAGTCTGCGTGGTTTCTAATTACTAAAGTAGTTCGCTCTGTCATTCATCATTCGATTATGTTACCATCAACCGAAGTATCATTGTTCACAGTTTGTAAAGTTGAATTGTTGATGGCAATATTCGGGAAGCTTTGAACTTGATTTCTATGTGTACTGGAAGTCGACAGGAAGGCTATTTTTTATTCTTTGGTTTCAAAAGATAGTCCTTTTGCCAAAAATTTACTTTGAAATCATTATGTTATTATTACTATTATTATCAATATAGTTTTTGTCGCTGATTGGACTGAATTGATTGGTTTCTATTGTCATATGGGCTCATGTGCGAATGCTCTGGTTTTGTCTGTCGTTTCAGTTCTGTAGTAATGATGAATAGCAGTTAGCAAGGAAATTCAAGATGTTTGTTTCGTCCTATATAACATTCGTCAAATGGTAACAGTATAATACTACATTGTTGCACAAGAAAGTGATGTGGCTCAGGGGATAACGGTTTGGTGTATGAAGCAATCGGCTTCGGATTTTCATGTTAGCAGGCAAGTACATCAAGCTAACGAGTCCCAAATAGGATGAAATACGCATCTTTGATTCCGATACTAGCTACTACCTATCAACATCAACAAACATGTTGATTAGAGCATACAAGTAACTTTTCTTAAAGTCGACCATTTGGTTCCCATCTACTGAACGGATAGTTCACATATGATTATATCAGTCTGATAGCTGCACAAGTTAACTCCAAACTAATAAGATAAGAAAATTCCTAGAAGCTTGGCATTCAGGTCAGTCAGTCAGCAATCAATAGATGTATAGACATAGACCCAATCTATCAACCAACCAGAAAATGATAAACACCAGAAAGGTGACAGGTGAACCAGAGGAAGAGCTAACAGGAAAATCTATGCAGTCAGTCAATGACACAACTATCAAGGGAGACAACCAATCACAAACCAGTTCATCAGGCAAGCTACTAAATCACTGATGAGGAGATATTCATAGCTCACTTCATACTGAAGTTATTCTTGATGATGTTGTCTATCAAGACTATGGAAGCTCCACAACTGAACAACCCAGCTTAGAGAACACAATACAACCAAGTCCATCCACCTGAGCTACAAATATTCTCCATTGCAGTAAAGTTTTCCAAAACAAAGCAACTTATCAATAGAATTTTTTTCGAAGATTAAATTGGAAAAAGGCATAAGAAATACAAATTGAAAAAAACCCAAACGAATAGAAACACCAACCAATAAGAAAAACATTGAAAATAAAAGGCACAGTTAAACTGGGTTAATATATATATATATATATATATATATATATATATGTGATGATCAGAAAAGATTCATATCTGTAAGGGTTGCGTTATGAAGACGTAAATAACACTTATTGTGACAAGGTTAATCTTAGACAACTGCACACTGCTTAGTGAAAGCAATTACAGTCTTTTAGGAGCCTTTATTATTTATTATTATTATTATTATTACCAAAATCGTCACCAGAATAGATTATTATAATTATGAATTTTAAGAAATCATATTAGACATTCGCGTATACACCGGGAATAGAAGAGGCCAGCATAGAATTATATAGTAGCAGAAAAGGCGTATGAATTATGCAATTATATACATTGAACAATGATTACAACAGAATCAAAGTAATGCATTTAGATAAACGAAACATAAAACAAAAAGCAACACAACACGTCAATACATTTACACATTTAATGCGCAAAATAAATAAATATCCCAAAGTAATCAACCAGCACAGCAACAAAAAGCCAAAAGAAAAATAAAGGCAAATAAAAAAGGGGAAGACCAACATTATTATTATTATTATTATGATGTTGCAAGAAAAGTTACAATATTCTATTCAGTAGAAACGAGGCCAAATAAACAGTCATCAAAAGTATCATTTTAAGATGATGATAATTATGGACTGACATTAGTTACAGGACCATCATCCTAGTATGGGATTCGTCAATAGCGTGAGAACTAATACTCACTGATAATACTTGGTTGGATACATTATCCTGTGTATTGACGTGAGTAAGAAAAAAGTGGAAAATTACCTGCCGATTCAATGTCTTATCACATGACTTGATGATCATAGACTCTATTCATAGTGAGGTCATGGGGGGGGTCTATTGCTGACTTGTAGCAAAACTAGGATAAAATAGTTTCCCAATGCTACCATATTTCCAAATGATATCAGTTTGTGACGAAAACTGCTGCAAAACTAATCACTGTGCAGAAATCATCAAGGAAGATAAAATTTCAGGTGTAGTCTATTTAATGACATACAGTGTAAACCTAGAATGTGCTTTTCATCCTATTTAAGACTAATCAGCTGGATGTACCTAAACCTAACTGAATGCAGTTGTTCCAAATGAGACCCAAAATCAGTATCTCTCACTTCAAAATCAAAAGCCATCGAGCAGCCTATAATATAATGAATATCCAGAAAGGGTAGAGGCATCCATAAAGGAGTTCATCTGTCAACAGAAGTATAGCAGTTCAACTCAATATAACAACAGAAAGGTGTTACTATCAATACAATTTCAGTTGGTTCATTATGTGTATTACACAGCAAAACAGCATTGTTTACCGGATAACATTTCAAACAATTTATTGCCTATATCGCCATAAGGGTATAAATTATTGATAATATTTTACCATTGAACCACCGAGTTAGAATCCAGTGCTCCATATTTCTAACTTATGTTAGCTCACCATATAGCGCGACCGTTGAGTAACTGTCCTCACAAACATCAGGCTTCACCTCCACCAGTCACCACTTCTCATTGGAACTTCGGCAGTAACTCTCGAAGCTAGTCACCAATGATCACCAGTTCAATTGAATTTTGAGGGAGTTGTGGGGATTTGAAAATATTTCAAGTTGGTATTCATCGTAGAGTGATATCAGTTGTAGATGATCGTGAGCTAACAGAAGTTGGAAATATGGAGCATTGGATTGAGACCGAGTGGCTGGCTCAGTGGTAACGTGCTGGCCATGGAACCTGAAGGTCGTGGGTTCGATTTGGGGAGGTTGGGGTGGTGGGTGCGCACTGCTGTGGAGTGCCATACAAGTGGGACGAAACAGCTGTTTAGTGCTTCGATGTTTCCTTTGTTCCTCCAACTGATGTCAGTCTACGATGAATAATAACTTGAAATATTTCCAAATCCCCACAACTCCCTTAAAATAAATATTTTAGTTATGACCAGCTGTCCGTTTCGAAGATATGAGTTTCATACAGAATTTCATTTAGGACTAATATAAGGTATAGAGGTATTGGAAAGTAGAAATTCGCAGTCAACTGTACAGGTTTAATTTAAGATTCATCAGTGGTTTACACCTGCAACCTCATACGAGATCATTCCATGAATGATTGCGTCTAGAGGTTAGTATTTCAGCGTTTAACCACTTGGTTCGAAACTGTAAATTTCTGTGGAGAAGAGTTTCGTTAAATTGAGGTTAGTGTTTATCCAGGTGAGTGGCCAACTGTAGGCAGTTTAAAATGGTCTGTTATTTTAACGCTTAGAATCAAATGAATCAATATGGAGATATGAAACAAACGACTGAAAAGTTTTCAATCCAAAATGTTATTTAATAGTGAATAAAAAACTTGATCGCAATTACTAAGTCCAAAAACCGATCATATTGTTACATTTTGTGATCACATGTAATCAGTGGAATTGGGTAGCGGTTCTCTCCCATTTTGGTATATCATTAACTAACGACAACAACACAACTCAAATAGTTATTACAGGTCTATGTGTTAAGCAGTATGTGAAAAACATTTTGCATGAGATACATCACTTCCCACTACTTAGAGCCAAGGGTAAATCTTTGGTGTAATGATTGATTGTCAGATGACTATAGCAATATGTTACAGTTCAAAAAATTCAGAGTAATCATAGATCTTGATTTCTTGGGTAGTAACTAATTCAATGATCCTTGTCCAACACTTGTGAAGTCAGTTTTTATTCATAGCAATTGTGTATTTTAGATTAATGATATTTTTATTGATTATGGTAGAATAGTATAGAACCTTTTAGTCTGGAATCCAGAATGTACATTTCTTCCTGTTTGGGACTCGTCAGCTGGATATATCTGCAATCCAATAGCTGATTTTGTTTCAACAGCGACTCAAAGCCACTATTCATAGCTTCAAATACAAAAGTGCTATCCCCTAGAACACTGAGAGAACTTATTACACATAACATATAACAGATATCGATGCTTATTACATAAACATGCATACTTCAAGGGAAAGTAGTTCACTCGATTCCTCACAGTAAAACAGCGTACTTTTTTTCTATCACGTCAATTTCTAGGATAGATTACTCAAAAAGATGCTGATGACAATAATAGAAATAAGTGATTTATTATAACTATCTATCCCTTGAGTTCCTACTGGAACACAGGGATTCACTAGCACGTCTGCATTACACTCTTTTCGCTGCAATCTTTTGAAAATGGCGCAACACGACTGCCCACAACCTCTCATTTCTTCCTAACACAATCTCCTCCATGTAACCGTCAACTAGGACACCCAACTCGCCGTTTCCCATCTGGGTTCCACTTGAGTGCCTAGCCTGGCGCGTGATATCCCCCAATGGTCTTCTCAGTGCACTCTCAATCCATCTCCAATTTCTTCCTCTGCATATTTGTTCACCGATAGGTTCTTGCTTCGTTGGTTCGTTGCCCGAACAGAGTTCCTTGTTCCTTATTCTTATTATTCTGGCCATCTGAGATTCAGCAATGAGCTAGAGTAGGCAGCAACTGTTGATGAATATCTATAGTTTGTTGGAAGTGCTCTTCGTAACGCACCAAGTTTTCCAGCTATCACATAGAAGCACTGACCAGACTGTCGTTGGTGTTGAAAATCCGTATCTTGTTCACACATTCTGCTGAGTGCAGTAGATCTCCACACTGGTTTCAGGTTAATGAAGGAAGGCCTGTCTTTCTGTCTTTCCGATCCTGACTGGATTTGACATCCTCGTCTGCACCGCCACCATCTGTAGTTCAAACGATGCTGCCTAACTAGGTAGGTAGATGAAAGAGACTACTTCCTTCAAGTTTCTCCGTTCATGGTGATTGCAGCTTGTTGTTGATGGTGGTGGCGTTGGTTGACTATCTTCATCACTTCCACCTCCATCTTCTCTACACTCACTTGAAGCCCCGTCTTCGCTGCCCTACCTTGCCTCTTCTGTCAACTTGTTAGTTTTCACCTGTACATCTTCGAGTTTGTGTAACATTGGACACAAGTCATTAGCGAAATTCAAATCGTCTAGGATCTTTTCCTCGGTTCGGCGTATCCCCCTCTTCTCGCTCCTCACTGTTTGCTGCATGATCCAGTCGACTACAATCAGGAGTATCATGGGTGATAGTAGGTGGCAGCCTTGTTTCACTCCTGTCTTCACTCCAAAGACATCACTGAGCTTCCCATTGTGAATTACTTGGCATGTGGCATCTTTATATAGTTGTTGAATGAAGCTGTTAAAGGTTTGCGGTACTCCGTAGTAATGAAGCAGTTTCGAAATTACTTCTCTGTCGACGCTGTCAAAGGCCTTTTCAAATTCGATGAAGTTGAGGTAGAGAGTTGACTGCAGCATTCAGCACTATGATTCGTTTGCATGATGTAACACTTTTCAGTTGACATACCACTCTAAGAAAATGTAGGTTTAGCCAAGGGAAACTTATCTCAAACAATATTTCATATCAAGCAATATCTTGTATTGAATTTTTTTCTTTTAGAGAATATGTTTAGCGTAGAATAACGAGTAGTATTTGTTGAATGCTTTCTGAGTATTGATATCTTCCATTGAGTATTTCATTGTCATACGATGATTTATCGAAGAAATAATATCACTTTAAGTATCTGAGATAATCGTGTTTTGGGTAGACTTGTATTATTGATAATGGATGATTAGTGAAGGTAGGAAGAAAATCTGGACAGTGATAAAAGTCACCACGATGACCTCTACCAACTAACCTACAAGACTTGACTGCTGACAAGCATCAATAAAAGGTTTTAAAACAACAAGCATCTCAGATAATTACATGAATAAACAGTATGATGCTCCCCCTCTCTAATTTACCACTTGACTAAGCAACCCTTGAGAATACATTCAAGCGATGGTAACATGTCACGAATTCATAAAACATTTCGGCAAATTCATTGGTGAGTAAAGTGATTTTGAGATCTGGTCGGCAGATGTGTCTTGTAGCCCAGTTGATAGAGAATGAGCAGGTAGCTATTAAGGTCACTGGTTCGATTCCTTCTTCGACTGAGATCTCCATTCCAGTATCAGGATCAGTTCGTATGTGAACAGATTGTTGGAAATGTTTGGCGTAAATATACATCACGATTCGGACGAATTACGTCTTCAATTTCCAGATAAGGGAAAGTATTATAGTAAAGATGGATGGTGTCTAGCAGTGGAATCCAGGATGCGCATTCCCTCCTGTTTGGGACTCGTCAGCTGGATGTACCTTAACCATAGTGAGTGATGTTGTTCCCACCGGGATTAGGATTCTACAGCGATCGCCTCAAACGCCAGAGCGTTATCCACTACACTATCAAGCCACCATAGCCACTTCTTGTAGGACGAGTAAAGTTTTAGTATAATTGTTTTTATATCAATCCGTCGTTGATTGGACCGAATTGTTCGGTCTCTGTTGGCATCCGCGCAGGATCCCATATACCAATAGTGACCGATCAATTGTGTCCAATCAACAACGGTATAATTTGAGCAATTATACTAAGGGAAAGTATTGCTTCAAATAATAAAAAGGTAATCAAGGGAGAATGATAACTTATGAAGCCAGCCTTACTTATAGACTAAGATATACATTACTAGGATAGGCTTCGGGTAAAGACGAACTGTTTTTGAAGATACTTTGGGGTGTATGACTAACGCTTCAACAAACCTAAGTACAGTTCCTCTACAATGTTGTATGCGTTTCTTAGAATTAGATTCCTTTATGTTATGTTCAACCTTTTCTGATTTTCAGTTTTCCTATAAAATGCTTAACTGAGTAAATGTGTGATTGTTAAGATTTTTCCAAATATATGGCATAAATACCCTACACATTTTTCACATGAACTGTGTCTTTTAATTACTCTATCCAAACTACTACTACTACTGCTACTACTACTACTACTACTACTACTACTACTACTACTACTACTACTACTACTGCTACTGGTTCTGCTACTTCCAATACTGCTATTACCACTACTAATTTTGATCAGAAGAGGAGACCACCTGTCTTGTTTTCTCATGATGGTTTTGTGTCAAAACAGAGGTCTTCACATACAGAGCAGGAGTCCACCTGTACTTTTATTTTTATCTCGTCATTCATGAGGTTTATCAAATAATACACACCTATATAACAATGCTATTGTGGATAAAAACATTGAACAAGTTATTCACCTATGAAATTATGTTTATAAAACACATAAGGGTGATAAAGTCATTAGGATAATTTACTCATTATTTATTCAATAAAGAATATGCATTGTCGTGTTTGTTTTGTGTACAAAAGAAGATAGGCTCAGAGAGTGCCTTCACTGTAAATCAACATAAACCTGATAACCATTGTAAACTAAACAGTTATCTTTGATAAATGTGACAATTTCCAACCTACATAACAGGTATACTGGTATCTTTTTTAGTATATCCAGAAAAATTCTAAATGAAAACGCAAATGAAGTTATTTTACTTAGAGTATAGTATATAATGATACAGTATTACCTACTGGATGATTGTGCTTCCAGTACAACTTATTGCTTATAATCATACAAATATAATGTGACATGATTTTAAATAACATATTGTACATAAAATGTAGTGTAGCCAAAAAATACTGTATACTTATATTCTGTACTGAATAAAATAATCGAATATGAGTGTTCTTTAAACCACAGTGCTTAATTGCTCGCGTGAAATGATAATAATTATTATTATTTGTCCCTTGGGTTCCAGCTGGAACATACGGCTTCACTAGCACATCACCATTACACTCTTTTCGCTGCAATCTTTTGAAAATGGCGCAACACGACTGCCCACAACCTCTCATTTCTTCCTAACACAATCTCCTCCATGTAACCGTCAACTAGGACACCCAACTCGCCGTTTCCCATCTAGGTTCCACTTGAGTGCCTAGCCTGGCACGTGATGTCCCCCGATGCTCTTCTCAGTGCACTCTCAATCCATCTCCACTTCCTTCTCTACATTCGTTGAGCGACAGCTTCTTGGTTACTTCGTTGCCGGAGTGACTTCCTTGTTCCTTATTCTTATTATTCTGGCCATCTGAGCTTCGGCAATGAGTCAGAGTAGGCAGCAACTGTTGATGAATATCTATAGTTTGTTGGATGTGCTCTTCATAACGCACCAAGTTTTCCAGCTATCACATAGAAGCACTGACCGGACTGTCGTTGGTGTTGAAAATCCATATCTTGTTCACACATTATGCTGAGTGCAGAACATCTTCACACTGGTTTCAGGTTAATGAAGGAAGGCCTGTCTTACTGTCTTTCCGATCCTGACTGGATTTGACATCCTCGTCTGCACCAACACCATCTGTAGTTCAAACGATGCTGCCTAACTAGGTAGGTAGATGAAAGAGACTACTTCCTTCAAGTTTCTCCGTTCATGGTGATTGCAGCTTGTTGTTGTTGGTTGGGTATCTTCATCGCTTCCACCTCTGTCTTCTCTACACTCACTTGAAGCCCCGTCTTCGCTGCCCTACCTTGCCTCTTCTGTCAACTTGTTAGTTTTCACCTGTACATCTTCGAGTTTGTTCGACAAGACATCAGACACAAATCACCATCGTTGGCGAAATCCAAATCTTCTAGGCTCTTTTCATCAGTCAAACCAGCTTACGCCCATCTTCTCGCTCCTCACGGTTCGTCGCATGCTCCAGTTGACCACAATCAGGAAGATCATGGATGATATTAGGCAGCAGCCTTGTCCTGCTCCGCTCTTCTCTTCAAAGGCGTCACTGAGTTCAGCTTTCCATTGTGGATCACTTGGTGTGGGGTGTTTTCATATAGTTGTTGAATAAAGTTGATAAAGATTTGTGGTACTCCGTAGTGTTGAAGCAGCTTCCAGATTACTTATCGGTTTATGTTGTCAAAGGCCCATTCAGAGTTGATGAAGTTGAGGTGATGTAGAGCTGAGTTGATTGCCATTCTATGCTCTGTTCTATGATGATGCGTATGGCGTCATTGCAATTTGATCCGCACATGATTTGTTCTTGCTGAATCCAGTCTGTTCCAGTCGTAGTTTTGAATTGATTATACTAGAGATACACTTGTGTGTGACTTCCGCAATTTCCAAACTTCAATACAAAATACATACGAACAAAGAAAAGGAGTGGTGATAGGGTCTCTACTATCCCCCGATCGTAGCAGACGCATTTATGGACAGTTGAGAACGAATGGCATCAGGAATATTTTAACCCAGCTGAAAAGTATGGTAGTGAAATGTAGACGACACATTCACCGTGTTGAAATTAAAATATATTCAAAGTTTTTTCCCACATATTGACTCCATAGTAGGTACAATCCAATTTACTTATGAATTAGGAAAGGAAGAAGAACTACCACTTTCGTTGGATTTTAAAATCAAGAGGAAAGAAGATAGAAGCTTAGACACAAGTGTTTATGGGAAAGCAGCACATTCCAATAGATACTTGGATTTCACATCATCTCACCCTATATCTGTCTGAGTAATTGGGCTAGAAGCTTGAATGACAGTTATTACTCAGTGTATCATTTAGTCTGCAAAGAAATGTGACCTAAGTCTTGTCAAGAACTGGAGAGGAATCATGCAAAATATTAGGCCGCATCATTCTGGAGAAGCTAGAAAATGCTTTGCATTACAACCCGAAACGGCTGGCTACCTTCAGGAAGAACAAACCATGTGCTCATCAGATTACAACGCTACTCTACGCATCATCATAGAATAGAGCATACAATCACAGTCAACTCAACTAAACCTAAACTTCATTGACTTTGAAAACGCCTTCGATCGAGGAGTCCACCGACAAGTAATTTGGCAGGCGGCTGTCTCAACACTACGGTGTTAGTGCCACAAACCTTCATCAGCAGCTAATTCGATAGCTATATGCTATATGATGCTGCATACCGAGTGATCCACAATGGAAAGCTTAATGATGCCTCTGAAGTGAAGAGATGAGGAAGTAAGACAAGGTTGCCGCCTACTATCACTGATCATCTTCCTGACTGTGGACTGGTCGACTGGACTGGACTGGATCATGCAAGAAAGTGTGAGTAGCTGTGAGAAGATGGGCATACGCTGACTGACAGATGAAAAGACCCTAGAAGAAGAACTGGATTTCGTCAACGATGATGATTTATGTCTAATGTCTTATTTCCCACAAAATCAAAGATCTGCAGGCAAAAACCAACAAGTTGACAGAAGAGTCAGGGCAGGGCAGTGAAGACGAGACTTCCTTCAGATGAACGTACAGAAGACAGAGGTAGAGGTGATGAAGATACCCAACCGAAAACAACATCAAGAACAACAAGTACTAATCACCATCAACAGGAGAAATCTAATGAAGTTGTCTCTGTCACCTACCTACCTAGGCAGGCAGCATCGTCTCAACTACAGGCAGCGGTACAGGCAAAGATGACAATGTCAAAGCCAGGATTGGAAAGACAGTAAAAAAGGCTTTTATTAACCTGAAGTCAGTATGAAGATCCACTGCACTACACAGACTTCAGCATGAAGCGTGAACAAAATCCGAATTTTCAGCACCAACCCCAAGTCAGTGCTTATATAAGATGGTTGGGAGACTTGGCGCGTCACGAAAAGCATTTCGAACAAACTGTAGACATACATCATCAACAGCTGCCGCCTATGCTCACTCAATACTGAAGATGGAGATCAGATGGCCAGAATAATAAGAAAGAGCAACGAGGAACTCTGGGAACAAACCAACCAACTAAGAACCCATCACCTAACAAGTATGCATGAGAAGAAAGTGGAGATGGATTGGATTGGTCATACACTGAGAAGACTGTCTGGAGACATCACATGCCAGGTCTGGCCAACGAGTGGAAAGCGTATGAGAAAGGACGAATTGGGCGTCCGAGTCGAGTGTGACATGGAGGAGATTGTGTGAGGAAGAAATGAAAGGTAATGGGCAGTGGAGGAGCCACGTTAGAAGAGAAAGGAATGGCAACGGGCTACTGAAGCACTGTGTTCCACTAGGAACCCAAAGGACAAATAATTAAGTAGTAATAAGTCACTTAGTTAATAAACAAACCACTGCCTGTTACAAGGATCAATGTGACAGTAAGAACATCAACAGGCTGTATAAAATACACCGTAATCCTCGAAGCGCGTTCCTTCCTATTTGGGACTCGTTGGTTGGATGTGCCTGGATCTTAGTGAGTTGTATTATTCCCACTGTGACTCGACCTTAAAGCATTACTCACTAGACCACTTCGGTACTGTGTTCGAGTCTCGGACGGAACAACATCACTTATTGGGTTGCAGATAAATTCAGATGACGAGTCAAAAATAGGAAGGAACTCAGGTTGTGGATTTCACTGCTAGCCACTACCAAGAAGAAAACAGCCTTATGAGTAATTGATCAGTATCGAGACATCCCCATTGGAGACTATATGCTAACAGAGGCTGAACAGTTCAGCATAGTATGGCAACAAGTAATAAACAAAAAATCCAGAGATATAAGGAAAAGTGGAATTTAATGCTATCTTTGAGAATTTTCTTTTTGATAAAGCTTTGTTTATGTAGCTCTTAATAGTAGGGTTGAAACAAATAACTCTATACATTAGAAACTATGCAAATAAAATTACTTTTAGTATATTACATAAAAAATATCTCACTCGTACATTGCTGCAGAAGATCCAGGTGAACGTGTTAACTTTTGTATAACTAGAGCTTGGTGTGAACAAAACACTTCTATGGTAGATGGAACCAGTCGACACGGTTCACCATCCATTTGCATCGGGATAACTTTGTCTGTTGTAAGTCGAATATGACGGCATTGACATATTCGATCACCATGACCACCAATCTGTAAAGTTGCCTGGATATAAATTTATATTGAAAGTATATATGTATATATAGAACACTGTATGTATCCATTTATATATATATATATATATATATATATTCAGTGGGTAATCATTTACATCAGGATATTGGGTCAATTGATTAGTTCTACAGATTTACTGAAATAACCAATTGATTTCAAGTTGGGTTTTATCACAGAACGACATTACGTGGAGGACCACTGAAAACTTAGGAGCCTTAGACAGCTGTTTCGTCCCACTGTGAGACTCCTCAGCTGTGCTTTCGCATAGTTCCACCACAGATCGAGCAAAAAACCTTCAGATCTCGTCGACAGCCGATGCTGTCAGGTTTTCAATGGTTCTCCAAATGATGTCAGACTGTGATGAGTGTTAAATTGAAATGTAAAGAATATTCAAGAATGAAGAAGTTGGATCCTCATTCTGCATCATTCATTGAGTTGATCAGAACTGTTTATTCGTGATTCATGGTCTATCGGAAGTACACACACGACATAGTCCTGTTAGGGTAAAGATTCTGATGCTGAAACTTTGAATGCACTGGTTAAAAATCTAAGTACATCTGACATATATTTAATATCTGTCATATGTAGGAAGATGGTTCAAGACTGATCTGAACCAACTTCTAGTTTAAACGTATAGAGATAATTCGTAGGATTTGCTGACAAGTACATTTACCTGATAAGTTACGTCATCCAGAAAGACCTAGTTATTGAAGAAATCTCACTTTCACTATGAAAAGACTGTCATCTACAACAATTAGTCATCTCTAGAGATGACAAGTTTTCAGTTACGTAATAAAGGCAGGGTATACGGCGCTATATTCCATTATGTTCTTTTATACAGCTGTTAGGCGTAGTGAAAAACATTTGTAGCTCAGGTGGATGGTCTTCGTTGTATTGTGTTCTCTGAGCTGGGTTGTCCAGTTGGGGAGCTTCCATAGTCTTGATAGACAACATCATCAACAATAACTTCAGTATGAAGTGAACTATCAACATCTCCCCATCAGTGATTTAGTAGCTTGCCTGATGTACTGGTTTGTGATTGGTTGTCTCCCTTGATAGTTGTGTCATTGACTGAATGCATACATTTTCCTGTTAGCTATTCCTCTGGTTCACCTCTCACCTTTCTGGTGTTTATCATTTTTCTGGTTGGTTGATAGATTACGTCTATGTCTATACATCTGTTGATTGCTGACTGACTGACTTGAATGCCAAGCTTCTAGGAATTTTCTCATATTCTTTGTGATTCTTCTCTCCATCCAAGATTTCTACATTGTCGAAATTGAATTCATGTCCATAGTTGTTATCCCCATGCATTCAAATGGGTGGTCAATTGTTGTGTCGTATAATAGCCAATTGGTGTTCATGTAGACGAGGTGAAGAAGGTGACCACTTTCTCTACTGTAGTGTTAATTACAGTTAATGAGGTTGACTTTGTAAATGATATTCGGTTTGTCATCCTCGGTTGTTGCATCCTTTGGTGTGCATAATAGTGTTTGCAAAGGATTTGTTAGTTTGTGAACCACGTCATGATGTTTCATCACTCATTTGAATGCATGGGGATAACAACTATGGACATGAATTCAATTTCGACAATGTAGAAATCTTGGATGGAGAGAAGAATCACAAAGAATATGAGAAAATTCCTAGAAGCTTGGCATTCAAGTCAGTCAGTCAGCAATCAACAGATGTATAGACATAGACGTAATCTATCAACCAACCAGAAAAATGATAAACACCAGAAAGGTGAGAGGTGAACCAGAGGAATAGCTAACAGGAAAATCTATGCAGTCAGTCAATGACACAACTATCAAGGGAGACAACCAATCAGAAACCAGTACATCAGGACAAGTTACTAAATCACTGATGAGAAGATATTCATAGCTCACTTCATACTGAAGTTATTGTTGATGATGTTGTCTATCAAGACGATGGAAGCTCCACAACTGAACAACCTAGCTTAGAGAACACAATACAACCAAGAGCAATAATGCATGGATGGTGAAAGTAGAGTATACGATTACAGATTTCTGACAACAAGCATCTTCACAGCATAACTTCTGATGTTGGGATCATCATTCAAATATCTTTGAGGTTAGCTGAAAGGCACTGGGTGAGGAAGAAAAGTCAAACTTGGTTGTGTTGCGTTCTCTTCAGTGGATGAGTTAGTCAGTAGTAACTTCAGTATAAGTTGAGCTGTGAGGATTTCACTGTAAGTGATTCAGTCGCCTGTTCAGATGGACCGGCATATGATAAGCAGTTCTATTAAACTTTTTCGTCACTAACTGTGCAAAATATTCTTTTGTTTGTTTCTTCACCTGATCATTAACTTTGTATTCGTTTGTGACTTTTGCTCATTATTTACTAAATAACTCATAATAAATCCTTACAGCTCGGTGTTGTGCTTGTCGAGCCACTCACTGCCTACCTCGGCATGCAATGTTAGGCAAAGCTAAATTAGATTGGAAAAGATTTCACAGTGGCTAGACCGCAACCTGGCACCAATCGATGAAGTCTCTTACCCTTGGTCTGGACCATGTGAGGAGATGCAGAGTGCCTGACTTGGATACGCAAGATGATAAGAATCATTGGTTGAGGATTGTTTTTGAAATGGCTGAAAAACGGTCACAATGGTGCGGAGGTATTCACTCTCTGACATATTCTAAAGCTTGAATATTTGCACTAACCCTAATTCTTTCACACTACTTTCTTCACTTTAATATCAGTATTATACTATTCATCTGTCTTTGTACACTACTGTGAAGTATGTCAATGTGAATCGATAAACACGTGTAGGAGGTTCCACGTTGATTCCGTCCATCTGATCAGTACATACTGAAATTCATGGTGATGTTGTTGTTTGAGTTATTAAATCACTGAACTTAGCGAACGCAATACAACCAAGTTTCTACATCTGAGTCATAAGTATTCTCCATCATATCAATGTAGAATCTTGCAGAGATAAGCATCATTTCAGGTATTGGAAAATCTTTAGAATATAGGAGGATTGGTAGTTAACAAAAATCCAATCATACAAACTCAGTTAAACAAAGAAATTCTAACTTCTGTTGTCTGCTTAAAGCTCTACCCTACAAAGAATTTCACCAGTCAAAGAGCAACTCACCGTGAATATTTTATATACTTTGTGATAATCATCCTTTGCTTCAGACAGCTATATAAGATACGGTCGATGAATATCCTCTTGCATTTCTAAATAATGCTCGAAAAGTTGGGTTTTATAAGTGTAAAGGAATGATTTATAATCCTTTAGTTTTTTGTAATTTGGTTGGAGGTGGCTAGCAGGATATTCCAGAACGGCCGTTCGGAGTCCTAAATGGGACTAAATGCGCGTACCGGATCTCACTACTAGCCAATACTAAGCAAACTACAATAGAATCAATAATTCCGCAATATTGAGGTGTCCACAGAAGTGCCCATCTATTAACAGAGGTCGATCAATTTGATCTACAATAACAACTGGAAATTACAAGTCCCCATAAGTAATGATAAAAACCTTCAGCTTACCAGTGTTGTGGAAGTTAGACCAATGACTTCAATATATCCATCATCAATTCTTTGAGGTTGAAATTCTGCTTCAGGATTACCCCATGGCAATGTACCAGATCCATATCTATGGAGTTTGTTTTAAAAGTAGGCAAGGATAGAGAATGTTAAAATTATGCCCAGGAAAAGTAATTGTTTGGAAAATATTATGCATAATTACTGCCTATTCTGTTACTAGATGATAAATCCTAATTCACATCACTCAAATATATTAATGGTGGATAGAATGGCAGTCAACTCAACTCTACCTCACCTCAACTTCATCGACTTTGAAAAGGTCTTCGACAGCATCGACAGAGAAGTAATTTGGCAGGCGGCTGCTTCAACACTATGGAATACCACAAACCTTTATCAATCTCATTCAACAGCAGCTATATGAAGACGCCACATGCAAAGTACTTCATAGTGGGAAGCTCAGTGATGCCTTCGAAGTGAAGACAGGAGTAAAACAAGGCTGTCTACTATCACCCATGATATTTCTGATTCTAGTGCACTGGATCATGCAACAAACTGTGAGGATCGAGAAGAGGGGGATACGTTGGACCGAGGAAAAGATCCTAGAAGACTTGGATTTTTCCAACGATGATGATTTGTGGCTAATGTCCCATAAACTTGAAGATCTACAGGTGAAAACTAGCAAGTTGACAGAAGAGGCAGGGCAGGGCAGCGAAGAAGAGACTTCCTTCAGGTGAACGTACAGAAGACACAGGTAGGGGTGATGAAGATACTTAACCAACACCACCATCAACAACAACAAGCTCCAATCACCATCAGAGGGGGAAACTTGAAAGAAGTAGTCTCTTTCAACTATCTAGGTAGCACTGTTTCAACTACAGGCGGCACAGACGAGGATATCAAAACCAGGATGGGAAAAGCAAGACAGGCTTTCATTAACCTGAAACCAGTGTGGAGATTTTCTGAGCTCAGCATAATGCGTGAACAAGATACGGATTTTCAACACTAATCCGGTCAAGTCAGTGCTTGCATGTGTTAGTTGAGTGGCTTGGCGCGTTAAGAAAAGCATTTCCAGCAAATTACAGACATTCACCAACAACTGCCTACGCTGGCTCGTTACTGAAGATCAGATGGCCAGAATAATAAGAATTAGCAGCAAGGAACTCACAATGGGAACGAACCAACCAAGAAGCTATCACTCAACAAATATGTAAAGGAAGAAAGTGGAGATGGATTGGATTTGGCATACACTGAGAAGGCCGACTAGGGACATCACGTGTCAGACCAGGCCCTCTAGTGGAACCCAGATGGGAAACGACTAGTTGGGCGTGTGAAGTGAGGGTGACACGGAGAAGATCGTGCGAGGACGAAATGAGAGCTTGTGTGCTGTCGTTGAGCCAGGTCCAAAAGACTGCAGAGAAAAAGTGTAATGGAGATGTGCTACTGAAGCTTTATGTTCCAGTAGGAACCCAAGGGATAAATAAATAAATAATAATGATAATAGTGGCTGGCAGTGGAATCCTGGATGCGTGTTTCATCTCATCTGGGACTCATCATTGGGATATACCTGACTCTCAGGGAGCTGTGTTGTTCCCACTAAAATTCGAACCTGAGACCGATCACTTCAATCATCAGATCGTTATCCCCTAGGCCATCGAGTCATGATAACCACTTAATGTTCGACAGGCATAGTTTATTTGTTGTTACTTGTATCATGCCATCATTGATTAGACCGAATTGACTGGTCCCTATTGGCATATAGCTCTAATATAAGTTATCAGTATACTTGTTACGCAGTATTACTAAGCTTGAAAATTAATACCAGCTTCAAACGTGAAAGGGATTATACTACTCGGTTATATGATGTATGTAAAACAAATGTAGTGGGATGTGTACGGTACGCATAAACCATAGAGTCAAAACAAAACAAAGGTAATGAAATAACTGAAAAGGACCTGTGTCTCACTGATCTGAGCAATTCACTTTTAACCAGCAAGCGGATCACGCGTTCAAACCCTTCTACACTCACCAAGGTTTAATTTAGACAACACAAGATGTGATTCATAGCCTGATGCATGAATAGGCATATTGTTACTGGCAGAGTTCACTTCAATTCTTCCCTCAGTGCGAATGACTGTCCTGCTAATTGTAAGACATAAATATTTAATTTTGCTTGAAGTCTATGTCAATCTTGTATTACTCGCATTTCTTTGGTGTCGTACAAATCCAGCAGAAAAGGAACCTGGTGAGATGCCCAGCATACTATGCCACAGCTATTTGCTCAAATGATGCTATAAAGGAAGAGTGCGCCAACATCCATGATTGGCCTAGTAGGGACGGCTATCCAGACAAGTTTGTGACTAAGCATATGAATGTTAAGAGGATTAAAACAAGAACGCTAATAGCTCCTGAGAAGCAAATCTTCTTGAATATGAAATTCAAGAGTGGCATTGCCAATGAGATCACACAGCGTATAAAAAGAGTCTTGGATTAAGACTTCCCAGTCGCTAAATTATGTTCCATCTACAACCGCGTGATTCTAGGTGCAATAAATAAAGACAGCGTGCCTGGTTCTGCCACTTTCATATGCACTTGTTAATTCAACTGTTCCTGTGGAGCTAGTTACATTGGGCGTACAATGAAGCAGTTCCATCATTGAATTTCGGAGCACCCCCTTTGTCATGGTTGAGCAAGGGACATATTAGAACAATAAGGAGCTCTATACTTGCACACTTAGTGGACACGGGACAGCAAATAGAAACTAGGTAAGCTTTCAGAATCATTCATCAGATCCCAATTAATTTACTACATGGGTCACACACTCGCTTAATTCACATAGCAGAAACAATTACAAACCTAACCTTTGTATTGAAAAGAAGTTTGCTAGACCACTTTCATTGCCGTGGCCGTCAACATGATGTAATTTTTACTATTATTTTGTACATTTCTTCTCCCTCTTGTTTCTATCAATATTCATTTGTTTTCTTATCATTACGTAATCTCTTGTTGTGTATGAGTGAACAGGGATCGAACTTAAGATTTTTATATTTTACAGCAAAATATGCAACCACTTAGACACTGCTTTCGAGTTCAGTGGTCTATATTTCCCTAATATTGTCATTTCGCGATACAGCGTGACTATCATCTAAGGTCTTCAGTCGGCATCTACTTCACTCCAACCTGTTGGCCTCACTTGTCGCAGATTCTCATTAGAACTTCAGGGCATGCTTCTCGAAGCATGCTACTGGTGAGCACTATACAGCAATGTATTTTAATGTGAATAAGAATTATAATTTTGAGGTAGTATTCATCATGGATCGATATTAGCTAGAGAACCACTGAAAATTCGCCAGCACTGAATAGATGTTTCGTTCTGGTTTGTGATTACTCGGCAGTACGTATCCATGAAACGGCTAAGGGATCGGACTCAGTACCTTCCGATCTCACGACGAACGTGTTAAGCATTTAGCCACTGGGTCGGAGTTCAGCAGTTCACAGTTTCCATTTTCTGTCAATTTGCGATATAGCCTGACAGTCGTCCAAGGTCTTTAGTTGGCATTTGATTTCCTTTCTACTGGATGACCCCATAGGTCGCAACTTCTAATTAGAGCTACGGGATATCCATCTCTAAGCGTGTCACCAATGGGGAGTGAAAGAGATGTCAACTAAAGTCTTTGGATGGTAGCCACACCGTACTACGAGTCTACAGAAGTAAGAAATTGTAGATCATTGAACTGCAACTCAATGATTGAATAGTTAACGGATTCGCCATGAGAACTGAATGTTCTGAGTTCGATCCCTGACGATGGGGAGTTCCATGAGAGAACGAAACAGCCACCCGGTGCTCTCGGGTTTCTAATGGTTCGCTGACCGATGCCAGCCCGTGACGAATACTGACAGGAATGTTTTTTTAACTTTTTGCTGTTATTTACTATGATTTCATCTGCTTCATCTATTTTTCGTGCTTTTTAGCACTCATCAACAAGGCATATGTGCAACTTTGACTTAACCGATGCGCTTTATGAGGTTTGCACCCACATTATTCAGTGCTTCAGGGAACGATGTTACCACCGAGTTGTTCGGGCGGCGATTGACTTCCTGTAGGACTGGATTAGATACACTAATTGATACCCATAAGACAGTGTATTTTGTGTAATCCTGAGTGCAGACTGATTTCGATCTATTATTTTACAGTATGGCCAACAAACAAGAATGCTCAGAATCTCGGTGCACTTGGATGCAGGTTGGTTGATTGGAGGTAATCGGCAGAAAGCCCTAGATCTAGGTTTCATACTTGTCGGGACTCATCAGTGAGGTATATCTCCAGTCTCAAGGGAAATGATTTCCCTTCTGAAATTTTGATTCTGTTGATTAAGAAATCCTAACTTCTACCTTCTTTCTTATTAGTCTGTTATGAGGTAATGTAGAGGGTTTCTCATATTTGCAAGGAATTATGACAAAATTAAAAGGAAGAATTCGCAGCAAGCATAACTATCTGCTGGTCAAATTGTACTTAATGGCTAAATTGATACTCACAAAGTGAAGAAAGCATTTTAACTTTTTAGATTTTTCAAATACTTACCTTGGAATGTTAAGGAATAATAGACAATGTGGTTTTAAACTACGGATAAGCGGAGTTAAATCTTCACCATCACACTGATCCATTAGAAAAGGAAAAGAAGAAAAAGATTCATTGAATTAATGATTAGTTCAATTTAAAGATTTGGAAAGATTTATTTACTGATTTCAAGTTGGCAGTGGTCACAGACTGATATTAATTGGAGAACCCTGAAAACCTGAAGTACCGAATAAATGTTTTTTCCAGTATGTGATTCTTCAGCAGTAGGCATCCACAATCTCCCCTAAAATCGAATTCTGAGACATGTTAACCATTCAGGTACTAGATCACAGTTTCTGTTTTTTTTCCATCAGTTTGCGATGTAGCGCTATCTTTGTCCAATACCCTTGTAGAGTAGCTGGCCTCACATTCAACTTGGCTTGCTGTTTCCTGGTCACTACGGCTTATTAGAACTTCAAGTAACCTCATCTCGAAGATGATGACCATTGGATTCCAAGTCAGTAACTCAACCGTAACGTGATAAGTGTGGTAACTGAATGTCGTGAGTCCAATCCTTGGCATGGTCATGGGTGCGAAACTCTTGAGGAGTCCTATACTAGGATGATATAGCTGTCTAGCACTCTCAGGTTTTCAATGGTCTTTCAGCTAATGTCATACCATGATAAATTTAAACATGAAGCAACTCATTTCATCAACGTTGACACTTTTTTTATGCTTAGAAATAATAAATAGAGTGTTTACTCAGATTTTTCTAGCCTTACAAAATTTCAACAAAGCATAGTGAATTATTCGATTAATTTAATAATTCCCATCGTAACATCAAGAACAAGATATTCAGCGAAGAGACTCTTTTCAACGAATTTATTTTCAAGCTGTACAATCGTATATATATGGTATTTAGAAAAAAATTATATCCTGTGAGGAAAACTAAACACTATTTGGTGATGACAATAATAATAGAGTGGGTGATGACATAGGCATTTATGATTATAATAACAATTGAAGTGCGAATGATAACAAATAGATTATGTAATATATGGAATGGTACATAGAGAGTATATAACTCAGAAGGGGGTGAAAAAATTGTTGAAAATGGTAAGTGAATTAAGTATTATGTAATGGCATTAGGCAAATTGGACAAGATGAAGTCAATATTTTCTAAAAGGATTAAGACAATTAAGTGAAACAACACCGGAAACTAATTAAAGTGAAGGCGATTATAATAACAATAATGGTGATAAAGGAAGGATACAAAGGTTAAATTAACAAAGTGGGAGGGGGAGCTAATGGGGTGGGAAAATGTTATGGCCATGATAAAGACAGTGACTACACTTACTTTTGTACACACAGATCAGGTCTTAGTTGATGAATAGCTAAAGCCTCCGGTGTTTTAAGGAGTTGAAAACAAAGAGAACGTGGGAGGTTTGGGCGAATTCGATAAATAATTTCAAAGTCCTCGTCTGGATTTGTTGTGTGATGGAAGTCAATCAAATGTTCTAGAATCGAACTTCTAACAGACTTTCTTTCACCTTTATAAAACCAAGCAGGATGATGTTCTCGTATACGTGTAGAAAGCATTCTCTGGCTACAGCCGATGTACCTTGCTCCACAAGAGCAGGTGAACTGGTAGATGCACATAGAGGCGGCCAAACGAGGAAGCTTGTCTTTGACGCAGATGGAGAATAGGTTGCGGCAACAATTTTTTCATTCCCTTCTGAATTATATACTCTCTATGTACCATTCCATATATTACATAATCTATTTGTTATCATTCGCACTTCAATTGTTATTATAATCATAAATGCCTATGTCATCACCCGCTCTATTATTATTGTCATCACCATATAGTGTTTAGTTTTCCTCACAGGATATAATTTTTTTCTAAATACCATATATATACGATTGTACAGCTTGAAAATAAATTCGTTGAAAAGAGTCTCTTCGCTGAATATCTTGTTCTTAATTATTCGATTGAAAAGTTTAAAATTGATAGCAACAGTTACATTTCTTGAATGTAGCGCATTAAGTAATATAATGTCACTTACAAAGACATGATAGTTTTAGTTATTAGTAATCAATATTCTCTGTGAAATAAACTTCTCTGTTGAGTTAATATGTCTTGTCAGTGTTAAATAATGAGAATCAGTAAGCTGAAGATAAATTTCCCCATTGATTTCTAACTTGATTTCACTCATGAATGACTTTTATCCATAACTTTGAAGAGATTCATGTTTTATGTTTTAGAAAATCATAACTTCATTATTATGTCAATTGCTATCCGATGACTAATTCACGTAGAAAATCTACTGCTCTAAAGGGTTGATAATTACTTCAAGAGTATATTGGTATACATAAATTAATTTAATTTAGATGAGCCAACGTTATATGATGAAAACTAACTTATACATTTTGGTTTAGCAGCAAAGCTTAAACGTAGCTGAGACTGGGTGATGATTGAAGGTGAGATGAATATCTGAACTGTGATTAGCAGTTGGACTTCGTAGGTTAGTTGGTAGATCACCGGACCGGTAACCCAGTGGTCGTTGGTTCGAATCCGGCAGCGATCCAGATTTTCATCTCATCTTTAATCATTACTCAGTACAGATACTAGTCTGTCAAACTACGGCTATCTTAGATAGTCATATTATTATCATCATGAAACAAATCCAAAGTAATTTAAAGATCCCCATAAATTATTCAGAACAAGAATAATTTGAGCGAACAACTCTTTTCAACAATTAGAAATCCATGAGAATAAGTGAAATACAATAGCCAAAATAAGGTATGATGTACAGTTTCGAATGAAATGGTGGGATTGTTATCAGTCTAGTGTGTTAGTTGCGCAATCAAATCAATATTGACAGAGCAATTACGAAATGAGAAGATAAAATCTACGGATAATGATTAAAAGCAATTCAACATAGAAACATTGATAAGTGCAGATGACAGACATCCAACGTCATCTATATCAAAATATATCATTGAAATGAATCACAGAGTTAATACTAAAACAGCCCTCAAGATATTATACAGGAATAATCACGAGCACATACTGAAGTTTGCTGAAGCGTTAGCCATTCGTAAACTTAAGCTCCCTCTGTGCATACAAAAACAATTTGTTGTTTCACTTCATTTACCTTGGTAATCATTGGTAATTTGATTATATTACCAAGACTAGTGTCACAACCTTTTCATTTTCATTATATTTGACCTTGAATTTTCATATATAAATTGACTTGACAAGTAAGTGTAGGTGATCAGATTGTTCGAAATGTATTGCGCAAATACATCACATTTTTCGGGTAATCTTCGTCTTCTAATAGCGTTATCGAAATTTATTAAAGGAACTAATTATCCACCATTACTATATAGTTAAGAACACTGGGAATATCGAGGCATCGGCACAGGAGCCCATATGCAAACAGAAACTGGTCAATTCGATCCAATCAACGACGGTATATTTCAAGCAATAATACTAAAACTATACCCGTCGCACAAGAAGTGGTTCGGTGGCGTAGTGGATAAGGCTTTCCCGTTCGAAGCGATCGCTCTCAAGTCTGAACCCCGATAGGAGCAACATCACACACTGGGAGACAGGTTCATCCAGCTGACTAGTCCCAAACAGGACGAAATGCGCATTCTGGATTCCACTGCTAGCCACTATCCATCATTACTATAAAGCGACTAATTGTTTCAGATAATGATTCATTTGCGTACATTTATTGGGGCATGGACGTATACGTATCTGTGTGTTTGTTTAATAAAGGTCAAATTATAATTATGTAGTGATGAGTTATAATGAGGTAGGATGAAAATCATATGAATACTATAAAGAAATAGACAATAACAAATGTCACGGCTGAAAATGACTGCAGGTGTGAATAAAGAATGGCGTAAAACTAGTAACATGTTCATCAAAGTAATGACAATATAGAAGAAAGGGATGGGAGGTTAAAATGTTAAATTTGTGGTAGAAAAGTTCATAAAGAAGATGTCGGCTCTGTTGTGGGCTATGGTTAACAAGTGGATGTACATATTTCATTTGAATGCATAGGTCCAGTTTTCTTGTGTTGATCCCTATGGCTTCGGCTATGGATAAAATGCGAAATCGTGCACCTTCAGGGAGATTGCAAGGGACATCGTATATCACAGAAAAGACGTGTCCTACCTTGATCTGGTATCTATTAGATGTGACAGGATTGCACTGTTGATGCTCTTTGTCCTTCCTTTCCATAACCAAGATGGCACATGTGCACTAGCGCTCATGGATAGAGCCGTTTGAGGACAGCCTATGTAACTAGCTCTACAGGAGCAATTGAACTCATAAATACACTCTGAAGTAGCCATCCATTCAATTTGATCTCCATTCACCCAAAACACTGATTGTTTCAATATAGTAAACATTGTACATGATGCCCTGTTTCGACTATTGCATTTCACTTATTCTTGTGGATTTATAACTGTAGAGACTGAAGAAAAAGTTACTGAAAGCCAAAGTAACCAAATGCGAAACATAGGAAGTCGACAGATCGAAGTGAAGCTTAAAACCTTATTTTGTTCAAATATGTGTTACTTAAGCAGAGAGAGAGAGAGAGAGAGAGATGACAAAAGTGCTTTACATAGTGAAACACTATTTATCCAAAGTAAAACTATTCACCGTTCAAAATTTAGATAAGTGGCTAGGACAGTGGCATACTCAAATGGTCACCTATACTCAAGCAATGTGAACCAAAACATTCTAAGTACAGATATAAGACATATGGAGTCGTCACAATCAACCCATAGAAGTGTTAGATATTCACATTATAACTTTATGCGATTTCTTCTCCTCAACAAACCACCTAGTGTTTAAAGTGTACGAATATGCAGCATAATGTAACTTATGTTGTGCAGTTTTGCTAAAACGACAGTTCTGATCATAAGCTAATAAAGTTGTGACAGGCAATATCTAACATTTCAGATCCAACGCAGAGACTAAAGGATACGCTGGATTCAAAACTACGACTGAAACAGGCTGGATTCAGGAAGAACAAATCATGTGCGGATCAAATTGCAATGACTCCATACGCATCATCATAGAACAGACTACAGAATGGCAGTCAACTCAACTCTACATCACTTCAACTTCAGCAACTCTGAATGGGCCTTTGACAGCATAAACAGATAAGTATTTGGAAACCGCTTCAACACTACGGAGTACCACAAATCTTTATCAACTTCATTCAACAACTATCTGAAAACACCCCACACCAAGTGATCCACAATGGAAAGCTGAACTCAGTGACGCCTTTGAAGAGAAGAGCGGAGCAGGACAAGGCTGCTGCCTAATATCACCCATGATCTTCCTGATTGTGGTCAACTGGAGCATGTGGCGAACCGTGAGGAGCGAGAAGATGGGCGTAAGCTGGTTGGACTGATGAAAGGAGCCTAGGAGATTTGGATTTCGCCAACGATGATGATTTGTGTCTGATGTCTTGTCGAACAAACAGGTGAAAACTAACAAGTTGACAGAAGAGGCAAGGCAGGGCAGTGAAGACGGGGCTTCAAGTGAGTGTACAGAAGACAGAGGTGGAGGTGATGAAGATATCCAACCAACAACAGCATCAACAACAACAAGCTGCAATCACCATGAACGGAGAAACTTGAAGGAAGTAGTCTCTTTCATCTACCTACATAGTTAGGCAGCATCGTTTCAACTACAGATGGTGGCGGTGCAGACGAGGATGTCAAATCCAGTCAGGATCGGAAAGACAGTAAGACAGGCCTTCCTTCAACAACCTGAAGCGAGTGTGGAGATCTACTGCACTCAGCATAATGTGTGAACAAGATACGGATTTTCAACACCAACGACAGTCTGGTCAGAGCTTCTATGTGATAGCTGGAAAACTTGGTGCGTTATGAAGAGCACTTCCAACAAACAACAGATATTCATCAACAGTTGCTGCCTACTCTGGCTCATTACTGAATCTCAGATGGCCAGAATAATAAGAATAAGGAACAATGAACAAGGAAGTCACTCCGGCAACGAAGTAACCAAGAAGCTGTCGCTCAACGAATGTAGAGAAGGAAGTGGAGATGGATTGAGAGTGCACTGAGAAGAGCATTGGGGGATATCACGCACCAGGCTAGGCACTCAAGTGGAACCCAGATGGGAAACGGTGAGTTGGGCGTGTGAGGTAATTGTGGTATGGAGGAGATTGTGTGAGGAATAAATGATTGGTTGTGGGCAATCGTGGCGCCATTTTCAAAACATTGCAGCTAAAAGAGTGTAATGGTGATGTGCTAGTGAAGTCTTATGTTCCAGTTGAAACCCAGGGGACAAATAATAATAATAAGAATGCTTTGCCAACTAGCTTAATAATCATACTCTAAATGTAATATTTAGATTGATGGTGTACTTTTCACCCCAAGGCTTGGTAATATCCTCGTCACTACCTTCTTAAAGAAGTGAAGAATATTTGAATGTTACACGAATGTTTAGCTAGCGTATTTAGTGACCTTGAATGTTGTCAAGCTGTAAGTTTGACAAGAGATTTCGTCATGCTTTGACTTCTTCGACCCGACAATGCCTAGTGAGTGGAAGAGACTAATATTTTTGACTTGTTTCTCAACTGTTAGTCACTTGAGACTGTCAGAAGTCTAATCTCTCATGAATGAAGTTTCTTGAATAAAAGAGAAGTTTTGACAATAAATTTCCTTTTTTCCTGGATAAGTAATACATATGGTTGTAATTCCTTAGCTACGTGTCATGTTTTTTCGATGAATTAAATATTCCCATTGAGCCATAAGAGAATGAAGACTTCATCAACTACAGCAGCTGGTTGACAGATGACACAGTTCCAAAGGATTCGTTTGAGCTAAAATTCAAAACAAGAAGTAATTCTCCGAAAGGTATGAGAAGTTTACTACGACTGTGGATCCGGAAGCAACCATGCCACTCCTTGGCCTTGTTCGCTTCTTAATTCTTACACTTTCCAGTCCTTAAGTGTGACTAATCTTTTAATCTATTTCTGTTAAAGTAGGTCAAGTTTAAGTGTGATTTCTATAGATAACAGACAATCCAGTGAAATATACATAACTTTTCATCGTAATGAAAGGTTTTTTCTACTGAAGATACATCTCTTAACCTTTCATTAGGGAAGTATTATTCAACTTCAAAAAAGAACCAGCAACGAAAATGATCTTTTGAATGGAAGACAGATAGAGGCGCAAGTAAATGGTGCATCGGTGCTGTGATATTGTCAGCAGACAGATGCACCCGACCAATGAGTCTTAAATAGGTTTGAAATGTACGTTGTAAATTCCATCCTTAGCCTTAATTCATCAATATTGTTAAAGCAAAATAACGGACAACTTCAAAGAATCCACACAATCGCCAATGTACCCGCAATGGTCGAACAAATGAGTCACATCAACAGACTGGAAGCTGCAAGTAACAAAACTTTATCTGATTACTCTGCACAGTTTGTTCTGCTTGTATCGCTGAAATAACTGATTACTTGTTAGCGGACGAGTATACTGCACTGTTGCCATTCATTCGGTCTTGTTATACGGCCGTGAGACGTGGTTTCTAAAAGTAGAAGACATGAAGCAGCACTTTGACTGAGTTGGTTGTGAACCTACATTACCTGAGGTGAGTCAACGTATGATGGGAATGCCAAACCACCACCTACTTTGACATACCATGCTACGGGAAACTAGACTAGGTTGAAAGATGATTTGGAGTGGTCAGAACGAGACATAGGGCCAGTCAAGGAAGTCCCTGACTGTTGCTTTGAGCCATGTGTGAAGATGCAAACTGCTTTGCTAGGGTCCCCGAAAGTCGGTGACAGTGGCGCAGATGTATTCACTCCTTGACATCTTACAAAGCTTGAATATTCTCAATGACCTTCATCTTGAGTTACTTGTTTTCTAACACAGTTTTGTGTACTTTGATATGAGTCCTTTTCTATCTCCTTAGCTGGTTGAACCAATGCAGTTGTGTACAAGATTCTATGGTGATTTTATCTATCTGTCTTTATAGGAGAATTTCGCTTCAATCGCCTTTTCATACTTTACTCAATATTGATGTAAAAAAGCCAAAGAGTCGTTCACTAGTGTTTATGACATGCTCAGTTACGTATAGTAATGATGGGCAGTGGCTAGCAGTGGAATCCAGGATGCGCATTTCGTCCTATTGGGGACTAGTTAGCTGGATGTACCTACTTCCCAGTGAGTGGTGTTGTTCCCACTGGGATTCGCACTCGGGAGCAATCGCGTCAAACGCGAGAATGCTATCCACTACACCACCGAGCTACTCATTTACACTCAAAATTTATCCAGTTTTCTTTTAATTTTTTTCTTATTTCACTTGTATTGTGAACCATTTTTTGTAGGATGCGTAATTTATTATGAGAGTTAGAGTATATACACAAAACAATGCAATCATTACATTTCTTGACATTCCATACAGACTCAACAGTCGTTGCTTGGACATTGTAAACAGGGGCTGTTACTCACCTTCCCTATTCACTCTTGTAATTAAATTCATTTCTGAACACTACTGTACTTTAAGTTCCGATTCATTACTTTTGATTTCTAATGATTTCAATAAGACTAATTGCCACTTTTTTGAAACAAAATAAATCAACACGATGTAAGTCTGTGTTGTTGATTGGACTAAATCGACAGACCACTAACAATATATGCACCCCTGTGCGGATGCCTCAGTAATGGTGGTAATTTATTTTTAATATTAATGATGGACAGTGGATACCAGCGGGATATAGGACATGTGTTTCGTTCTATCTCGGGTTTGTCAGCTGGAGGTAACTGCCTCCTCAATCAATCAATCATTATCAACATAGAACCAGGCATTACTGTGTAACGGTCCAAGTTGCCACACCTCATATCATTACATCAAGTAGAAAGGTAGTGAGGTGAAGGATGAAGGATGAAGATAAGTGAATGCAGTCAAAAGGAATATAAAGTACGAGAAGAAAGGAAAGAGGAGTGACAAAATGGTGAGATTCGGTATAACGTCGTTAACATGAGGATAATGTAGGCATACATCTGCGCCACTGACATCGGTTCTCAGTTATGTGATCACCTATAGTCAGTCTCCAACCACTGGTTCCTCCTGTCCCGCCAACCCCAACCACCTAGTCTGCATCATCCCATATGGCTTAAACCAACAGTCAGAGACTTCATACATTGATACCATGTTTTAGTCTGGCCACCTCGAGCCTTTTTCCGGCCTGGACCCACCTCAGTCAACATTGTGTGACGAGGCAGATTGCGACTAGGCATACGTAGTACGTGTTTCAACCATCTCATTCTATGTAGGTTCATAACCTCGTCAACTGATTAACCTCTTCTCCCTAAAACTCTACACCTAACTTCGAAATTACTCACATGGTGACACCACGGAATATGGCTTATACTACTAGGGTAACGGAGGTCAAATACTTGAAGCCTTTTTATATCTTTCACTTTCAATGGTCATGTTTCACAGCCATACAGTAGAACAGAGCGAACTGCTGTGCAGTTCATGCGATCCTTAATAGACAAACGGATATCATGGGGGCACCAAAGGTGGCGTAGGTTGGCGAAAGCCAATCGAGCCTTTTGTATCCATGCAAAGATTTCGGCTGCCACTGAGCCATCAGGGCTGATCCTACTTCCCAGGTAAATGAAGTGGTCAACACACTCAACCACTTCACTCTCTTCGGTTAGCCGCGGTACCGCTGAAGACCAGTCCTGGAGCAAAAATTTGCATTTGGGTGGTTAGAAACGCATCCCAAACATTCTCAAATTCCCACTCAAAGTGTTCAGAAGACTGCATCTTGTCAGCGACTTCAATTAACAGGACTATGTCATCAGAATATTCTAGGTCAAACGAAAATTCTCCTGTGATTAGGTCAACGTCTGTTTTGTCAGGTGACGAGAGGGAGACCTCCATGAGTATATCTATGATAAAATTAAATAGGAATGGAGATAGTGGGCGTCCTTGACGGACACCACTTGATGAGTATAGCTCCCTGGACAACTCGCCATAGGCTCTAACATTCCCACAAGTGTTCGAGTAGAGAGCTTTCAATGAGGTGATGTACTTACTAGGCACGCCTTTCAGTGACAGACATTGCCATAAGACTTCTCGATCAACGGAGTCAAATGCCGCCTTCAGGTCAAGAAATACAGCTATTGTCAGGCGTCTGTAAGCATGCCTATGTTCCAGGACCTGGCGCTGCGTGAATGTTTGGTCAGTACACCAGCGGCCAGGTCTAAAGCCTGCCTGGTTTTCTTGGGCTTGCTGTTCCCGAGCTCCACTCAGGTGTCGGAGAATTATAGAACCTAGGATTTCGGATGCTATGTTCGTCAGGCTGATTCCTCTGTGGTTATCACAAGAGGACTTCTCGCCTTTCTTGAAGACTGGGATAATGAGTGACTTGGACCAGTCGGAGGGAATCGCATTTGATTCCCATATTCTAGCTATCACTTCCGTTAACCTGACTAAGAGCACTCTACCACCATTCTTGTATACCTTAGCAGGTAGTCCGCCTGGTCCTGCTACCCTTCCTCGTTTCAGGTTACCTACCGCTTTCTCAACTTCTTTTAGTGTTGGGGGACCTATCTCTATGTCCCATTCAGGATCCGACTGGATAGCGGGCAACGCAATCGTGGCTGGAGGCCAGTTAAACTGTTCCTCGAAGTGTTCTGCCCATCGTTCCAGTCGTCTACACTGCGAGTGAATGATTTTGTTTCCACTAGTAATCGAACCCAAGATTAATCACATCAACTGTGATAGCGTTATCCACTAGGCTACCGAGTTGCGATAGCCGCTTGTTGTGCAACGGGTATAGTATAGTTTAGATGTCACAACTTGTGAATCTCGGTCACTGATCGGACACTAGCGTTATGCATGCTCCTGTGCGGATACCTTGGTACTGCAGGGATTCTCAATTCTGAAAATAATAACTTATGAAACCAGCACCCTAGATTTCATTGCTCACCACTCTCTATCACTAATATCAAAACAAATAAACCTTACTTTTTTGTGATATTTCTTGTTAGTTGTAATCATTAAGAATACACGCTACATCTAATCTCTTGGCGTCTTTTCATTCACATTCCTAGGGATTCGTATTTATCAAATAAAAAAGGTTTTCTATTAGTCTGTACCTTAATAACCAATGAAATTTTACACCGACATGAAGTTTGTAGCTCGGATGAATAATCTTGGATACGTCGAGTTCTCTGAGCTTGGTAGTTTAATCGTGAAGCTTTGATTGTCTTTCTAGAATATATTGTCAGGATTACATTCAGTATAAAGTGAATTATCAATGTTTCTTCATCAGCGATTCAGTAGTTTACCCCGAGGAAATGGTTTCTGATTGGTTGTTTTCTCTAACTGTTATGCCACTAACTGCATAGATTTTGCTCTTAGTCACCTGTCTGCCTGACCTCTGACTTTGTTAATGTCCATCATTCTTCCTATCAGTTGACGGATAGGGTCTATGTCTAGGCATCTACTGATTGCTGACTGACCTGAATGTCAAGCTTCTAGAAATTCTGTCATATTCTTTGTATTTCCTTCGTCCAGGATCTCTACACTTTCAGAATTGAATTCATTTACATATTTACCAATGCCCATAGAAATAAGTGATGAAGTGTTGTGTCATTTAATAGCCATTTTGGTGTTCATGTAGACGAAGGCGAAGAGGGTGACCACTTTCTTCAATGTAGTATTGACTACAGTTATTGCAGTTGATTTTGTAAATGATATTCGGTTTGTCATCCTTGGTTGTTGCGTCCTTTGGTGTGCATAATAATGTTTAGAGGGAGTTTGTTGGTCTCAGTAATATATATATTCTTTATGTATGGTAGGACGATCCGTCTCTTGATTCTTGTCAATGACTGAAGTTGTACGGGATAGGCATCTTCTGATAAAGTTTTGTGGGTAGCCATTCGTCTCCGTAATAGACATTAGGTGATTTTCTTAGTTTCTCCGTGAAGTTGTTGTACTGCTGTGTGTTCTTGCTTTATGGAATAGAGTTTACACGCAACTAATTTTATGAATTTTTGTTTGGTGTAGTTGAGGATTCAATCAGTGTGTGTTGATTTCCTGTACACTTGATTTTCTAGTTTTTCGGCATTTTTGTTCTACTGACAAAAGTATCCAAGAATAGCAGTTTGTTTTTCGACTAATTCTCCACTATGAATTTGATGTCATCGAAAACGTTATAGATCAAACTGTAAGTGTTTTCTGAATCATCATTTTTCAATGATAACAAAAGTATCATCTACACGATGTACTCAAATTTTCTGTCCAATCATAAGTAAATTTATGGTTTTCGGTCTCTGAATTACTACTTCTGCAATTAATGCAGACTTTGGTCAACTAATTGGGGCTTTTTTCATCTATTGCTACATCTTACCATTAAATTGGACCTATTTCGTTAGATAAAGGATAATAATTTGGATCAGACTTAAAGATTGAAGTTTTTTGAGGGTTCTGATCTACTGACGTTTTCACTTAAGAGGATAAACATAATATTTTTAGCAAGTTGTCGTTCAACTGATATATATAATGCTGTTACTCCATAAGATGCCATTAATTCGTCTTTTTCTGTGTTGATACCTTTCAACCCTTCCAAGAATTCTGTCGTTGAGTTGATGGAATTTCCACAGGAGTCCATGGGTTATTTCAGTTCAATCAAAATCTCTCCATGGATAGATTGTAAGTTGGGGTCCTGCGGAATGAGACGTTTGATCTTAGAGGAAGTCTTATGTGTGGTTTTGGTCCAACGCGAAGCCGTTTCGATGAGTTAGCTAGGCGTAAATATTCGCCCGAAGAATAGAGTGGTTTCACTTGATATCTTGTTATTATTTTACAAACATTAGTAGAATTTCCTTGTGATACTTCATTGAATCATGAAATCTAAGTATCAGTATGTAAGAGTATTAGCTGAGAGAAATTTTTTCCAGTGGTACATTCAACGTTTACCAAAGGTTAATTACTGGAAAGATAGACTAATTGTATCAAGTATTGGACTGTAATAAATACATTTCTGCAAGGATTATAATTATTCGAAAAAACCACTTACAGTCAAAGTGATATGTTCAGATAGATCACGCCAACTTCGAAGTAGTAAATCTTTACCTCCACACTATGAACAGTAATAAAGAACAAAAAGAAAAGTATATGAGTGAGAGAAGAAAAGGAATTGTATTGAACTCTTGATTTTAATTGTAAAGGTAGAACAACTCAACTTCTTCAACATGGCAACAAGCTTTTCAAGGAGGATGCTAAGAAAACGTTGTGAAATCCAATTTTCAGACTTGATTGTTCTCACTTGAACATTCCTCATGAAATGACATCAGTTGGAGAGCCAGTGAAAATCTGGAAACACTGGTAGAGTAGAATCGTAGATTCGCACCGCTGAGGAGCCCCGGACTAGGACGAAACAACTATCACCAGTTTATACATCCTTTTAGTGACTACCTACTATAACTCGAACTATATATATGTGAAAGCTCAGGTTCATTCCTCTGATGATTACTCACTTTCTCGATATATGAAAACAGTGACAATATAATAGCAGGTGTATTGCAACGTCAAAAGTATGTACAAAATACGATAGTTTATATATATATCTGTAATGGTTTTTGCTATTTTCCAGACCCTTCTATATTTCAGGTTGGTATTCATCATGAAGTGAGATCAGTGGGAGAAACACTGGAAACTTTGGAGCATGGAATAGCTGTTTAGTTCTAGTATGGGACTCCTTGACAGTGCCAGGGATCGAACTCAGGACTCTCAGGTACCTTGGCCTGCACGTTACCACTGAATATGTTCCTTTGGTTTTTGCCCCTCCAACAAATCGCGCATTTACACGTTGGTTTACGTGCTCTATCTTAAAACGTCTATGCAACATGAGTGGCTGTAAAAGGCTTCGGGAGGATACTGCTTTTCATGAAGATCATGGACATCATATTCCACACCATAATATAGGTAATCCCAGGTTTTCAGTAGTTCTGCAGCTGATGTCAGTTTGTAATGAGTGTCAACTTGAAATTTGTGTAGTCGTCATCAATGCTCAAAGAAGTCAACCATTATGCATGTATGTACTATACTAAGCTATTTAAACTACAGACGGGACAGACACAGATGACGATGTCGAAACCAGGATAGGAAATACAGCAAGATAGGTCTTCAATAATCTAAAATCAGTGTGGAGATCTACTGCACTGCACTCCACTCAGCATAGAGAATAAGATTTGGATTTCAAACACTAATTCAGTCAAGTCAGTCAGTGCTTCTATGTGACGGTTGAGAGAGTTGGCGTGTTAAGAAAAGCATTTCGAACAAACTGCAGACGTACATCACATCAACATCTGCCGTCTACGCTCACTCGATACTGCAGATGGAGGGAGATCAGATGGCCAGAATAATAAGAAAGAGCAACAAAGAAATTTGGCAGGCTGGCTGGCAACGAACCAACCAACTAAGAACCTATCGCCCAGGTAGTATGCAGAAGAAGAAACTGGTGTAAAATTGGATTGGATTAGATTGGACATAAACTGAGAAGACCGTATGGGGACGTCACGCATCAGATCAGACTCCCGAGTGGAACCAGCATGGAAGACCACGAGTTGGTTGTCTGAGGCGAGGATGACATGGAGGAGATGGTGTGAGGAAGAAATGAAAGCTTGTAGGCAATCGTGGAGCCAGGTTGAAAACACTGTAGAGAAGAGAACGCAATGTAGACATGCTACTGAACCCATATGTCCCACTAGGAACCAAAAGGACAAATAATAATATGATAATAAAGCTGTTAGCTACATCGAGTTGTAAATGTACACCTAGTGTATATTGTTTTCCTCTCCAGTTTTGTAAATTCCTAAAGGTTCTTTTTGACTGTATAAAGTAACTGATACACTGAAACATATTCAATAAAACAGTGGTAGGAGATATCAAAGAGTCTTGACAGCAAAATCGGAAGATTATCCAACAACGAAAATTCAACTTGAATAATACGAGATTGAAATATCAGTAACATTGGTTATAACAATAATGATACTGTTACGAGTTGACATACTAACGTTGAGTAGGAACTAAAAGGGTTCACCTAAGATTTTCAATGTCTCTTATACGGTACATATTGATTACAAAAGGGTCAAAAAGTAGTAGAGTTTATAAACAATCTAAGAATTGATTAGTCAATATGAATGAGACAAGTTAAATGGGATAAATTGAAAATGTTTTGTTAAGAACTGAAATGATTACGAAGACTAAACATAGTAACATAGGAAAGTAATGAATGTAAAAATCACCACTTTAGTATTAGTGATGATGATAATGATGAAATATAAGAGCTGTTCCACCCTAGTATGGGACTCCTCAGCAGTGCGCACTCATTACCACGCACCCCCAGGGATCGAACCCGCAACCTTCAGGTTCCATGACCAGCACGTTACCATTGAGCTCGCCACTGGGTCACAATCCAATGCTCCATATTTCCAACTTATGTTAGCTCACCATCTAGCGCAACCGCCACACAGTGTCATCTTTGAGTAACTGTCCTCACAAACATCAGGCTTCGCCTCCACCAGTCACCACTTCTCATTGGAACTTCGGCAGTAACTCTCAAAGCTTGTCACCAATGATCACCAGTTCAATTGAATTTTGAGGGAGTTGTGAGGATTTGAAAATATTTCAAGTTGTTATTCATCGCAGATTGACATCAGTTGTAGATGATCGTGAGCTAACAGAAGTTGGAAATATGGAGCACTGGATTGTGACCCAGTGGCTAGCTCAATGATAACGTGCTGGCCATGGAACCTGAAGGTCACGGGTTCGATTTGGGGAGGTTGGGGTGATGGGTGCGCACTGCTGTGGAGTGCCATACAAGTGGGACGAAACAGCTGTCTAATGCTTCGATGTTTCCTTTGTTCCTTCAACTGATATCAGTCTGCGATGAATAAGAACTTGGAATGTTTCGAAATCCCCACAACCCTCTCAAAATTTAAGATGAAATTAGTTTAAGACCAAGGTAGAAACAAAGACTGTCCATACTTCTTTTTCACACAAAGGTGACGATCATGAGGAAGATAAACTTCATTCTTATACTCTACAATCGAATACGTAATATTTGCAGTATAGACTGTGTTCAAGTTTAATTTGACTTTGTAAGAGGAAAGCTTGTGAAAACCGACTGTCCTTGGCCATTCGTTGATAAAAATGTGTTAGAAAGACATGAGAAACTAGTCATCAACTCAGTTTCTAAGAAGACATTGTTCATGAATCTGGAATTTAGTGGTGAAGGAGTATCAGATATCCTAGAAAATTGTTTTTTGAGATCAACTAGTAGGATATTTTTCTCTGTCTACCCTCATCTTACCTATATCAGTCCTAAATTGTTCTCTGTTTCTGTATAAGACAATGTCCTTCGACAGGTTACCTCTATGTCTATCTATCAGTACTCCTGCTCCTGTAGAGCAAAGGTACACTGGCCGTCAGCACAGACTGTTGTCAATAGATATACCAGTGTATTAGAAGTTTTATCCTTGAACTTCTAATCGACTTTAACCAATTAACTGACCCAAACAATGATTTTAAGGTCGTCTATCAGATTCATTCAAACATTCGGTCACGTTTTCTGCATTTTCGACTTCAGTAAACAACGCAGCCCTCTTAGCTGTCAGTGAACGAAAGCTTGAACTCTGTGTAAAAAAAGAAGTATGTACAGTCTTTGTTTCTACCTTGGCCTTAAACTAATTTCATCTTAATTTGCTTCGTTTCATAAATGTATGTTACAATTTCTCCTTTTGTCAGATTAATCTCTCTACTCTTATATCATCACTAATACTAAAGTGGTGATTTTTACATTTAGTAGTTACCGAGGTTACTATGTTTAGTCTTCGTAATCATTTCAGTTCTTAACAAAACATTTTCAATTTATCTCATTTAACTTGTCTCATTCATATTGACTAATCAATTCTTAGATTGTTTATAAACTCTACTACTTTTTGACCCTTTTGTAATCAATATGTACCGTATAAGAGACATTGAAAATCTTAGGTGAACCCTTTTAGTTCCTACTCAACCGTTAGTATATCAACTCGTAACAGTATCATTATTATTATAACCAATGTTACTGATATTTCAATCTCGTATTATTTAAATTGAATTTTCCTCTTGGATAACAGTCTTGAAATGCCAAGCGAATGCACACCTTGAGAATATATTGGCTTAAAGGAGTCCTTTTCACTGATTGTCTTTTTTTTCAGATCACGATAGGGAACTCAAATTCCTAGTGAGAATGATGCATTTCCTATCTAAACCTTCAGATTTACAGAAGCTGAGTTGATAATTTTGAATTATTTTCACCTAATTTTGCATTTAATTTACAACGTTGACTAAACTTTCATAAACATACTCTGGAATTTAGTTGATGAATGTTCACACACATCAGTTTGTGTACGTCTATCGTGATCTATTACCTTTTTTCTTTAAGCTTAGGTATTCATGCATTTAACTTTTAAGATGAGTTTAGACACTATTTCTTGTAAGTGAAATGGATGTAGTTTTCATGTATGTTTCACGTAGATGCCTATAATAAATCGAGAAATTGGGTTAACTGGAAAAAAATCATTCTATGATACATGAGATGTTTAGCAGTGTCGCCTGTTTTTAGCTTTTATCACTCATTTTATGTCTGTCTATGTAATAATGTCACCATCTGCGTACTTTGTTATTCTTCCTGCCTTACCACTCCTCAACAATCACTGTGTAATGATCAGCTTGTGATTGTATTGTGTTCTTTGAGCTGGGTTGTTCAGTTGTGGAGCTTCCATCGTCTTGATAGACAACATCATCAACAATAACTTCAGTATGAAGTGAACTATCAACATCTCCCCATCAGTGATTTAGTAGCTTGTCCTGATGAACTGGTTTGTGATTGGTTGTTTCCTTTAATTGTTGTCTCGTTTACTGCTTACATTTTCCTGTTAGCTCTTCCTCTGGTTCACCTCTCACCTTTGTATCGTTTATCATTTTTCTGGTTGGTTGATAGATTACGTCTATGTCTATACATCTATTGATTGCTGAATGACTGACCTGAATGCCAAGCTTCTAGGAATTTTCTCATATTCTTTGTGATTCTTCTCTCCATCCAAGATTTCTACATTGTCGAAATTGAATTCATATCCATAGTTGTTATCCCCGTGCATTGAAATGAGTGGTGAAGTGTTGTGTCGTATAATGGCCAGTTGGTGTTCACGTAGATGAAGGCGAAGAGAGCCACCACCTTGTCCAGTGTAGTGTTCTCCACCATTTCAATGATTAGCTTGTTCCAGCTAAGGTGTTATTTTTACTCTTAAAAAACCCAATGAGACGCTACAAAGAAAAGAGACTGTAATGGCGATACATCAGACTGAAATGACTTTTCAGTAATACTAAGCACAATTATGAGTTGTAAAAGAATCGAATATGAACAAGTTTCATAGTAATCATGATCTGAGTATCTAAAATAGCCGTAGTTTGGCAGACTAGTATTTGTACTAGGTGATGAGTGAAGGTGAGATGAAAATCTGGACCGCGGCCGGATTCAAACCATCGACCACCGGCCGCGGTTCAAATTTTCATCTCATGCTCAATAATCACCCAGTACAAATTCATAATAATCATCAATCCGATAGCACACCTTCTTCAAGTATTATATTTAATAGGAACAGAATAGAATGAATGAGTAAATAATTTTCATACAAATACATAGTGTTTACTTACTCCAGCGTAGAAAAGTTTATTTTTCAAACGACTATTGAATTTCTCAGGATTAGCTTCTGTACAAATAAAAAAAATACATGAGAAGGAAGAACTAAAAATCACACTAAAAAGAAAGGATGATTTGAAGACAAGTGGAATGCAAAAGAATAAAAGTTTTCTTAATCCTAACACATCTGGAGGCAGCGAAGACGGGACTTCAGGTGAATATAGAGAAGACAGAAGTGATGAAGATACCGCACCACCACCACCGCCAACAACAACAAACTCCAGTCACCATCAACGGGAGAAACTTAAAGGAAGTAACCTCCTTCACTTATCTAGGAAGCACTGTTTCAACTACAGGCGGGACGGACGAGGACGTCAAAGTCAGAATCGGAAAAGCAAGACAGGCGTTCATTAGCCTGAAACCAGTGTGGAGATCTTCTGCACTGCACTCAGCATGTGGAACAAGATCGGGATTTTCAACACCAATCCAGTCAAGTCAGTGCTTCTGTATGGTTCAGAGACTTGGCGCGTCATGAAAGGGATTTCCAATGAACTACAGACATTCATCAACAACTGCTTACGCTGGCTACTGAAGATCAGATGGCCAGAATAATAAGAATAAGCAACAAGGAACTCTGGGAACGAACCAACCAAGAACCTATCACCCAACAAATATGTAGAAGGAAGTGGAGATGGATTGGGTATACACTGAGAAAGCCGACTGGGGACATCATGCTGAGGCCAGGCCCTCGAGTGGAATCCCCATGGGAAGTGACGAGGTGGGCGTAGGAGATGAGGGTGACATGGAGGAGATCGTGCGAGGAGGCAATGAGAGCTTGTTGGCTGTCTTGGAGCCAGGTTCAAAAGATTGCAGAGAACAGAGTGTACTGGAGACGTGCTACTGAAGCTTTATGTTCCATTAGGAACCCAAGGGACTAATAATAATAATAATAATAACACATGTAGATAATGTAGACCTCTTGTCTTCACTTTATACACAAATAATGTAAAAGTTTTGTTTGCACGTAAATTTCCCTAGTTATCTTTATTTAGTAAACCGATTTCAAATAATAAAATTTATTTCAAGTTGTTATTCATCGAAGACTGACATCAGTTGGAGGAACAAAGGAAACCTGGGAGCACTGGACAGCTGTTTCGTCCGACTAGTATGGGACTCCTCAGCAGTGCGCACCCACGACCCCACCAGCAGGGATCGAACCCGCGACCTTCAGGTTCCGCTACCAGCGCGTTACCATTGAGCCACTGAGTCAGAATCCAATGCTCCATATTTCCAACTTCTGTTAGCTCACGATATAGCGCAAACCACCACTGATGTCAGTCTTCGATGAATAACAACTTGAAATATTTCGAAATCTCCACAACCCCTCAAAATTTAATAAAATTTATTGTCTATGAACAAATTTTTTATTATTGTATCAATTTCACTTCCATCCTGCTGTAGCATCATAAGCATTCATAAGTTTTTTACACCCTAAAGTCTTTCTTATAGGCGTTACCATTACGCATAATATTCGTGCTTTGCTGAACCAACTAATTCAATTTCCGACTTCACCACAAACCTAAACACAGCATAAGTGATTACCTCACATTCTATTGTGTTTAACAGTTTACATGAGTGTGTGTGTGTGGTCAAACATACATAGAGAGGAGTAATTGAGACATACAGTTGACAGTGGGAGAACATGTACCTCAACGGCTTCAAAAATAAATAAAGTATGAAACCATGATAAACGCTAGTGGGAGACGATCTTATTCATCTATAGTTGGACATATTATTGAATCAGGTCAAAAAATAAATGTTCAGACGGCTCTCTAAGTATTATGTAGAAAAAATCAGAGACGTGTACACTGAGATTTGCGAAAGCGATACACAAATTGTGTGTGTACGACAGCACCTTGTTCTTACGCACTACACCTACCTCGGTAAACCTTGTTATCTTACAAAGATTAATATCAACTATATCACTTTCTAGTATAATTGTTTTTACATCATACCGTTACTGAATGGATCAAATTGATCTATCTCTATAGACATTTGGGCTCTTGTGCGGATGCCTCGATATTACCTGCGGCTAGCAGTGGAATCCAGGATGCGCATTTCGTCCTATTTGGGACTCATTAGCTGAATGTACCTGCACCACAGTGAGTGATGTTGTTCACACTGGGATTTGAACTCGGGAGTGATTGCTTCAAACACGAGAGCGTTATCCACTACACCATCGAGCCACGATAGCCACTTTTTGTGCGACGCGTGGAGTTTCAGTATAATTGCTTGTATTATATAGTCGTTGATTGGACCTAATTGATCTTTCTCTATCCACCTCTACTATAGCTAGAACACAGGTAATATCAAGGCATCCACGCAGAAGGCCATATGCCAACAGAGACTGATCAATTCGGTCTAATCAACGACGATATAATACAAGTAATAATACTAAAACCATACTCAACGCACAAGGAGTGGCTATCGTGGCTCGATGGTGTAGTGGATAACGCTCTCGTGTTTGAAGCAATCACTCCCGAGTTTAAATCCCGGTGGGAACAACATCACTCACCGTGGTGCAGGTACATTCAGCTGATGATTCCCAAATAGGACGAAATGTGCATCCTGGATTCCAATGCTAGCCACGATCCATCACTAACATATCACTTCCGGTTTGTTCTTATCTTTCTTAATCTTTATATATATATATATATATATATATATATATATATATATATATATATATAGCGCAGTGTTAAAACATTATTTACTTCATGACGTTAACAGCATAAATTATTACTGCTCATAATCACATCAGTGTACTCACACTACTTTCAACATCTGATTTTTATAGACCTCTCATCTCGTATTCTTTGTTTCTGTTGTTAGTAAGAGTTTCTCTGTCCCTAGTATATGTGTTGCGTCATGTATCAGGTGTTGATTCGATAAACAAAGATTCAACGATCAATCTCTCTCTCTCTTCTTCTACCCAATTAAATTTGACTTGAGTACAGTGGTTTTATCCCACCCCTCCATGACTGATTTTGTGTAAATGCATCCATTGCAACAAACGAAGTTCTCTTCTAGCTTATCGATCTTATTGAGGTCTGTCATTCTACATTTAGCCGAATTCCTATGTTCCGCTAACCTGACTGACCCCGATCGATTAGTCTGACCTATGGACATGACCTGACTCACAGTCATCATATGGAATTTGATAGATTCAGTTGTTTTGCCTAATTGGTTCTATCGGATCCTCAAGCCAGCCGACAAAGCTTACCTTTGAGTGAGTTTGTAGGTTCAAATGCCACCCTAATTCCAGCTTTGTTGAGAATCCTATATAAGATTTCTGATGTTCCTTCCTCCCTTATATGGTAACCAAACAGGGGCTTTTAACTTATTTCTACTCATATCGTCACCATTATTCGTATCCGTATTACTGTTATCCTTATGTTTCATATGTGTTTGTACAAAACTGACTGGCCATTATTGGCATATCATAATAATATGACATTACAATTATTATACATGAAGTACCTACTGCATAAGAGTAAAACTTGGGTATTTTTTGTGGGATATATGTATTATATACCATGAGAATTGCAGACTGTTTTTCACGCAATATATGCAGTTATGTATAATCGTGCACTAAGGCCTTTCCATGTCTTACACTGCAGATCTGCTTTGAGAATTTAAGTATGAAGGTTTAGTTATTTCTACCTACACTATCACTCTCAATGCTACTGCTGGCACACGTTGGTACTAATGCTGTTATAGATTCGTTTGAAGACTAACCAGCTAGCTGGATAACACAATGTTTGATCACTGGATGATAAGTTCTAAGAGCATATGAAATTTCTACGAGTTCTGTTAACAATATGAGGGATAAGAAATAGCTCATTTCAGTGTTTCTTGGTCAGTTTAAGGTTTTAAAAGTCATTTACTTAGTAATCCTATCTGACCGTGGTACCAATCAGTAAGGTGAATTTAGCAACTCATTCAGTAAACAATTCTTTCATGTAATCCAAGCAGTTCGTAATCGCTTAAAAAATTTTCCAGCAAAGATTTTTACTTTAGTGATCAAGTCGAAATCAAAGTCCTGAGCACCATAATGCTACTGAGATGCGGGTGAGCAGCAGGACCAGATGAAATCCCGCCAGAAGCACTGAGAACAGACTCAGAGACAACAGCGGATTTGCTCATACCACTATTACAGTAGGATTGAAAGGAAGTAAAGGTACCTGGCGATTGGAAGAAGGGCTATCTTGTCACACTCCCGAAGAAGGGTGACCTAAGCCTTTGCAAGAACTGGCGTGGCATCAAGCTCCTGTTCACCCAAAGCAAGCAAAATATTAGGCCGCATCATCCTGGAGAGACTAAAGGATGCATTGGATTCAAAACTAAAACGGACCAGGCTGGATTCAGGAAGCACGAATCATGTGCGGATTAACGTTATGCTACGCATACCACAGAACAGAGTATAGAATGGCAGTCAACTCAACTCTACCTCACCTCAACTCCATCGACATTCAAAAGATTTTTGACAGCGTCGACCGAGTAATTTCGCAGGCGACTGCTTCAACACTACGGAATACCACAAACCTTTGCCAGCCTTGTTCAACAACTATATGAAGATGCCACATGACAGGTAATTCATAATCGGAAGCTCAGTGATGCTTTTGAAGTGAAGACAGGAGTAAAAACAAGGCTGTCTACTATCATCCATGATATTTCTGATTCTAGTGCACTGGATCATGCAACAAACTGTGAGGAGCAAGAAGAGGGGGATACGCTGGACCGAGGAAAAGATCCTGGAAGATTTGGATTTTACCAACGATGATGATTTGTGTCTAATGTCTCATAAACTTGAAGATCTACAGGCGAAAACTAACAAGTTGACAGAAGAGGCAGGGCAGGGCAGCGAAGAAGAGACTTCCTTCAGGTGAACGTACAGAAGACACAGGTAGAGGTGATGAAGATACTTAACCAACACCTCCATCAACAACAACAAGCTCCAATCACCATCAACGGGAGAAACTTGAAGGAAGTAACCTCCTTCACCTATCTAGGCAGCACTGTTTTAACTACAGGCGGCACAGAAGAGGATGTCAAAGTCAGAATCGGAAAAGCAAGACAGGAGTTCATTAACCTGAAACCAGTGTGGAGATCTACTGCACTGTACTCAGCATGTGGAACAAGATCGGGATTTTCAACACCAATCCAGTCAAGTCAGTGCTTCTGTATGGTTCAGAGACTTGGCGCGTCATGAAAGGGATTTCCGACTAACTACAGATATTCATCACCAACAACTGCCTACACTGGCTCGTTACTGAAGATCAGATGGCCAGAATAATAAGAATAAGCAACAAGGAACTCTGGCCGGGCAACGAACCAACGAAGCAAGAACCTTTCGGTGAACAAATATGTAGAGGAATAAAGTGGAGATGGATTGAATTTGGCATACACTGAGATGGCTGACTGGGGATATCACGTGTCAGACCAGGCCCTCTAGTGGAACCCAGATGGAAGCGACGAGTTGGGTGTCCTAGGCGAGGATGACATGGAGGAGATCGTGCGAGGAAGAAATGAGAGCTTGTGTGCTGTCGTGAAGCCAGGTTCAAAAGATTTCAGAGAACAGAGTGCGCTGGAGACGTGCTAGTGAAGCCCTATTTTCCATTAGGAACCCATGGGACAAATAGTAATAATAATGAAATAAGCAAATTCAAATTTCCAAGGATGGATGGTTTTTCACAAAGATACCTACACACCTGAAGACTGTTTATCAAGACGCATGAAACAATATAACTTCGTTATATTCCACGAACAACAACTAGCATTGAAAGGGAGTATTCACAGAATACAGAGTGCATAACCACTTCCCTATTCTTTTCTATATTCTTCTTTGACAATATTCGATTATATTACTTGTGACAGGAATCAGTAGTAATAAGGTTTATTTCATTATTATTTATTTTTAAGTTAGTAGTTAAGCCACCAATTGAATTATGAATTCAATAAAAACAGTTAATAATTGACTGATATCAGAAACTGTGAATCAGTAAATTTCAATCCTGTAGTTCAGTAGCTAAGGCGTTGATTGTGAAACCTTAAAATCCTGAGTTCGATCGCTGGCAGGGTCATGAGTGCGTACTTCTGAAGAGTTCTATGCTACGACGAAATAGCTGTCTATTATCTCCTGATTTTTAATGATCTCTAGAAGTAACGCCTAATTAATCTCAATATGCAGTAACCAGTAGCTTCATTTTAAGATAAACTAAATGTTCGCTTAACGATATCAGGATGATGTATTTTTTCGAGAAGCAGGTTGCAAGTTTATACAACAGGTAGACGGTTAACACAAAGATTTTACTGATGAATGAAACTGAAACTTTTCTAGTAATTATTATTACCATTATTTGTCCTTTGGATTCCTAGTGGAATATAGGGCTTCAGTAGCAGGTCACAATTTCACTCTGTTCACAACAGTCTTTTCAACCTCGCTCCACAACTGCTCACAAACTTTCATTTCTTCCTTACATCATCTCCTCCATGTAACCTTTGCCTCAGATGCCTCACCAGTCGTCTCTCCTTTGGATTATACTTCAGGACCTGACCTGGCACATGATGTCTTCAAATGGTATTCTCAGTGTATGCCAAATCCATCTACACTTCCCTCTTCTCCATTTTTGTAGGGTGATAGATTCTTGGTTGCTTCATTCCCATAGTGAGTTCCTTGCTGCCTACTCTTATCATTCTGACCATCCAATCTCCCTCCATATTCAGTATCGAGTGAGTCTAGGAGGTGACACCTGTTCATGTATGTCTTCACTTTGTTGGAAATGATTTTCACAACACGCGAAATATCTCAACCATCACATAGAAGCACTGACTGAATTGACTGAACTACTGTTGGAAATGTGGATGTTGTTCACGCTTTATGCTGAGTGAAGTGAAGTGAAGTGCAGTGCAGTGCAGTAGATCTCCACACTGATTTCAGATCAATGAAGGAAGGCCAATCGTGCTGTGCTTCTGATCCTGTCATTGACATGCTGATGTGTGCTACCACGGCCGCCGCCTTTAGTTGAGACGATGCTGCCTGTTTGGGTGGGTAGGAGGGTGAAAGAGACTACTTCCTTCAGGTTTCCACCATTCATAGTGATTGGTGCATGTTGTTGTTGTTGTTGGTTGGGTATCGTATCTTCATCACCCCTACCTCCGCCTTCTCTACGTTCACTCGTAGTCCCGTCTTCGCTGCTCTCCCTCTTCTACTAACTTGTTGGTTTTCGCCTGTACATCTTCGAGTCTGTGCTACAAGACATCAGACACAAATCATCATCGTTGGCCAAATCCAAATCTTCTTCTGGTGTCTTTTCATTGATCAAATAGCGTATGCCGATCTTCTTACTGCTCGCAGCTGTTTGTTGCATGATCCAGTCTAGTCGACCTAAATCAGGAAGATGATGAGTGATAGTAGGCGGCAACCTTGTCTTACTACTGTCTTCAATTCGAAGACGTCATTGATCTTTGCTTTGTGGACCACTCGGCATGTGGCTTCTTCATATGGCTGTTGTTGAATAAGATTGATAAAGGTTTGTGGCACTAAAACCGTAGTGTTGAAGCAGTTGCCTGCTAAATTAGTTTTCGCTCGACGTTGTCGAAGGCCTTTTCAAAATCGATGAGTGTTATAGGACTATGCAGTATAACTAATTTTATGTGTATATATTGAAGTTGGTTAATTAATTGACAATTCAGTGAATATATTTTAGTGTAGAACAAAGATTTCAAGTCTTATTTACTGTTAACCTTGCGTACTAACAACATTGAACTTTCAATTCCTTCTCTAAGATGAGATGTAGAAGAAAAAGGTTACTTTAACTTTTTGCAAATTAAAATGCATATTTAACTATTTATCCAGTCGTGATGGCCTTGCATATAAGTGGTTGTTTCTCCCAAAGTCTTATCATTGCCCATATATTTAACTCAACTGGTTGTTCTGTTTACATGGACTTCGACTTTCATATTGTTTCTTATTGGTTGATAGATAGGGTCTGTTGATTAGTGCGGCATTTTTGCAGTCAAATTTATTTCTTAGATATATTGGAAATACAAAGGATGCCAGAGCATTTTAACAAGCTTGATATTTACACTGGTCACTAATCAACGGACATATTGGCACTGACCTAATCTGTCAACTAATAAGGAACAATAAGAAGTTCAAAGTTCACGTAAACAGGACAACCAACAGAAATAAATATCAAGACAATAACAGGACCTTGACAGAGATAACCAAACACACACATACGCACAAGGCTATCAGGACAAGCTACTAAGCTCTTTTTGGAGGAAGTCCTATAGCTTAATTCTTTTTAAAGTTTGTGCTGATGACGTTGTCTAGAATAGATGTAGTTTATTAGTTTAAATAACTTAACTTTATGCAATAAATACACAGCTGGAATTCTGATCCAGCAATTTCGTTCCAAGCAATCAGGTTATATCATAATCCGTCATATTGTGAGTTTCATCACATAGTAGAAAGACCCGTACCAGGTTGTGTTGTATCATTATTATTATATTTAATTGGTTATTACAATGGTTTTTAGTATAAGGGGTTTTTATTTGATACCGTCGTTGATTGGACCGAATTGATCGGTCTCTATTAGCATATGGGCTCCTATACGGATGCCTCGATATTGCCAGCAATCTAATTATGTTAATGAGGGATGGTGGTTAGCAGTGGAATCCGGGATGCGCATTTCATCCTATTTGGGACTCGTTAGCTGGATGTACCTGCTTCCCAGTGAATGATGTTGTTCCCACCGGGATTGGGACTAGGAAGCAGATACATCCAGCTGACGAGTCCTAAATAGGACGAAATGCGCATACTGGATTCCACTGCTAGCCACCATCCATCATCAATATTACAATGGTGCTTCATTGGGTTATCTTGTGATGAAATATTTACAAGAACTATTGAATGAATTCATTAGTTCATTTAAGATCGTTCATAGGAAATACCGTTTCTCTTCCAGACTACTCAGTTGATTAATTTATTTCAATGCTTCTCAGTGATTTCATTTCAGATAGCTTTTTCAAAGTTTTAACAGAAACTTATATCCTTTAAAGTCAATAAATTTGGATAATGTAGACATCTACTTACCGACATGACTTTTTCTCAATGGCTTCATGTTTTGAACTGATGGAAGTTAGACACATGGTTAAATAGTAACCAGTTCTTAAGTGAGACCATTTACTACTTGAATCGTTTTTATAGTTCAAAGGAAACTTACACCTCAATCAAACATCTACTGAGTATTCTCAATTTCTGAGATGAGGTATCTAGATGATATCAATCCATTCATCCATGTATTGCTAAAAAATTAAGTCGAATCGATGGAAATTAGCTATCAAACATCGCCTTGCAGTCTATTTAGTGATCAGAAGAGGAGTTTAGGATAAGTGTTTCATCCTGGATGTAACTGCATTACGGTGACTCATGTTGTTCCCACTGAGACTCGAACTCAGTAATCATAGATTTAAACGCCAAAGCGTTGTTTTCTCCGTCCAGTTATATCTTTCAAATTGTTTTGAATACACTTTCAAACCTCCCTAAAAACTGTTATGTATGCATATAATACTGACTAGTAATTATGAAATAAAAACTGTCAAGTTGAACATTTGTTTCCCAACGATAAGCATACCTCTTGACTCATGGAACTCAAGAGCTGTTGCTGCATCTGCACCAAGTGAGAAATAGTTATTAAATACTTTCAGTGGTAGAGCATCACATATTGGTCGGCTTTTACTGGAATCACCTTCTTCCTCGGTGTCCGGCGTTTGTTGTACCGTCGGTAGATCTGTGCGTACTTCACTATTCACCTGCCATCTTTATTAAGATATCCCAAAAGAAAAAAAAAGGAATTATAATTTTTCCAACAGTATACAAACAGAAGGATGAAATTATTTAAGGAATGATAAAAAGCAATTTGAGGTAACGTGCTGGCCATGGAACCTGAAGGTTGGGGTTCGATCCCTGGCGAAGTGAGGGGTGTACACTGCTGAAGAGTCCCATACTACGATGAAACGGCTATGCAGTGCTCTCATGTTTCCTATCTTTCTCTAACTAATGTTATTCCATGATGAATACCAACTTGGAAAACCACTAAATCCCCACAAATCCCCAAATTCAACTGATCCAGTGTTCATTGTTGACTAGATTCGGGAGGTGATTCCTGAAGTTCCAATAAAAAGTCGTGAGGACAAATGCCTAACGATGACATTGAGTGATGGTTGCACTATGTCGTGAACTGAAGGAAGTTGGAAATATGGACCACAGGATTTCGATCAAGTGGCTTAATGGTAACCTGGTGACCACGGAACCCCAAGGTCCTGGGTTAGATCCCTGGAGGTGCGAGGTCATGGGTGCGCACTGCTTAGGCGTCCCATACTATGACAAAAGAACTGTTAGTACTCTAAGGTTTCCATTGTTCCTGCAGCTGATGTCTATCCATGATAAATATTAAATTGAAAAATCACTAAATCCTCAGAAACCCCCAAATTCAACAAGAGAATATTCATTTTGATAACTTCTTCTTCTGGTCCTATAGTTACATTTATACACTTAGGTATTATGCGCCGACAATTTGAGATTTCGATAATCGGTTTGCTAATAATATTATACAGTTAGGGATACCAATTCGGTTTTGAGTGAACTTCAATGATAGAATCAGTTATTACTAGAATCCAATAGCTGTATTTCTCTACCTGAAGGCGGGATTCGACTCCACTGGTTGAGAAGTCTTATGGCAATGTCTCTCACTGAAAGGTGTGCCTAGTAAGTACATCACCTTACTGAAGGCTCTCTACTCGAGCACTTGTAGGCTTGTTAGAGCCTATGGTGAGGTGTTCGGGGAACTGTGCTTGTCGAGTGGTATCTGTCAGAGGTGCCCACCTTCTCCATTCTTATTCAGTTTTATCATAGATATTCTCATTGAGGTCTCCCTCTCGTCACCTGACCACATAGAAGTTGACTTAATCTAGGAGGATTTTCGTTAAATCTAGAATATGCAGCTGACATAGTCCTGTTAGGTGAAGACGCCAACAAGATGCAGAGTCTTCTGAACAATTTGAGTGGGAATTTGAGAATGTTTGGGATGCGTTTCTAACCACCCAAATGCAAATTGCTGCTCTAAGGTTGGTCTTCAACGGTGCCCTACCGCGGCTTAAAATAGAGAGTGAAGCAGTTGAGTGTGTTGACCACTTCACTTACCTGGAATGTAGGGTCAGCTCTGGTAGCTCAATGGCCGACGAAATATATGCACTGATACAAAACGCTCGGTTGGCTTTTGATAATTTACACCACCTATGGTGCCGCCATGATATCCGTTTTTCTATTAAAGGTTGCGTATACTACACAGCAGTCCGGTCTCCTCTACTGTATGGCTGTGAAACATGGTCATTGAAGGTGGAAGACATGAGAAGGCTTCAAGTGTTTGATCACCGTTGCCTTCCTGGTATAAGCCGTATTCTGTGGTGTCACCGCGCAGAAGTCAGGCTCATGTGTAGAGTTTTAGGAGAGGAAATAAATCAGTTGACGAGGTTATGAACCTACGTCGAATGAGACGGTTGGCTCCAACATGTGTTACGTATGTCTAGTTACGGTCTGCCTCGTCACATAATGTTGGCTGAAGTAGGTCCAGGCTGGAAAAAAGCTCGAGGTGGCCAGACTAGAACATGGCATCAATGTATGAAGTCTTTAACCGTTGGTTTGAGTCATGTAGGGCGATGCAAACTAGGTGGTTGTGGTCGGCGGGACAAGAGGAACTAGTGGTCAGAGACTGACTCTAGGTGATCACATGGCTCAGAACCGATGTCAGTGGTGCAGATGTACCTCCTCACACAATATCCTCATCTTGACGATGCTGTGCTGAATCTCACCATTTTCTCATTCTTCCTTTCACTCTTTTAGCGTTTTATATTTCCTTTGACTGAATTCTGTTTCCTTCTTCCTCTTGCACTTCACTGCCTTTTTACTTCATGTGCTGGTATGAGCTGTGGCAAGTTGGACCCTTACACAGTAATACCTGGTCCTATTGGATGAGATAGATGAACGAGAATTCAATTCAGAATAACAATTGGTTATCCAGATGAGTATACGGAGTAGGTAATCCAATAAGGTGATGGTTTGATGAAACAAGGAACATCTACAGTATCAAATGTAAAAATCAGATAATTTGATTGAATTTGTTTGTTCTGAATTGGACCACAGTATTTGCAGAGGCAACAACAGTTTTTGAACGTATAACTCGAGTTTTTTGAGCTTGACTGCTACTACATATACAGTTGGATACATTCTGGAAAGTTCATGCAAATCCGGTGTAGAATGGAAACTATTCCATTCATATCTACCATGTGGTTTTTTCCAACTGAGTGTGCTAATATGTAGCTGATATTTTTCTTTACCATATCTTCACTTAACCCCGCCGAGATGTGCTCACAAGCATTGAAAATTATATTTCTACAGCAGAGAACAAGGTAACTAGCCCAACAGGAATAATCGAACCGGCAAATACAACAGGAAGTGATCAGTCTTGGCAGTTCATCTTTCAGTCTAAGTGTCACTTGTGAGTGTATGGAAGGAAAAATTTGTAACTTATGACGATTAGAATTTCTCTGGATTGATCTAAGTAGTTTGTCGAATAATTTCTCGCTAAGCATGTCACCTTTAAACAGTACCGGTATGTACAGTGGTTTTATGAATTGACTTCCTCAAGTGTATAATATTAGTAACAACCAGTAAGCATAATCTTATTATTGCTGACGTATGATTCCTCAATGTGTACATATAACTATAGAACCTCAAGCAGAAGTTATCAAAAAGAATACTCTGTGTTCAGTAACATAGCTATTTAATTATAATGAGGAGTTTTACCAAAAAAATGGTTACATGGAATCTCAGTCTAAAAGCTTCTGAACTATACGCTATTGATCTTCATGACTAGCAAAAGAATCCAGGACGCACATTTCCTCCTGTTTGGGACTCATCAGCTAGATATATCTGTACCCCTGTGAGCGATGTTGTTCTCATCCCTTCAAACGCCTCAGAGTTATCCACTAGGCCACTGAGACACCTTATCCACCTCCTATACAACGGATATCACTTGTTGTTATGATACTTGTAATTTCCCGTCGCTATACAAGGAGAAACTACTCAGTCTCTGTTGGCGTATGGACTCCTATAAGGGTGCCACGATTCTGCTGGATATTCATCGTGTTGTATTATTCTTGATGACTAGCGAAGGAATCCAACTATCATGAAAACAACTGATACCCTTTGTACAAGAGGTGGCTATCGTTCCCCACTGGCCTGGTGGATTTCGTTCTGGTGTTTGAAGCGATGAGTACTAGGTTTGAGCCACAGTGGGAACAATATTACTTACTGGGGTGCCGGTATATGCAGGTGAGGAGTCCTAAGTGGGACGAAACGCGTATCCTAGGCCCCTTTGCTGGCCACTAAGATCAAAATAACAACATAAATAGGCAGCAGTATCGAGGCCTCCACATAGGAGCCCATCTAACAACAGAGGTTGGGCAATTCGGTCCTGTAAAGCAACCGGTAAAGAACCAGTTGATGACTATTTGTTGTTTAGTAGTTGGAGAATCTATGTAGATCAAGCTTTGGAGAAAATGGTTCCCTCACTAATTCTTATAAGCTGCGCCGTCCAGTAAACTTCCTGGATACCTACATTACCTACCTTCATTATCGACAAAGCTTAGTTTCGTAATGAACATACAGACTAGTCGTTGTCATTGTCAGTAGCAAGTAAAAAACTTCTAAAAGGCTCAAATGCATTCTCCAGCACTTTTTATTGAAATAAGTACTATGTAAAGTGTTCCTAAAAGCTGTAGAAGTCTAAAAGTACAACATGTCATGTGTAGAACTCACCATATTGCAAACTGAAGCATCATCTCTTGGTTATAAACCTAACTTTTTAAAAATGGTTGACGGGACTAATGAATCAAGCGCATTGTTTTACTATAAACTTTCCAATTTACTGACACTAATTTCATTGGACCTAGGAATGTATTGCAGTGTCTACTCCAGAGAAGGCTAGTTATAAACAAACATGCGAAAGCTTTTCAGTTGATCTGTATGCATGGAAAGGACTATTTGAATATGATAAACATGATACGCAGTGATTTGTTGAGATTAGTGCCTGATAGCCTGTAAAAATGATAAACAAAGTTGAGATACAAACGGGTTTAAAAGCTTATATAACAACCTACATCCAGAAGTTTTATGTAACCGGTAAATGTTTCCTTTTTTTGGTATACACGTAAAATGAGTGAATACTTTCAATCTGAAAAGATGCCATCCTCATATAACATAAGCTGTCACCTACAAGTCCTTCAATGATGAACCGGGGTATAACTATTCAACCTAATCGAATTTAATTGGAAATTTTTTTCAAATACTCTAACTAAATAAGATGACAGATTTTATTGGGATTTCTAAAAGTTTAAATTACACCGTAGAACAAAGATGTAAGAGCTAATACAACTTATTTTCAACGATATCATTCACTAAAGTCACTATACAATCGTAGTAATAAGTACTGGAAATAATAAGACAGTCTATCGATGATCGATTCGGTCAGGTGATTACTATAGTGTTCGAGAATAGACAAAAAAAGTTATGAAATAAGAAGAACAAGTATATTTCAGTGAAGAGTCTCTTTTCTATGATTTCATTTTCAAATCTGTACAATAGCAAGTTTATACATTTTTCTAGTGTAAGGGTTTCATAGTGTTACTGCTTGTTTTATACCTTCTTTGATTAGACCAAATTGATCAGTTTCCATTGGCATATGGACTCCTGCACGGATGCCTCCATATTGCCTTTTTTAATAATTATACGTATTAATGATGGATAGTGGCTAGTAGTGGAATCTAGGACGCGCGTTTCTTCTTGCAAGCACACCCTACTGATGAGTCCCAAATAGGACGAAATGTGGATCCTGGATTCCACTCCTAGCCACTATCAATCGTTATTAAGGGTTTGATAGTTAAAAACGATTTGTCAAGCATAGTAGCACAAATAGTGTCAATAAATGAGCTGTATTGATTGGTCACGGGAGTGGAACCAATTTCATGTTATCTAGTTCTGAGTGCAGACCGAATTCTAACGATCATATTTGCAATGTGGCAACCAAGCTAGGAAGCTCAGCATCGCGGTGCACATTAGTAGGTGTTGGTTGGCTGAAGTTTAGACTCGTAAAAGAGTATCTTTATTGGTACAGTAGTAAGGTTTTTTTTGCGAGGCTTAGGGTTGATGATTTGGTCTATGAAGCGTGGTGTGAATGAGTTTTAAGTCAGGATATTCTTTCGACAAAGACAAGAAAATCGGTGCTATAACCATGACGAGATTCATGAGCAGATGTAGTGCTTCTAAACACGAAAAGCAGCTTGATTGTCACTAATCACCAATGATTCAATTATGTATATAAATGACATATCCAAAATCCTTTGGAATTAACGACAAAAATTCCGTAAATCTCTTTAAAGAGGTCAGATACCTGCAGGTGATGAGGTGCATGAAAATAAAAAAATTTGGTATTTCTGTTGTCTCACCCAAATGAACAAGTTGGACAACGCTCTAAAATACACTTACAGAGCCGATGCTGTTTACGGCCTATGAATCTTGCTCCATATGAACAACAAATAAAGTGATAGACAGTTGAAAGTGATATTCTGTATCCTTATCTCATTTGTGGATTACTTGTCTACGGAGAAATGTGATTGTCAGATTACTTGAGTAAAATTTCTTCTTCAACAATCTTGATCTGGTGATTTTAGAGGATTTCAACTGTTATGTCAACTTCAATTTCCAGGTTCTTACAGAATTTTAACTTTGAGATGGTCAATAAATTTCATGTATGTATGGGTTTCATTTCATGTTACTGTCAGCAAATCTAGGTGGGTATCCTCTTTACATCAGAATGCTACATAGAAATTTAAACTTGTTGTCTGGTAAAACATAAAATGCTAAATTAAATTTTAGTGCAGGTAAATTCTAGGTAGTCTTCACATAAAAATCATAACAATCAACGCCACGTTATTTTGGTGTTCTTCTATTCTCTCAGCTGAAATGAGGTGAGCTGTGCTGACTGGTTTAACACAAAGCCATCGGTGCTACTCTCCTGAGCTAAAAGTATCCTCCGATACCACGAACTCCTAAGTACTTGCTGTTATTAAACTGCAAAAATACCATTATTTGCAAAAGTTTTACTAATTTTATTTCATTATTTTTCCCTTGGGTTCCTAGTGGAACATACGCCTTCTACAAGCACGTCTCCATACCACTCTATTCCCTGTAGTCATTTTAACCTGACGCCATGACTGCTTACAAAATTCAATTTCTTCCTCACATTATCTCCTCTATATCACCCTCAACACGGATGTACAACTAGTCGTTTCCCCTTCCGATTCCAATCCACTCAACGGCCCGGCATCGCCGCACGCGTCATGTCTCCAAATGGTATTCTCAGTGTATGCCAAATCCATCTACACTTCCCTCTTCTCCATTTTTGTAGGGTGATAGATTCTTGGTTGCTTCATTCCCATAGTGAGTTCCTTGCTGCCTACTCTTATCATTCTGACCATCCAATCTCCCTCCATATTCAGTATCGAGTGAGTCTAGGAGGTGACACCTGTTCATGTATGTCTTCACTTTGTTGGAAATGATTTTCACAACACGCGAAATATCTCAACCATCACATAGAAGCACTGACTGAATTGACTGAACTACTGTTGGAAATGTGGATGTTGTTCACGCTTTATGCTGAGTGAAGTGAAGTGAAGTGCAGTGCAGTGCAGTGCAGTAGATCTCCACACTGATTTCAGATCAATGAAGGAAGGCCAATCGTGCTGTGCTTCTGATCCTGTCATTGACATGCTGATGTGTGCTACCACGGCCGCCGCCTTTAGTTGAGACGATGCTGCCTGTTTGGGTGGGTAGGAGGGTGAAAGAGACTACTTCCTTCAGGTTCCTCCCGTTCTTCGCTAGTTCTTGCAAAGACTTAGGTATCCATTCTATGGGAGTTTGACAAGGTAGCCCTTCTTCCAGTCTACAGGAACCTTTTCTTCCCTCCTTCCAAACCTTCCGCTATAGTGGGGTGAGCATGTGCGCTGTTGTTTCTGTGTCTGTTTTCAGTGCTTCTGATGGAGTTCTTCCTGGTCCTGTTGCTTTCCCGTATTTCAGCAACTTTCTGGTGTTCAGGACTGAAACTCTGCTTTTGTCAGACGGCTTATGTTCAATGGTGGTTCTGTGCCTGGGCCGCTGGCGGTATTTCTAAACGAGTTGCAGGTGATGGTAGATGGTCAATCCTTTGTTTCTGCTTCTTGGTAACTAGGCTTCCTTCACTATCCTTCATTGATTTCGTCTGCGTTGATCTCTTTCCAGATAGTAACCTAGTTATTTGATACAGTGTTGTCAGGTCTCTGTCTCTGTTACCTGTAGCCTATTCTGCTTCACTTGCCAATGTGTCGTAGAAGTGTTTCTTGTCTTTGCGCACACTCTTCTTCACTTCTTTGTCCAGTGTAGTGTTTCATGGGTTGAGTTCAATTCCTATTTTGGTTGTTCATCCTTGCACTGGTTTATCTTCTGCTTTGCCATCTTCCTCTTCCTCCTCTATCACATTTCATGTGTCCGTCGAGACCCATTCCTTGTCCTGTTTTTTCTTCCGTTGTGATATGGTTACGCAGGTTTCCTTCCACATCGCTTTCAAAGAGTCCCAGTGTTCTTCAACGCAGGTTCCTTCAGGGATGTTTCTCAATGTCTCCCATTTTGTTCTGATGGCTGACTGACGTGAAGATGTCCCGTGTAGTTCCGTCCTTCAGTTTCTGTTCTGGGCATTTAACTTCAACTGTGGTCGTCTATCACCAACTTCTTTGAAGGCTTTCTACTTGATTTTGAAAGTAGGTTGGTCGCACTAGGCAGTGAGTAGTGTGAACCTACACCTACTCCGCTTCTTGACCTGGTCTTGTGTCCAGTAGGCTGCGTCTCCACTTTCTTCAGATTGAGATGAGGTCGGTCAGATTTTTGATGTGTCCATCTGGTTAAACCAAATCTATGTCAATTTGTGGATATCCTTGTGTTTGTACACTGCCTCCAATCGCCAAGTCGTTGAATATGCAGAAGTCTGCAAACAGTTCTCCATTCTCATTGATTTTACCGAGTGCATCTCGACCCGTGATGAGTTCTCTTCCTGTGTTGTCTGCTCCGAGTTCAGCATTCATGTCACACATCAGAATGAATTTTGATATTGCCACCTGGGGTTGCGTCTTGTCCAGCACTGATTGCATTTGTTTGTAGAATTCCTCCTTCTTCTCTTTACCTGAATTAGTCGTAGTTTCATAGCATAAGATTTTGACTTTCCTTCCTTTTGAGTTGAATCTTATTGTCATGATCCTGGAGTAGATTGGTTCCGATTGCCTGAGAGCCTTCGATGTTCTTGTGAACATCATGAAAGCCACCGGAAAACTCAGTGTTTTCGTGGTTGTCGTCCGGGTGACAATATTGGAGTAGATTATTGACTCCTCTCCAGTTGACAGTTTAGAGAGTTCACTACCATTCCATCTGGTTATCCCTCTCAAATTACTAGCATTTTTATGCCATACCTTCTCATCTCTTTTACAATCTGCGCAGCCTTGCCAGCCAGGTTCATACATGGTGTGGACATTCCATGTCCCTAGTCTTACTTCTGCTTTCATCCAGAGAGGGGAAGACACATCGGCCAACTGGCTTCCAGAAGGCTTTCACCAATCGGCATCATTTCATCTCTCCGATTCCAGCAAGGAATAAGTTCATTTGTATTTTTCATAATTTCTCTGTGCTTTGAAGTTTCTTTAGCGGTTGGATTGGTTTTCTGGGTTAGAGTTGGTAGCCATATGCCCAACCTTCCCTCTTTATCCCGGCTTAATACCGGTTAGTCAACTAGTGAACTAGTTACCTAGGGTAGGTTATATATATATATATATATATATATATATATATATATATATATATATATATATATATATATATATATATATATATATATAAGGTAACAGTTCTCCATAGGTTTTTACAATTACAAATTCCATTAATGCTATTCTAATCAACATTTGTCTACAACTGTGCATTAGAAATAGTCTTTTAAGCATCGTACAATTTATAAGCAAATAAATAGGCTAAAAACAGTTTTCTTTGTTAAATCTTCCTCTTTTTTTTTCTCATCTTAATTGAGTTTCATATGTTGTCAGTTTTATTAGGTTATTTATACCCTAATAGGCATATTTAAGATATTACTCTCTCCGGAATAATATTGTTCTCTTTAATGTTGTTTAAGGTTGATACTCAAGAGTAGAAGATGATAAAACTATCAGAAACTGACAGATTGAATTAAAGCTATTAACATTTATAGAAAAATAAGAACTGACAAAACTGATTTGAATGAAATAAAATTTATGAAGTCAAATGAGATTTACATCCTGAATGTTACTAGAATGCAAATGGGTAAATAAACTAAGCCTAGAGGTTTACTTAAAATTCATTGATTTCAAAATAAACTATGTCATAGAGCACCATTAATAGCAATGGAGTGGTAGGTAAGATTTTCTTCCGAGTTTCGTACCTGTGAAAGGTGCATGACCAATATTTTATCAAAGATAGAACCTAAAACTTTCAGATTCACAATGCAAAGCTCAGTGACATCTTCGAAGTGAAGACTGGAGGTTGCCGCCTACTATCACTCATCATCTTCCTGATTTAGGTCAACTAGACTGGATCATGCAGCAAACAGCTGCGAGCAGTAAGAAGATCGGCATATTCTGTTTGATCAATGAAATAGAGTCATTGCAGAAAACTGTGGTAGAGGTGATGAAGATACGATACCCAACCAACAACAACAACAACATGCACCAATAACCATGAACGGTGGAAACCTGAAGGAAGTAGTCTCTTTCACCCTCCTACCTACCCACCCAGGCAGGCAGCATCGTCTCAACTAAAGGCGGCGGCCGTGGCAGCACACATCAGCATGTCAATGACAGGATCAGAAGCACAGCACGATTGGCCTTCCTTCATTCATCTGAAATCAGTGTGGAGATCTACTGCACTGCACTGCACTTCACTTCACTTCACTTCACTTCACTCAGCATAAAGCGTGAACAACATCCACATTTCCAACAGTAGTTCAGTCAATTCAGTCAGTGCTTCTATGTGATGGTTGAGATATTTCGCGTGTTGTGAAAATCATTTCCAACAAAGTGAAGACATACATGAACAGGTGTCACCTCCTAGACTCACTCGATACTGAATATGGAGGGAGATTGGATGGTCAGAATGATAAGAGTAGGCAGCAAGGAACTCACTATGGGAATGAAGCAACCAAGAATCTATCACCCTACAAAAATGGAGAAGAGGGAAGTGTAGATGGATTTGGCATACACTGAGAATACCATTTGGAGACATGACGCGTGCGGCGATGCCGGGCCGTTGAGTGGATTGGAATCGGAAGGGGAAACGACTAGTTGTACATCCGTGTTGAGGGTGATAAAGAGGAGATTGTGTTAGGAAGAAATGGACGCTTGTGTGCAGTTGTGGAGCGAAGTTGAGAAGACTGTAGTTAAGAGAGTGCAATGGGACTTGCTACTGAAGGCACATGTTCCACCTGGAACTCAAAAGCTAAATAAAATCTAAAAATAACAACCGGCGATTTTTTTTGATATGGGAATTCTAGAGTGTTAGTTGAGTATATTCACTTTTTAAGACAGTCGCTTCCGTTGCGAAGGTAAATACTTACTGATAGTAATGAATCAAGATAGCAATTTTTTTAAGCCGGATTATTTGGAGAAGTGAGAGTAGCGAAATGTGAACTGTATGGTTGTGAGTTGCTCACAGAAACTCCTGACTATCACATGTTCACTTGCAGCTGAAAGTGTCACGTGTTCACTTTTTAAGCTCCTATTTTAGGATGGAATGACAATCTAGTTTTAACTGATCCTGTAGCTGATGCCAGTCTGTGACGAAATCCCTCTTGATATAAAATAATTGCCTAATGTTCGATGACTTTGATTATTTGATTCATGAGTGTCTTATCACTTCATGTAAATGCTTCACCACTTCACTTGAGAAGTTGCAATAGCTTGAACAAGCTGATTGCTGACGAAATCTCAGCTTCGAAACAGAAGGCCTGTTTAGCACTTACAAACCTGCATCATCTGTGGTACCGACTTACTAGGAGTGAGAATACCTTGCTATAGTTTGCTGTATTCCACCATGGTGGTGTGAGAAATGGTCGTTGAAGGTGAAAGATAAGAAGCGGTTACAGATCTTTGACCATATGTTTGTATATGGTGCAATCATTGTTAGGTGAATGGTACTAGAAAAAGGAAGGAAATTCCGTTGACGAAGTGTTAAACCTTCACTGACTGAGATGACATGTACATGTGCTGCGCATCCTAAGCCACTGTTTCCCTCGACGTTCATTACGAGAAGAGGTTGGATTATGTTGAAAAAGGGTTCAGGGTGGTCAGATCAAGATATGGCATCAGTCCATGAAGTCCCTGACTGCTAATCTCATTCGCGTAGGAGGTTGAAGGAATCGGTGGTTGACAACTCTTGGTAAAATTTCACAACTGTATTCTCAATTAGACGCCATATGAAGCTTGAATGTTTTGAATAACCCTAGTTTTTAAATTCCCTTCTCTCATACACCTTCGTATAATTTAACGTCACTTTCCTATCCACTAGTTCTTTGCAAACTACTGTTATCTGTAGGAAATTGAACTCTAATGCAGTTTTTTGCGAGGTACTATGTTGATTTTCTGTATCTGTGTGTCATAAATACTCATGTCTTATCTCCTTGACCTTCTTATTTATAAAACTGTTGGGACTGGAAACAATTTATTATGTTAGTGATGAAAATAGTCGAAAACTTGGCTACTTCACCTCACCGAATGGAGTGTTGTTGGCTAGCATTACAGATATCGCTGATGTGATTACAGTGAAAAAAGAATAACTCAAAGCGTCTACAACAAAACAAAACTACCTTCAGCCGACAAATAAGGAAGCTGGAAAACAACTCACAAAAATATACCATTAAGATAGGACTGAAAGCAGTCTATTATAGATGTAACTCAATTTCTCAGCGCTCTCGCATAGAGAATAATTGTCTTTCTGATAACTTCATACTTGTTATTAAAAGAGATAGGTAGGCTTGATGTGAATTATAGCAGATAATAGTGTTGTAGGCAGAAGAATTCTATTTCAGCATGACCCAAGGATCAAAATGTGAGAAAATCTTTAACCCAAATGAATTTATGACAGTTTTCAAGTCTAAAAGACGTTTGAAGTGAACAGCCATTATTATTATTTGTCCTTTGGGTTCCTAGTGGAACATACTGCTTCAACAGCATATCTCCATTCCATTATGTTCTCTAGAATCCTTTGAACCTGGAGCCACAACTGCCAACAAGCTCTCATTTCTTGCTCACACAATCTCCTCCATGCCACCCCCACCTCACACGCCCAACTCACCCTTTCCCATCTGCCTTACACTCGACGACACGGCCGGACGCGTGATGTCCCCCAATGGTCTTCTCACTACATGCCCAATTCATCTCCATTCCCCTCTGCATTTCCTTAGGTGATAGGTTATTGGTTGGGGCGTTGCCAGACAGCCACACTTCCTTGTTGCTTTTTCCTTCTATTCTGGTCATCTGAGATTCAGTAACGAGCCAGCAGAGGCAGTTGTTGGTGAATATCTGCAGTTTGTTGCAAATGCTTTTCGTAACACTAGAACTCTCTCAATCATCATATAGAAGCAATGACTTGACTGAATTAGTGTTGAGAATCCGGATGTTGTTCACGCTTTATGCTGAGTGTAGTGCAGAACATCTCCACACTGATCTCAGGATAATGGACGCCTGTCTTGCTTTTCCAATCATAGCTCTGACATCATCATCATCATCATCATCTGTGCCTGTGCCTGTGCCGTCCGTAGTTGAAACGGTGATGCCTAAACACGTGAAAGAGGCCACTTCCCTTAAGTTTCTCCCAGTGATGGTGACTGCAGTTTGTTGTTGTTGTTGTTGTTGTTGTTGGTTGGGTATCTTCACCACCTCCGTCTTCTCTACATCCACTCGAGGTTCCGTCTTCGCCACCCTAACTCTTCTGTCAACTTGTTAGTTGTCGCCTTTAGATCTCCGAGTTTTCGCTACAAGACATTAGACATAAATCATGATCGACGAATTCCAAATCGTCTAGGATCTGTTCCCCGCTCCAGCGTATCCCACACTTCTCGCTCCTCACGGTTCGCTGCATGATCCAGTCCACCACAATCACGAAGATCATTGATGCTAGTAGTAGACAGCCTTGTTCCTCTCCTGTCTTCACTTTGAAGGCATCACTCAGCTTCTCATTTTGAATTACTTGGCATGTGACGTCTTCATATAGCTGCCGTTGAAGGAGGTTGATAAAGGTTTGTGGTATTCCGTAGTGTTGAAGCAACTGCCTGTCAAATTACTTATCTGTTGATGCTGTCAAAGGCCTTTTCAAAGTCGATGAGGTTGAGGTGAAGTAGAATTACGTTGATTGTCATTCTATGCTCATACATATGAAATACCTATCGATTTCTGTTAGAGTTAGTATTGCTAAAGCAGTCTGGTTTGGAAATTAAATGTTGCTATACAAATAAGAATTATCAACCGTCATCAATGAATAATAAAATCTCCGTCTTACAATAGATAAGTGGTCGAGAATAGTATAATTCTTCTGAAATAGAAGTAAAAATTCGATAGTCATCACAGGTTTTCAATGATTGGTCAATTCATAATGGAGATCACCTTGAAATCAACCAATCCCCACAAACCTTTTAATTGAATTAATTCCATAAATGTTAAGGTAATTTTAACAGTAAAACATTTCACTGTTTTTTCTTTCTCTACATTCTTTAATACAATTTTAATGGTGAATAATCATGCCTCAATTGATAGGTTCTTCTTCAACTTGACGTGATGTTAAATCAGTATACCATGGATTGTTCAAATCATTTTATGATTTTATATGCTGTAATTAGTTCATATTAAAAGATTGGAGAAGTAATACAGTTTTTCAAACATGAAACACAGTCAATCATTATTCATTTTCGTCTTAAAAGTAGAAGACATGAAGAGGTTACATAGTTGTGGTAACAGATGTCTCCATAGTATTGTTGGCACATGGTAGAATCACCATGCTAAGGATCTTGAGGTTAGGTGAAGCATATAAGTCCAGGAAGTGAAAAGAGTCTATAAGGTTGTGAACCTTAGTCGACTGGGAGTGATCTGAATATATGTTGTGGATGCTGAGCCCCACCCACCTCGAAGCTGCCAGATCAAGATGTGACACTAGTTTATAAAGTCCCTGACTATTAGTTTAAGCCATAAAAGGAGCCGTTGACTAGCTGATTAGGATCCTCTTGACAACAGGAATCAGTGGTTGAGTATACTTGATGTAATGGCTTAAAATCAATAACAAAAGCACAGATGTGTTCACACCTTGACGCCTTATAAAGCTTAAATGTCATCAAGATCAACCATGAATCAGGTGTTACTGTGTAACGGTACAAGTTGCCACACCCCATGTTAGTACATCAAGTAACAAGACAATAAAATGGTAGATGAAGAGGGAAAGAAAAATCTGCCAAGAGAAACAGATTTTAGTAAAGAAGGGAGGAGTGAGAAAATGATGAGATTAATTAAGTATATCGGTTAAGATGAGGATAATGTTTGGATTTATCTGTGCCACCGACATCTGTTCTAAACCATGTCACCTAAAGTCCCTAACCAAATGTTTCTCTTGTTCCGTGGACTCCAACCAGCTAGTCTGTATTACCCTACATGGCTCAACCGAACAGTCAATAACTTTATGCATTGACGCCATGTTTCAGTCAGGCTATCCAGAGCCCTTTAACAGCCTAAAGCTACTTTGGCTAACATTATGTGATTGGGAAAATGGTGGTTATTCACCATGAGAAGCAGTGGTTCTAAGCGGAAAAATCCCCTTAACGAGAAGTATGAAACTGGGGGGAGAAAAATATCTATTCAACGTTTTTAAGTAATGCGTTTCTTGAAATCATGTGGGCCTATTATGGAGTTCCTACTGAAACATACGGCTTCACAAGCACGCATCCATTGCACTCTCTTCTCTACAGTCTTTTGAAACTGGCGCCATGACTACCCACAACCTTTCATTTCTTCCTCACACCATCTCCTACATATCACCGTCGCCTCGGATGCCCAACTCGCCGTTCTCCAGTTCCATTCCGCTAGAAGACCTGGTGCCTTATACCCCCAGTCGGCCTTCTCAGTGTATGCCCAATCCATCTCCACTTTCTTCCTCTGCATATTTGTTGGGTGATAGGTTCTCGGTTGATTCGTTACCAGAGTCCCTTATTGCTTATTCTTCCTGGCTATTTGATCTGATCTTCAGTATCAAGTGAGCGTAGGGGGCAGCTGTTGAAGAATGTCTGTAGTTCGTTAGAAGTGCTTTACTTGACGCGCCAAGTTTCTCAACCATATAGGTGCACTGACTTGATATTGGTGTTGAAAATCCGGATCTTGTTCTTTGTGCTGAGTGCAGTAGATCTCCACACTGATTATTTCAGATTAATGAAAACCTGCCTTGCTTTTCCGATCCTAGTTTTGACATCCTCATCTGTGCAGCCACCTGTAGCTGATGCCGCCTGCCTAGGTAGGCAGGTGAAAGAGACCACTTTCATCAGGTTTCTCGGGTTCGTTGTTTCTTGTTGTCGTTATTGATGTTCTTGTTGGTTGAGCATATTCATCACCTGTGTCTTCTCTGCGTTCACTTGAAATCCCGTTTACACTACTCTGCCTGTCCTGATAACTTGTTGGTTTTCGCCTGTACATTTTCGAGTTTGTTCGAGCAAGACATCAGACACAAATCATCATCGTTGGCCAAATCTAAGTCTTCTTCTGGTGTCTTCTCATTGATCAAAAAGCGTATGCCCATCTTCTTACTGCCCGCAGCTGTTTGCTGCATGATCCATTCCAGTCGACCTAAATCAGGAAGATGATGGGTGATAGTAGGCAACCTTGTCTTACTCCTGTCTTGACTTCAAAATTGTAGAAACGTTGCTTACCAATATTTTAATTACAAGTAAAGGTTATATTATCAGAGTATATGAATACAAATAATATGTTTTTACAGTAGGTAGTTTAATTCACTTCTTACCTATCCAATGCAATAACTCGACCTTCATAAACTGAAGACAGTATTTTCGAGACCGATTCATCAACATAACCCTGTGAATAGATAGAAACAAGAATGATTTGAGGTCAGTGTGTACAGGCATACCAACACATTACATTTATTGGACCATATTTTAGCGGAACACACTTTGGATTAGTTGGAATTAACGGTGGAATGCAGGATGCTTGTTTTGTCCCATTTAAGACTCGTAAGTTAGACTTACGTGCCTGACGAGTGCCGGAGAAGAGGAAGCACGTGTCTTAGATTTCACTGCTTGTCACTATCGTTTAACAATCTATTATTTTAAACACAAGCAATATCAAGGGATTCACGCAGCTGCTCATATATCAGTGGAGACCGATCAATTCAGTCCAATCAATGACAGGATAACACAAGCAACAACATTAGTCTTGTACAGTGCTTAGGATAATATTTGGACAACTTTTCAGTTAAATAGACCAAAAGAAACTCATGACCTTCTCCATGAAACAGGTCACACTATGCTGATCGGAAAAAGTAACTTCAAGGCTAAATTAATGGATCCAATACAATATAAATTTACCGTAAAATAGTTAGAGAGTTATGTAGCTTTGAATCTGATAATCGTGAGGATTTAGTGATTTCTCATCAATTTGGTATTCATCATGGGCTGACATCAGTTGGAGAAACATCAGGAACATGGGAGAACTGGATGGCTCCTTTGCCCTAGCATACGACTCCTTAGCAGTGAGCACCCATAAGCCGTCAGGGTTCCAACCTAGGACTTTCAGGTTCCATGGTCCCCACGTTACCACGTTACCACTGGATCAGAATCCAGTGGTGCCTGTCTCTTATTTCTGTCAGTTCACGACATAGTGCAACCATCACCCAATGTCATCGTTGAGTATTTGAACTCAGGACCACCAGTTTTGCACCGCTGGTGGTTATGGGTGATAGTCGTGCTGTCACCAACTGACAGAAGTAGGAAGTATGGTTCATTGAATTCCAACCCAGTGGTTCAATGGCAACGTGCTGGTCACGGAATCTGAAATTCCTCGGTCCGATCCCTGACAGGGTGGGGTCATGGGTGCGTACTACTGAGCAGTCCCATACTATGAACAAACAGCTGTCCAGTGCTTTCAGGTTTCCAATATTCCTCCAACTGATGTCAGTCCATGATGAATACCACCTCGAAATATCACTAAATCTCCACAAAACCCCAAACTAAATAAAGATTCCGTTAGCAATCTCCCTTTCCATCCATGCATCCATAACGATAGCCAAATGTCTTTAGATTCTCCATCTTACTAGAAGAATCTACCAATTTCAATTTGAATTTGTTTTTGTGCTCAGACAGCAAAGTTGACTCTGGTCAACTACTTTAGCCTATTTGCTTCAACTTGCAGTTATTAAAAGGGATCTAGTGAACTAAATTATTTTGCCTGATTGGATATAAAGGATCTTTAGACCTACAAAGCTTGATTTTCTAAGTTCGATTTTAGGTCTGAATGTCACCCTAATCCCAGGTGTATTCAAGATTCTGAGAACAACCCGTGAGGTGACTTCTTTGTATGGGGACATGGCAGACGCTTTAAATCCTCTCTTCGCAGTGTCACAATTAATAATTACTGAGACTGAGTATTATTATTGTCATCATCATCAATATCAACATAGGACCAGGCATTACTGCGTAACGGTCCAACTTGACACAGCTCAGTACAATACATCAAGTAGAAAGGTAGTGAGGTGAAAGATAGCTGCTACCTTGACGTGGTGGTCGGGCTTGCATATCACAATGATCCAACGAGCTATGTTGATGGAATGCTTGTTCCCTCGAGGTCTTACCATACCAGAAAGGTCTTCTGGATAGTGGTTAGACAAAAAGCAGTTACCGTTGTAGTGTAAATTGCTACACTATGACGGGGGTCTGAGGGTGAAGTCGTACTGCTGCTAGCTGGATGGGGTGTGACAGCAGTAAAGTGTTTCCCTTGGATGACCATCAGTGCCATGCTGATGCTGCCTTCTCAATGAAAGAGGGGGGGGGGGTTAGAATAGGTCGGCCCCCAAAAGAACACTACACCATGCCCTGCGGTCCGCCAAGCCGGTGGTATTGGTTCATTTGTCGTTTCCTTTCGACCATCCGGCCCCAAAAATACAAGAGTTTAAAATAATCACACTCAAAAGGCTGAGTGTAACAGGCCTCAAGCAGATGTTCGATGGGCTCTGTGGTCACACAAATCTCTTTCAGGTATCTTGAGGAGAAACAGCCTTCCATGGTGTGGGCAGCCGGGATGTGTCAACCGCCCTTACAACTCGATCAGCACTCAAGTTTCCTCAGACTGCTATCCACCTCCTCCATCATTACTTTCTAATCTTCCTTCAAATCTCTCAACTAACGATTATTATCGTTGTTAACAGCTGTTACCATTGCTGCTCATATATTCCTTATAATATCTTATCAGTTTGTTGATAAACTTGATGTCATAAGCTGCTCCTAATTTGTCTGATTCTTCCTCTCAGGCTCTGCAATGGCAGAGAATATTTTTAGCTCAGGTGGATAATCCTGGGTGCATTGAATCTTCTAAACTGGGTTGTTTAAACGCTCAGTCGAGGTCAGAGGTCAAGCAGAGAGGTCACCAACAAATAAATCTGTGCAGTCAGTGACACAATAATCAAAAGAAACAACCTATCACCAACTTATTTGCTAGGGAAGGCTACTGAATCAATCAATGAGAGATATTGGCACCTCACGGTATATGGAGGTTAGCGAAGAATGACGTCATCTGGAAAGGCAATGAAAACTCCACTATAAAATAACCCAGTTCACAGAACACAAAACCACCAAGAAAACCTAGTTTAAATGACACAAAGCGCGAATATTTGAGAGCTATATATGGATTCGAATCAAAAGATTTCCTATAGAAACTAGTCTTTAAACTTCCCCCTTGCTCTCTATTTATCCTGTAATCTGAAATTGCTAAATTCTGTTCCTGATTTTCCAGTTGTTGGGTAAACTGGATTACGTTTATTTCGGCTTGGTGATTAACAGTGAAAACCATCGCTTCAAACGTCAAACAGTTATCTACTAGACAACTGGGGCATGAAGGACACCTCTTGTATAACGAAGATAAGTTGTTTTTTGATATTTGAAATATCTAATTGCTTTACTAAGTTAAAATGATCAATCTCTGTTGGCATATAGGCTACTATACGGCTGACTTGATGCTGCTGATTAGTGGTTAGGAAGGATTGTGCATATTTCTGAGTATATATGTATAGAACCTCCACCAGAGGCACTGAGAACAGATGAAGGGATAACAGCTAACATGCTCACACCACTGTTGCAAAAGGCTTAGAAGGAAGGAAAGGTACTTGATCATTAATTTGAAGAAGGGCTACCTTGTCATACTCACGAAGAAAGTCGACCTGAGTGTTTGCAATAACTGGCGCGCAATCATGCTTTTGTCCACTCCAACCAAAATATTAAGAGACATCATCCTAGAAACTGAGACTAAAAGGAGAGCTGGATTCAAAACTACGACCGCAACAGGCTGGATTTAGGGAGTACAAATCATGCGCAACGCTTTGCATCATCATAAAACAGAGCATAGAGTGGCAGTCAACGCAATTCTACTTCACCTCAACCTCATCGATTTTGAAAAGGCCTTTGACAGCGTCAACAGATAAGTAATTTGACAGGCAGTTGCTTCAACACTACGGAATACCACAAACCTTTATCAACCTCCTTCAACGGCAGCTATATGAAGACGTCACATGCCAAGTAATTCAAAATGAGAAGCTGAGTGATGCCTTCAAAGTGAAGACAGGAGAGGAACAAGGCTGTCTACTACTAGCATCGATGATCTTCGTGATTGTGGTGGACTGGATCATGCAGCGAACCGTGAGGAGCGAGAAGTGTGGGATACGCTGGAGCGGGGAACAGATCCTAGACGATTTGGAATTCGTCGATCATGATTTATGTCTAATGTCTTGTAGCGAAAACTCGGAGATCTGAAGGCGAAAACTAACAAGTTGACAGAAGAGTTAGGGTAGTGAAGACGAGACTTCGAGTGGATGTAGAGAAGACGGAGGTGGTGGAGATACCCAATCAGTGCCACCACCACCGACAACAACAACAACAACAACAAACTGCAGTCACCATCACTGGGAGAAACTTAAGGGAAGTGGCCTCTTTCACGTGTTTAGGCATCACCGTTTCAACTACGGACGGCACAGGCACAGGCACAGATGATGATGATGATGATGATGTCAGAGCTATGATTGGAAAAGCAAGACAGGTGTTCATTATCCTGAGATCAGTGTGGAGATGTTCTGCACTACACTCAGCATAAAGCGTGAACAACATCCGGATTCTCAACACTAATTCAGTCAAGTCAGTACTTCTATAAGATGATTGAGAGAGTTCTAGTGTTACGAAAAGCATTTGCAACAAACTGCAGATATTCACCAACAACTGCCTCTGCTGGCTCGTTACTGAATCTCAGATGACCAGAATGGAAAGAAAACGCAACAAGGGAGTGTGGCTGTCTGGCAACGAACCAACCAATAACCTATCACCTAAGGAAATGCAGAGGGGAATGGAGATGAATTGGGCATGTAGTGAGAAGACCATTGGGGGACATCACGCGTCCGGCCGTGTCGTCGAGTGTAAGGCAGATGGGAAAGGGTGAGTTGGGCGTGTGAGGTGGGGGTGGCATGGAGGAGATTGTGTGAGCAAGAAATGAGAGCTTGTTGGCAGTTGTGGCTCCAGGTTCAAAGGATTCTAGAGAACATAATGGAATGGAGATGTGCCGTTGAAGCAGTATGTTCCATTAGGAACTCAAGGAACAAATTATAGTAATAATAATAATTAGATGTACAGAACCCATTTGTGTACTGAAGCTTTAGTACGATGATTGTGTCATTCACGAATCTAAACCATATCTTTTGCACAATACAAAAACGATTTTATACATAAAATATTATTGCTTGCTGTGTGACACATCTGATAACTTAATTGAAACGAAGGATGACCATCATTTTTATAGTATTGCTTGAGTGTAATAGCATTAAAAGTTTAGGAGTGTTGAGATTAAGCCGAAAATAGCGGTTGAAAATACCAAACCAGTCAATGAGACGTCACTTGGCAAAGAATTGATGATGACCAGACAAAGCAGTAGCAGTAAACCATAGAGTGTTAATTTTACAGAAAGTCTTAGGTTACAATCTAAGTGGTTTAAAGATGTTACAAATCAGTAGTGAAATGTCTCAGAATTAAGCACACTACCTCATATGTATTCATACACTTCAAATATCAGAACATTTTCCTTAAACTTTGATGAATTGTTCTGTCTCATAACACTTTGTGTTGTTTGTTTTAATATCGTTCTATTAATGTAGACTTCGTTATTTTTACTGATGTTATAAAATGTGGTAGGCAGTTTTGATAAAGTCTCTACTTTACTGTATATTTAACTAACTGTTGTTTGATTTTCAGCTTAGAAAACACATTCCGTTCACCAGGATATATATTCTTAATCAAATGCTGTGTGATTCATATTTTATTTTTATAGATGTGCGAATTTACCCTTTTAACTTCTGTAAGTAATTCGAAGTCATTTTACTGTTACATGTTTGGAATCCATCCATCCATCTTAATCAACATAGGACTAGACGTTACTGCGTAACGGTCTGAGTTGCCGCACTTCATATCAGTGCATTAAGTAAAAGGGCAGTGATATGCAAGAGGAAGAAGGAAAGAAAATTCAGTCAGAAGAGATGTAAAGCGCTAAAAGAGGGAAGGGAAAATTAAGAAAATGGTGAGATTCAGTATGTAGTTGAGATGAGGATAATGTATGAGGGGGTACATCTGAACCACTGACATCAGTTATCAGCCATGTGATTACCTAGAATCAGTCTCCAACCACTGATTCCTCTTGTTCCACGGACCCCAACCACCTAGTCTGCATTGCCCGAACCAACAGTTAAAGACTTCATACATTGGTGCCATGTCTTGGTCTGTCCGCCTCTGGCCTTTTTCCAGTCTGAACCTACTTCGGTTAACATTGTCTGACGAGGCGGACGGCGAAGAGGCATGCGTAACGCATGTCCCAACCATCTCAGTCGATGTTGTGAATCAGTTACCGGGATGACAGTAATGAGCCGTAGTTGCTACGACTGGAGTTCAGAAGGCTCTTAATTCTAGCTGAGACTCGTCTCTGTTCTAGTGAGTGATACTGTTTCCGTTGAGAACTCACCACATCGTACTCCATAGCGTTATCCACTAGGCTAGTGAATCGCGATGGCCACTTCCAATGTGACAGACACAAATCTCATGCTACAACTTCCATTTTCCTGTCAATAACCATATGCGTTTGGTCTAGGTTGTACGCTCTTCGGGCGTCGTTAAGAAAGCATAAACGCAATGGTGAGATAGATTTGTGTTTATTTGGACATACGAACCTGTATCTATCAGAGTTGAAGTCATAGATTTTACCACTATAATACTTAAATGACTACTGTTAAGTTGGTATTCATCACGCACTGTTAGACTATTCGAAACCTGGGAGCACTAGACAGCTCCTTCCACTGGTATGGGACTCTTTAGCAGTTCACACAAACTACCCAACCCTGCCGCTGATTGAACCCGAGGCCTCGAGATTCCGCCTGCCAGAATATTACCATTTAGCCACTGGATTGGAACCCAATGGTGCATATTTCCTACTTTTGTCATTTAGCGACATAGTGGGACCATCACTCAATACCGTCGTTGAGTTGCTGTCCTCATGTTTGACGTGGTTGGCCCCACTAGTCACAATTTTGCATTCTCACTAAATTACTGCATCACTTAGCTATACAGCCACATTGCAAGTGTTTGTTCATGGCTTTGAACTTAGAACTTGACCCTTGAATCAGTCACTATTTAGCGATGGAATCCTGATTAGCAATCACGTGTTTAATTTTAAGTGATATTTTTAGGAGAATACTACTTAAATTAATATTCAGTAGTAACCTGCAATAGAGTAAAAGTTTCACATTTCATTGTTTACAAACATCATACTGTACATGCTTGTATCTTAATAGGAATATCAACACTTGCTGATTGGATTTACATCCAGTTAAAATACCTCGCACAATAAATAAAGAGTTCAAGTTAGATTCCATTATTATGATTACAGAAAGCTTTTCTATAGATAACCAACATGATAAAACTGGTTGGTGAGTTCAGTCTTGTAAATAAGCAACTTGAGAAGAGAATCTTCATTAATGTATGCCTTGGAATAATTCATGCGAATAAAATAACGCCTGACGAAAGCGTAAGTCACCTGAAGACTATTAGTTTTCTGTTAGCTGTTATACAGGGCCACCTAAGTCCCTGCAAAAATTGGCGAGGAATCATGCTCCTGTTCACCACAACCAAAATATTAAGCTACATCATCCTAGACAGACTAAAGCATGCTCTGGATTCAAAACTACTACCGGAACAGGCTGGCTGGCTGAACTCAGGAAGTACAAATCATGTGGGTACCAAATTGCGGCGCTACGTATCATCATGGAACAGAGTATAGAATGGCAGTCAACTTGACACAACCTCACCTCAACTTCATCGACTTTGAAAGGGCCTCTGACAGCGTCGACAGAGAAGTAATTTGACAGGCAGTTGCTTCAGCACTACGGAATACCACAAACCTTTATTAATCTCATTCAACAGCAGCTATATGAAGACGCCACATGCCACAAATAATAATAATAATAATGATCATAATAATGTCAATAGAAAAGATGCAGAGACGAAACTTGAAAAGAAATGCTATCAACACTCGGAATTGAAGTCTATAGAGGAAGATACAAGAAGTTAGTTGAAGTCTAAGTAGGTTGATATAGCTGACTGGTACTATGTATCACCATATGAACAGTTAAAACTCTACCAAATGGAACAAACTAGCATTGACTTGATAAGGGATCTGGTGTTGTCATATTGGATAAAATAATTATCTGAATTAGATAATAACCATTCCTATTGATCCAGGTTTACAATTGGTGGGATAGATATGCTTTACGTGTACACTTCAAAGTAAAACACTAATGGTAGTTCAGTGTTCTCTCAGCATTGATGTCTCATCTTAATGAAGTTAATGAGGACGATGTCTCTAAACCTGATGTTCAAATATCACTATGAAAATGTTATAGTTATGAAAACATTGAACTAGTATCATTTTCATCCTAAGCTAAGAATTCTTTCCATCATTGCAAAGGAAAATATTTTCAGCGTTTTTCATCAAAACTTTATTTCATATATTTTGATAAAAATAGGTGAGAAACAAATTGTTCATCCAGGTAGACTAGTTCATGAAGAATTCTTCATTTGAATTGTTAATTTCAATGTAGAAGTCATCTGATAACACTGATCCACTTTTATTTATCAGTTACGTGACGATTAGTATTAAAAGTTGTTTCAGGTTTCCGAAATATATCAAGACAAACTTATTTGACCTTAGTAAAAAAAGACAAGACAACTGCAGCCAAGATAAGCTTTTCTTTAGCACACAATCATTCTGTCAGTTTTACATTCATCAGTATATATACTGAAAACGACAGAACATTTCATAGTAACTTCTTATGAAAAGTAAAAGTGAAAAGGGAAGATTACGTAATGCTTATAGGCACTTGAGATGAGGAAATAAACAAAATGAATAGAAAATAAAGTATAACTATCAATGTTATTGTCTGTATTATCCGACTGTTGAGTGGACTGAAATGATCAATCTCTACTAGAATATGGACTCATCCGCGGATGCCTCGATATTGCTTCTGTTTTAATTACATATCAGTGATGGAAAGTAGCTAGCATTGGAATCCAAGGTACATGTTTCATCCTGTTTAAGACTCGTCAGCTGGATATACCTGCCTTCCACTGCTAGCCACTATCCACCATTAATATATAATTAAAATACATTCAATATCGAGACATTCACGCAACAGTCCATGTGCCAATAGAGATAAATTAATTCGGTCCACTCAATAACGGGATAATATAAGCAAAAACATTAAAACTATACCCATGGCACAAGAAATCGTCATTATGGCTCGATGGTCTAGTAGACAACGCTCTGTCGTTTGAAGCTATCGGTCCGGGGTTCGAGCCCCGATAGGAATAATAAAACTCAGTGTAAGGTAGGTACATTAACCTGAAGAATCCCAAATAGTGTTGTAACGAAAGATGTTTCATTAAGTATTTTGGAACGGATCCAGATCAATCTAGGACCAGGCATTACTGCGTAACGGTCTAACTTGCAACACCTCATATCACTACATCAAGTAAAACGAAAATGAAGTGCAAGATGAAGATAAGAAAAGAAAAGATAAGAAAATTCAGTCAAAAGAAATATAGAGCACTAAAAGAGAGAAACGAAGAATGAGAAAATGGTGACACTCGGTATAGCGTCGTTAAGATGAGGATAATGTGTGAGGGGTACATCTGCACCACTGACATTGATTCTGAAAGATGTGGTCACCTAGAGTCATTTTCCAACCACTAGCTTCTCTTGTCCCACGGACCCCAACCATCTAGTTTGCATCGCCCCACATAGTCCTTCTCCGCTATGGTCTCACTAACCACCTTTTCCCCTAGTTTCCTTTATAAGTCTAAATAACTGTCTACTGTTACCAATTGCTGCTGCCTTTTCCATCTCTTTAGCCTTCGCTTACCACCACTGTTCACGGTCGTTGCGTAGAATTTTTCTCAGTCTACTTTTAAGCTATGCCCGCTATTCGTTGTACTCGCGGCCGGCAGGGATGCGTTCACATGCATCCATTAGTCCGGAAGAAGCTGCTGATATCCACTGGCTCTTTTTAGACACCATTTTGGAGTCCGCGTTGGTCTTCAGCGCTGCTTTTACGGCAGACTGGAGATGGCGTCAAGCTTCTTCTGGATGATTGTTTTGGAACGGAGTTCAGGTATGATAAAAATCAGATTACAAGAGAAAAATTACGTAATGTTTGAAATAGTAATCAGAAGAAGACTTACCAAGATCGGACTAATATTTACTTACTAAGTGAAATGATGTAACATGGTGAATGAAAAGAGAAATCAGAATTATAGGAGTGGAGGAATGTAATATGTGAGAGGATCTGAATGAAAAGATTTTTGAAATTAGAAATGTTCTTATAGGTTATATCCATTGCAACTCGAGTGACTAGACAGATTTTTTTGAACGCAGAGTACAGGCCGCAAAATATTAATTGTTATGGCTTTCGCAGTTTGAAGGAGTTTTCAGCGTAAACCTTTCGTGAGATTTGTGCGAACCCTATAGATGACCCTAAAGCTGTTTTCTGCACTTACCGGGTGGTCATAATAGGTTAGATGTTCTAGAATAGAGCTGTGAACTGTTCTCCTATCTCTATTGTAGAACCAGGCTGGCATGTGTTCGGAAATGTGTTTGCAAAGGAAACGCTGAATACGGCCAATATACCTTACTCCACAGGAGAAGGTGAACTGATAAACAAACATCGAGGTGGCCAAGGGAGCTAGCTTATTCTTTGCACATAATCAAAGCAAAGGAGAAAGTTAGTCTACGTTTGGCAGCATAGAATATCTTTCTCAACGAGCATGTGAAACGGTTTCTTAATATATCTGCTGATGTGTATTAGTTGAACTGTAAGCTCACGAAAAGAAGCTTCTTAGGAGTTGTGGGGGCGAAACTATGAAAGCTATGAAACTTAGTGAGTTATCCATTCCATGTGGATTTTAAGTGGATAGATCTTTCGAGTAATCCATTGTTTTGACTTTTTGACTGCACGTTTAAGAAAGATATCTTAGAATTAATTTCCTTCTCTAATATGAATTTGATTAAAGGTTGGCAGTTATTAAGTTGAGATAGGATATCGTCTAGATTATCTATACTATTGGAGATGACGAATGTATCATCTATGTATCGCTTAAAAAATTTAACTGGTTGATTATTCCGTTTCGGTGTATGTTTTCTAGCTTCAACATGAAGAAATCTGCAAGCAAGGGTCCCAATGGTGAACCCAAAGCTATGCCATATTTTTGTCTATACATTTTATTATTGAAGGAGAATTGAAAGTTCGAGGTGTATCTTAATAGCAGCTTCTTCATATAATGTGTGGATATCCCAACAATTAATCTATTAAAACCAATATAGTCACATATGTAATATATTGTCTCAGTCAAAGGGACATTTGTAAATAATGAGACCAAATCTAAAGAGAACATGATTTTGTCAGAGCAATTTACACTATCTATAAACTTAACAAACTGAAAAGAGTAGCGAATTGTATGACCGAAATACAGTTTACTTGTTCAGTTTGTTTATAGCTGTAGTCATTAACTGTACATTTGAGTCAGGTAAGTTCAAGTAATCAAACTGCTTAAGTCAAACCGTTTCTGGTTAGCTGTTTAGATGAAATGTTCATACTTGAAATAAAATAGTTGAGAATAACACAGAAAAAAGCTATCGAAATGTGAAATATGTAACGAAATTAACATGGATAGATATCATAATATATTGAAAAAAACTTTGTGACAATAGAACAGGAAAGATCAACACAACTTACTGAACCCCAATTTAATGCTCTAGCCAGATCATTCCCAGTGCCTAATGGTAGCACAGCAACTGGTGGAACTATATTCAAGGCCAGAGAATCAATTGTAGAAAATATCCATCCAACTGTACCATCACCACCGCATACAAGAATACGTAGATTTGGAACACGACTGAACAATTCCAAGCTTAAATCACAAAGCAGAAAATATAATCATCATCAGCAATGATAGTAATAACCTTAAAAGTATTTCACTGGATTATTAAAACCTCATCTTGTGCTTCATTGTCAGCTGTAGGTGTCTGTTTTGGTGTGTCTATTTTCTTCGATATTTCACTTATTTTAAAGTTTATTTTAAAGTTTAACGGACAAGAATCATAAGAGCTGTATGTTTCAAGAAGTTCATCTAAGAAGTTGAAAACACTACAAATGATTAGCTAGACTACCTGTCTGAAGTACTCAAACTGATGGAAATTAATAGTTAAGGCCTCTAGGTGACATGGTTGAAAATTAGTTACACTGGCATAGATATATTCACTCCTTGACGTCTTCTAAAGCTTCAATATATGCGCCTAATCTTTATCTTCAAAATGTTTTTCTTTCCTAATTTAATAAGCCCTATTATACCATCAAGAATAAGATATTCAGCAAAGAGACTATTTTCAAAGAACACTATATGATGATGATAATGATGACAATAATAATAGCGAAATGAATGTTGACATAGGTATTTATGATTATTTGAGTCTACCAGTTCACCTGCTCTTTGTAGAGCAAGGTATGTCAGCCGTAGCTACAGAATGCTTTCAACACATATACAAGAATATGTTTCAGCTTGGTTTTATGAAGCATCAAATAAAGTCTGTTAGAAGTTCAATTTTAGAACATTTGATTGATTTCCATCAATCAACAAACTTTCCACAATTTCTTCTTTTTCAGCTTCTTAAAACAGCGGAGACTTTAGCTAGCTTCATGAACTAAAACCTGATCTGTCTATACATGAAGAAGTATATACAGTCACCATTTTCTACCATAACCTTCCCCTTTGTTAATTTAACCTTTGTATCCTTTCTTTATCAGTATTATTGTTATTATAATTGCCTTTATTTTGATTAGTTTCTGGTGTTATTTCACTTAGATTGTCTTAATCTTTTTAAAAAAACATTGATTTCATCTTGACCAACTTGTCTAACCTTATTACATAATACCTAACTGATTTACCACTTTCATCAATTTTTTCACCCCCTTCTGAGTTATATACTTCCTACGAACCATTCCATATATTGCGTAATCTACTTTGTTATCATTCACACTTTAGTTGTTAACATAATCATAATCGTAGCTCAGTTGGTAGAGCACCGGGTCGGTAATCCGGTGGTAGCTAATTCGAATCTGGCTGAGGTTCAGATTTTTAGCCCATTTTTTAATCGTTACCCAGTTCAAATACTAGTCTGCCAAACTGCAGCTATCTTAGACATTCAAATCATAATAAATGCCTATGTCATTATCCGCTCTATTATTATTGTCATCATCATATAGTGTTTGGTTTTTCTTATGGGATATAATTTTTCGAATATCATATATGTAAACGAATGTATAGAATAAAAATAAATTTTTTGAAAAGAGTCTCCTTGCAGGAAATCTAGTTTTTTCATACACCTTTGTGTATTTCGATATCAAGCTTTTTTCATTCACTTGTTCTTTGTATGCACCTTTGAATTGTGGCGACTCAAACAGATACACTAGTGTGCGCTTATTTTGTCGATCTGTCCATGTCTAGTCTGAGATTTCAACCCTCATCACTCATGATTTCATTCAGTAACGTCACCAGTGGGCTTTTTGGGGGCCTGGATTGGATTACATTGATTGGTCACTGGACAACGATCATTCTCACAGTCTCTAGTTCTGAGTACTGATAGAAGTTTCTAAACAGATCAGTGGGACTACCTTTACCACCTATCTATATTATACTAAACACTTGTGAACAATCTAAGGTGTCAACGTAACTGCAATAACTGAATCCATTTTGTTACTCTCAATTAACTTGAGCAAGCAGTATTAGTGATAAGTGACTGTGTACTACAGATTTAGATGAATACTCTTTCGAATTTCTAGGTGGGTGTGGGGATTTATAAATATTCCAAGTTAGTATTCATCGTAGACTAACATCAGTTGGAGGAACATAACAAACATGGGAGCACTGTAAAGCTGTTTCACCCTAGTATGGGACTCCTCATCAGTGCGCAACCACCACATCGCTCTCCCCAAATCGAACCCGTGATCTTCAGGTTCCGTGGCCAGCACGTTACCATTGAGCTAGCCACTGGGTCAGAATCCGATACTCCATATTTCCAACTTCTGTCAATTCACGACATAGTGCTCTTAGGTTTCCTTCGTTCCTCCAACTGACGTCAGTCTACGATGAATAACAACTTAAAATATTTCCAAATCCCCACAACTTCCTCAAGATATATGTTGTATGTTGAAAAGTTATCTGAAGACTTAAATGAAAAAGTTCCACTTTATGAAAGATATAGGGGTGATATCTTAATCATAAGCAATGATCCATGTTGTGCTATATCACTTCTGATTTGAATGAACGTAGTACTACAGAATAGAATGTCTTTAACAAATGATTACTGCCTATCTTTCTTAAATGTGTTAATCAGTTGGGGATAAGGCTGATAAATGAAACGATCTATTTGAAGAAAGCAATATTTAAACTGATACAGTTTCTGTCTGTTCCAATAGAAACGAGGTCTAATCAAATTGAACTAATTCGCAGATCCGATAAGTTGAAAGAGAACAGCTATCCAGCAAAGATCATAAGTCGACATAAAATGGGCCGAACATTGCGAAATAGTGTCGACTCTGTTTCTAAGAAAGATATTTTCATCAAGCTACCATACATAAGGTGATGCGAATAGCTTGGTAGTTAAACAGAGACTTAACACTGACATGAATAAAATAGATTATTCAGCTAAACTTCAGACAGTTAAAAATTCGAAACCCTTGGAACAGGTGAAAGATGAAGTCATATCCCACCGGTCACCGAGAATAAGCGCCACAGAACATATTCTATAGTAGCTTCAGAAATAAACAGAGTCATCTGACTCATTTGATGGTGTCAGCAATTTTCTGAGCTCCTCAGCATCTAAACATATTGTTGAAATCGGCCTAAAGGAGGAGTATAGACGTTATCTACACCATGTATAAGACTTGTTGGAGATATATTTCAAACTCCATATTAGATTTATTTATTTGATCTAGAACATGCAGTAAGTGATAGAATATTATTTACTTGATGAAATTTCAAGCATAAACTATCATTGCTCATAATCATATCAGTGTAATTACACTACTTTCGAAATCTGATTTTTATAGTCCCCTCGCATAATACTATTTGTTTCTCTGTTATATATATTGCATCATTCCTACTACATGTGTTGTGTGTTGATTTGATGAACAAAGATTCAGTAATCAATCTTTCTGCCTCTCTACCTAATTATATTGGACTTAATTAGGTAAAGTGGTTTTATCCCACCCCATTGCGTGGTTGTATGTTAATGAATGCATTACAATAGTAGAAGTCCTCTTTTAGGTTATTGAACATACTGAGATGTGCCATTCCATATTTAGCTAAATTCCTATTTTCGATGATCTAACTGACACCGATGGGCTGGTTTTACCTATGTACTCGACCTGGCTCATAGTCATTGCATGGAATTTAATGAGTTAGTTTATTTTACTTAAATGGTTCTATCGGATCCTTAAGCCAACCGACAAAGCTTATCTCTGAGTGAGTTTTTAGGTTTAAATACCACCCGAATCGCAGTCTTGTTGAGAATTCCTCGTAAAGTTTTTGATATACTTTCCTTATAGAGTAATAAAATGGATGCTGTTCATAGACTCAACAAGACTGCAGTCAGGGTGGCATTTAAACCAACAAACTCACTCACAGATAAGCTTTATTGACTGACTTAAGGATCTGACAGGCCCAGTTGAGCAAGATAATCTAATCTATCAAATTCTATGCTATGACTGTGAGTCAAGTCAAGTATATGGGTCAAACAAATCAATCGGAGTTAATTTAGTGGAACATAGGAATTTAGCTAAATATAGAATGAGAGACACCAATAAGGTCAGCCAACTATTAAAGAACTTCGGCGACTGCAATGCACATATTAACACACAACCACACAATGACCTGGGTGGGATGAAATCACTGCACTTAAGTCCAATATAATTAGGTGGCGAGCCAGAAAGATTGATTACTGAGTCTTCATGATTTGACTATCTAAGATAGCCGCACTTTGGCAGACTAGTATTTGTACTAGGTGATGACTGAAGATGAGATGAAAATCGGGACCGCGGCCAGATTCGAACCAGTTACCACCAGGTCACCTGCCCGTACTCTACCAACTGATCTACGAAGTCCTGACTAGGCAGACAGTGTGAATACGATCAAGCGGTAGTAACGTTCACGGATTCACATGTTAGTCAGACAAAACCCTTGGTGACTGAAGTGAAATAAAATTTGGGTCAGTAGTCGCACCTCGTAGTTCAGTTGGTGGAGCACAGGGCCAGTAACCTAGTGGTTGCTGGTTCGAGTCCAGATTTTCATCTCAACTTCAATCATCACCCAGTACAAATACTGAGTCTTTATTCATTGAATCAACATGTAGTAGGAATGATGCATTATATATAACAGAGAAACAAATAGTATTATGCGAGGGGACTATAAAAATCAGATTTCGAAAGTAGTGTGATTACACTGATATGATTATGAGCAATGATAGTTTATGCTTGAAATTTCATCAAGTAAATAATACTGTATCACTCATTTTGTTATAAATAAAATCAACAAATCTAATATGGAATTAAAGTCTACCACAGTGCCGAAGTTTTACATTTATATTGATGTATTTCAAAGTTTGTCGATGCATTAACCATTAAAAGGTTTTAGCGGCATTTATGTGTTGAGAAACAATTCGTCACCACAATGAACCTAACTTAGTAAATTCAGTTTTGCCTGACCGATTTTCACTGTTATTGTTGACCTTCAGTGTAGATTTCTCATTTGACCGATAATGATTATTCTACCCTTCAATTCTGTAATTTTTCAAATAAGTGACTAGTTCGAATGTGAACAGATTGTTCGAAATGTTTGGCGTTGTTTAGCAGTGGAATCCAGGATGCGCATTTCGTCCTGTTTGCGACTCGTCAGCTGGATGTACCTTCACCACAGTGAGTGATGTTGTTCCCACCGGGATTTGGATTCTGCAACGATCGCTCCAAACGCCATAGCGTTGTCCACTACACTACCAAGCCACCATAGCCACTTCTTGTAGAACGAGTAAAGTTTTAGTATAATTGTTTTTATATCAATCCGTCGTTGATTGGACCGAATTGATCGGTCTCTGTTGGCATCCGCACAGGATCCCATATACCAATAGTGACCGATCAATTATGTCCAATCAACGATGGTATAATTTGAGCAATTATACTAAGGGAAAGTATTGCATCAAATAACAGAAAAGGTAATTAAAGGAGAATAATAACTTATGAAGCCAGCCTTGCTAATAGGCTAAGATATACATTACTAGGATAGGCTTCGGGTAAAGACGAACTGTTTTTGAAGATACTTTGGGGTGTATGACTAACGCTTCAACAAACCTAAGTACAGTTCCTCTACAATGTTGTATGCGTTTCTGAGAATTAGATTCCTTTATGTTATGTTCAACCTTTTCTGATTTTCAGTTTTCCTATAAAATGCTTAACTGAGTAAATGTGTGATTGTTTAGATTGTTCCAAATATATGGCATAAATACCCTACACATTTTTCACATGAACTGTGTCTTTTGATTACTCTATCCAAACTACTACTACTACTACTACTACTACTACTCACACTACTACTACTATTAATGGACAAGATGTAAGGTGAAGTTGGAAAGGGTATCTACGTATTCACCTTGGTGATTACCAGTGTAATCCAAGACGCGAATTTCATCCTACCTGGGGCTCGTCAGCTGGATTCACCTGCAGCTCAGTGAGTGATGGTATTCCAACTGAGAGTTGAACCCAATACCCATAGCTCTAAACTCCAAAGTGTTATCCATTGATAGCTATTGAGGAATGAGAGTCACTAATTGCACAACCGGCGTCAGTTATCGATTGATACTTGTGGTTTCCCAAATTGCTCCTGTATGGATGCCTTAACATTTGTAGCAATAGCTACAATGTTCGAGTCTTGGTGGCAACAACATCACTCAGCTAACGAGTCCCAACTAAGACAAAACGCACGTCAGGCGGGATTCCACTGATGTTCATCAACATGAATACAATATCCGAACAGTATCAAAGCATTCGCATAGGATCTCATCTGTCAACAGATGTAGAGCAACTCAACTCTGCATAGTGACGGGAAATTACAGATATTAAACAGCACTGACATAAGTATAAATATATATATATATATGTAGGCAGGTATATATGAACGTGTTAGCTGCCTATGAGAATTATATCATCGCATAACCTCTTCTTATAACGGAAGCAGTCACACTCACTTACTCTGTCTTTCTCTTTCTCTCTCTCTCAAACACACACGCAGGATAATGAATGAATGACTGAATGATTTCATGGTTATCTTTCATTGCTAAACTGATAGACATGTGTACCATTATCTAACTACTGATATAGCACTAGTTTGAATAAGTCTCATTATCTGTTTAAAAGCATATTAATACTACACTATATATGAAAACGATGGATTGGGTGTGGCCCAACATGTATACAAGAGTAGTAGAAGTAAAAATACACAGAAAGAAACTATTTATTCAAGTTATACACGGATATGTGCATGTACGTATATGCAATCAACAGTAGGGTATGATAACATGTGAAATTGAGGTTATCAAGCCTACTGGATTAAACATAAAAAGATAATTACCATCTAGAATGATAAAGTCAGTAGGTAACAGCCTACATTTTATAGATACGTTCATTTTTGTTAATCTGTGATAAATCTGATTAACAATTATAGCAGACATAATTAACGCTATCTATTTACGATGGATAATGGCTATCAATGAAATCCAGGATACGTACTTCTTCAGCTGGATATACTTGTCTCCCACTACAACTTGAACTTCGGAGTGATTGAGCCACGATAACCACTTCTTGTACAGTGGGTATAATTTTAATGTTGTTGCTTGTATTATCTCGTCGTTGAGTGGGAACAACATTGCTTAGTGGGAAACAGGTACATTCAGCTGACGAGTCTCGAACGGGATGAAACGTGTATCTTGCATACCATTGCTAGCAACTATGTGGGTGAAACATAGGGAATATTGAGGTATCCACAAAAGAGCCCATATGCCAATAGATCAGTTAGGTTCACTCAATGACGGGATAATACAAGCAACGACATTAAATAACTGTTATCGTTTAAAGTTGGGTGAACACAAGCATGCATGCAATTGATGTTCCCTGCTTAGCATCTGTTGCTGATACAGCAAATTATCTGAAGTATGATTTATAGTTAAGTTGATTTAGATGTTTACAACTAGTTGTATCATTAGAACCATCTGTAGAAACTGAATCAAGGACTGTGTCACATAGCGTTAATCATTGTTGTGTAGAGGAGCATAGACTTCATGGTAGCAATTTGTAAGGCAGTATTAATCCACAGTTGAAGAATGTATGGATAAAATCAATTTGAGTAACATCGATAGGCACGTTAAGACAGGATAAAATTCTCTACTGCAACTTACTATTGGATATAACTCAAGGTTAGGAAAATATAGCCTAAAAACTCACGTACCACTTAAATATTCTTCAATACTTTATGAATTTAATGCTGAGGATATCACCAAGCCTAGTCATGAAGCATCCAAAACAAAATATCAAAGTCTAGAGAACATCAAACCATTATCATTCTCATCTTGAGCTACAAATATTTCTCATTATTGTAGAAACGAAAATAACTTTTGAAAAATTACTTGTTTTTTTCTATGGAATAAATCTTAATGACTGAAAACAAAATGAAACCCTAGTTTTTACACTTAGACAATAATTATTAGGATGATCGATTTGAAAATGAAACACAAATTACATGGTTCACGTTGATATTTCTCACTAAGGAAAAGTTAGTTTTCCACCTACTCTCCACCTGTAGTATCATCAAGGTTTCCGGTGGAAACCATTCAGCCAAGATCACAATATATAACGCCTGACACAAATATGTCATAAACCAGCCTAAGGAGTTAACTATTATTTAGGTTAGTCTGTAGTATTTTTTCAGAAAGCTACTGGATGACGGTTTCGCAGTTTGGCGCCTAGCTCATTAGCGGTAAATCTGTACATACTTAGCTCATGGAGACGAATTAGCTCAGATCACCTAAATCTGACTGGTCAGTTGACTTGCATGAACGAATAGTTTGTCTACAATAATTAATGATGAACGAAATTTCAGATTACAACAGAAAACCAATGAGCTACTGTTAATCATAAAACTTTTCTAACAATCTCACTCAACAGACGCAACAAGTCCAGATTCATCTGTTGTATCATTCTTACAACGGTGAAGAAGAGAAATAGTTCTACTTATCTGGTAACAGTAATATACTAGTTATTGGATAACTTTTTTAAGATATGCGGCTAGAAATATTTCTCAAAAATAATCTTTTCTTCTAAAAACTTATTTCAAATTCTTGTACGAATATATACAAATAAATACTCTAAGTTGATACCTATCATAGATTGACATCAGTTGGAGGAAGATTCGAAACAGCTGTCTCGTCTAACTATGGAACTCATCAGCAGTTGGCACCCATGACCCCTCCAATGATAAAACCCAGTGGCTCAATGCTAACGTGCTGGCTACGGAACCTTAAGATCCTGAGTTCGATCCCTGGCGTGAATCGATTGAGCGTAGATGGCAGCTGTTGACGATGAATCTGTGAAGTTTGTTGGAAATGCTTCACGTGGTGCACCAACTCTCTCAACCATCACATAGAAGCACTGACTCAATCAGTCTTCAAAATACGGATTCCCTTCACGCTTTATGTTGAGTGAAGTGCAGTGTAGTGCAGTGCAGTCCAGTAGATCTCCACACTGATTCCAGATTATTGAAGGAGGGCCTATTCTGCTGTCTTTCGGATCCTGGCTTTGACATCGTCATGTGTACCTGTGCCGCGTGTAGTTGAAACGATGCTGCGTGCCTAGGTAGGTAGGTAGGTAGGTACTGGTGTGTAGGTAGGTAGGTAGGTGTGTAGTGGTAGGTAGGTAGGTAGGTAGGTAGATGAAAGAGACAACTTCGTTTAGATTTCTTCCATTGATGGTGATTGGTGTTTGTTGTTATTGGTTGAGTATCTTCATCATCTGTGTCTTCTCTACAATCACTTGAAGTCCCGTCTTCGCTGCCCTACCTTTTTTCGGTCAACTTGTTGTTTTTCGCCTGTAGATCTTCGAGTTCGTGCTACAAGACATTAGACATAAATCATCATCCTTGGCAAAATCCAAATCTTCTTCTGGGGTCTTTTCATCATATCGGTCAAACAGCATACATCCATCTTCTTGCTCCTCGCAGTGTGCTGCATAATCCAGTCCACCACAATCAGGAAGATGATAGATGATAGTAGGTGGCAACCTTGTCTTCCTCCTGTTTTCTCTTCAAAGGCGTCACCGAACTTTCCAATGTGCTTCATTCGGCATGTGGCGTCTTCATATGACTGTTAAATGAGGTTCATAAAGTTTTCTGGTACTAAAACTGTAGTGTGGAAGCAGCTGCCTTCCAAATTACTTCTAGGTCGACGCTGTCGAAGGCCTTCTCAAATTCGATGAAGTTGAGGTAGAATTGAGTTGACTACCATTCTATACTCTGTTCTATGATGATGCGTAGCGTAGTGTTGCAATTTGATCCGCATATGAATTGTTCTTTCTGAAGCCAGCCAGCCTGTTCCGGTCCTAGTTTTGAATGTAGAGCGCTTTTTAGTCTCTCCAGGATGATGCAGCTTAGTATTTTGTTTGGTGCGAACAGGAGCAAGATTCTGTGTCAGTCCTTCGTGTCGCCCTTCTTCTAATCAGGTCATATATATATATATATATATATATATATATATATATATATATATATAAACCTAGTAATTTGTTTATATTATCGACGCTGCCACTGGCGCTGTAAATACACCTTCTGTTATATTACCCCCTTTTCCATTACTAAGGAACTGAACGACCGTTAAGGGTGGAATTGAAAGTTTCTTTGTACCAGCCTCCTCATATGTTGTAGTAAGCACATATGTATTACTGAGGCTATATGAAGTCACTATAAAGATACGAAATGGAGGAAATTTTAATAGCTCACAACTTCAAGACTTTCATGCTAATGATATATTTTGAAATTCATTGAAACCTCTTAAACTGTTGAGTCATCCAGCTCATGGAAGGCCATACCCATAGAGTTAGAAAATTCCCAAAACAAAGTAGAATTAAAAGGTTTCTGCTTTTCAACTTAATGGAAATAAAGATTACTATTATTTATAAAGTAGTATTCATCGCGAAATGGCATCACTTTGGAGAAGCATTGAAAACCAATGGTCCTTAGTCTAGAAATAAAATACCCATGAATTTCAAAATACGTAACTGTATAATGCCCATTAGTGACATGCCTTGAGATGAATATACCAAAGTTCAGATGAGAAGTCGTGGCCTAAGAGGTTAAACAAATAAAAGTGAAGCGGATTCTGACTTAAAACCTTGGTGGATAATCTTGTTATATCACAAATTGATAGTAGTAGGAAAGTGAATACTGGATGAACACCAACCCAGTGACTGTATCATTAACGTGTTAGCTGCGTATAACTAAAAGATTTGAGTTTATTTCAAAAGATCTTTATTGATTTGTTGAAACAGTGGTGACATGAATAACAAGATAAAATATCATATCAAGTTAATCTCAGGTGTACACTAGTTACCAAGTCATATCCTATCTGACTACTGTATCAATGTGAACGACTGAATGACGCACAATTTTCACTTCACAAATCATAAAACTATGTACGAACCTAGCTATTTTCATCTAGATCCTAATCAGGTTGAATAAGAAATAGAAAAGTAACTGACTGATTTGCTGTTCCAATGATTTGGAGTAGTCTTTGGCTTGAATCTGACTACAATTATTTTTTTAATTATGAAGTAGTTTTGCATGTTGAATCAGAAACCAACATCATATCAAGATTTATATCTCAGCTAACTTAGATAATTTCATTAAACAGTTACAAGGCTTTTCAATCCTCAAACAAAATGAACTTCAACATCAGAATAGTTTGATAACACTATTAGAAGACGAAGATTATCTAAACAACATATGATGTGTGTATTTGTGCAATACACTTCGAACAATCTGATCACACACACTTACTTGTCAAGTCAATTTATACATGAAAATGAAAAGGTTATGACACTAGTCTTGGTAATATAATCAGATTACTAATGATTACCAAGGTAAATGAAGCGAAACAACAAATTGTTTTTGTATGCACAGAGGGGGCTTAAGTTTACGAATGGCTAACGCTTCAGCGAACTTCAGTATGTGCTCCTGATTATTCCTGTATAATATCTTGAAGGCTGTTTTCGTATTAACTCTATGATTCATTTCAATGATATATTTTGCTACAGATGACGTTGGATGTCTGTCACCTGCACTTATCAAAGTTTGTGTGTTTAAACTGTTTTTCTAGCCATTTGGGTATGTGTTCATCCACCCTAGTCTGCATTGAACGATTACTCCTTCCTATGTATGTGTGCCCACATTTACATGTAAATTGGTAAACGCAGTGGGATGTGACGTAATCACTTGTGCGAGGTTGAAGTTCGTGGTGAAGCAGGTGTTTTGTCGTCTCAACAGTGATAAGCTGAGTTGCATAGTATGTTTTACTGATAACAGATTTTAATCTCTGCTTCAATATCATACTACTTGTTTCTCCTCTGTATGATACTTCAAGAAATATGTTTTTCTTCCGGACCTAGGAAACTATAGGCTTTGGGGTCAGCTGTTTTTTCACAATGGTTCACAAACTGTAATGGATAACTGTTTTCCATTAGAGTGTCTGTCAGAAATTTATACTCATCATCCATCGTATCAGATGTACAAATACGTTGGATTCTATTGAACAAGCGTCTTACTAAGCCTCTCTTATATTTCATCGGATAAACACTGTAGAAATTCAAATACTGACCTGTCCAAGTAGGCTTCCTATATATTGATCGTTTTATGGACCCATCTTCCCTCTGGCACAAGAGTATATCAAGAAATGCAAGTTGATGGTCTTTTTCTTCCTTACACATCAGACTGATATGATCTTGTATGGTATTTAGCCTTTTTCACAAACTCTTGACATCCTCATCAGTGTCACATATTACAAAGATATCATCCACATACCCTCTATAGAATGTGACATTGGTGATTAAATCTTAAGCCATTAGTTCAGAATGTGACATGCATATACATCAGCTAATAAGGATCTTAATGGACTCCCCATGGCTACACCATCAATTTGCCGAAAGTGTTCATCTTCGAAAGTGAAGTGAATCTTATCAGTACATAATAAAAGGAGCTCTTTCAAATGAATTTAAGGAATAGGGAAAGAAGAATAAGTTCAAGATACGTAGTCGCAAAGAATATTAATTGTCTTCGTTAGAGGCACATTCGTAAACAAAGAGTTGACATTTTATTTTCAAGTTGTTAATCGTCGTAGACTGATATCAGTTGGAGGAACAAAGGAAACCTGAAAGCACTAGACAGCTGTTTCGTCTCACTTGTATAGCACTCCACAGCAGTGCGCACCCACCACCCTGCAACCTTCAGGTCCCGCGGCCAGCACGTTACCATTGAGTTCACCACTGGATCGGAATCCAGTGCTCCATATTTCCAACTTATGTTATCTCACGATATAGCGCAACCACCACTCAATGTCATCTTTGAGTAACTGTCCTCACAAACATCAGGCTTAGCCTCCACCGGTCACCACTTCTCATTGGAACTTCGGCAGTACCTCTCGAAGCTAGTCACCAATGACCACCAGTTCAACTGAATTTTGAGGGAGTTGTGGGGATTTGAAAATATTTCAAGTTGTTATTCATCGTAGAGTGATATCAGTTGTAGATGATGGTGAGCTAACAGAAGTTGGAAATATGGAGCATTGGATTGTGACCGAGTGGCTGGCTCAGTGGTAACGTGCTGGCCATGGAACCTGAAGGTCGTGGGTTCGATTTGGGGATGGTGGGGTGGTGGGTGCGCACTGCTGTGGAGTCCCATACTAGGGTGAAACATTTTTACAGTGCTCCCAGGTGTGCTACGTTCCTCCAACTGATGTCAGTCTACGATGAATAACAATATGAAATATTTCCAAATCTCCATAACTCCCTCAAAATACATTTTCTTTTTTTTAAGCCCCCTCTGTGCATACAAAAACAATTTGTTGTTTCGCTTCATTTACCTTGGTAATCATTAGTAATCTGATTATATTACCAAGACTAGTGTCATAACCTTTTCATTTTCATGTATAAATTGACTTGACAAGTAAGTGTATGTGATCAGATTGTTTGAAGTGTATTGCGCAAATACACACATTACGTGTTGTTTAGATAAACTTCGTCTTCTAATAGCGTTATCGAAATTTATTAAAGGAACTAATTGTTTAAAATTGCTTGAGTACGAGAATAGTATATGTACTAAGCATAAGGGGAAATATTTCAACCTTCTAAGTAGTTTTATTTATAAATCTATTATTCAGCTTCATAAACATAGACCTTTTCTTCTTTTTTTGCTGACAAATAAATTTATTTGTTTACTTCAAAGTGATGTGGACACCAATGTATACTTATTGGTATATTTCTTAACGTAACTGTGCTCATATCTCGTAACATTTTACAGTATATTGATAGCTTCATCAACTCACACTTCGATGAGACAATAAGAAGAGAGGTAGAATAACTTAAGTGAAGACAGACATGTTACTCATCAGATTTGGCTTTTTGTGAAAAACCTACTCCATCTAGTATGCTTGAACAGATGTATCTGTCAGTAAATAACAATAATATTATTATTTATTATTATTAGTCCCTTGGGTTCCTAGTGGAAAATAGGGCTTCAGTAGCACGTCTCCACTCCACTCTAATCTCTCAAATCTTTTGAACCTAGCCCCATGACAGCCCACAAGCTCTCATTTCCTCCTCGCACGATCTCCTCCATGTCACCCTCGGACGTCCAACTCGTCGCTTCCCATGGGGATTCCACTCGAGGGCCTGGCCTGATGCCTGATGTCCCCAGTCGGCCTTCTCAGTGTATGCCCAATCCATCTCCATTTCCTTCTGCATATTTGTTGGGTGATAGGTTCTTGGTTGGTTCGTTACAAAAGTTTCTTGTTGCTCATTCTTATTTTTCTGGTCATCTGAGCTTCAGTAACGAGCCACTGTAGGCAGCAGCTGTTGATGAATATCTGTAGTTTGTTGGAAATCCCTTTCGTAACTCGCCAAGTCTCTGTACCATCACATAGAAGCACTGAATTGACTGGATTGGTGTTGAAAATGCGGATCTTGTTCCATATGCTGAGTGCAGTGCAGTAGATCTCCACACTGGTTTCAGGCTAATGAACGCCTGTCTTGCTTTTCCGATTCTCACTTTGACATTCTCGTCTTTGCCTGTGCCACCTGTAGTTGAAACAGTGCTGCCTAGATAAGTGAAGGAGGTTACTTCCTTTAATAACAATAGGTATATACCTATGTACTGAATAGTCTGTAATTTCCTTCTTTATTTCTTACTGTTTGAAGTTTTCATTCAGTGAAATAATTGATGTGTAGTTTACATCTCAAAGAGTTTTGGATATACATTCTTTCATTCATATAAATCATCCATATAGGGAAGCAGTAGTATCCAGTATACTGCTAAACTCTCACTTTATTCTATGAGGAAGATAGAAACTGTATTACAACAACCTCTTAGCCTGCAAATGTGCATACAAACATACAACTAACAAATAAGTTCATGCATATGATGTTAGACAGGTTATAGAACCGATGGTATACGGATGAATAAAATGAGACAATATTATTGATTCGATGAAATGTAGACTGCACTCTTCTGTAGACCAACAGGTTTATTTTGGGATACAAACAACTTCTACTGCTTCACTTTGTTGTTGTTGTTATTATTGTTCTTTTTTTTGTTTCATTCTTTTCGATTACCTTTTTTCAAGACTATATATACACACAATAGGTATAATAATTGACAGTATATAGTGTAGGCTCATTTCAGACAAACAGGTGAAATGTTTAAATATTGCATGGTATTTAGTCTGGTAGACAGACTTGTCAGAGTGCTGACAAAGTTTAATTAAACTGGATTATAATGGCTAACAGTAAACATGTTTTATATTGTTCATGTTCATGATCACATTCATTTACAAATACCTAGTGTATATATCAGATATCTTAGTGAACTTGTCTAAGTGTAAATGATAGTGAAATGTCTGTAATTTTGCTATGACATTTATCTTTTCAAAAAGATAGTTAACAACATCGATTTTTATCGAATGCAAAAGCAAGAACGTTGTTCTTATACGTGTAGTGTACTTCACAGCATCTTTGGTTCGCTAAATTAACTAGTATAATGTAACTACGCCTAAATTCCCATCATTGACTGGGCTGAATGGATCGGTCTCTGTTTTGACATATGAATTCTTCGATATTGCCTGCGATTTCAAAATTATTGTAAGTAATAGCCTAGAAACTTTACCGACCACCATGACTCAATGGCCTAGTGCATAATGCTCTGGTATTTGAAGTGATAAGTGGGGACAGAATCACTCATTGAGAAGGTGTATCCAGTTGACTAGACTATCATGGGTTCCGTTACTAGCTACTACTCATCATAACCTTTTTTATCATTTGACTATCTAAGATAGCTGTAGTTTGGCAGACTATTATTTATACCGAGTGATGACTGAAGGTGAGATGAAAATGTGAACCTCGGCCGGACTCGAACCAGCGATTACCAGGTTACCGGCCCGGTGCTCACTTTCAATCTCCACTCTTTATAAATACTAGTCTGCCAAACTACGGCCATCTCAGATAGTCAAAATGATGATCAATATGATGTTCCCCTTCTCTGTTTCAGTTAGATTTGGATTAGGATGAGAAGTCGTGACTGGGCAGGGAATGTGAACGTGATCAAGTGGTAGTAACGCATTACGAATTTACACGTTAATAGGGCGAAACCCTTGATGATTGAAGTGAAACAAAAGTCCAGTCAGCAGTCGGACCTCGTAGCTCAGTTAGTAGAGGACCAGGCCGGTAACCTGGTGGTCACAGGTTTGAATCCGGTCGCAGTCTAGGTTTTCACCTCACCTCCAATCATCACCCAGTACAACCATTTTTAATTGAGATTCATCCTATCAAGGTTCGTGCTCAACAACACCACAGATAGTGTAGTTTATCAATAATACACAGGCTGAAATATATATGTCCAACTAATGACTGCCTGTAACCAACTAACATCTACCCAAGTACACTATAATCCTGAGCCTCCTAGCTTGGTGGCCACAATGCAAAATGATAGATAGAATACGGTTTGCATACAGGACTAAACAACATGAAATTGTTCGTCCTCTAGTAACCAATCCAGCTCCACAGGAGTTCAGTCACTACCCAAATAGCTCAGTGGTAACACCACTGACTGTTTCATTGGATGATGCGGAATGTGAATGTCACAGGGGGCATCAATTCAGTCGAGATTGTAGATACGCTTTGTTGGAAAGTGTCGACAAGCCCAAAAAGTCAGTCAAGCGAGACTTCCTGTCGACTATCTCTAACCAACAAGTCAGTTAGATACACTAAGAACTCAATATATTACCAGCCACCACTCTAGATGAGGTAAGATTCAAGCAGATGAATAAACTGTCTGATGCTCAACCAAAATCTACAGGTCAAAGAGGTCGATCTCTGACCATTCATGCTGATCAATTACTGTAACTGATATTATTTCCACTTTATCTCTGAGATAATATCCAATGAATCGGTTGAAATTTTCAAGTATTTGGAAGCTATGCGTAAATTATGAAGAGACGATAAATTTGCTTTGCTGAGGGTAAAATTATATCTTCGAAGCTGACTCAGCCATTTCACTCTTTTCAGATAGTAAACTATATTGTCTTTTAGTAGCCTTTTAGAGCGAGAAGACAGAGGTGATTAAGATACTCAAACAACAACAACAACACCAACAAAAACCACCAATTACCATCAATGGGAGAAATCTAAACGAAGTTGTCTCTTTCATCTACCTACCTACCTACCTACCTAGGCACGCAGCATCGTTTCAACTACACGCGGCACAGGTACACATAACGATGTCAAAGTCAGGATCCGAAAGACAGCAGAATAGGCCCTCCTTCAATAATCTGGAATCAGTGTGGAGATCTACTGGACTGCACTGCACTACACTGCACTTCACTCAACATAAAGCGTGAAGGGAATCCGTATTTTGAAGACTGATTGAGTCAGTGCTTCTATGTGATGGTTGAGAGAGTTGGTGCACCACGTGAAGCATTTCCAACAAACTTCACAGATTCATCATCGATAGCTACCATCTGCGCTCACTAGATTCTGAAGATGGAGATCAGATGAGATGGCCAGAATAATAGCAAAGAGCAAGAAGGAACTCTGGCTGGCTGGCAATGAACCAACCGACCAAGAACCTATCACCCAACAAATATGCAGAAGAGGAAAGTGGAGATGGATTAGGCATACACTGAGAAGACCATTTGGAGACATCATGCTTCCGGCGAGGCCGGGCCGTGGAGTGGATTTCAAAGGGGAAACGACTAGTTGTACATCCGTGGTGAGGGTGATATAGACGAGATTGTGTTAGGAAGGAATGAAAGTTGTGAGCAGTCGTGGCGCCAGGTTGAAAAGAGTGCGGAAGGGAGAGTGAAATTATGACGTGCTACTGAAGCCGTATGTTCCAAAAGGAACCCAAGGGACAAATAATAAAAAATAATAATAACCGCTAGCTAACGATACGAATGGTAATTACCTTGGGGAATAGCATCATATCCCCAAAAACTTTATTCATACCAAGTGGTATTATTTTATCTCTATATAATTTGGTTTTATCAGTTTTTACGTATAATTAGATTTATTCCACTGCATGATTAGTACAATAAAATTATTCACTGGTAATCAGATTATTATAGACCATACTACTACTATTTCATGAACTCAATTTGGTATTCATAAGAGAATGGTATCAATTGGAAAACCATTGAAAAACTGTAGGCACTAGACGTCTATTTAATCCTAGTATGGGATTCTTTAGCGGTGCAAATCATGACCCTTCACCACCAAGGATCAATCCAATGTGCTTCAGTTTCCCCTGCCAGCACGTTACCACTGAACTACTGGGCTGAAATTCAATAATTCCCCTTTTCCAACCTACTGGTGACTTGATTAAAGATGAAATTTCTCGAAGTACTAATGAAAAGTGGTGACCGGTGGGGTAAAACAAGTTGTAGAAGGTATAGGTGATGAAGATACCCAACCAACACCACCAACAACAACAACAACGAGCTCCAATCACCATCTGTGGGAGAAACCTGAAGGAAGTAACCTCTTTCACCAGCCATGTTTCAACTACAGGCGGCACAAGCACAGACAAGGACGTCATAGCCAAGATCGGAAAGATAGCAAGACAGGCGTACATTATCTTGAAACCAGTGCACTGCACTCAGCATGTGGAACAACATCCGGTTTTTCAACACCAATCCAATCAAGTCAGTGCTTCTATGTGATGGTACAGAGACTTGGCGAGTTACGAAAGGGATTTCCAACAAACTGCGGATATTCATCAACAGCTGCCGTCTACAGTGGCTCGTTACTGAAACTCAGATGACCAGAAAAATAAGAATGAGCGACAAGAAACTTTTGTAACGAACCAACCAAGAACCTATCACCCAACAAATATGCGGAGAAATAAAGTAGAGATGGATTGGACACGAACTGAGAAGACCATTCCAGGACATCACGCGCGAGGCACTTGAGTGGAACCCAGATGGGAAAGCAGCGAGTTGGTCGGAGGCAATGCTGACATGAGTGGAAAGGAGACATGCTACTGAAGCCCTATATTCCACTAGGAACCCAAGAGACAAGTAATGATTCTTATTATAAATTGCTAAAGTGTAAAATGAATGTTCAGTTCATCTTCAAAAGTAATTTGCGCAGATAAGTTTATCGAGTGGCTGTGGGATGTCCATTAGTCCCAGTATTTTTAAACATAATTCTAGCAAAATTCCCAATACGGAGTCGTACTGTTGATGTGTGGATGATATGTTTTCAGTCTTTGATAGTTTCTTATGCAATAATTCTACTCTGAACGACTTCAACAGCACTCATCCATCAGATTACTTTATAAACGGAAATTGTTGGATACATTTTTTTGCTGCGCCAATGATAAGAAAAAATTTGTCTATACTGAGAAAACTGACATCTAAGGCATATTATGCACGCTTTCTTCAATCAATAATATCAACATAGGACCAGGCATTACTGCGTAACGGTCCGAGTTGCCACACCTCATATCACTTTCAATGGCCATGTTTCACAGCCATACAGTAGAACAGAGCGGACAGCTGTGCAGTACACGCGACCCTTAATAGACAAACAGATATCACGGGGGCGCCATAGGTGACACAAATTGGCAAAAGCCAATCGAGCCTTTCGTATCTGTGCGGAGATTTCATCAGCCACTGAGCCACCAGGGCAGGGCTGATCCTAGTTTCCAGATAAGTGAAGTTTACAATGCGTTCAACCACTTCACTTTCTTTCGTTAGCCGCGGCACCTTTGAAGATCAGTCCTGGAGTGGCAATTTGCATTTGGGTGGTGGAAACTGCTTCCAAACATTCTCAAATTCCCACTCAGAGTGTTCAGAAGACTCTGAATCTTGTCAGCGTCTCCACTTAACAGGACTATGTCATCTGCATATTCTAGGTCAAACGAAAATTCTCCTGTGATTAGGTCGACGTCTGTGTAATTAGGTTACGAGAGGGAAATCTCTATAAGAATATCTACCTTACCTTATTGGTGATGAAGCAAATGTGTAATTTAATCACATGTACAGCATTTGTAGTAAGGTCGATTTATTCCAAGGAGTGTGTGGAAAAAGTACTACTGTCTATCCATGAAACTCTAAGAGAAAACCGATATCATCAATGCTATCATCAATTTCAGTGGTACTAAACAAAAATTGATGGAATTGAAGGATAAGACTGTGTTTCTGCGCTTACTGTTCAAAGGAGACTGTCCAAGTGACATCCTATCTTGGCACCTAGTTAGTAAAGTTAATAGAAAGTTTTATGCAGGTCTGCTTTGCATATATTTCAGTAGTCGGCCAATGCTCATTCCTAAACTGTAGGGGAGGCCTACCTGACCTTAACATTTCATCCTGAGGATATCACCTTAACTGTTCCTACGGAACAAGTTACATAGGGCGAACGATTAGATAGGTGTTTCTCGATACCAGAGCATTTGGAAAGGACGAAGTGAAAGTGATGAAAAGTCAAGTCCTAGAGCACCTTGTCGACACAGGACATCATAAAGATGTTAATAGAAGGCTATCGTGATAAAGTCGATCAAATACGAACTATGCATTCACAAAGAACATGTCTGAGCATTACTTATCCCATGGCCTTCAGTAAATTAAAGGCCAACTCTTGTCCTTATTGTCTGTTCATCATCACATTCTTCATTTTATATATATATATCATTGTCAAAGCAAAAAAACGACTATACTTTGTTTTAATGATGGATGGTGGTTAGCAATGGAATCAAATACACGCGTTTCGTCCTGTTTACGACTCCTTCACTGCGTACACCTGCATTATACTCGATTTTCTTTAAGCGACAATAATTAACCTAGAAATCTTGTATATGCATCATCTAAGCTAATAACATAAAATTATGTATTAACTCACCCTAATTTTGGTCCTCCTTTTGATAAATCGAATACTTGACGTGGATTTAATAACCATTGGAATTTCTTCAACAATCCTGTTGCTTGATTTCCACCCGATTTTGGATTAAGAAAAACTAATAAAGGTTTAAGACCAACAGCATTCATTGGATTCGATTTAATTACAAAGGAGATTTTCGGTTCAATACAATGATTCACTTGATTATTTGACACTGATTGACAGTCTTCATTTATTGTTGTAACTGAAACCTGATCAGATAAACTAGTAGGTATATGTGTTGAACAATCTAATTTCTCTGGTCGTGAAATAGATGAACGGATCTGTGGCGTTTGTATATGACCATTTGCTAAACTTAACGATGTAACAAAGCTATTGGACCGATGAATAGATGATTTGAAGCTATTCTAATTGACCAAGAAGAACGGAAACACAGTAGAAAGATATAATAGAGACGAAACATTGTAAAGACAAAAATATAATAAATAATAAACTATAGTTAGTAAACATTATTTTCTAAAATGTATTGAAAAATAGTTTCGGAAGATGTACTTAAGAGAACTGTGAACCACACTCATAACTGTATGTCATAGAGCGTTTATATTATTTGAAAAAAATGTTTCTTCTAGGCATCAGTGAGCCCCCAGAAGTCAGAGAGGACTTAAAGTGATGACACTTCTATTGGTAAGATTTGTAGTCCTATCTGTGTATCTTCACATGAGAAATCGATTCCACTGCGCTGTCCATTGTCAATCTATCTTGACTCAGTTGGTTAGTTTAATTTGGCACATAGACTACTTGAGCGAATTCTCCAAACTTTAGCCCATCCTAAGGGTTTTAGAAATGTAATTACACTAGCATCATTTGGCTATCTGAGATAGCCGTAGTTTGGCAGACTAGTATTTATACTGAGTGATGTTGAAGGTTAAATGAAAATTAAGACCGCAGACAGATCCGAACCAGCTACCACCGGGTTTCCGACCCAATGCCATACCAGTTGAGCCATGCGGCCCACTTCAATTGCTTCATACATTACCTTTTCATATCAAGCTTACTGAAAAGTGAACATATACATCTACTTTGTAACACGGAAGCTTTGACTATACATGATCTTAAATCAGAATAAGGAACAGAAACGGGTTTTACGATCCCTTTCACTAACCTGGACCTATCTTACCGTCATTTCGACAACTTGATCATTACTTTTATTTTATTATATTTCGATGCGCTTTCCTCATTTGGTAAGCCCCGAAAATTCACACTCTAGGGGAACCATTGAAACCCTAAGAGCAATGGGCAGCTGTTTCTTCCTGTTCTGGAACTTCTCAGAAGTGTGCGCCCACACCTCTGTCAAGGATAAAACAGCTGTCCAGCGCTCATAAGTCTCCAATGGTTCTACAATCGATATCCGTCTGTGATGAATACTACCTTAAGAATAAACTCCCAATTAACCTCAAAATAAATCATATTTTATATTAATGATGGATAGTGGCTAGAAATAGAACCAAAGACAAGCGTTTTACCCTATTTGGGACTGGTCAGTGTGATGTACATGCATCCCAGTGAGTTATGTCCACACTGGGACTCAAACTCGGGACTGACCGCTTCAAATCTCAGAGCGTTGTCCACTAGACCACCTAACTACGATAGCCACTTCTTAAGCGGCAGGTATAGTTTTGGTGTTATTGCTTGTATCATGGTTGATTAGACCCAATTGATCGGTTTCTATTGGTACATGGACTTCTGTGTAGATGCCCCGATATCCAACGTTAATATATAATTAAAGCATATGCAATATCAAAACATCCGCACAGGAGCCCATATACGCATAGAGATTGATCAATTCAGTCCAATCAACGATGGGATAATATATATCATATTTCGATTGACTAATTAGCACATTTGTTGTTTCACATAATCTTCACTCAACTGCTTTTAAATAAAATCACAACATATTCATTCACTCATCTGCCTCCAATTATCTTGCATCTCTCCCATTTAATCTCCTACAGTTTTTCAACTGATTTAATGATTGACAAAATATTAACCTCATTCATATTAATCCACTTTGTGACCTCACTTATTAAGAAAATGAAACGTATACACAAATAAATTTGTCATCTACTTGATTGTGGCTGGCAGAGGAATTCAGCACGCATTTCGTCGAATTTGAGACTCGTCAGCTGGATGTACCTGCACCCTAGTAAGTGATATTCCTACTGAGACTCGAACCTTGTATCCATCGCTTCAAACTCCAAAGCGTTATTCACTAGGCCACTGAGGTAAGATAGCCACTTCATGTACAACGGACATTAGTTAAGACTATTTATTGATATGCTTGTAATTCTCGGTCATTACACTAGATCGAATTGTCCGACTTTTATTGGCATATGGGTTGCTATGCGGATTCCTTGATGTTGCCTAAATACTCACTATGTTATAGTCTACTTAGTGGCTAGCTAGCAGAGGAATATAGGAGGCATATTTCATCCTATTTTCGTCCTCGATTCCTCTGCTTTCCACAACCAAATAAATTACTATAATTAATATTCAGGCAATATCAAGGTATCTGCATAGGAGCTCATACACCAACAGAGGTCGAACAACTCGATCAACAAATAGTTATAAAATTGTCATTGTCTATCCTAATTTCTATATAAACATGATTGTAAAACTTTTGAAAATGCTACTGTTGCAAAGAAGAATTTCTTTCTTCTAAGCGGGAGCAATATTACCCAATAGGGGCCAGGTATATCCAGCTAGTGAGTAAGAAATATGAGGTGCCAAGTGTTTTGAATTCCACTACTAGCCACTATCCATTATTAATAAAATGTTTCTCTTCAAATATAATTACTTACATCGCAGTGGAGATATTCAATTTATGTTTTCCAACTTATTGTATGCATACAGTGACTGGAATGCTTACAGTTACTTAGTCAGCTTTCAAAATTTAGTTATAGGATAAGTTTAGTTGTACATATGCGATCTAATCTGCAAATTATCGTCATCCTTTTGGCGATCACTCATATGTAGAAACTACTGTAGTGTGTTCAAACATTTCTGTACTGTTTTTACAAAGTAATACATTTAGATGGAAATAACAGAAGACTGTAAAACTCATCTACATAACTGGTATAGAAAAGCTTGGCGTCAGTAAAAAAGTATGAACAAATCACTTCATATAGATATACTGATAGGTTTTTAAATATTCCTATTCAGTTATAAAGGAGTGAAGACTTCAGCGAACAAATTTATTTTTGACAATTTCATCCTCTTCAGCTGTACAATCATATTCAGTTAGCATAAGAAGTGCCAGTTCATCGTAGACTGATATCAGTTGGAGGAACATAACAAACCTGGGAGCACTGGAAAGCTGTTTCACCCTAGTATGGGACTCCACAGCACTGTGCACCCACCACCCCACCCTCCCTAAATCGAACCCACGACCTTCAGGTTCCATGGCTAGCACGTTACCACTGAGCTAGCCACTGAGTCAAAATCCAATGCTCCATATTTTCAACTTCTGTTAGCTCACGATATAGCGCAACCGCCACCCAATGTCATCGTTGCGTAACTGTCCTCACAACCATCCGGCATAAGCAGTGTCATTAATTCTCTTTCAACAACTGCTAGAAGTTTATGGCCAGGAAAATAGTATAGGAATGAAGATCATGTAATAAACATTTAAATATTTGAAAGTGAAAGCAAAATATGAGTTCGAATCCCGAAGTACAGAATTCGTAATAAAACGACTTAAATGGAAACCATCCACACAATACTCACACGAGAATAAACAGAGATCAGTTGAGCTTAAGAGGTGGAAAATTTGAGAATTTAGAAGAGAATAAAGACAGAGGATGGTAAAGATGTTTCTGGATACACAGTTTCACTTTCGAAGTAAATAGACTTAAAGTTTCCTTACAAACTTCAGGAGGTTTCGTTGTACTTTTTAGACCGATGCAAACGAATCTTCTGAAAGTGTGTGTCCACTGTAAACCAAGCGTTGTAATAAGGAATTGTTGACTAGCCTGTGTTGATGTTTACTGAGCCATATTAGAAGGTGCTGGAGTCAGAGTTGGATAATCTAACTATGCGTACCACCTATGTAACTAGCTTAACAGGAGCAGATGAATTGAAATATTACTATTATTTGTCCCTTAGGTTTCTAGTGGAACATAGGACTTCACTAGCACGTATCTATTCCACTCTCTCCTCTGCAAACTTTCGGACTTGCTCCACAACAGCCCAGAAGCTCTCAGTTCTTTCTCACACTATTTTCTCAATGTCACCCTCACCTCGAGTGCCCAACTCGTCGTTTCCTATCTGGGTTCCACTCGAGTGCCTGGCCTGGCGCATGATGTCCCCGAATAGTCTTCCCAATGTATGCCCAATCCATCTCCACTTCCTTCTGCATATTTCTTGAGCGATAGGTTGTTGGTTGGCTCGTTGTCAGAGTTCGAAATATGTATGTACTAACAATATTTAAGTACGACTGTAGAGGAGGATATCGCCAAAAATAAATTTATCCCTTGATACACGTTTCTGAACACTAAACATTTCGTTTCACTTGTTATAAATACTGTAACAAAACAGCTGTACAGGGACTTCACTATTTATCCGACCGACAAAAGTCACTGATAAATACCTAACTGAAATCAATAAATCTCCATAAATCTCAAAATTGAATTAATCTAGTGTTCATTGGTGACTAGCTTCGATAGATGATTCCCGAAATTTTAATGAGAAGTCATGGCCAGTGGATTCAACTACGGTATTGGATAGAGATCCCACTTTATCATGAACTACCAGAAGTTATAAATATTTGCCATTGAATTCCTACCCAGTAGCTCAGTGGTAACATACTGGCCGAGGAACCTGAAGGTCACAGCGACAATCCCTTGCGGGGTGGGTTCGTAGGTGCGCATTACTGAGATATTCTATACTAGAACGAAACAGCTGTCCAGTACTTCCACGTTTCCAATGTTCCTCCAAATGATGTCGGTGCATGATGAAAAAATACTAACCTGAAATCAATGAATACTTATAAAAACTATTGTACAGCTTTAGTAAATGGTATTGTTAGAAAGAAAATATTCTTTAATATAGGTGTAAGACTTGGGCACTGTGGTAGAATGTTAGTCCCATTTTACATTTGTTTATTTGGTTTGTAACAACACAGTGATCTAGTATTATTTACTTGATGACCTTTCGAGCATAAATTATTACTGTTCATAAACATATCAATGTAATCACACTACTTTCGACATTTGGTTTTTATAGTTATGTCACCTTATATGAGTTGTTTTGATTGGTAGCAAAAGTTTCCACATATTTGGTATAAGTGTTGGGTCATTTCTAGTACATGTGTGTGTTGATTCGATGAAGAAAGATTCAGTAATCAATCTCTCTCAATCTCCACTGAATTATATTGGACAGTGGCTTTATCCCACCCTATTGTGTGGTTGTGTGTCAAAGCAGGCATAGCAATAGCCGGGCATTTTCTAGATTGTTGATTTTATTTAGGTCTGTTATTTTATATTTGGCTAAGTTCCTATGTTGCGCTAATCTAACTGACCCCGACAGACTAGTTTGACCTATATACTTGACCTGACTGACAGTCATCTCATGGAATTTGATAGATTAGATTATTTTGCTTAATTGGTTCTATCGGATCCTCAAGCCAGTCGACAAAGTTTATCTCTGAGTGAGTTTGTAGGTTTAAATACTACCCGAATTCCAGCTGTGTTGAAGATTCTACGTAAAGTTTTTGAGGTACCCTCCTTATAGGGTAATACAATGGAGGCTGTGAACTTCTTTCTACTCCTGTTGTCGTTGTTAGTCGCACTCGTCTGACTGTTATTTTTTCTTTTTTTGTGTGTCTGTAAGAATTTCTTAATAAGCTGAGGAGGATAATTATTGACTATTAGCGCTTCTTTTACGTGTTTCGATTCCTTGTTCAGGTTCTTGCTCTGACTAGTCAGTTTTCTAGCTCTATCATTTAGACATTTGAATAATCCTGCCTTAACTGATATTGGATGGGGTGATTTGAAGTTTAGATACCTGTTGGAATATGTTGGTTTTCTGTAGATAGTAGTATCCAAGTCACCGTCTGTTCTTTGTTTTATTCTGCAATCCAACATAGGTGATTCTCCTTATTCATTTTCTACCTCATAAGTGAATTGGATTGCGTTTACTACTGGGCTTATATGCATGAGGAAATTGTCGATATGTTCCGATTTTAACACAGTAAATGTGTCATCCATATATCGTCACTATATTTTTGGTGTAGGACTAAACGTTTGTAAAGCTACGATTGGGGATATTGGTGATCCCATTGCTACCCCTTCTGTTTGTCTGTATATTTCGTCTTGAAACTTGAAGACTGTGGAGGTTAGGCATAACTGTATGCCTAATATAATCTCATCAACCGATATATTAGTTCTGTGAGTAAGTTCTGAGTCAATATTTAGTTGACTTCTGGCTGCCTCCAGTGCCATATTGATTTCTATTTTAGTATACAGACTAGTTACATGGAAGCTAACCATTTTTTCATCCTCTTCTATGTGTAGGTCATTAAGCCTATTTTAACTCGTAAGAGTTTACTAGTCTGGAATTTGAACGGTTCCTAATAAGACATAATATCTATGCTAGGTAATTTGCTAGTTCATATGTTGGGATATTTCTGAAGTCAACTATGTGTCTAATAGGATAACCTGGTTGATGAACCTAAATGGTACCATAAATTCTGCTAGAATTATTAGTTCTAGGCATTAAATTAAACCGTTCAGACTCACCTAGAGATGGCTTTAGTCGGCGTATCAGATCAGCAGTAGATTTCCTGATTCTATTCATGATCGTGTCTAAGGTCTTCTTGATTTATTCACATGGTCCTGTTTGGATATGCTCATCAATTTTGTTGAAGTAATCATTTGTCCATAACTAATGTTGAATTGCCTTTATCAAACTTAACGATTACTATATTATTTTCATTCGGTAGACTATTCAGAGCTGAATTTTCAAGTTTTGTTAAGTTCCACTTTTTCTTTTGTCTTTTCACTGTTAAAGCATAGTGTGCTCTAACCTGTTCAGCTTTTGCTGCATCCACTGAGCTTAACGCTACTTCTGTGCTAAGTATGACATCTTCTGGTTTTAGATGACCTATTGTCACACTGAAGTTTAGTCCTTTTTCGAGTATCCTTCTCCCAATTTTCTTCTTCCCTTCTTATGATTCAGCGCAGATTTCTACACTATTCCAGTACATTTCTGTACTTCTATAGATTGATGAAGAAACTAACCAACAAATAAAGCATATATACATCTACAGTTCAAAATGAAACTTACTCCTTCAGACAGTTTTATAATCCAGTCAGGTGGAACAATTAAATCAGAATACGGTCCTAATGAACACGGTTCAGATGATAAAAAGGATTCTTGAAAACATGTTGGTTTATTATGATAACCAATTTTACACCATGTACACTGGACTGTCATATATTCCTTGTACACATAGAAAAAAAAGAGAAAAAAAGGAGAAAAATTGTGAGATAAGTAAACAGACAAACTGTTTAACACTTTCAGAGTTTAAGAACCATCTTATTTTATTTAAGAATAGATTAAAAAAGGTGGTAAATAGAATTAGCATTCGGGATCTTTTTGAAGATGAGAAATTAAGCGTCTGAAGATGTATAGTCGATCGGTTTAGGGTATACATCACTGTCGTGACTGCAACACCCCACAGTTTCCTACAGAATAGTTTCATCGATCATATCAGCTAAAGCATATAGAATAGGACAAATTGTCAGAAAGCGAATATTTCGCTATTTTTATTTAGATAAATTTAGTTTTCATTACTTAAAGAATTTTCTATTCTGTGGTTGATATTTAGTACAAATGATATTAGTTGGTTGATAATAATCATCAAGAAGAAGCCAAACTTGACCAACGTTTCGTATTAGTTAGCACTTATCAGCGAAGCGTATATACAGCCTAGAAAGAACCTATGACCTGCCAGAAAGTTTAACCCACATCCACATGTGCTACGGTCAGAGACGTTACCACAGAGCTGTTCGGGCAACGATTGACCTGCTTTGGGGCTGTATTAAATACATAGATTGATAACTAATGAGTGATCAATCTTATGCTGTCCACTCCTCTTCAGTGAACGATCAATGAATGAGACGGAAAAATTTAATCACACATATCAACCTGAACACATAAATGAACATAAATACGTTGAGGAATGATTTTCATTCTTATTTATAGAAACGGTAAGAAAATTCATCAGTGGTTAGTTGGTCAACATAAGGGTCATCATAAATTGCTAATAGGATTACAGAGTAATCTCTGAAAAGTCATTAAAAGGTTACTACAAGGTGATTACGTAATGATCTAAAAAGTGGGACAGTCTCATAGTAATCAACCACTACAGAGTAAGAAAAGGAGGTAAAATATTGATTCTGACCCTGAATTGACCTTGAGTCGGTCTTTATGGACACATTTGTTTTGTAAATATAAGGATAAATCTGAAGCTTCTAAAAATCTTTTACTGAAAAGAAAATTTTTGTAGCTAAGTCATCTTCACCTTGTATATATCAGTTTATCTGTTGCTGTAAAGCCAATGATATTGGAGGTATGACTAAGCAGACGTGTCTCCGGATACCAGAGCATTTACCAACTTGGTTTAGTAAAGGCCTAGTAAAAGTGATGAAAAGTTCAGTCTCAGCACACCCAGTGAAAACATAACATCTCATAGATCCAAATAAAGCTTTCAATGTTACTCATCATATTCCAAAAACGATATCAGCAACGCCTGCTCAACATAATGGAGACTGTCTCAATAAGGTCAATCAAACCTGAACTATGCATTCATAAAGAACATGTCCCAGAATTGCTTTTATCTTGGCTTTCAGTAAATTAAAGGCCACTCTTGTCTTTATTATATGTTCATTATCACATTCTTCATTTGTATATATATCATTGAAATATTTACAAATTTAGTAACGAAAAGCTCAATTCCCTTACATTTCTTATATTTCACTTCATTCTGAAAATATATATGCCCCTAACCTGACTCGAATTTTCTGCCATACAAATGCATTTTAGAATTACAGAACTTGATGAGAATGTTTATTGAAAAGAATATTCTTCGTTCACATTGTTGCTTTTAATCATTGTTTTGGGAAATCTGTAGTTATTTGAAGTCGTCTTTTGTTTGTTTTCTATTGGGTATAGAAGATTAAAAGTAGTCAACAAAAGTATATATCGTAGATGCTTAGCATACCGTGCCTCAGCTATTTGCTCAGAGGATGCTATAAAGGAAGAGTGCGCCACCATCCGTGGTCTACTTAGTAGGAATGGCTGGCTATCTAGACAAGTTTATAACTAAGCACAGGAATATTATGAAGGTTAAGACAATAATGCCAACAGTTACTAAGAAGCGAATCTTCTTGAAGCTGGAATTTAAGAGTGACATTGCCAGTGAGACCATCACACAACGCATGAAGCATTCCCAGCCACTAAATTATGTCCCACCTTCTACAACCGCATGATTTTAGGTGCAAGAAATAAAGACAAACTGTCTGGTTCGGTCACTTCTATGTGTATTTATCAATTTAACTGCTGCTGTGGAGCTAGTCACATTGGGCGTACAATGAGGCAGTTCCACACTCGAATTTCTGAGCACCACCCATCATGGTTGAACAAAGGACTAAACAAATTATAAAGAGCTCCATACTTTAACACCTAGTTGACACAGGACACCAAGTGGTTACTAGAAAAGCCTTCAAAATCATCCATCAGATTCCAATTAATTTACCTCATGGATTACGCATTCTGTTACTTCACACAGCAGAGGCGATTGCAATCCACTTCTACAAACGTAGGCTTTGTATCCAAAAGAAGTTTGTTTGACCACTTCTGCAACTTCTAGGTTGTAATGTAACTCCTAGGTTTACTTAGTACACATCATCCCTTTCTTATTTCTATCATTATTCATTTAGTTTCGTATTATTGCGTAATCGCCTATTGTAGATGACTGAACACTCATTAAAGTAACTCCATTTACCAAAGAAGAGCTTGTTTCATATTTCCAATTTTAGTAACTCGATTATTTACATGATTATTTTCGAGACTTCACCATGTGATTGGTAATTTGATCAAACTGATGAAGACTTAGTTGGAGAGGAATATATTCCTTTTCTCAATCAGTTTTTTTCGAATACGTAAGTGTTGAAATTTCTCATGGATATCAGTCGGTAGCCTAACAACCTATAAACGTTTGCAACAGACGTTCAAGTTCTTCAGTAGCGAAGTACATCGTCAAGGAGGGCCGTTTCTACTTTCTTTACACCTATTTACAAAACGTGTTGGAAGGGGGGGGGGCGAGATCCTTAAATTCCACAAGGCCATAGCTCTTAAGAAGTTTAAGCTATCTTTATGTGTTCACTATACAATCTGTTATCACGTGAAACCTCCCTCGGTGAATTCAACTCTGAAGCTAAGTCCGGTGAACGATTATTTCCGTTCTACTGATTTTCATTGTTATTTGGTTTTTAATTTATTCTCCCTACTTGACCTCTTTTTATATTCTCACTGCATATCTCTTGATATAGTTCCATAAAGATACCTACAACAAGTATGTGTAGGATTAAATTATTTTAAATGTGTTGCGTGAATGTATTACACGGCTCAGATAAATCATATCTTATTGTTTTGTTGAAGTTTATAAAGGAAGCTATTTATTTTAAAAATTCATTAAATGTTAGTAGTAACGTAAGGTGATCATCCTTAACTATGACTAGTGATTCGATCCATAGCCATGAAGTTAGCAATCGCACATCTCTAGACACATTTCTATTGTAGTCCTCTACTGATATATAGACTGATTTACAGCTTGCTGTCAACTGATCTTAAAACACCTACCTTATGATAGAAAAAATCTTTGCTCAATGATCTCAGTTATTTTTTGCCAACCTAATGAGAAATAATTAGCTTATAGACAAATATTATATTACTTTATTATTATCTATCCCTTGGGTTCCTAATGGAACATAGGGCTTCAGTAGCACGTCTCCAGTGCATTCTATTCTCTGCAAATTTTTGAACCTGGCTCCACGACAGCTCACAAGCTCGCATTTCTTCCTCGCACGATCTCCTCCATGTCACCCTCACCTCACACGCCCAACTCGACGTTTCCCATCTGGGTTCCACTCGACGACCTGGCCTGACGCGTGATGTCCCAGTCGGCCATCTCAGTGCATGCCCAGTCCAATCCAACTCCACTTCCTTCTGCATATTTGTTGGGTGATAGGTTGTTGGTTAGTTCATTCCAAGAGTTCCTTGTTGACTATTCTTTCTGGCCATCTATTGCTATGCTTGTCATTCTCCGCTGTTTTACTGAGATGAAAGTATGTTCAACTGACAAGTGCCAGATAGGAAGAAATACGCGTCCTGGATTCCTCTGCTAGCCAAAACTAAATCAATTCCTATTTCAAATTCATTAATGATATGATTTTTAATACACTGTGTAATAAACAGGTTGCTATGTGATTATTATAAACGGTCTTCGTGGCTGAAAAATGTTTTCCTAGCATTTCTAGGAGATTATGCCAGTTGAATAAACATTTTTCATGACGAAAAGTATACAGTTAGCGACTTGAACTAAGCTTTGATTTTGTAGAACTGTTGATAATCCTATTAACATCAAACCATTTTCTTAATCTGTTCTTATAGGCATTAATTAAGTTTTGAAAAAGGTATTTGTTTTATTTCGAAGAGAACATAGATAACGAAAGTTATTTATAGACTGTGCCACATGGACAAGATTGATGCTAGGTGATGAATGAAAATGAAATGAAAATTTGGACCACAGTGGGATTTGAACTAGTGACCATTGGCTTATCTGTCCGTTCCTCTACCAAATCACCTACGAGTTTTGAGTGCTGACCGCCCTTGTGAATTCGTAACGCGTTACTTTCGCTTGATTGTAATCGCATTGACTATCTAGTCAGAACTTCTAATCCAAATCCAACTGAGTTAGAGAGAAGCAGCATTAAACTGATCATGATTTCGACTATCTGAAATAGCCGTGGTTTGGTAAACTTGCAATTGACGCAATGATAAATCCACTTTCATGGGTGATGAGTGGTCCATCACTTTCTAAATCGATCATTTTCTGAAACACTGGTCTGATATATCTGAAACTGTTGATCAGCTTACAGTCTCATGTCAGCCAGTGACAGTTTCACTAGGGTGTCATGTGAATTAGTTGCGTACTGCTATCTGTTTATCTTCATGATGGTTACACAGTCAAGTTTTCTGAATCAAAATGCTCATCAGATTGTTAGTAGTAGCCTAAATAAGTAGAATGATTCTGAGATTCTGATTCTGGTCTATATCATGACTTGGTAAGACTCTTAGTAACAGTTTGTCACTACTCTTGTATATTAGGACTAGTCTGTCAGATGAAGTGATCATTCAAACGTTTCTCTATCAACTATCACAGAAGGTACCAAGTTATGACATTTAGTCAGGCGTATATATTAATTTTTTTGAATTTCATGGAGATCCACAGGTAGTCGAATCCCAAGAAATTTTTATCAAATAGTACCGTCATGAAATAAATTAACTAATTTTTGATACTGCTTTTGCGAATTCCAGGCACTTCAACGTGATACCTTCTCATCTCCTCTGCAATCTGGGCAGCCTTGCCAGCCAGGTTCAAACATCATGCGGACACTCCATGTCCCATGTTCACTTTCACTTTCATCGAGAGAGGCGAAGACACACCAACCAATTGGCTTCCTGAAGGCTTTCACCAATCGGCATCATTTCGCCTCTCCGATTCCAGCAAGGAACAATTTTGTTTTTATTTCTTATATTTTGTTTGTGCTTTGAAGTTTCTTTAGCGGTTAGATTTGTTTTACGGGGTAGGGTTGCTAGCCATATGCCCAACCTTCCCTCTTTATCCGGGCTTATGACCGGCTAGTAACTAGTGAACTAGTTAACCAGGCGATACTTTAATGTCAAGGAAAAACTTGAGCACTGTGGTGGAATATAGTTCCATGTCAGATTGTTCGCTTGATGTAGAACATAGTGATGCAGTATAATGTACTCCATGACGTTTCTAGCAGAACTTATTGTTCATATTCATATCATAGTCATCTGATTACTTTGATAGGAATGTGAGCAATAACTTCCACTCTACAGGTTATCAAGTTAATTATATTGTGTCGCTGTGTGCTACGTCAAGTGAACAATATAATACTTCATGAAGATTCGGTATTTGTGCCAAGAAAGAACAACACTGATAGTGGTTCAGTGTTCTGTCAGCTTTGATAATTTGTCGGCGTCGTTGTTTCATCAGCAGGCTTGCTGAAGTATTCAACAGTAAGGTTAAAAAGATGTCTCTTTTATGGGCAATGGTCTTTATCCTCAAACATCCACAATGCCATATCAAAGTTAAGAGAACACTGAACAAACCATGATCATCTTGAGCTACAAATATTTTGCATCATCTCAAGAACAGTAGTTATTGAATGAAATAAATCCGGTTGGATATAGACCTGTAAGTATTTTTGTTGTACACATATTAACACGCATATACCCACACACCTCAGGCATACATGCATATATGTTTATACAAAAGAGTATGTAAACCTTTAGGCATTCCAAAGTTATATATTCAGCCTACAAGTTATTATTATTATTACTATTGTCATGTGAATATACTTGTGTACATAGGTAAAATTCACTACTGAACTGATTTTCTCTGGTTGCCAGACATTAGGAAAATAAGACTAATAAAGCAAAGCGAGCAAAATTTAAAAAATATGGAACAAGCATTCAGACAAGTAGACATAAGATACGTAAAATTATAAGATAAGTATCCTTGTTCATACATTAAATTACAGAAATGGGCATGGGAAAATTTTATGGATGATGTGTAAAAAACAATACCAAATGTTGTTTTTGATAAACACTATATATATATATATATATATATATATATATATATATATATATATATATATATATATATATATATATATATATTATTTTGACTATCTGAGATAACTGTGGTTTAACAGACTTACATTGATACTGGATGATGATTGAAGGTGAAAGGAAAATTTGGATAGGGGCCGGATTCGAACCAGCGACCACCAGGTAATTGGCCCACTGCTCTACCATCTGGTAGTGCGGCAAAACCTTTAGTGACTGAATTTAAATAACAGTGTGGTCAACAGTCAGGTCAGTCGGTAGAGCACCAGGCCGATAACCTGGTGGCCGGTGGTTTAAATCCAGCCGCGGTTTTGCAAACTTGAATTATTGACAATGAGTGATGATTGATGGTGTAATGAGAATCTGAACCACAGCAGGACTCCAACCAACGATCTCTAAGTCACAGATATCAATAAAAGTTTGTTAAGCCACAGTTATCATAGGTTGTCGAACTGATAACCAATATGATTCTCCACTTCCCTAATTCAGGTTGATTTGGAGTAGGATGAGAAGTCCTAGCTCAGCAACCATAGTGAATATGGTGAATAGATAAAAATGCACCACAAATCCACATGACAGTCGGTCAAAACCCGCCAAGAGATTAAAGTGAAATTAAAATCTAGTTTGCAGCCGGGTTTTTTGGTGCACTATGTCTCCGAACAGTTACGAAATCATAAAATGATCACCTCATAGGTGAAAGAGAGAGAGAGAGAGGAAATAAACTGGACGACTAGACTTATATGAGTTTTCAAGCCTTCCTATTACCTTGCTTATTTTATCGTAAAAACAATAACAATTCGTTATCAATGCCAGCTTGACATCCCGGATGGGACTGTTTATACCTGTGGGTAATGTTACAACAGTTTTGACAAGTACAGCCAAATATCATCCTTACATCTATAGAAGTTCTGAAGACTAAAGTAGAAGTTTCAGTTGTCACATCCAGTCTACATGATTATTCCGCCTGAAAATTTAAAAATCACAATAGTTTTCCCCTTTGAAAAACATTATAACAGGGTTACTAGCTGTCCGCGGTTGAAGCAAGCGTTCCCAAACTGATAATTAGGCATAGCAAATACCATTGTGAACTCAGTCAATCCCTACAAACCTCCAGACTGAACCACTGACTAGTGGTCATTAGTGACACATTAGGAGATAAGATTTTGCGAAGTTCTGCTGATGAGCTTTGAACTGTGAGGTCAACCAAGTCGAGTATATGGACAAACACTCCAGTGGCATGAGATAATGCTCATCCTATACCATGATGTAACAAAAGTGGGAAGATGTGAACCACTGAACTCAACCTCAGTAGCGAAATGGCGCTTTGCTCACTCTGTGGAATATAAAGATCTCTGCTGGGGTGGTGGATACGCACTACTGAGGAGTCCAACACTCGCTCACAACAGCTTTTCACTGCTCCCTAGTGTTTCAAAGACTGTAATCCGTGAAGAACTTCGCCTGGTTAAGTAGTTCACTAGTTACTAGCCGGTCATAAGCCCGGATAAAGAGGGAAGGTTGGGCATATGGCTAGCAACCCTACCCCGTAAAACAAATCTAACCGCTAAAGAAACTTCAAAGCACAAACAAAATATAAGAAATAAAAACAAAATTGTTCCTTGCTGGAATCGGAGAGGCGAAATGATGCCGATTGGTGAAAGCCTTCAGGAAGCCAATTGGTTGGTGTGTCTTCGCCTCTCTCGATGAAAGTGAAAGTGAACATGGGACATGGAGTGTCCGCACGATGTTTGAACCTGGCTGGTAAGGCATCCCAGATTGCAGAGGAGATGAGAAGGTATCACGTTGAAGTGCTTGGAATTTGCGAAAGCGGATGGAATGGGAGTGGACTCTCCAAATAGTCAACTCGAGAATCAATAATCTACTCCGGTCACCCAGACGACAACCGCGAGCACATTGAGGGAGTCGCTATCATGATGTCCGCAACAGCATTGAAGGCTGTCATGCAGTGGGAGTCAATCTCCCTAAGGATCATGACAGCAAGGTTCAACTCAAAAAGAAGGAAGGTCACAATCATACAATGCTACGCACCTACAGATAATGCAAAGCAAGAGAAGAAGGAGGAATTTTGCAGACGACTCCAATCAACAATGGACAAGACCCCACCCCAGTTGGCGATATCAAAATACCTATTGGTGGGGTGACATGAATGCCAAACTGGGAGTGGACAACACAGGAAGAGAACAAACCATGGGTAGAGAAGCGCTCGGTGAGGTGATGGACGAGAATGGAGAATTGTTTACAGACTTCTCTGCACTCAACGATTTGGCGATTGGAGTCAGGCAGTGTGTTCAAGGACAAGGATATCCACAAAGCTACATGGATTTCACCAGATGGACACACTAAAAACCAAATCGACTTTATCTCAATCTCAAGAAAATGGAGACGCAGTCTACTGAACACAAGTTCAGATGAAGAAGAGGAGCAGATGTAGGCTCAGACCACTATCTAGTGCAAGGAGCCTTCCAAATCAAGTTAAAAGCCTTCAAGGAAGCTGGTGATAGACCTCAATTCAAGTACAACACTCGGAAACTGAAGGATGAAACTACAAAGGAGATCTTCAAGGCAGCCGTCAAGACAAAATGGGAGATATCGAGGAACATTCCTGAAGAAACCTGTGTTGAAGAACACTGGAAGTCTTCGAAAGAGATGTGGGAAGAAACCTGCATAACCGTATTAGGAAGGAAGAAGAAAGATGAGGAATGGAATGGAATGGATCTCGATGGACACATGGAAGCTGATAGAGGAGGCAGAGGAGGATGGTGAAGCAGAAGATAAACCAGTGCAAGGATGCTCAACGACAAGAGGAACTGAGCACAATGTATAAAACACTGGTCAAAGAAGTGAAGAAGAGTGCACGCAAAGAAAAAAGACACTTCTACGAAACACTGGAAAGTGGAGCAGAACAAGTTGCAGGTAGGAGAGATAGAGACCTGACAACATTGTATCAAATAAACAGGTTTCCATCTGAAAGGCGAGAGATCAACACAGATGAAACCAATAAAAGATGATGACGGAAATTCAATTACGAAGGAAAAGAAACAAAGGAAACAATGGGCCGACCACTTCAAGAAGCTCTTGAATCTTCCACCACCACCACCTGCTCTTCGTCCAGAAATACTACCCACAGCCGCTGAACTACAAGTGAACATAAATCCTCCAACAAAAATGGAAGTCCTGAACGCCATAAAGATACTGAAATGTAGGAAAGCAGCAGGACCAGATGAGATCCCGCCAGAAGCGCGGAAAAAAACGCAGAGACAACAGCGGACATGCTCACACCACTATTGCAGAAGGTGTGGAAGGAAGAGAAGGTACCTACCCATTGATTGGAAGAAGGGTCACCTTGTCAAACTCCCGAAGAAGGGAGACCTCAGCGTTTGCAAGAACTGGTGTGGAATCACTCTCCTGTCCACCCCAAGCAAAATTTTAAGCCGCATCATCCTGGGGAGGCTAAAGGATGCACTGGATTCAAAACAACGACCGGAACGGGCAGGCTTCAGGAAGTACAAATCATGTGCAGACCAAATTGCAACGCTTCGCATCATCACGGAACAGAGTATAGAATGGCAGTCAACTGGATCTTTACCTCAACTTTATCGACTTTGAGAAGGCCTTTGACAGCGTCGACCGACAGGTAATTTGGAAACTGCTTCAATACTACGGAATACCACAAACCTTTACCAGCCTCATTGAACGGCTATATGAAGATGCCACATGCCAAGTAATTCACAATGGGAAGCTCAGTGATGCCTTTGAAGTGAAGTGAAGACAGGAAGGAGTGAAACAAGGTTGCCTGCTATCCCCCATGATATTCCTGATTGTGGTCGACTGGATCATACAGGAAACAGTGAGGAGCTGTGAGAAGAGGGGATACGCAAGCTGGACCGGGGAAAAGATTTCAGAAGATTTGGATTTCGCCGATGGTGACTTGTGTCTAATGTCATACAAACTTGATGATCTACAGGCGAAAACTAACAAGTTGGCAGAAGAGGCAGGGCAGGACAGCAAAGACAGGACTTCAAGTGAATATAGAGAAGAAAGAGGTATAAGTGATGAAGATATCCAACCAACAACAACAGGCTCCAATCACCATGAACGAAAGAAACTTAAAGGAAGTAACCTCCTTCACCTGTCTAGGCAGCATTGTTTCAACTATAGGCGGCACAGATGAGGATGTCAAAGTCAGGATTCGAAAAGCAAGACAGGCGTTCATTAGCCTGAAACCAGTGTGGAGATCTACTGCATCGCACTCAGCATGTGGAACAACATCCGGTTTTTCAACACCAATCCAGTCAAGTCAGTGCTTCTATGTGATGGTTCAGAGACTTGGCGCGCTAAGAAAGGGATTTCCAACAAACTACAGATATTCATCAACAACTGCCTACAGTGGCTCATTACTGAAGATCAGATGGCCAAAATACCAAGAATAAACAACAAGGAACTCTGGCCGGGCAACAAACCAACTGAGAAGCTATCTCCCAACAAATATGCAGAGGAATAAAGTGGAGATAGATCGGGCATAAACTGAAAAGGCCGACTGGGGACATCATGCATCAGGCCAGGCCCTCTAGTGGAACCCAGATAGGAAGCGACGAGTTGGGCATGTGAGGTGAAGGTGACATGGAGGAGTTCGTGCGAATAGGAAATGGGAGCTTGTGAGCTGTCGTGGAGCCAGGTTCAAAAGATTTCAGAGAACAGAGTGCATTGGAGACGTGCTACTGAATCACTATGTTCCATTAGGGACCCAAGGGAAAAATAATAATAATAAATCCATGAAGAAGATATAACTTAAATAATGGTGATGGGGTTGAAATAATAATATTGGTCGAATCAAAGATGATGCAATACAGGCAGTAACACTACAACTATACGCGTGGCACAAGAAGTGGCTATCGCAGCTCAGTGCTGTGGTGTATAACTCTCTGGCGTTTGAAGCGATCGCTCCCGAGTCCGAATCCCGATGAGAACAACATCAGCTGACTAGTCCCGAATAGGAAGGAATACGCATCCTGGATTCCACTGCTAGCCACTTAACATCATTACTATATGAATAATAATGGTGGTTATAATTATAACGTTGCTAGTTGATGACGTAAAGGTAGAATCATAAAAAAAGATTTGAAATCGTTTATAAGGTGCATACAGACTAAAACGGGTGTGAAAACATGACAGAGTTAATAAACTTAGCCAGTAAACGACAATCATCCCATAACTATGAATTATTATTGCTAATCATTTTGCTAAATGTCTGCAGTATACTTTTTGCATGCTACATTTGAATGAATAAAGTAAGATATATTTCAAGTTATTATTCATCGTAGACTGATATCAGTCGGAGTAACAAAGGAAACCTGGGAGCACTGGACAGATGTTTCATCCTAATATGGGACTCCTCAGCAGTGCCCAACCACGACGAACGCCCTCCCCGGATCGAACGCGCAACCTTCAGGTTCCGTGGCCAGCACATTACTATTGAGCCACTGGGTCACAATCCATTGGTGGTGCGGGCAAAGTCTGATGGTCGTGAGGACAGTTACTCAACGATGACATAAGTTGGCGGTTGCGCTAGATTGTGAGTTAACAAAAGTTGGAAAAATGGACCATTAGATTTCGACACAGTGGCTTAATTGTAACATGCTGGCCACGGAACCTGAAGGTTGCGGGTTCGATCCCTGGTGTGGTCGTGGGTGCGCACTGCTGTGGATTCCCATACTAGGACAAAACAGCTTTCCAGTGCTCCCAGGTTTGTTATGTTCCTCCAACTGATGTCAGTCTACGATGAATAACAACTTGAAATATTTCCAAATCTCCACAACTCCCTCAAAATTCAAAAGTAAGAAATACTTAAAAAAGATGCATATTTCCGTTTCAATTACTTTTAGAATTCAGTAATTAGTAAGACATTTAAGACTGAAAACACGTTTTTTTATCGTCTGATTAAGTTATAGGATTTACGTGTGATTTGATTGAAGAATGTTAAGAATTCGCATTCCATTGGAAAATAAAGTCACTACAAATGATTTTTTTCTTAGTTAGATCCTTCTAAGTCGAACATGAGGACAGTTGCTTAATAACGGCGTTGAATGGAAGTCGCATTATGGACCATTGAGTTCTGACTCAGTGGCTGGCTGAATAGTAACGCGGTGGTAATGGAACCTGAAGGTCGTAGGTTCTATCATTGGCAAGGTATGGTCATGTGTGTGGACTGGTGAGGTGTTCCATACTAGAACGAAACAGCTGTTCAATGCTGATAGGTTTCTAATGTTTCGCCAATTGATGTCAGTCCATGCTGAATACAAACCTGAAATCAATAAATCCCTAACAACCTTAAAAAATAGTATAAAATAGTTAAACATATACAGAAAAACTTGAAGCAACTGGTCCCCTTGATGAATTTAAACAACGTAATGAGAAAACGGACTATCACCGATGATCTTCCTGATTGTGGTGGACTGAATCATGCAGCAGACAACTGTGAGGAGCGAGAAGATGGGTATGCGCTGGCCGAACCGATGAAAAGAGCCCAGAACAACATTTGGATTTCGCCGACGATGATAAGTGTCTAATATCCTACAAACTCGAAGATATACAGGCAAAAACCAACAAGTTGATAAAAGAGGTTGGGCAGTGAAGGCGGAACTTCAAGTGAACGTAAAGGAGACAGAGGTGATGAAGATACCCAACCGGCAACAAAAACAACAACCAGCACCGATCACCATCAACCTGAGAAACTTCAAGGAAGTTGTCCCGTTCACCTACCTACCTACCCAGCATCGCTTCAACCACAAGCGGCGGTACAAGCACATACGAGAATGTCAAAGTCAGATTCGGAAAACCAAGACAGGCCTTCATCAATCTGAAACCAATGTGGAGATCTACTTTACTGCGCTCAGCATAAAGCGTGAACAACATTCGGATTTTCAACACCAATTCAGTCAAGTTAGTCAGAGTTTCCATGTGATGGTTGAGAGAGTTGGCGCGTTACGAGAAGTATTTCCAACGAACTGTAGACATACATGAACAGCTGCCACCTATGCTCACTGCATACTGAATATGAGGATCAGATGTCCGGAATAATAGGAGTAAGCAACAAGGAAGGCTGGCTAACTGGCAACAAACCAACCATGAACCTTTCACCCAACAAATTTTCAAAATAAAATGGAGATGGATTGGATAGGGCATACACTGAGAAGACCGATTGGGGACTGGAGGGAAGACAGTGTAATGGAGAAGTGCCACTGAAACTGTATGTTCCATAAGGAAGCCAAGCGACAAATAATAATAATCAGGAAACGGAGATTATCTGAACCGTATAATGTATTAGCCTATACATTTCTAGATGTCTGATCACACATAGGAACTTGTCAAATAATTTATGTAGAGCTTAGTAGGATTAATTAAGAAAGATAACAAGAACAAAATGAAAACAATGGAAGAAAAAACAATAATACAACGTCAAATCACCACCACGAATATTATGAAAAGTTGAATTTGACACTACCAGAATGGGTTTCATATAAGTAAAAATTGTTTCTGAAAATATGGAAGGGGTATAAATTTATAAGTAACAAGATTTTTGACAAATTTAAGTATTCATCCTTGACCATATCTGTGCAGTACAGTAAAGGTTATCTTCAAATGATTCTTATTACCATGTCATCGTATTGAGGGAAATTTTACTTGTGTAATCCTATTATAGTTCATTAGAACAAGTAACAAAATAAACAAATATGTATTGTATTTTTGAGATGAATGGGGATTTTTAATTTAGAAGTAGTATTCATCATGGACTGACATCAGTTGGGGAACCATTGAAAGTCTGGGAGCACTGGACACCTGTTTCGTCTTAGTATGGGACTCGTCAGCAGTAAGCACCCATGACCCTGCTGGGGGTCGAACTCACGACCCTCAGGTTTCACGGCGAGTGTATTGACCATTCAGCCACTAGGTTGGTTTCCAGTGGTTCGCTGGGTGTGTACTGCTGAGGAGTTTCATACTAGTCCTTCCAAATTTTCAATGGTTCCCCAACTGATGTCAGTCCATGATGAATACTACTTCTAAGTAATATGTATATCATTTTGATGATCTGAGATAGCAATGGTTTGGCATACTAGTATTTATACTGAGTGATGAAGATGAAATGAAAATCCGGACCATCACCGGATTCCAACCAATAACCACCTGGTTTCCGGCCTGATGTTTTACCATTTCATTTCACCTTTAATAATCATCAAGTATCGATATTACTCTGCCAAACCATTGCTATTTCAGATAGTCAAAAACATGATCAATACGATCCTTCCCATCTCTATGAATATGATCAAGCGATAGTTATGCGTCACTAATCCACATGGTACTCAGGCAACCCTACAGTGACTGAAGTGAAATAACAGTGTGGTCAGCAGTTAAACCTCGTAGTTCATTTGGTCGAGCACTGCACCGGTAACCCGGTGGTCGCTGTCTCGAATCCGGCTGCGGTCGAAAATTTCATTTCACTTTCAATCATCACTCAGTATGAATATTTTCTATCACTACTATTATTATTATGTATTATTATCATTATTATTATTATTATCTTGTCATTTGTCCTAACATATCACTCTTGGATTACACAAGTCAAAACGTGTGATTATATTGTTCGAAATGTTTAGCACTAATATATAAAATGTTTCGGATAATCTTCGTCTTCTCATTACGTTGTTAAAATACACATGAAACCTAAACCAATTATATGAATTATCTCGGTCAATGATAAATGTTGTAAGATATACAGTGGGAACAACATCACTGGGGTGCAGGTACATCCAACTGACGAGTCCTAAATAGGACGAAACGCATGTCCTGGATTTTTCTGGTAGCCACAACCAACCAAATTATTTCAAGTTGTTATTCATCGAAGACTGACATCAGTTGGAGGAACAAATGAAACCTGGGAGCACTGGATAGCTGTTCCGTCCTAGTATGGGACTCCACAGCAGTGCGCACCCACTACCCAACACCAGCAGGGATCGAACCCGCCACCTTCAGGTTCCGCGGCCAGCGCGTTACCAGTGAGCCACTGGGTCAGAGTCCAGTGCTCCATATTTCCAACTTCTGTTAGCTCACGATATATAGCGCAACCGCCACCCAATGTCATCGCTGAGTATCTGCCCTCACGACCATCAGGCTTCTACTCTACCGGTCACGACTTGTCATTGGAACTTCGGGAATATTTCTCGAAACTAGTTACCAATGAGCACCAGTTCAATTAAATTTTGAGGGAGTTGTGGAAATTTGGAAATATTTCAAGTTGTTATTCATCGTAGACTGACATCAGTTGGAGGCACGACCAAATTATCATAATTAACATCCAGGCAATACCGATGCATCCGCATAGGAGTCCATATGCCAACAGAGGTCAAACAATTCGATCGAACAAAACAACGGAGAATAACATGTCAATAAAAAGCAATAACAATGCTCATAATAATAATAATAATGGGAGCATTAACAGTCAAAATAGTAGTACCGACTAAACCTGTTGTGATGCAGACGATAATGATGATGAGAATAAAAAAACAACATGACAGTCAAGAAATCAAAGTAGGTCAAGAGCCTTGAAAAACAAAAGGTGAATACTATTAAAATATAAAGTCAGTACATAAAAACTGTCTAGGCAAATATGAAAAACATTTGAAACGCTTAAATAATAAAAAAAGGAAATAGAAATATATTTGAACTATAGAGCTGTTAATCAGGTTTTCTATGACGAAAAGAGAGATAAGCGGAGAGACAGTACAGCCTGAGAAGCAGCTGAATGAAAACAATACTATTCTGATGTTACAGCTTGTGAAACTTCATCGTTGATTGAACCGAACGTAACACCGATTACTAGCATATGGGCATCTGTGTGAATGCCTTGGTATTGCCAATATCTTTGATCATGACAATAATGATGGACAGTAGCTAGCAGTGAAACCCAAGACGTGGGTTTTGTCCCATTAAGGACTCATCAGCTAGATGGACCGATCTTCTAGTGGATGATAATTTTCCCATTAAGACTTAAAGACGCTAAAATGTTATCCACTCACTGAGAGACAGCTGTATCTAGCTAACCAGTATCAAATAAGGCGAATTCCACTACTATCCGCTATCTATCCTTCACATGAAATCTGAAAATACGAGCAATATCCAGGCACCTCCACTAGGACACAGATACCGATAGCGGCCTACACTTCGGTCCAACTAACAATGAAGTTTCACTAGGTATAGCATTAAAACTATACTATGTTCATCGCGCAGGGAATAACGATTTTGACTGAGTGGCAAAGTAGATAACGTATCAGTGTTTGAGATGATTAGTCCTGGGTTTATCTTCCAGTAACAGCCACAGCTGTCACTAAGAGACAGGTACACCCACCAGTTATTAATATTAACTGGTCCTGCCGAATTCGCTGTTTGTTAGGTATTTTCATTGAAGTTAACCGATCCTCAAAAATGAATTAGAGTGTTCATTAGTTAATTGCTTCCAAATGGGTTTCGCAAATATTTAATGAGACAGAAGGCATAACCTGTAAGTTTGAACATATTTGGCCACGAAGTCGAATGCTTGTCATTGACATTCACTGAAGATCATATTTTACTGCGAATTAACTGAAGTAGGAAATTGAATTCTAATAGAGTGCATGAATGACGATGTGTTCGTCATGTGACCTGACGGATACACCAAGAGGTTAAGGTGCGGACCGCTACTGAGCAATAAACTAGGTACATTGATTAGTTACTGGAAGGTAACCAACCTCATGTTGTCTAGTCCTATGTGCTGGTAGACTTCCATCCAACATATTGCAATGTAACGTTGATGCTAAGCGACTCAGAGTAGCGATACACTTTGATAGATGTTAGTTGGATGGAGGCGATCGGCAAGCAGCTTTGGACTTAGGTTTCGTGCTTGTTAGCACTCGTTAGCAACCTCTACAGAAATGGTGATCCGTCCGACACTCAAACCTGCGTCACCCAGTGGTCCAGTCAGAAACAGTAATGATGAATAGAAATCGATCAACACATAGGACCAGACAACATAACGTTGGTTACCCCCCAGTGACTAATCACTGTACTTTACGAAGTCCCACAGGAGGTCAGTCGCAGCCTGAATGGCTCAGTGGTAAAGTCTCTGACTGAAGCACTAGGTGATCCATGGTTTTGTCTATTGCCTCCATGGAACTAGCAGTCTATTTATTTCTCATTGTTTCTTAATCTGATATCAGTTTCCAAGTCACTGTTATCTTTCAATAAATATTTGGCTTGCCTTCAAATCTTGTTTGTTTGAATGTCTTCCGTGGAATAAATTAACGTAAGAGCATTTAATTTCATTTTAAATGTCCCTCAGGTCAGCATTATTCCACTCGAATTCTCTCTTTGACTCACCAACAAATATGTAAATGTTTGAGTTTCACCCTCAACATCTGAAAAAAATTCTTGCTGCAGTAACATCTCATTGACCTATTAGCATGACCTTTTCATAAAGTTTGTTTACCAGTCGATTTCGACTAGATCCACTCTCTCCATTTACTTTCTTACAAAAACCCATTAATTGTCTACAGTGGGTGATGACTGGAGATAAAATGAAAATTTGGGGCGCGGGGGATTCGAACTAGTGCTTATTTGATCTTAGGCCCGGTTCACTTTCAACTGAGCTATAAGGTTCACATTTTTACTTCACTTCAATCACAAGGTTGGGTTTTACTCGAATACTGCATGAATTCATGATGCGTTACTATCGCTTGATTGTATTCACACTAGCTGCCTAATCAGGACATCTCATCCTAATCCAAATCTGACTGACCCATGGTGGGATTCGAACCGGTGAAAACAGGGTTTTCGGCCCCGTCTTCTTCCAACAAAGAATCGAGGTTCGATTGCTGACCACATTTTTATTTCACTTTAATCAGCAAGGATTTCGCCTAGCAACCATTATGCTACTGACTTTTATGAAAATATCGAAGGGTTTCTGGCAGACCATTTGTAAGAAATTTTGGATACTCTTTCCAACTATTTATGAATAGACGTTTAACTTTACTGTCTGATACAATTGTGGCAGCATTACTCGCCATCGTTCTATTTCTTAAGTCCAGCCAATTTTAATATTCCTCATGTTCCAAGTTGTTATTCATCGAAGACTGACATCAGTTGGAGGAACAAAGGAAACCTGGGAGCACTGAACAGCTGTTCCGTCCTAGTATGAGACTCCTCAGCAGTGCGCACCCACGACCCAACACCAGCAGGGGTCGAACCCGCGACCTTCAGGCTCCGCGGCCAGAGCGTTACCACTGAGCTCGCCACTCGGTCAGAATCCAATGCTCCATATTTCCAACTTCTGTTAGCTCACGATATAGCGCAAACCGCCACCCAATGTCATCTTTGAGTATCTGCCCTCATGGCCATCAGGCTTTGACTCTACCGGTCACGACTTGTCATTGGAACTTCGAGAATACTTCTCGAAACTAGTTACCAATGAGCACCAGTTCAATTAAATTTTGAGGGAGTTGTGGAGATTTGGAAATATTTCAAATTGTTATTCATCGAAGATCGCGGGTTCGATCCCTGCTGGTGTTGGGTCGTGGGTGCGCACTGCTGAGGAGTCCCATACTAGGACGGAACAGCTGTCCAGTGCTCCCAGGTTTCCTTTGTTCCTCCAGCTGATGTTGTGATTGATAATTTCTTGGTGTCCTCCAACGTTTCATTATCAAATTAGTTGATTTTATCAGCACTTACTTGGTTAAAAAGTGAAGCATAATCAAGTCGTATATCTAGTTCTGATTTTGTTTCAGTCAACACAGTAGAAAGAAAATGTTTGAATCTTTAAAATTTTCCAGTTTTCCTGAATCGCTGTCATAAAGAAGAAGTTATTCAAAATAATTGCTTTAGTCAAAGAACATTATTTTTCCAGATGTCTAAGCAATACAGTCGTTCATTATCCTGAAACCAGTGTGAAGATCTACTGTACTTAGCATAAAGCATGAACAAGATACGGATTTTCAACACTAATTCAGCCGAGTCAGTGCTTCTATGTGATGGTTGAAAGACTTGGTGCGCCACGAAAAGTAATTTCAACAAACTGCAGGCATACATCATCAACAGCTGCCGCTTACGCTCACCCCATACTGAAGATGAGGACCAGATGGCCATAAAGAATCAACAGCAAGGAACTCTGACTGGCTGACTGGCAACGAAGCAACTAACTAAGAACCTATGGCCCAACAAATATGCAGCAGCAGAAGAAAAAGTGGAGATGGATTGTATTGTATTGGACATGCACTGAGAAGACCCATTGGGGACATCATGGGTCAAACCAGGCCACCGATTGAAATCCGAAAGGGGGGAGACCACGAGTTGGGTGTTCAAGGGGAGGTTGACATGTAGGAGTGGTGTCACCAGGTTGAAAAGACTGCAGAGGACAGAGTGATGTGATGACATTCTACTGAATTCCTATGTTCCACTAGGAACCCAATCCTTACCTGTACAATATATTTCAATGAAATAACTGTTTCATCTAAATACTTGTTAATAACGAAAGTATTAAAGACGGTACTGTGAAGTGACCAGATGTTGCCACACTAGTAACTGGTGTGGATGAGTGAATGAATAGAAAATCGACGGTGAAGTTTGGCGATGGTAGTTATTAACCAGCCAGTACAAACATGTACAGTTCAACATAGGTATCCTAAGATAAGCAATTTGTTGTATTTTGGTTCATTTCTAACCGTTTATTAGTTGTTAGCTTGAAAAACGATAGTTGGAAAATATTTAAAAATCTGCCAGAGTATGTGGTACACTTTAATGACATACTTGGAAAATTCAAACAAATTAAAAGGCAGGAATATGATGAAATATATTCGATGAAAAATGTTTGTTACCCTAATGTTTAAGCAAACTGATAATGCATTCTCATTCAAAGAATTCAACTTAATATTTTGTTTCCAAGCGAAGAAACATTTAGTTAAGTTTTTGATGAAATGATTTGTCTTCAAACATGATAAATCAGAGAACAATAGTATTTAACACTGGCTTTCTCGACCGTTGCTAAATTTACGGAAATTTAACAGATTCCTAACATTTTCTGATTGAAAATACATTGCCTTGGTAATATAAAAGTAAAACTTGAGAAATATCACATAATGGAATTTCATTTCATTAAATAAATAAGTATTTTATTAAATAATTAAATATTGAAAATCTGGGGGCACTGCACATCTGTTTCGTCCTAGTATGGGACTCCTCAGCTGTGCGCAACCACTGATAACCAACTCAGTGGCTCAATGGTCAACGCGTTTGTCGTGAAACCTGAAGGTCTTGAGTTCGATCCCTAGCTGGGTTGTGGGTGCATACTGCTGACGAGTCCCATACTAGGACGAAACAGGTGTCCAGTGCTCCCAGATTTTCAGTGTTAGTCCACGATGAATACTACTTCTAAATTTAAATCCCCCTTTCTCTCAAAAAAAAACATCAACATTTTATTCTCATGTAAATTATTCAACATGAAAGAAGCCAGTTTACAGGCATCATCACATTGATATATATTGGAAAATCTACAAGATTTTACGGGACTTGAATGGCACGGAAGTGAGGTTATTAAGTTCGGTTACACAAGTTATGAAAGGAACAAGAAAATACCACTATTCATCATATGCAGAATGTTAAACTTTAAGTTGTTTTCAGTCACAATTTCCTATTCACCATTGCTGACACCTAAGTGGCGCAAAATTCCAAACTTCCATTGCAAGCAGTCGACATGTTTAATTCGTCTTCGCGATACCCCGTTACGCTAAAGAAACATTTATCTTACCATAAATTCTTATGATTAGAGCTTCGGGTACCAGAAGAACCCGCACTGACGACGTCAAGAATCTGTAAGTTTCCACATAACCATGTAATCCAAATGAATATCTATTCAAGTGTTATCAGCCACAGCAATATAGATTTATACCATCAGAATTAGATATTGTTGTGCAAAGGAATAAACATTCGAAAAAACTGCGTACTAATGGCAATGTGTTTTCAGACTGTTCATGTTAAGGTATGCAGCATTGTCAAGGAGGTAAATTCACTGTTAGATGAAGTATTTGAGAAGTCTGCTGCATAGCATTATTGTGAATATCTTCACCTTAAAGTGAACAGATGAGTTGATCTCCTGGTTTCTTGATTCAATAAATTCATCACACAGTGAAGGAACAGTATTATTTACTGTATAAGGTTCTGTGGCTCTAATCCTATCATCCTTTTTTATGATATAGGTAGTAGGATTTTCCATTTGTCTGGAACAGATACGGAATCGTTTCTGCAGATTGTTTTGTTATTGATTTGATAAACAAAGATTAGGTTATCAGGTTTCACCTTTACCTAATTATATTAGTTGCAAAGAGTTTCACTGTGCGGCGTCCTATCATTCGATTGTGAACTATGGTTTGTGTTCAAACTGACTTACTGACTCTGATAGACTACTTTCACCTGCACTTGAGGTTACAACCTTTGCAAATGATTCAATGAATTAAGTTAAATGGTATAACTTGATTAGTTGGATCTTCTATTCTATGAAGCCTGTCACTTTATTTCTTATCCTTTATAAGAGTCCCACATGATATCTTTGAGACGCCATCAAAACATTGCTGTTTTTAAGTTATTAATGTCTATATGACTACTATTCATATCCGAAAGAGTCAGAGAAGCTTGAGGTGTGTGAATCATATCTCAAAGTTGTATCCAAGACATTATTCAGTAAATATTACTGTTTAACTGAGTGACACATCTAATCAAATGATCAGTCAACTAAAACGGAACTGTACCATATCAGTTTTGTTCATGCATAATAACAGCTAAGTTTAGGGTTAGAGTTTGTTGCTACTGAATCAATTATGGCCTTTGAGTAAAAATAAAGGGATAAATTATCTAAAATAATATGTCAGTATATAAATATTTGATTAAGATTTTCCACAGTAAGTGAAAAATAAATCAAATTCCACTCTAAGTAGTCTTGTAATAAAATAGACGCATATGTATATACGGTATACGTATTCATAATTAGTAGAAATATCTTCACTATACACAAGTATGTCTAGAAGTTTATATTTACTCATAGAAATATCGTAAAAAATATCTGTGAAACAAAATAGTTTATAGATAGAGTCGACTAAGAAGTAATTTGGCCAGTAGCTGCGTCAACACGACGGTTTTATTGCCACAAATTTTTATCAACCTCATTCAACAACAATATCAAGACGCCACATGCCAAGTAATTCAAAATGGGAAACTCAGTGATGCCTTCGAAGTGAAGATAGGAGAAAGATAAGGCTGTCTACTTTCATGATTATCTTCCTGATCGTGGTCAACTAAATCATGCAGCAAACAGTGAAGAGCAAGAAAACGGGCATACGCTGGCTGGACCGGGAAAAGATACTAGAAGATTTAAATTTCGCCAACGACTTGTGTCTAATGTCCACAGGCAAAAACTAACAAGTTGACAGAAGAGTCATGGTAGGGCAGCGAAGACGTGACTTCAAGTGGACACAGAAAAGACAGAGGTGATGAAGATACCCAACGAAAGCCATCACCACCACCAACAACAAGCTCCAATCAACATCAACGGGAGAAACTTAAAGGAAGTAGCCCCTTCGCCTACCCACCTATCTAGGCAGCATCGTTTCAACTACAGGCGGCATGTGCACAGACGAGCACTTCGAAGACAGCCACGATCGAAAAAACAGCAAGACAAGCCTTCTTTCATTAACCCGAAACCAATGTGGAGATCTACTGCATTGCACTCAGCATAAAGTGTGAACAACATCCGGATTTTCAACACCAATCCAGTCAAGTCGGTGCTTCTATCTGATATATTGAGACACTTGGCGCATTACGAAAGGGATTTCCAACAAACTACAGATATTCATCAACAGTTGCTGCCTATGCTGGCTGGTACCTGAAGCTCAGATGACCAGAATAGTAAGAATAAGCAAGGAGGAACTTTGAGAACGAACCAACCAAGAACATATCACTTAACAAATATTCAGGAGGAAGTGGAGTTGGATGGGATGAAAAACGACGAATTTGGCGTCCAAGGCGAGGGTGACATTGAGGAGATGGTGTGAGGAAGAAATCAGAGGTTGTGAGCAGTCGTGGTGCCAGGTTGAAAAGATTAACGAGAACAGGGTGTAGTGGAGACGTGCTACTGAATCCGTATGTTCCGTTAGGTACTCAACAGGCAAATAATAATAATAACAATAATAATAATAAGGTTACTCACTTTTGTGGAGAATCCCAGTATGGATTGTAGAGACTAAAAATTTCAAGTAAAAAAAAGATAAGGACAAGGAGGAAAATGAAGATTATAGACAAGGGATTACATAACACTTTATTGGTCTACTGTTTTCACCAGTTTTACGCCCCTTTCTGAGTTATATACATTATATGAACCGTCCTGTATATTACACAATCTATTTTGTTATCAGTCATACTTCAGCTGTTACCAAAACTACCTTTTTTGTTGCCATTTTATTTATTTATTTATTTTTTATTGTTTCATGTTCAAATATTCATCTTTCCAAACTAGTAATCTATTCTTTATCACCCTGGATGATTCACAACCCCATTGTAGTTTTCATAAACGAACTACATTCCCCATCCTATTTTTATTCCATCTTACTCGCACAACTGGAGAAAAGCCTCTCTGATCTACTCACTGGTATTAAATTGATCTTAGCTCCACTTTACAATGTAATTGGATGATCGTAAAGGTCACCAACTTTTGTACCCAAACTTAATATCAGATTCATACGTTGTGCAAAAGGATCTTCCTAACAAGATCAAAAGGCTGAGGAATAATACAAAAAGTATTTGTTTACTTTGTTATTTGTTCAAATATAATACGCTGGGAGTACGTGATTAAAACTACACCTTTGACGATGAACCATACCAACTCGGTGCCCAAGTTTTTTCAAACCATCCAGTTGATTACTATCCATCATTACTATTGTTATAACACAGGTAATGTCAAGACATACACACAGGTGTCCAAATGTCAAAAGACACCGATGAATTCGGTATAATGCAAGCGATAATACTAAAAACTATACCCGTCTGACAAGAGGTGGCTATCATGGTTCGGTTGTATAGAAGATAACGCTCTGATGTTTGAAGCGATCGCTCCTGAGTCTGAATTCCGATGACAGCAACATCAGGTGCATCTAACAGACGAATCCCAAATATGCATCCTGGATTGCACTACTAGCCACTATCCATCACTGGTTAGGATACCTTCAAAGGAATTACATTTTTTTTACTTCATAAAAACATATGCACATTTAGATAGAGAAGAATAAACCTTTATTCTTTACAGCATAAAAGATTAACTGTAACGTTACATATATAAGGATTGGTTTTTTTAGTAAATAAGCGGATAAAATAAAATATTCAAGAAATTTCGAATAGTGTGATCAGCGTAGTACGCTTAAGATAGATGAATTGAATACAGTGAGAAACATTACCAGTGTTTGGATCACTATTAACTAATTAGCGAAACGAGTATATCACAATAACTAATCTCAGACTACTCAAGCTATTCAGTAGTATATTTCGGGTAGAGAGCAATGAGAAAATGCATGACATAAAAAGTTACATCAATAATTCCTGTAAAAGATAACAGGTATAATGTAAAGAATTTAGGAGGATTTAATCACCTTCTTAGCATCGCCAGTGCGTCAGGATGTCACACCCAGAAGTCAAGCATAGAGTTTTAAGGAGAAGAGGAATGTCAGCCGATGAAGTTATGAACCTATGTCGATTTAAATAGCCTTGACACTGCTTTTGTTACATCATCCAATATTGGTTGAAGTGGACTCAAGCTGAGAAAGGAATAAAAGCAGCTAGACTTAAATGTTATCATTTTGTCAAGTTTCTAATTGTTGACCTTTACAATGTAAACTCTTTGGTTGAAGACACTGTTGTAGAGATACATCCACACATTATCTTCCTCTTGTTTTTTAGCATGTCTTCCACTCTGATATGCTAATATGCTAATGGCAAATCTCCTGTTAACATTATCTGTCAATCTGTATAAAATTTAACGTGTAATTAGTCTAATTATTCGGATTCTTTTCTACTAATGAAACCAATTCAACAAATTCTGTATAAACTATCCCTATCACTTTCTTTTGACCCTTATCAATGGGGATCAACATATACAATCACCAAAACAGTCACATGATATTAGCCAATTATAAACATTCATAGATTAGTTGTCTAGCCATAACATCATTCAATCTACATTCAGATAAAATTGATGAGTATTTTCTATTTCAAGTTGTCATTTGTCGAAGACTGACATCAGTTGGAGAAACAAAGGAAACCTGGGAGCACTGGACAGCTGTTTCGTCCTAGTATGGGACTCCTCAGCAGTGCGCAGTATTTTCTAATCATTAAATCATACCTAACTGATAGTATAAAATTATGAAGAAAAACAAAAGGAGATGATTGACAACAATTAAGCAAAATTTTAATTCCGTAAAGAATATGAATATATTTCTTGACTGTTCATTTATGGCCTTCGCTCTGACTGTTCTATATATCATATGATAAAATGAATCCATCTGAAAGCATTCACAGAATTCTTTTTCTTTTCATTCTATAATGTAAGAATGAATACGATCTGTAGTTGTTATTTTGAACTCTATTGAACTGTTTAAATGTTATATGGTGTCATTATGAAGTTGCTGTTATTCTTTATGTTATTTAATTATATTGATATACTTTAATTATCATAATCATTAGTTTGTAAAATTTATTGATGATATAAACCTCAGTATCTACGAGTTCACCTACTTCTGGTAGAACAAAGTATATCGGCTGCAGTCAGAGATTTGTGTCAACACGTATACGAGAACATATTCCCGTGTGGTTTTACAAGAGTGAAAGAAACTGCATCAAAAGTTCTATCCTTGAACATATAATCGATTCCTACCATTCAACCGACCCAAACAAGGATTTTAACGTTGTCTAACGAATTCGTCCTAACACCTCACGTTTCCTCCATGTTCAGCTTCGAAAAACAGCACACGCCTTGCTTATCCATGAACTGAAGCCTGACCTTGGTGTGCAAAAGAAGTATTTAATGTCTTTGTCTGTGACCTAGCCTTAATTTGTTTTAGTCTTCATGTACTTCGTCTTCTCTCTTCGTTTCTCACCCCTTCCCCTTTTTGTCAGATTAATCCTTGTACTCTTAGATCATCATTATCACTTTGTTTTCTATATTCAATTAGTTCTGATGTTATTTGGTCATTTGATCTTCCTAATAATCGCAACTTTTAACAAAACATTTTCAATTTACTCCAATTAACTTGTCTCATTTATATTACCTAATCGTTTGATTATTTATTAACGTTCTCATCCCTTTTTAATCTATATGCACTTTATAAATGATTCGGAAGTCTTACGTAATCCCTTTTTGTTATTATTCGGCCTTTACATCATCAACCAGCGACACTGTTATCCTTATAACCGTCATGATTATTGTTCAAACCCCCCATTATCTATGTTAGATCTTCCTCACGGATTAGTCTTCGAATAATATATATATATATATATATATATATATATGCATTCGTTGAAAAGAGTCCTCTTCGCTGAATATCTTGTTTTTAAATAAAAATTCTCTTCCGATAAAACTTTCAGTCTTTAGATGTAAGGATACGGAGCCGTTTGATCAACAAGATATCCACCGAAAACCATTAATGGCCTTCTTGTTATTACTGGCGTATTAATCGAAGCGATTGCCTATTGACTTCACTATGATATTCACGATTGTTAGATACTTGTACTTCCTTGTTGTTCGACTTCTGTTAGTAGATGAACTGATATCCAGATGTCTCACTGCTACCCGAATACTCATTATGCTGTAGTTTGCTTGACAGCTAACAGTGGAAACCAAAACACGTGTTTCTTCCTATTTCGGACTCGTCAGTCGGATGTTTTTTTTTACCCCAGTGCGTGAAAGTGTTCCCATTGTGACTTTACCATTTAGCCGTGGCTTTAAATGCTAAAGAGTGATCCAGTAAGCCACTGAGGAACGATAGCCACATTGTGTGCAATAGGTAATAGTATCACTCATTGGGTGCAGGCACGTTCAACTGATGAGTTCCATATAGGACATAACGTGCATTGTGAGTTCCAGTTCTAACCAACAAGCAGACTACAATATACCACTGACCGTTTTACACATTGTTTATGTATGATCATGCTTATTAGATCCAGCAAGTCTAAATAATAATAACTATAATGAGATCGAAAATGCTGGACTCAAATAGACCTATTTACTACCCTTACAACTTAAAGAAATGATATTTCGTCTTAAATATGAACATATTCCATATTCAAGGAATCATCTTTTCTATTTTAATCCATTTATTAGATACATCAGGCAAAAGAAAACATATCCTCTATCATAAAAACGAAACAAATCCCACTCTTGCATACATTGTTTATTTCAGAAAACCTTAACTACAAGTCAAAGTACTATCATTCCTCTTGACTTCAAAGTAAAAGTAGAAGCTTGAGATAGGTAGTAGTTCATAAATAATAACGTCGGACCAAACTTTATCGCTCAGTAAACATGTTTTAAGGTTCAACACACACAGGAGAATACTTTACTAACTAACCTGTACATAAATACTCGAGTATGAAGTAACACATTAACCCTACTGACTGAAGAAATCCTTACTTAGGATAAAATTTACACAACTGAGCTTTGGTGATAGTTAAACATTCTACACGAATAATAATGATGGGCAGCGGCTAGCAGTGGAATCTAGGATGCGCATACAAGCAATAACACTAATTCTACACGTATGAACCTTTGATGAAATCGAATGAATTTACAATATATATTCAACTTTGGTATTTCTTTCAGTGGCATTTTATAAAGCAAATAAAATTAGCGTAAATCTTTTCGTGTTAACAAAAAGCTTAAAAAGTTGATGAAACGTCTTCTGTTCTTCTCAGTTACATTACTGATGAATAAGTAAATATTTATACGGATTGACGGTTGAAATCATAATGAAAATTTTGACCGCTGTTGGTTTCAAACCAGCGAACCACCAGATTCTAGACCAGGTCCTGTACCAACATAGCTACCATGCCCAACTGTTAACCAGATTTTTATTATTGATCGAAGTGAAATAAAAATGCAGTCAGTAGTCAGGCTTTGTAGATCCTTCGAATCCTGCCGCAGTCCAAATTTTCATCACCCGATATTATTAATTATTTGTTTATTATTTCATACTGATCATATCATCTACTTTCACCAGTCATGTCTCGCAACAATATAGCAAGTAGCTGGATATCTTGCCATTGGTATAATTTGATATAAGTTACCGAATGCTAAAGGAATCTCTTCTTTTATCTAAACTGGACCATAGCTATAAGAATATTCTAGTTACTCACACACAAACACACCATCTTTTGATGGCTATATTCAGAATCATTTGTTATTACTATTATTTGTCCCTTGGGTTCCTAGTAGAGCATAGGGCTTGAGTAGCACGCCTCCATTCCACTTCCTTCTCTGCAATCTTTTTAACCTGGCTCCACCAGTGCCCAAAGGTTCTCATTTCTTCCTCACACGATCTCCTCCATGTCACCCTCACCTCCAACGGCAAACTCGTCGCTTCCCATCTGGTTTCCACTCGATGGCCTGGCCTAATGCGTGATGTCCTCAGTCGGTCTTCTCAGTGCATGTCCAATCCAATCCATCTTGACTTCCTTCTGCACATTTGTTAAGTGATATGTTCTTGGTTGGTTCGTTCTCAGAGTTCCTCCTTGCTTATTCTTACTATTCTGGTCATCTGAGCTTCAGTAACCAGCCAGCGTAGGCAGTAGCTGTTGATGAATATCTGTAGTTTGTTGGAAATCCCTTTCGTAATGCGCCAAGTCTCTCAACTATCACATAGAAGCACCGATTTGACTGGATTGGAATTGAAAATCCGGATGTTGTTCACACTTTATGCTGAGTGCAATGCAGTAGATCTCCACACTGGATTCGGGTTAATGAAAGAAGGCCTGTCTTGCTGTTTTTTCGATCGTGGCTGTCTTTGGAGTGCTCGTCTGTGCACATGCCGCCTGTAGTTGAAACGATGCTGCCTAGATAGGTGGGTAGGTGAAAGAGGCTACTTCCTTAAAGTTTCTCCCGTTGATGTTGATTGGAGCTTGTTGTTGGTGTTGGTGGTGGTTGGGTATCTTCGTCACCTCCACCTCTGTCTTTTCTACGTTAACTTAAAGTTCCGTCAAAGTAGTTGAAATCAATTAAGTTTTTCACTATTTTTCGGTCCTCACCTTCTGTAGCCAACATGTTGCGATTTATTGAAGATAAATACTCAAAACTCAATCATTGATATTTTTTTGGTTAAAATCGGGCAAGATATGACATACTGTATACAGTTCTGGTAGGATATTTCAGTGAATGATTAATTTGGTGACAAGAATTGAGTTGTCATGAAATATTATTATGACTACTATGAACTTTAATTAATATCTTTTTGAAGCAGAACATAATCAGAGGTATTAATGAAACAGGTTGATCGTCTGATTAGTTTCTGAGAGAAAATTTACATACCCTAAACTCTTTGCTTATGTTTCCATCAGTACAAAAGAATGGATCAGTGCCATTTGAATATAAAGCACTGTTTTCAGCTGTTCCTTGTTAACTTTAAACAACTGAATTTTCACATTAGTATAATTTAGTTAGTTTTGGTTAGCAGAAGAATCCAGAAAGCGTGTTTCATCCTATTTGAGACCCATCGTCTGAATACACCTGCACTTTAGTGTAGAGTGATGTTGTCCCCACTGAGACTGGAACCTTCTACCCATCGCTTCAAACGCCAAGGCGTTATCGACTATGCTGCGGAGGGACGACAACCACTTCTTCTACAATGGTTAGTAGCTATTACTATTTATTTGCATACTTGTTCTTGTACAAGAAGTAGCTATCGTTCCTTCGTGGTAAAGTCGATGACACCTTGGCGCTTGAAGCGATTGTTACGAGATTCTAGTCACGGTGGGAACAAAATTACCCCACACTGGGGTGCAGGTACATCTAACTGACGAGTCTCAAGTAAGACGAAACGCCCGTCCTGGATTCTTCTGCTAGTTATCATAATTAAAATTCAGGCTATATCAAGACGTCTGCTCATGGGCGCATATACCAATAGAGGTCGAACAATTCGATCCAATAAAGAACGGAGAATTCCAAGTATGTCAATAAGCAGTAATCAATGAATTCTCAGGTTGGTATTCAGCAACGAATGACGTCAGTTGTAGAACTATCAGTCAACTGAGAACACTGAAAAGTTCTTTCGTTCTAGTATGGGACTCCTCAGCAAAGAGTAGCCATGACCCCACCAAGTATCCAACCTAAGATCTTCAGGTTTAGTACGTTACGACCAGGTCACCGAGTTGGCATCTACTGATTCACATTTCCCACTCCCGTCAGTTCATGATATACACCAAGCCTCATCTTCGAGTAAATGTCGCCACGTTTGTCTTGGTTGGATCCACCGGAAGTTTAGGGATCTCATCTCGAAGTGAGTCACTAAAAGGCATTAAAGTAATTCCCTTTAGAAGTTTGTGGGGTTTTATTTATTTTTTTAAGGCTGATATTTATGAATATCGTGAACTGATAGAAGTCGGATATGTGAAACATTCTATGCCTACCCAGAGGGTCAATGATCAAGTGCTTGCCGCTGAAATTGAAAGTCGTCAGTTCGATCCATAGGGAGTTGTTGTCATCGGTTTACAGCACTGAGAATGTTCATACTAAGGACGAAAGAAATGTCACGTATTCCTGGGTGTTCCAATGATCCTCTAACTAATGTCAGTTCATGATGAATGTCAAGCCTGAAATCAATAAGTAAATCTTCACAAATCTTTAAAATGGAATGTATTTTCATTCGTTTTAAGAATATTATAGTATGATATAAACTGGTAAAAAATGATTGAATTGAAAGCTACAAATAGAGAAATAACATTCAAAAAGTGATCTGAGATCTTAGTATTTGAAAACATAAACAAGAAAACCAAGGCTTAACACAAAGTTGGCAAATCTTTTTAACAGCAGTATTCTCTACAAAATGACTGAAGATTTCAGTTGAAAAGATATTCAAAATACGCATTATCTCAGTAGATACAAAGTAACTATTTGGTACATATTATACACATAACATAACATAAAACATGGCACCAATGTATGAAGTCTTTGACTGTTGGTTTAAGCCATGTAGGACGATGCAGACTAGGTGGTTGGGGTCCACGGGACAGGAGGAACCAGTGGTTGGAGACCCTAGATGATATGGCTCAGAACCGAAGTCACTGGCGCAGATGTATACACACATTATCCTCATCTTAAGGAGGCTATACCGAATCTCACCATTTTGTCACTCCTCTTTCTTTTCTTTTCGTACTTTATATTTCTTTTGACTGCATTCACTTATCTTCATCCTTCACCTCACTACCTTTTTACTTGATGTACTGATATGAGGTGTGGCAACTCGGACCGTTACGCATTAATGCCTGGTCCTATGTTGATAATGATGATGATACATATAACATGCATTTATTTCTTTATCAGACATAAATAACATCAGACTTACTTTACCACAGTGTTTACACTTATTGTCTTGTTTCTTTCGTTTAATCCAATGATGCGTTGTATTCTTTAGAGGAAAAACAAAAGATTTTTTAAAAAAAAACTACGAAGAATTTAACGTTTCATTGGATAACTAAATAATTAGTTGAACAGTGATAAATAACCGCTGAATGATTCAACATTTCATGAAAGGCATGCCAAGTATTGTTCAGATTATCAGTTTTGGGTCTCTATCAGATTGCTTTTAAACCCATTAAATCGACATAAGTGACCTCATTAGATCATCATACATCAAATCATACAATGTCATCATCAAGTATCCCAAATGAGAAGTGGTTAGGTTGGAACTTATCATGGACTGATATAATTTGGAGGAACATTAAAAACCTGAGATCAATGGACAACTGTTTCGTCCTAGTGCGTACCCAAGACTTTCACGTTCCATGGCCAGCACGCCAGTAGATCGAAATCCAATCATACATGTTTTCTTCTTCCGTCAGTTCATGATTTAGTGCGATCTACATCTAATATCGTCGGTGAGTAACTGTATTTATGTTCGACTTGGTTAACTATGCTGGTCACCACTTCTTATTGGAAATAAGGAAATAACCTCTCGAAGCTAGTCAATAATGGTGGTCATGGAGTTGATCCCTGGTGAGGTGAGGTCATGGATGCGCACTATTGAGGAGTCCCATATTGGGACAAAACAGCTATCCAGTGCTTCTAGGTTGCAAATGCTCCTTCAACTGATGTCAGTCTATGATGAATTTCAATTTAAAATCAATTAATAAACCTCCACAAACCCTCAGTGAGAAGTAGTTAGTCTGAAGAATGTTCGTGCTCATTCATCTGTCCACAAAAGTTATCACCGAATAGAAAATATAAAGCATAAATGAAATTATATTTGAAGTAGTTTGGTGTTTTGAGTAGATGGAACTGAATATAATCATATTTATATAAACACGTGCTAATGGTTACAGTAGTTCTACTGTTCAGCCAAGGTACAACTGAAGAGCTACAAAAGGTTTAAAGGAAACATTGAATACACTCAGTAATACTTTATTTCATGTAATCGATACAATTCTTTTTATCTCTACACAGAATCGTGTCTACAGATTTAGCTTTGTCGACTGTAACGCTTATTATATTAGGGAATCATCCCACGTGATATAGGAAATGAAAGCTGAACAAAATGACCTTCAAATAATCCTGTGGAACAGGAGGATTTATAAATCAAATCAGCAACTGTTGTTATCATACCATCTATTATAATCATAAAATTGATATTATAATTGTTAAAAATCCACTAGAAAGGGTTTTCGAACTATAGAAGAAGATGGATAGTTAAGGGATCTTAATCCGCTCACATCAGCAAGGAAGACTTAACTATCCAATCACTGACTTGGATTGTATATCTGAAATGACACTTTCCACACACTAATCATAACTAAAGTACATAAACACAACAAACTGAACTTCTCATCCCTAGAACTTTTCTCGAGCATTCAAATCCTGACCATGAACTCATGGAATGATAATTTATAACGATGACACACTCATATTACTATCTATCGTGTGTGAACAACATAGTGTGATTCGTCTCCATCTGTTATTTAAGCACACGATTTTCACGAGGTCGGTGAAACGTCATAAACTTGTCAATTAGGCACACAGCATGTTTGATTGCAAACATCATGATACAACATCGGAAAACAGGCATAAGTACATGACACAAGCCGAAGTGTTGACTGAAGTTTAGTGATATAAAGTTTGATGGTTTTCGTTAATGATGAATTGCAGCAAAATCCAGGATTCGCATTTCCTCCTATTCGGGACTGCTTCCCAGTGACTGATGTTGTTCCCGCCGGGAATCGGACATGAGAGCGATCGCTTCAAACGCCAGAGCCTTATACACTACACCGCCAAGAAACGATAGCCACTTCTTGTGCGACGCGTATAGTTTAAGTGTTATTGCTTGTATTACATCATAGTTGGTTGGATAGTTTTCGTTGATTCAGTTGTAATACAATAGGTTGAAGGGAATATTCGAAATGATTGGACTAAAGGTAAATTAGAATTGACTTAATGGTGACTACCAGTAGAATCCAAGACGAAGGTTTCGTCCTATTTAAGACTTGTTAGGTGGATCTACCTGCACCCCAGTAGACGACTTCTGAGTAGGACAAAACACGCCTTATGAATTCTACTCCTAACCGACACCGAGCCAATTAAAACATGATGATGAATATTCAACCGATCATAAGGTGTCCGCATAAAAGCCGATTAAACAGTTTGATCCAATAAAATAACGGGAAATCACAAACATCAACAAAGTTACTTCATCCTGAACAGAGTAGTTCCTTTGACAAAGCAATAAGAAGACGTGATTTATCTGAACCATGTAATGTATTTGCACAACACATATTGAACAATCTTATGACATACATAATCGCCATAGCCATTCATATGAAACTTCATGAAGATAAGAGGTGAGAAAAGGAAAAGAAGTCAGGTAGGAAGGCTTAAATGAAGGTGAAATAACAACATTTGTAGGAATTACTATGCAGACAAGATTTGATTGATCAAAAACACAGAGCTTGAATAATCTTCCAAAACCTTACAGCATATGAACAGTAATTGTCACATCTCACCGCATCTGCCGCTTTCAGTGTTCGTGTAACAAAACATACACAGGGGATGATCCACAGATACATGCAAGCTGACTTCCAAGTTCTTCAGATTCAACTCTGAAACCAAGTTCGATGTAGTGTTACGTTCGCTCTGTTCATTTTCATAGTTATTTCGTCTTTAACTCAGCCTACCTACTTGACGTCTTTTCATATTATCATGCCTTATCTTTACAAACTTATGTATAAATCCCTAAGATAAGTATGTATGTGATCAGATTGTTCAAAACGTGGTGCACAGATATATTCATTGCACAGTTCAGACAAATTACGTTTTCTTGTTGTTTTGTCGAGTAATATTAATGTTGACATTGATGGAAAAATGGAACAGTTTATTGATTTTAGGTTGGTATACACTACGAACTGACATCACTCCGACAACTACTGAAAACCTAGGAGAACCTGGTAGCTCTCTCGTCCTAGTGTGTAACTCCTCAGCACTAAGCACGAGAGAACTAACACCCCCACGGATCAAACCCACGACCAGCATGTTACCACTCAGCTACTGGTTCGGCATCCAGTAACTCACATCATCTGCTTCTGTCATTTCATGATATGGTGCAATCCCCACCGTAGTTTAGTTACTGTGCTGACATCCGATTTGGTTGGCTAGTTGGTTGAAACTCAACACAGTGGAACCTGATGGTTGTGGATGAGATCGGTGAAGGGAAGGGGTTGGGTCATGTGTGCTTACTGCTAAGACGTACCATACTGGGAGGAAACAGTCATACAGTGCTCCTGGTCAGTCCATGATGAATACCAACATAAATAAACAAATGAATCCCAGTAAACCTCAAAGTTCAGAAAAGAAATTAAGGAGCTTTCGTAACCATGTAGACGCCTTAAGAATGAGAAAAGACGTAGGAAAAAATGCAGTAATAATGTAAATGAAGTATGTAGAGAAGAACAAATAAGATTTAGCTGTACTACAATCAGTATCATTTTCTTCTACACGCAGATTCAGTCTGAAAACTTCTACACCATAGGCTTCTCCATTAGCCAGCACTTTTTATTTCACAATCCAGTGACAAATATAATGATAATACAATGTCGTGCATAGCATCTATCATAATATCCTTATTTGTCCCTTAGGTTCCTAGTGGAACAAAAAGCTTCAGTAGCACGTTGCCATTCTACTCTCTTCTCCAAAGTCTTTCTAACCTGGCTCCACCACTGCCCACAACCTTTCATTTCTTCTCACATCATCCCCTCCATGTTACCCTCACATCCAACAACCAACTAGTCGTTTCCCATTTCGCTTCCACTCGACCACCTGATCTGGCCTCACGCATGATGTCCCAAAACACTCTGCTCAGTGTATGTCCAATCCAATCCAATCGAATCCATCTTCACCTCCTTCCTCTCCATATTTCTCCGGTTATGGGTTCTCGGTTGCTTCATTACAAGTCAGTCAGAGTACCTTACTGCTTCTTCTTATTTTTATGGTCATCTCATCTCATCTCATCTTATCTGATCTCCATCTTCAGAATCGAGTGAGCGTGGGCAACAGTGGTTGATATGATGTATGTCTGCAGTTTGTTGGAAGTGCATTCCGCGTTACATGCCAACTCTCTCAATCATCACATAGAAGCATTGACTGACTGACTGACTGACTTGACTGACTGGCTGACTGGCTGAGTGAGTGAGTGAGTGAGTGTTGAAAATGTGGATTTTGTTCACACTTTATGCTGAGTGTAGTGCATTGCAGTGCAGTGCAAAGCAGAGCGGTAGATCTGCACACTGATTATTTCAGATTAATGCATGAAGGCCTGTTCTGCCGTCTTACTGATTCTGTCTTTGACATCCTCATCTGTGCAGCCACCGGCACCGGAACGATGCTGTCTAGGTAGGTGAAAGAGACAACTAAAGTATACTACACTGTAGAAATTTCCAGAATTTTCTTTTCTTCATCCTCCAACTAGTTAGGTAGAGCGTAATAGGTTCCTCCGACAGATATTCGCAGTCTTCAAATCACTCCACCGAATGCATCATCACCTCTAAGTAATAAGGTGATATGAATTGGGTTTCTTTATGACTGTGAATGACATTGTTTTTTTGTTCTCTATCAATTTCGGATATTTATTAGCAAAGCCGTACCAGTTTGTATTGATATCAAGAATACTTTTCAGAGCAGATTTTATGCCTATTTGAAGGAAAAAGAATATTCTTTCCTATGATTTCCTCTTCAAATCTTATATTTATATGTACATACACAAGAACTATGCATCTGGAATACTGAGAATTTGCTTATTGGCTTGTTAATAATATTATACAGCTGATAAAAGTAATTTGGAAACGTCTTGTGTGGAAGTTAACGATAGAATCAATTGTTACTGGAATTCAATTCAAAATAATAACTGATTAACTAGACGACTATCCAGCTATAGGTAGGTAATGTCATAAGGTGATAGTTCAACAAAACAATAGGAAAGTATCTACGGGAGTTGGATGAAATAAACTAAGAAAGATAATTTGAGAGATAATAAGAGCTTGATCGAGTGTTACTCATGCTGGGTGAAAAAAAATAGGTTAAGAGAATTAGTTGAAATAACTTCAGATTAAAAGGATGCAGGGAATCAGAAAATTTGATCACCTGGGATAGAATGCTAAGGAATTTCAACTTTCCGAATCTTGCCTGTTTCAAACAGCACTGTAAACAAATTCCCTAGCATACTTGATCGGAGTTGAACTTTGACAATGGTTAAATTGTCTTATTTATAATATTCTTCTACAAATAAATTTTTCAACGTCTTTATCGGCGCTTTTCACTAAAAAGGTATTTAAGAATGTGATGATGTAATTTTCTTTAAACTCTGTTGTGAAAGTCATTTGAATGAACAATGAAATTTGTTCATTCCTACTCTGTTACGCTTTAATCGAAGTATAATTTGGTATTACGTACGGATTTCTATTTCATGGTTTCATCTAAGAGGATTTACAATCAAGTCTGTTGAGTACCACCCATGATCTTCCTGATTGTGGTCGACTGGATCATGCAACAAACCATGAGGAGCGAGAAGATGAGCATACGCTGGCTAGACTGATGAAAAGACCCTAGACGATTTGGATTTCGCCGATGATTTATTTCTAATGTCTTGGAGCACAAACTCGAAGATCTACAAGCAAAAACCTCCAAGCTGACAGAAGAAGCAGCGTGGCGAGGACGGGACTTCAAGTGAATATAGAGCAGACGGAAGTGATGAAGATGCCAACAAACAGCAGCATCAACAACAAGCACCAGTCACAATGAACGGCAGAAAACTCAGGGAAGTAGTCTCTTTGACCTATCTGAGCAAACAGCATCGTTTCCACTACGGTTTGCGGCACAGGCACAGATGAGGATGTCAAAACCAAAATCGGAAAGGCAGCACAACGGACCTTCTTTCGTTGATCTGAAATCAGTATGGGGACCTACTGCACTGCGCGTCACGAAAAGCATTTCCAACAAACTACAGACATTCATCAACAGCTAGCACCCTACGCTCACTCGATACTGAAGATCGGATGACCAGAAGGAATAAACAACAAGGAACTCTGGCTGGCTGACAACGAACCAACCAAGAACCTATCACCCAACAAATATGCAGGGAAGAAAGTGGAGATGGATTGGAGCATACACTGAGAAGGCCGATTGGTGGCATAAGGCACCAGGCCCTCGAGTGGAATACAACGGCAGAACGACGAGTTGGACATCCTAGGCGAGGGTGATATGGAGGAGATGATGTGAGAAAGAAATGAAAGCTAGTGGGCAGTCATGGCGCCAGGTTGAATAGACTGCAGAGAACACAGTGAAATGGAGGCGTGTTACTGAAGCCCTATGTTCTAGTAGGAACCCTAGGGAAAAAAATCACAATAATAATGCTGAGTATCCATTTGTCGAGTTCTACGGAAATTTTATAAAACTGATTAATTCTTGATTTTATTCACACCCTTCTTGAATTTTTTCTAAACTCTTTAACAGGTATTAGGATGTTATTTCAGACAAAAACTATCTATTCCAATGTCTCGTTAGGGGAAACTTAGAAATCAGAATCATTAATCAACAATTCGTATCATTTCCGTTTACTTGACATATATTTAGAGTGGAAAACTTAGTGTCTTCAGATTTATGCTCTTTCAATTTTAACTCATAGAAATAAGGCTTGTAAAAGTGTTCACTTTGTATGAGGCTCATTTATTAGACCTTGAAATATGTTGGTAATTAAATGCCTATGACTATTTCAGTTAACTTGATCTAAGAAATTAAGGAATATCATCATAAAGAATAAATATATATAGATAAAGTAATTTAGAGTTTATGCTTTATTTTGTAATAAGTTATGCGTTTGAATTTCATCGATGAATCTAGCGTAACCTATAGAATATGACTAGAAGTGACAGATAGAAGTTATAGACATCTGTGCCAAATGAGAATCTAAATACTCCATAAAGGAAATAAGGCGAGGATGAGACTGGTCATCAATAGACAATGAATAAGTTTACTTAGTTCTGTTCAACAAGAGATATTCTTGATCTGAACAGTTAGAATATGAGATGCTTAGATGTAGTACAGAGCGATGCAGAGTTTTCGAATGAAACTAGAAAATTCAGCTTTAATTAATCTACGAAATAACGATAACACAATAACTGCTATGTCTGATAAAGGTAGTTACGGATAAATAGAAATATCTCAACAAAATTATTGTACATATCCAAACAGGACCAAATGAAGAAATCAAGAAACCTGTAGACACTGTCATGAAGAGAATTAAGAAATCTACAACAGATCTCATACGCCGACTGAAGCTATCACTAGATAAGTTTAAATGGCTTAATTTAATCCCCAAACTTAATAATCCTAGCAGAATTTATAATACAATTAGGGTCCATGAACCAGGTTATCCCATAAGACCTATAGTTGACTTCCGAAATATTTCCACATATGAACTATCAATGTAATTAGCATCAATACTATGTCTTGTTAGAAACAGTTCAAATTACAGACTAGTAAATTTTTAGGAGTTAAAGCAAAGACTTAATGACGCCACATACAGGAAGATGAAAACTTGGTTAGTTTTAATGTAATAAGTCTTTATACTAAAATATCAATCAGAAATCAACTAAATATCGACTCAGAACGTACTCGTAGAACTAAGATGTCGATTGATGAGATCATATCAGGTGTAAAGCTGTACCTGATCTTCGCAGTCTGCAAGTTTTAGGACAAAACATATAGACAAACAGAAGGAGTAACAATGAGATCCCCACTACACCCAATCGTAGCGGATATATTTACGCATAGTTGGGAAAACATGGCTTTATAAAAGTTTAATCCTTCACCTAAGATATGGTGGCGATATGTGTATTGACATGGCAACATATCAACAATTTCCTCACATAGCAATGCCAATCCAATTCACTTACGAGATAGAAAATGAAAGAGAAGAACTACCTATGTTGGATTGCAGGATAAAATGAAGGACAGATGGTGGTTTGGATACTACTGTCTATCGGAAACCGACACATTAGAAAAGGTATCAAGATTTCAGGTCATCTCTTCCAATACCAGTTAAGGCAGGTTTAGTCAAATGCCTAAATAACAGTTTAAAGCATTCACTAGTCATTGTCAGGACCTGAACAAAGAATTGAAACATATGAAAGAAGCATTAATAATTATCCTCCACAATCTAGTGAGAAACAAAATAATACCAATAATACGAATAATAACGACAACACAAGTAGAAAGGAGATCACAGCATCCATTGTGTTACCTTATCAGGAAGGAACATCGGAAACTTTACGTAGTATTCTCAACAAAGCTGAAATTAGGGTGGCATTTGGACCCACAAACTCACTCAGAGATAAGCGTTGTCGCCTGGCTTAAGACTCCGATAGATCCAATTCAGTAAAGTAATCTGATCTATCAAATTCCATGCTATGACTGTGAGTCAGGTCAAGTGTATGGGTGAAACCAACCAATCGGAGTCAATTAAATTGGTGGAAAATAGGAATTTAGCTAAATATAGAATAATGCATCCCAACATCCGGCACAGACAAGGATGTCAAAACCAGGATCGTAGGACAGCACGACAGGCTCTCCTTTCTTAATCTGAAATCATTCTGTAAATCTACTGCACTCAGCTCAAGGAACTAGACCCGGATTTTCTACACCAATGTCAATTCAGTGCTGTCATGCGACGGTTGCGAAACTTAGGGCGTCACGAAAAGCACTTCCAATAAACTACAGACATACATCAACAGCTGCCACCTACACTCACTCGATACTGAAGATCAAATGGCCGGAAAGAATAAACAACAAGGAACTCTGGCTGGCTGACAACGAACCAACCAAGAACCTATCACCCAAGAAATATGGAGAGGAAGAAAGTGAAGATGGATTTGATTGGATTGAACATACACTGAGCAGAGTGTTTGGAGACATCACGCGTCAGGCCAGGTCAGGTCGTCAAGTGGAGCCGAAATGGGAAACGACTAGTTGGTTGTTGGAGGTGAGGGTTACATGGAGGAGATGTGAGAAGAAATGAAAGGTTGTGGGCAGTATTGGAGCGAGGTTGAAAAGACTGCAGAGAAGGGAGTGGAATGGAGGCGTGCTAGTGAAGCTGTATGTTCCAGGAAGGAACCCAAGAGAAAAATAAATAATAATACATCCCAACAAGATCAATAATCTGGAGGAGAACTTCGGCTATTGCAATGCAAGCCTCAACACACACAACCAAACAGTATGGTAGTGGATAAAACCACTCTACTTAAGTCCAATATAATTAGGTGAAGAGAGACTGAGATTGATTACTGAATCTTTGTTCATTGAATGTACCAGCACCTAACACATGTAATAAGAATGATAAAATACCTATACCAGAGATAGGGAAATTTTTCCTACCAATAGAAACAAACAATATGAGGTGACAGGACTATAAAAATCAAATGTCGAAAATAGTGTGATTACACTAATATGATTATGAAGTATAACTTGTGCTGGAAAAGTTATCAAGTTAATAATACTGTATCACTCATTAGGTGCTGTAATATCAAATAAACAAATCTAATATGGAATTATATTCCGCCTTAGTGCTAAGGTTTTACACTTATATTCAAAGCACGTAAAGAATATAAGAATATTAGAAACTTGCATGTGGTGTCAATCACAATCATTCACCTTAACAAAATCCCATATATATATATATATATATATATATATATATATATATATATATATATATATATATATATATATAAATTCCCTATTATCTTACTAAATTTCTTTTCTTCCATATACAGACTGACCTAAAATATCATGTTACATAATATTTGATAATGTCACATTTAAATTAAGTAGAAATATATGCAAAGTGAATAGTTATACTGACCATTAAAAATAAATTTATTCATTGAAGCCAGAAAATGATGGCGATACTAGGTCATTACTTTTCTATAAAATGTAGGTCATTCTTCAGACTAGTTAATTTATCTATCGAAAAACGATTAGCAAACAGTTTACACTCCAGTTTAACCAAAGGGATGATACGCCAGTTAGTTATACGGATAATTACAAATATATTGCTTCGATTCTATGGGACAACCGTACACGTTTCCTCACACCCCAATGGATCAGCATATACCGGCATTATTACTATTATTATTATTATTTATTAGTCTTTTTAGTATCTAGTGCAACATAGGGCTTCACTAGCACGTCCTCGTTTCACACTGCTCTCCTCAGTCTTCTTGATATGCCTCCGCGACTGCCTAGAAGCTTTTATTTCTTCTCACATCATCCCCTCCATGTTACCCTCACATCCAACAACCAACTAGTCGTTTCCCATTTCACTTCCACTCGACCACCTGATCTGGCCTCACGCGTGATGTCTCCAAACACTGCTTAGTGTATGTCCAATCCAATCCAATCGAATCCATCTTCACCTCCTTCCTCTCCATATTTCTTCGGTTATGGGTTCTCGGTTGCTTCCTTACCAGTCAGTCAGAGTACCTTACTGCTTCTTCTTATTTTTATGGTCATCTCATCTCATCTCATCTTATCTGATTCCCATCTTCAGAATCGAGTGAGCGTAGGCAACAGTGGTTGATATGATGTATGTCTGCAGTTTGTTGGAAGTGCATTCCGCGTTACATGCCAACTCTCTTAATCATCACATAGAAGCATTGACTGACTGACTGACTGACTGACTTGACTAACTGACTGACTGGCTGACTGGCTGAGTGAGTGAGTGTTGAAAATGTGGATTTTGTTCACACTTTATGCTGAGTGCATTGCAGTGCAGTGCAGTGCAGAGCAGAGCAGTAGATCTCCACACTGATTATTTCAGACTAATGCATGAAGGCGTGTTCTGCTGTCTTACTGATTCTGTCTTTGACATCCTCATCTGTGCCGCCGCCAGTGCCACCTATAGTTGCGACGATGTTGCCTAGTTAGGTGAAATAGACTATTTTCTTCAGATTTCTCCCATTCATGCTGAATGATGCTTGTTGTTGTTCTTGGTTGGGTATCTTCATCACCTGTGTTTTCTCTGCGTTCGCCTGAAGTGGTTTCTTAGCTACCTCCTGTCTTCTGCCGACTTGTTAGTTTTTGCCTGTAGATCTACGGACTTGTGCGATATTAGACAAAAAACATCGGTGAAATTCAAATTGTCTAGAATCTTTCCATCAGTCCTACGTACATACATCTCACAGCTCCTCACGATTTGTTACATGATCCAGTCGACCACAATCAGGAAGATTATCGGTGATAGTTAGCAACCTTGTGTAAACCAACATAGACAAAATAAACTATGTTAGTCCTTTGATAACGTAAGTTGTTAGCTGAAGCATATCTCTGTCGTAATAGATTACTTCATTCACAAAGTTCGATCCAGCTGTTTCCTGAATTTCAACGACAGTAGTTACTAATGAGTATATATATTTTAGCGTATTCCATTCGGTTGAGGTATTTACTTAACCATACCGAAACGGATAATTGCTGTTTAATTTAAAGTATTTTTAGTTAGTATCAGTAAGTGATGATTTCACATGAAGTTTTCTGGGTAACCAATAGCCAAGAACTTAAAGATCTAACAGCTTGTTATATTGTGCAGTTTCCACTTAAAAACAACATCCCCAGATATAATAGTTTTTAGTTGAATATATGGTCAACAGCCTTTTGCGATAAGCAATAATGAAGTTATCCTAATTGACACAGAAGTAGAAACCACTTGCATGTCAACGAGCAGAGCATTACACGCAATGTTCGAGTATAATATGATCAATTTACGTAGTATGAAGAAACTGTCACTACGTCTTACGTGTAGGAGTACAGTACAGCAGAGAAAGAACTGAAATTGCGCTTCTCTAGCATAAAATATCACCAGATAGGGAGTGATATGACTGTCTATACTAAACTGCTTACTTGATGCAGCCAGTACACAGTGATACAGTATTATCGACTGGATGACGTTTCAATCATGGTCGGTTGCTCAAATTCACCTCAAAGTAATCAGACGTCTTTCAAACTACACGTTTATTGTCCAACAATTATTCATTCTTTCATTCTAGTACTAGTAAAATTCTACAGATATCTGCAGTATAACATGATGATTCATTCCTCTACATGTGTTTATCGCTGGTTGATTCAATCAACAAACATTCTGTCATCAATCTCCCCACACACGTAGCCATTTCCATATTCCACGTTGCACTTATCAACCAGTCCCACTGAACACCGTGGTCATGATTCTGTCAATCCAGACCAGTGTCCAAGTATTTCCAATAACTCTTCACCTCAACAAAGTCTACCATCGTATGTTTCATCAAGATTTTGTGCTTCTCTGTTCCAATTGACGCTGATCACTGACTCTGACTTATATGCTTGACGTGACAGTGCTTATGTGGTGTTTGACAGATGAATCACTCTTCTCAAATGACTCTATTGGATTTTTCAGCTGGCGAAGTTCCTCTCTGTCCGACTTTGTGGGTTTAAATGCTACCCTAATTCCAGAATTGCAAGGAGTTCTCCTGTGTTTTCTTCGTGTAGCTGCACTGGCGAGGATGTGAATTCCCTCCTCGACATGTTGCAATCGCCACTAACTTTATCACTGGTTTTCCTATGAGTTGTAATTAAGTTTTCAGTAAATTCTAGAGTGTAGTTATTAAGGAATGGTATCTTACTAAACTCATCACATACTGTTTGTATTTGGAAAGAAATTAGAAGCATAAAAATGGAGTAGTGAATAGGTATTGGACTATATAAGTGTAGTTTGAAGGCTATATGATTATAATGATAGGAATATGAACGTTCAATTTTCCTTGAAACGTCATCCAGTAGTTGAATACTGCATTACTGCCTGCTGGCTATATTAAACAAATAATCTAATAAGGTATTATACTTTACCGTAGAGTTCAAGTTTTACTGCTACATGATATGATTATATCACCTTCTTTTGACACATGAGTAATATTGGTTTTACAATCAAGGCTATTTTTCATGGTAAGACTAACAACAAGAAACATATACTATCTCATTACAAAGTATCAAAGAATTTCATCTTCCGTATATAATTTTATCTTCCGTCTTTTTCTGTCATCGTGTAGAACTGTGACTAAGTTTTTTTTGTATTTTTCTCTTATTATCTTGTTACATTGGTCTCACCTTACTTTGATAAACATTGTTTTAAATCTCAAAGTAGTGATATTTTGTTACACTTATAGTCAGAAAATACATCGAATATACGTTGAAAAGAAAGTTTTAAATGTATATAGATGTATCAAAAGTGTTGAATTTTATACCGTCAGTAAATTGATCCACAGGATAGAAGGATTCCAGAAGAATTTTAAAAGCATATTAAACAACATACTGTACTTTCACTCATCGAGATAACTTCCAGTGCCTTGAATTCACTGTGAAACTACTTTAGATTCCATCTTACTGGAGGTCAGCAGGTAACAGAAGACCACGAACCTAGTTTCATGCTAGTTGCCTGCTGACACTTATCAGCAAAGCATTTTAGGAGTCATGGAAAAAGTGGTTTTCCTATGATGATTTGCTTACTTATAGATCAGTGCTCTAGCCAGAGACTATCATAAACCATTAAGGCTACAATTCACCCACTGTGAAGTGTGCTTTTCAACTGTAGTTAGTCACTGGATAGAAACCAATGTAACCATTAAGTTCTAAGTGTTAAGGATTCACTGAAATGTTTTGAAAACATTCACAGTGCAGTCAGCTACCTAACTGGTTGGATATTACGATGAATTGCATCTTAATGTCGGCGAGAACACCATTTTACTTATCACCGAAGTCATATTTTCCTGATGAATCCATTGCAAACATAATAAGTATTTAAAGACAAGCTTTATACTGATCGAATTCCAGCATCTTACACTTAAAAACAGTGCATCATGGTGTTATATTCGGCTCAGTGAAAACACCGCAAAACCGTCCAACAGTGCCTTGAGTCCTCAGAACTTAGGATCCAGCAGTGATTAGCTGGTCAAGTCTTCATGTTCAATCAGAAAGAATTGAATAAACAATGTCCATCTCCGGAGTCATCCTTGCCTGGTTAACTAGTTCATTAGTTACTAGCTGGTCCTAAGCCCGGGTAAAAAAAGGGAGGTTGGGCATAGGGCTAACAACTCTACCCAGGAAAACCTATCCAACCACTACAGAAACTTCAAAGCACAGAATAAAAAAATAGAATAAAAACAAAATTATTCCTCGCTGGGATCGTAGAGGCAAAAGCCATCAGGAAGCCAGTTGGCCTATATGTCTTCGTCTCTCTCGATGAAAAAGAAAGTAAACATGGGGACATAGTATAACCGCAATATATTTGAACCTAGCAAGGCCGCCCAGATTGCCTAAGAGATGAAAAGATATAGCATAGAAGTGCTAGGAATCTGCAGATGGAATGGAAGTGGACTCTCCAAGCTTTCAAGACCCGGATTTTCAACTGCAATGTCAAGTCAGTGCTGCTATGTGGTTCACAGAGAAGCATTTCCAAAAAACTACAGATATTCATCAACAACTGTCTACGCTGGCTCGATAGTGAAGATCAGATGGCCAGAATAACAAGAATAGGCAACAAGGAACTCACTCTGGGAAAGAACCAACAGAGAAGCAATCGCTCAACAAATATGCAGAAAGAAGTGGAGACGGACTGGGCTTGCACTGAAAAGACCAATGGGGGATGTCACACGTCAGGCCAAGCCTGGTCCTTAAGTGGAGCCCAGATGGGAAACGGCGAGTTGGGCGTCCAAGGATGATATGGAGGAGATGGTATTAGGAAGAAACGAGAGCTGGTAGGCAGTCGTGGTGCCAGGTTTAAAAGATTGTAGAGAAGAGAGTGGAATGGAGACGTACTAGTGAATCTCTATGTTCCACTAGGAACCCAAGGGACAAATAATAATAACAAATCTCCGGAGTCAGTGACCAACATGAGCACTGTCAATGTTCTACGGATTCAGAATGCAGGTAATTCAAGCTGTCAATTTCAATATAGGATTTCATTGTTAGCCACCCCTAAGCAAATCATGAAATAAAGGATAACCAAGAAATTTCTAGGTTTCCACATACGAGGTTATAAACCAACAGTTGTCGATCTACTGGATTCAATGTAACGGCGGGAATCACATGTATTAATAAATACACCTTGTAGGTTGATGAGAAACTGTTCTTATCAGTGATGGACATAACATTCACGGTATCTACGACATTTTTTTACACTAACAAAGATGATTTATTAAGCTGAACTGCTCAGAGCAATGTATAAGAACACAGACCACTGATGTCTTAAAGAAACCGTAAGTTTGTTCATAATACTGTAGATCTTCAATTATTAATGCGGTTATCCGTGTCCTATCAAAAATATCTCATTAGACGTTAGTAACGCAGCAAATGTGATGAATATTGACAGTATAGATTTTCACAGATGTATACACAAACTAAATCACTTAAACTGAAAGAAAAAAAGAACTATACAGAAGTGAACCATTACATGATAACGTAGAAAAGGTTCAAAGTATTTGCACTGTTCTACAGATCAAGCCACTCATATGACAGACAGACAGACAGACAAATAAAGTCTGCATATAACCTCACACAAGTTCATGGCTTCACATTACCACAATTCATATCAGTATACAAAGAGCAAGTGGATATAAGAGACTGATATTAAAGTAGACGATGGTGTACCGGAGGAAAGAGAATTTCATAAATAAGATTGGCCAAAACATTGATCTATGCCATATTATGACTGATTTCTAGCTCTTTCACTAAGAGCTGTCAATCACTGATCCCTGTTATCTCCAAGATCCTGGTCAGTCGGTCTACACCTAACTTCGTGACTCAGATAAGGAGTCCAGGACTTTATCTGTTGATTCCCGAGCCCTCAGCTAACCTAGTCCAACTTCCTCAGTATGGCATATTGAGGAAAGCAATGGCTTGACGTGCCTTATGCATATCAGAACAGCCTAACAAGATGATATCCATGTCACCTGTATATGAAGAGAAAGTATTATTTGAAAAATCATTTTTATTAAAGACCATTATCTGCATATAATGGGAAGCTCAGTGATGCTTTTGAAGTGAAGACAGGAGTGAAACAAGGTTGCCTACTATCCCCCATGATATTCCTTATTGTGGTGGACTGGATCATGCAGCAAACAGTAGGCAGCGAGAAGAGGGGGATACGCTGGACTGCGGAAAAGAACCTAGAAGACTTGGATTTCGCCGATGACTTGTGCCTAATATCACATAAACTTGAAGATCTGCAGGCAAAACTAACAAGTTGATAGAAGAGGCAGCGAAGACGGGACTTCAGGTGAATATAGAGAAGACAGAAGTGATGAAGATACCGCACCAACAACCCCAACAACACCAACAAACTCCAGTCACCATCAACGGGAGAAACTTGAAGGAAGTAACCTCCTTCACTTATCTAGGAAGCACCGTTTCAACTACAGGCGGGACGGACGAGGACGTCAAAGTCAGAATCGGAAAAGCAAGACAGGCGTTCATTAGCCTGAAACCAGTATGGAGATCTTCTGTACTCAGCATGTGGAACAAGATCCGGATTTTCAACACCAACGTCAAGTCAGTGCTCCTGTATGGTTCAGAGACTTGGCGCGTCACGAGAGGGATTTCCAATAAACTACAGACATTCATCAACAACTGCTTACGCTCGCTACTGAAGATCAGATGGCCAGGATAACAAGAATAAGCAACAAGGAACTCTGGCTATCTGGCAACGAACCAATCAAGAACCTATCACTCAACAAATATGCAGGAGGAAGTGGAGATGGATTGGGCATACACTGAGAAGGCCGACTGGAGACAAGACGCATCAGGCCAGTTGCTTGAGTGGAATCCCCATGGGAAGCGACGAGTTGGACGTCCGAGGGTGACATGGAGGAGGTCGTGCGAGGAGGAAATGAGAGGTTGTGGGCTGTCGTGGGACCAGGTTCAAAAGATCTCAGAGAACAGAGGTCACTGGAGGCGTGCTACTGAAGCCCTATGTTCCACTAGGAACACAAGGGACTAATAATAATAATAATTATCTGCATATATACATTCTAGATGTAAACTTTAGCAAAACAGCAGTTTGACAATTAAAAAACTATTTAGTCGTGAATAATATTGATAAGACTTCTATATGGATTGTTCAAATGTGAAGACAGAATAGAGTGAAACAAACTATAAACACATAGACTGGTATCTTTGAAGTTCACCGAAGTAATAGGAAATTTTGCTATCTATAATAATGATGTATACAATATCTTATGAATGTGGCCTAAAGTATCAAAACAATTTTTTGGCAACTTTTGATGTCAAAATTTGTAAATTTTTGTGATTGGAAACAAACCTGCATTATATATATATATATATATATATATATATATATATATATATATATATATATATATATATATATATTAACAAACAGGATATTACAATTAGACAAGGTACTGGGAAATCAAAAACTGAATCCTATCTGTACTAGAGAACAACATATGAACACAAATTAGAAACTAACCAGTGAAAAAAAAGGAAGCAATAACCAAGGCAACTTTAAATAAAAGTTCAATGATGGCGTCGTAATTTAAAGTTAACTTACCGTTTTCTCTATACGATAGTCACGAATGAATGCTTCACGAAAGGTTGGTCTACAAGACACTGGAACCTATAAAAGTGATTAAAGACAAATACGAAACTAAAAATTATAATATAAATAGTTAGTTATCAAAAATTTGAAAGAATTAAAAAGAAATTAATAACCCAGAAATGTAACAAATTCTGGTTGTAAATGATAGTGGTGGTTGGGTATTCCATGAGTTTTGATAGTTTATCTTGGATCATTCATCAATAGACTTTATGACATCTTTAGTAGCACCAACTTCACAAAGAATTGAAACGTATTCAAATTTTATATGAATGTTTTGGTAGTGTTTCTTGCACTGACCTTGAGTGTTGTTCATCTATAAATTCAAGACGATATGATTGTCATATCTTGACCTATTTAACCTCAAATTTCACTTGACTGTACTGATAAAGAACCAGTATTGAATGATCAAGTTAAAAATAACTCTGGAATTTAATAAGAGCTAACTAAATCACAAAAGAGAAACAATAGCAGATGAAAGTGAACGGATCAGTTTGACAAGTACCTTACCTTGCATGTATATTTTGTGAAGAAAAAAGTGTTAGAACAGAAATCACATATCAACTTTGTGACAGTTAAAAATCTCATTTCAATAATTTAACTTACAATGCAAAATTTTCTCGTTTTTAATAATATTCTTCAAATAACTTAAATTTTTTTAACAAAACAATTCGATAGGCTGCAGAGTAGTATGTATATACTTATATTTTGTTGTTATTGCAATATATATTTCCCTGAGAATTCTAAATTGTACCACAAATTGTTTCGAATGCAGTGAATTATTATTATTATTATCATTATTGACGTTCTGTGGTCATCCCAGATACACACATGAATATTTCACAACTACTAATAGTTTCATTGTGGTACCGCGGCTAACAATAGAGAGTGAAGTGGTTGAGTGTGTTGACCACTTCACTTACCTGGGAAGTAGGATCAACTCCGGTGGGTCAGTTGCCGATGAGATTTCTGCACGGATACAAAAGGCTCGATTGGCTTTTGCCAATTTGCGCCACCTATGGCGCCGCCGTGATATCTGTTTGTCTATTAAGGGTCGCGTGTACTGCACAGCAGTCCGCTCTGTTCCACTGTATGGCTGTGAAACATGGCCACTGAAAGTGAAAGATATAAAAAGGCTTCAAGTGTTTGACCTCCGTTGCCCTAGTAGTATAGGGCGTATTCCGTGATGTCACCATGTGAGTAATGCAGAAGTTGGGTGTAGAGTTTTGGGGAAAAGAGGTAAGTCAGTTGACGAGGTTGTGAACCTTCATTGACTGAGATGGTTGGGACACGTACTACGTATGCCTAGTCACCGATTGCCTTGTCACACAATGTTGGCTGAGGTGGGTCCAGGCAGGAAAAAGCCCAAGGTGGCCAGACTGAAACATGATATCAATGTATGAAGTCTCTGACTGTTGGTTTAAGCCATATGGGATGATGCAGACTAGCTGGTTGGGGTCCACGGGACAAGAGGAACCAGTGGTTGGAGACTGACTCTAAGTGATCATATGGCTGAGAACCGATGTCAGTGGCGCAGATGTATACACACATTATCCTCATTTTAACGATGCTATACCTAATCTCACCATTTTCTCATTCTTCGTTTCTCTCTTTTCGTACTTTATATTTCTTTTGACTGCATTCACTTATCTTCATCCTTCGCCTCACTACCTTTTTACCTGATTTGCTGATATGAGGTGTGGCAACTCGAACCGTTAAGCAGTAATGCCTGGTCCTGTGTTGATAATGATGATGATGATGATGATGATGAATAGTTTCATTACAAGGGACACTCTTATCCAATCTACCAAAAGAACTTTAGCGAAAGTAAGAGCATTTCATCAGTGGAAGTTAACATTCAGACAGCTCAGTAACTAAATTTTCGTTAGTTTTGAAGATGAAAAGTCCACTACGAGAACACAAAACCGCCATCATCTTCATCTTTAAATATTTTTCATCATCTCAAACTCTTTAGGTTGTAAAAGCTCTACAAGTAGGAGAAATATGAGTTTTTCTTCTTCGCAAGTGGCTTAGTTGTATGATTATAGAAACGGTGAAGCAGTTTGCTAAATCACAGCTATCTTTCCTAGTCTTGTTAAGTTCATATACTTCTAAACAAAAACTATAGACACGATTCTGTCCTTATAGTTTCTTCAATATGTACACTAAATGAAATGGAGATGTTTGTCATAACTGTATTGAAAGCGGGTTAAAATGTAGTCTGTATTTTGAGATTAAGATGTGTCCATCACATGACAGCTTAAAATCTTCAGTAACTGAAATTAAACGTTTAAATGTGTAGTTTTGAAATAAAGACATTCCCAACGAATCATTTATCAGTGAATGACCAGTATGATTGTATAGTCTTCAGTAGTTGGCGCTGATGAAACTTTTTCCTTCATACTTGGCAATGCGGCCACTGACCAAAGTGACGAGGAGCTATTGTGCACTTTATAACAGTATCCGATATCAACGATCAACTGGCTTGAAGTTATGGACCGAAATTTTGTGTTTGTTGGCTCCATGCATGCATGACCACTTCATGAATGTAATGCAGTCCTACACTGTGTCACTAGGGAATTGTCTATCTTAACGGTCATTTGGCTGAATTCTGCACTGAGTGGTTCTATAAACAAAATTATGGTTCGAATTAAAGGGAATATACCAAAGGTTATTACGGTTTCACCAAGTGATCCACAATAGAAACCTCAGTGACGCCTTTAAAGTGAAGACAGGGGACAGGAGTAAGACAAGACTGCCGACTACTATCACCCATGATCTTCCTGACTGTGACCAACTGGATCATGCAGCAAACCATGAGGAGCGAGAAGACGGCGATATGCTGGCTGGATCGATAAAAAGACACCAGAAGAAGATTTGGATTTCGCCGATAATCATTTGTGTCTAAAGTCTTGTCACATAAACTCGAAGATCAGCAGGCGAAAACTAACAAGTTGGCAAAAGACGTGAGGTAGCTAAGTCAGGGCTTCAGGTGAATGTAGAGAAGACGGAGGTGATGAAGATACCCAATCAAAAACAACAACACGCACCAATCACCATGAATTGGAGAAACCTCAAGGAAGTTGTCTCTTTCATCTACCTAGGCAGCATCACTTCAACTACATGAGGCATGGGCAGAGACGATGTTGTCAAAACCAGCATTGGAAAGACAGTACGACAGGCTCTCCTTCATTAGTCTGAAGCCCCTGTGTAGATCTACTACACTCAGCACAAGTGACTACGTCCGGATTCTGAACATTAATCCAGTCAAGTCAGTGCCTCTGTGTGACGGTTGGGAAACTTGACGCGTCACGAAAAGCATTTCCAACAAACTACAGACATTCATCAACAGCCAGCAACCTACGCTCACTCGATAAAGAAGGTGAGATGGCCAGAATAATGCGAATAAGCAACAAGGAACACCGGCTGGCTGGCAACGAACCAACCAAGAACCTATCACTCAACAAATATGCAGAGGAAGAAAATGGAGATGGATTAGGAATACACTGAGTAGGCCCATTGGAGTAATCACGTGCCAGGCCGGATCGTCGATTGGAATCCAAAGGGGAAACGAGGAGTTGGGTGTCCGAGGCGACGGTGACATGGAGGAGATGATGTGAGAAAGAAATGAAAGATTGTGGGCAGTCGTGGAGCCAGGTTGAAAAGACTGCAGAGAAGAGAGTGCAATGGAGGCGTGCTAGTGAAGCCCTATGTTCCACTAGGAACCCAAGTGAAAAATAATATTATTATTATGGTTTCATCTAGACTTTATTGAAGGATGTCACCGATCATGAAACCAAGGTCCAGCAGAACTTTCTGCCAACTGATTCATTACAGTTATCACAAAGATATTTTACACCAGTTTCAACACTCTTTATTCATTTGTTTGAGCAGTAAATTTAAGATTTAAATCATAAGACATGATTTTCATACACTACTCAATTCAGAGTTAGTACTTGATAAAAAATAAACTTATGATATATTTAGTAGCCAATGAAGTCTATTGTAAAATTTGACATTAACGTTTTGTTACAATAGGACAACTTATACGTGAGAAAAAAATCCGGAAGGGAAGAAAAACACTGAAAGTTTCTATGAATAATTCAGATATTCATAAAATGTGACTCTGGACACAGATAGACTACGTAAGACAGGCTGATTTTTAATCCCAGTCAAGCATATCAGTTAGTTCCTCCTAGAAATATATGAATAATCCATTAGATACATGAACACAGATTTTATAAGTTTAGGGTATAGCTTAATATTTTTTTCCTCACAGTATTAGTTTATTGAAAATCTTCGCCATAGGAACAAGTCAAAAAAATTCCCTACTATGTTGTTTCTTTGATGTAGTCAGTACACAGCAATAGAGAAGCCTTACTAGATCATGTTTCGACAATAGTTCGCTGCTCATGTTCCTATCAAAGTAATCAGATGTCTTTCAAACTACACGTTTATTGTCCAACAATTTAATTATTCATTCTTTCATTCTAATACTAGTAAAATTCTACAGATATCTGCAGTATAACATGATGATTCATTCCTCTACATGTGTTTATCGCTGGTTGATTCAATAAACAAACATTCTGTCATCAATATCTCCACACACGTAGCCATATTCATATTCCACGTTGCACTTATCAACCAATCCCACTAAACACCGTGGTCATGATTCTGTCAATCCAGACCAGTGTCCAAGTATTTCCAATAACTCTTCACCTCAACAAAGTCTACCATTGTATGTTTCATCAAGATTTTGTGCTTCTCTGTTCCAATTGACGCTGATCACTAGCTCTGACTTATATGCTTGATGTGACAGTGATTATGTGGTGTTTGACAGATGAATCACTCTTCTCAAATGACTCTATTGGATTTTTCAGCTGGCGAAGTTCCTCTCTGTCCGACTTTGTGGGTTTAAATGCTACCCTAATTCCAGAATTGCAAGGAGTTCTCATGTGTTTTCTTCGTGTAGCTACACTGGCGAGGATGTGAATTCCCTCCTCGACATGTTGCAATCACCACTAACATTATCACTGCTAATGGGTAATAAACCATAGCAACGTGTAAAATAGTTATGAAATCTGCAGCTTGTAATATTACATTCGACAAAACTTATTTAAAAGGACGATCAGTGACATTCCAGTGCACAATGGTTTGTCAGAACCATGCACATGAAAGGGAAAATAATATTTCACAGTTTGTAAACTTCTTTTACATGAGCAATACGGGCATCCCTGCTGGGTGATGATTGAAGGGGAAATGAAAATTTGAAACATGACAAGATCTGAACCAGCGCCCTCCAGTTTTCCCCCCAGTGGTCTACAAACTCAACTATCAGGTCAGACTAATGAACACTTATTTATTTCACTCCAATTACAAACTCAGGTTTTGACCGAATACCATGTGAGTTTGTGACGCATTACTATCGCCTGACCTTAATTACATTGGCTAAATAATCAGGATTTCTCATTCCAATCGGAATTTGAGTGAATTAGAGAGTGGAAGCATCATATCACTTATCATTCTGACTGACTGGGATAGGCGTGGTTTGGTAGACCAGTACTAATACTGGGTATCACCACTTACAACCAATACTAGTCTGCCAAAAAAAGGCAGAGTAGAAATAGAGATGTGTCGTCTTTCGATAGGTTTTTTAACTTTGAAATCAACCCATTGTCCGTTTTGTCACTCATCCTTATGAGACCATACCATATCTCTACGTTATTCTGCTCTAGGTGTTAAAAACATCTTATGATGATTCTCCGTATCTTCACTGCTTTTGTCTACAGTCAAGTTAATAGATGAACGAAGTGTTTCATGTGAACGATAATGCTATGTACTACTAATTCCAAGTATTTTTCCGTAATTGGTAGGAGAAATTTTTCAAATCTATCCTTTATCCCTTTAAAGTCCCTTTGTCCGTACTTCGGCCGTATATGCCTACAATACGTGAATCAGCAAGATATATGTGTATAGATTACCTGGTCATATTTAAGAAGTTTTCCTAGGTTATATCTATGTCTGCGAAAGAGACATTCATCAATCACAACCACATCGCCTACTCCACGAAACTTCAGATCCACTCGCATATTATAACTCAGCAAAGATCTCTGTACTGCTGATACCACTGCACTGAAGAAACTTCATTAATAGCTGTTAGAGCTCCTCCTGATACTAATAGTTTTGTAACAACCGAATGAACTATTTCAATCATTGTTTATTACAGAGATAGGTAAAATCCTTTTAAACAGCTGGGATAACGAAAGATGAAATCATTTCTTCACTCACTTTTAAGTACACAGTCCATTACAAGGTAACACTCATAGTTCAGATCCCCAAAGTATCCTCAAGTAACTCACAACGTCACCTTTGTTATAATTAATGAAAAATTTATGCACTATCAACGACTTGTTAGGTGGACGTAATTAATGACCCTGAATACGATATATATTAAACGTGATTCGTCATCTTTAAGGTTTCCTGTCGTTCAAGTTTAGTTTCAGCTGACGAGTACTAAATAGGAAGAAATGTGAATCCTGGATTCCGCTGACAGCCGTAATTTATCGTTTTTTACTCCAGCTGGGAGTAATTTTCAGCATTTTTATCAAAGAGTAAATTTGCTTAAACGTTAGGTCATTTATTTTTAGAAATGACAATCTTCCAAAATACTTTTACAAGTATTTTTAATATTGTGAAATTAATTCTTATTCCTTTCTATTGACAGGTTATTATAAAATTTTATTAAGAATATTAGGATATTTGGTTGTATTGTGTTCTTTGAGCTAGACTGTTTAATCAGGGAGCTTTCATTGTCTTTCTAGATGACATCATCAGCAATAACTTCAGTATGAAGTGCGCTGTCAATATCTCCTCATCAGTGGTTTAGTAGCTTGCCCTGATGAACTGGTTTGTGATCAGTTATCTTCTTTGATTGTTGTTTCATTGACTGCTTCACCTATCAACTTTCTGTCGTTTGTCAGTTTTCGTATTGGTTAACAGATTAGGTTCTATGTCTATACAATGTTGATTGCTGACTGACTGACCTGAATGCTGAGCATTTAGGAATTCACTGATATTCTTTGTGTTCACTCTGTTCAACATCGCTACATTGTCAAAATTGAATTCATGTCCATAGTCGTTATCAATATGCATTGAAGTGAGTAGAATCTAGCACTGACTACAGGTATTGCAGCTGATTTTGTAAACGATATTGGGTTTGTCTTTATTGGTTGTCGCATCCCTTGGTCTGCATAATAGTGTTTAGAGGGAATTTGTTGGTTCATGAGCCAGCCAAACCAATTCCGAATGGCTTCAGCAATCTTGTCGTGACTTCTGATATATTCTTTACGTATGATAGGATGATGCGTTTGTTGATTTATGCCGATGACTTTGTAGTTGATGATGTACGGGACAGGCATGTTCTGATAAATTTTGGTGGGTAGCCATTCATCTTTAAGATGGACATCAAGTAATTTTCTTCGTTTCTCTGTGAAGTTGTCGTACTTGAGCGTGTTCTCGCTCTTTTGAATAGAGTATGCACGCAAGTGATTTTGTGTGTTGTTGCTATTGTAGTTGAGAACTTGGTCAGTATGTGTGGTCTGTGATTGTTGTTTCCTTCGATTATTGTGTTATTCACTGCATAGACTCTCCTGTTGGCCATTCCTCTGCTTGTTACTTCCTCTGCTTGATGTCTGACCTTTCTGTCGTTTATCACTTCTCTCATTGGTTGATAGACCTAATCATTGATTGACAGATTGGGTCTGCCAACCAATGAGAAAAATGATGAACGACAGAAAGGTCAGAGGTCAAGTAAAGGAATAGCCAACAGGAGAGTCGTGCAGTGAATCACACAGAATTCGAAGGAAATAACCAGTCACAAACTACATCCTCATAGCAAGTCACTAAACCAGCTCGCTTCATACTGAAGTTATTGCTGATGATTTCGTCTCGCAAGATGTTGAAAGCTCCCTGATTAAACAATCTAGCTCAGAGAACACAATACAACCAAGACCGTCAACCTGAACTACAAATATTCTCCATCATATGAGAATCTTCTTGAAGTTTTAGAATTCTGTTTCACTGATTTTAGATAACGTGTAAGAAAAAATTAAAATACCGATATTTTGGTCTGATCAAAATTCTCAGTTCCAAATATGTTCTCTTTCCAGACTTTTTAGATCCATCTATAGGCTTATTGTATTGAAAATAGTTTTTTTTTTCCCCGAGTTAATTGATAATTCAGATAAATATTTCTTGAAAAAAGATTCTTTTACGCAATTCAATATCTTTTCATCCAACACTGATGAAGATGGTTAAATTGGAATCTAGTCAGTTGTTATTATCTTATGCTATAAAAGTATTAGTGTAACCAATTAAACACTAGACAGGAAAATCTGGAATACATAAACTGCTAAAAACTTTCATAAGTAAAAAGATAACCAAAGCGCAAAGATTGTATTGTTGAATTATATTCAAGTCAACCACATTAAAACAGTTTAAGATACTGTTTTGTAGATCACAATGAATGTATTCACTGGAAAAACTTGAAAAGTAATTACTGGTTACCAAGAAGTATCTTGAAGAAGATTGATACTTACAAGCATCATTGAAATACAATAAATTAGATAAAATCAAAGTTAGTTATAAGCTGGTCATCATTCTCCTTGACTTGAATGGTGAAAATAGGGATTAAAAACAGAAGACTAAGCATTACACTGGCCGGGATGCATTCTTATTTCGAACTTTTACTTATTGCTATAGTCGAAAGAGAGCTGGCACCCTCATACATCGCTTATAGCTGTGTGTATCAATTTTTGTATATCTACTGGAGTATTTTTGATATTGTGAACATATCTCAAACAGCCTATGATTAAAATCAGCAAGTATTCTCAATAGAATGGCAAAGAAGCATTGTTATGAACACAGGACATCAAGCAGATGATCAGAAATAGTTCCAAAATAAACAAACAAACAGAATAGTTTCAAGTTTCTTCAGTTAACCATCAAATTATTTTAATTTGAACCTTCAAAAAGAATCTATTGTCAACCTTCAACTTTCCTGGTAAACTAATTTCTTAACCTTCCACTTATCCGATTACATAATTATCTGGTCATTAGATTTTCCATTCACATGCAATATCAGTTTTAATCTACCGAATTCTAGTCACTACATTCAATTATATCTTGTTTTGTGGTTGTTATTATTATCTTATTTCCCCATCGACTTAAGCAATCTCATAACGTTTTGACTTAACACAAGTTCCTTATTTCGCTATGTTATAGTCCTCTGACGATTAATTGTGACGAACTGAAGCACTTCTAAATATTAAATATTAAATATTTTAGGTTGTAAGCAGCTGATGAGAACAGCTGAAATGGTGAAATAGCTTCATACTGTTCTGTTCCATTATTTAAAAATGAGCTTATTTTGTAACACTGGGTACATTATATTGATTCAAATGGCTAACTGAACCATTGAGAAAATTGTTTACACGGAAAACCAACACTCGGTTTTTCAAATTTGATTAGAAAACAAAAGTTATATTTACAAAGTCACCACACATCAAATAATCCTTGAGAATTTTTAAAAAAAGGACGGCAGAGTTACGAAAATAAGAACGTGCAGTATCAACTTTTTCTTGAAAACCACTGAGTGTATACCGAATATTACAGTACTAAATGCCGGTTAGAGTATAGACAGTATAAAGCTGACATGGAAGATTTGCATTCAGATTTCTTTCACCTGAAACGCTTGAAACAGCATAGTTCAGGTAATTTATTTCGTTTCATAGGAAGTTACATAGTGATTAAAACAGTTTTCTGTTTTTGAGAATAGGTAGTAAAAAAAGGGTACACTTTCGCTATGAAACAAATTCTAAGTTAGGGGGGGGGAGGAATGTTTCCTCAGAACAAGAAGCGTTGGAGTAACAGATATTGAATCATTGAACAAAGGTTAAAAAAATTAAAAACCTACTCTCAACCTTCAGTATATTTGAATTTTACTGTGTTTAGTTCAAGAAGCATTTACTATCTGACCAATTAGGGTTGCCAGTCCGCAAAATTGACCTCATATTGACGATCAGTTTGACTATCTGAGATAGTGGTGGTTTGGTGGACTAGTATTGATACTGGGTGTCATCACCCACTGTCAAAACTATTCTGCCAAATTACCACTATCTCAGATAGTCAAAGTGATAATCAATATGATGCTCCCCCTCTCTAATTCACTCAGACTCCGATTGGAATGAGAAATCCTGATTATTTAGCCAATGTAATTAAGGTCAGGCGATAGTAATGCGTCACAAACTCACATGGTATTCGGTCAAAACCTGAGTTTGTAATTGGAGTGAAATAAATAAGTGTTCATTAGTCTGACCTGATAGTTGAGTTTGTAGAGCACTGGGGGTGAGGTGGAGTAAACCTGGTGATCTCTGATTCGAATCCGGCCGTGATTCGAAATTTCATTTCACCTTCAATAATCAACCAGTAATAATATGATAGGTTGAACATAATAAGTATTCATCAGTTAAGTGGTGAAAGTAGTACATTTTATCAGGATTTATATATTTTTAATGTTCGGTGAACATTTAGTTTCCAAGGTGTAATTACAGAAGAATAAGCCAGAGAGATAAAGTCAATATAGAACTTCACATATAAGTGAATCGGTCCACGTTGGTATGCTTCACAGTAGAATATAAAGAACAAGTGGATGGAAGAAGCTGATATCGAAATACACAAAGGTGTATGCTAAAATGAAGAAGTTACAAGTTACATTTAGTCAAAACAGTCAAGCCTCGGAAAACTCTAAAGAATTAATACGTCTGCCTCAATGTAACCAATTTTCACCCATGTCACTAAGATTCTTCAACTGTAATAATAATATGTATGCTGCATTTCCAACCATAATTCTGTTTACAGTATGGAATTCTCAACATTTGATATTGTATTAGTGTAACCGTTGGGAGGCAACCACCTTCATGTTATCTGGTCCAATCTGCTGACCGAATTCTACCGACCATTTTGCAATGGGGTCACCAAACTAGGTAGCTGAGCGTCGTGGTGCACTCTGATAGATGTTAGTGGAGTAGAGGGAATCGATAAAAAGCCTTGGACCTAGATTTCGTGCTTGTCGGCGCTCGTCAGAAAGGCATATCTGTGGTCAACAACGCTACAACAACACTGGGTGATAGGGGTTCGAGTCTCTGGCAGGAAATCAGTTTCTTTCGGGTTTGCAGATATACCTTGCTGACAAGTTCTTAGAAGCGCGAAATCTAAGTTCAAGGCTTTCTGCGATTGCCTCCATCCAACTTATATATACGACTGTACAGTTTTAGAAAATGAAATCATTGAAAAGGGAACGTTTTTCGCTGAATTGTTGCCTCTTTTCTTTAATAACAGGAATGTTGAAAAGACTGATGGCTCAGCTGTCATGATAACTGTTCAATGTTGCGTGATTTTCTTCAGACAAGACTCAAGCTAAATGAGGTATGGTTGGATTTTTGTATGTAGTTGTGAGTGCATAGAGTTTAATATACATATTTGCTTCTTGTCTTCTCGTAGGAAATTCAAATATAGAGAGGTAAGGATGCTAGGGTTGCTTGTCATCAGATAAAATACTTTTAGCCAGCAGTCTACAAGTGTTGAGATGTCTTTCCATAGATGACTTTGTCAGTGCGGTCAACAGCGTACCACCCACTTTATTGACATGCTTCATAATCCTACACAATACAGCATGGAATTGTTTCCGGAGTCCATGAAAGAATTAGATGGAATAATAAGTAAGTATGGTTAAAACATAGGAGTTGAAGAAACTTAAGAATAGAGGATGAGTAATGCTAGACCGTCTGAGTTTCCTTATACAAAAAGTCAAGCGAAGGATTTTCCCGGAAATCAGTAAGATATGGGGGGACCTAGAAAGACTAGAAGAAAAGTAAAATCCAAGATGTATCATACTTGATACATTCTCTACAATATGAACACCAATAAGACAGAAACCATGGTACCGAAGAAGTTCGAATAAGTTTCCTTCACGTCTTAAGACATAATTTATCACCTGATATTTGGAGGGAATGAGTGTGAGGTCATTCAAGAAGTACCAAAAGCCAATTTCGATCAAGCAGTTATAAAACTATGAACAATCTGAATAGGAGATAACCGACACAGATACTAACTGTCAGGTCATTCATATAATTAAAAAAAGTAGCTTTAGTTAAGCTGGATAAGTCTCGTAAAGGGAAAGCGAAAAATACCATGGGACACACCGGCTTCACCAATTAGTGAAGTAAAGTGCTTCTCTCTACAAAACTGTACCGTTGTCCTTTGGAAAAATAAGAATGAGACAAGTTTGCACTCCAGGACTCAGTATGAGTTCTGGCAAGTTTGTTCAATAAAAGTGGTTTACGGAAAGAATAAAAGACAGAAGTATAATTGAAGAAGACTGATCTAACGTATTTAGTACCTTTGTCCAAATTGCACCACAACTGATTTCTATCCTGTTAAGGACTGTGACCAGGTTATCTACACTTTAAGATACAGCAAACACCAGTATTCAGAGACTTTGTGCACTGGTCCCACCTCTTGATCTGGTAACCCTAAGCTTTCTTTCAACCTAACCCAACCTATCTCAGCACTGTACGTATAGGTAGGTGGTGGATCGATTTGCACAGCACAAACCCAAGTCACCTCAGTCGACGGAGGAAGCAGCATAAACCAAGTTTTATGAATCGAATGTCTTCAGATTGTGTTACTTTTCTTGCCAATCCCTTGACAACCAGAAATCAGTAAAATTAAATGGTACTTTACTGTTCTGCTTCAGTGGTTTTTTTTCTTCAGTTCAAGTTCATCGGTAAAGAATATATGTATAAAGAAATAATTATGTCTACTTCGCTATTCCTTCTTTTACAGTTTTCTAATATTCATTACAGTAATATATATATATATATATATATATATATATATATCACAGAAATTTGCATTATACTTCTCAGTTCCTTAACAGTTTTCAAGTTCACAAACACTCAGTATTTAATAGCGTGGTCAAATCTGAATTTTATAAATTATAGATAAATAAATACCAAGAAACCCCAGTTCTGTGCAGAAAAGCCTAATACGTTAGTTGAGTACATTTTCAGCAATAACAAGAAAGATGGTTATGCTTATATACCACGTCACCATATAAAGGATTGTTGAGGATATTTAAACAGGCTATTATAAATAGCTTTTTATGCAGTCCTAGTCGGTTAGGAAAATACAAACCTACCTCAAAGTCATCGTAGTGCTGTGACTCAGTACGTTAGCGAAATGACCATTGACCAGTAGGTCATGGGTTCGAACCCTGCTCCGCACACCGAAGTTTGGTCAGCCGTCACACAACAGGTGTGACTCATAGCCTACTGCACGAATGTCCACGAAATGATTGAGTGCGAGGTCACCATAAAATCAGAATCAAGTGGTTAGAGACCTCAGTGGTGTTAGTGTGTCCACACATTTTCCTTTCACCACCTTCAATCACTTCAGTTATCTTATTTCCTTACCTTTCATCTTGGCGTATTCCACATTGATTTGTTAATATTAGGTGTGACAAAATGGATCGTTATGCATTAGTGCGAGGTCCGACAATCGTTGTGATTGACTGTGTAATAAATGGTTATCCTATGTCAAGTCTAAAATGTTTTGTGGTTCCAAAAAAATAAGTGCACCATGTAGACAATATTTTCATCCTAATGGTAGTTAGTTTTGCATATCTAGTATTATTTTCGATGCAAGATGATGTACGAACTACAATGTCTACGTTGACATTTCTCACGGCTGAGTTATTTTTTCAACCGTCTCCTAACTGTGGTATCAATACGGTTCCTATTGGAAACCAACCAACCAAGATCACATGGTTTGACCTGTGACACAAAGGTGTCATGAATTAGCGAAAAGTAGTACTGATGAATAACTTGAGTAATCAGACACCGCTTGGACTGATCTGTTGATTTCCCCAGCTAGATAAGAGTGATCTGTACGCCGAACAGCTGTTTCACTCGTTTGCGGGCAAGCTTACCAGGTCACATAGCGAAAGTACTTTGAACCACCTGAATCTGGTTATCCGACTTGCATAGACCAGTATATCTAAAATAGGATGACCAGTTTGCAAAATGACCTACAAATAACACAACACACTTAGACAATTCTCTCAGGTGAGTAGTTTATCAACTGCCCAACTATAGTATTTCCTCTGGAAACCCCAAACGAATGAAATGGTGGTTAGGTTACTCTGATCTGGCTGACCAAACCTACACATCGGCCTTATTGGTTTCTAACTAATCAACCTATTCAGAAGTATATTTTAAATGATCAATATGGTTGATAACATAGCTGGATCAGATCTACTGAACCATTGGTCCTAACCCTCCATAAATATCCTCATCTCCGCCTATAAAGTTTTTCTAATCACTTCTCATGTAACTATTCTACATGACTTGACTGTAATTCTTTCTATGATCAGATTTTACTCACCATTTCTTTTAATACCAGTGAAAATATTAACCCTTAAGAAATAAAAAATTTATCCATTTATGCATACCTGTAGTAATAATTTAGCTATAATATACATATTCATTCAACTTCATGAATGCATAGGAATAGTATTCACCTTCTAGATCCATACTGCTAGTGAATACGGTAGTAAAAGTTTACAGATTTACTTTTCCAGTAATATAAGCGCCTTATATATATTACTCAAAGTGAACTTGCTGACGATCAATAATCACACCACAGTGCATATAAGCTATTCATAACAATCATAATAAACTATAGGTTAAGAACTTACTAATGAAAGACAATTCACGTGACAGACAATCTGACAAACGGAACATTTTCTTTTAGCTCCAGTTTTCTGAATAATAGAATTAAAATTGAAGTAAAGTTATCAGTTTATAAGAAAGTTTAAAGAGAAATACCAAAATATCATAAATAGACTAGATGTATATTTGGCAACATAATTTATATTAAGAAATAAGGTTTATCATAATATGAAGTTATAAACTGTTGTCAAAATTAATTTTGGAAAGATATTTGGAAGTAGATTAGGAAACAATTAACAGTGAAATAAATCAGGAACTATTTTATGCATAAAAACAATTGTCCACCAGTTTCTTGATCTATATCATCATAGAACAGAGCATAGAATTGCAGTCATCTCAACTGTACTTCAACTTCATCGACTTTGAAAAGGCCTTTAACAGCGTCAATCGAGGATTAATTTGGCAGGCAACTGTTTCAACACTATGGAATACAACAAACCTTTATCAACCTCATTCAACAACTATATGAAGACGCCTCATGCCAAGTAATTCACAATGGGAAGCTCAGCTCATTGATGCCCTTGAAGTGAAGACAGGGGACAGGAGTAAGACAAGGTTGCCGCCTACTATCACTCATGATCTTCTTGACTGTAGTTGACTGGATCATGCAACAAACAGTGAGAAGTGGGAAGAGCAGGATACGCTGGCTTGACCGGAGAACAGATCTTAGAAGATTTGGATTTCGTCGATGACTTGTGTCTAATGTCACACAAACTCGAAGATCTACAGGTGAAAAACAACAAGTTAGCAGAAGAGGGAGAGCAGCGAAGACGGAACTTCAAGTGAATGTAGAGAAGACAGAGGTAGAGGTGATGAAGATATCCAACTAACACCACCAACACCACCACCAACAACAACGGCAGGCTCCAATCACCATCAACGGCAGAAACTTAAAGGAAGTAGCCTCTCTCACTTACCTATGCAGGATCGTTTTGATCACAGGTGGCAAAAGCATAGACGAGGACTTCAAAGCCAGCCAGAATCGGAAAAACAGCAAAACAAGCCTTCCTTCATTAACCTGAAACCAGTATAGAGATCTACTGCATCGCACTCAGCATAAAGCGTGAACAACATCCGGATTTTCAACACTAATTCAGTCAAGTCGGTGCTTCTGTGTGATGGTTGAGAGACATGGCGCGTTATAAAAGGGATTTCCAACAAACTACAGATATTCATCAACAGCTGGCGCTTACGCTCACTGCATACTGAAGGTCAAATGGCCAGAATAATAAGAATGAGCAACAAGGAACTCTGGCTGTCTGACAAGGAATAAACCAAGAACCTATCACTCAACAAATATGCAGAAGAGAGTGTAGATAGATTTGATATGCACTAAGAAGATCATTCGGGGACATCACGCACAGGCCAGGCTTGGTCCTTGAGAGGAACCGAGATGGGAAACGGCGAGTTAGACGTCGAATGCGAGGGTGACATGGAGTAGATGGTGTGAGGAAGAAATGAGAGCAGTCATGGAGCCAAGATCAAACGATTGCAGAGAAGAGAGTGTAATGGAGACGTGCTAGTGAAGCCCTATGTTCCACTAGTAACCCAAGCAACAAATAATAATAATTATAATATTCTTGATTTATACAAGTATAGTAAAGTATTGAAATAATGTAAAAGATTTGTAACTTAGGATAAAGATAATGTTGTTTTGTTGGTCTCTGCATTTTGGTATTTTGTTCTAGACATTTCATTACCAAACCTGTTGACATCTTCAGGACTGACTTCTTAGAGAAGTGAAACATTCAAATACTATACGAATGTTCAGTTGACTTCTCTATAAACTTAATGCTAAGGACGTCACCAAGGATGTCATTAAATATTGGTCTATTTGCTTGAAGATATGTATGATACATTCATGCAGATCAGAGATCATTCGCCTTTTCAGATAATGAACAAGAAATTGTACCTAAAAGTGTATAATTAACGTTGTTTACCTTTATGGGAATTTTATCTCTCACAAAATAATCTTTCATACACCTTCAGTACGAAGATAATATATATAGTTCCGTTAAGAAAAGATGTTGATAAGATCCAGAGCTTTTCAAGCCCATTGAAAAGCAGCTTCAAAAGGTTTGCGGTGACTTTTTCAATAACTAAATCTATTTTGTTTCTCTACAACTGGTGTCACCTGGTTGATGGTTATCTTATTCCAGATTCATTGAATTTTCGATCAAAAATGTCTTATATAAAAACCTTACAGTTTACTACACAACACTCTGTAAAAAAAAATATACTGAATTCGAACACTCCAAAAACAAACTTATTCGCAGAATAAAATGGACTAATTTCATTTCACACCCTTTCATCAGCTGAAAACATCTTACAGTTGAAGTGAAATATTAGTAGTATCAGTAATCATGATGTGACATTCTTCTAAACACGTAGAAATAAATAAATAGTCGAAATCAAGCACAACTAGCAGTAAGTAAGGCAGTGAGTCAGTCGACGAAACACTACATCAATAATCACAATTCTTAGTCAAAATCAATAACAATTTATACACATTCGATGAGATAGAAAATTCTAGAGCTGTAGAAACTACGGATAGACAACAAACAAGCATCAATGTAAAAGAGGGGATTATTATAAAAAGCCAATAGCTTACCTAATTACACGAAAAACTAGAAAATCGCTAGGTGATTAGCAGTCAATATGTAATTTAATGAATAGATGAATAGATGTGTACATAGGACGGACCAAAAGAGAAGTATCTACTCGGTTTTATGAGCATATTTCAAGAAATCTGTGTCTAAAAAGTATCCCCATCTTTACCAACCCACTCACTAGTCACCGAGTGGAAACAGAACATCAAACAGATATTTCTCATTCCCTCAGGATAGTCAGCAAACAAATAAAGAATAACACGCTTACTATGGTTTGCATAAGCTGTCACCATCAAACATTTTCAACCTGACATGTGTACTAAGACAGAGATTGTAATTAACGTTTCTTCTTTACCTTAGCAACTGTATATGCGAAGGCTTATACAGTTGCGGGAAGTTGCGGGACGGACGAGGACGTCAAAGTCAGAATCGGAAAAGCAAGACAGGCATTCATTAGCCTGAAACCAGTGTGGAGATCATCTGCACTCAGCATGTGGAACAAGATACGGATTTTCAACACCAACGTCAAGTCAGTGCTCCTGTATGGTTCAGAGACTTGGCGCGTCACGAAAGGGATTTCCAATAAACTACAGACATTCATCAACAACTGCCATCTACGCTGGCTCGTTACTGAAGATCAGATGGATTGCGAGAAAGAATAAGCAACAAGGAACTCTGGGAACGAACCAACCAAGAACCTATCACTCAACAAATATGCAGGAAGAAGTGGAGATGGATTGGCCATGCACTGAGAATGCCGACTGTGGACATCACGTGTCAGGCCAGTTGCTCTAGTGGAATCCCCATGGGAAGCGATGAGTTGGACGTCCGAGGGTGACATGGAGGAGGTCGACGGTTGTTAAACACTACACCACGAACTGCATAACAATATTCTAAGTAACATGTTGATTAAAAGAGTGACTGGTACAGAAATGCTGGAAATTCAATCAACAAAAGGTTTATCATTAGATATCATAAAATATGATTTGGCATAGCCTATAAACGGAAGCTATTGATAGTAGTAACATGTTAATTACTACGGTGGAATTTTATTTTAATTTAGATATAAGGAACGTTTTTAGCACACAACAAATAAACTTTAATAATCAAAGGCCCGTTTTAAATTTCATAAAGTAATGCCTAAATTAAACTAAGAACATTATTTCACAGTTTGTGGTAGATGGCCTACAATGAAAAATAAATTCTACCTGAAATATTCAATAACAATGCAAGTGGTTCACTAACCCACTACATAAGTGAATGGTTTATTAACCAAAGAGACCAAACGCAAGGCTTTATTGAATAATATCAGATAAGTACTTCTAGATATTCAAAGCTACTTCAATATGACAACATGAACATGAAGTGGAAGGAAAGATCAGAGGATATCATACGCTTTTCGAGTTAATGTTCATCATGAACTACCATCAGTTAGAGGAATGTTGGAAATCTAAGAGTACTAGGCAGCTATTTCGTCATAGAATGCGACTTCTCAGCAGTGCGCAACAATGACCACACTTCGCCATGGATTGAACCCACCACCTTTATGTTCCGCTGCCAGCACGTTACCAATGGGCCACTGGGACGGAATCAAATGGTTCATATTTCCAACATCTACCAGTTCATGACATAGCGTGACCGTCACTCATAGTCACCGTTTAGTATTTGTCCTCACGTTCACTCGCTTTGCCCTAGAAGTCACGAATTGTCATTGAAAATTCTGGAATCACCTGTCAAAGCTGGTCACCAATGAGCAATTCGGAAGTTTGTGGGATTTACTGAATTGAATTAATCTAGTACTCATTGGTGACGATCATCGACAGATGATTCCTGAAGTTTCAGTAAGACCGGTGGCGCAAACCGAGTGGACGTGAGAATAAATACTCAGCAATGACTATAGGTGATGGTTACGCTTTGTCGTAAACTAATAGAAGTTGGAAATACGGACCACTCAGTTCTATCCTAGTGACTCAATGGTAACGCACTGGTCGCGGAACCTGGAAGTCATGGGTTCAACACCTTGTGGGGCTAAGTCATGGGTGAGCACTGCTAAGTCGTCACGTACTAAGACGATACAACTACCCAGTGCCAGCAGATTTCCAACATTCCTCCGACTTATGTCAGTCCATGATGAATACCACCTTGAAATCACCAAATCCCTATAAACCCCCAAACGACACGTTTTTATTTACAGATGCACAATGAGATGCTAAGCATATTGTCCAGAAATATGAATATCTTTTATTGCAAGAGTAAAACTTCGGCATTACAGCTAAGTACTATTTATATTAGGTGGTTTATTTGATACAACAAGTACACATTGATATAGTATTATTTACTGGATGACACTTCGAACAGGATTTGTTGCTTATATTCCGATTAAAATAATCATATGACTTCCCACTTCCTTTTATGTAGTTCAACATCTAATCATTCTTTTATTCTAATGGTAGTAAAATCTTCCAGATATCTACAATATGTTATAATGAATCATTCCTGTTACATGTATTAGATGGTGGTTAAGTCAATGAATACGAATTTTACGATCAATCTTCCCCATAACCTAGGTATAGGCATTTTTAAAACTGTAACCTTATCCAACTCAATAATTTGATTAAGGGTCAGTGTATGCATAATAATAGCAGACTTTTTCCCTAAATTACTCATTTTACTAGGGTCCACTACTATATTTTGCTGAATTTTTGTATCCTACTATTCTGACCGGTCTCATTCGACTGCTTTTACGTACATATTTACCGTTAGATAGATGAAAGCAGTCGGTAGGAAGTTGTGGACCCAGGAGACTTGATTCTTAGAACTTGGCAACAAGACGTATGTGCAAACTAGATAGAAGTGATATCTCATCTTAAATTCAAACTCGCGTCATCTAGTGCTGCCATAATTGACTTCCTGTAGAACTGAACTGTATAACCAGCGGTAATGTAGTGATATCTGCAACTGTAGCACTAGGTGATGCGAGACATCACTTCTATCCTGTTTGCAGATACACTTTCTTGATGAGTTTTATAAAGCATGAAACGTAGATTCAAAGCTTTCTAGCGATTGCTTCCATCCAATAAATATCTATGCCAGTACATTCCTATAGTCTACATGGAAAATGATCTATGGAACTCTATGAGTGATTTAGATACGATAACATAAATTTGGTTACCCTTAAGTGTCCAATCAATAAATACATTTGACCTCAAATTTGATAGACTAGGCAATTTTCCTGAATTGACTCTACTGAATCTTTCAGCCTACAACGTTTCTCTGTGAGCAAGTTTGTCAGTTTAAATGCCATCGGAATCAGTAGGTATATTTCGATTAACTCGGTCCGCTTGAGGTTTTTTACTTATCCATGATGAAAAAACAAGTTACTGTCTAGTTTTTAAGTGCCTTTAGCCAGTATTAGTAAGTGGTTATTTCGCATAAAGTAATCTAGCTAACCATAAGCCAAGCACTTATTTTAAGGGAACGACGAAATGAATAGCCAAGAACTCAAGGATCTAACAGTTTGTTATATCGTACAATTTCTACTTAAAAAAACACCTTCAGATGAATAAAGACATGAGATTCGTTAATTTTTTGCATACTTAAAAGTCTTTAGTTGAATATATGCACATGAATGTGCACAGCACAGACTCTTTCTACTAACGTTGCTGAAGTTATTCTAATTGACATTGAAGTAGAAACTACTTTCATGTCAATGAGAAGAAATTTACACATAATCCTCGATCATTATGTCATCAATTTATGTAGTATGAAGAAACTGCTGAAACGTCTTACATGGGGAAGAAGAACAAAGAAGAGATACAACTAAAATTACAATTTATTCCGTACAAAATATTCTCAAGGTGGCAAGTGATATGACTGCCAACATTAGATTGTTTATTTCATGTAGCCGCTGCACAGTGTTACAGTATATTTTACTGGATCACGTTTCGATAATAATTCATTGCTCACATTTATGTCAAAGTAATCAGATGACTTCCAAACTACATTTATATTGGCCTAACACTTCTTCATTCTTTTATTTTAATGGTGGTAGGAGTTAACAGCTATCTGCAATTTGTGATGATAAGTCCTTCCTGTTACATGTGTTGGTTAGTGGTTGACTGACATTGATTCTGTGATCAATCTCTCCACCCACCTAGCTAACACACACTATATAGTGTGATTACTAGTCAGTGTATGGAGACCGATAGCCCAGCATTCCTGAAACTGCTTATCTTAAACAGTCTACCATGGTATGCTTCGCTAGGATTTTCTGTACCACTATTCTAAATAAAATTGACCGACTAATTCGACCTATATATTTTACCTTGCAGTCACTATATTTGGTTCTACTGGATCTTTTAGCCAACATAGATCCTCTTGGAGCGAATTTATAAGTTAGAATACCACTCTATTCCCAACATTGTTAGGAATATATACTTTCTTTTGACGACAATACTGCAGAGGATTTGAATTCTCTTCTAGACATGCTATAATCGCCACTGACATTACTACTTCTTCTCATATCAGTCCTTACAAGCCTTCAAATGAAATCGGCGGGGAAGTAGTATCTTACTACTTTCATCATATATTGCAGATATCTGCAAAATTTCACCATCAATGAACAGAAAGAATGAAGAACTTTCTGACTGTGTGAGTGAAGTTTGTAGGTATCAGAATGATATGAACATGTGTATTAAATTCTTGGTTGTATTGTGTTCTCTGAGCTAGATTGTTTAATCAGGGAACTTTCATCGCCCTTCTAGATGACATCATCAGCACTTACTTCAGTATGAAGTGGGCTATCAATATCTCTCCGTGAGTGCTTTAGTAGCTTGCTTTGAAGAATTGGTTTATGGTCGGTTGTTTCCTTTGTTAGTTGTTTCATTGACCACATAAATTTTCCTGTTGGCTGTCCCTCTGCTTCACCTCTGACCTATCTGTGGTTTATCATTCTTCTCATTGGTTGGTAGATTGGTTTTGTGTCTATGCATCTGTTGGTTGCTGACTGACCTGAATGCTGAGCTTCCAGGAATTCTCCCATATTCTTTGTCTTTCCTCTGTCTAACATCGCTACATTATCCATAATTATCCACGTGCATTGAAATGAGTGATGAGATTTCATGAAGTTTACTAGCTAATTAATGTTCACGTTAAATGAGGGTGAAGAGGGCGAACACTTTGTCCGACGTAGTATTGATTACAGTTATTGCAGTCGATTTTGTAAATGATATTCGGTTTGTTTCCCATGGTTGTTGCATCTCTTGTTCTGGATAATAGTGTTTGGAGGGAATTTGTTGATTTATGAGCCAAACCGGTTCCACATTGTCTTAGTGATCTTGTCATGACTTCTGATGTATTCTTTATGTACGGAAAGATGATGTGTTTGTTGATTTCTGTCAATGACTATACGGTTGGAGATGAACGGATAGGCATCTTTTGATAAATTTTGGTGGGTAGCCGTTCATCTTTAAGATGGACATCTAGTAATTTTCTTCGTTTCTCTGTGAAGTTGTTGTAATGCAGTCTGTTCTGACGCTTTTGAATGGAGTCTGCAAGCAGCTAATTTTGAGCGTTACTCGGTTGTTGCTACTGTAGTTGAGGATTTGGTCAGTGTGTTTTGGCTTCCTGTACCCTTGGGTTTCCAGCTTCCCCGTATTTGTTCTATTGACCAGAACACCCAGGAATGGTAGTTGATTGTTTGACTCCTTCTCCATTATGAATCTGAAGTCACTGAAACGTTGGTGATGAAACTGTGAGTGTTTTCTACCTCATCTTTTTTTAATGATGACAAAAGTATCGTCCATGTAATGAATCCAAACTTTTGTTTTAATCATAGGTAAAATGATGATTTAGTGATAATGATGTCACCTAGAAAGACAATGAAAGCTCCAAGATTAAACAACTCAGCTCTGAGAACACAATACAACCAAGACCAAACATCCACCTGAACTGAAAGTATGCTCCACCATTACAGTATTAAATTCCGCTTGACACGTGATCAAGCAAATGATACTGTGTGAGTATCTGCCATTTCAAATGAAGCATGTGTATATTTTCGGTATAAAAATACATTGTGAAACAGTTTATGAATTACTGAGACGACTTTAGAGGCCACCAAAGCAAAGATAGAAGTAATCATTTAAGTTTTTTCACTTCATCTGGGAAAGGAAATTTTCATAAAATAGAGAAGTCCAATTGGTTATTTCGGTTGTTACTGGGGTAGCCTTTAAAGTGACTCTTATTACTGGAAGGCACAAACGTCCTCTTTAACCAAGGTCACAAAGTAATATGTGAAAATTAATATATATTTAAGTAAAATGATTACCTTTAGGATCAAACAATCTAGTGTAGAAAATACAGTTCATATTATCAGGCTGATATACCCACACAAGACACACTCAAGGATGGGTTTTTCACATGAGTTTGGAAAGCTGGACCTCGTTACTTTATGAATACCCTTCTAATATGAAATAATGCACATGTAAATTCAAAGCTACTTTCAAAGTTATAAAATTCAGGCGTCCACAGAATGAAAAAAATATTCTAATAAACTAAAGTCAGGGAACGCATGGACAATTTAGAAAACTTTCTAAGGAATTACTTGCCTTGAGAATTCCATCAAAAAAACCATAACGATTGGAGGAAGGAAGACAGTTACTCTCTTAAGTTCAAGACAGACAATCCAACTAAGATCGTCTGTATAGATTCTAAGTATTTTTGAAGAAATATTTCAGAACGTCCACTATGACTCTAACGTCTACATGTATATTTTTACCACATTTCAAAATACTGATCTCTATACACTTGAATCACTGTGCATGTATAAATCCGACCCCTCCTACAATGTTGGCCGTCTTGGACGCTCTATGAAGGCTTTGTCGTAACTGGCTAAATGCTATGTTATGGTGCAGCCGTGGAATGTTGATTAGTCTTGACTTCAAAGGTGACTTCTCTGGTAATATCTTGAAGAGAAGAATTTTAGGCCCAGCGATGAAGACTTTATTCGCACCACCCGTGAGGATTGTGTTCTCTAGTCATCCAATGTTCCCGCCAACCTGAAAGATAAGCTTCCGCATCTGATCACTTACAATGTGTGTTTATCAAGTTACCTGTTTCAGTGCAGCCAGATATATAGGCCATCTGATACGCATTTCTTTCAAACGGGTTGGCGAACATTACCCCCTTTGACTGCAAAGAGATGGGAGGTTATTGATGATATTATTTCTGAGGAACAGTTCCAAATACCAAGTGAATTGTGAATTCGATAAAACTAGTTAACGGTTGAGTGGTTAACGCGTTAGCTGTACAACCTAAAGTTCCTTAGTTTGAACCCTTGTGGAGTTGTGTATGCGTTCTGCAGAGGAGTCGCATACGAGGATGAAGCAGCTATCCAATGCTCACAGGGTTTCAGTGATCCGTGATGAACACAACCTTTAAAATGTATAAAATACAATTGTTCAGCTATAGAAAAGGAAATCGTTGAAAAAGTTATTTTCACGGAACTTCTCGTCTCTTCTATTCAATATTGGTCACAATGTGAACAGTGAATCAACTACAGGCAGCTTAGATGAGGAAGTCAAAGCCAGGATCGGAAAGACACCAAGATAGGCCATCCTTCATTAACCTGAAACCAATGTGGAGATCTGCTGCACTATACTCAACGTAAAGTATGAACAAATTCCGGATTTTCAACACTAATTCAGTCACGTCAGTGCTTCTATATGGTTCAGAAACTTGGCGCCTCACGATAAGCACTTCCAACAAACTACACACATTCATCAACACCTGCTACGCTCACGCCATACTGAAGATCAGATGGCCAGAAAAAATAAGCAACAAGGAACTCTTGGAACAAATTAACCAAGAACCCAGCGCCCAACAAATATGCAGAAGGAAATGGAGTTGGATTGGGCATACACTGAGAAGGCCGATTGGGGACATCATGCATCAGGCCAGGCCGTCAAGTGGAATCTAAAAGGGGGGAGACCATGAGTTAGGTGTTAGAGGTGGGAGTGACATGGAGGAAATTGTGTGAGGAAGTTGGGTCTCTTAGGTAGGGGAGAAATGAAGGGTTTTGGGCAGTGGTGGAGCTAAGTTGAAAAGACTGCAGAGATAAAAGTGAAACGGCGACGTGCTACTGAAGCCATATGTTCCACTATGAACCCAAGGGACAAATAATAATCGCTTCATATATAAACGATTAAAACAAACTGAAAGGAGAGAATTTGATGAAAAATGTTCGATGGATAAACTTGATAGCGCAGGTCAAACTAATTCGTCTTCTACAAACAAATGAATATATTGGTAATAAAATAATGAAATCAGAAATAATCTCTAGGACATACTTGAACATTCCTTATGTACTTCTATGACCATTTCTGTTCGTGTTGCTTACACAAAGCGTACAATAGAATAAATTTACTTGTTGAGTCTGTGTGCTTGCCTGCGTGCAAGTGTTCTAAATCTGTGTACTAATTTTGCTATTTTAATATTGAAAGCAATCAAGTTTTTATTTTTTTTCACCTTATCTAAATAAATTTTCATTGCGTTTTCAATCTTTTCAAATTCACTTCCTGTTCTAGATCAAAATTAATCATTATCTCTACTTGTTTATCGGTTTCCCTTTGATTACCCAAAATACATTAAATATGAAATAAAGGCATTAGAAAAAATTCTATCTCAACAATTAAACAATCAGTATGTTCGAATTTGTATTTCCCCTCTTGATGTTACAGTCTTAATCTTCGTTTTTATAAAGCTTGGTGGCGGTAAAAGAAGTAGTCTGTTTTCAAGACTTAATACTCAACAAGAAATTATGTCAGCTTTAAGCTTTCGATTGTCTGGTGTTCACTATTACTTAGTAGTAGAGTAAATGTTTCTGAAATTTATTCCAGTGGTGATAAATAGATTAGATGACAAGAATGAATAAATATCCAAAGGTTTAAATCCCAACTAAGGGATTGTGTATATGGAATATCCTACTAGAAGATAAGCAAACGTAAAATAAAAATCTAAGCCTCAGCAGGATTGAAGCCTCCGGGTTTTCTGTAAGGTTCTCTATCAACTGAGATACGATACCATTCAGTCACCAAGGAATTTACCTGGAAATCATGTGAGTTTATGATGCTTTGCAGTCGATAGACCATACTCACACTGGCTGCTCGGTCAAGACTTCTCATCCTGATCCAAATCTAGTTGAATTAGACAATGGAAGTGTTGTATTGATTATCACTTAGAATATCTGAGACGCATGATTTGGCAGACTTTTATTGATACAGGGTGACAATTAACGGGGAAATTAAAATCTGAGTTGCCGCAAGATTCAAAGCAGAGAACGACAGGTTTCCGGCTAGGTGGTCTACCAACTGAGCTAAGAGACTCGACTGCTGACCAAATGTATCCCAATTAAACAACAAACAAAATTCGTCAATAAATCGAAGCGGTCACGCATAAAAAAGTGATTCGACGTGAAAAAGATATCTGTTATTCAAATCGATAGTTGGTGAGAAACTTATTTGTCTCAAAAGAGTTTTCATCATGGATCGAGCTTATCCAGAGCAGTGTTGGAAATCTGGTAGCATCGGACAATAATTTTAATTCTTATTCGCTACTCCTCAGCACTTTTTACTCACATTACTAAGGCATGGCTGTTAAAAGTAGGAGACATGAAACAGTTACCGTATTCTATCACAGATGTCTTCGTAGCATTGCTCGCGTGTGATGGAATTACCATGTGAGCAATGTTGATTTCAGGCGAAAGGTACTAGGCAAGACAGATAAATCTGTTAATGAGGTTGTGAACCTTAGTCGACTGAGATGGCTTGAACATCTACTGTGTATGCCAAGCCACAGCCTAACTCAACGTTCCATACTAGGAGAAGTTGGGTTAGGATGGGTAAGGGTTTATGGTGACCAGACTGAAACTTAGCAGCAGTCAATGAAGTCCCCAGCCGTTAGCTTTACAGGTGTGGAGAGATTTAAACTACCCGGTTGGAGTCCACGTGGAGGAAGAAATCAGTGGTTGAGGACTCTTGGTTACATCATTGGAAACCAGTTACAGTAGCGTAAGTGTGTTCACTTCTTTACGTCTTTCAAAGCTTGAATATTCATACTAACCTTTGTTTTCAGATTATTCGTTTATCTACTTCGCTATCACTCCGTTTCTATTCACTTGTTCTTCATGTACTTCCAGTAAGTCTAGTAACTTAAGCCGATGCACTCCTGTGCTAAGTATTACGTTGATTTTGTCAGTGTGTCAGTCAAAGTGTACTCACAGCCTAGATAACGTTTTCGGGTTTGAAGCGATGAGTGCTAGATTCGAGCCTTGGTGGAAACAACGATTCACTGAGGTGCAGGCACATCTAGCTGACGAGTCATAAATGGGATGGAACGTACGTTCTCAATTCGACCACTGAGCCCCAACTAAACCATTAAATAATGAATATTCAGGCAATATCGAGTCATGCGTACAGAGGCCTGTCTGTCAACTGTGGTCAAGCAGTATAAAAATGCGAGAATACAAATGTCAATAAGTCATTAAAAGAGAATGTTGAACTAGAACACCGATTGCACACAGAGACGAAATTTTGAAAATGAAGGTAATAAAAGTTCTAACTGAAATCTGAAACATGAGAGTATCAGTAACATAGAGATACCTAGAACACTAGCGTAACTATTAAGGAAGTGGTCAGCTTTTATCTCAAGCTTTCTAAGACTAGCTGGACAGAATATATGCCTCATCACGTTGCATCAAAGCAGTTAAACATCCAACTATTCATTTTTACTTCAATTATATTCAACACTTATCAGTATTCAAATAAGGTTGTTTGTCTTATCTTTGGTTTTCAGTAGATACATAAGCTAGAAAAATATTCATCTCACTTACACTCATATAAAGCAAGCTAAGGCCAGTTATGTAAAAGATCGAATCAGTTCAACTTGAAAAAGTGTTAATTAGTGCTGGAAGGTGGTTGCTGTGGAAGTGATCAGTCTACTCAAGTGACTGCCTCTATGAATATAGTAAAACTATTAATGTATAAGGGGAAATGCATGTCCCGGATTCCACCGCTACCCACTAGGTAGACTATAGTATAATGAATACCCAGACAGCATCGAAGCATGCGCATACAGGCCTATCTGCCACCAGAAGACGACTGATTCGATCCAGAATAGCAGCGGGAACGACGAGTATCAGCAAAAAGTAATAACAATAAGAGCGATGGTAGTTGTTCGACCAGTTAAATTCTGTGCATTGTTTCCAAATATACACTAAGCAACCACTTTATTCAAAGAGTAAAATCCCTCATTTTTTTTACTGCGTAGGCTTATCAAACTTTCAAATGATGGAAATTACTTACAGTTCAGGATGTGGATGCAGGTGGTTCGGTGTTCTGTGAATGAAGTTAGTACCAGTGATGTCCCCAAGCCTAGTTATGAACAGTTTGCGACAAAATGGCAAACTTCTGAGAATGCCGAACCACCACTTACCTAGCTAAACTGTACATCTTACTAATGCACGAATCTATAAGTCAACTAAAGGTTAATTAAAAGCGTTCTAATTCTTGATAAAACTCAGATTTATATCCATCCATATAAATGCGATGGCTGTAAGAAATCATCATATTAATTTCTTATTCATAACAGGTACATAACCCTTTCAATCTAATTCAGCCTTCCTCTCAGGACCTTCAGTTTTCGCTGTGAGTATATCACCATTGGACCAATGAATTCCAGTCAAGTGGCTCAGTGGTAACGTGCCCAACTCAGATTCTAAACAAGATTAGCTACTCTCAAGAAATCTAGAAGCAATCAAATCAAAAAGTTTAACAAACTAATGCAAGAAAAATATGCTTCGGAAAACAATGAAACTACAAAGGAAACATCATCAAACATCGATAGAACAAAGTGGGTAGTCAATCTCTCCTCGAAAGCCTTAAGCTCAGCTGAGATGAAAGTACTTAAAAAAGGACTAAACTTCAACATAACAGTAGATCATCTAAAACCAGAAGATGTTATACCTAGCATAGAAGTAGCATTAAGCCCAATGGATGTGACAACTGCTGAACAGGTTAGAGCGCAGTGTGCATTAGCACTAAAAAAACAAAAGAAGACACAGCGAAACTTAACGAAACTGGAAAAATCAGCTTTAAACAATCTACGAAAGAATAATAGTATAGTAATTGCTAAATCTGACAAAGGTAACTCAACAGTAGTTATGGACAAATCAGATTATCTTAAAAAATGGATGAACATATCCAAACAGGGCCATATAAAGAGATTAAGAAACTTATAGATACTGTCATGAGTAAAATTAAGAAATCTACAACAGATCTCATACGCAGACTGGAGCCATCTCTAGGTAAGTCCGAATGGTTTACTTTAATGCCAAAAACTAATAATCCTAGCAGAATTTACGATACTATTAAGGTTCATAAAGCAGGTTATCCCATTAGGCCGATAGTTGACTTCCGGAACACACCAACACATGAGATATCAAAGTATTTAGCATCAATATTACATCCTATTAGAGACCGTTCAAACTCTAGACTAGTAAATTCTTATGAGTTAAAACAAAAACCTAATGACCTGCACATAGAAGGGAATGAAAAAATGGTTAGTTTTGACGCAACAAGTCTTTTTACTAAAAGACCAATCAATATGGCACTGCAGGCAGTCAGAAATCAACTAGATACTGACTCACAACTTACTCAAAGAACTAAGGCATCGGTTGATGAAATCATGTTAGGAGTGCAGTTATGCTTGACCTCGACAGTCTTCAAGTTTCAGGGAAAGACATATAGACAAACAGAAGGAGTAGCAATGGGATCACCAATATCCCCTATAGTAGCAGATACATTTATTGACAGTTGGGAAGATATGGCTTTACGAACACATAATCCGACACCTAAGATATGCTGGTGATATGTGGATGACACATCCACTGTATTAAAATCGGAATATATCGAAAATTTCCTCACACATATAAACTCAGTAATAGACACAATCCAATTCACTTAGGAGGTAGAAGATGAACAAAGAGAATTACCTATGTTGGATTGCAGAATAAAACGAAGGATAGATGTTGGTTTAGACACTACCGTCTACAGAAAACCAACACATTCTAACAGATATCTAGACTTCAAGTCATTTCATCCAGTGTCAGTTAAAGCGGGTTTAGTCAAATGTTTAAATAACAGGGCTAAGAAACTCACTAGTCATTGTAAGGACTTAAAAAAGGAATTGAAACACATAAAAGAAGCGTTAATAATTAACAATTATTAAAACAAACAATGTGAGCGAAGAAATATTTCTTTTCAATTAGTTCCTCATCAATGGCTCTACACCAATATAACATTTTCAAACGTAGAATTACATACCAATCTAGTGGTGAGGGTTGTTCAATGAAAGGTTATCAATCTCAAAGTATCAAGAATCGACGAGCATCATCCTTCATGGCTAAGTAAGGGGGAAACTAGATTGACACGAAGCTCAATACTCTCGCATCTGATTGACACTGGCCACCGAGTTAACATTCATAATGATTTTAAAGTTATTTATCACATTCCTTCTCACCTCACCCATCCTCTACGAATTCGTCTTTCACATACAGCAGAAGCCATAGGAATCCACCTACACAAGCCAAGTCTGTGTGTTCAGAAGAGATTCGTACAGCCTCTTTCTTTGCCTTGGCTATCTGTATAGCTCATTTATTACAACAAGACTCTTCATTTCATCCACCACACAATTCACCATAACTAATATTTTAACAGCTCTATTATTATTATTATTACAGACTTAACAATCTTTCTTTCCCCCTACTGTCTCTAGTTACCGTCAACAATTTACCATTTTACGTAGCAATTCATTTTCGCTCTTTAGTAAACATTATACAAAATATCAATTATGTAAGAACCTGTTCACAAAATCTTTCTACGATAATTAATCTTTGCTTTAGTTGATTGTCTTAATTACCTGATCAATCATCACCTTCTTGATACTTTGAGATTGATAACCTTTCATTGAACGTTTGAAAATACTATATTAGTGTAAAGCCATTGATGAGGAACTAATTGAAAAGAAATATTTCTTCGCTCAAATTGTTTTACTAAATGTCTAAATGGGAATTTTCGCACTAATAATTATCCCCATCATTTTATTTAGAAATTCACACAAACATAAAATAATAACAGTAATACAAATACAAATAATAGAGACAACATAAGTAGAAAGGAAATCAACACCTCTATTGTGATATCATACAAAGAAGGAACATCAGAAACCATACATAGGATTCTCAACAAGGTTGGAATTAGGGTGGCATTTAAACCAACAAATTCACTTAGAGGTAAGCTTTGTCGGCTAAAAGATTCGATAGAATCAATTAGGCAAAATAATATAATCTACCAAATTCCATGTAATGACTGTGAGGTCAAATACATAGGTCAAACTAGCCGGTCGGGGTCAGTTAGATTAACAGAACATAGGAATTTAGCTAAACATAGAACGACAGACCCCAATAAGATCAATAATCTAGAAAAACACTCAGCCATTGCATTACATTCATTAACACACAACCACACAATATGATGGGACAAAACTACCGTACTTAAGTCTAATATAGCTAAGTGGAGAAAGAGATTAATTACTGAATCTTTGTTCATTGAATCAGCCAACATCCAACACATGTAATAGGAATGACGCAACACCTATACCAGAGATATGGAAAACTTTACTACCAATCAAAAAACAAAAATCAAAGAGAGATCAGGTGACAGGACTATAAAATCAGATATTGAAAGAAGTGTGATTACATTGATATGATTATGAGCAATAATTTATGCTCGAAACGTAATCAAGTAAATAATACTGTATCACTGTGCGCTATATATCAAATAAACAATTCTAATACAGAATCTAAACGGCCTGGATTCGATCCCCGGTAAAGTCTTATGTGCGTACTGCTAAAGAGTCCCATACTATAAAGAAACAACTGTTTAGTGCTCCTAAATCTATTTTTTTAACTGATGTTAGACTGTAATGATTAGTAGCTTGGAATTAATAATTAAATCCCCAGAAAACTTCAACAGCGAGTTTTCTTCATGACCAAATTTTTTTCCCCTACAGATTTAAAAATAACAGACAGATTTGTTAAGAATGATACATACAGGCAGCAGGAAAATGTAATTTTGTATGCAATTGTTATATTGGTAAGTTTTTTTGTTTCTTAAAGGGAAAATGACAGAAATTTAGTATCGAATGAATTTTCACAGAATGAAAATGATTCCTAATATGATATATTTATCTAATATTGTAATACAACTTCACAATTCACTGACTCCATTCTCTTCTATCCTCTAAATTAGCTCGTCTATAAACCATATCACCATATTATGAAGTATTGTAAACTATTGTTCTAACTACATGAATATATATTCTCCTGTGATATACTAGTGAACAGTATGAGTAATTAGAAAAAAAACCGAAACTTATCTGTAGATTTTCTTGCGGTTATCATCAGTGTAAGTGGGCGACTTCAGACAACACAGTTGAACTGTTAGGATAAATTGAAATCTGAAGATTACAGAGGATAGTTTCATGCTGTTCATCAGTATATTTGTGTGTTTTATTCTAAATTACACTTAATTTAGGCGTAATTGTGCATAGAAAGTCAACGATTGGGTGTCCACTTACTCTCTATCTGCGTTATTTTATTCTTCTTCTCCAGCTTACTGACTGATTTACTGTAATCTCTGAAAAGTTGGTTTTCAACGTAATTATGACTTTAAAGAGATTAATCTGCTTCCTGTAGGTTATGCGGAGTATGCAAATGATACTGTTCTGCTGGGTGAAGATGCTGACAAAATGCAGGGTCTTCTGAACGCGTTCAGCAGAAATCTGAATATGTTTGTCTGACATGCAAGTTGTACCATTCAGATGCAGGATGATGATTCAGGACTGCAACAACAAGTCTGCAACAAGTAATCGTAGTTTAATGATAAGACAGAGAAGTGGTGGAATATGTCGACCACTTCACCTATTTCAGGAGTTGCATCAGCCCAAATGAGTTTGTTGGTGACAAAATCTCAGCTCAGATACAGAAAGTCCGTTAGGCATCTTTCAACTTGCATCATCTGTGGAGCCGACTGGGGAGATATCTGACTATCTATCAAAGGACGAGTATACTGAGCTACAGTCTGTTCTGTCCAGTTATACGGCTATGAGAGATGGTCGTTAAAGGCAAGAGATATGAAGCAATTAAAGGGTACTGACCACACATATTGCAGTATCATTACTCACCTTCGGTGGAATCACCACCTGAGGAATGTTGTGGTCAGGCGAAGGGTACAAGGCAAGTCGATTTTGATGAGACTATGAAGCTTAATTGACTGAAATGGCTTGGATATGTACTGTACATACCGACCTACCCCTATGTCGGCGTGACATACTAGGGAAAGCTAGATTAGGTTGAAAGGATCGAACGGGTGGTCAGATTAAGACACAAAACTAGTCCATAAAATCTCTGACCGATGCTGTAAGTCGTGTTGAGAGATGCAGACTGCCTGGTTCGCGTCCCCGAAATAATAGAAATCAATGGTTGATAACTCTTGCTGATATGACTGTAAACCGATCCCAGTGGGGCAGACTCATTTACTATTTGACTTTTGTAATTTGAGATGAAAATCTGGACCGTGGCCGGATTCGAGCCAGCGACCACCTGGTTGCCGGCCTGGTGCTCTACCAACTGAGCTACGAGGTCCGACTGCTCACCAGAATATTATTTCACTTCAATCACTAAGGGTTGACTTTATCTGAAGCTTGAATATCCGCCCTAACCAAAACCTTCAAATCGTATACTCTCTGACAAAACTGTGTCTACTTTGACATTACTCATCTTCTATTTACCTGTCCTTTGTATACTACCGTCAAGTGTGGTAACACGGGGTCGATGCATTTGTATGCGTTAATTTTATCTATCTGTAACAACATGAGACATGGAAAATTATATCTTATGCGTCTTCCTGCCTATTTCACTAGCCTTACATTCAAAAAGCTGATACAATTGTGTTCATTTATTTAAACAATGAGTTCAATATAGACATGACATGGTGTTAAGAGAGATTTTCCTGGTTTTTACAATTCTTGATCAAAGTGACATATGGGGAATAGATAGATCCAATTCACATAGAAGCTTGTAAACAAAAGATTAGCATTTCTTATAACCTGAAAGTAACTAATTCATTCAACGAAATACACTGAAAATAAATCAATGTATCATTAAAGTGGATTATCAGTTTCCAAATAATTCACAAACTATCCCCATTCTTAGTTAATTTTATCATAGATATTCTTATGGAGGTTTCCCTCTCGTCACCTAATTACAAAGACGTTGACCGGATCACAGGTGAATTTTCCATAGATCTAGAATATGCAGATGACATAGTCCTGTTAGGTGAAGACGCTGACAAGATGCAGAGTCTTCTGAACACCTTGAGTGGGAATTTGAGAATGTTTGGGATGCGATTTTCACCACCCAAATGCAAATTTTTGCTCCAGGACTGGTCTTCAGCGGTACCGCGGTTAACAATAGAGAGTGAAGTGGTTGAGTGTGTTGACCACTTCATTTACCTGGGAAGTAGGATCAACTCCGGTGGGTTAGTTGCCGATGAGATTTCTGCACGGATACAAAAGGCTCGATTGGCTTTTGCCAATTTGCGCCACCTATGGCGCCGCCGTGATATTCGTTTGTCTATTAAGGGTCGCGTGTACTGCACAGCAGTCCGGTCTGTTCTACTGTATGGCTGTGAAACATGGCCATTGAAAGTGGAAGACATGAGAAGGTTACAGGTATTTGACCACCATTGCCTTCGTAGTATAGGACGTATTCCGTGGTGTCACCATGTGAGTAATGCAGAAGTTAGGTGTAGAGTTTTAGGGAGAAGAGGTAAGTCAGTCGACGAGGTTGTGAACCTTCATCGACTGAGATGGTTGGGACACGTACTACGTATGCCTAGTCACCGATTGCCTCGTCACACAATGTTGGCTGAGGTGGGTTCAGGCTGGAAAAAGGTCCGAGGTGGCCAGACTAAAACATGACACCAATGTATGAAGTCTTTGACTGTTGGTTTAAGCCATGTAGGACGATGCAGACTAGGTGGTTGGGGTCCACGGGACAAGAGGAACCAGTGGTTGGAGACCCTAGGTGATATGGCTCAGAACCGATGTCAGTGGCGCAGATGTATACACACATTATCCTCATCTTAACAACGCTATACCGAATCTCACTATTTTGTCACTCCTCTTTCCTTTCTTCTCATACTTTATATTTCTTTTGACTGCATTCACTTATCTTCATCCTTCACCTCACTACCTTTTTACTTGATGTGCTGATATGAGGTGTGGCAAGTTGGACCGTTACGCAGTAATGCCTGGTCCTATGTTGATAATGATAATGATGATGACACAACTAAAGCTAACACTTTCCACGGGTTGAATATTATTTCACCAGCTACTCAACTATGGTGTCAACAGAGTTTCATAAACATATTTTTTGATTTGTTACCGTGAAACTTGGATTTTATACTAGTTTGAAGGATATTGTACTGGATAGTGTAGAATCTTATTATAGAATGACTATTGTCAACGTTATCCGAACTTTAACAGGTTGTTCATATTATGGGACTATGTCATTGGTATACTTCAGGTATAATAATAAATCTTCAGTGACCAAAATAGACCACATAAAATCATAGAAGGAGGGATAGTACAGAATATAAACTTAATAAGAATGATTGTAAATCCCTAATGGGGTCTAGTAGATGAAAATGGACTCCTGCGAAAGTGTCTCGTTACTGCTGGCTACTCATAATGTTGTATTCATCTTATTGAGTCCTGGTGAAATCCAGAACACTCGTTTCGTCTTATCTGGGACTCGTCAGCTGGATGTACCAACACTCCAATGAGTGATATTGTTCCCGTTGAAACCCAAACTCAAAACCCTTAACTTGAAACGCCAAAGTGGTATCCACTAGGCCACTAGAGCATGACAGCCACCTATTATGCAACCAATAGCACTTGTTTATTGTCTGATACTCTTAATTTCCTGTTGCTTTAGAGGGTCAAATTGTTCGACCTCTCCTGTGCGGATGTGCAGAGATAAAGAAATGAAGGAGGAAATGGTAAAATGTGATGAAAAGTTGTACAAGTAAACAAAAAAGGAAAAACGGCAGTAAATGTTCTTATGGTAAACAGGATGAAGATATAGTGTAGATGACTTAATGTTATATTGATTCTAAGTCGTGACTCTTAGAATTTTCAGCCATCTATAGAGGTTGTCACAATGGTCCGATTCAGAAGTCTATTTTTCCAAACATGGGTCACACGAAAGGTCAAGGACTTCATGGATAGATTTAGTACTTTGGTTTTGCCAACTTTTATGTCTTTCCACATTAAACTTACTACATCTAACATTGTAAGATTAATATAGCGGTTATCAGGTACATCGAACGCATATACCAGCCAACAGAGCAGATGAAGGTTCATAACCTCATCAACTAACTTATCGCTCCCCCTAAAAAACATTACTGTTGATGGCTAGGTTACTGAACTGGCAGTTCTATGATACATGGCTTATGTTGAAACCGTAACGGTAATCAAACTCCTGCATACTTTCAAAGTATTTCACCGTGATTGGTCATGTTTCAAAACTATATAAAAAGAAAGAGTAAGTTGGGACTTAGCACACTCAAGGTTACAGGTTTGAGAATAATAATCGAGCCGTTTTGTACTTGTGCAGAAATGCTGTTGTTCACTGATCAACCACGATTAACCAGGCTTCTAAAGTAATCAAGGTAGTCAACACACTCAACCACTTAATTCGTAAATGATAGACTTGGCACAAACCTGTCTCAGGGCTACAATTCTCAACCGGATAATGACACACGTATACTAATAATTTTCAAATTACCAATCAATATATCCAGAAGACTATGCATTTTGTCAACAACTTCATCCAATTAGAATATGTTATCTATATCCTTTAGGAGTCTCAATTGACAAGGTTAGTTTGGATAGTTTCAGATAAGAAGATAGAACCTTCTATAGGCACATCTTTGCCAAATACGAAAGGAGAGATTAAGTACCCCTGATAAACGCCAAAAGAAGTATACAACTCTTCTGATAACTTACTGTAGGCTTTATCATATCTACACATGTTTGACTATACAGCCTTCAGGAGAGTGAAGTACTAACACATCTTCGTAGGATTATGCTACTTGAAAATCAGTAACAAACATAGTCGTCTATGTATATATGCATCAGTTCATTTACCAAGCATATGCACAAATACTAAATTATTTAATTAGTTTAACAGAAAAAAAAATAATGTTTACGTAGCTAATTTGTTTCACAATGACTGGGAATCATTAAATTTTTTTAAATAATTTTCTAAACATCTCCCTTTTTAAAATTTTATCCCAAAAAGCAACATATTATTCTAATCCCTTTTAAATTTTTGTTCCTTTGTTCTTGAAAAACAGAAAAAACATTTAAAACAAAATTTGTATTACTTAACTATAGGAGCATATACTTAATATGTGTTAAATGAATACATGAAATAGTTTTAAAAAAAAGGATTCACTTAACAACAAAAATTTTCATTGTTCACTTTTATTGTTAAGGGGAAAATTTCATTATATGTTAAATGAATCTATTTTCTAAAAAAAAATTGTAAAACATTTACGAAAAAATATAAAGCCGACCTACTATGATTAGTTTCCAAAGAAATTCAATACAGCCTACATAGAAGTATTATTATTATTATTATTATTATTATTATTAGTCCCTTGGGTTCCTAGTGGAAAACAGGGCTTCAGTAGCACGTCTCCAGTGAACTCTGTTCTCTCAGATCTTTTGAACCTGGTTCCACGACAGCCCACAACCTCTCATTTCCTCCTCGCACGATCTCCTCCATGTCACCCTCGACACCGACGTCCAACTCGTCGCTTCCCATGGGGATTCCACTCGAGCAACTGGCCTGACGCGTGATGTCCTCAGTCGGCCTTCTCAGTGCATGGCCAATCCATCTCCACTTCCTCCTGCATATTTGTTGAGAGATAGGTTCTTGGTTGGTTCGTTCTCAGAGTTCCTTGTTGCTTATTCTCACTATTCTGGCCATCTGATCTTCAGTAGCGAGCGTAAGCAGTTGTTGATGAATGTCTGTAGTTTATTGGAAATCCCTTTCGTGACGCGCCAAGTCTCTCAACCATACAGAAGCACTGACTTGACGTTGGTGTTGAAAATCCGTATCTTGTTCCGCATGCTGAGTGCAGAATATCTCCACACTGGTTTCAGGCTAATGAATGCCTGTTTTGCTTTTCCGATTCTCACTTTGACATCCTCGTCCGTCCCGCCTGTAGTTGAAACAGTGCTTCCCAGATAAGTGAAGGAGGTTACTTCCTTTAAGTTTCTCCCGTTGATGGTAACTGGAGTTTGTTGTTGTTGGTGGTGGTGCGGTATCTTCATCACTTCTGTCTTCTCTATATTCACCTGAAGTCCCGTCTTCGCTGCCTCTTCTATCAACTTGTTAGTTTTTGCCTGTGGATCTTCAAGTTTATGTGACATCAGGCACAAGTCATCGGCGAAATCCAAATCTTCTAGGTTCTTTTCTGCAGTCTAGTGTATCCCCCTCCTACATAGAACTAGCTTATACAAATTACATTCATTGATTATAAATGCTCATTAAACATTGATAATAAAAATCAACCAGTTAGTCTTTGAGAACATCAGACATATTGTTATTAAACAGCGGAATACATCTATTAGATCATAGTTAAAAATAAAAAAACAGAACATGGTTCCAGAGAAGAAGCATTTTTCTTTCCGATAGAGTCATTTACTAAGCTGTACATTCATGAATATATGTTATATGATTACATTATTATTTTTATTATTATCATTGTGGGCAGTCGTGGCGCCAGGTTCAAAAGACTATAGAGAACAGAGTTCAGTGGAGGCGTACTACTGAAGCCTTATGTTCCATTAGGAATGCAAGGGAAAAATAATTATTATTATTATCACTATTATAATTATTATTATTGCTACTATTATTATTATTATCTTCGTGATAGCAAAATTTTCTAAACGTTAAAAGTGAGTTTCATTCGAAAATAGAGTATGAAATTATTTTTTCATTGAAGTGACTTATGCCATTTACTATTTATGTTGATTCATGAAACTTGGTTATGTTGTTTACAGAAACATGAGATCAATTAGAATCGACTTAACTAGTATTTTGTAGCTTCTTCATACTAATGAACAAGATTGCCATCATTTACCTTCATTGGTATAATATATTTTATACAGCTGAACTTTCTAAAACGCACAATTGTGTTGACTATACCTAGAGTACCTAGAGTATAGAATGGCAGTCAACTCAACTCTACCTCAGCTTCGTCGACTTTGAAAAGGTCGAGAAGTAATTTGGCCAGCAGTTGCTTCAACACTACAGTTTTAGTGCAACAAAAATTTATCAACCTCATTCAAAAACAATATGAAGACGCCACATGCCAAGTGATTCACAGTGGGAAGCTCAGTAATGCTTTTGAAGTGAAGACAGGAGTAAGACAAGACTGTCTACTATCACCGGTCATCTTCCTGATTGTCGTGGATTGGATCATGCAACACACCGTGAGGAGCGAGAAGAAGGGGATACGCTGGCTAGATTGATGAAAAGACACCAGCAGAAGATTTGAATTTGGCCGATGATAATTTATGTCTAATGTCTTGTCACACAAACTCGAAGATCTACAGGCAAAAACCAACAAGTTGACAGAAGAGGCAGGGCAGCGAAGATGAGAATTCAAGTGAATGTAGAGAAGACGGATGTGGTGAAGATACCCAACCAACAACAGCATCAACAACAAGCACCAATCACCATCAACAGGAGAAACCTAAAGGAAGTTGTCTCTTCCACCTACCTAGCTACTTGACAGCATCGTTCCAACTACAGGTGGCGGCACAGATGAGGATGTCAAGGTCAAGATCAGGAAAGCAAGACAGGCTTTCACTAATCTGAAACCAGTGTGGAGATATTCTGCACTCAGCATGTGGAACAAGATACGGATTTTCAACACCAACGTCAAGTCAGTGCTCCTAAATGGTTCGGAAACTTGGCACGTTATGAAAGGCATTTCCAACAAACTATAGATATTCATCAACAGCTGCCGCCTACGCTCACTCCTTACTGAAAATCAGATGGCCAGAATAATAAGAATAAGCAACAAGGAACTCTGGCTGGCTGGCAACGAACCAACCAAGAACGTACCGTTCAACAAATATGCAGAAGGGAATGGAAGTAGAGATGGATTGGATATGCACTAAGAAGGCTGACTGGGAACATCACGCACCAGGCCAGACCATCGAGTGGAACCCAGATGGGAAACGACGAGTTTGGCGTCGGAGGTGAGGGTGACAAGGAGGAGGTCGTGCGAGGAAGAAATGAGAGCTACTGAGCAGTCGTGGAGCCAGGTTCGAACGATTGCAGAGAAGAGAGTAGGATGGAGACGTATTGCTGAATCCCTATGTTCCACTAGAAACCCAAGGGACAAATTATAGTATTCTAATTACTCATAGAGTTGCATGGATCTTTTTCCATGCAGACCACTGGAATATACTGGCATAGATATTTGTTGGATGGAAGTAATCGGCAGGTGGTGCTATATGGTTGAGAGACTTGGCGCGTTACGAAAAGCATTTCCAACAAACTACAGACATTGAAAAGACTGCAGAGAAGAGATTGCAATGGAGAAGTGCTACTGAAGCCCTACTTACCACTAGTAACCGAAGGGAAAAATAATAATAATAATACCTGGCTGCTGAGATTTGCTAAAAAACGGTAAGTTTATTCGCTTGCTGTGCTATGTATATGAATACAGTGTAATGATTGGATGAAGTAATGACAAGAGTTAGCATCTTGGGTAGAAAAACAGTGCAACTCAGCGAATTAATAAGCTTTCATCAAGTGAGGTATCTTAGACATTCGGTACACCGTATCTACCTACACTGCTGCCCCACATTAAATGAATAAAAATCGGCTGGTAAATATAACCGGTTCAATTTTGAGGTTTGTGCAGATTTAGTGAATTCGGGTTGGTATTGATCTAAGACTGACATCAGTTAAAAAGATACTGGGAAGTTAGGAACACTGGATAGCTGTTTCGTCGTTGTATGTGACTTCTCAGCAGTGCAAATTCACAACTTCAGGTTCCGCGGCCACTACGTTACCGTTTGGCCACTAGGTTCGAATTCAGCAATCTATATTCCCTACATCTATCAGTTCACGATTTCGCGTGACATTCATCCACTGATGTTGTTGAGTAAGTTTCCTCATGTTCAGTTCAGTTGGCCCCATTGGTCATGACTTTACAATGGAAATTTAGGGATCATCTCTCGAAGCTAGTCACCAAATAAGCATTAGATTAATTCAGTTTGGTGGTTTATTGGGATTTATTCATTTCAGATTGATATTCGTCAACCAAGTCGAACATGAGGACAGTCATTCGACGAGAGCATTGGATGGAGTTTGAGCTACATCGATCCCTGGTGGGGTGGGGTCGTCAGCGCAAACTGTTGAGGAGTCCCATACTATGACGAAGCAGTTGTCTAGTACTCCAAAATTTCCATTGTTCTTCCAACTGATATCCATGATGAACACCAACCTAAAAATATTATTGATGTCCCACAAAAATGTGCTTCGAAGCCAACACTTTTTATGACCTTAAGTTTGGGCTGTGAAAGCAAATGTAGGAAATGTAGGATTCCATGAGAATGGCAGAACTGAATGCCCGAAACACCCTCCGATATTGCTTAAAACTGACCACAGTGGATCTTGTATATGATCCGTAGAATTTGAATAACAGTGAGCACTTCAGACTAGACAGCTACTTCGTTTACTCTCTAGTAACCAATTTGTTTACATGATCCAATCCTACAGAGGGTTAGATTCGATCTGATCGGCTTAGTAGTAAAGTCTCTCTCTTCAATACTGAATGGCCCCTGTTTTCACTATTCAGAAAACATCAGTTTCCTTATAAATTGAAAATGTACCTTGCTGGTAAGAGCGCAGCGCTTCCTGACAGCTAACATTCAAAAGCCACAAAGACATCAATCGCAGTTATGTCACGGTTAACAGTTTCAACCGGCATGATCAAACCCTCTCTTAACGTATTTTATAAAGTAATCAATACCTTCATTATCACGATAGGATTTACACAAACTGAAAATATTGTATTATTTAGCAATACAAGTGGAACTTACGCAGCATTCAGATTCTTCCACGTAACACGTATCAGTAGATGTTGTATCATTCCATAAATGCTCGCCAAGCACTGCATTTCTCTTTAATAAAAATAAAAGGAAATATGGGGATTTACCAAGAAACAATACAGCTCAAAATCGATTCATAGAGGTATCAAGCAATTAAGCAATTTATACTGGATAATGATTGGAGGTGAAATGAAAATTTGGACCGTGGCCGGATTCGAACCAGCGACCATTGGATTTCCAGTCGGATGCTCTACCAACTGAGCTGCAAAATTCTGTCAATAAGCAGTATTATAATTATTTCTCTCAGAATACCTTGTGCATACCTAGACGTTTATCAAATTCTACATATTCTGGTTTGCTGAAGAAAAACAAACTCACCGATCAGGGTAATTATGTTCTTTGGCCTATTGTTTCACAACTATTATTGCTAATTCACCTTCAAGGTTTGTACGGATTTATTGATTTCAAGATAGGACTCATCAAAGACTGATGTAACATAGAGAAACATCGGAAACCTTGGAGGATAGCAGACCTGTTTCCTCCTAGCATTGAAATGCCCAAATACACACACCCAAAACCCGGCTACGTAATGAATTCAATACGTCCAGGTTTCATGGAGAAAATGTGAAAAACTCAGTCACTGAGTCAGAATTCAATGATCCACATTTTGCTTCTTCTTTCAATTCGTGATATAGCACAACTACCATCCAAGGTATTCAGTTATTATCCACTTCACTTTCAGCTGGTTGACCACATACGTCACAACTTTTTATTAGAACTTCGGGATATCCATTTAGAAGCATATCACTTGTGAACGCTTTGCAGCAATACGATTTCAGGTTATTGGTGATATTCTTCCTAAGATAGAGTTCCAGATAATAGTTGAATGATTAACGCGTTAGCTGTGTAACCTGAAGTTCCTTAATTTGAACCCTTGTGGAGTTATGGATGCGTATTGCAGAGTCTCAAACTAAGATGAAACAGGTTTCCAGTCTTCCCAGGTTTTTCATCCTTTTCCAGTTGGCGTAGATTCATGATGAAAACCAAACTGAAATCAATAAATCAACCTCAACAAGCCTCTGAATTGAATGAAAATATATAGTCAAATAGTCCATCAAATATTTGGCGTATGTAGGTCATTGATCATATGGTTTACTGTTCACACTGAGTAATTGTAATTAGTCATTACAAGTTCATTTGTCAACGGTAAATGCTGTGCAACGTGTTCTTATGAATGTTGCTGAATATGCATTGTTTTCAGTACTTTTAAGTGAAAACCAACTGATTGATAAAAAACTGCCAGTTGTTATTGTTGATAAGGCATAACTTAGGAAAGGTCACCATCAACGGTTATGTAGAATTAACATTTGCGAAATAGGTGACAAGTTGATTGTTTCTCTTCTGTTTATAACTGCATTTGATGTTGTTAAAATATGCACACCTTCGGAAGTTGATCTTTATTTATGAAAAATGAAAATTTCCAAACCAATTTGTCTACTTTCGATTGAATCATTACCTATTGCTGATCGCCTTTCCAAATGTTTTCATTCGTCTTAATACTTCAGTAGATGTTTCTCATATAACGTGTATTCACTCAATCCAACGTTTCAGGGACTACAACTTTCTCCAACATAATTAGCTTCACATTCAAAACACTTAATTTTGTACACACAGTTGTTCTGTGTCACCTTTGCAACAGCATCTTTCATTTCGATTCAGATCTCTTCTAGAGAATTGAAGTCCTAAAGGAAACCCTGATACCATGAGAAGTGTATAATCCCTTTTTATATTCAAAAGTACTTTATCGATATGGTATGTTTTCTTCATAACTTTATTGTCGTTGGCAGTAGTACCTGCTGTTTTGTTTACTTGATCTATAATGTTGTTCAAACACATATCATGGTATCCGTTTTCCATTGAAATATGTTTTATTGTGGAGTTTTTGATTACCACACGACTAGGATAGGTTATGATATTTTTCCCTTTCTTTCGTAGATTCAATGCGACACTAACATTTATGTTGATTGGATGATCTGATTTGAAGTCTAAATATTTATTATAATGAGCTGATTTTCTGTATATTTTTGTGCTGGATTTACCTTCAGTTATGGCGAATAAAGTCTGCTTCGTAACCATTTTGTCTTAATTAGAACAAGCATAAGTAAAGCAATCCACTACCAAAACTCAATTCAACTTAGGTTTTACATGAAATAAGATGATCATCATGAAAATCACTGTTTCGGTGTTTCATATTTTGAATCAATGAAACATTTAACCTAACATTGACTCAAGTTCCAAATATGAAATAAGGAGGCAGATGGTGACTGTAAAAGCGTAGTAAAATACTTGGATGCATTTCATTGAATTATCTCCAAATTATGGTAATGATAGATGATGGTTGGCAGTGTAATCCAGGACGCGTGTTAAGTTCTAGACTTCCCTCCCACGCTGACTCGAAGTAGAGACCGATCGCTTCAAACGCCAGGACGTTATCTATTAGCCACCGGGTCATGGTATATCTTTCTTGCACGACGGGTAAATTTTTTGCGTCATTGGTTAGACCATATCGATCGGTAAATAATAGCATATAGCCTCATATGTGAATGTCTCCATATTGACTAGCGTTTCAGTGATGAAGCTCATATGCCAGTACAGAAAAATCAATTCGGTTCAGTCAGCAACAGAATAATACAAGCAAATCTTCACATAACTCAATTTTTATATTCAGTTAACATAAACACTTCACTATCATTTTGTATAACGACAAAAATGTTCCAAAAAGATACTTTCTTTTATGTATTTAAAGAGAGTAATTAGAAGACGAAGTATATTTGAACAATGTGATGTAGCTGCGCAATACAATTTGCATATTCTGATAGCACCTTTAGTTTTCAAGACAATTTTTTTAAACCGAAAGCTGAGATAATAAATATAATAGGGGATTGAAATTTGGAAAGATGAGAATCAACAGAAAGAGAAACATAGCCGATCCTAATCTTGGTTATAAAATAAAGTTTACCAGGGTAGGTGTTGTACAAGAACAAATTGTTTTCGGTATACGTCCGTGACTACTTCCATAAAAATTTAAAAGGTTGTTTCAGCATTAATAGTTCAACCTGATTCCAGAATATGTTTAGCCACAGATAAACAAGGTCGTCATCAACTTCGGCTTATCAAGGAATATCAGTTGCTACTTTCTGATACTTGCAATTTCCCACGGCATTACTAGGTGGAATTGTTCGACGTCTGTTAGCAAATGACCTACTATTCGAATGCTTACATGCTAACTGAATATTCACTACTTTAATACTTACCTCGTATTCTTCATGGTAATGGCAGACGTTTCCGAAATAATACATAGACTTGGAAGTCTCTACCTGGTTGACAATTCAAAACAAATGTATTACACAAAGTCTTCCTGTAGCAGTTACTTTCGTAACATGAAAGAAAATTATTTACCACCTGTTTTCCACATTACCTTTTTTATGATAGAATTGTTAGGCTAGACAGGAATTAAAGCATCACAACTAGTCATTTCATTCACTAGAACTTTTACTACTGTGTAGTAGTGTGATGACATTTTTATGATTACATCTGCTATTGATACTGGGTGATGATTGAAGGTGGAAGGAAAATTTGGACCTTATGCGGATTCTAATCAGCGGCCATCGTGTTTTGGGCTCGATGGTCTACCACCTAAGCTGCGATATGATGCTCCCCCTCTCTAATTCGATCATATTTGGATTGGCATGACAGCTATGACTAGGCAGCCAATGTAATTACGATCAGGTGATAGTAAAGCACCACCAGTTCATATGGTATTCGGGCAAAACCTTTGAGGTGTTAATGAAATATAAATCAGGTCAGGAGTCTTATCTCATATCGCAGTTGATGCAGCATGGGTTTGAAAGCGCAGTGGTTGCTCGTTCGAGTTCAGACATGATCCAGTTTATCATTCCACCTTCAATCATCACACAGTATCAATACTAGTCGCTGAAATCACGGCTATCTCAGATAGTCAAAATGATATAACTGCTATCGCACAGATATGGTGCACCTAAATAAAAATGCTGAGACTTGCCGGTAGCAGATACTGTGATTCATTTATTTAGTCAGCTAACTCTTAGAGAGTGGATCACTGTTTTGAACATCTCTCCTCCTTCTTACGAAGTTTACGCAGCTATTTAGTATCGTCATCCTTTAAGCAATAGATGTGGCTTATCACCTTTCTTTCCCAAACTTTTGCATTATCTTTTTAGTATTAAATCATAATTCAGTCTCTTTGACAACCCTTTAACTTACCTTTGTCTATTCAGTTGCTTTCTTTCCTTTGTGATAAGTTAAATTGATGTATTTCATATAACGTGAAATTATTGCTGTTTGTCTGTTGTTACTCTCTTACTCCTATCTCTGTTCTGTAACATCTATTGCATATATGAATAACAGTTAAATAAAAATAAAAGAGAAATTCCTAGTCAATCCTTTTTTTTCATATTTCACTTGACAATAATCACTACTACTGGGTAGAGAACCACGAAATTGATGCAGTTTCCATATATGCGTAGGCGTAAGTTGATAGAACATTTACACCATAAAATCCATAACGGAATATTCATGCGGAAAAATAAAACGAAATATCCAATATCATAAATGTTCATCGATATTTGATAGGTAACTTATCATTTTACGGTTTTTTTTAATGTTCAACAAATACATTGGAACATTATATAAATAGTCTGTAGATGGATGTTCAGTCGACTTGTCAAATTTTGAAATATTTTTGGATGTTTCGCATCATATATATATATATATATATATATATATATATATATATATATATATATTAAAAGAACATTGGAAACCTGGGAGCGCTGGACGACTGTTTCATCCTAGTATGGAACTTCTGAACAGTGCGGACCTATGACCCCATCCCGCCAGCGACTGAACTCCTGTCTTTCAGATTCCGTGGCCACCATATTATTATTGAGCCACTGTAATGTAATTCAGTGGTCCAAGCCTCCATTTTCTGTCAGTTCACGAAAACATGAACATCACCTAGTATCATTGTTGAGTGTTTAGCTTTACGACCACCAGTTCCCGCCCATCATTCACGACTTTCCATCGAAGCTTCAGGAATCACCAGTCAAAGCTAGTCACCAGTGAGCATTAGAAAAATAAATCCGCTAAAACTCTCAAATTGGGTTAATCTAATCCTCTTTGGTGATTAACTTTGAGACGTGATTCTTGAAGTTTTGATGAGAAGTCGTGACAGATGGGGACAACCTGATGACCGTGAGGAGAAATACTCAACGATGACATTAGGTAATGGTGGCGCTATTTTGTGAAATGACAGAAGTTGGAAACATGGTCCACTTGATTTGGACCCCGTGACTCATTTGTAACTTGGTGGCCACAAGGTCATGGGTACGCACAGCTGAGTTATGTACAAGGACAAAACAGCTGTCCAGAGTTGCAAGGTTTCCAAAGCTCTCTCAACGAACCTCAGTCCATGAAACCAACTTAAAGTCGGTAAATCCCCACAAACCTACAAATCATTTTATATATATATATATACGTCAAAAAATAATCAAAATTCTGAAAGCAGTGGGCAGCTCTTCCATCCTAGTTTGTGATTTCTTACCAACCCATGAACCCATGTGAGTTCAAGCAAGAGGTATCAGGTTTCGACATGGACACATTTCCGTCCAGTAACTAAGTCAGGCAGACTACTGAAGAGTGTGGGTGGTTGACACTTAACGGTTGCACATACCGTGGGAGGCTAGTTCCTTTTGAGGTACCTGAAGAAAGAGGTTTTGTGTCTACCCACAAAGGTTAAAGGAGACCCGTTTCAGGCCAATCATATACAGCCTTTCTGTGATTTTCAGATTTTGGTGTTTTGCCTCTAAATCCGACTATTAATCCCCATTTCAGGTAGGAGTGGGAGTGTGCTATATTTTGGGACAAAGTTTTTTAATCCCCCGTCTCCTTTTTCATAGGGAAAATAGCATCAGCGTGGTGCTGCTGGTCATTTAAGGGAAACACCGTGCTGGGCCAAACCCCGGTCCAGTCATCAGTACGACTTCTTTCTCAAATCCCCATCATAGCCTAGCAATTTACGCTATAATGCTAACTACTTTTCGTCTTACCAATATCTGACAAACCTTTCTGTATGGTGGAACCTTGGAAGAACAAAAGTCCCACAAGCATAGCCTATTAGGTCACTGTGATATTCGAGGCTGACCATCGCATTACGGTAGCAACTAACGGTGGGGGGACCACTAACGTGAAGCCTAATGGTTTACACTTTCTAATTTCTGTGGATTTGTGTTATAACGCTTTTGAGCTTTAATACCGTCAGCAAACACCTAACTAACTGGCTACGTGGTTGGGCTAGCAATATCATGATTTATCACTGGAACTTCATAAAAATCACACGGAAGCTAGTCAGTACTGATCGGTATTCACTCCGACGAAGCTAGAACTAAGATGCAGTAGATTTCTAATGTTTCGCTAACTGATGACTGGAATGTAACACGCAGTTAGCGCGAGACAATATTATTCTTTCGGTTGATAAAAATCTAAACCATGGGGAAATTTTGCCGGTGGGTAGAATAGACTACTCACTGTTTAATACAGTTGTCATCAGAACGTTTCATTGAAAGTAAAACAATATTTGGTTTTCGATTCTATAAAAATAAACCGGACTGGCATACTAACAAAGCTGTGAGCTATAATAAATAACAACGATAATATTAATGATTAAGTTCGATGTTCTGCCAGTCTAGAAATGAAGCATCTATGACAAGATATCGAAGCCGACAGAACACCGAATCACCGCTATTCTCATTATTTATTAGGTTCCTTCTCAACAGAAGATGGAAAGAATATTCATTATGAGTCTTAAGATAGTCATGTAATTCATAAGTTTATGCGCTGATAGTTTTTTTTCATATGATAACGATTGATTGTTTCGCAAGTTTCACAAATTCAATTTTTCAATACTGAAAAAACAGCCAAATTAAAACAAACGTTTTCGCTTTATCATTTACTTACTATATAGATAGTTATAAAAATGAGAGTTAACCATTCTCTTGAAAACAAGAAGTGATAATAGGTTTATCCTGTGAGGAGGTGATACGACCACGGCTGTAAAATTACCTTCAACCCCCTAATACATTCACCAATGGTATATCAACCCTATACAACACCATATTTTGTAAACTAACTGACGGTGAAAATAAAAGCACCTTATACACATATGAATGTCTGATGTCTATATGGTATACGACTACTGAAGCAGTTGAGTAGTCAGAAAACACACACGCTGACCTGTAGATTCTACCAGCCAGGTGAAAGCGCAACTAAACACCGGACGATCATTTTGACCGTTTTAGGCAGAGTTTATCAGTGACGTAAGTAAAAATATTCAGCTTATATTGAGACTGAATTAGTTAAGATCACCTAAACCTGGTTAGCTGACTTGCAAATTCACCAACGTACTTCAGATATACAGAATCCATGGACCGTACTTGTCTGACTACACCGATGATAAGCTCAATCGTTCAGTGTTTAGATCACTCTAATGTGCTCGGTGAAGTCTGCAGATAAGCCTGAGAGCTTTCTGACTCCTCAATTTGTTCAGTACTAGTACACTTAACCAGTTCATGAGACTTTTGTTTCAGACATGCATCACACTTTGTGACTTTGAGTGGGTGATTTGAAATCAACTGTAATAATTGGGATCAACACTACATTGAACAAGGTGATCGTGGTCTTCACCTTCGTCTACAGGAACAAAAACTGGTTACCAAACGTCAAGATACTTCATCACTCATTTTAATGCATGTGGATACCTATGGATATGAACTCACTCTTGACAATGTAGAAATCTTTGATGGAGAGAGGAAACGTGAAGAATATCAGAGAATTCCTAGAAGCTTGACATTCAGGTCAGTCAGTCAGCAATCAGTAGATGCATAGACAAAGACCTAATCTATCAAACAGTAAGAAAAGTGATAAACGACAGAAACGTCAGAGGTGAAGCAGATGAACAGTCAACAGGAAAATGTATGTAGTCAATGAAACAACAATCAAAGGAGATAACTAGTCACAAACCAGTTCATCAGGACAGGCTACTAAACCACTAACGAGGAGATATTGACTCATACTGAAGCTAGTGCTGATGATATCGTTTCGCAAAACGATAAAGCTTTACAGTTAAAAAAACCTAGCTCAGAGAACACAAAACAACCCAAACAAAAACTGTGTTGACACCGCAGTTCAATAGTCAGAAAACTACTCAACTGTGAGAAATTTCAACATGAACCGTACAGTTTTAAATCATTCACAAAATCTGACCATCCTATTTCGGGAGGTAATATTACCCAAAAACACTATCAAATTTACAACGCATGATTATGTTAAATCATTCACTGAACATTTATTCATAATAACCAAGCAATTCCTTCTTTTTTATTTATTCATGAGTTTTTTATGATCTTCAAAGAGCATTATCGTAAACATTTCACTTACTGTCCAATTAGGCATAACTGAGGATACATGAGAAAACAGTGTACCGGTAGAGGCGTTTAACGATTCACTACTATTCACCAATGGTTGTTGACTAAAGAGTAAACAAAAGAAAATGATAGAAAGATAATTAAATCAATTAGTGATCGGATAAAGGATCTTTAAAAACAAGAGAACATGAAATCAACAACAAGAAGGACAGATTGTTTTCTAATATCATGAATCACAACCATAAATTATGCTCTAAGATGTTTGTAACTAGCAGAATGCTTTAAAGATGACATAGATGGAAAAGCTATGATAAAAAGTATGAAATATCCACCATTCAAGGAGTGATATACAACTATCCAATTGCCTAGTGGATAACACTCTCTCACATGCAGTGACTTGCCTTGAGCTCGAGTCTCAATGGGAACAATAACACTGCCGAAGAGGCAGGTACATCCGGTTGACGAGTCCAAAACCCTTGTCCTGAATCACACTCCTAACCAATATGAATTATCACCTAATTCAAACATTTTGCATTTCTCAATGAATTTCACTTCTCTTCATCAATACTTTTTGGTTACATAACAGTCTTGCGAGTGAAGGTGATCTTCTTTCAACTAGTCAATAAGTATAAGTACTCATTCCATTATAAGGGCATTACTATTATCACTGTAAATAGAAGTTGTATAGTAGTTACTTTTCTGTAATCTTAAATTTAATTGTTACAAATAATCGATTATTGTTTCAGACAAACGAATTTTTCTTGAGTCGTTAAAAAAAGGCAAAAATAAACACAGAAAAGTTATTAGGGACCTTTAGTTAAAAATGCCTTCCACCTCCGTAAACTATTTATATATATATATATATATATATATATATATATATATATATATATATATATATATAATCTGTCCTTTGGGTTCCTACTGGAACACAGAAGTTCAGTATCACATCGCCATTTCATTCTGTTCTCTGCAGCCTTCATTTTTAACCTGGCTTCACGACTGCCCAGAAACTTTCATTTCTTCCTCATACAATCTCCTTCATGTCAACCTCGCCTCGAGCACTCAACTCGTCGTTTCCCATTTCGCATGCACTCGATGGCCTGGAGTGATGCGTGATATTCCCAAACCGTCCTCTCAGCGTATATCCAATCCAATCCAAATACGTTTTCCAGGAAATGTTGTTGTTGTCCAAGGTACCTAGCGGTTATTATTATTACTAATTATTTATCCTTTGGGTTCTTAGTGAAACATAGAGCTTCACCAGCACACCACCATTTCACTCTCTTCTCTGCAGTATTTCCAACCTGCTTCCATCAATATCCAAAAGCTCCCATTGCTTCCTCACACCATCTCCTCCATGTCAACCTCGCCTCCCACGCCCAACTCGTCGTTACTCATCTTCAATATGGAGTGAGCGTAGGCAGCAGCTGTTGATGCATGTATGTCTGTACTTCATTGGAAATGCTTCACTCAATGCGCCAAGTCTCTCAACCATCACATGGAAGCAGTGACTAACTTGACTGAATTGGTGTTGAAAATACGCATGTCGTTCATACTTTATGTCTAGTGCATTACAGTGCAGGAGATGTCCAGTCTGATTATTTCAGATCAATGAAGGATGGCGTATCTTGCTGTCCTTCCGATCCTGGCTTTGACTTCTTTATCTGTGCCTGTAACGTATGTGGTTGAAACGATGCTGCCAAGTAGCTAGGTAGGTAGAAGAGACTACTTCCTTAGATTTTTCCCGTTCATGGTGATTGGTGCTTGTGGTTGATGCTGTTGGTTGGGTATTTTCATCACCTCGATCTTCTTTACATTCACTTGAAGTCCCATCGTCGCTACTCTGCCTCTTCTGTCAACTTGTTAGTTTTTGCCTGTAGATCTTTGAGTTTGCGTGACATTAGACACAAGTCATCTGCGAAATCCAAGACTTCTAGGATCTTTTCCCCAGTCCAGCGTATCCAGAAGGCCTCTACGATGTTCACCAGCATGCGTCATCTATGGGGCTGACAGACGAGATATGTATGCTGGGAGTAGCATACTGCTCCACAATTCGTTCTATCCTGTAGACTACCTGGTTGAAGTCCATGAGACAATAGGAATCAGTGCTTGAGGACACTTATTGACATGGCTGAAAATCAGCCGCAATAGTGCAGATGCATTCAGTCCTTGATATCTCCTAAAGTTCGGATATTATTACTAACTGTTATCTTCAAATTGCTTATTCTCTAGCATAAGTTTTTCCTATTCACCTGTTCCTAGTATAGTAATGTGAAGTGTGGCAACTTGAACCGATGAAGTTGTGTGCGAGGTTTCATGTTGATTTAGTCTATTCGTATACATTTACACACGTATATATGTGACTTTCCGAATATTCTCAATCAATCTGCGAAATGAACTTAATCTGGATTATCAAAAACAATACGTTTCGATAAAAATGGACAAAATAAACTGAAAATAGAAATGTTAGTTGATAAGCTGGTTAAAACTATGAAATTCATTGGATTGTACTAATTTCCATACACATATTCCCCCTTATCAAAGTGAGTAGAGAAAAACAATGACTGAAGCTGAATAGCATGACATCAGTTTATTCTACCAGTTCCTTATCAGCTGCTTGCAACCTAAGAAGCTTGAAATATCACATTACAAAAGAATCAGAATACACTTTAAAGCACTTCATGGGACCAGTCAAAGGAAAACGACATCATTTTACAAACAACACTAGTATCTAGATAAAGTTAGGAAGAAACACTATGAAGGTTCATCTATATGTGTTTTGACAAAGAGTTCAAGAAAAAAATATTATTATTATTATTTTATTGTTAGTCCCTTGGGTTCCTAATGGAACATAGGGATTCACTAGCAAGTCTCCACTCCACTCTCTTCTCTGAAATCTTCTCTTTCAACCTGGCTCCACGACAGCCCACAACCTCTCATTTCCTCCTCGCACGATCTCCTCCATATCACCCTCACATCCAACGCCCAACTCGTCACTTCCCATCTGAGTTCCACTCGACGGCTTCGCCTGACGCGTGATGTCCACAGTCAGCCTTCTCAGTGTATGCCCAATCCATCTCCACTTCCACTTCCTTCTGCACATTTGTTGAGCAATAACTTCTCAGTTGGTTCCTTCCCAGAGCTCCTTGTTGCTTATTCTTTCTCGCAATCCATTCGATCTTCAGTAATGAGCCAGTGTAGGTGGCAGTTGTTGATTAATGTCTGTAGTTTATTGCAAATCCCTTTCGTGACGCGCCAAGTCTCTCAACCATACAAAAGCACCGACTTGACTGGATTGGTGTTGGAAATCAGAATCTTGTCCACGCTTTATGCTGAGTGCAGTGAAGTAGATCTCCACACTGGTTTCAGGTTAATGAATGCCTGTCTTGCTTTTCCGATTCTCACTTTGACATCCTCGTCTGTGCCTGTGCCACCTGTAGTTGAAACAGTGCTGACTGCCTAGATGGGTGGAGGAGGTTACTTCCTTCAAGTTTCTCCCGTTCATGGTGATTGGAATTTGTTGTTTGTTGTTGTTGTTGGAGTTGTTGGTGTGGTAGCTTCATCACCTCTGTCTTCTCTATATTCACCTGAAATCCCGTCTTCGCTGCCGTGCCCTGCCTCTTCTACCAACTTGTTAGTTTTCGCCTGGAGATCTTCAAGTTTATGTGACATCAGACACAAGTCGTCATCGGCGAAATCCAGATCTTCTAGGTTCTTTTCCCCTGTCCAGCCAGCGTATCCCCTCTTCTCACAGCTCCTCACAGTTGCCTGCTGCATCATCCAGTCGAGTCGACCACAATCAGGAATATCATGGGTGATAGTAGGCAAGCTTGTTTCACTCCTGTCTTCACTTCCACTCCAAAGGTATCACTGAGCTTCCCATTGTCAATTACTTGTCATGCGGCGTCTTCATATAGTTGTTGAATGAGGCTGATAAGGGTTTGCAAGAAAAGAATATGGATAGTAATAAGAGAATATGGAAAAAGGCTATCAGGTTAGTTAGTTGAAAAGAAAGAACTGACAAATTACTTAATAATATAATGAGTTGAACTCAGCTGCTAGAACAACCCTTTAGATTTAGTACATAACAGAATAAAGGTTTAGTCAAAAGATGGACATTAAGAGAGAGAGGAAGTGCAAAATATTAAGTTATAAAGGCAAAAAACTTATCTCTGCTTCGTTTTTGAACATACAGTCTTGATCTCAGTCTTTTGATCCCTATGGCTACATCGAATAAGTGCTCATAACTCTTAGCAATTCAGTTTTTAAAAAATACGTGAAATATACCCATCACGATATAAAAGAACAGTTAGTATATCAGCGAAGAGTATCTTTTTCACGATCTCATTTTCAATGCTATACAATCGCAGATTTATACATTTTTCTTGTTTAAGGATTTGAGAGTGAAAACGGATTGTCAAGTATGCCAGGCAACATAAATAGGGTCAAAAATGAGCTATCACTAAAATTAAAAAGACCCAAACCTGATGAGTAGTCAATATTAATCGAAATAAATTTGTACAAGAAGTTTCATATCGTGACGACATAACTGGAAACTGAATTGTAATCAGGCAAAGCATAGCAACAAAAATAAGTAGCGAATTTCTTAAGAAGTAAATGGTGCCAATACACAAAAAAGGAAAGGAAGAAAGGATGGGGTAGAGCAGACTGAAAACTGTGGTCATGAAACAAGAGGGGGTTGAACAATCTTCTTTTGTATACAGAGTTTAGGTTTCTCCATTTAGCTGATAAGAGTTTCGGCGATGCAGTGAATACGAAGACATACAGCCTTTGAACGGTTCCTTTCTATTTGAATACTTTAATTTTTGGTTACAGCATATTTTTGAGTACTCTTATATGTTATAGCACTTGTTCTCAGAGGAAGTTATGCTAATAGTTTTACTCACTGGCCATAGACGTTTCTGCTCGGCTATTATTATTATGATTTTTGTTTGCCTCCTAGGTTCCTAGTGGAACATACAGCTTCACTAGCATGTCTCCATTCTACTCTGTTCTCTGCAATCTTTTAAACCTGGCTCAAACACTGCCCACAAGCTCTCATTTCTTCCTCACACCATCTTCTCCGTGTCACCCTCGCCTCGGATGCCCAACTTGTCGTTACCCATCTGGGTTCCAATCGAGTGCCTGACGCGTGATATCTCCGAATGGTCTTCTCAGTGCATACCCAATCCATCTCCATTTCCTTCTGCATATTTGTTGCTTGATAGGTTTTTGATTAGTTCGTTGCCAGCCAGCCAGAGTTCCTTGTTGCTTATTCTTTCTGGCCATCTGACCTTCAGTAACGAGCCAGCGTAGGCAGTTATTGATGAATGTTTGCAGTTTGCTGGAAATGCTTTTCGTAACGCATCAAGTTTCTGAACCATCACACAAAAGCACTGAGTTGACTGAATTGATGTTGAAAATATGGATGTTGTTCACTCTTTATGCCGAGCACAGAAGATCTCCACGCCTCGCTTGGTTAACTAGTTCATTAGTTACTAGCCGGTCCTAAGCCTGGATAAAGAGGGAAGGTTGGGAATAGGACTAGAAACCTTACCCCAGAAAACCAATCCAAGCGTTACAGAAACTTCAAAGCAAAGAAAAAAAAATAAAAACAAGCTTATTCCTCACTGGAATTGGGGAGACAAAATGACAACGGTCGGTGAAAGCCTTCAGGAAGTCAATTTGCCGATATTTCTCCTCTCGATGAAAGCGAAAGTAAAAATGGGGACACGGAGTGTCCGCAATATGTTTGAACCTACCAAGGCTGCCCAGATTGCTCGGCGATTCGATAAAACATATTCAATAAATAATCTTAATGTGACACTAATGTTATCTATAAATAGCTGACAGTAAACAAAACTTAACCATACGCTTTTTAAAATATACTTAGCTTAATTCATACCAACCACCTAAATCTAAAAGTAAATAAAAAACGGTATTCATTACATATTTTGTATCTAGTTAAAATGAAACAACTGTTACTATCACCAGTATTTTATGATTCTTATTTCAAAATAGGTCAAAGAAATAAGTACACAATTCAGAATGTCAAATACAATATCAATAGTTACCAAATTAGTACTACCTACTGAGATCTGTGATTTAGAATCGAATAATGTTCACAAAATAGACACTTCTTCATCAGTGAACTTGAATGACATACGCTTAGTTCCTATAACAGATTTGAACAAGGCAAGAACAATGGCATTTACAGAATAGAATGGCTTAATAGTATCTTATCCCACGGCTTTTTATCAGCTGAAAGCAGCCTACAGTTGAAATGTTATTATTACTATTACTATTACTCGAAGAACTACAGGCAAAAACTAACAAGTTGGCAAAAAAAGCAGCGAAAAAAGAACTTCAGGTGACTGTAGAGAAGACAGAGGTGATGAAGATACCCAATCAACAACAGCATAAACAACAAACACCAACCGCCATCGACAGGAGAAACTAACGGAAGTAGTCTCTTTCACTTACCTAGGTAGCATCATTTCAATAATACGTGGCAGAGGCACAGACGAGGATGTCAAAACCAGGATCAGAAAAGCGAGAGTGGATTTCATTAATCTGAAATCACTGTGGAGATCTACTGCACTCTGCACAAAGTGTGAACAACATCCGGATTTTCAACACCGATCCAGTCAAGTCAGTGCTTCTATACGGTTCAGAAACTTTGGCGTGTCACGAAAAACAGTTCCAACAAACTACACACATTCATCGACAACTGCCTACTCTGGCTCGTTAGTGAAGCTCAGATGGCTAGAAAGAACTCTGGCAATGAACCAACCAAGAACCTATCACCCAGCAAATATGCAGAAGAAAGTCGAGATGGATTGGGCATACGTTGAAAAGGCCGACTAAGGACATTAAGCGGTAGATCACACCATAGGAGAGCCGACCAGTTGGGCGTCGGAGTCGAGGGTGACATGGGGTAGATCATGTGAGTAAGAAATCAAAGGTTGTGAGCAGTCATGGCGCTAGGTTTAAAAGACTGCAGAGAACAAAGTGCTACGGAGGCGTGCTACTGAAGCCCTATGTTCCAGTAGGAACCCACGGGAAAAATAGTGATAATAATAATACTTTAAACATATATATATATATATATATATATATATATATAAATGAAGATTTGAAATCCAGGATTAACAATATAGTAGTGAGTGAGTCAATGAAGCACAGGATTAATGGTCACAAATCTTAGTCAAAATCAATCAAATTTATCTGTCAACCAACTTAATAGGCATGAAGTAATATTACTGAAGAAAGGATATCAAGTTAAGACTACTATAGTAAATCAGAAGCTTGCTGTTTCCAATTTGACGAAAGTAGAACGAGTTACTCTAAAAATTTTAATATCTGACAAATCAATAGACATCGAAATCAGACGAAGTAATATCATGATGGTGTCGGTTAAAGATTATAGTGGGAAGGGATTACAGTATTTGGAAGCAGAACTATATGAGCTTATCCCAAGTAATAAACTCTCAAACACATTGAATAAAATGCAAGCTGAAACATGTAAATTAATTAGAGGAATGAAATTCCAATATAGAAAAAACGCCAAGGATTTCAAAAGTTAGCTGATAAATATGACCTTAAGAGATGAAATTATGACAAGCTTAGATATAACTTCTGTTTTCACCAGTATACGAGCATAGAAATGTCTAGATATTGTTATAATTGTAATAAGTAATAACTAAGCTTTAATATTTGGATGTTCCTTTCTCAACTGATAGTTTCATTGATCAGTTAAAGCTATGCTTAGAATCAACCTCTCCTGGTTAACTAGTCCACTAGTTACCAGCCGGTCCTAAGCCTGGGTAAAGAGGGAAGGTTGGGCATGGGGCTAGCAACCCTACCCCGGAAAGCAAATCTAACCAATAAAGAAACTTCAAAGCACAAACGATATATAAAAAAAATAATAAAATTATCCCTCGCCTTCGAGTGGAATCCCCATGGGAAGCGACGAGTTGGACGTCCGAGGCCAGGGTGACATGGAGGAGATCGTGTGAGGAAGAAATGAGAAGTTGTGGGCTGTCGTGGAGCCAGGTTCAAAAGATTTTAGAGAACAGAGGTCACTGGAGGCGTGCTACCGAATCCCTATTTTCCACTAGGAACCCAAGGGACTAATAATAAAATAATAATAATGCTTAGAATCTATATATTTCATGTTCAGAGCTAGAATATACCATCAGTTAAATATAGTTGCTATAAGTTGACCAGCATCTACAATTGCTGAGAATCTCCATATAACAGTTTTAGAAAAAAGAGCATTAGGAAATGTTCAATGCCAACTCAGAATTAGATATAAATATGTAGTTGATACATTTGTCGTTCCTAAGGAAATATGCCAACAGACATTTTTAGGATATTAATTCTATTTCAACTTCCATTAAATCCACTTATCATTATCATTTTATTATTGGTCCCTTGAGTTCCTAATGGAACATGGGAATTCACTAACACGTCTCCACTCCACTCTCTTCTCTGAAATCTTCTCTTTCAACCTGGCTCCACGACAGCCCACAACCTCTCATTTCCTCCTCTCTTGATCTCCTACATGCCACCCTCACCTCCAAAGCCCAACTCGTCACTTCCCATCTGAGTTCCACTCGACGGCTTCGCCTGACGCGTGATGTCCACAGTCAGCCTTCTCAGTGTATGCCCAATCCATCTCCACTTCCACTTCCTTCTGCACATTTGTTGAGCAATAACTTCTCAGTTGGTTCCTTCCCAGAGCTCCTTGTTGCTTATTCTTTCTCGCAATCCATTCGATCTTCAGTAATGAGCCAGTGTAGGTGGCAGTTGTTGATTAATGTCTGTAGTTTATTGCAAATCCCTTTCGTGACGCGCCAAGTCTCTCAACCATACAAAAGCACCGACTTGACTGGATTGGTGTTGGAAATCAGAATCTTGTCCACGCTTTATGCTGAGTGCAGTGAAGTAGATCTCCACACTGGTTTCAGGTTAATGAATGCCTGTCTTGCTTTTCCGATTCTCACTTTGACATCCTCGTCTGTGCCTGTGCCACCTGTAGTTGAAACAGTGCTGACTGCCTAGATGGGTGGAGGAGGTTACTTCCTTCAAGTTTCTCCCGTTCATGGTGATTGGAATTTGTTGTTTGTTGTTGTTGTTGGAGTTGTTGGTGTGGTAGCTTCATCACCTCTGTCTTCTCTATATTCACCTGAAATCCCGTCTTCGCTGCCGTGCCCTGCCTCTTCTACCAACTTGTTAGTTTTCGCCTGGAGATCTTCAAGTTTATGTGACATCAGACACAAGTCGTCATCGGCGAAATCCAGATCTTCTAGGTTCTTTTCCCCTGTCCAGCCAGCGTATCCCCTCTTCTCACAGCTCCTCACAGTTGTCTGCTGCATCATCCAGTCGAGTCGACCACAATCAGGAATATCATGGGTGATAGTAGGCAAGCTTGTTTCACTCCTGTCTTCACTTCCACTCCAAAGGTATCACTGAGCTTCCAATTGTGAATTACTTGGTATGCGGCGTCTTCATAAAGTTGTTGAATGAGGCGGATAAGGGTTTGCGGTACTCCGTATTAATGAAACAGTTTCCAGATTACCTCTCGGTCGACGATGTCAAAGGCCTTCTCAAAGTCGATAAAGCTGAGGTAGAGAGTTGACTGCCATTCTATACTCTGTTCTATGATGATGCGAAGCGTTGAAATTTGGTTCGCACATGATTTGTACTTCCTGAAGCCTGCCTGTTCCGGTCGTAGTTTTGAATCCAGTGCATCTTTATTAAATCCACTAGTGGAATAGAATTTAAGTACTGACCTCTTAATGTTTTCTATTGCCTTATTCAAAGAGTAACTGAAGGTAAATCCAGCACAAAAATATACAGAAAATCAGCTGATTATAATAAATATTTAGACTTCAAATCAGATCATCCAATCAACATAAATGTTAGTGTCGCATTGAATTTACGAAAGAAAGGGAAAAATATCATAACCTATCCTAGTCGTGTGGTAATCAAAACTCCACAATAAAACATATTTCAATGGAAAACAGATACCATGATATGTGTTTAAACAACATTACAGATCAAATAAATAAAACAGCAGGTACTACTGCCAACGACAATAAAGTTATGCAGAAAACATACCATATCGATAAAGTACTTTTGAATATAAAAAGGGATTATACACTTCTCATGGTATCAGGGTTTCCTTTAGGACTTCAATTCTCTAGAAGAGATCTGAATCGAAATGAAAGATGCTGTTGTTAAGAGGACACAGAACAACTGTGTCTACAAAATTAAGTGTTTTGAATGTGAAGCTAATTATGTTGGAGAAAGTTGTAGTCCCTGAAACGTTGGATTGAGTGAATACACGTTATATGAGAAACATCTACTGAAGTATTAAGACGAATGAAAACATTTGGAAAGGCGATCAGCAATAGGTAATGATTCAATCGAAAGTAGACAAATTGGTTTGGAAATTTTCATTTTTCATAAATAAAGATCAACTTCCGAAGGTGTGCATATTTTAACAACATCAAATGCAGTTATAAACAGAAGAGAAACAATCAACTTGTCACCTATTTCGCAAACATTATTCCGACAAAACCATCAATGTTAACCTCTTCTAATTGAAGCTTAAATGCCCATGATGGTTACTGACGGTTCTGTGATAAATGTGCAAAAAACAACCAGTATTCTGCAATACACATGAACACACACATACGACTTCGACTGCGTTGCATTTTTCATTAATAACGGATAACTAAAAATACGAACATATAATGACTAGTCATAATTACTCAATATGAACAACATATAAATAATCAATCACTTACATACGCTAAATATTTGATGGGCTAGTTGACTATATATTCTCGAAGTTAATAAAAATCCCTTTACTCCGCTAAAAAAACTGTGGCTTACAGAGCAAAACGTTTTGATTTTGTAAACACATTGTATTCATAATGAAATATATTCTTACAAAATCCTTAGCAATTTATATCTAACGAGGTAAAAAGAAAAAATTGGGAAACTGCGGAAAGGAGAGAGACAACAAACAAACAGAAAAATAAAAGAAGGGGTTGTTAAAGAGGTAGTAGTTTGCGCAGTTATATATGAAAGAACTGTAAAAGCATTATGCTGTATGACTGAAAATCAGTAAGTCATTGATAAAGAAATGATGCAGTCAAAAAAAACATGGAAAATTACATACATATATAAGCGAAAAGTAAATACAGTTACCAGGGTAAAGAAAAGTAAATTTCAGTCTCTTCTTGAGTACAACGAAATGTTTGCTGGCAACAGCTTCAGCAAAGCATCATAAATATTTGATGTACTATTCCTAGTAGGTGCCTGCCGGTTTATGAAATTTGGGACCAATGATGCTGTATTTTATTAACTCACCAACCTTTTGTTAATTCTAGATTTATTATTGTAGTTTTTTATTTGACCCTTGGGTTCCTAGTAAAACATAGAGCTTCACCAGCACACCACCATTTCACTCTCTTCTCTGCAGTATTTCCAATCTGCTTCCATCACTACCCACAAGCTCCCATTGCTTCCTCACACCATCTCCTCCATGTCAACCTCGCCTCCCACGCCCAACTCGTCGTTACTCATCTTCAATATGGAGTGGGCGTAGGCGGCAGCCACTGATGCGTATATGTCTGTACTTCATTGGAAATGCTTCACTCAATGCGCCAAGTCTCTCAACCATCACATGGAAGCACTGACTAACTTGACTGAGTTGGTGTTGAAAATACTCAAATCGTTCATACTTTATGCCTAGTGCAGTGCAGTGCAATAGATCTCCACTCTGGCTTTGACGTCAACGTCTGTGCCACCTCCGCCTGCAGTTGAAACGATGTTGTCTAGGTATCTAGGTAGGTGAACCAGACTACTTCCTGTTGGTGACTTGAAGCACAAACTAAATTATATACATTTAGATGACACCAAAAATGGTCAGTTTTGACGTAGCCAGTTTGTATACTAGTATCCCGATTGATATGACTCTAGAAGTAGTCGAAAATTAATTCAATAATGACCATGAGCTTACTCTACAAACTGAGGCGCCGGTAGAGGAGATCATGTTAGGAATAGGGCTAGGTTCAGCTTCCGCACTCCTTCAGTTTCAGAACAAAATACATAAACAAACAGAAGTTTCTACGGGATCACTAGCACCGCCTATCATAGCAGACGTATTTATACATAGCTGGAAGCGAGTAGGAGACGAAACATTCCGTCCCGCTCCCAAACTATGATCTCGACATGTAGATGACACACTTACAGTATTGACATCGGAGTACATACAAATAGTTCAGTAGTCAGTGCTATCCAATTCATTTATGAATCAGAAAATATTGAAGGGGAATTCGAATTGTTGAATTCAAGAATAAAACGAAAATAAGACCAGAGTTAAGAAATTAGGGTGGATGGGAAAAGTTTACATACGAATCGTTATTTCGACTTCAGATTGTCTCACCCTATATCAGTTAAAGTTGGCTGAGTAAAATGGTTACGCAATAGAGACAGAGAATTTACTGGCAAAGCAAAACATCCTAGAAGAAAAACCAGTTATAATAAAGGCACCCTACACATTAACAATTAACCTCATAAATCAATTAATAATTTCCTCACAAATAGTAAGAAAAAATATGACGAGTAAATTAGTATCACGGGTGTTTTTAGTAGCAATAATAATGTAGAAGATAATAACGGTGACAATACTATGAAGAGTGAATCCAGAACGTCTACCGTGTTACCGCACCAGGAAGATACCTCAATGATAGTATTAAGTGGAATGATCAATAAAGTTGATTGGGATTAGAGTGGCACTGACACCTACAAACTCATCTAGAAATAAGGTAGAATAGTTTATTCTACGGAAGCTCTTGCAACGATTGCTAGGTCAACTTCAACTGATAGATCCCATGAAGATGAGGAATTTAGAACAAAGCTCAGTCATAGCTATACATGCGATTAAACGTAATTACACAACAGGATCGACAGAGTGACAGTCTTTAAAACGAACTTAGTGGTGTGAAAGAAGAGAGCGATAACCAAATTTTTATTTATCGGATCAACACCGAATTCATGCAACAGGAATGACTCAGCACCTATTCTATATATATAAAAAACCCTAGTACCCATATTACAAAGAAGGCGAAAAAAATTAAAACTACATGATAACCTGTATCTCAAAGTTGTGGAATTATCCTGATATGACTATGAACAATAAATTGTGTTTGGAACGAAATAAAGATTTTCATTGTCCTTCGTTTTAATTATTATTATATTATCACTTTTTCACTCTCTCCTCTACAGTCTTTTCAAATTGGCTCAACCACTTCCCACAAGTTTTCATATCTTCCTCATATGATCTCCTCCATGTCACCCTTGCCTCCGATGCCAACTCATTGTTTCCCCTTTGGATTCCACTCGACAACCCCGTTTGACCTGACTCATGATGTCCTCAGTCGGCATTCTCACTGTATGTCCAATCCATCTCCACTTCCACTTCCTTCTGCATATTCGTTGGATGATAGGTTCTTGATTGGTTCGTTGCCTGAGTGAGTTCGTTGTTGGTTATTCATATTATTCTGTCCATCTGACCTTCAGTAACGAGCCAGCGTAGACAGTTATTAATGAATGTCTATAGTTTGCTGGAAGTCCTTCATTTTAAACTACTGATATATTTACTAAACATTATACAATACTAGTTATATGTTTATGAAGTAGTTTATATCGATTTACAGTCTCATAATCTAGTGAACATACTGTATACTCTTTCAGTGATAATGTGTTCTGAATAAGCCTAATGGCTTGATTCCTCCGCTATTTTTTGTCAGAAAATGCTTTGTACTATTCATGATACTGTCTTGAAAGGTAAGTACAGTTTCGAAAAAAAGTAATGCAGCTTACAAAACAAATATCGACATCAAAGTCATCTTTATGAATTGTGACACTCCCCGGTATATCAAAATCCTACTAGTGTATAATGCATATATATATTACAAGTAACTTATAGAAGGCATACATTTCCTCTCCCTTTTTTAAAAGCATTAGTGAATGCTTCTTATAAGATGTTTTACACTTATCCACTTGTTGCCCTGATTGGTTATGTGTACCTTTTTCGTTTCTTTATTGTTGAGTATCTTCCCAAAATAACCTGTGAATATGTTATACTAATATATGTAGTCTGCTGTTAGAATTGTAAAAAAAATTCGGCTATCTGAACTGCATAAGATATTAAGTTGTTTAAAACAAGCTTTTGTACTTAACACTTATGTTCAATATTCAATTATTATTTGTTGTTATTACTACAATTATCGTTGTCATTTCTTTTCTTTATTGTCTGAGATAAGCAAAAATGGAATGATCTTATAAAGATGAAAAAAGAAATATGTTAAAAAGGCATATAGACGGCATCTTCAACCATCTTTACCAATTGTCAAGTTTTTTAGTAGGAAGATTTGTTTAATTTTATATTACTTATTTAGTTTGGGGATTGACTTGTTACATTTTTGTTTCATAGCTTCTTATTGTTCAAAAAGTATGTTGATTACTTCATTTAATAGAAACTCAGTTTGGTTTCATACTGAACTTAGTGCTGAATAAGTCGTCTAGAAAGACGATGAAAGATCCACGACCAAACAACTCAGTTCAGAGAACATAAAACAAATAATGATGGATCGCTGCTAGCAGTGGAATCCAGGGAGCGTATTTCGTCCTGTTTGGGACTCGTCAGGTGGAAGTGGCTATCTTGGTTCGGTGGTGTAGTGGATAACGCTCTGGTGTTTGAAGCGATCGCTCCAGGGTCCGAATCCCGGTGGGAATGACATCATTCACTGAGAAGCGGGTACATCTAGCTGACGAATTTCAAATAGGACGAAATGCGCACCCCCGATTCCACTGCTAGCCACGATCCACAACTAATATAATTAGAACGCAGGCAATATCGAGGCATCCGCACAAGAGCCCATCTGCCAGCAGAGACTGATCAATTCGGCCTAATCAACGACGGTGTCATACAAGCAATAACACTAAGCAGCGAATGTGATAAAAGAAACAGGGTATAATGAATTCGTAAATTTCGGTAATACTCATTAGCTGGATACTATACATACCTGATTATGTATACTGTTAAACAATGGAAAAGAAAATACATCCACATATAATGTAGACTGGGATATAGATTTAGGTGTAACAATATAGAAATAAGTAGTTTTTACGGATCAAGTCTATATTACCCTACCATTCAAAGGTGATGATATGCTAGAAGTGGTTAGACGAAGACAGGAGAAGTCTATCAGAAGGACTTCTAACGCTGCTAAACTTGTCTTCTTACGGACCACCAAAAGGGTACTGCAGCAATTTGAGAAAGACAGAAGTCGGAGCCCTTACATATCAGAATGCATATATCAATTCAAATGTACCATCAGATGAAGAAAATACATTGGTTGTACGGAGAGGAGTCTATCTACCCGAATGGTTTAACACCTACCTAAACGGCTGAAGCATACTAAGAAGTAGATCCCGAGGAGCTCAATAACGAAACACCTTATAAATTATGAGTACGATATTGATATCTGCAAGTCTTTCACGGCTATCAGTAGACAGCAAAGCAAGAAATTGACTGGAGATGCAGAAGTGTGCTCGGTTCGAATTATCAAACCAAATAACTGCATTCAGAAGGAAATGATAGTCAGCTTGAATCTGTCATGTCAGGAGTTATAGAGTCATCTTTTTTACTTGCTCTTTGCAGTTAACTATCAGCTGGATCATATACTTTCACTTTCCTTTCCTGATTTGTTTCGCCTAATTAATCCTATTACTATTACAATTATTAATATTATGACTCTTATTATTATCCTTTTGACTGTTTCAGACAGCCGTGATTCAGCAGACTTGTATTATTGATATGAAGATGAAAGAGAAATTTGGACAGCAGCTTTACTAAATGAACTATGAAATCTAACTGTTGACCAATTTTTTGACTTCATTATCATTAATTTCAACATACACCTGATATTCTTGATGTCTGCTTCTTAAATAACGTAATCTACCTTAAATTGATTCAGTTCTTACCCATGTGTCAACATTATTAGTATCATCATAATTATCACTTTCCGACCTGAAATCCATATGACTCTTTGAACTGCACCACTGTTCAAACACATAAATAGTTATATGACCTGTCTTCAACTCATTCAATTTAAACATCAGCTCCTATCTTTTTCAATACCATTCAGCCTTTAAAAACTGTTTACTTCTGTTGTATTCACCCTGGTAACTAGCAGTGGAGTCTGAAATGCGTATTTCAACCCATTTGTGTCTCATTAGCTGGGTGCATATGCACCTCCCTGGGGGAACGTGTCCCCGTTGAGAATTACTTCAAACACTAAACTGTTATCTACTGGTTCAACGAGGAACAAGAGACCTACGCTTGTGCAACGGATATCAGTTTTTGTTTATTGATATTGAGTCGAACTGCCTTACCCCGTTGGTAGATAGGTTTCTATATGCATGCCTTGATACTGGCGGATATTCATGATCTTGTATTGATCATGATGACTAGCAGTAAAATCCAGGACATGCATTTCGTTTTGTTTGGTACTCATCAATTCCATTTACTTGTCGACTTCTATGCTGTTTCATCTAAATCCATGTCTTAGTCAAATTTGTATCCGGGAACAGATGTTTATGTATATAATTCAATTCAATGTAAAACTGTAATTATTATGGTGATCTATATTGCAGATTATCATGTAAATTTTTATGCATACAAATACCATTTACAATCAAGATGATATTCAATTTAGTCTTCAGTTCAATACATGAACAAACAGATAAAAACATCCACTGATATTGATGTATATTCATCTAGATGAATATACAAATACATTGATAACTCACCAATAACTCGTGTATACTGTATTTGAACTAATACAAAGTTATGTTTAACATTCGATATCTACCAATAAACTTATATCAGTCTAGTCAGTGTTGGTGATAATGAAAGGATTAATGAAGTAATATGCTGGTTTATTTTGTTCACCAAATGCAGAACCCTAATCATACACTCTTAGCTCGAACACATTTGTTCAATAAATAAAGAAGATTTGGTTTTCGTCAAAGATGATTTATGTCTAATGTCTTGTAGCACAAACTCGTAGATCTATAGGTGAAAACTAACAAATTGACAGAAGAGGTAGGGCAGCTAAGATGGGGCTTCCTTCAGGTAAACGTAGAGAAGACATGGATGATGAAGATACTCAACCAGGCTATTATAGCATCAAGCGTCTGATATACTCCTATTTTGAAAACCTTTCAGAGAAAAAATTATCTAAGAGGGGATATATTTCAAAGAAATGTTTATAAAACTAAAGGTAGACATTATGTGGAACACACCTTAGTAACTATTAAAGATGATAATATTTCAGTGAAACCAGATGAGTTGGAGGATTATGTTACTAGTTATAGTGTGTATACTAGACAGAGAGAGAGCGCCCAATCCTAGCATGTAGAAGAATTTATTGTTGGACAGCAATTATATACTAAAATGCTTAAACTTAGAATATTCTATCAAAGTAGAATAGGAATACAGGCGAGAAATGGAATAAAACATTTTCCTGTATCGACCAGAAGCGAAAGATCATTATGATTGTCTTTTGGATCAAAGGCTGTTGGGAAAGGAAAAAAGACAACACGCACATCTTGCATATGCAAGAACTCGATCTCAAAATGTTGATAGTTAAAGTCTTTGCTATGATTAGATGATTTAAAGGGCATACAGTTTAAAAACTTAACTACACAGGACAAGATTAGAAAAAACTTTGTTACAGTGGTTATCGCTTTAGTCGTTGTACTCCATTGTAATATTTATTCCTCACCACCTAATAGTCTTCTTACGGACAGTGAACACTGATAATGTGGGCCAAACTGACCTCGATTTGATAGGCTAATGTAAATGTATAAGGTAGCAGTTAAGTTGGAAGTAAGGCTTTGGAAACGATAGAATTGACTTTGATTAGTTGTCACGGAATAGCAAACAATTTTATTTTGTCTACTCGTGAGTGCTGATCGAATTCTGTTAATTATTTTGGCAATGTAGTCACTAAACTATGAGGCTCAGTATCAAAATGTCTATTGATGGATGTTATTTGGTTGGAGGCAATCAACGAAAAGTTCTCAACCTTCTACTATTCGGACTTAGTTACCGTGAACAATGTTCTACATTGATAGGTAAGTGAAAAGAGAAAATTACTCAGCTTTGTTAGTATAGCATAACAGTAAGGTTTACTCACAGGCTTGAGGGAGGCTTTATCATCAAGCTATTGACGAAAGTTTACGAAGGGAATTTTTGTGTATAACTATCTTCTTCGACATTGCTAAGTTACGTTCTCAATTTCTCAAAGACGTTTTCTTTGTTAGACAAAGTATCAAAAGTACAGTTAGGAGAAATACATTGTGTCTATTAGTCATATTCTTTTGATCCGGTGAACAAAACTTTTATTTTAGAACGGTAGAAAGAGAAGAAGCTTGGTGTTATCTTTTCTATTCCACTCATCAAATATATAAAAGGTTAAGCATCTATCGAAGCATGTTCCTGGCAGTTTAGATTCTATAAGTAGAATTTTCATCCCGAATACTTTAAATATTCAGCAGAAGAACAGAAAAAATCGAGGCAGAACTCTGCACACAAGTGCATCGGTCTGAGTTGCTAAGCTCCACAGTAATACACAAACAACTTAGGGATAGAAAAAGAGTGATAGCAAACGAGGCAACGTTGTATGAGAGAATAAATAGCGGTTAGTGCATATATTTAAGCTTTTGAAGATATCAAGGAGTGATTTTTAGTCATGTAATCAAGAGTCCCCAACCACTGATCCTATTCGTCTATACTACAAGCAAATAAGTATACATATAATGTGCAAGCCAGCGAATAAAAAGTAGCGTACTTGTATCGAAACCTGGAAACCATAGGTTCGCAATTCTGGTAGGTCCTAAAATACTACAGTGAATGATATTCTGATTAACCTTAATTTGCAGTGAAGGTTACCATCGAATTTTCTCCTTCTTTAAGAAAAGGTATTTTCCGTAAAAATGATTGCGCTTAGATGTACTGCCCTGTTAAATAAATACAGCCTATCTAGTTATCTATCTAGCAATTCTATGACGTTTTTCAACGTTTCTGAGATCTCAAACAATTAGTCACATTTTATGAATTTAGATGGTGTCATTGAAAAACGTAGGGGATACGCTGGACCGGGATGAAGATCCTAGAAGATTTGCATCTCGCTGATGACTTGTGTCTGATGTCACACAAACTAGAAGACCTACATGCGAAATCTAACAAGTTGACAGAAGAGGCGAGGCAGAGAAGAAGGGACTTCAAGTGGACATAAAGAAGACGAAGCTGATGAAGATACCCAACCAATAATATAGACAAGGTCAAATCACCATCAGCGGGAGAAACTTAAAGGAAGTTACCTCTTTCATCTACCTAGGCAGCACTGTTTCAACTAAAGGCGGCACAGATGTGGGTTTGAAAACAAGGATGGGAAAAGCAAGACAGGTCTTTATTAACTTGAAAACCAGTGTAGAGATCTGTACTCAGCATACAGCATGAACAAGATCCGGATTTTCAACACCAATTCAGTCAAGCCAGTGCTTCTTTGTGATGGTTCAGAAGCTTGGAGGGTCACGAAAAGCACTTCCAATAAACTATAGACATTCATCAATAACTGTCTACTCTGGCTCGTTACTGAAGGTCAGATGGACAGAATAATATGAATAACCAACAACGAACTCACTCAGGCAACGAACCAATCAAGAACCTATCACCCAACGAATATGCAGAAGGAAGTGGAAGTGGAGATGGATTGGACATACAGTGAGAATGCCAACTGAGGACATCATGAGTCAGGCCGAACCGGGTCGTCGAGTGGAATCTAAAGGGGAAACAACGAGTTGGCATCGGATGCGAGGGTGACATGGAGGAGATCATGTGAGGAAGAGATGAAAACTTGTGGGAAGTGGTTGAGCCAATTTGAAAAGACTGTAGAGGAGAGAGTGAAATGGAGGTGTGCTATTGAATTCCTATGTCCCACTAGGGAAAAATAATAATAAAATAAACTTAAGTGTGTAGCATTCTCGTAAAACCGTCTTTACACAAAATATTCACATTCTTTTCGCCGGACTAGACAATCAAGGAAGGATAATTGCCTATTGGTGGTTTGAGAAAGTCCACTATGACTTTGATAAGACTGTTATCACTAATATTTATCTAAATAACTAACAGGGGAATGCAGGACGCGCATTTTTTTTTCCTTATTTGGGACTTGTCAGCTCGATGTACCTACAACCTCATGAGTGATATCGTTCCCAATTAACAATTTGGTCCTATATAGTAATGGGAAATTACGAGTACTTTAACAACAATGGTTAGCACTAAACTAACTGCAAAATATCACTTTTTTATTTATTGGTAAATAATAAAATAATGAATACCATTTAACCAATCCCCAATCTTTTTTCAACTTATCAAATTCCAACTTTGTTTGGATATCTACAAATTGATTTACATCTAAATACCTAGTGATCAAGTCTAAAGTTGTATACTACAATAAATAAATCTCCTGGTTATATGCTAAAAAATCAGCCTGGACTTTAGCTCCACAACATAAAGTCAAATGAAGAAATACAAAAACTGGATTAATAATTACACTTTGAAAAGTTTCAAAGTCTTTTCATAAATTCATATAATGATATATAAAAATCTGAATAGACAATCTTCAGGTATTTTATGTGAAAGATAATGAAAAACTAAGCCTATGTCTAGGTGATGAATACTGATAGCCTAGAAAACAATAGCTTAAATAATACTCCCTTCTACTATCGGTCCGGTTGCCTAAGGTAGCCATGGTTTAGATTAATATTAGATGATGATTGAAGGTGAAATGATAATGCGGGCAGCGGCAGAGGTTGATCTAGTGACCTCTGCGTTACTAACCAAGTGATCTATTAACTGTGCTATGACACTCAGTTACTGTTGATTAAAACCTTTGATAAGTGTAATACAGTTAGAATCTGGTGTATATCGGTCTCATAGCTCAGTTGGCAGAACGCTGGCAACCCAAACGTCGCTTGTTCGAATCCTGCCACGGTCCAGATTTCTAAATCATCACCAATCATCACTTACTGTTAAATATTTTCAAAGAAAAGATTGTTAGACAGTCTGAAGAAATTGCTTGTCATGTTTTTATAATAATTTCATTACTGAAAAATGTGTTGATTTTTTCAAAAGGAAATATACGAAAATTGGAGTTAAATGTTAAGACTCAATTCGTAGGAAGCCTTGAACACTTAGAACTTGACAGCTCCATTTTTTACCATCAGAGGTCGAATCAAGGATCTTCAGGTTTCATAAAGAAGGCGTTCACCACTCAGCCACTTGGTCGGAATCCAATGCTCCACAATTTCCTATTTCTATCAGTTCGCGATGTAGCGTGGCTGTTGACCTAGGTGTTCAGTTGGCATTTGGTTCCCTTCTGACCTCACTTGTTAAGACTTTTCACTGGAACTTCGGGATATCCATTTCGAAGCTCGTCGCTAATGAGTACTATACAGTAATGTGGTTTGGGGTTTACGGGGATTGCATTTTTAAGGTTGTATTCATTATGAAATGACACCAACCCAGAACAAAACAGTTTTACAGTTCACCTAGGATTTTGAAGGTTCCTCAACTGATGTCAGCGATCGCTCCCGAGTTCAATTCCCAGTGGGAACAACACTCACTGGAAAGCAGGTGCATCCAGTTGACGAGTTTTAAACAGAATGAAATGGGCATCCTGGATTATACTGCTAGCCACCACTCATCATTACTATGCCTAATTAAAACACAGGCAATATCGAGGCATCCACATAGGAACCCACATGCCAACGGAGACTGATCAATTCAGTCCAGTCAGAGGCGGTGTGATACAAGTAATAATACTAAAACTACACCCGTCGCACAAGAAGCGGCTATTGTGGCTCGGTGATGTTGTGGACAACTCTCTCGCTCTTGAAGCCATGGCTCCTGGGTCCGAATCTTAGTGGGAACAACATCACTCACTGGGAGGCAAGTACATCCAGCTGGAGAGTCCTAAATGGGACGAAATGCACATCCTGGATTTCACTGCTAACGAACATCCATCTTTACAATGATGAATACAACCTTAGAAATAAAATCCTATAGAATTTAAAATACATTACTTTTACACACGTAAAATAAGAAAAAATTCATTCACCTAGTTTTCAATCGCTCAGCCCACACTCAGAGATTATATACCATGATAGATAGTTTGACTGATATCTACATCATAAGAAAAAACATTTGCATATATGCTGAAAAATAAAGCGAATTCAGTATCTGTGTTGCAACCCTAATAAATATACAGAGTAATCAGTCTATGCTATGACATTATTCATTATCAACGGAGAATAGTTGCTTCTACCTGACTTTGTCCTGTGTTCACTGCATAGGATTGTATTATATCATATTATCATATTTCATGGGAGTAAAGCCAAAAATAAGTGAGTTGATACACAATCGTGTTAAAATGAACATTTAGAATATCTATGAAGTTCACTAAAATATTTAAAATTCTCAAGATGATAAAAAATGATACCATCTCATTGTTGTAAATGATTTACAACAAAATTAATTGATTGTATCTAACTCTTCATCATTAACATTTCGAAGGCAGCCTAAATCTATCTATACGCCTAAAAATCTCAGTCAACGATAACATTGTTCCTTACCACATTTCGGTCTAACAAACTTTAGCTTCCCTTCAGACTACTCCTACTTTGTTAACAGAGTATGTCAGAGAGCTTGATCAACTGTACAGAACATGTCCAAGAGTTCCAGTCAAAGAAGATTCATAACATCATCAGCTGATCTAACTTACTAAGGTTAACAATCTAACACTTGCCTGTTGATTTAGAGTCAGATATCTCCCTGGTGACGGAGATGGTTACCATCGGCTACTGTTATATGATCGTAAGTTTCAAGTTTTAACCAGCCTATAAAAGGAAAAAGCAACCTCCTAGATAAGTAAAGTAGTCAACACATTTTACCACTCCACCACCAGTCCTTCATATTAGGGTGTGCGTAGATTAATTCTGAAAGTAGTGTTGTCGGAGTTTTTTATTTCACAAGACTGTGTTATCTATGTACTCCTAGTCCAAAAGTAGACCGGATCAGAACAGATCAACATTTGTATTGAATATATGAGTACGGGACAATCCTTATATATTAATACTTGCCTTGATTTATTGTATCCTGAATAATATAAGGATTGTATACAATTTGCATATTTCATATTTATTATCTTAGATGAATCATATTGTAGGAGGGAATGATTTCCTTGACTCATATCAACTGAAACAGCTCGTTGAGTTCGTTGTTGCTTTTCATCTGGATCATGTAGTTGTTGCCGTTGGCACACATAATCCGTTGAATGTCTCACATGTTTATTACATTCTTGAAAAGTATTTCGCATAAAAGTTTCAGTTGGTACTGTCAAAAAATTTGGATCCCGTCTCAAACTACTATCATTAGTAATAGTAGTAATTGGTGATTCATATTTTGAAGTATTATAATGATTATTATCTGTATCAATTTTATTAATGTTTTGATAAGTAGAACTTTTTTTAGGATACAAATCACTACTGACTGATAGACGTGGAAATTTGAAAATATCACCAAGACTCTTAATTCTTGATTTATTTGTTGTTGCAGTTGTAGTTGTTGAAGTCAGTGATTTCTCAGGTTTTATTCTACAGTCATTAATTACATCATACTCAGTATTTATATAAGTACTCACTTTCAATGGATTATTGGCATTACTATCGAATGTAGATGTTACTATCGGCAATTGTAAATATGATGAAGGATTACTCGTAATAACTTTACGATTATAACGCTTAACATTACTATTGTTATTATCAGTATTAGTAGTATTGTTATCGTTGAGAATAGTATCACTCATGCGTGAAGACGGTGGACTACTCAATGCTCCTAATGAATTGAACGATGAACATGAACTAGAAATGGTCAGATTAGTTCTCATATCAATCGATGGAAGTGTAAAAATTCTGTTATCATCTTGTTTAACAGAGAAACAATGACATGAAGATGAAGTTGCAATAGTTTCTCCATCTATATATGAATATACCGCCATATTCTGGTGTAAAATATTGTCTTCCAACAATCTACACACTGATTGTAGTCTATTACCAATATTATCTTCAATAGAAGATGCTATGGGTTTTCTAGAATGATCTTTGCTTTCTAGTGAATTGTTCGGTTGACGTTGTTTAACAGTTTCAATCCTTTTGGATCGTTGAATAGTAGCTGGACAAAAATTACAAGCATTCTGAAGCATTGTTTTACTTAAATACAAACTAACAGATGAATAATTGAGTTGAGTTGATATATTCAATTGTTCATCTGTTGGTGAAACTCTGGAAAACTCTTCTCCATGAGAATAATCATATACTACTTTGTTAGAATTACATTTTTCAAGATTGTCTACATCATTCTGAATATTTACATCGAATTCATTCGATAAGTCGATCTGTTTAACTTCAGAACAAGAATTCCATTTATGTAAAACATTTGTTAAGTTGTCTATCTGATGATCAGGAATGTAATTCAATGAATGTCTTTCAGATCGACATAATCTTGAGTGTGTCAATGGGTCTTGTGAAGATGTACAATCCAAATCAGGATCACAACTGTGATGATGACAATTTGTTGTACTATGATTATGACTAGTGTATGTAGATTCTAGATCACATTGTTCTACAATAACTAAAGGTACTTGAGGAGTAGACTTCTTTCTATACTTGATTTTGAAACGTGATCGTCTTTTCGCTTCGTGTTGTAATGACATAATTTACCTTTTTATGAGTAGTATTTTCATGGCATACAGTGGACATTTTTAAAATAAATACTAACACCTAGCTAAGAAGAGTGATTGAGTTTTTCCTTTATGCTACCTAAATAGGTAACTAAGCATCGTATCGATTAAGGTGTGTATATCTAACATTTATAGTAGTAAATCCATTTTTTTACAAAATGAACATTGATTATAGTTACAAGTTGTTAAGTTATTTTATCAATAAATCCCCTGAGAAACAAAAAAAACTTTATGTTTGTGTGAATTAAAATAGATATTAAAATTTAGGTAAAAATCAGAGAATAAGTAGATTTCTGAGTGCTATAAAGTCTGAATTTTGATTGGTTAACTGAAGTGACCTAGGTTTATTTATTTATGATTCGACAGTTTTTAAAAGAAACTGCTGTTTGATTGGATATTGTACAATGGTATACATTTCAATCATTGGAAATTGATTGGTCTATGTCAACTGGTAACATTTTTGTAGTAAACAGTTCATATTAGCAGTTACGGAAAACAAATGAGTAGTGATAAAATTCTTAAGAATCGTAATTTAATTAATTATCACCTAAATTTTAAAAAAAAGTGCTTTTCTTACCATTTATTGATATACATGCATTTCACCGTTGTTTTTATTGAATCAAATTGTTAGACAAACAGACCAGTCCCAAATAGGACGAAATGCCCGTCCTGGATTCCTCGGCTGGCCACAACCAACTAAATTACCATACTTAACAATTAGGCAATATCGACGCAACCGCTTAGAAGCCCGTATGAAAATAGAGGTGGAACAATTCCATCCAATAAAACAACGGAGAATTACAAGTGCATCAATAGATAATAACAACTAATACAAGAAGTGGTTGCCATTCCTCCGCTGCATAGTGGATAACGTCTTGGCCTTTGAAGCGATAGGTACAAGTCTTAGTGAGAACAACATCTCTAATTGAGGTACAGGAACATCCACCTCACGAGATGCAAATAGAATGAAACGCGCGTCGCAGATTCCTCTGGTAGCCACAAACAACCAACTTAACAAGCTGTCCTGTCAATCAAACACTTTTTGTAGAGTTCCTCATAAGTCAGCTACGTGGTGTATCTCTAAATAAAAGATATACAGCGAAGAGGATCTATTATAAGGTATCAGTTCTCAAGCTGTACATTCCAATGACGTTTTAAGACCACACTCCATGACGAAAATTAAACTGAAATTATAAGACATTCAGATCACTATTGTGGTGGTCATAATTATAATCATGTTGCTAGACTGATGACGCAAGAGTTGAATGATAATATAATAATGAAAACGCGTAATTAAGACTTTCTAAATCATTCAGAAACCTACGCTCGTTACTGAAGATCAGATAGCCAGAATAATGAGAATAAGCAAGAACCCATCGCTCAACATATATGCAGAAGGAAGTGGAAGTAGAGATGGATTGGGTATACACTGAGAAGGTCGACTGGGGACATCACATATCAGACCAGGCACTCGAGTGGAACCCAGATGGAAGGCGACGAGTTGGGTGTTGGAGGTGAGGGTGACATGGAGGAGATCGTGTGAGGAAGAAATGAGAGCTTGTGGGCAGATGTGGAACCAGGTTGAAAGAGAAGATTTCAGAGAACAGAGTGTACTGGAGACGTGCTACTGAATCCCTATGTTCCATTAGGAACCCAAGGGACAAATAAATAAATATAAATAAATCATTCAGAGGGTGTATACAGATTACGATGTGACAAAAATATGGTAGAACTGATAAACAATCAAAGTGTTAGGTAATATGACAAGTTGATGACAAATCGATTGGGATAAATTGAAAATGTTTTGTGAAAAGTCTAAATTATTAACACAATCGAATGAAGTAATACCTGAAGAATTAAATATAAAAATAATAATGATACTGAAGATATAAGAGTATAAGATATTAGAGTATTATCTAACATTAGGAGAAGTCGGAACACACATTTATGAAACGAAACTTCAGGCTTTCATTTATGGATAGCCAAGGCTTCTGCTATTCTCAGAAGTCGAAGATGCAGAAAATCTTAATGAATGTTTGAAGAAATTGGATAGACAATGTTTAAATCACTGATTGGGTCAATAAAATGGTTGGAGTTGATAACCAACTATCCTTAGCAGTTTGTTGATAAAAATATGCAGGAAAGACATAAGAAAATAGTCATTATCTAAGTTTCTAAAACTATTTCTGTTCATGAATCTGAAATTTTAAGGTGATGTAGTATCAGATATCCTGCAAATTCATCTTTTAAGACGAAATAGTAAAACTTTTTAACCAGTCAAACTTGATTTTACCTTTACTATTCATAAATTGTTCTTCATTTCTGTAAAAGATAATATTATTCGACAAGCAACACCTTTTTGTCTATCTACCGGTTCACCTGCTCCCATGGAGCAAAGTACAATATGCTTAGTCAGAAATTTCTATAAGTTTATATCTAAAAACATATTTCAACTTGATTTTATAAAAGTGAAAGAAAATGTATTAAAAGTTTTGTTCGTGAACATTTAATCAACTTCAACCATTTTATTGACCCAATCAAAGATTTAAACATTGTCTATCCAATTTCTTCAAACATTCATTAAGATTTTCTGCATCTTCGACTTCTGAGAATAGCAGAAGCCTTGGCTATCCATAAATGAAAGCCTGAAGTTTCGTTTCATAAATGTGTGTTCCGACTTCTCCTAATGTTAGATAATACTCTAATATCTTATACTCTTATATCTTCAGTATCATTATTATTTTTATATTTAATTCTTCAGGTATTACTTCATTCGATTGTGTTAATAATTTAGACTTTTCACAAAACATTTTCAATTTATCCCAATCGATTTGTCATCAACTTGTCATATTACCTAACACTTTGATTGTTTATCAGTTCTACCATATTTTTGTCACATCGTAATCTGTATACACCCTCTGAATGATTTATTTATATTTATTTATTTGTCCCTTGGGTTCCTAATGGAACATAGGGATTCAGTAGCACGTCTCCAGTACACTCTGTTCTCTGAAATCTTCTCTTTCAACCTGGTTCCACATCTGCCCACAAGCTCTCATTTCTTCCTCACACGATCTCCTCCATGTCACCCTCACCTCCAACACCCAACTCGTCGCCTTCCATCTGGGTTCCACTCGAGTGCCTGGTCTGATATGTGATGTCCCCAGTCGACCTTCTCAGTGTATACCCAATCCATCTCTACTTCCACTTCCTTCTGCATATATGTTGAGCGATGGGTTCTTGCTTATTCTCATTATTCTGGCTATCTGATCTTCAGTAACGAGCGTAGGTTTCTGAATGATTTAGAAAGTCTTAATTACGCGTTTTCATTATTATATTATCATTCAACTCTTGCGTCATCAGTCTAGCAACATGATTATAATTATGACCACCACAATAGTGATCTGAATGTCTTATAATTTCAGTTTAATTTTCGTCATGGAGTGTGGTCTTAAAACGTCATTGGAATGTACAGCTTGAGAATGGATACACTGTAATGGGTCTTCTGCTGGATAGGTATTTCACTATGCATATTTTTTGATACTAACGGTTTAATTTATTAAACATTGCTTCAAATTAGGAATAATCAGTAAAAAGTAGGTAAAAAACTAAATATTTCTGTGACTGCAGCTTTACTATGGAAATCTTGTGACCAGTCAAACCGATGAAAATGGAAGTTGGAACCTCATATAGAAGTGCATCGTTCCATATCGCCACAATTCCCAGTACTATATAAAAAACAAGGAAGACAACGGTAAGTGAAGAATTAAAATTTTGAGAGTGATAAAAAGTGAAGGAGTGAATTCAATCGTTCCATACTGCGACTTATTTTTAGTCATATCACTTAGAGTCCTCAAACATTGATTTCCATCATCTCAGGAACCCCAACCAAGGAATCTGTACCTCCTTACACGTCTCACATCTATAGTCAGGGACTTCATCGATTAGTATTATGAAAACATCTGTGACCAAAAACCTGTAACCATTTTATGACTTCTATTTTGTATGGCCATTTCTGATAGTCATTTAACAGGATAGAACAATATACTAACTACAGACAGAAACACAGCTTATCGTCAACTTATAAATCATGGACAGTCAAGTTTTAAAAAGTACAAAATATCAGACTGAATATATCTTTATGCTTCTGACTAGAAAATATGTATAAACTGCACAATAATTTAGACGCTTCTTGGAAAGTTAAGTAGTCCCTCTTCATTGAATACAATGAGTTATCCCAACCTTAGATAAGTAATCATCTTTACGGGAATACAATAGTTTTAGTAAAAACGCTAATAATACAGTTCATCAGTGAATGATGCCTATAACAAATACATCTTTTGATGTGAAAAGCGTCATATTACACTGGTAGAAATATCGAAGATAATCAGAATTAATTGTTAATGTTCGCTATCGAGTACAGTCCATACAAATGATTCTGGTGGACTGGATTATGCAAGAAACTGTCAGGAATGAGAAGAGAGGCATACGTCGGCTAAACTGATGAACAGACCCTACAAGAAGATTTCGATCCTACCAATGATGATTTATGTCTCATGTCTTGTAGCACAAACTCGAAGACATACAAGCAAAAACCAACAAGTTCACAAAAGAGGCAGCGAAGATGCGACATCAAGTGAACATAGAAAAGACACAGGTGATGAAGATACCAAACCAACAACAACAACTAGCACCAATCAACATCAACGGCAGAAATCTAAACGTAGTTGCCTCTTTCACCTACCCATCTACCTAGGCGGCATCGTCTCAACCACAGGTGGCACAGGTACACATGAGGACGTCAAAGCAGCCAGGATCCGAAAAACACCAAGACTGGTCTTCAATAATCTGGAATAATCAGATTGGACATCTGCTGCACTGCACTCACCATAAAGCTTAAACAACATCCGGATTTCCAACACTAACGACAATCAAATCAGTCAGTGCTTCTGTGTGATGGTTCAGAAACTCGACGCCTTACATTAACATTCCATTTACAACAAACAACAGACATACATCATCAGCAGCTGCCGCCTACGCTCACTCTACACTGAAGATCAGATTAGATGACCAGAAAGAATCAGCAACAAGGAACTCTGGCTGGCAGGCTGACAACGAAACATCCAACAACTCATCGCCCAACAAATATGTAGAAGTAACCGGAGATGGTTTGGATTGGATTGGACATATACTGAGAAGACGGTCCAGGGATATCTCTCGTCAGATCAGACCAAGCCGTCGAGTGGAATTTAAAAAGGAAATGACGAGTTATGTGTCCTATGCGAGGGTGATATGGAGAAGATCTCGTGAGGAAGAAATGAGAGCTTGTGGGCAGATATGGAGTCAGGTTGGAAAAACTGTAGAGAAGAGACTGAAATGGTGACGTGCTACTGAATCCCTATGTTCCACTAGAAACCCAAAAGACAAATAATAATAATGATTTCCATCTCGTTACCTTATTCTGTAACTTCTGACCTTTTGGTCACTGTCTTCCAATTTTTCTATGACCTTGTTTTCACCTTCTAGCTATAATCACCTCGTAACTGACTCATTACCTACCAATGGACATTTATTTATGTTGTGACAATAAATATGAATGTATAGCTAATGAAAATGATTTTTCATTCAGAAATTTTTTTCATTGAATTGCCTATTGTTAACTTATTATGAATCTCATAGTTTGACATTACTTATGACGCAGCTGTAAATTATCAGAGTCTTTCCAAAAATGAATAAATATAAACGGTTATCATAGAAACTTTAAACTAAAGTCTGATAGTGAGCTTAGTTTGAGTTCAATAATTTTTGAGTAAATCTTAGGCACTGTGGTAGAATATGATTATTAGATTGTTCATCTGATGTAGACAGCATATAGTGATAAAGTATTATTTCCTGGATGACATATCAAGTATTCATAGCAAAATAATCTAAGGAAACTTGAGTGCTGATCGAGTTGTGACGGTGGTTGACACCTCCCGGCTGCCCACACCGTAGAAGGCTATTTCTTCTCAAGATACCTGAAAGAGATCTGTGTGACCGCAGAGCCCATCGAACATCTGCTTGAAGCCTGTTACACTCAGCCTTTTGAGTATGATTATTTTGAACTTTTGTATTTTTGGGGCTGAATAGTGGAAAGGAAACGACAAATGAACCAACACCACCGGCTCGGCGGACCGTAGGGCATGGTGGAGTGTTATTTTTGGGGCAGACCTTTTTGAACCCCCAATCCCTTCCACTGAGAAGGTAGCATCAGCATGGCACTGCTGGTCATCCAAGAGAAACACCTTACTGCTGTCACACCCCATCCAGCTAGCAGTAGTACGACTTCACCCTCAGACCCCCATCATAGTGTAATAATTTACACCAAAGCGGTAGCTGCTTTTCGTCTAATCACTATCCAACAGACCTTTCTGGTATGGTAGGACGTCGAGAGAACGAGTGTCCCACCAGCATAGCTTGTTGGGTCATTGTGGTATGCAAGTCCGACCACCACGTCAAGGTAGCAGCTATCGGTCGGCCGATTCTCACCATTTTGTCATTCTTCCTTTCTTTCTTCTTGTATTTTGTATTTCTTTTGACTGGATTTTCTTATCTTCACCTTCCACTTCACTACCTTTCTACTTGATGTACTGATATGAGCTGTGGCAACTTGGACCATTACGCAGTAATGCCTGGTCCTATGTTGATGTTGATGATGATAATGATAAAAATAATCACACGGCTTTCATTTATTCTATTTTCAAGGGAATAATCGAATTAAGGACAGCTTTGATTAACTACCTACAAGTGAAATTTTCAGAGACTTTGAAAAGAATATGCCAACCTGTGTGGTTGAACAAGTGTTGAGAAGAACAGTTATTCATTGGTGACATCAGATTATTACTGACCTATATCTAAAGTTGACAAACGTTTGAGTAGACAAACTAAAACAAATTTTGCCTTGGTAATTGAAAAATGCTAGGACATTCGCAGTGAGATCTCAAGCTCAATCGGTATCTAAGTAATAAGTGAAATCATATGAAGGTTTAAACTATGGAAATTTCAACTGGCATTTGAAGAATGTCAAAAAATAAGATCACCAGTATGCTTTAAGCATTGACTTTGATTGCATTACTATCCTCTTTTTTATCCATTTGCTTATAAGTTGAATAATACTCAAAATTAGTGAGAAAATTGAGTTACACAAATGTTAATCCTTTCTAAACGAAATGATCACAGATTAAACAATATGAAGAGAAGTGGAATGAGAACAAAAGAAAGGAGACTCACAAGATAATAGGTAGGATAATTCACATTCTCTTGATTTAATAAATACTACAACTAACCCTTATTTATCCACATATATCAAGATAGCGAAAACAAAAACAAAATGAAGCTTAAGAAGAAGGGCAATAATAATCTCCTACGATCCAATTTGAAGGAAAACCTATTCTATTAGTGATGCTTTAACTTTCTAAAGCATGTGGTTTTTGGTAGGAGTACAAGTAATATTAATTACTGTCAGGGGATAAGAACCAGTAGTAGCAGTAGCAGTAGTAGTAGTAATGTGAGTAGTGGTAGTAGTAGCAGCAACAGCAGTAGTAGAAAATCTAGTTAACGACTAAACTGTCAGTAGAAAATTAGAATTAATCACATTCAAAATAAACGAATTTACGACAGGATTTCTTTCTATAAGAATTAAGCCCCTCGGGCTACTTTATCTCATCTCTCTTTCGGTCATTTAATAACCGGGTGAAAAAAGATAGTTGCATGACTTATTGCAACTGAAATAAATCAAATTTTCAATCACTCAACACTTGAACTTCTGTAATTCTTGATTCATTTTAAGTAAACTTGATTTAATAAATAAGAAATAAAGGGAGATTACCATATACTTGACTTATACATACTTATCAAGTTAATTATCGGTAATTCAGTTTGTATAATGTTGAAATACACCGATAAAAACAACAACATTGAAAAAAGTTGATTCTGAATCTATCCCGCCACCGCCACAGCCACCACCTACACATACACACAACTTAATCCTGTATGTTAATTCTCTCTCTTAAGGTTACAAATTACGTTTATTCAAGTCAATCGGTTAAATTTAATTAATCTGTAACGCTAATTTATTTTTAATAAAATTCTTACCAAAGTAGTGGTTCCACTAAATAATCTTAACTAATTAATGATCAGTTATAAACATTCATCAACAGCTGCCTACACTCAACACTGAAGATCAGATGGCCAGAAAGAATAAGCAATAAAGAACTCTGGCTGACTACGAACTAACTAAGAACCTATCACGCAACAAATATGCAGAAGTGGGGATGGACTGGATTGGGCATTCACTGAGAAGGCCGATTAGGGACATCATGTGCCAGGCCTTCGAGTGGAATCCAAATGGGAAACGACGAGTTGGGCTTCGGACATGAGGGTGATATGGAGGAGATCGTGTAAATAAGAAATGAAAGCTTATGGGCAGTCGTGGCATCAGGTTGAAAAGACTGCAGAGGACAGAGTGCAATGGAGGCGTGTCACTGAAGCTGTATGTTCCACTAGGAACCCAAGGGAAAAATAATAATAATATAAATGAAATCACATGTTCTATTGTAAATTAAATAATAGGTATGTAGGCATAAGAATTTTGGTATTTATAGGCCATTTAGACTTTAATTGGGGAGATTTGTAGGCATTGACTGACTTCAGGTTAATATTAATCATAGAATGATGTCATTTGGAGGAACATTCCAAATCAGGAAGTACTGGACACATCTCTTTCTAGTATGAGATTCTTCAACAATGCACCCTGACGACCCCCCTCGCCAGGCATCGAACCCATGGATTTCAAGTTTTTCAGGCGACCATGTTACCACTGAACCACGATGTCAGAACTCAACAGTACACATTTTCCTCCCTAAGCTTTGTCACATTAACAGGTAGGAAACAGTACACGTATTAAACTGATTTAACCAATATTAAAGGTATCTGACATATATCACAATTAAGAATGCTTTATATGTGTTTCTTTTTATGAACTAAGATATACTCGAAGACTAGTTCATTTCACTTAGGTGCATTATATTTTCATAATAATCTATTTTTAATAACTGAAATCAAAACTTGATGCAGATAATTACCACCGATTGTTCACACAACTTAAGTAATAAACTTTGGTAGATCACCAATGATTGAACGGCAGCCTGATGACAGCAAATAAGATAATATTTTGAATGATAGCAATAATAATCAACAAAGCAACAAGGATAGATCCACCATAATTTATCAAATTAAAAAGCGGATGAGCTGTTAAGTCGTTTCAATGATTTTCATCTGTCCATTAAATTCACCATAGAGGAAGAGGCAAACTCATCGTTCCACTTTCTAGACGTAACGTTAAAGAGAAGGGATGATGGCTCGATTTAAAGGTCAGTCTATCAAAAACCAACTTGCATAGGTCACTTCACTAACTTTTATTGTTTGATACCTCTTGGTTGTAAGGGGAAACTCATTCACTCACTGTGCTCCAGAAACTACTCTAAAAGATTTGTTTATAAGAATCTGAAGAAACAAACCACTTCCCATCCCATTACAGTCCCTAAGAAAGTGTTAACCATGAATCTAGATTTCAAAGGAGACAACACAGTCGAAGTGCTGAAAAATCATCTGTCAAGATGTATCAATAGTAGCTTCTACGCTGCTAGACTAAGATTGATATTCTCCAGCCACCGTCTGATTCGTCAATGCTTGAAGGATAGGCTTCCACTTATGTCTACATCCATGTGTATCTACAAGTTCACATGCTCCTGTGCAGCTGAATATATTGGACGTTGTAAGAGGGCCATCCGAAAACGTGTTGCTGAACACTACCCAGTTTCGCTTACCAGAGGCGAGCAAAGGAAAACGACTTCATCCATATATGAAGCACCTCGAGATTTATCCTCTAAAATAATTTACAAAGTTAAATTGAACTACTCCAAAGGTTTACGTTTCCACTACTTATGCATACCTGAAACATTAGGTATGCATGAACAAAACCGGAACTTTACATTCAAAAACGTTTTGTTAAATCACTTTCTCTACCTTGGTCTTAACAATTCATCTTGTTGACTTTGTCAATTTCAGTTCACTTTGATATACTTCTCTTTTATTATCAATTTACACTTCACTGACAACATTTGACCCATATTCCACTATTTAAGATCAATTCATTCCTTATTCATTGACTTAATTCACAAGTTTCAGCCTAATTATTACCGTTTTACAATTCTTTGATAACACTTGTCTCTTATCTTACTACTTAATATCAATTCGTTTCTTATTCAGTGACCCATTTTCTGTTTCTTCCAAATGAACAAATATCATCACCTACACGGATTGTATATTTTGCATATTGACTGAGCAATTCTCTTCTTAGTGAAATTATCTGTCATTTTACCGAGTATAAATACGACTGTACAGATTGATAATTAAGTCGTTGTAAAGAAATATTTCTTCTTGGCTGAAATATGTCTTGTTCTTATTCATTAATAAATGGATATTTTTCGTCAAATCACAAGTATTAAATAAGGGAAATTAAACAACTGAATTTACATTTGACAAGATTTCATAAGATTAGATTACTGTATAGCTTAGAATCTATGCACTAATAGTAGAGCTGTAGATTATTCGGTCACGACTTCGGACATAACTCCACCTGGCGAGGTTTGGACAACCAGATACTAGCATTATTAGCCTTTACACACAATAGATATAGCTCATTGCCTACTGCATGAATGTGCACAAGATAGCTGAGTGCATAAATGGTTTACTGACTTACAACATCGATTCACTAAGCAAAATCACATTACGCATTTAGTTTTTGCGGATATTCTATCCCATAAGGACAAACGTGCAGAATGCTAGTAACAGTCTGTATAATAAGTCAAAAATGAGAAGCACATTTTCGAAGTAAGGGTATGGAAACGTATTCCATGTCTCAGATCCTCTTGAGTTGACCATTTGAGAAAGAGTCTAGAAAGTACAGTCAAAGTGCCTACTACTGGAGGGTTATTTTAAAAGTAGAACTTTCTACCATGAAAAAAAGGAGTCAGTACTTTCTAAATTAGATCTTCCCTCTCTATACAGTAAATGCAGTTGCAAAGAATCATACAAGTCACTTCAACAGATAGCCTTATTTTTGGAGCTTGAAGACCAGTGGAAGTGTTTCTCTTCAAAAGTGTCATACTTTACTTCGAGGCCAACTGAAAGAGAAACAGACAGATAGACAGAATCAACGCAGAACCTTGCATAAAAGTGCTCTGGTTCACATTCATACACTTCTCAGTAGTATGCAAAGAACACATGGATAGAAAAAGACTGATATTAAAGTAGGTAAAGGTATATGGAAGGAGAAAAAACTTAAAAATTAGGAGTAGTTCAATTATTCAACCTTTGGAAGTAAAAGAGTTATTACTTCTGCATCATTTCACCAAGAGTCCTCAACCACTAATTCCTAGTTTCGAGGACCCGTCTCCACATGGCTCAAACCAAGAGTCAAAGACTTAATACACTACTTCTACGTCACAATCTGGCCAGTCAGAAGCTAAATCTCATTACATTGTTCAACATTCGATATCAAAGTAATATGTCTACTTTTAAGTGAAGTACGCAAGCGTTAGAAAGTAATTCGTTAATAAAATGTTAACATAGATGTAGGGGGTTATTATTCCTTCTAAAAACTGACGCTAATTTGCAAGGTAGACATCTTAATCCTCATCAACAGCAAAGTTAAATGTGCGGCGGTATAGTAACATTTTAATCTACAGCTATCGAGCATGGTGATGGTGGTATAGATTCACAGATTTTTAAAAGTTGTCAATCACACAATATGGAATGAAGGTGTTATGAATTCTATTATTAGGTGTAAAAATTGTTAACAGTAGATGCCAACCACTTGTCAAGATTTCAAATATGTCAGACTCAGTTAAGGTCAACCTCAAGGGTTTTGTAAACAACAGTAGAACTGACGACTTTATAGTACCATTCTCTCACTGTTTGTTCAACTGATGTTTCATAACTTCGGAAGCTGTTTAGCATATGCATGGTACTTTCATCTGGTGCTCAAACCTTAAAGTGGGATTGGCTTACCTACTTCTATTTGTACCATATCACTTTTCGAATGTTAGCTTTCATACCTAGTCAAGTTTACATCAATAGGATGGCTATGAGGTGGGAAAACTTTGCTTGATACATACATACTATAGGCTGTATTTTACCTTCATCTGCTTCAAATATACCTCCGTCAAAGTTGTTAAAATATCAAACATTTTACTGTTATTACTTTGATCATGATAGAAAGTGACATCAACGATACATGGTTCATTCTATTTTGGATTTTCAATCCGACCGGGCTTGTACTTCAATAAACCATCATGTTCCCGATGAAAGCAAAACTCTACATAAAACTCGATACAAGAACAAAAAACTAGAGAAAACCAGGCAGATTTCAAACCTGAACAAAAGTGCATCGATCAGATTTTCACCTTTCTACAGGCCTTGGAATACAAGAATACTTACATGCGGCCAACAGTTGCCATGTTTCTTGACGTGAAGACGATATTTGGCCTCGTTGACCGTGATGTAGTGTAACTGGGTCTGACTGTGTAAGGAGTACAAATCAAGTGTGTAGCGTTAATCAGCTTGTAAAGAGTTATCAAATGGATTGACGACAACTAAGAGTGTCCACCAGAAATGCCACTATTGCTGTTTAACTTCGTCATAGATATGCTAATGGACATAACTTTAGATACGAATATCATCTGGTTGACTTGGAGTATCAAGCTGATATTGTCTAGATGAAATAATCTACATTCGGTTAAATTTCCCTTTATGATCAATCAAACATTAACTCACGAATACAGTTTCAAGTGTTCAATACAGCAATTATTGTGTGATGAACTAAAAACGCTCTAACTTACATAATCCAGGCATCATTATCTCTGATTCCCTCTATTTATTAATTAATATCTGACAATCTAGATGTAAATGTCAATTAATAAAAATTAATTAGATTCATAAGCCAGACCTATATCAATATTAAAAAAAGTCCAAATCCCGATGGGAACAACACTGATTGGAAGGCAGGTACATCCAGCTGACAAGTTCCAAATAGGATGAAATGGGCATCCTGAATTCCACTGCTAGCCACTACATAATTAAAACACAGGCAATATCGAGGCATCCTCACAGGAGCCCATATACCAACAGAGACTAATCAATTCCACCCAATCAACGACAGTATAATACAAGCAATAACACTAATTTCAGTTTAGCTTTATTCCCTCTACAGTTATTTCTGTCTGACAGAAAGAGACTTTAAATCGATTCAAAAAACAATCTCATAGTAGACAACTGGTTTCATTTATGTTTTCGTATATTTTTTTTAATCTGCTGTGAGATATGAATAGAAAATTCCTGTTTTTTGTCAAAGATACACATAAGAAAATTGTAAGTCAAAATGTTAAATAAATAAATAATGACATATGGGATAGGTAAAACTGATTGCTAAACAGTAGCAATTTCGTGTATATTACAAAAAATTTCTGAACAGAAACAAAGTGAAAAATGATTAAATAAAATAGCTAGCGACCATGAAGGAAAATACATTGGTACAAAAAAAATAATTTAGAATTGAAACGACGGTAAACTATGAATGCTTATTAAGTCATGTTAGATTGGCTCATTAGTCACTGGTTTATTATTATTATTATTATTATTATTACTTGTCCCTTGGGTCCCTAGTGCAGTACAGGGATTCAGTAGCATGTCATCATTTCACTCTCTTCTCTACAGTCTTTTCAACCTGGCTCCACGACTGGCCTGAAGCTTTCATTTATTCCCCACACGATCTCCTCCATATCATCTTCACCTCTGACGGCCAACTCGTTGTTTCCCCTTTGGATTCCACTCGAGGACCTGAGCTGGCGCGTGATATCTCCGAATGATTTTCTCAGTGTATGCTCAATCCATCTCCACTGTCTTCTGTATATTTGTTGGGCGATGGGTTAGCGGTCGGTTGGCTCGTCGCCAGCCAGCCAAAGTTCCTTGTTGCTTATTCTTGCCGGCCATCTTCAGCAATGAGCGTAGGCAGCAGCTGTTGGTAAAATGTCTATAGTTTGTCGGGAATGGTTTACTTAATCTGAATGATACAACTTAATACTTCTACAGCAGTAAATCAAAGAATTCCTAAGATTGCTTCTTGTTACTTTCTTAATTTGTAGAAATTACTTATAACTTCAAAGCAAACAAACAAGAGAAGTGATTAACCGAGTTAGTGTAAAGGCCAAAGTTGGGGATTGTTTGTTTGATATAGCTGACACACACTAACAAAGTATTATTCACTCAATGACATTTCGATCACAACTTATTACTCATATGCATTTCAAAATAATCGTATAACTTTCAAATATCACATATACATTGTCCAACACCTCTTCATCCACTTACTGAATAAGTGATAATGAGTCATGTGTTACGGGTTGGTTGATCTGATGGATAAATATTCAGTGATCAACCACTTCATCCATCTAAGCATATTGGAAGTTAGAAAATTACTAAGATGTCCAATACACCTCATCTCAATGTAGTCCGTTATTATCTAGAATCTGTTCCAAAAAGAGGTAGAACTAACGGTTTTACTCAGTAAGAAGGATGGAAGGGGACCCATTACTTACATATTTTTTTTTAATTGACAGCAACACGTTAATCCTTCCCACGTTGTCTTGAACACTATAAGAAACAAATGCATTACAAGAAATCCACTCAGCAACTGTGTGCACATTCTTGAGGTAGGCGATGACCCACACCTTTTGTGTGGGAAAGCTTATTGATACCACTACTTGGCTGGCCAAACTTTGGTAGGTGGAGTGCGTTTTGAACCCATGGTACACTGGATGAGAGCCGACTCCCTCAATCAGGAACACAGCTGCACAGCGACAAATACTAAGCTAATAATTATTCTATGCGAAATCCGTGACTAACTGAGGAAAATAAAGGAAAACGGATGGAAGGAACAAAATACTAGGTCGTCAAACAACGGTTTTTAGGCTGTTTACGGGGATAGAAATGGAAGGGATATCAGCTAGAAATACTGCTACTGAGAAAACTGGTCAGTAGTCTGGAGTGGAAGGAAACAACCCAACCAATGACTTGAAAATGTCAAGAAAAATCCTGGATCAAATCTAGATGACGTAGATTTGTTCCATTCCTGGTTTCAGCCTAAAGAGATGAATAAGCAGAGTCCCTAATTTTGGCAAGCATCGAGAAAGTTTCAACACTGCTGAGAGTTTTCATAGTAAGAATGGATAGCAGATAGTATTGAAATCCAGGACGGGCGTTTCCTTCTATTTAGGATGCGTCAGGTGGATGCACCTGCCTTTCAGTTAGTGATGTTGTTCCTATTGAGACTCAAACCCAGGACAGGGTTGTGGTAGGCTACAAAACTGATTAAGGTTTGAGTTAGGTACAGTTCGTTTGTGATTGATTTTTATCGCTGGCCGACTAACTGTGTATAAAAGAACAAGAATCTTGATGTCAAAACCATAAAATACTTCCTTAGTCAATATAGTTAACAAGATTCAGAAACCTATAATCGATTGATACCTTTGTGTGAAGCTTAAAGACAACAAACGAGGAGGGATTAGGATATTTTCGGACATAACATGGCGACTATTATTTACATCTTTTTCAGATACTAAAATACAGCTACATCCAGTAACCTAGGACATTAACTGTATTTCTCGAGCTGAAGTCAGTGACAGTAATTTTTAATGAAAAGAGCATCCAACAAGCTTATCACACTGCTTAGAATTCCCAAGTTGAATTTTCATCGTCTCCTTTCAAATGACTGTAACAACCCACTTTCGTCAGGAGTAGCCATTCCTTCCAATTTCTTTTAACCTTTCAGTCTATGTAACAACCATCTGGATGAATTTCTCAACTTGTAAATACATAGTTCATCTTCAATGACTGGTCTCCATTTATGTTTAGTTTAATATCAGGTTTATTGAAGTAAGAATGTCTTGGAGACATTCAATGTTGTTCTGTATTACTGCGATTATTACTTCATAACCGAAAGCGTTTTGATTACTTACATTATTTAGTTTTATCCCACCAAAACCTCTTTACTACTGCATACGTATTTACAGGTGGCATAAAAGGCATAGATTAAGCGTAATATTGATTAACGCGAAAAATAGGCATGAAAATAATTGAATGAGACATTAAATAACTGTGTGGAACAGAAAAAAAATAGCTGCTTTCAGAGATATTCAGATAAATAGATTTCTGTATTAAGAAGGGTGGGTAAAAACCATGGGAGAATTATACAGACTGAATGGGTGGGTATACTTTAATCGTCGTGAATTTCACTCCTGACAAATAAAATAAAACAAAGAATATTTGTTGTGTAAGGGTCAATGATAATACCTAACTGCCGAAACCTTGGTAGGTGAAGGAACAATTGGTGGAAAGTTATCTCCATAAACCAATAAACCATAAGTTTGTAGTGGTCGATAACCAGATGAATAAAAAGGTAGTTGAGTTTACAGTGGCTTACACCATTTAGTTGCACCCAAATGGATCAATGTGTATACAAGAAAAAACATTGGCGAGTCCCAACCTATATTCATAGCGTTTTCCTTCACCTCTGCGTCTTCTGTCTTCTTCAACGCTCTCGTCTGCCCATTGAAAAAATAGCTATTTCACTAACAGTTATCTCAGATCAGATTGAATAAAATTTCACGTGACTTCAATGGAACTAAGATCTGGTTAACCATTAGATTTTGTAGCTAAGTTGATGGATGAACCGGCTTTCTTCCATAGCCAAGGTTTTCGTTTCACACTCAATTATCCCCCTATATATGTCGTATTCATCTTAGTGACTTGCACTGGAATCCAAGACGTGCGTCTCGTCCTACTTGGGACACGTCAGCTGAACTTATCTACAACCCAAGTGAGTGATGTTATTCTCACTGGGGCTGGAACCTAGTACTCATCGTTATATCCATGTGCTTATCTTATTGGTATGTTTAGAATATTTTAGACCATAGTTAAGACACTGGTTAACATAAGAGAAACTATAAAAACATGTTGATGCTTAGTGTTTCGTAACATCTTCAATGCCATCAGCATTGTTCTTATTTTGAAATTATTTGATAAAACCTACTTGTGGAACTTTATGATGCGTCACTCAGTTAACGTAAGAATAGGTGTCTAGTCCATAGAAGCCAGCAACAGCCTGGCCACAGAACTATCAGTGAACATAAACCCTCCAACAAAACCAGAAGTCATGAACCCCAGGAAAGCTGCAGGACCGCATAGAATCCCTCCAAAAGCACTGGAAACAAAAGCAAAGATAACAGCACACATGCTCACATCACTATTGCAGAGGGCTTGGAAGAAAGGAATGAAAAGTGTCTGCCGATTAGAAGGACGGCTACCCTGTCAAACATCCAAACAACGGAGACATAAGTCTTTGCAAAAACAAGAACTGGCGAGGAATCACGCTCCATACCCGTCCATCCAAAGTAAAATATTATGCCGCATCATCCTGGAGAGAATAAAAAGTGCACTCCATTCAAAATTACGACTAGAACAGGCTACCGGACCTCACGAAGAACAAGTCATGTGCGGATCAAATTGCGGTGATATGCTACACATCATCACAAAACGAAGCATACAATAGCAGTCAAACCAATTCTGCCTCATCATCAGCGATTATGAAAAGGCCTTCGATAGCGTCGACCGACAAGTAATTTGGCAGGCAGCTGCTTCAACACTACAATGATAATGCCACAAACCTTTATCGACCTTATTGAACAGCAGCTATACGCTACATGATCATGCTACATAGGAGTAAGACAAGGTTGTCGTCTGCTACCACCGATCATCCTCCCGATTATCATGGGCTGAACTGGACTGGATCATGCAACAAACTGTGAGGAGCTGTGAGAACATGGGCATACACTGGCTAGGCAGGTGAGAAGACCCCAGAGGAAGATTTGGATTTCGCCGATGATGGTTTTTGTCTAGTGTCTAGTGTCGGACATACTTGATGATCTACAGGCAAAAACTAACAAGTTGGCAGAAGAGGCAGGGCAGGACAGCAAAGACGGGACTTCCTTTAGGTAAATTTGGAGGACACAAGTAGAGGTGATGAAGATACCCAACAAACAACAACAACAACAACGACAAGCACCAATCACCATCAACGGGAGAAATTTGAAGGAAGTTGTCTCTCTTTAACGTACCTACTTAGGCAGCATCGTCTCAACTATAGGTGACGGCACAGGTGAGGACATCAAAGCCAGGCTTGGAAAGACAGCAACACTGGCCTTCATTAACCTAAAGTCACGCGCCAGTCATTAAAGTGGAACCTAAAGGGGATACGATAACTTGGGCGTTCGAGGCGAGAGTGACATAGGGGGAGATCGTGTATGGAGGAAATGAAAGTCTCTGAGCAGCCGAGTAACCAGGTTTAAAAAACTGCAGAGAAGAGAGTAAAAGAAAGGTGTGCTACTGAATCCCTACGTTCCACTAGCAACTCAAAGAACAGTTAATACATGATAATAATAGTCAGTACTGATGTACTCTATGAAAACAATAGGCACAAGAATAAAAAGTATGTCCAGCTGATGAGTTTCAAGTAAAACGAAATAAATATATATTCAGCAATTAGATGTAATTAAATTTCTAATAGCAACAAGACGAAGCATAGTTTAAATACATTTACCAGCTGATTCATATTTCTCTCATATTTCTCTATTCATTGATAACGACCTCATCATGACTAAAAACCCTAATCTTTAGTTTAAAATTTGACGTTTCCGTTTTTACTTAATACTCATGATATAATCCATTATTGTGAAGTAATAATTATTGAGTTTAAAGTATTCACTAAACTACTGTCAATGATTAAAATTAATTATTCCGATAATGATCATTCCTACAACAAACAGTAGCATACATAGTAAATGACGATTTCTTTTCTGAAACATTCATGTGATCAGATTTAATCACTACGAAATGCAACTAAAAAGATGTACGGCTATTACTACTACGTGATATGAATAGTTGTAGGCTAATTACATCAACTAATAATATTCGCTTAAATTTAAGTTAGATTTTATCCATTTATACCATTCCCAACAGTACGCTATACTGGTTTAGATGATACAGTTCTTTAAGCTGAATTCAGTGAACCTAAAGGACATCCTGGTAACTGATTAAATAATCAATCAGTTTTCAGGTATTTCATAAAGTAAAGGGATATGATTGGTTATCTTAGCAGCTGTTAGGGTGACCCTAGGAAATCATTCAGTTGAACCTATTAGAGTACACACTTAATGAGGTTAGTTGCAAAAAAGTTAAGAAGCTCTACTAGTTGATATAAGTGGTTTAAAACTACTCACATGAAAAGAAATGTCTATCATACATTTTTATAGATCAGTGGATAGCTGAAGTAGTTGTGTATTCCTTAGTTCCAACCGGTCTATCGATGAAGTTTTTCAATTTAGCCAATAAGCGAAGCAGAATAACAATGCGTTAAACTGTGTGTTGGTGTTTGATGTCTTGAGCCTAGGGTTTCTTGCTGATGACTCTTCATCATATAGTAGTCATTAGACTATTATGTGATATAAAACGATAAATTACAACTTAAATATTCAAAAACAACAGAAACGCAATCTTTATCGCCCTAAAACTGTATTGAAAGACTCAAAGTTTCTCAACAAGTATTCCAAGCACTGTATTAGCTTTCAGTTCTACTTGATGGGATTGAGTGAAATAACATACTGTTGGGAAAGTTAGCTGGCTATGCTCAGCCATGACTATATTAAAAGTAAATTTTCTGAAGGTTTGAAGGCTTTACATCAAGGTATGAATCAATCATTTTCCTAGCTTGTTGAGACGTTAATAGTGCATACTGAATACATGCATAGTAAACTTGTTCAGTCGTCCAACAAATATGTAGAAGAAAGTGAAGATGGATCGTATTCGACATACACTGAGAAGACCATTTGGGGACATCACGCGTCAAGCCAAGTGGTCGAGTGAAACCTAAAGGGGAAACGACAAGTTTTTGGCGTCCGATAGTGACATGGAGGAGATCATGTGAGGAAGAAATGAAAGCTTCTAAGCAGTCATGGAGCCAGATTAAAAGAGAAAACTGCATAAAAGAGAGTGAAATGGTAACGTGTTACCAAATACCCTATGTTCTACTAGGAACTCAAAGGATAAATGAATAAACGTGTTCAGTGAAACTGTTTCCCATTTGCTGGCTTACACTGTCATTTGCTGCCATCAGTCATCTTCATGGAGATGTGGTCACTCAGCATTATGCATTCGATCTCTGAATGATTATTTGAAGTCGCCTGGATTTGCCGTGTCATTTGCTGCTAATTTATAGGACTGTCATATATATATATATATATATATATATATATATATATATATATATATAATTGTATATATATATATATATATATATCACTGTTTTGTGAGAAAATAAATTCAAAATTATCAAATCCAGCCTAATTCACTTCATATTATTGGCATAACTACTCTAGGAAATATAAGTTGAACGCTGTTTGAGGTTTCACTCACTAAGTCAGGCTAAAGTAGAGACCATACTGTATGCTTCTGTAGACTAATAGTCAGAATATAAAACCATCCACCTCTCTGTTTATCCATGATGAATACCAACCTTAAGTCAATAAATAAACTCTCAGAAACCTCGAAATTTGATAAATCTAGTGCTTATTTGGTGAGTAGCTTCATGAAGTGATTCCTGAAGATCCAATGAGAAGTTGTGACCGGTGATGTCAACTAACTAGAACATGAGGACAGTTATTCAGCTGAAGTATTGAACAGAGGTCACAGTATATCATAACAGAAGGAGGAAATATTGACTACCAAATTCCGAGCCAGTGACTCAGTGGTAACATGCTGGCCACGGAACCTGCAGGTTATGGGTTCGATCCGTAGTGGAGTGGGGTCGTGAGTGTGCACTGCTGAAGAGTCTAATATCAGAGCGAAAGAGCTGTTCAGTGTTCCTAGGTTTTCAATGTTTCTCCAACTGATGTTAGTCCATGATTAATATCTGTGATTTCGATAGAAAGTAATATGGAAGGTGTCCAGCCAAGTTTGTTTGAAGAATGCGAACATTAAAAAGCTTCTGTTATCGCTCAGCCCAACTGCTTCACCATACATTTCAGGCTGATGGTTTGTTGAGTTTGTCCATTTCACAATACCATTAAAAAGAAATCAAATTTCTACTTTAAAAAATTCTGTATATTTTGCAGCGCTAATTTTAGGAAATTTAGTTGTGATGCCACTGAATGAAATAATAAACTGGTATACGTTATCCAGTCAGAATTTAGGTAGTTGGCAAAGGCCTACCAGGATACGTTTTATCTCTGTTAGGGAGGCATAGAATACTACGACTAAGCGCAAATTCATTTTGGTTCATAGGGAGTTGTTGATTTCAAGTTGGTTTTCCTCGTGAAAGAATACCAGCTAGTGAAACACTGAAAACCTGGAAGCAGTGAACGGTTGTTCCATCTTAGTGTAAAACTTTTCAGCAGAGCATGAACTTATTAAAAGTATATGTGAACTAATGGATTCCTACCCAGAGGCTCAAAGGTAACATGCTTCCATGTAACTAGAAGATCCTGGGTTCAGCACTTTGTGGGGTCATGGATACACATTCTTGGAGAGTCCTGTATTAGAACAAAACAGCTGTCCGCTGCTCCAAGTTTTTCAGCACTTCTCCAACTGATCACAATCCTCGATGAACATCAACTTGAAATCAATATAGCACCATGAACAAGCACATTTTAGTTTGTATATATATATTCATAAAGAAATTAGTGTATTGACTGGTCACCAGAACTCAGTGTAGTTCATTTCGGCTGATTTCACAAAGTCGATTGTCTGATTATTTAAGGAGAATATTGCAGTTTCATTATCTAAATCTTGTCAAAAGTATAAAACATTCCACCCTGTCGAAATCAAACATTCCACGAGGATATATAACCTTGAAAACGATCCCATTATGACCCCAAATGAGTTAACTATTTCAGTTTACTGAAGTACAATAACATTTGTGTTACTGCATCCTGTTCAAAAGTGACAGAAGCCAACTATTTAACAAAAAATTAAAATCACGAAAATGGGAAACAAATAAAAGAAATTTATTAGAAACAGTATTCGTCCTTTCACAGGTTTATTTACTTTATGATAAGTCATAATACATGCTAGCTCACTGAAATCATTCTGTTTCATTTGGTGATGTAGAATAAGTTTACACTTGCAGAAGATACATAGTTGTACTATTCTCGTTCCATATTGTCTCACAAAATTTAATGTTTGTTGATAGTTTTAATTTCCCGTTTTTCTACTGGATTGGACTGATCGATCTCTGTTGGTATATTGGTCCTCATGTGGATACCATGATACTGCCTGAATATTACTTTTGGTATAATTTACTTGTTTGTGGCTAGTAGTGAAATCCATTGTGACCGTTTTCCATTCCAATCGAAGCTTGTCAGCAGGACGTACCTACAGTCCACTGACTGGTGGTTTTCCCACTAAGACCCAAGTGCCAGAGTTATACACTAGGCCTACAGCATTGAAATGGACGACAGCATACCGTAGTGACGCTATTGAGATTGAAGCGGATAGTATAGGGTCCCAGTCACTGTCGCTCACTAGTTTGCTGATACATCCACCTGATTGGTCCTATATAGGGTAATGTGCACATCCTAGGTCTCAAAAGCATTTGTTCGCCTGACCTAATCCTAATGGAATTTAGGACTGAGAAGTCAAAATACATATATATAACGATCACTTTCTTATTCATGAATAAACTGTTAAAATTTTCACTTTATAACTCCGAGGTTATTCATTTACCTTAAGACTGAACGTTTGTTACGAACAAACATAGAATAATCACTGAACTGGTGCTATGTTTTGGATAAGAAAGCGATTATACCTCAAAATTTTATTTGCTGGTTTGTTTGATAGCGACAGCGGAATAAAATAGATTTTTAACACCGATGAAGGTAAATAAAAAACATCCTACTGTATATGAGGTATTGCATGCTTGGCTATATTCAAACACCACTCAAAAGTTAGCATCTGGTTCGTATGTCTAACCTATGGTCCATCCCTATGATTTTACTTTGAAAATCATAGACTGTATTTACATTCAGCCCTTTATCGCGGTCTGGTTAAGAACGTGAGCAGATAAATTTTTTCATTTATTTTTTAGTTACTTGTGAGTAGTATATTGTCAAAATTGGATGAAATAGTACGTCGAATGAATTAGCAGCGAGAAAGAATGATTCTTGCATTTACTTTCACTGCTAGTTTAATCTGGATTGATTTGATACACTATTGTTATCATGCTAGACAGAATGATGCAATATCCTAACTTATATGCCTTATTTCACTTACACATAGAATTATCGAATGAGTGCAGGATCAATTATTACAAATCTTACACAATAAGAGACGTACAATTTTACCCTAAATGATAAGTAAATATATTCTAGAAAACAGTGATAATGCACAGGGTGTTGGATAGGAAGATTAACTAAACAATTTCGAACCTATTTGCAAATGTTCTCCGGAGGAGGCAAAGAATAAATGAAATTAAAAGTACATTTCTGAGCACTTGAGCATCGAAAAGAAGCTTGTGATGAATAGTTGAGAGATTTGGTTATCAAAAGGAACAAATATGATAGCCATAATGCACATACAACAGTAACTCCTGAATAGTTAACAAATCAACCATACTGTTTAAATTGTATTGGCCAAGCAAAGTCAGCCAGCCAGATTCATTAAAAACAATTAAACATTGTGGGGTGAACATTGTTGATGAGATTGACGTCAAATGAGTAAAATGGCAATTCAGTATTTATAGTACTCTCATCTAGTTGATGAAATCGACTAATCAGTGTGACTGGTTCTCAACTACTCGATTAGTTCATGATATTTTGTCTCAGAAGGGATATCTTATGATCCTAGCTGACGGAAACTCAGCTGAAAGGATAGGTGAACAGCTGAAAAACTACTCAACTGTGAGTAATCTTATTGTGAACCGTGCAGTCTGTGAACAAGCTGCAAACTGGTCATCCACTCTAGCTTCATATACTATGACGTATGGGATAAGTGTTGGATATGAATACATTCAGCGATGAAAGTCTAGTTATTTTAGCTGCAATGGAAAGAAAATGCTTAGTGTTCAGTTGTCGGACAATTTAAGAGTTTTAAATATTCCGCTATTTGTGAGCCCTTTGAATATAAATAATCCGACCTAGTGACTTAATGGCGACGTGCTGATTACGGAATCCGAAGGCCTTGAGTTCGACCCCTGGAGAAGTTATGGGTGCGCATTCCTGTAGAATCCCATAATAGGTCAAAACAGTTATCCAGTGCCCACAGGTTTCAGGTAACTCTCTAAATGGTGTCAACTTGCGATGAATATCCACTTGAAATCAGTAAATTCCCATAAACCTTAGAATTTGAGAAAAGGTTCATGCTTATTCTTATAGTTTCTTGTCGATTATACTTAGAGATGATATTGACAAGCCTTTGTTGAATTAACATCTCCCAAGAATGGGTGCATTGGCATTGTTTTAACATTTGCTGACAAGTTGTTTCCCTTATTGATGATTAGCAGTGAAATTTTTACAAAATGAGTCTTAACCTAATTATGTTTTATCTACTGGATGTATCTAACAGAACCGATGTGAGTGGTGCAGATATTTCCCCACACACATTATCCTCACGGTTACGACACTATACTGAATCTCACCACTTTCTCATTCTTCGTTTCGCTCTTTTAATAGTTTATATTTCTTTTGACTGCATTCTCTTATCTTCATCTTGCGCCTCATTACCTTTTTACTTGATGTACTGATATGAGGTGTGGCAACTTGGACGGTTACGCAGTAATGCCTGGTCTTAAGTTGATCTGGATAAATGGATGGATGGATCTACCTTTACAACGTTATTGTCCCTACTGAAACTAGATGACAGCATATTTTACACCGTTCACATAACTACTGTTCCAACTATGATCGATCACTTCAGTACCAATAACTAAACAACGGCAAATTACAGGTACAAGTGAATAGAAATAATACACAGGACTATTCTCGTCAAACTGCATCATATGAAATGCACCTCCTATACTACTCATATTACTTATTGCAAACTTAGTTTTAATATTTAGCCAATTTCAAAATATTAAACCCTAGTCTTCTAGTTTCTTTAACTAATCAATATCTAGACTATTTTCAACAAGAATAAAGTTTTAACCTCAGGTGATAACTGCGATTGGTTAGTGGAAAGTAATCAATTTCATGTTATCGAGTCCTCAATACTGACCAGAATTCTATCAACAGTTCTGTAATATGGTCACTAAGGTACGAGATTCACCACCTCGAGGTGATTATTTTCAGACTATGCAAAATCTGAATATGATACCTATCAAGATACAAATTGTAGACTGAGGGTCTTCTCAATCTTTCATTCAACTTCTTATAAACACCTCCCACGTTAGTGGGCACTTACAAAATCGATTACTAAGACGTAAAAAATCTCATTTTCAAGTTTTTATATTGAAAATAATAATGATGGTAGATCAATTCGCTTGAACGACTGATGGAAAATTACAAGCAACAACATCAAAATTATACTCATTGCACAAGGAATGGCTAGTAAGCCCTAGTAGCCTAGTCTATGATAGACAATTTGGCGTTTGAAGAGATGAGTCTTGGGTCTGAGTCTCAATGAAAACAACATGAGATACAAGGAGGCATGTGCACCTGGTTGATGAGTCTTAAACAGGATGGAACGTCCATCCAGTTTTCCGCTGCTAACCACTACTTATCACTATAACATAGTTAACAGTTTCCTGCCAATTTCAATAGGAAATATAAGTTACAGCTTTGAGAAATGACTCCTGAAGGTAGAAGATATGAGGAGTCAATGGTTTTTGACCATAAGTTTCTTTGTACCTTTGCTCATTTATAATGTAGTCACTGTCTGAGCACTTATGATGTTAAGCATCGGGTCCTAAGTAAGGAAGACAGAGACCTGCTTGAACCTTAGGTTACCAAAAGTATCCACCGCACATTTTTCATCAAATTCTTTCCTTTTAATTGGTTCTAACCATTTAAATATGTCCTCTGAACGTATAATCTTTTCAACTCTCCATTTCTTAAGTTAATAACAAAACAGATAAAAATGTTCACGTTATGTAGAAGTAAACTTTTCAGTGCACAAAAGTAGATCATATTTCTATCCATTAGATACGTAGCTTTGACTGCACATTTTTGTAGAGGTTAAATAAACCGTCACCACCAAAATTACGCTTGCATTTCTATTGATTCTTCATTAAGGACCGAACGCCCATTCAGAACCACAAGGTTATTTCACATTGTTGCCCTGAATACTATTATTTTTATCATTACTCAGATGTAATAAACATTCAGTCTGAAACAATTATTCTAGAAGTGAATATGTTGAAAAATTATATGCTGAGAATCTCACGCTGTATCATACATATTGTTTGAAATAAAGCGATTATTATCATTGTTATTACTGAATATCATCGCGACCGAAAATCCTAATTTAGCATTAATGTTATCACTTCAATTTCGATCAAGAGTTCACATGATGGTTAACACACCAAATAACCGACGATTAACAAATAAACATTCTTATTTTCACAAGATTCTGAAATATATGCCTAGAGGTATAACGACCAAAGAACTAGTATATTTTAAAATTATAGGAAGTTGTAATCAATCAGCACGAGTAAGACAAGGCTGCCGCCCACTATCACCAATGATCTTCCTGATGGTGGTCGACTGAACTGGATCATGCAACAAATTGTGAGGAGCTGTGACAAGATGAGTATATGCTGGCTGGACCGATGGAAAGACCCCAAAAGAAGATTTGGATTTAGCCGTTGATGATTTGTGTCTAATATCGTACAAACTTGAAAATCTACAAGCAAAACTAAAAGGTTGACAGAAGAGGTAGAGCAGCGAAGACGGGACTTCAAATGAACGTAGGGAAGACAGAGGTGATGAACATATCCAACCAACAACAACAACAACAACAAGCTCCAATCACCATCAACGGCAGAAACTGGAAGGAAGTAGTCCCTTTCACCTATCTAGGCAGCACCGTTCCAACTACAGTTGGCAAAGACAGAGACGATGACGTCAAAATCAGGATCGGAAAGACAGCAAGACAGACCTTCTTTCATTAACCTGAAACCAGTGTAGAGATCTTCTGCACTGCAATTAGCATAAAGTGTGAACAACATCCGGATTTTAAGTACTAAGCCACTCAACTCAGTGCTTCTATGCGATGGTGGTGAGACTTGGAGTGTTACGAAAAGGATTTTCAACAAACTGCAGACATACATCAACAGCTGCTCCCACGCTCACTCCATACTGAAGATCAGATCAGATGACCAGAACAATAAAAATAAGCAACAAGAAACTCTGGCTGACTGGCAACAAGCCAACTGACTGCTAACCCATCGCCCCAAAAAATATATAGAAGAAAGTGGAGATGGATTGAGCATGCACTGAGAAAACCGTTCGGGGAAATCACGTACCAGGCCATGCCGCAGAGTGGAATCCAAAAGGGAAAGCGATGAGCTGGGTTTCGGAGGTGGGTGTGACATAGAAGAGATCGTGTGAGGAATAAATGAAAGGTTTTGGGCAGTCGTGGAGCCAGGTTGAAAAGACTGTGGAGAAGAGAGTGATATGGTGATGTGCCACTGAATGCCTATGTTCCACTAGGAACCAAAGAGACAAATAATAGTAGTAATTTTAAATGTAATTGTGGTCGTATTCAATTCATATGATGTAAACATTAGCAACAAGCGTCTAAGTACTGTGTTAGGGTAACTTTTCGGTTGTCTAACAGTACTCATTGTACCTGCTAGATATCCAAAAATGCCCACTAAGTAAAATGATATATACCGCTTGGCTATTCACTCTGTCTTGCTATATAGCCTTGAGAAATAACTTCTTGCAGTACAAAATATAAAGTAATTATGGGTTTTTGACCACAGGTTTCTTTGTACCTTTTCTCGTGTATGATGTAATCACTGTCTGATTAACGGCGATGTTAGGTGTAAGGTGCTAGGCAAGGAAAAAAAGTAAATCAATGGTGTTCTGAACCTTCAACAAATGATGTGACTTGGAGATGTATTGCACATACTCAGCTACCACCTATCTCAACAATCGGTGTTAACCAAACAGAATTAAGTTGGGAGAAGGCTGAGAGTAGCCATTCTAAAACATGAAACCAAAGGCAGCTGCTTAGAATTGCTTGAGAATGTGTGGACTACTTGACTGATGTCGTTAAAAAGATAAGGATCAAAGGCTGAAGACTCCTGCCAATATGGCTAAAAACTAACCACAATGGTGTAGTGTAGGTCTTGAAAATTTTTATAAACCTTCACATGCTTATTCCGTCTCCTCTCTCAAGGATTCGATATGTGAACAATACTTCTGTCATCATTAAAAAAGATGGTATAGAAAACACTCATAGTTTGATTAACAGCGTTTTCAATGACGTCAAATAAGCACTCGAGAAGGAGTCGAACAATCAGTTGCCATTCCTGAATGTTTTAGTCAGTAAGATGAATTCTGAAAAGCTGAAAACCCAAGTGTACATGAAGCCAACACACACTGATCGAATCTTCAACTACAGTAGCAGCAACCCAACCATGCAAAAAAGTGTACAGACTCTATTCAAAAGAGCCAGAATACACTGCAATATAAAAACTTCACCGGGAAAAGAAGAAAACGACTTGATATCTATCCTAAAGAAGAACGACTACCCACGAAACTTAATCAGAAGATAATCACCCGGTATATCATCAACTACAAAGTCATCGATAGAAATCAACAAACGCATCATAAAGAGTATATCAGAGATCACAACAAGGTTACTGAAACTATTTGGAATTGGTTTGGCTCATAAACTAACAAATTCCCTGCAAACACTATTATCCAGAACAAAGGATGCAACAACCAAAGAAGGTGGACAAACCAAATGTCATTTACAAAATCAAATGCAATAACGGTAGTCAACACTACATTGGACAAAGCGATCACCCTCTTTGCCTTCGTCTACATGAATACCAGTTGGCTACTGAACGTCATGACATCTCATCTTTTATTTCAAAGCACCTATGGATATGAATTCAATTTTGACAATGTAGAAATCTTGGACGGAGAGAGGAAACACAAAGAATGTCAGCGAATTCCTAAAAGCTTGGCACTCATGTCAGTCAGTCAGTCAGCAATCAATAGATGTATAGACAAACTCGATCTACCAACTAATGAGGAAAATGATAAACGATAAAAAGGTGAGACGTCAAACAGAGGAACAACCAACAAGAAAATCTACGCAGTCAGTCAATGACACAAAAATCAAAGGAAACAACTCATCACAAACCGGTTGGTCAGGGCAGGCTACTGAATCCCTCACGCAGAGATACGGACAGCCCTCTTCATAGTGAAGTTAGCACTGATGACTTCGTCTGGAAAGACGACGAAAGCTCCACGATTGAAAACCTGACTCAGAGAACACAACGCAACAAAGATGCCTTTTAAATTTCTAAGGAGGCGGTTACAATATTACCAGTCTATCATTATTTTGGATTACGTCAAGCTGAATAACTGTCGATCTCTGTAGTGTGAAAATAGAAGTCCTAGATTTAGTGAAACGTGTAACAGCATTCAGTAACTTATTGACAGATACATAACACACAAGCTCAAAGCCTACAGAATATGACAACTTAGACACTACAAAGTTGAAATTGTGAAGTAGGAACACCTACTTTAGCAATTTCCTGTTCCCAAACTTTGTATCACCTAATATTCCAGCATAACTTAAATTTGTTTCATGGAACATGACATCAGTTTTTACAAAGTAATTAAGTTCGCAGCATGCATTTCATTCTTTAGTACGATACGTACGTATGGATCTGGGTGTAGTAAATCCTGCAACACAGTAACCAGTGGTTAAAATTTCTAGAAAAACAAACCACTACAATAACGTAAGTCACTGCATACTTACTCTTAATGCAAATAGAGGGCAACAAAACACGCGGTGGTAATACCTTTCAAGCGAAAACAGTAACTGTACTTATAATGAATAGTGATTAGTAATAGAATACATAGTGCACGTTTCGTCCTATTTGGGACTCGCCAGCAGAATGTACGTGCCTCCCACTGAGACCCAAAGACAGGATCAATTACTTCCAACCCCACAGAGCTATCCATCGGGCCACTGAATCACACTGCTCACTCGAAAGTTCCTACACCTAGTTGACGTGCCCCCCCCCCCCAGAACGAAACGCACGTCCTGGATTCTAACAATAGTCAGTATCCATTATTAATATAAAAGTGAAATGACAGGTAATACCAAGTCATCTACATCAAAGCTCATATGCCAACAGAGAACTACCAATTCGGTCAAATGAAAGAAAGGATAATACAAGTACCAACATAGATAAGTATTATCTGGCAGCTACATTCTTCGCTTCACCTCGAAATATAAAAACGTTTACGCATAAAGAAAAAAATGACATTTCTGGACTTCAAATTAAGCACCATGATTGCAGGTAGGTAGGTAGGTAGGTAGGTAGGTAGGTAGGCAGGTAGGTAGGTAGGTAGGTAGGTAGGTAGGTAGTAGTAGTAGTAGTAGTAAAAGGAGGAGTGTGAGCTATAGCATCAACAATGACAATAAGAATCCCGATAATAATATTTTGGTGAGTACTACTTGTAGGAATGGTAAGTAGAGGACTATGGGTCATCATGATAAAAAACGCCTAATACTTATCACTGTATGACTAGTCAATGATCAGATCAATAAGTATATCAAGTTCATTGGCATATTTCAAACTATAAAATGCACCAAGTTATGGTATTCTCTTTCTCTTTCATACTCATCATTTTTTTCGATCTTACATATCAACCAACTAACACTGTTAAAATGAAAAAAAAAAACAATCAACCAATCACATGGCATTGACAAGGTCAACTTCAGTAAAAATAAAATATTTTAATAAAACAAACACAATTGAAATAGTTTCAAACAAAATAATTTAAGTAGTTACTATACTTATTTGTAATATCAGTTGAAAAGGTCATCAATTCATCCAGGTTACCTAGAAGCTAGTTGGATCTCTCTTTCTCTCTCTCTCTCCCTCTCTCTGTGAAAGTGTTAAATTTTTGACGGTGAAATTCTTTCACGTGCTAATATTTATAGAATAATAAATGATATACATTTAGGTATGCATATAAAGGTTGATGAATGATACTTCGTTCAAGTGTCAGACGACTTTAATCACTCCATCAATCAATCAGTCAAATTTAATCATATATCGAGGGCTAAGTGATACAATCATGTGCCTTTCTTATTATCATCAAAATTCGTTGCTTTATCCCTTCTTTCTTTAGCCTTCAATGCGCTTCCTGTTCACCTTAACATGATAATATTTCTTTCATTTGATCTTTGTACGCCCTGTTGTGAATTGTAATGACTTGAATCGATGCACAACTTTGGTATTATTGATAGATATTAGCTAGCAGTGGAATCCTAGACGCGCGTTTCGTCCTATTTGAGACAAGTCAGGTGGATATACCTGCCTCCTAGTAAGCTATGTTGTTCCCACCAGGACTCGAAGTCAGAACCGGTTGTTTAAACGCCAAAGCGTTATCCAATAGGCCATCGAGTTACGATGGCCACTTCTTGCGTTGTTGTTTCTTGTATTATCCCACATTATCCCGCGTTATCCGGAAAATCGCATCCTGGAGTCTACTGCTAGTCGCTCATTATTCATAAAAAAATGAAACAGAGACAACACAGAGGCCTCCGTAGGGGATCCCATATATAAACAGAGACATATCAATTCAGTCCAATCAACGAAGGACAATATAAGTAGCAACATTAGGCACTAAGATTATTAATACTGGGTTATATTTGAAGTTCATCTGAAAATCTAGGCCCCAGTAGGATTCAAATCAGTGACCTCCAGAGACCCGGAAGTTGCTGTATTAAACAAGTTCACTAAACCGCGGTCATATCATATGGTCAAATTGATAATTAACTTATTGTCATTGATTACGCAACAGTAGTTTCACTGATAAATACAGAAAAAAATGTTTTGCAAAAATGATCCCAAAAACATTCATTGACGGAATGATTGCCAACCTCTGATACGACAATTCAGAACTTATTTTCCACACTTCAAACTAATATGGATACTGTTATGATAAATAAAAACAAACCACGTTTTATCCATAGATAAGCACAAGGCGAAATGCCGATGTACAGTTTTCAATTGACATGTGTTACATCGTTTATTCCAATGAGAAATAGAAAAAAGAGAAAACGGAAAATCAACCAAGAATCGGATAGAAAAGTGAATAAATTCAACTTGTTACATCACATCTAGACAAAAAAAGAAGTTGAAAGGAAAAAAGGTAGCATATCAACAGACAAAGTGTATAACAGGTTGATAATACATAAATGAAGACCCCCATTTAGAACATTATAAATTTTGATGGCAAAACATGTCCACATCTTCATTTTTGTGATCGATTGTAAACTGTATGAACTGAGAGTTCTCAACCAAGATTTATATTATTATATGACCCATCATCATTATCATTATCAACATAGGACCAGGCATTACTGCGTAACGGTCCGAGTTGCCACACCTCATATCAGCACATCAAGTAGAAAGGTAGTGAGGTGAAGGATGAAGATAAATGAATGCAGTCAAAAGAAATATAAAGTACGAGAAGAAAGGAAAGAGGAGTGACAAAATGGTGAGATTCGGTATAGCGTTGTTAAGATGAGGATAATGTGTGAGGGGGTATATCTGCGTCACTGACTTCGGTTCTGAGCCATATCACTTAGGGTCTCTAACCACTGGTTTCTCTTATCCCGTGGACCCCAACCACCTAGTCTGCATCGTCCTACATGGCTTAAACCAACAGTCAGAGACTTCATACATTGGTGCCATGTTTTAGACTGGCCACCTCGGGCCTTTTTCCAGCCTGGACCCTCATTTGAACAATTTATATCTTCTTTACAAAGCTCAGAGTATTAGTCAGTAAATCTACGAATTAGTACCAGTGATGGTTAACTTGATAAACCTAAAGTGCTAGCCTAATTTTTCAAATACGGAATTCATGACCTTACTTCTTATAGTTATGCAATTGGTTAGAAAACGTCTACATCATGGCAGTCTTAAGAATGTGTTTATAAACAACTAGATGTCAAGTCAATTTATTATCAGCTTGGGACTCGACATCACCTTGTAAAGATCCATATCGTTAAACTTGATTATATCAGCGCATCAGACAAGAACAAGATGAACACTGCTGTCATAATGGTGTAACAAAAAGTTAGGTTACAACAGTCTATAGATGAATACTTTACAGGCTAATTGACAGTAAGCCCCATCACGAAGACATTTGTTCGCACAAAAATAATCCCTCTTAACTATACTATATGCTTGCCAAATGTGCTATTACCAGGGAGATCAACGCTATTACAAAATGTTTTTACCAATAAAGGCAATAGTTCCTATAAAATTAATAAATACAGTGCAACAAGGGCTTGGTAACTATGCTTCTATACCTGTCTCATCTTTATCAAATTTTTCCCAAATAAACGATCTTCTATCTATTGTTAGACGATAGTCCTTCATGAATGGTCTTCAAATGTCATACTACAAGCCTCATTTCCAGATATGAGCACAAATTATGTAAACTGTTTATATCTTACTAATTTCCAAAAGGATTTTCTACCTAATTACATTAGGAAGCTAAGAGTATTCGGTATAACTGAGACTCTTCTTTTGTGTTTCATAAACTCCTGCATCTCATCCATCGTCATCTAGTATTCCTCTTTATTCATTCCTAGGTTGCTAAAGAAAGACTGGTGAGTTATGAAAAACTTTTAAGATTGTCAGCAGAACTACTGGGTGCATCTCTCAACCTTCTAGTTGAAACATATTAACTCATTTAAATATCTAACACGAGTAATTTCATCAAACGATCAGCGTCCTTTTCATTCAAAGCTTTCTATATGTTGATCCTAAATTGAGACCAAGAACAAGTATGTAAGACTATATTTACTTACAACTAAATATAAAAAATCTTACATAATTCTCATCCTAAGGAAGAAAGGTGTTAAAAAATGAACTAACTGATCAACTTCTGTTCTTGAAAGCAAACCAATTAAAGATTACACAGCTTCCTATTATTTAACTATTATGAATCTAACTGCAAAATGTGGCTCTTTATCTCAGTTAACTCTACATTTTCATGAAAGTTGTAAATGGGGTAAGTATTCTTATCTTTTATGTATGTAATTTCTACGTATTTCATTTTATTACGTATAGATATGCACTATTTCTGTCCGATTGTTGCTATACAACATGCTAAAAATTCTGTACAAGATTCTACTAATATCTTTCTGAATAAAACCATTATTAATATTATAAGTCCTGATGATAGCAGATGAAAATATTTTCTTTAAGAAGTGCGGAACAACTAACTCTACAAAACTTTTATTCTCATTCGTTTCAAAAGATACTGAAAGAAAATGTTAATTGACTTCAGGCTGGTATTCATCATGTTGGAGAAATAGTGGAAATCTGTGAGCAATGAACACCTATTTCGCCCAAATATATTACACATCAGCAGTGTGTGCATCACAACCTTCAATTTTCACTGTCAGCACGTTATCACTGGGTCATAATCCATTGGTCCTTATTTCCTACTTCTGTCAAATCACAATAGTGTGACCTCCATCCAATACCGTTGTTCAGTATCTGTCCTCATATTCGGCTTGGTAGGCATAACGGGTCACGAATTCTCAGTGGAACTTCTGGAATCCCCTCTCAAAGTTAGTCACCAGATAAACACTGGATTAATTCAGTATTGGGGTTCTTGGAGACTTATTTATTAATTTCAGGTTAGTATTCATCATGTCCACAAACAGTGAGGAGCGAGAGGAAGGGGATACACTGGCTGGACCGGGTAAAATATCCTAGAAGATTTCGACTTCGTCGAAGAATTGTGTCTAATGTCACAAAAACTTGAAAATCTACAGGCAAAACTAACAAGTTGACAGAAGAGGCAGGGCAGCTAAGAAGGGACATTTTTTAGGTGAACGTAGAGAAGACAGAGGTAGAGGTGATGAAGATACCCAAACAACGACAGCATCAACAACAAGATTCAATCACCATCAATGGGAGAAACTTGAAGGAAGCAGCCTCTTTCACCTATCCACCTACATAGGCAGCATCATTTCAACCACATGCGGCAGTACAGACGAGGATGTTAAAGCCAGGATTGGAAAGACAGCAAAATAGGCTTTCATCAAACTGAAACCACTAAGGAGACCTACACTCAGCATAAACAACAAGATACGGATGTTCAACACCAATTCAGTCAACTCAGTACTTCTATATGGTTCAGGAAATTGGTGCATTACGAGAAGCATTTCTAGCAAACTACAGACATTCATCAACAATTGCCACCTACTCTGGCTCATTACTGAAACTCAGATGACCAGATAAATAACAATAAGCAACAAGGAACTCACTCCGGCAACTAATCAACCAAGAACCTACTACCCAACAAGTATTCAGAAGAAAGTGGAAGTAGAGATGGATTGGGCATGCACTGAGAAGAGTATTCGGAGACATCATCCGCCAGGCCCTCGAGTGGAAGCCGAATGGGAAACGACGAGTTGGGCTTTGGAGGTGAGGGTGACATGGAGGAGACAGTATGAGGAAGAAATGACAGCTTCTGAGCAGTTGTGGAGCCAGTTTGGAAAGACTGCAGAGAACAGTGTGTACTGGAGACGTGCTACTGAATCCCTATATTCCACTAGTAACCCAAGGGACAAATAATAATAATTCATGTCCAGCGTTTCCAGGTTTACAATGCTTATTTAACTGGCGTCATTCCATAACGAATACCAACCAAAAACCAATAAATGAATTCTCGCAACCGTCAAGAAAGTAAATTAGAAAAGAAAGTAGTTGACTAGATCTTCGAAATGTTACTAATAACACACAAACAAGTTAATCAGTAATATTCACCTCTACAAGTGCATTACTAACAAACAGTTCAAAGAAGAGGAAAAAACAGTCCCCAAATAACTTTACGTGGTTAGTAAACAATAAAACAGTTCAAACCGATAAGAGAAACCCAGAGTTGTTTGACATTATGGCCAACATCAAGTTGGGTAGGCTTTCTGATCTAAATGTTGACATCTAGAAGAGAAGGATTTCAAGTTCCCTGAAGAGAACTTTATTTGGAGTAACTCTAAGAGCAATATTATTCAATGGTCTTTCACTTAACAAAAGCCTGAAAGACAAACTCTCGCATCTTACCACCTTTGTCTGTGTACATCAGTTCATCCACTCGTGCGCAGCCGGGTGTTTCGGTAGTTTCACACGGGTACTGTCTAAAAGACTTCAAGAACACTATCTTATTTGGCTACAAAGAGTAAACTCAATCTCAATGACCACTTCTTTCAACGTTATTTACAGAGTAGAAGTAAACTTGTCCAGATTAGTGAGCTTACTCCTGCTTTGTAATGTTGAAGATCCAGTAATTCCAGTAAAAAGCTAGAGCTTTTGATAGGAAAGAGACTTCTTCAACCCTTGCTCCTTCTAATTCCTTCACTGTATTCATTTCATACATTTTATCAACTACTCCTTGTTTCTATATGCACCGCGTTAACAATTCATTCATTAAATATTTTGTCATGTCATTCAACTCGTTACTGAAACTTCATTATCTTAAGTCAATTTCTGCATGACTTAAAAGGCTACCTTGGGAACTGATAAAATGATCAATCAGGCTTTGGTGTTTTTCTTAGAAAAGTACCTTCCATAAAATAAAGGGATACAACTGGCTGTCTCATCAGTTGCTACGAAGGATATTAAAAACATCCCAGTTTTCATAATACATTGAGCAATATTCGATTTAACTTCCCTTGTTATTATTATTAAACATTTTCATTATTTCAGAATGAAAATGATATTTCGACTTTATATATGTATTACCTTGCTTGTTACTATGCTTAACTAACTTTTTCACACACGAAACAAATTATACAGCCCCAACAACAAAAAGTTTACTTAAATAGAATTATACAGCTTAGTAAATGAAATCGCAGAAAAGAGCCTTTTGACTGAACCACTTGCTTTTTTATTCCTTTACATACCTATACAATGAAATGGCAGACAACTCTCTACTTCAACTTCATCGACTTTGAAAAGGCATTCGATAGCGTCCACCGAAAAGTAATTTGGCAGCTACTTGAACACAACAATGTTAATGCCACAAAACTTTCATCAACCTCATTCAATAGATATATGCCATATAATGCTACGCGAACGTAGAGAAGACACAGGCAGAGGTGATGAAGATACACAACCACCACAACCAACAGCAACAAGCACCAATCACCATCAACCGGAGAAACTTAAAGCAAGTTGTCTCTTTTACATACCTACTTTAGCACCATCGTTTCAATGTCAGGCAACACAAGCACAGATGAAGATATCGACACCACAATCTGAAAGACAGCAAGACAGACCTTCCTCCACTAATCTCAAATCAGTATAGAGACCTACCACACTGTACTGCACGCCACTCAGCATAAAGTGTCAACAACATCCGGATTTTAAACACTATATCAGTCAAGTCAGTCTGTGCTTCTTTCTGATGCTTCAGAAACTTGGCGCCTCACGAAAAGCATTTCCAACAAACTGAGAGTATACATCACATGAACGGCTGCCGCTTACGGTCACTCCATACTGAAGTTCAGATCAGATGACCAGAATAGTGGGAATAAGCAACAAGGAAATCTGGTTGACTGGCTGGCTGGCTGGCTGGCAACGAGCCAACCGATCACTAACCCATCGCCCAACAAATATGCACAACAGAAGGAAGATCGATTAGGCATACACTAAGAAAACCATTTGAAGGTATCATGCACTAGACCAGGCTAGGCACTCGAGTGGAATCCAAAGGGGGACAAAGAGTTGGGTGTCCGATGCGAGGGTGACGTAGAAGAGATCGTGTGAGGAAGAAATGAAAGGTCTTGGGTAGTCATGGAGGCATGTTGTGAAGACTGTGGAGAAGAGAGTGAAATGGAGGTGTGCAAGTGAAGCCCTATATTCCATTAGGAACCCGAATGATAAATAATAAAAAGTTAAAATCATGCCTATACGAAGATGTTTTGAGGACTTCGGCAATATATTCTATCGATATTAGATTTGTTTAATGAATATAAAGTGTACAGTGAAATAGTATCACTTACTTCATTACTTTTCGAGCATAAATTATTGTTCATAATCCTATCAATAATATACACTACTACTAACACTACTTTCGACTCCTTGTTTTTATAGTCCTGTCACCTATTATTCTTTGTTTCTATTGGCAGTAAAATTTTCCATATCTCTGGTATAGGTGTTGCGTCACCTCTATTACATCTACTGCATGTTGATTGATGAATAAAGGTTAAGTAATCAATCTCTCTCTCTCCACTTAATTTTACTGGTTTTAAGTCCAGTAGCTTTATCCCACCCTATTGTGTGGTTGTGTGTTGATGTATGCATTGCAATAGGTGAATGTTTTTCTAAATTATTGAACTTGTTCGGGTCTGTCATTCTATATGTAGCTAAGTTCCTTTGTTGCGCCAATCTAACTGACCCCAACCGACTAGTTTGACCTACATACTTGACCTGACTCACAGTCATTACATGGAATTTCATAGATTGGATTATTTTACTTAATTGATCCTATCGGATCCTTAAGTCAGCCGAAAAAACTTATCTGTATGTGAGTTTCTAGGTTTAAATGCCACATTAATTCCAGTTTTGTTTAGGATTCCATGTGAAGTTTCTGATGTTTCCAGTTAATGTTACAGCTTATATTGAAAAAACTTTTCATCGACAAGTTTATTTCCATGAAATGTAAATTTAAATGTATATACTCACTACCGATTTATGAGTACTAGTACTTAGATGTTCGCTAAGACGGGACTTCAGGTGAATATAGAGAAGACAGAAGTGATGAAGATACCGCACCAACAACTCCAACAACAACAACAACAAACTCCAATCACCGTCAACGGGAGAAACTTGAAGGAAGTAACCTCCTTCACTTATCTAGGAAACACTGTTTCAACTACAGGCGGGACGGACGAGGACGTCAAAGTCAGAATCGGAAAAGCAAGACAAGCGTTCATTAGCCTGAAACCAGTGTGGAGATCTTCTGCACTCAGCATGCGGAACAAGATACGGATTTTCAACACCAATGTCAAGTCAGTGCTCTTGTATGGCTCAGAGACTTGGCGCGTCACGAAAGGCATTTCCAATAAACTACAGACATTCATCAACAACTGCTTACGCTCGCTGCTGAAGATCAGATGGCCAGAAGGAATAAGCAACAAGGAACTCTGGGAACGAACCAACCAAGAACCTATCACCCAACAAATATGCAGGAGGAAGTGGAGATGGGTTGGGCATACACTGAGAAGGCCGACTGAGGACATCACGCGTCAGGCCAGTCACTCGAGTGGAATCCCCATGGGAAGCGACGAGTTGGACGTCGGTGTCGAGGGTGACATGGAGGAGGTCGTGCGAGGAGGAAATGAGAGGTTGTGGGCTGTCGTGGAACCAGGTTCAAAAGATCTCAGAGAAGAGAGGTCACTGGAGGCGTGCTACTGAAGCCCTATGTTTCACTAGGAACCCAAGGGACTAATAATAAATAATAATAGTACTTAGATGTTCGCACAAGACGTCTGTACTCTCTCTCTCTCTCTCTCTCTCTCTATGCTATAAAAAAGCGATACATCAGAGATCTCATCTCTCATCTTCAAGCCTCAGTAGAAATACGATCACTCACTGAGATGTATGCATATCCAGTTAACGAAATCTGAACCTTGATTTCACTAACATCCACTAATATAATGAATGTTTAGGCAACATCCAGTAGCACGTGCTACTGAAGCCCTATGTTCCATTAGGAACCCAAGGGACTAATAATAATAATAATAATAATAATAAATTAGGCAACATCCAGGTTACCTCATAAGAGCCTATATGCCTGCAGAGGTAGGACAGTTCGATTGAACATAACAATGGGAGATTGTAAATATCAACAAAAATTCATATGAAGCATTAGAAAGAAATCCAACTGGTTTGTGGCTTTGATTCTCATCAGTATTAAAACACATTAGATAATTAAACACCTAGTAACAAATAAAGAACATTGCGGTCAACTTGATGGGTAGCACTAGAATCAAGGGCAAATATTTAAAGCTATTTAGGACTAGTCAACTGAATGTATCTGATCCTCCCAACTCAGTGAGTGATGCTGTTCCCATGGTAACTCCGACCTGGAATCCATCACTTCAAATGACAAAGACTTATCCACTGGACCACACTCCTTATGTAATGGGTGTCATTGATTGTTTTATTAATACTTGTAATTTCCCATCCTTATACTACTGGATCGAATTGTTTGACCTTTAAAATAAATCGGTCTTCGATTGGTTATGATGTACATTGAAATAGTGGAAAGTGATAAGCCTCACAGAATTTAGCCTATCTCCTTGTCTGTCCTTTACCCAAACATTTCTGTTACACTATCATGCTTTTAGAACAACTTGTAAGGGAATTTTTCTCGTGAATCTTTAATAAACATCTCTAGTATTAGAAACCATGAAATTGGTTATCCTCCATTGAACAATCAATGTATATAATACATTCTTGCAAAAGGTCAGTAGTAGCTCTAATAGCTCAATAGAAACATTTATAAACACAATAATGAATGACGCAGATCCGAATCCCTTATAAGACAGTGCGAAAATTAGATGAAGGGCTTCCTAACAATCGCCTCCAACCATCTAGCATTAACCAAAGTGGAACGGTATGATAAGTCTCCTAGTTTGATTACCACATAATAAAATGTTCGTTAAAATCTATTCAGCACTTAGGTCTTGGTAATATGATATAAGTTACCCTCCAGTAATTAATCAATATCTCACACAAGTATTAGAGATTTTAAACAATAAAGCCACTAATTAAGTGATGCAGAATTGCATGGAATGCTAGTTTAGGCCAATATGTTTGCTACTGCATGTAAACAGCTTCACTAAAAGTCATCACAGTAGACCATCATCCACCTTTTCATTATGCAAACAGACTACTGTCGATATCGTAGAAATTCTACAAGGAACAAGAATGCAAACCGCTTCCAACCATAATCACTATCTGACTTACTAAAGTTCAGGTGTGGGATCAGTTTCTGATGTTGCCTAGTGTTTACTATAATGAAATCATTAGTATAATGGAGCTAAAATCTAAGGCTGAGATGAAAACAAAACCCTAAATAAAACTAAGAAAAAGTCAACAGTTGACAAAATTCACACCGAGTATTTCACTCAACTATAATATAGACAACATGAGTTTATCCAGCAGCGTTGGAAAACTGTTTCGTTCTAGTATGCAACTTCTCAGCAGTGCACACCCATGACTTTGCAACCTCTAAGTTTCATGGCTAGCATGTTATCATCAAACCATTTTATTCATTCGAAATGAAATTATTATTATTATTTGTCTCTTGGTTCCTAGTGGAACATAGAGATTCAGTAGCACGTCTCCAGTACAGTGTGTTCTCCGCAATTTTTTCAACCTGACCCCACGACTTCCCATAAGCTCTCATTTCCTCCTCAGACTGTCTCCTCCATGTCACCCTCACCTCGAACGCCCAACTCGTCGCCTCCCATCTGGGTTCCACTCGAGGCCTGGAGGATGATGTCTCCGAATACTCTTCTCAGTGTATGCCCAATCCATCTCTACTTCCACTTTCTTCTGAATATTTGTTGGGTAGTAGGTTCTTGGTTGATTAGTTGCCGGAGTGAGTTCCTTGTAGCTTATTGTTATTTATCTGGTCATCTGAGCTTCAGTAATGAGCCAGAGTAGGTGGCAGTTGTTGATGAATGTCTGTAGTTTGCTAGAAATGCTTCTCGTAATGCACCAATTTCCTGAACCATATAGAAGTACTGAGTTGACTGAATTGGTGTTGAACATCCGCATCTTGTTGTTTATGCTGAGTGTAGGTCTCCTTAGTGGTTTCAGTTTGATGAAAGCCTATTTTGCTGTCTTTCCGATCCTGATTTTGACGTCTTCGTCTGTGCCGATACCGCCTGTGGTTGAAACAATGCTTCCTAGATAGGTGAAAGAGGCTACTTCCTTTAAGTTTCTAGCATTGAAACAATAAGTTGAAAAATTGTCGAAATCGAAAACATAAAAAAACTATCCATTCTAAGGAGATTATTAGAATACACCTTTCTCTATAGTGAGTACATATATCACAATTAAATTTTTTTTCAAATATGGCTTTCTCTAACAACATTAAATGAATATGATTACTGTTTATAGATATTCATGTGATAGTCATGCGTGTACTTTACGGGTAATCGAATCAACAGAAAAATTTACAAACAGTTTAATCTTAAATTTTAGTGAATCATAACAGAGTTATCAATCTAATTGAAGCATTTAGTTGGATAATCTGAATTCATCTTAAGTGTGTTTAACTTGGAAAAGAATAATGTTTTACACAGGATAAAATATGTCAAAGTTACCCAACTACAACTGCATTTCACTGGATTCAAATATAATGCCTAACCAATTATGTATAATTCAATTTAACGGATTGTAGAAATTTATTCAAAGATTTCAGGTTAATATTCATCACACAGTGTCATCACTTGGAGAACCATTTGAAAAATGAAAGCACTGCATAGCTGCTTCATCCTAGTATGCGACTCCTCAGAAGCGCGCACACATGACTCTACTCCATAAAAGGTCGAAGCCAAGACCTTAAGGAATTCACAACAACCATATTATCAATGAGCCATTGTATCGGCAATTTGTAATGAACGAATAAACCCCCGTAATCCTCCAAAATGAATAATACCAGTGCTCATTAGTGACTTTTTTAACAAGAGATTTAACCAAGTTCTAATGAGAAGTCGTAACTAAAGTCTCAAGCCAATTCGCACATGAGGACAGTTCTTCATCAGTGGCTTTGGATGGAGGTCGTGGTATATCGTAAACTGATAGAAGTAGAAAGTGTGTACCAGTGGATGCCGACCCAGAGGGTTAATGGTAGCATGTTAACTGAGGAACCTAAACCTTCAGGGTTCGATCTTCGGTGAGGCTGGATAATGGGTGCGCACTGCTGAAAAGTCCTAGGTTAAGAAGAAATAGTTCTCCTGTTCTTCCAGATTTCCAACAATTCTCAAACTGACATCAGTCAGTGATGAATACAAACCTAAATTTGTTGCTAAAATGAGGTGAAATGCTTCTCATGATTTTTATTGAAGAAATTTCTTCCGTGAGTCAGAAGGATTACTTGAAGCAACACCCAACCAACAGCAACAAGCACCAATCACCATCAACCGGAGAAACTTAAAGCAAGTTGTCTCTTTCACACACCTACTTTGGCAGCATCGTTTCAATGTCAGGCAACACAAGCACAGATGAAGATATCAACACCACAATCTGAAAGACAGCAAGACAGACCTTCCTCCACTAATCTCAAATCAGTATAGAAACCTACCCCACTGTACTGCACGCTACTCAGCATAAAGTGTCAACAACATCCGGATTTTAAACACTATGTCAGTCAAGTCAGTCAGTGCTTCTTTCTGATGCTTCAGAAACTTGGCGCCTCACGAAAAGCATTTCCAACAAACTGAGAGTATACATCACATGAACGGCTGCCGCTTACGGTCACTCCATACTGAAGTTCAGATCAGATGACCAGAATAGTAGGAATAAACAACAAGGAAATCTTGCTGGCTGGCTGGCTGGCAGGATGGATGGATGGATGGATGGATGGATGGATGGATGGATGGATGGATGGATGGATGGATGGATGGATGGATGGATGGATGGATGGATGGATGGATGGATGGACGGATGGCAACGAACCAACCGATCACTAACCCATCGCCCAACAAATATGCACAACAGAAGGAAGATGGATTAGGCATACACTAAGAAAACCATTTGAAGATATCACGCACTAGACCAGGCTAGGCTCTCGAGTGGAATCCAAAGGGGAAACAACGAGTTGGGTGTCCGATGCGAGGGTGACGTAGAAGGGATCGTGTGAGGAAGAAATGAAAGGTTTTGGGTAGTCATGGAGGTATGTTGTAAAGACTGTGGAGAAGAGAGTGAAATGGAGGTGTGCAAGTGAAGCCCTATATTCCATTAGGAACCGGAACGATAAATAATAACAACACAAAGTAGGAATAGATGATAAAGTTTTTTGTTATCATTACTACCAAAAGACTATTTTGAACGTCTATATCTTCTTCTGGTTTTGGATTGTCTGCCTACTGATTACATGTATTTTAAGCCTCAAATTATGGCTCATATGGCTGATATTAGCTCTGAAGCGTAAAGATTTCATTAAACGCTATCTTCGTTTGCAGGGGTTACCTCTCCGAAGGGTGGTGAACTAAAACGAGGAGATTTAGACGAATGTATCGACAATTATCTACGCCTAGATGGTGTATTCATAATTCGTTTGTCGGCAATGTAACTCTCTACCCAAGTATACTGGACTTAAGTAAGGTGGCTGTGTGTTAATGCATGCATAGCAATGGCCCAGTGCTTTTCTAGATTATTGATCTTATTCGAGTATGTTGTTCCTATGTTGCGCCAATCTAACTGACCCCAACCGACTAGTTTGACCTACATACTTGACCTGACTCACAGTCATTACATGGAATTTGATAGATTAGATTATTTTGCTTAATTGGTTCTATCAGATCCTTAAGTCAGGCGACAAAGTTTATCTCTGAGTGTTTAGGAATCGAAACACGTAAAAGAAGGGCTAACATTTAATAATTATCCCCCTCAGTTTATTAAGAAATTCTTACAGACACACAAAAAACGAAAAAATAACAGTCAGACGAGTGCGACTAGTAACAGCAACAGGAGTAGAAAGGAGTTCACAGCCTCCATTGTATTACCCTATAAGGAGGTTACCTCAGAAACTTTCAGTAGAATCCTCAACACAGCTGGAATTAGGGTGGCATTTAAACCTAGAAACTCACATACAGATATGTTTTGTCAGTTGACTTAAGGATCTGATAGAACCAATTAAGCAAAATAATCTAATCTATTAAATCCCATGTAATGACTGTGAGTCAGGTCAAGTATATAGGTCAAACTAGTCGGTTGGGGTCAGTTAGATTGGCGCAACATAGGAACAACATACTCGAATAAGATCAATAATCTAGAAAAACACTGGGCCATTGCTATGCATGCATTAACACACAGCCACCTTACTTAAGTCCAGTATACTTAGGTGGAGAGTTAGAGAGATTGATTACTTAACCTTTGTTCATCGAATCAACACTCACACATGTAATAGAAATGACGCAACACCTATACCAGAGATATGGAAAATTTTGCTATCAATAAAAACAACTCATATAAGGTGACATAACTATAAAATCAAATGTCGAAAGTGGTTTGATTACATTGGTATGATTATGATCAATAATTTATGCTTGAAACGTCATCAAGAAATTAATACCCTATTATTGGGCAATAAGCACCAAATAAACCAATCTATTATGGAATTAAATCCTACCACAGTGGCCACGTTTTATACCTATATCATTGAGATGTATTTCTCATCATTCAATCGGAGATTGTTGCTCGATGATTGGTCTATGTTGATGATCCGTATATCGTAAAGCAGAGAAGTAAGTAGATGTATATATTGACCACTTTGCTAAGCGATACGTCCTAAGTTCAAGTCTCAGCTGGAATAACATCACTCACTTTGGAGCAGTATATCAAGCTGGGGAGCCTCAAATAGTTTGATGTGTACTCCACTGCTAGCCATGAAGTAGACTATAATATAGTGAATACCCGGGTAGTATCCAATTATCCACTAATGATCCTGTGTATCAAGAGACGTCGAGCAATTCGACCAAGTATTGCATTGGGAAATTACAAGTATCAATAAACGATATATATATATATATATATATATATATATATATATATATATATGTATATATATATATATATTTCTACAAGAACAGTGTGAAATTACGGCTGAAAGTTAGAAATACAAAAGCTGTTGACTTTCACTCACTTTAGTTTTTCAGCTGCTCAACTGTGGTATCAGCAGGGTTCTTGATACAAACCATCCAGTCAGGAACATAAGGTATCATCTCTGACACAGAAGTGTAGTGAACTAGCTAAGTGTACTGTTACCAAGTAATTAGAAACTACTCAAACTGATCCGTAGATTTTACAGTTGACACCATAGTTTGAGCAGTTGAAAAAATACTGAGTTGTGCTAAATGTCAACGTGGACCATGTAATTTGTAAATCATTCGCAAAAACTCGTCTTCTCATTTTACGCATACTAGTTCATACAAATCACACGTCCAGATTAATTTTTTGCTAAAGTAATTCGGTTCCAATGGCAATCAGCTCTCTACCTCAACTTCATCGACTTTGAGAAGGCTTTTGACAGCGTCGACCGACAAGTAATTTGGAAACTGCTTCAATACTACGGAGTACCGCAAACCTTTATCCGCCTCATTCAACAACTATATGAAGATGCCACATGCCAAGTAATCCACAATGGGAAGCTCAGTGATGCCTTTGAAGTGAAGACAGGAGTGAAACAAGGTTGCCTACTATCCCCCATGATATTCCTGATTGTGGTCGACCCGACTGGATCATGCAGCAAACAGTGGGGAGCTGTGAGAAGAGAGGGATGCGCTGGACTGCGGAAAAGAACCTAGAAGACTTGGATTTCGCCGATGACTTGTGCCTGATGTCACACAAACTTGAAGATCTGCAGGCGAAAACTAACAAGTTGACAGAAGAGGCAGCGAAGACGGACTTCAAGTGAATATAGAGAAGACAGAGGTAGAGGTGATGAAGAAACCCAACCACCACCAACAACAACAAACTCCAGTCACCATCAACGGGAGAAACTTAAAGGAAGTAACCTCCTTCACCTATCTAGGCAGTCAGCATTGTTTCAACTACAGGCGCCACAGGCACAGACGAGGATGTCAAAGTCAGAATCAGAAAAGCAAGACAGGCATTCATTAGCCTGAAACCAGTGTGGAGATCTGCACTCAGCATGTGGAACAAGATACGGATTTTCAACACCAACGTCAAGTCAGTGCTCTTGTATGGCTCAGAGACTTGGTGCGTCACGAAAGGGATTTCCAATAAACTACAGACATTCATCAATAACTGCTGCCTACACTGGCTCATTACTGAAGATCAGATGGATTGCCAGAAAGAATAAGCAACAAGGAACTCACTCAGTGAACGAACCAACCAAGAACCTATCACGCAACAAATATGCAGTGGAAGGAAGTGGAGATGGATTGGGCATACACTGAGAAGGCCGACTGTGGACATCACGCGTCAGGCCAGGCCGTCGAGTGGAATCCCCATGAGAAGTGACGAGTTGGGCGTTGGAGGTGAGGGTGACATGGAGGAGATCGTGCGAGGAGGAAATGAGAGGTTGTGGGCTGTTATGGAACCAGGTTCAAAAGATCTCAGAGAACAGAGGTCACTGGAGATGTGGTACTGAAGCCCTATGTTCCATTAGGAACCCAAGGGACTAATAATAATAATAATATAATATATGAAATGGGAGATGAATGAATATGAAATGAAAACTTGAGCCGGCACAGTATTTGAACCAGCGGCATATATACTTATAAATAATGAAAATATGGGGGTAATCGTTACCTTTTATGCATCTTTTCTAGCTCCATTACCATTTAATTACATATATATTTATATTTCCAAGTTGTTTTGACAATAGTATTAATAGTAACAGTAATAATTTTTTATTATAGTAACGATGACAATTATGATAATCGTGATAATAACGGTCTGACTAGAATATCTGATGAAGACGATGATGATGCTGTTGATGATGATGTTCCATTGCTTGTTTTTTCATCTTGTTAGCTTATTTTTTGTTGATAAAATGTACATTAAAACAAGTGATCAACCACTTTCGAATATAAACAATACATATAACTAGATATTTATACTCTTTATTTGATTATTTACTGACAAAAGTGTTCTGTTCTCTTCTGTTCTCCATTTTCATATAACTATATTATTAAATAAATGAAAAAAAAATGTTTGTTTTCAAATGGAAATATAGAAATCAGCTTAGAAACAACTTGATACCTGCTCATATGAATAAAATGTATTAAATAAAAGAATGACATATCGTATGTGTAATGCTCAGTGGTAGGTGTAAACAGAGATTATTATTACAAATAGAACTTTTGACAAAGTAATATGATCTGTGAAAACATTCCCTTCACAATGTGTTTCTTGTTCTCTTAGCTATTAATGTTGCTCACCTACATAAGCGCAGTTAGAGAAAGAGACAAACAGACAGGTAGAGTATAAAGAAGGGAGATATTAACTAACTTTTAGAGGAGAGAAAAAGATTACTAATAATCATTTTAATGATCTTTTGGTTTGTCATGTTAGTTGAATTGTTTAAGAAAATTAAGATTATCATAAGAAGGTATTAATTTCATCCAAGGATCATCATTGTTGACAAGAAAGGAGAAAACTTAGAGGGGATTACATGGGCGTCAGCTAATGACATATATAATAATGGAACTCGAATTGGGCATGTAGTTATGAGTATATGCGAGTGAATTTCATCTACATATTACACTGCGTTGAAACGATGCATTCAGTCACTAAGTTGAGAATCATATTGTGTTCAAATACTACTGAGTAATGCTTTTACTTGAAGGTTATGTATACCGATTGGTTACTGTAGAGTAACCAACTTCATATAATCTGATCGAATTATGTAGATCAGTTTGCTTTGTAGTCACTAGGCTAGGAGGCTAACCATCGTGATGCACAGAGATAGATGTTGGTTGGATGGAGGTTATCAGTGGAAAGCCCTTCGCCACCTAGATTGTGTTCTTTTTTTAGCACTCGTCAACAAGGTATGTTACTAAACTCAAGAGAACTGATGTACAGCCTGAGGTCTGAACACGAATCACCTAATGTTGCAGTTAGAGACGTAACCTCTGTGTTTTCAGGTCATGATTGACCTCCTGTAGGAATTAATTCGGTAAACTGACTGGTTTTTAGAGGTTAGACTACTGTCAACTATCTCTTACATTTAAATGTATTCATAAATCATCTCATCGTGCTTTATACGCAAAGTAAAAAACTAAGCGGACCTACAAATCCCTTATTTGTCTCAGAGCAACATGTTTAAGTATGCACTGTTATTCGGATTATAAATGTAAATGGGTCACTCGTATTAGAATGATTAGTGCATGATAAATACGGTCTGAAAATTGATCAATGTTTAGTGAGTGAATAGTAGGGCACAATCCCAGTGACATTTGTATTGGTTGATTTCATAAAGTCGGTAAATTATTGGTTGTTAAAAACGACTATCCTTCTGTAGACTTACATACAGTACCAATGATAAACTGAGACTTATTGACAAGTGGACAACCCTGAAGGTAGCTGAGAAATGATAATATCTGTAAAATAGCGTACAACAAACGTATTTATCTCCTATTCACTCCATCTTTACTTCATACAAGTAACACCATTCTCGGCTCCTGTATAGCACAAAAATCTTGTGGGTTCAATATGTTCAATAGGTTTTGGGATTTCAGGTATCATTCTAGGATTGTCATCATGCAGTGATGCCAGTAGTCTGTATCCCTAACTCACTTATAAACCTTATTATAATTCTTGCATGCTCGCAGGACCCCATGTACTAAGCAACGATGGGCTAATACAAGCAATAACATGAAAACTATACCCATCACACAAGAAACGACTACTGTAACTCAGTGGTTTTGTGGACAATGCTCTGGTATTTGAAAACGTTGGCCCCTGGTTCGAGTCCTAGTGGTAACAACAGCTCTCACTGGTAGGTAGGTACATCCAGCTGACCAGTTCCAAATAGGGCGAAATGCACACTGTGGATTCCATTGCGAACCGATATTTGTAATCACTATAAAACTGAAACAATAGTCGATATCAAAGCATCCAGCAGGGAGTCCACTCGTTAATACAGACCAATTAATTCAGTCTAACTTTACTGGAAGGAAGATATGGTTTATTTACCACTGTCCACTGTATTATTTAGTTTCTATATTTGATTCTTTTACAAATAAATTTTATTTTTTACACGATTTTCTAGTCAGTAACTCTCAAATTATTATGTAGTATTGCTTGATTCTTCTAAGTAGCATACACTAGGGTATTAAAAGTGCTACATAACAGTGTGGAGAATAATTACCGATAGCAAATCTTTAGTTACATTTTTCTTTTGCATAGATCTTCAACAAAACTTTTTTGGGAATTCATTTGCCCTCTCGTTGTTTGCTTAATACTTTCAGGACACTATGTTTGGTACTGTGAAGTATCGTACTACGTTGACTGGATTGATCCCTAATTTCTGACAGGATTTTTAAAAGCTTATACTATCTCTGAAGATGGATGGGTAAATGAAACCAATGCAAAACTTGACCCATTAATGAAACTATCCAAGTTTTAGGTCTCCACATCAACATCATACGTAAATGTGTGTAAGACCAAGCGACAGTAACACGTCACAAGTTCAAGATATAATACTCGTTGTTATCTATAAGAGCGTCACAGCTTTTCGTGAACTAAAGCAAGCTATGAACAGTAAAATATAATCCCTAACCCTTGGAATGACATCTGTTTCTAACCTGAATAAGTCTAAAAGTACTCATTAAAAAATCTCCATTGATATAACAGACTTTAGGTTGGGATTCTTCATGGATTGATATCATTTGGAGGAACATTGGAAACCTAAGAGCACTGGACAGCTGTTTCGTCCTAGTACAGGACACCTCAACAGTGCGCAATCATGACGCAAACTTGACAGGGAGCGGATTAAGGACCTTCAGGTTTCGTGGCCAGCACGTTACCATTGACCCATTGGGTCGAAATCGAATGGTCCATAATTCCTACTTCTCTCAATTCATGATATAGCGCGACCTATATCCAATATCGTCGTTGAGTAACTGTTCTCATGTTCGGCTTGACTGACTCCACTGGTCAAGACTTCTCATTGAACTTTAAGAACCACCTATTGAAGCCAGTCGCCAATGAGTCCTAGATTAATTCTATCTGTAGGTTTTTGGAGATTTATCAATTGACTTGAGGTCGAATTGTTAAAATGCTTGTGAGACAGTTGACAATAAGGCAGTTTTGCATTTACTGGTTGTCTTACGACCTTCGTTCTTACTTTTAATCCCTCATACATTTTTGGTTGTATGAATTCTATTCATCTTATTTTGAGTTGCATTCACAACATACAGACGACAGCTTCATACGATAAATATATCCGTCTTCTTGACGGTTATAATGTTTCGGTTTAGGGGATAATCGTAAATAGAGAATAATCACTGTCATGAGCACAAATCACTTCGTTACATTATAGAATATCATATCAAAATTCATCCTTACAATCGATCAGTATTTTGTCACCTCCCGTGTATTAGGCAACAATGATTACTTTTTGATTGCTGCTAAAAATTAAACAGGATATAATTAGCGCCTATTCAAACAACCATAATTTAATGAGCGTACATACTAGTAAAGTTGAGCGATCTAAGAATGGTGTTCCTAATTGAAAAACACAGGAAACTGAAGAAACTCACTGATAGCCATTTTATTCTACCTGTCTTATCTGCACTAAACCCTACCTATTTGACTTGTAACAGAATCACGAAACATAAGGTTTCACTTTTAAGGCGTTATCCTTCGTCTACCGAATCAGAAACAAGTGATACACATTTTTTTTAAATCCAGTAGCTTCCTGATGTAGCACGGACATCATCAGTTGCCAGTAATGTGAACTTGATCTGACTCTCGGCTTAGCTGACCAGATGGATCACAATGTATCCCTTCACTTCGGTGCATTTTTATTATTATTTGTCTCTTGGGTTTCTAGTGGAACATAGGGCTTTAGTGGCACGTCGCCATGCCATTCTCTTCTCTGCAGTCTTCTCTTTCAAACTAGCTCCACGACTACCTAGAACCTTTCATTTCTTCCTCACACGATCTCCTGCATGTCACACTCTCCTCCGATGCCCAACTTGTTGTTTCTCATTTGGATTCGACTCGACGGCCTGACCTGAAACGTAATGTCCCCAGTCGGCCTTCTCAGTGTATGCCCAATAAATCTCCACTTTCTTCTACATATTTGTTGGGTGATAGGTTCTTTGTTGGTTCGTTGCCAGCCAGAGTTCTTTGTTGCTTCTTCTTTCTGTCCATCTGATCTTCAGTACGGAGTGAGCGTAGGCGGCAGTTGTTGATGAATGTCTGCAGTTTGTTGGAAGTGCTTTTCTTGAAGCGCCAAGTTCCTGAGCCATATAAAAGCACTGACTGACCTGACTGACATAGTGCTGAAAATCTGGATGTTGTTCACACTTTATGCTGAGTGCAGTGTAGTAGATCTCCACACTGATTTCAGATTAATGAAGAAAGGCCTGTCTTGCTGTCTTTTTGATCTCGGCTTTGAAATCCTCATCTGTGCCGCCGCCTTTAGTTGAAAAGATGCAGCCTAGGTACGTTAAAGAGACTACTTCCTTTAGGTTTCTCTCGTTGATAGTGATCGGTGCTCGTTGCTGTTGGTCGGATATCACCATCTCTATCTTCTCGACGTTCACTTGAAGGAAGTCACGTCTTCACTGCCCCACCCTGTCCTGCCTCTTCTATCTATGCGTTGGTTTTAGCATGTAGATCTTCGATTTTGTGCGACATTCGACACAAATCATCAACGGCGAAATCTTCTTCTGGGGTCTTCATTGGTCCAGCCAGCGTATACCCATCTTGTCACAGCTCCCCATGGTTTGCTGCATGATCCAGTTCAACTCAGTCGACCACAGTCAGGAAGATCATTGGTGATAGTAGGCGGTAGCCTTGTCTCACTCCTGTCTCCACTTGAAAAGCATCACTGAGCTTTCCATTGTGAATCACTTGGCATGTGGCATCTTCATATAGCTGTTGAATGAGAAAGATAAAGGTTTGTAGCATTCCATAGTGTTGAAGCAGCTGCAAAATTACTTCTCGGGGCATGCTAACCACTAATTAACAACCAACGTCTAGACAATAAGTGAGATGAAAATTTGTCCTTAGTGTAAGATGTAAACACCTGTCAGCTGATTTTGCATACACGTCATTGATATTGAAGTACATGCTGGACAATTATTAGTAGGTCTTCAAAGGACATTTCTACCGACAATGTAAAAGGATATAACTTATCACTCAAAAAAAAAAAAACATTTTCATTTAAACACCAGGTTCTAGAAAGAGTGTAGTGTTGTGGCCAAATATTCAAAAGGCTTTTTTTACCTTCACACTTAGGAACTGTTACCCCTCTCCTCCCCTGAAAAAAATCAATCTGCTGGAACCTTAATAAAAGTGAGATGAAAAACAATCAATGTGGAACGTTGCATATAAGTGCAACGATACAGGTTGCCACACTTCACAGTAGTACACACCGAACAGGTGGATGGACAAAGACTGATATATTAGTGTATGAGAGGAGAGGGAATTCAAAATTGAGGTTAGTAAGCACATTCAGGCTTTAGAGGAAGTCAAATTGTGAATATATCTGAGTCATACTGTGATAGATTTCTAGCCATGCCACGAAGAGACCTCAACCACCGGTTCCTATTGTCCCAACCACCCCTGCCGGGTAGTTTACGTCTCTTCACACTGTTCAGACCAACAGTCAATTACTCTGCTGACCAATCCCACATATTGGTCTGGCCGCCTTGAACTTTCGTCCATCTAAATCCAACTTTTCTCAGAATTGCACTTCGACACAAGCGATGACTTGGCGTGCATCGTACATGTCAAATCCATCTCAACTGATGAAGGTTAACAAAACATAATCCTGTATTAGATGAAAAATTACGGTAAATTGTAAAATCCAGCATCGTTCGCTTGTACTTATCAGTTCCATTGTTGTGTTACATAACATGTAAGAGTAGACAATCTCATCACAGAATTTCTCAACATCACCTATCGAGACTATGCAATAAACAGACACCAATAATAATGATTTTGATTCCTGTATCATAACTTGATACACTGCTTATGGATTATGCATGCATTTACAATTATTTATCCTTGACTAGTTTATCTACATTATGATCTGAAAAAAATTGAATATTTATCAAATTATTTGTTGATCTTTATCGATAAAACAGTAAACTATTTCAGGGTCATTCGGTGCACAGCATTACGATGAATAGTATATAGGCATATATAGTAAAAACCAACTTTTATATCAATTATTCATTTGAATTGAAATAAATTAAAATGAATAAACTTCACCAATTAACTAACCAAATATAATATAGTAATATTGTTGAATTTTTCTTACTTATGAAGCATAAATATGCACACACGCACACACATTTGTGATTCGAATACATCGTTATAAAGATCAATCATCTCAAGTGACATACTGATGAACATGAAAAATGAATGTGTCTAAATTTCAGGTCAGTTATAGTCATATATAATTAATTTTTTTTTTGTTTATTCATACTTGTTATTCCCTTCAGCTATACTGAGTCGAATTCATTGATCTCTGTTGTCAGATAGGCTCCTATGCGAATGTCGAACGATTCGACCTAATATACCGACAGGCTATTGCAAGTATCAATAGACAGTGACTGACAGCTATCGCGCAAAAGGTGATTCCTATGCTTCAGTGACCTAGTGGATAGGACTTTGGTGTTCAAAGCGAAAAGTGCTGAGTCTGAACCTCAGGAGGAACACTTAAGTGTAGGTAATTCCAGCTGGCGAACCGTTAAACAGGATGAAACGCCCGTCCTTGACTCCACTACTAGCCATCAGGTAACCTATAATATATATTACGATACACTTAGGCTTCAATATCATATGTGTAAATGCACAGATGTGCTTGAGGAACGTTTTGTCTACAGTCAAAGAGAAGGATAATGGTTCAGTTTTCTTTAAGCTTACATATTCCGTTATAAAAGTATCATAACCATAATTTAGCATCACACTTGATATAACAGTAAAACTTGGACACTGTTTTGAAGATACAGTTTCATTCTAACTGACTTCTTACATGTATCATATGGTGGAATAGTATCATTTACTAGATTACCTTTCGGATATAATCCCTTGTTCTTAATTGTGTTGCACTCAACCACACAATGACAGACCTTAAAACTTACTTAGGGGGTGAAGCGAGAGATTGATAACTGAATCTTTGCTTGTTCAATCAACAGAAAATGCCTGAGCTAACACAAGTCGGAAATATGGACCATTAGATTCTGACTCAGTGGCTAGCACAATGGTAACGTGCTGGCCACGAAACCTGAAGGTGGCGGGTTCCATACCTCGTGGTGCGGGGTCGTGGGTGAGCACTGCTCAGGAGTCCCATACTAGAACGAAACAACTGTCCACTGCTCTCAGGTTTCGTTTGTTCCTCCAACTGATGTCAATCTACGATGAATAACACCTATTCTGGATACGTGGGAATTCCTACTATGTGTATCACAAAGGGGACCTGGAAATTAGAACTGCATAAACTATATCTGAAAGTTGTGGAGTTATTTTGCTCTGACTTTGGACAACAAATTGTACCCGACTGACTGACTAGTTGACTGATAAAATCAACGTAGAATCTCACACAAGAGTATATCGGCTCAAGTTGCCACACTTTACAGTAGTACACAAAGAATAGGTGGATAGGATATCGTAGTAAGGCCTTCTATTGTATGTTTCACTAAGTGTTTGTACACTGCTACACTGACTGACCCCGACCAGTTGTTTTGATCTATACTGAACCTGACAACCACTGCATAGATAGATTAGGATATTTTGAATAATCGGCCCTACTAGATCTTTCAGCCCATCATGTTTCTTTTGGAGTGAGTTTTTGTGTTAAAATCCCACCATTATCCCAGTATTGTTAAGAACTGTATGTACATTTTTCGATATGCAATCTTGAAATGGTAACACCACAGAAGGGTCGAATCCTCTTTTAGGCATGTTACAATTACTACTCCTTCACCCATCAGTCCTTATAGAAATTTTAATAAATTCCAGAAGGTAGTTATAACGAGGTAGCGTCTCTTTGATATTGTAATGATACTTGTAATTCCCCGCTGTTATACAGGGCCATATTGCTCGACCTATTTTGGCTGATGAGCTCCTTTGTGGATACCTTGGTACTGTCACCTATTCATGATGTTATATTGATCTTGGTGACTACCAGAGTAGTGCAGCGTGACAGGTGTTTCGTCTTATTTGGGAAGCGTCAGCCGGACGTACCTACACTCCAGCGAATGATGTCGTTCCCTCTGAAACTCGAACCCAGTACCCATCACTTCAAATGCCATAGCGATTCAGCCCAATATAGCAACAGGAAATTACAATTATCATTATAACAACCGATACGCGTATCACAAAAGGTGGCTATTGTGCCCTAGTGGATAACGCTCTGACGTTGAAGCGAAGAGTACTGGGTTCTAGCCTCATTGGGGACGACAACACTCACTGGGGTTCAGGCAAATCCAGCGGATGAGTCCCCGATAGGACGAAATGCGTGTCCTGGATTCCTCTGTTAGTCACCAAGATCAATATATCGTCTTTTGATGTTTTATTTCCTTATTTACTTTTTTTTGTATTACTTACTACTGGATAACTGTTTCATTTGAATTCTGTAATCTTAGCTGGACGACTTTAAATAGAAGCCAACCCAGTTGACACTACAGTTAAGAAGTTGAGAAGCTACTCAACTTTGAGAAATGTTATTATAGACCGTGTAATTTGTATTTTATGAAAAAGAGACAGATAACTCAAAGACGCATATTTTAATATTCTTTATTGACCTTTTTTCCACCTACAATATTTAAACCTCTTATCGTTTATGAGTCATGCGTTTGATCTCCAGTCCGCATCCACTGGTCTACTTAATTCACTGATCATTGAATACATAGTATGAAATGTTAAACAAAGTTTGTCTGCAAACTGATAAACATAGCAGATAATATTCTGATGTTCCATTATAATAATAATAATGATACATTTGCTTTATTCTGCACCATAGTTATGTTTACAGTATAGAATTCTTAGCGTGTGTTATCACATCAATCTACCCATGGTACAACATTTCTAAAACAGTAACAATGGTTCTGTTTAACAATATATAATAAGGAATTACGAATAACAGGATTATTGAAATGTTTAATGACTTCAGGGACACGATAACTATTCGCTGTAACACAGTTGGTTAATAAGACTCTCTCGTCCTAGTATGGGACTCCTCAGCAGTGCGCACCCACGACCCCACACCAGCAAGGATCGAACCCGCCACCTTCAGGTTCTGCGGCCAGCGCGTTACCATTGAGCCACTGGGTCAGAATCCAATGACTTTGTCTAACAAGATTTTCTTCACACAGTATCCAGGCTAAATAAGATGGTATAGTTGAATTTTTATTGGTGGTTGTGCGTGCATAAAGTTTAATATATTTGCTTCTTGTCTTCCCAGGCGATAGACATGGAGAGAAATGGGGATGAATAAAATGCTTGTCATCAGGCAAAATATTTTTAGCCAGTAGTCTACAAGAGTTCAGATGCCTATCCACGATTGCATGTATCAGTTTGGTTAAGGGTGTGCTACTTGCTCTACTAACAGCCTTCAAGATCCTACGCAATACAGTGTAGTCCTTTTTCCGTAGTCCAGGAAAGAATAGGGGGAACAATAAGTATATGTAAAACACAGGAATTAATGAAAAGTAAGAGTAGAGTCTGAGTTATACCAGACAGTCTGAGTGTCCTAATATAAAACGTCAAGCGAGGGATTTCCCTAGGAATCAAAAAGACATGAGGGGACCAGGAGAGATCAGAAGAAAAGCATAAGCCAAGATGAACCATGCTTGATACATTCTCCATAATAGAGCTATCTGTAAGACAAGAGTCATGGGACTGAAACAATGCGCAATGGTCTTATTCATTCATGTCTTAACCATCTGACGTTTCAGGAGCTTCAGCATGAGGCTATTTAAGGAAGATCAGTAACCAATTTCCTTTAAGAAGTTCTTAAACTGGGAACAATCAGAAGAGGAGATAATCGGCACGAATACAGTCAGGTTATCAGCATACTTAACAAATTTAGCTTTAGTTGAGGTTAGTAAGTCACACAAAGAGAAAGAGAAAGAACACCCGCTTGAGGTACACCGACTTCACTAAGCAGAAAAGTACAGCGTTTCCCTGTATATAGAGCGTACTGTCTTCTCTCAAAAATATATGAATCAAGCTAGTTTACATTCCAGGACTCAATGTCAGTACTGACGAGCTTGTTTATTAAAAGAGGTCTAAGGATAGGGTGAATGGCAAAAGTATAATCTAAGTAGGCAGATCTAACATACTTAGCACATTTGTTCAGACTGCCAATAATATTATGATGTGAAACAATTGCAGTATCTAAGGTACTCACTCCCTCTGGCTTTGTAAGTAAATCGATTTGGATCTCTCAAAGCCTGCAAAGGAGGTTCAAGACCACGAAGCAACAGTTTTCCTATTATTTTTAGGAATAGTGAGGTAGTTGCGATAGGTCGAAATTTCACCTTGACTCCAGCAGATATGGGCTTAAGTACCGGAGCTATTTCAATTTGTTTCCAGGTGACTAGTGCATAGTTTCTAGCAAAAGACTCATCAGAAATGTTTGTAAGTGGATGATATAGAATATAAGAACATTTGGTGAAAAGAGTACCTGTCATACCATTTAGAGTATTACGAAAATTTTTATGATTTCAGGCATTTGAACACCTTTATTTTATGTAATTTAGGAAAATTGCATTCTGTTATACATGAAGAACTAGATAAGATTAACATTTGCGAGTCTATGTATAAATGACTCGTTTAATGTATACACGTTGTCTTAGGCCTCATTTCTGAGTTTTATCTTTCCAGCAAGATCATGGGATTTTACATGACATAATCTTTTTGGTTATACGTTAAGTTTAAGCATTTTATTTCAAACGTAATCAGTCAGTGAAGTCGTTTAACACCAGCATTTTCCTTCAGTTTGTACAGTTTTCCTTTTTCTCTTTGGTATCTCATTAAGTGTGGAGAAGAAAGTCGATTAAACTTTAGAAAAATTATTTCACTTGGGCAGCAAATATCAAGGCAAAATTTAAGGTAACATGTAACAGTATTGATTGTATCATCCACAGTATTATTTTCAAATATTTCTTAGTCTGTGTTCTGTAACATGCATCTGAGTTTATGAATATTATCATATATAAAAAGGTGATGAGCGCTACCTTAGTATCACCCACTAGGATGTTCAACTGAGAAGCTCAAAAGAGAAAAAAACTGCATGTTTTCAGTGTCAAACATCACTTGAGTTGATAAACTAACTTAAAATGATTGAATCCTATCTTTTATATGTTCGATACTTAACAGCTGATTATTATTTATGATTAAATTATAAAGTGTTCTGATGCTTACATTCACTTAGTCACAAGACCTGAAACCCATTGAATATTACTGTATCATATGTGATGTTGTTGAAAATATCTAGAGAGAAGTAATTAAATAGCTATAAGTTTAACTGGAAGAGTAGCTTGTCCTGAAAAACCTTGTCCATTTAGGTTATTTTAGGTTATCTTTAAAACTAGCCTGTAATTCTTTGCTAATATTCTCCACTATTTGTGAATACAATCCCATGACTAATATACTCCCACGTCTAAGGGTAGAATGAAGCTATTCTTTAAAAAGTAAAGTTATACTTATTGCAATAACGGTATTATTAATACTAACTACAATAAACAGAAAGATGTAGTCAACGAAAAACCTTTCACGCGGGTAGAACAGTGGGAGAGAATAATTAATCTGAAGATAAAGGTTAAAGGGAATATTTAAGCTTTAGTAGACGTTAAAGAGTGAATACATCAACAGCACATGGTGACCTGATTTCCAGCCATGTCACCAACAGTCCTCAACCACTGATTCCCGTTATCTCAGGGAGCCCAAACAGTCGGTCTACATTTCACCATACGACTCATATTAACAGCCAGAAACTTCATGGACTGGTGTTACATCTTGCTGTGATCACCCTGAACCCTCTTACAACCTAATCCGACATCATGTATCATCACATGTCGAGGTTGGCGGTGGATCGTCTTACGCAGTACATGTTCAAGTCATCTTAGTTGAATAAGGTTCACAACCCCATAGATCGACTTGCTGGCCTGTCTTGCCTAGTACCCTTGGCCTCACCTCAACGGTGCTCAAATGGTAATTCCAGCAAATGTGAGCAATGTTATGAAGATACTCATGATCGGAAACCTTTAACTCCTTCAAATCTTTTAATGGCCATGCCCTATGACAAGATAGAACTGACTGCAGAGTAGTATATCGGAACAAATGTAATATGTTACTTAATAGCTAAAGCAGTTAGAAACCGCTTAGGTTGGTTTATAGATTCTACCAGCCAGATTAGAGTGATCTAAACACCAAACGACTTTTTCGCTCATCTGTTGACAAGTTTATCAGCGTTTCAGCCAGATAAATTCAGCTCATAAAGTGAAACTAGTTGAAAACACTTAAATTTGGCTCGCTGACTAGTATCGATGTAAGAGACCACCCCGAGTGGCTTCTAAATATTCAAGTTGTTAATTGGTATATTCCACCAGTTCACGACACCTATATATCTTGGCTGATGGGTAGTTTCCAACGGGAGCCCACTCTGGTGACACCAGAGTTGGGCAGTTAGAAAACTATTCAGCTCTGAGAAATATCAATATGGACTGTGCAATTTGTAAATTATTTACAAACTGATCATCCTATTCTATGGGTACAGACATAGTGAAAAATATTTGTAGTTCAAACTGAGTTGGAGTTTTAGTTAGGGAACGTTTCAGTGCCATTGTTACACATCGTTATCACAGCATCCAAGCTACACAAGTGAGGGTGGTGTGTACTCCAAGTTTAGTTTCCACAGAAGAGATATGGAACTATCGACTGTCTCTGTTATTCAAAAAACATAGTACAGCTGAGTTCTAGTACGGTTTTCAGTTCTCACTGCACATGAGGATGAAGTGTATATCGCTGCATAGACATGAACCATCCCCGGCCATACTGACAGACGCTGAAAACTTAGGTATACTCTATCATAGACCTTCTTGGCTCACTGTCTTCGTATAATGGAACTAATTAGCAATTAGTATTGAGATTTGCCTTGAAATTTCATGTAGGGACTGTGGGTTGACCCGACAGTCTTTACTGAATTAATAAACTTTGACATCAGTAACACATAACTAGCCAATGAACAGTCAAAAATAAGATAGAAGGCAAGTGCAAAACGAGTAGGGTAGAAAATTTAATCAGTTTTTGAATCAGGACACTGAGCTGTCCAACAGAATCCCGATTACTGATCATAATCGTGTAAGGACTTTTAGTCCATGAAATCTTGTCAATTATTAGGTTTTATAAACACCAGATGAAAATAATCGAATTTCACTGAAATGAAACAGAAGTGTGGACCTAATCTTGTCTCTTTCGTTTTTTTGATACTTGTGTTCTCACGTTGTTATATTAAGTCAAATTGCTCAGTATAAGTTGGCAGACTAGTAGACTCTTACAAGCTTAATGCCCACACATAGAAGAGGATGAAAAAATGGTTACCTTCCGCGTAAATAGTCTGCATACTAAAATACCAATCAGTATGGCTCTGGAGGTAGTCAGAAGTCAACTAAATATTGACTCAGAACTTATTCACAGAACTAAGATATCGGTTGATGAGATTACATTAGGCATACAGTTATGCCTGACCTCCACCCTCTTCACGTTTCAGGACAAAATATGCAGACAAACAGAAGGAGTAGCAATGGGATCGCCAATATCCCAAATCGTAGCGGATATATTTATGGATAGTTGGGTAAACATTGCTTTACAAACATTTAGTCCTACACCAAAAATATGGTGGCGATATGTGGATGACACATTTACTGTGTTAAAATCGGAACATATCGACAATTTCCTCATGCATATAAACTCAATAATAAACACAATCCAATTCACTTATGAGGTAGAAAATGAACAAAGAGAATTACCTATGTTGGATTGCAGAATAAAACAAAGAACAGACGGTGACTTGGATACTACTGTCTACAGAAAACCAACATATTCCAACAGATATCTAGACTTCAAATCATCTCATCGAATGTCAGTTAAGGCAGGATTATTCAAATGTCTAAACGATAGAGCTAGAAAACTGACTAGTCAGAGCAAGAACCTAAACAAGGAATTGAAACACGTAGAAGAAGCACTAATGGTCAATAATTATCCTCCTCAGCTTATTAAGAAATTCTTACAGACACACAAAAAACGAAAAAATAACAGTCAGATAAGTGCGACTAATAACAGCAACAGAAGTAGAAAGGAGTTCACAGCCTCCATTGTATTACCCTATAAGGAGGGTACCTCATAAACTTTACGTAGAATCCTCAACAAACCTACAAACTCACTCAGAGATAAACTTTGTCGGCTGACTTAAGGATCCGATAGAACCAACTAAGCAAAATAATCTAATCTATCAAATACCATGTAATGACTGTGAGTCAGGTCAAGTATATAGGTCAAACTAGCTATTTCGGGGTCAGTTAGATTAGCCGAACATAGGAATTTAGCTAAATATAGAATAACAGACCCAAATAAGATCATACTGAAGTTAGTGCTGATGATGTCGTCTAGAAGGACTATGAAAGCCTCACCATTAAACAACCCAGCTCAGAGAACACAATGCAACCAAGACCATCCACCTGAGCTACAAATATTCCCCACTATTTCAAGATCAATAATCTAAAAAAAACTCGGCTATTGCTATGCCTGCTTTGACACAACCATACAATAGGGTGGGATAAAGCCACTGTACTTAAGTCCAATATAATTAGGTGGAGATTGAGAGAGATTGATTACTGAGTTTTTTTTCATCGACTCAACACTCACACATGTAATAGAAATGAAGCAACACCTATACCAGAGATATGGAAACTTTTGCTACCAATCAAAACAACTCATATAAGGTGACATAACTATAAAATCAAATTTCGAAAGTCGTCCAATTACATTGATATGATTATGAGCATTAATAATTTATGCTCGAAAAGTCATCAGCATGCGGAACAAGATCCAAATTTTCAACACCAACGTCAAGTCAGTGCTTCTGTATGGCTCAGTGACTTGGCACGTCACGAAAGGGATTTCCAATAAACTACAGACATTCATCAATAACTGCCATCTACACTGGCTCATCACTGAAGATCAGATGGCCAGAAAGAATAAGAAACAAGGAACTCTGGGAACGAACCAACCAAGAACCTATCACTCAACAAATATGCAGGAGGAAGTGGAGATGGATTGGGCATACACTGAGAAGGCCGACTGTGGACATCACGCCTCAGGCCAGTCACTCGAGTGGAATCCCCATGCGAAGCGACGAGTTGGACGTCCGAGGGTGACATGGAGGAGGTCGTGCGAGGAGGAAATGAGAGCTTGTGGGCTGTTGTGGAGCCAGGTTCAAAAGATTTCAGAGAACAGAGTTCACTGGAGGCGTGTTACTGAAGCCCTATGTTCCACTAGGAACCCAAGGGACTAATAATAATAATAATAAATAATACTAGATCACTGTGTGTTATAAATCAAATAAACAAATCTAATATGGAATTAACATTCTACCACGGTGCCCAAGTTTTGCACCTATATTAACGCAGTAAAGCTAAACTGATCAATTACTCCATATTACAACATTGAGTTGACAGCTACAGAAGATTTGTTTGAAGTAGTCTACAAAATACAGTGTAGTGATCTTGTTACCACTGACATCCGAACCCAATACTCATCGCTTCAAATGCCGAAACGATACGCACCTCTCGGACAACGGGTGTCAGTAGTTGTTAAGATACTTGCTATCTCCCGTTATTATATGTATCATGACAACTATCTGATATCTTCTGAAATGATATAGTTAACATATGTGGTTCCCTATCCCCAGGAATGCTCGGAAACAACAAATGACGTAATAAATATCCAGTCCATAGTGATTACGAATGTACTGGAAGAACTTAACCGCTGAGATTGATTTAGCGATTGTATAATCAAGTTTTAACATAATCTCAGTGAAAGTAATGATGGGCAGTGGAATCCAGGATGCGCATTTCGTCCTATTTGGAACTAGTCAGCTGGATGTACCTGCACCCAAGTGAGTGATGTTGTTCCCACAGGGATTCGGTCTCGGGAGCGAATACTTCAAACGAGAGAGCGTTAGGGTTCTTGTGCGATGGGTATAGTTTCAGTATTATTGCTTGTAATATGCCGTCGTTGATTGAACCAAATTGATCAGTCTCTGTTGGACTCCTGTACTGATGCCTCGATATTGCCTGTGTTTTAATTATGTATAGTAATGATGAGTTTCAAAAATAAAAACACACTGTAATCATACTACTTAAGTTGTTCATTGGTATATTCAGCCAATTCATGACACTTTTATGTCAATGATCCTGGCTGATGGATAATTTCCAACGGAAACCCTGTAGACTGACACTACCTCTGTAAAGTTCTAAAACTAACTATTTAAGTGTAAGAAATGTCACCATAGACAGTCCAATTTGTAAATCATTTACAAAATTATTCACTCTTAAATTATAATCGAAACACACTCCATATAGTGAGCTAAGCTAATATTAACTAGAAAACGATTATTAAGTCAGCTTAAGAACAACATTCAGTGAATAGAAATAAGAAGTATAAACTATACAGTACTAACGTGTTTCGCTAAAATTCAAACATACAAACATTTTAATATTTTTCATACTATGTAGTAAGTAGGTCATCAACTCGCTCAATTACCACTTCCACCCTCTTATTTAACATTCATTTTCAAAATTGAATAAACTCATGACTCTGGTTATCGTGATAAAATTCATTTCAGATAAGAGATGACCTCTGATTTCGTCATCTATATTATCATGCCATATCGAAAGTCTAACACAGAATTGTATTAATATTATTACTGTTATCAGTAGCACGTCTCCATTCCGCTCTGTTCTCTGAAATCTTTTCAACCTGGCCCCACGACTTCCTACAAGCTCTCATTTCTTCCTCGCATGATCTCTTCCATGTCACCCTCACCTCGAACGCCTAACTGGTCGCTTCCCATCGGGGTTCCACTCGACGGCCTGGCCTGGCGAGTGATGTCCCAAAATGGTGTCCTTCTTTGAACATTTCCAACCATAATGTATAACAGGTTAACACTTAAAAGTGTTTTGTTCTTCTCTAATAAATAGTTCAATAACTTTTTCAATTATTCATATTGATTTGTTTTACCACTTCATTCAGATTGGATGAGTATATGACTCAAAGAGATCTAAATACATAAAATACATTTCTAGTAGTAAACAAATCACTTACCTTTTGATTCGTTAAAGAGATAGACTATAAGAAGCTGACGTCTGACAGTACAACTTTCATCCCTAGTAAAGGATAATATTTGAATAACTCTAGAATAGACTAGAGTTCTAAATGGTTTTGTCTTTCATCACTTTGAAAATTTAATGTTCAACTCTTCTGAGAATAAATACTGTTACTTATTGGTTCACATATGGGACAATAGCGATTCATCATAATGATTTTGTTGTGATGCCCCAGTTTTATATAAAACATTGTTATCGATCCGAACATTTTAACATGTCATTCCCACGTTATTTTTACGGTATGACTAAATAGTCTATTTATGCCCCCATTGTGATGTAATTCGCTGATTGGTTAACTTTTACTCTTACTATGCGAATTTCTCCAATTGCGGACAAGGTTAGTTTTCATAAGTATACTTATTCGCGAGTTCTGGATTGATTCATTGTTATTATATTCTCGGAGTAATACACTCTCCCATCTGCCAGCTTCGGTCTTCTCTCTATTCGTCCCGGGGTTGCAGTCAGTGTCTCTTGCGTACCAAGTTAGCTGTCAGCTGAGCGCATCTATTATATTTGTTTCGGAATATACACATATACTACAAGCGCTTCGAAACCATAACAGATTCTGACACAATCGATTAAACGATAAAAGTTGGGCAGTTCTTATCATTGCTTCCTTATTTTTTGGTATTTTTCAGTTGGCGAGTAGTAAGCAAAACTGATCATAGGTATAATCACAGCACTAGTTTGCCTTTTCCAGTAATTCTAACAAATACGGTCAGCAGACTGTTCTTTATGGATAACAGAGGTAAGTACAAATTTGTTTCGTCTTTGACAATGAATTACTGTCAGAATTTCCCTTCCAAGCCTCCTGGATAAAGTATATTGAAAGAAAGTGCCTACATAATTTATACATCAGTATCACATATTTAGCCGAATAAGTTGTAGACTATAAAATGAACTGACAAATGTTGACTGTTGCTTTGGATTTGAAAACCTTCCTGTCACAGATCTTCATTAGCCAGCTCATTTCGAACCGATTGACTATCTGTTTGTTTGACACGATGATCTGTCATATGACACTGTTATAATTTATGTGACACTATTTATCACTTCATATAGTTTTCAGTGAATACATCAATGGCCCACTTTTAATTACTACAGAGAACTGATTACATATTAGGAGTTGACACCTTGAATTCAATCTTGAGCTCACTGGCTTAAGCGTTCTACTGTCAAGTAGGGATTCATAAGTTTAGATCCCGCTTCACCTCCATAGTAGTAACACGTGTACTAGTTCATGTTACACTACACTACAGAGACCTTAATAGGCACACTGTATAAACCTTCCTATTTAGAAGGTCTTATCCCACACTCGATTTTACGCTGTCATTCGTTATAGACATTTCTCAGAGAAAATGTTTGTTGAACAAAACTCTTTCAACTTCCAGTAATTCATCTACTCAACTTTCTACAGCGTGCGTAATCTAGAAAACATGCTGCGTATACCATATTAGATTTAGTATTATTGCTTGTATTATACCGTCGTTTATTGGACCCAATTGATCGGTCTCTGTTGGCATATAGGATGCCTCGATATTGCCTGTGTTTTAATTATATATGATAATGATGGGTAGTGGCTAGCAGTGGAATTCAAGACACCCATTTCGTCCTATTTGGAACTCGTCGGCTGGATGCACCCGTCTCCCAGTGAGCGATGTTGTTCCCACCGATCAATCCAGGTCAATCAACGACGGTGTATCACAGGCAGTAATACTAAAACTGCATCCATGGCACAAGAAGTGGCTATCGTGGCTCGATGGTGTAGTGGATAACGCTTTCGCGTTGGAGTGATCACTCCCGGGTTTGAGTCCCGGTGAGAACAGGTGTAGGTACATCCATCTGACTAGTCCCAAATAGGAGGAAATATGCATCCCGGATTTCTCTGCTAACCACTATCCGTCATTACCATGTTGGATTTGTTTATTTGATTTATAACAAACAGTGATACAGTATTATCTACTTGATGACGTTTCCAACATAAATTATCATTGCTTGATGTAATCCCACTACTTTCTACATCCGGCTTGCATAGTGCTGTCACCTTTTGTTCATTATTTTTATATTAGTAAGATTTTCGATATCTTTGACATAGGTGTTGTGTCATTTCTTTTACATGTGTTAGGTGTTGGTTGATTCGATGAACAAAGATTCAAAAATCTCTCTCGCTCTGTCTCTCAACACCTAATTATATTGAACTTAATTACAGTGGTTGTATACACCACCTTCTTGTGTGGTTGTGTGCTAATGCATGCATTACAATAGCTAAGTGTATTTTAAGAGATTAATGACCTTATTGGTATCTCACATTCTAGATTCAGCTAAATTCATATCTTCCCATATTCTAACTTACCCAAAACTGTTAGTTTGACCTATGTACTAGACCTGACTCACAGTCATCACATGGAATTTGATAGATTAGATTATGAAATAATGGAGAATATTTGTAGCTCAGATGGATGGTCACGGTTGTATTGTGTTCTCTGAGCTGGGTTGTTTATTCGTGAAGCATTCATTGTCTTCCTCGACAACATCATCAGCACTAACTTCAGTATGAAGCAGTGAGCTGTCAATATCTCTCCATGAGTGATTCAGTGGCTTGCTCTGACCATGTGGTCTGTGATTGGTTGTTTCCTTCGATTGTTGTGTCATTCACTGACTGCATTGACTTTCCTATTGGCTGTTCCTCTGCTTCACCTATGACCTTCCTATCGTTCATCTTCTTTCTTATTGCTTGACAGATTGCGTGCATGTCTATGATCTGTTGATTGCTGACTGCCTGACTGACTGACTGACTGATTGACTGACTAACCTGAATGCCAAGCTTCTATGAATTCTCTGATAATCTGCCTCTCTTCTGTCCAAAATTTCTACATTGTCGAAATTCAATTCATCTCAATAGTTGTTATCCAGCATGCATTGAAATGAGTGATGGCACAAGACATACGGAACGCACAAAACATAAATGTTCAAGTCTGGTGAAACTCATCGACCTTTGTATGACAACATACTTCCAATTCAACGGCAAGATATACAAACAGATGAAAGGAACTCCAATGGGATCACGGATACCCGGATTCATTACAGAAGCAGTGATGCAGAGACTGGAAGCCATCATTCTACCTGTGATCAAACCAAAAATTTGGATTCTCTATGTGGATGACATTTTTGTCAGCAGTAAAAAATATGATATCGAAAACACCTAGAGTTTGATCAATAACGTTTTCTAGCGTACAGGAAGCCAACACACACTGACCAAATCCTAAACTATAATATCAACAAACCAACAACACAAAAAATCAGTTGCGTGTAGACTCTATTCGGAAAAGCGAGAACACACTGCAGTACAACAACTTCATGGAGAAACCAAGAAATTTACTTGATATCCATCCTAAAGAAGAACGGCTACACACGAAACTTTATCAGAAGATGCCTATCGCGTACATCATCAACTACAAAGTCATCGACAGAAATCATTAAACGTATCATCCTACCATACATATAGAATATCTCAGAAGTCATGACAAGATTACTGAAACCACTCGGAATTGGTGTGGCTAATAAACCAGTGAATTCCCTGCAAACACTATTATGCTGACCAAAGGATACAACAAGCAAAGAAGACAAACCAAATATCATTTACAAAATCAATTGCAACAACTGTGGTCAACGCTACATTGGATAGAGTGGTCGCCCTCTTCGCCTTCGTCTACATGAACACCAATTGACCACTAAACGTCACACACAACACTTCATCACTCATTTCAATGCATGTGGGTAACAACTATTGAGATGAATTGAATTTCGACAATGTAGGAATTTTGGACAGAAGAGAGGCAGATTATCAGAGAATTCATAGAAGCTTGGCATTCAGGTTAGTCAGTCAATCAGTCAGTCAGTCAGTCAGGCAGTCAGCAATCAACAGATCATAGACATACACGGAATCTGTCAAGCAATAAGAAAGAAGATGAACGATAGGAAGGTCATAGGTGAAGCAGAGGAACAGCCAATAGGAAAGTCAATGCAGTCAGTGAATGACACAACAATCGAAGGAAACAACCAATCACAGACCACATGGTCAGAGCAAGCCACTGAATCACTCATGGAGAGATATTGACAGCTCACTGCTTCATACTGAAGTTAGTGCTGATGATGTTGTCGAGGAAGACAATGAATGCTTCACGAATAAACAACCCAGCTCAGAGAACACAATACAACCGTGACCATCCATCTGAGCTACAAATATTCTCCATCACTTTTACTTCTGGTGAGCTTAGGATTCTGTTTCGGAGATTGATAACTCACTTTGACTAATCGTTCATTGTTGTTATGTTATTGGTAATTCCGTCATCGTTGACTGCTTACTTCGCTTCCGTTGGTTTGTTGAACTACTTAATCTGAGTGTTTCTTGGATTTCTTCAAATCAGCTGATCTGGCTTTATTTTAATTGTCCATCAGAAGCTCATAATCTTTTCCACAAACTGTTTGTATCACCTTACATTTTAGTTCATCGAATTAATTGGTGATTTTGTGGAAATTTTTGACTATTCTATGCATTTTTTCTTTAAAACAGAGCTTACTGATTCGTTTCATACCTACTTCAACTTTGTCTGTTGAAATTAGCGCAGTTAGACGTAAATATTAAGGAATGATTTGATTTCTAAGATATGGAGTACTGAATATACGGTGGTTTGTGTATCTGCTTTCTGTTTGTGAAAGCGATGTGAATTTGTTGATTAGTCTTCGAACAGGAAGACCATATAATTCATTAATTAATATAAGAGTAATACTTGGGCATTGTGGTAGATTAACCTCCCCTGGTTAACTAGTTCACTAGTTACTAGCCGGTCCTAAGCCTGCAAACAAAAGGAAGGTTGGGCATGGGGCTAGCAACCCTACCCCTGTAAAACCAATCCAGCCACTACAGAAACTTCAAAGCACAGACAACATCTAAAACATAAAAACAAACTTATTCCTCGCTGGGACTGGAGAGACGAAATGACGCCGGTAGGTGCAGGCCTTCGGGAAGCCAATTGGCCAGTGTGTCTTCTCTCCATAAAAGCGAAAGTTAACGTGGGGACATGGAATGTCCGCACTATGTTTGAACCCAACAGAAGGAAGTGGAGATGGATTAGGCATACACTGAGAATACCGACTGAAGACATCACGTACCACGCCCTCGAGTGGAACCCAGATTGTAAACTGCTAGTTGGGTGTCCGAGGGTGACATGGAGGAGATCGTGAGAGGAAGAAATGAGAGTTTCTGGGCTGTCGTGGAGCCAGGTTCAATAGATTTCAGCGAACAGTGTGCACTGGAGACATGCTACTGAAGCCCTGTATTCCACCAGGAATCCAAGCGACAAATAATAAAATAATAAATTGTGGTAGATTGTAGTACCATTTTAATATGTGAAATACACCCATAAAAATATGAAAGAAGAATAAGTACTTTAGCGATAAGTCTCTTTCCTGCGATCTCATTTTCAAAGCTGTATCATTGTAAATTTATACATTTTTCTATGGCAAGGATTTGATAACTATTATAAGTGGTTTACCAAGCATGGTAACACAAATAGTGTCAATATATAAGTTGTCATTAAAATCAAAAGCTCAAAATACTGTGATGAATAGTGAATATTAGTGTTATTGCTTGTATTACACCGTCGTTGATTGGACCGAATTGATCAGTCTCTGTAATAATACAAGCAATAAGACTAAACCTATACCCGTCGCACAAGAAGTGGCCATCGTGGCTCGGTGGTGTAGTGGATAACGCGCTGGCGTTTGAAGCAATCGCTCCCGAGTCCCGGTGGGAACAACATCACTCACTGGAGAGCAGGTACATCCAACTGACGAGTCCCAAATAGGACGGAATGCGTATCCTGGACTCCACTGCTAGCCACTGCCTATCATTACTAAAGATAGTGAATGTTAATTAAAATAAGTTTGGAGAAGAAGCTTTGTGACATGACGACATGATTAGAAACTGAATTATGATCAGAAACGGTACGGCAACAAAAAGGGTAGAAAACTGCTTTAGGAGCGAACAGTGTTAAAACAGAAAAATTGGGGGGGGGCGGAGGTGATTTCAAGGACTAAAAATTAAGACCATGAAAGAAGACGGAGTTGAACAATCTTCTTCTGGATACATAGTTCAGGTTTATCTATATGGATGGCAATAGCTTCAGCGATGCAGAGAATATGAAGAAAGTTTCCTTTCACTTTATAGATGACTTTGAACGAGGAGATTCTGGAAATAAAGTCATTCATGTTCACGATCCATTCAGTTATAGCGCTGTTTATAGCACGATTGTTATCCCTTCGTAACTTCTCGGGATAGTGGCATTGAACCCTTTTGGCTAACAGTTGCATCAAACGACGTATATACTCGGTTCCACAAGAGGAGGGGAATAGATATAAACATACAGAAGTGGTCAGATGCGAAAGTTTTCCTCTGAGTTATTAGAAATCGTTGGGCGACAAGAGAATACTATTTTCAGCGTTGATGCAAAGAATGTTCTCATTACAGTGTTTAATACCCTCCTTTTTAGTACCGGAGGCAGAATCATTTTTGAAGTTTAGATTCATATTAGAGTGTCTATTTTTGGTACGGTGGTAAGGTTCTCTCTGGGAGGTTTGGGGTTGATGTTTATATCTAAGTAGAGTGAGGAGAACCCATTTTCAATCAGAATGTTCTTTAGAACAGAAATTTCCTCTTCTAACACATTGCGACCACGATTGGATTGGACATAGACTGAGAAGACCATTCGGGGACATCACACGTCAAGCCAGGCCGTCGAGTGGAACCTAAAAGGGGAAACGATGAGTTGGGCTTCCGAGGTGAGGGTGACATGGAAGAGATCATGTGAGGAAGAAATGAAACTTCTGGGCATTTGTGTAGTCAGATTCAAAAGATTGCAGAGAACTGAATGGGATAGAGGAGTGTTACTGAAGCCCCATGTTCCACTAGGAACCCAAGGGATGAATAATGAAATACTAATAATAATATATATGTTTATAACAGCATATGTTGACTTTAATATGCTGACTACCGTAAAGAAAACTGAAATTTTCATTGAAAGGCTGTAAAGTCTAATATATACACGTGTGTGCATGTATGTTAACACCCAGCCAACTAAATGCACATAAAATAATGTGAAATCATTTTGAAGAATATTTAGTAAATGAAGATTTTTTGTCTATATAAGAGACAACAATTTCATAGTAATCAACTGTGGATGTGTAGGCAGCATATTATTTCAACTCTGCGTGACAACTCGTTCTAGGTGGAAAAAAAATATTTTCTAAATCGAAAGTTTATCCTTTTAAAAAAGTTCTGCTTAGAAATCCTTGTAGCTTTTGCGTTTGGTAAACAGAAATACACAAACAGAAGTTCACTAGTATACTAATAAAGTAGATCATTTTTCTCTCTGCCTCTTATTTACTCTTTTAGCTATAAGTTTTTAGAAAGTCTACTTGATTGCTGAGTCGAGGCTACATCCAAATAAAGAGTCACAAATAGGACTAAACGTGTGTCAAATTGATTTCCACTGTTAATCATTACATAGACCACAATATAATGAATATCCAGGTAGTATTAAGGGATCTGGATAACTAGCCCATCTGCCAACAAATGTCAGTTAGTTCAACCCAGTAAAGCAGTAAGAAATTATAAGCATCAATAAAAAAGAGATGTAGAAAATTCTGCTAAATAATCAAGAAAAATCAAATTGACGAATAATCTATTCCTTGTTTACTTGAGCCTAAAATAAGTATATGCAGCATTAATATTGGTATACGAATAATAACGGCAACACAAGTAGAAACGAGTTCACGGCCTCCAATGTGTCACTACGTAAGGAAGGTACATCACAAACTTTTCTTATGATCGTCAAAAAAGTTGAAATTATGGTTTCATTTAAAATTACAAACTCGCTCAGATATAAGCTTTGTCGCTAAAATGATCTTATAGAACTAATTAGGCGAAATAATCTAATCTTGGTTGTATTGTGTTCTCTGAGCTGGGTTGTTTATTCGTGGAGCATTCATTGTCTTCCTCGACAACATCATCAGCACTAACTTCAGTATGAAGTAGTGAGCTGTCAATATCTCTCCATGAGTGATTCAGTGGCTTGCTCTGACCATGTGGTCTGTGATTGGTTGTTTCCTTCGATTGTTGTGTCATTCACTGACTGCATTGACTTTCCTATTGGCTGTTCCTCTGCTTCACCTATGACCTTCCTATCGTTCATCTTCTTTCTTATTGCTTGACAGATTCCGTGTATGTCTATGATCTGTTGATTGCTGACTGCCTGACTGACTGACTGATTGACTGACTAACCTGAATGCCAAGCTTTTATGAATTCTCTGATAATCTGCCTCTCTTCTGTCCAAAATTCCTACATTGTCGAAATTCAATTCATCTCAATAGTTGTTACCCACATGCATTGAAATGAGTGATGAAGTGTTGTGTGTGACGTTTAGTGGTCAATTGGTGTTCATGTAGACGAAGGCGAAGAGGGCGACCACTCTATCCAATGTAGCGTTGACCACAGTTGTTGCAATTGATTTTGTAAATGATATTTGGTTTGTCTTCTTTGCTTGTTGTATCCTTTGGTCAGCATAATAGTGTTTGCAGGGAATTCACTGGTTTATTAGCCACACCAATTCCGAGTGGTTTCAGTAATCTTGTCATGACTTCTGAGATATTCTATATGTATGGTAGGATGATACGTTTAATGATTTCTGTCGATGACTTTGTAGTTGATGATGTACGCGATAGGCATCTTCTGATGAAGTTTCGTGTGTAGCCGTTCTTCTTTAGGATGGATATCAAGTAAATTTCTTGGTTTCTCCGTGAAGTTGTTGTACTGCAGTGTGTTCTCGCTTTTCCGAATAGAGTCTACACGCAACTGATTTTTTGTGTTGTTGGTTTGTTGATATTATAGTTTAGGATTTGGTCAGTGTGTGTTGGCTTCCTGTACGCTAGAAAACGTTATTGATCAAACTCTAGGTGTTTTCGATATCATATTTTTTACTGCTGACAAAAATGTCATCCACATAGAGAATCCAAATTTTTGGTTTGATCACAGGTAGAATGATGGCTTCCAGTCTCTGCATCACTGCTTCTGTAATGAATCCGGGTATCCGTGATCCCATTGGAGTTCCTTTCATCTGTTTGTATATCTTGCCGTTGAATTGGAAGTATGTTGTCATACAAAGGTCGATGAGTTTCACCAGACTTGAACATTTATGTTTTGTGCGTTCCGTATGTCTTGTGCCATCACTCATTTCAATGCATGCTGGATAACAACTATTGAGATGAATTGAATTTCGACAATGTAGAAATTTTGGACAGAAGAGAGGCAGATTATCAGAGAATTCATAGAAGCTTGGCATTCAGGTTAGTCAGTCTGTCAGCAATCAACAGATCATAGACATGCACGCAATCTGTCAAGCAATAAGTAAGAAGATGAACGATAGAAAGGTCATAGGTGAAGCAGAGGAACAGCCAATAGGAAAGTCAATGCAGTCAGTGAATGACACAACAATCGAAGGAAACAACCAATCACAGACCACATGGTCAGAGCAAGCCACTGAATCACTCATGGAGAGATATTGACAGCTCACTACTTCATACTGAAGTTAGTGCTGGTGATGTTGTCGAGGAAGACAATGAATGCTCCACGAATGAACAACCCAGCTCAGAGAACACAATACAACGAAGAAGTGAAATTGCCAGCTAAAGGCCTTAACTTCTTTGTAATGTTAAATGAACTGAAACGAGAACATGTCATTCTCCAAATGTTAGTAGCGTTAATTTTAATAGGTATGACAATTGCAGGTGAGTTAAGAGTATAGTGTCCTCGAACACTGATACGATAGAAGACAATGAAACCTAATTTACCCAAGCTAGAAAAAGCAGCTCTCAAAAAGCTCTTGGAAGTGATAACAATATAGTATCTCTCAAATCGGACATAGTTCGTGATATGGATATAGACAATAAATTGTGTCCGAAACGTTATCCAGTTAATTATACCGTTTTAGTGTGTGAGATTTCTAACAAACAGACAAAATAGGAATTACAATCTACCACAAAGCCTAAGTTTTACTTCTGTGTTCAAGAAAGCGAAAGTATTCAAAATTCACAAGCGGAAAGAAAGAAAGAAAGAGAGGACAAGAAAAAAATAACAAAATATAATATGATGACTAGTATAACGATAGATACATCTGCTCCACTGCAATCATTTCTAGACGATTACCGCCTAGAGTTTACAACGTTTTCATATTTAGTTTCTTCTATGATACAGAGCAGTTGAGTGAGTTGTAATATAATGTAGAAACTTCAAGGGAATGTGTATGGTAGAATGTCAAGAATCATAATTTACAAAACCTCCGTGGTGACTATTATTTTATCTATCTCATAAACTTGAAATTGGCTATTATATATTCTTAAATTGTATTAAAATGCCCTGAGTGTATACTACATTCATCTAAGAGAGTATTACTTTTCAGGTTTCATTAATAACTACACCTCGTCTTAGCTTTGTAACACACCAGTCATCACAGGAAAAAAGTCAGGTGTGTAATGAAAAATTAGAAAACTTATAGTGACTTTAAAGGCGAGTCTAGCAACGACTGAAATAGCCAATTACGTATATTTATATTGGCTAGAAAGGTAGGTTTTTTATAAAATATAGAACCCTAATTGATTATTTCGGTAGTTATTTGGTTGATCTTTAGATCATCCTAATAAAAACAATGGCTTTACAGATTACCCCAATAATCACTGAAATATCCAATCAAATCTTCGCATTTCGGTCATTTATTATTTTTATTTTATTATTAGTCCCTTGGGTTCCTAGTGGAACATAGGGCTTCAGTAGCACGCCTCCAGTGACCTCTGTTCTCTGAGATCTTTTGAACCTGGTTCCACGACAGCCCACAACCTCTCATTTCCTCCTCGCATGACCTCCTCCATGTCACCCTCGGACGTCCAACTCGTCGCTTCCCATGGGGATTCCACTCGAGGGCCTGACGCGTGATGTCCTCAGTCGGCCTTCTCAGTGCATGGCCAATCCATCTCCACTTCTTCCTGCATATTTGTTGCGTGATAGGTTCTTGGTTGGTTCGTTCCCAGAGTTCCTTGTTGCTTATTTTTTCTGGCCATCTGATCTTCAGCAGCGAGCGTAAGCAGTTGTTGATGAATGTCTGTAGTTTATTGGAAATGCCTTTCGTGACGCGCCAAGTCTCTGAGCCATACAAGAGCACTGACTTGACGTTGGTGTTGAAAATCCGTATCTTGTTCCGCATGCTGAGTGCAGAAGATCTCCACACTGGTTTCAGGCTAATGAACGCCTGTCTTGCTTTTCCGATTCTGACTTTGACGTCCTCGTCCGTCCCGCCTGTAGTTGAAACAGTGCTTCCTAGATAAGTGAAGGAGGTTACTTCCTTCAAGTTTCTCCCGTTGACGGTGATTGGAGTTTGTTGTTGTTGTTGTTGATGGTGGTGGTGCGGTATCTTCATCACTTCTGTCTTCTCTATATTCACCTGAAGTCCCGTCTTAGCTGCCTCTTCTGTCAACTTGTTAGTTTTTGCCTGCAGATCTTCAAGTTTATGTGACATTAGGCATAAGTCATCGGCGAAATCCAAGTCTTCTAGGTTCTTTTCCGTCGTCCAGTGTATCCCCCTCTTCTCGCTGCCTACTGTTTGCTGCATGATCCAGTCCACCACAATAAGGAATATCATGGGGGATAGTAGGCAACCTTGTTTCACTCCTGTCTTCACTTCAAAGGCATCACTGAGCTTCCCATTGTGGATTACTTGGCATGTGGCATCTTCATATAGTTGTTGAATGAGGCGGATAAAGGTTTGCGGTACTCCGTAGTATTGAAGCAGTTTCCAAATTACTTCTCGGTCGACGCTGTCAAAGGCCTTCTCAAAGTCGATGAAGTTGAGGTATAGAGCTGATTGCCATTCTACGCTCTGTTCTATGATGATACGAAGCGTTGCAATTTGGTCAGCACATGATTTGTACTTCCTGAAGCCTGCCTGTTCCGGTCGCAGTTTTGAATCCAGTGCGTCTTTAAGCCTCTCCAGGATGATGCGGCTTAATATTTTACTTGGGGTGGATAGGAGAGTGATTCCGCGCCAGTTCTTGCAAGCACTGAGGTCTCCCTTCTTCGGCAGTTTGACAAGGTAACCCTTCTTCCAATCGTCAGGTACCTTCTCTTCCTCCACACCTTCTGCAATAGTGGTGTGAGCATGTCCGCTGTTGTCTCTGCATCTGTTCTCAGTGCTTCTGGCGGTATTCCATCTGGTCCTGCTGCTTTCCCGCATTTCAGTAGCTTTATGGCGTTCAGGACTTCCATTTTCGTTGGGGGATTTATGTTCACTTGTAATTCAGCGGCTGCAGGTGGTATTTCTGGACGAAGTGCAGGTGGTGGTCGATTCAAGAGCTTCTTGAAGTGGTCGGCCCATCGTTTCCTCTGTTTCTCTTCTTTTGTAATTAAATTTCCTTCTTCATCTTTTATTGGTTTCATCTGTGTTGGTCTCTTCCCTGATAGCAACCTGGTTATTTGATACAATGTCGTCAGGTCTCTCTTACCTGCAGCCTGTTCTGCTTCACTTGCCAGTGTGTCGTAGAAGTGTCTTTTGTCTTTGCGTGCACTCTTCTTCACTTCTTTATCCAGTGTTTTATACATTGTGCTCAGTTCCTCTTGTCGTTGAGCATCCTTGCACTGGTTTATCTTCTGCTTCACCATCCTCCTCTCCTCTATCAGCTTCCAGGTATCCGTCGAGATCCATTCCTTGTCTTCTTTCTTCTTCCTTCCTAATACTGTTGTGCAGGTTTCTTTCCACATAGCTTTCAAAGACTTCCAGTGTTCTTCTACACAGGTTTCTTCAGGGATGTCCCTCGACGTCTCCCATTTTGTCTTGATGGCTGCTTTGAAGATCTCCTTTGTAGTTTCATCCTTCAGTTTCCGAGTGTTGTACTTGAATTGAGGTCTATCACCAGCTTCCTTGAAGGCTTTTAACTTGATTTGGAAGGTTCCTTGCACTAGATAGTGGTCTGAACCTACATCTGCTCCTCTTCTTGACCTTGTGTTAAGTAGACTGCGTCTCCATTTTCTTGAGATTGAGATAAAGTCGATTTGATTTTTAGTGTGTCCATCTGGTGAAATCCATGTCGCTTTGTGGATATCCTTGTGCCTGAACACACTGCCTCCAATCACCAAATCGTTGAATGCACAGAATTCTGCAAACAATTCTCCATTCTCATTCATTTCACCTAGCGCCTCTCGACCCATGGTTAGTTCTCTTCCCGTGTTGTCCCCTCCCAGTTTGGCATTCATGTCGCCCATTAGAATTTTGATATCGCCAACTGACGTCTTGTCCAGTGTTGACTGAAGTTGTCTGTAGAATTCCTCCTTTTTCTCTTGCTCTGCATTATTTGTAGGTGCATAACATTGTATGATTGTGACCTTTCTTCCTTTTGAGTTGAATCTTGCTGTCATGATCCTGGAGGAGATTGGTTCCCACTGCATGAGAGCCTTCGATGCTCTTGAGGACATCATGATAGCCACTCCCTCAGTGTGCTCGTGGTTGGCGTCTGGGTGACCGGAGTAGATTATTGATTCTCCAGTTGACAGTTTGGAGAGTCCACTCCCATTCCATCTGCTTTCGCAAATCCCAAGCACTTCGATGTGATACCTTCTCATCTCCTTTGCAATCTGGGCTGCCTTACTGGGTTCAAACATGGTGCGGACATTCCATGTCCCCACGTTTACTTTCGCTTTCATCGAGAGAAGACACATCGGCCAATTGGCTTCCCGAAGGCTTTCACCAACTGGCGTCATTTCGCCTCTCCGATTCCAGCGGGGAATAAGTTTGTTTTCATTTTTTATATTTTGTTTGTGCTTTGAAGTTTCTTTAGCGGTTAGATTTGTTTTACGGGGTAGGGTTGCTAGCCCTATGCCCAACCTTCCCTCTTTACCCGGGCTTAGGACCGGCTAGTAACTAGTAAACTAGTTAACCAGGCGAGGTTGCATTTCGGTCATAAAGGTAGTTTTTTCAAAAAATAAATAAACTTGACTGGTGATTTCAGCAATGACTCCAAAGCTCACTTGAAGATCTACAGGCGAAAACTAACAAGTTGGCAGAAGAGGCAGCGAAGACAGGACTTCCTTCAGGTGAACGTAGAGAAGACACGGGTAATGAAGATACCCAACCAACACCACCAACAACAACAAGCACCAGTCACTATCAGTGGGAGAAATCCAAGAGAAATTGTCTCTTTCACCTACCTAACTACCTAGGCAGCATCGTTTCAACTAAAGGTAGCTATACAGACGAGGAGGTCAAAGCCAGGATCGGAAAGACAGCAAGACAGGCCTTCATTAGTGTGAAATTAAAGTAGAGATCTACTGCGACGCACTCAACATAAACAACAAGATCCGGATTTTGAAAACTAATCCAGTCAAGTCAGTGTTTCTGTCTGATGGTTCATAGACTTGGCGCGTTATGAAAAGTTTTTCTAACAAACTGCAGACATACATCAACAGCTGCTTACGCTCACCTGATACTGATACAAGCAACTCTGGCTGGCTACGAACCAACCAAGAATTTATCACCTAACAAACATGCAGAAGAGAGTTGAGATGGATTGGATTGGAAATAGACTGAGAAGACGGTTTCAGGACATCACGCTTCAGGCTAGGCCGTCAAATGGGACTTAGAGGGGAAACGACGATTTGGGAGTCTGAGGGTGACATAGAGGGGATGGTGTGAGCAAGAAACGAAAGCCTATGGTCAGTTGTGTAGCCAGTTTCAAAAAAACTGCAGGGAAGAGAATGGCATGGCGACGTGCTACTGAAGCCCTATGTTCCACTAAGAACTAAAGGGACAAATAAATAATAATAATTGGCTTTTTCAGTCGTTGACTGAATGGCCTTTACAGTCACTACATTTCAGTAGTTCTGAAGATGGTCTTTATGATCAGTCAACAAAAATTATTATTCTTGGTAAAGATTCGATGGATATATCATCACAACAAGTTGATTTTCAATCATATATGAACGCTGAAATGAACAATTAAGATAGCTTTTACATAACGAAATAAGTAGAAGTGAACTTCACGTGGAACAAGGTAGCTTGTATCCATGCCATGTTAGAAGAAGTTAGATTAGGTTGGAAGAGTGTTCAGGGTGGCCAGACCAAGACACGACACCAATCGGTGACGTCTCTAACCATTGATCTAAATCGTATGAGGAGATACAGACTCTCTGGCTTGGGTAGCTGAGACGAAAAAAATTGGTAGTTGAAGACTGTGAGTGACATAGCTGAAAATTGGTCACAATGTGACACAGATGTATTCACTGTTTAATGTCTTCTAAAGCTTGAATGCCACTGAGAATCTAACCTACAACCCACTGCTTAAGGAGCTATAGTATTATCCACTAGGCCCTTTAAGCAGAAGATCCACCTTCTGTCCAACGGGTATCAGTCATTTGTATTTATTGGTACTGAATCGAAATTATTGACCTCTTCTGGCATGTGAACGTCTATACAGATGCCTCGATACTGTTTGATTTTTAATAATGTTGCAGTAGTATCAATAACTTACACTTGTTGTACATGGTGTGGCTTTATTGCCTCAATGTCCCACTGGATAGTGCTTTGTCATTTGAAGAAGTGTGCACTGTATACGGCTGTTAGTGAGTATAACATCATTCACGGAGGTGCAAGTAAATTCAAACTAGAACGAAATGTGACACCTGATTCCACTAATAGTCACCACCAAGCAAAATGTAGCACAATCAATAATCATACAATATTGAAGCATCCACTTAGAAGTTCATATACTAATACAAGTTGATCAATCCCATCCAGAATAATAGCAGAACATTTCAATTATCAATCGGTAACACTCAAATAAATGTTTTAGCAATCATCTAACGTATGATTTAGAACCACATGACGGTTTAAAATTCTTTGCTATTTTTATTACAAATGTGAAATAGTAAAGCTAAAAACAGTATGGCTCAAGATGTAGACGTTCAGACTGACTTGTCTTCTGGTCCGGGACTTTTGACTACAGTAGAACAAACTAACTTCATTATTACTAAATAAAGTAATAACCTTGACAAAACCTGTTAAAAGCATTCACAATTATCTTAAGCCTACCAATTTAATGAATAGAAAATGGTAAACGCATGAATTACTCATCACTAAATGATATAAAATATATGAGAAAAAGAAACAACTTATGATTTGTCTATTAGAAGCGATAAAGCAAGTGTAGAGAGTGAGTGGTTCATTAACAATAAATTTACTCAGTGTTATAAAGTTTTCAACACAAGTTTCATTGTAATCCTAGTACAGGTGGTTGGTAAATGTTTAGAAGCTAACGTTTCCCCTTAGATTGAAATGTACGTATTGCATTACTGACTATAGTCTGTGAGTTCACGTCGCCGATTAGTCCTACGCCCAAGTCTTAGTGGAGACAACATCATTGACTGACAGAGAGGTATATCCGGATGATGCGTCCTAAATAGGACGAAATGCAGCCAAGTAAACAGATAAAATAACGTAAAATTCAGAATAAGTCATGCATCGATTCCAGCTAAATACCGTAACATAAAGATAGACAAAGATAATGAAGTGAGTAGGGGTGTTCATTTGAAGTAAGTCACTGGCATAAAAAATAGTTCCCTATTTAATCTTCTAATAAAAATTAGAAGTCAGTTTATTTACTCTATTACATCCCGTTGCTGATTATGTCACTTAGAGTTTTCACATTTCAGTTTATTATGCTTCAAGAACCTTACCTAGGTGATGTAAATCAGATATTATTGTGATAATCCCTGAATACGTATGCCAAGCGATCACTTATCTCGATGTACCGTGATAGGGGAAGTCGGATTAGGTTACAGAGTGTTCAGTGTAGCGAGACTAAGTCTTGGCACTAGTGCATGAAGTCTCTGACTGTTGGTCTGAACCATACTGTGAGATGTTGGCTATCTAACTTCACCATCCTAGAGGACAAGAGTCAGTTGTTGACGAATCATGGTGAAATGGCTGGAAATCGATTGCAGTAGCGCAGACGTATTAACTTCTTGACATCTTGTAAGACTTGAATATTCTCACCAACCTTTATCTTCAGATTATTTATTCTCTTACACAAATTCAACTACTTTGATTTTAGTCATTTTCTATCCACTTAGTCTTTGTGTATTACTGTGAAGTGTGGCAACTTGAGCCAATCCACTTGTATTTGAGGTTTTCTTGTTGGTTTTGTGCATCAGCCAGTCACTGATTCTATTTAAAGGTATTATTTTAGCATGAAGTTTTTCTTAAAAACATCTGCGAAGTATTTAATCATACAGTTACACCATGATAATGCTATGAATGTTGCAAGAGACGAAAATCATATGTAAAATGAATAAGAAGACTCTATAGTGTGAAGAAAAAATAATGAATATTTTCTGTCAAATGTTGCAGTAAATAAATAACTTCTGGAAACTAGCCACTTGACTCATAGTTTTCACTTTACCAATCATCAGATATTCGGTAAAACTATTCAGTGTAACATGATTATAGACTGAAGTATAGAGACTTCAAAGTCACTTCATATAAACCAACAGAATGCATCATTTTTTAGACCAGGAACGATAATGAATTAGAAGGTTAATATAACTTGTTACTTCCGGTTATTGGTTGGTCTGTTTCAAATTAGTGTCTGTTAACATGTGGGTTTCCTTGTAAATGCCTCGATATAGCCCGTAATTTGATTTTAATACTAAAAATGAATAGCTGCTAATACGGGTGTGCAAAACACATGTTTCGTTCTATTTGAGACTATCAGGCTCGATGTATTAGCATACTAGTGATTAGTGATATTCCAACTGAGAATCCAATCCAAAACTCATCACTTCAAATGTCGGGGCACTATCCGCTAGGCCACTGATATGTGATAGTTGCTCTTTGCTTTACGGGCACAGTTTGAAGTTATAACTTCTTGTTTCGTATTGTTGATTAATTTGAACCGAACTAATTGGATTCTGTCGGTATATGCACTATTTTAAATCAGTAGCCTGAGGGATCAGGCTTCCGTCTTCGGAGTAGTAACTGCTTGGTTACGGTTTAGTTAAGGAGTCAGAAATAAGATAATGCGCAGCTCCTAGATTTTAATGCTAACAACTACTCAGTCTTTGCTAGAAAGTTAGTATGCCAAACAGTCTAAATGACCTCTAGATTCAAAAAGAAGAAATATAATATAAGTCAGTCACGAATAGTTTGGAAACTCTACGGTGTTTGAAGCAGCGGTGTATTGTTTAACGATTGGACGATATGTAACAGTATCTTAGCAGAGTGAAATCACCATACAATATGAAATCAATAGGGATATGATAAAGATCTAAGTACTAAAATCACTGTTAATCAATCCTCTTTTAAGAAGTAAAGGACTGAGCTTCAGTATCGGAGACTATTACTAACGATTTTTTAAAAGCCACTGGAAACAAGAAGGAATAGTTTTTGCTTTTACGACTAGAAAGCTTACAACATACCATTCTCTTTATTTCGCTTTAAAAGAGTTCATCTGTAACTAGACGAGAAAATATGCTACTCCAATCTGCGAAACGTTATCATAGAAAACGTTTTGAAAAATTTACAACACTTGGGTGATATATGTAGGATAAAAGCTAATGGATCAGTTGATATGTTCGGTTGATCAACTCCACTGAAATATTCTCTTCAGTGGTATCAGAGTTTAAGGAACTGGTTATGCTGAATTACCGACTTCATTAATACGGTAAATATTCCTTTGAAAAGTAATGCACCATATGAGTTTTCAAGTTTAGCATAACAAAAAACTCTCCATGCATCAACACATCTGTCCTGCTTTGTGGACTACCTATAGGAAACTTCAGTATATGTTGTTATTTAGTAAAGTATATGTAAACCCATATGAATTTCATCATACCTACTATTGGTTTGGCAGTTGTTTAGGTTATAGGCATTTTTCTAAATAATTTTCGTTAAACTAGTCTATTTTTTTAGAAAAAACTGGAATTAGTAAACCAAATGATGCTGCTTTTGAATTTTAGGCCAGGTAATTTGATGAAAAAGGTCATGAGGAGAGTCTTCAGCAGTTAAGTTCAAGGAAACTGTAACAGAAGTGGGATCTGTATAAGCATCTTCATTTTTCACCATGTTTTCTTAGTGAAATCTAAGTTCAAGACCCATTGTAACATACCCTCTTTGGTTAGCAAAACAAAAAGGAGTGGGTAAAAACCAAGGGTTGCTTAGCAATAATCGAAATCAGAACCCAATTCTCTGGACTTATGTAGCCGATTTGAAATACCTTAATCAAGTGTTACAGGCTGAATATGCGTGTATCACTATCTTTCAGATAACGGTTACCGATCCATTTTGTCAGCTAATGAATCAGATGACGTGAGATACTCGCAGCTTAATCTACAGAATAGAATCACATATCAACCCAAGATATCAGTGAAAATCAGTTTTAAATTATACTATTTTATTCTATTTTGGCTTCAATTATGAACATTATCTGCAAACGTAAGGTGAGAAAGCTGGATATATTCTAAAAAATTGTTGCAGAAGTATATGCAAACCACCTCAGAAGTTCTCAGTGCTTACGTCCGTGTTGATCTGTATTATAAGCCTCACTCTCCTCTGAGGAGTTTAAGAAAATCAACTGCTCTTTAAGTTGCGAAAACATCTAATTAATGTCTGCCACATACTTAGTCACAAATTTTTGCCACCATTCCAAAATATAGTTCTTTTGGGCCAAAGAAGGTACATGAGGCGCTTAAGATTACCTTTTTAGATCAAAAACAGGAAAATGAAGCACACACAAGGGAAATAAACGAGAAATGCAGGAGGAAATTAAGTGAAAATTGAGGGATATGCAACTGTCTTCCCCTTGTACACCTTTTCCCTTCGGTTGTCTCTTTTGCCTCTTAACGTTGCCTTTTTTTATCGGCCTACGTGTTCACCTTCTTCCTTGATATCGCTTCTTCTCCCTCTTATTCAGCCCTTTTCATACAAATTCCCCATCACTGGCTACTCTTCGCCGTCGATGGCAAGGAGTGGCCAGGGAATTCGCTTTTATTTTCCATTTTCCCCCCTTATTTCCCAATTATTACTGCACTCAGTACCGTTCATAAACTACGGTTAATCCACTGTTCAAGTATCCGACTAAATGGTGACTTGGATGCGTTATCATTACTAAAACTTTTAATATATATACCATGCTATACATCACTGACATCCTTCACTATGCAGAAAATCAGAGGGACCAGGAACCCACACAGCTTATAAACACTCTGAAGCGAGTTGATTTTGGGAACTACCCAAAAATGTCAAAATGTACACAAAGTGTTTGCCGGCTGGGCCAACATATAGTTTGTCAAACAAAAACTAAACTAAGACAGGCATTTCTTTAAAAAATTTGTTGAGAACTAAATGAAATGAATACACAGAAAGTTATTAACTTGTTACCTCCAAATGAGATCATGATGACATGTTATCGTGCAGTTGATATCAAGCGCTATGTAATATTCTAGTGCGTCCAATATCCAATATCTTTTCTGCAAGGTTGTGTAGACCAGTTAGTTTTTTCGCACTCACTTCTAGGTTTTACAGAAGATTTCTAGGTATTTAGTTCATTCTGATGTATAAGATCTATCCACCTGCTACTGGGGCTCTAGCAAACTCAACAGGGCGGTTCGGTTTTGGTTAAATTCATAGGGTGTATGGCCTATCCTGGAACTGTGGTGCAGGTTCGTTCCTCAAATTTCGTATTACCTGACATTTTTTCAGACTCCTCGTCAAAGATAAATGCGACCAACTCAAAGATAACTGAGGCGAAAAAGCAGGGTAAATAAGTAAGGCGAAATTGAAAATCTTGTAGTGCACCTTCCTGGCACCAAAATATAACTAGGGCTAAAATAAATAGTTTAAATTAAATTAACTAAATAAATCTCTAGCTTGCCTCCGGATGCTTAGGGTGTTTTAAGTTTTGTTTTAACGAGCATGCATCCGAGCAGGCTTGGACGCCATTTTTGCGCTCCATTGTGCTGATCACCACGCACGTACTCCGAGTCCCTAGTTCAGCCTTACAAGCCAGATAAGTTGATTAAACTTTTCCCTCATTCATTATTATTACATTTACCTTAAATACATAGCTCCTTTAAATACATTGCGTATCAGTTCTTTTGATTTGTGTTTTGTTACCAGTACTTACACGTTAGGTAAAGTACTGGTTAAGCAGGTACTAGAGCACATCAAATTAAGTAGGGTTGATCAAACGTTACGGAATTGTAACACGCATCCCTACAAAATTGGTGAGCCCGAGTATCACTTCTTACTTTGTCTAGTACCTTTGTTCTCTTGCGTTGATTTGTCTGGCCTATTTTTGTTTTTGGCACGTCTAGCGTTTTTTTTTTATTATTGCACTCCTCATTGGTTATTTTTGCATTGTAATTTTTTTATTATCACTATCGTGCCTCGTTAATTCCCTGATCAATGGCGGATAACGACTCGACTGCGCAGATGGCCGTAACCCTCCAGCTTCCCACCTTCTGGGCCCACAGACCATCTGCATGGTTCTCCCATGTGGAAGCTCAGTTTGCCTTGAGACACATTCAATCACAAGAAACTAAGTCCAACTTAGTCATCGTCAGCTTACCGGAAAATGTGATCGAAGACGTCTCAGATGTGCTAGATGACCCAGCACCGAATCTTTACGATCGCCTCAAAACCGCCCTCATCAAACGTGTTGCACTTACTGACCAGCAGAAAGTGCAAGAACTTTTCAGGGATGTGCATCTGGGTGATCGCAAGCCGACGCAACTGCTTCGTCAGATGAAGCAGCTGATTGCTGACTTCAACATTGATGAAGCATTTCTCAAGCAACTGTGGTTACAGAGGTTACCACAGTCGGTTCAAGGGATCCTCGCACCCTTCCATAAGTGTCCCTTAATAGAGTTGGCGGAAGCGGCTGACAGAGCTGTGGATGCTACGAAACCCAACACTAGTATCTCAGCTGCACTGTCTACTGCCACGGATTCGTTCAAAAACCCTCCCTCGGCTGTTGAGCCAACAAGTTTCGATGTTATAGCTCACATCTCAAAATTGTATGAAGAGTTGTGCAGCATCAGGAACGAAATGCGGTCTGGTAGTTCTTACAACGGTCGCACGTCTCGCTCGCGCAACAGGTCTGCCTCCCGTACCGGTAGCAGACGTTCCAAATCGCGACAATCCCAACCCAGGTTGTGCTGGTACCATAAACGTTATGGTGCCAATGCCAAAAGTGCACTCGACCTTGCACCTTCGAGGCTAACCAGGCGGGAAACGTGTGAGCCAGCACGTGACGGCGACTAACGTCGCTGGCGAGCCACTTCCATGTCGCCTCTTCTTCGTCACTGATCGACATTCTGGGATACGCTTCCTAGTTGACACTGGGGCAGAAGCTAGCGTCATCCCACCTACGAAGGAAGAGCGTCTGCGGCCAATGTCTCTGCAACTTCGTGCCGCCAACGGTTCGCCCATCACAACCTATGGTCGGAGATTCCTCGATCTCAACCTTGGATTGCGTCGTCCCTTTCGTTGGGTTTTCATAGTGGCAGATGTGACCACCGGCATTATTGGTATGGATCTCTTGCAGCACTATCAGCTGCTGGTAGATGCTGGCAAGCATAAGTTGATAGATTCTACCACAACACTCTCTGTTTCCGGTATAGTCACAAAGACGCCGCCCCTCAGTCCCGTGTACTGCACGACGGACGCTTCTAGTCCCTACGCGTCTATCATTCAGTCCTTTCCGGATGTCTTTAAGCCAAGTCGTTGTGTCCCTTGTGTGACTTCGAACGTTTCTCATCACATAACGACGACTGGCCCGCCAGTGTTTGCGAAACCACGGCGATTATCCCCGGAGAAACTGCGTGCTGTAAAAGCCGAGTTCGAACACATGCTTGAAATGGGAATAATCAGACCATCCAACAGTCCATGGTCTTCACCCTTGCATGTGGTACCCAAGAACAATGGCATGGACTGGAGGCCTTGTGGTGACTACCGAAGGCTCAACGCTAAAACGATTCCAGATCGTTACCCAGTCCCTCACATTCACGACTTGACTGCATCTTTAAAAGGCTCGGTTATCTTCAGTAAGCTTGACTTGACGCGTGCATATCATCAGATCCCGGTTCATCCTGATGATGTTCCCAAGACAGCCGTCATTACACCGTTTGGTCTTTTTGAGTTCCTCCGTATGCCTTTTGGTCTTCGCAATGCAGCACAAACCTTCCAACGTTTTATTCACGATGTTTTACGTGGACTCGATTTCGCCTATGCCTACCTAGACGATATACTAATCGCTAGTCCAGACGAAGACACCCATTTTAACCACTTGAAACAGGTTTTCGCCAGACTGTCAGAGCATTCGATGACAGTCAACCTGGCCAAATGCCAAATTGGCGTTCGTTCACTAAAATTTTTGGGACACGTTATCGACGAGCAAGGCATTCGCCCACTACCTGAAAAGGTACAGGCGATCCAAGACTTCCCAGTCCCAGCGTCACTTAAAGCTCTGCGTGTGTTTCTGGGTATGGTGAGCTATTATCGTCGCTTCGTTCCCCAATGTGCACACATTTTGACTGCACTGACCGACCTGCTGAAAAGTAAATGTAAAACTTTCAGCTTGACTCCTGAGGCACTAGAAGCATTTCGCAAGATCAAAACCGCAATAGCAGACGCCACGATGCTGGTGCATCAAGACGTAAACCTACCTCTTAGCATTGCGGTTGACGCCTCTAACACGGCCATTGGAGCTGTGTTGCAACAACTTTCGGATCACACTTGGATCCCAGTTGCATTCTTCTCCCGGAAGTTATCCACCTGCGAAATGCGGTACAGCACTTTCGGCAGGGAACTGCTCGCCATATATGCCTCAGTGAAACATTTTCGTCATTTTGTGGAAGGTCGTGACTTCATCATCTTTACCGACCATAAACCTCTGACGTATGCCTTACACACCACTACTGACAGATATTCACCGCGTGAATTACGTCACCTAGATTATATTTCGCAATTCACGTCGGACATCCGTCATATTTCTGGTGCGAATAACCCTGTCGCGGACGCACTGTCTCGCGTTTGCACCACTACTTTGCCTCGAGCAGTCGACTTACGGAAGATTGCCGAACTTCAGGATTCAGACGAGGAGATTGAAAAACTTCAACACTCATCCTCTCTGAAGATACAGCGTTTACCGCTCCTGAACAGTGAAGTGTCAATATTGTGCGACACCTCCACAGGCACACCCAGACCCTTGCCGCCGGACTCCCAAACAGACTCGTTTAGTCGCGCGTATCCTGAACCTTCTAAAAGAGCCACGTCTAGTAACACTGATCCAGTAACCTCTACACGTGCTGGGAGGCGTGTACATTGGCCCAAGCGATACGCCGAGTTCGTTAATTAGCCCCGAGCAACTTCACACTTGGTGAATTCGGAGTTTCAACTACTTTGTCGTGGCATACACTTTCAATGCGTTTTCATACCTAAAGTTTTCAAAAGTCATGTTTACTACTTTGCAAACAGTTTTTTTTCAAAAAAGAAAAACCGAAAGTACTCTTCCCACTTCGAATTGTTTCTTAGCACTCTAATGTCCCATTTCTTTCTTCTTGTGGAACCTAGAAAGTGCGTTGAAAATTGGATACAATTGGCTGCTGACGATGCTACTTGGATCGTTCTTCGGTTCTCTTTGCACCAATTTCCCCCTGTACACCCCCTGGTAGATTAAGAAGCAATAGGGAAAAGTAGACGGTGGCTTTAGGTCACCTTCCACCACTGCGAGAAGGGTTGCGTCTACACGCAAAGTTATCTTATCTCGTAGGTGTGCATATTTGCACTAGCTTCGGAGACCCACACGCCACCTACTCCATCACCAATATGGAAAGGTGTTGCGTGTCCGCCTCGCAGTCGTCTCCTAGGATCGAAGGTTGCCGGTATCCCAACAACCTTCTAGGAGGGGGATAACCTGTAGTGCACCTTCCTGGCACCAAAATATAACTAGGGCTAAAATAAATAGTTTAAATTAAATTAACTAAATAAATCTCTAGCCTGCCTCCGGGTGCTTAGGGTGTTTTAAGTTTTGTTTTAACGAGCATGCATCCGAGCAGGCTTGGACGCCATTTTTGCGCTCCGTTGTGCTGATCACCACGCACGTACTCCGAGTCCCTAGTTCAGCCTTACAAGTCAGATAAGTTGATTAAACTTTTCCCTCATTCATTATTATTACATTTACCTTAAATACATAGCTCCTTTAAACACATTGCGTATCAGTTCTTTTGATTTGTGTTTTGTTACCGGTACCTACACGTTAGGTAAGGTACTGGTTAAGCAGGTACTAGAGCACATCAAATTAAGTAGGGTTGATCAAACTTTACGGAATTGTAACACGCATCCCTACAATCTGGTTAATCCATTTCAGGTGCGAAAGAAATCGGCAATGCAAAGTATTTAAGTGAATAGAAATGAATTACAAGAAGGCGGGCGGAGATCATATCAGGATGACGGATGTGGCATCAGTAATGATATTGGTGGTGATTTGTTCGCTTGCGTGTTAAGATGCCTAACAAGGATGTAGAAGATTTAATGGTGTTCAAAATATTAGTGGCAGTCAGAGAAAGTCTGCACCGATGCAACGGTGCCTCAGAGCCATGTGAAGTCAGTCGGTTAGTTGAGTCTAGTCCCTATCCTAACCGGGTGAAAGCAAGTCATGCATAATTGTGTGGTTATCTAGTCTTCTCTTGAAGATAGAGCGATAGCTACCTCAGCATCTAATTCGCGGAGGGAAATGACCCGAAGCTTCTGTCCACTTTTCCCCATTAATTCTTGATCTATAGGGGAGCGTACAAGGGGAAACTGCTACAAAGAGAACCTCAGAACCGTTCAAGTAGCATCGTCAGGGGCCAACTGTACTCAATTTTCCGTGAGCTTCCTAGATTCTGAGGGAAGATAAATAAAGAACATTAGCGTACTATGAAAAGAAAAAGGGAAGAAATGCGAATGATGAGGCAAGTACAGAAAAAGGAGATAACGACCAATCAAAAAGGGTTCTTGAACTTTTCATATGAGTTTTGAGTTTTTAATCATTATTTTTTACGTGGTGAACAAAACTTGTGAAAACTTTAAACATGAAAACGCAGTGTTAGTGCATGTAAATAGTTGCAACGCCGAATCTACCGTATACAGTTGCACTGGGGCCAATTAACGGAATCAGCATATCGTCCGGACTAGTGCACATGCCTCCCATTGCGTGTGGAGTGAACTGGCTCAGCGTTGTTGGAGGTGGCTTTTTAGAGGATTCAGGGTACTCACGACCACACGAGTCGTTTTGAGGGCCCAGCGGCAAGGGTTTCTGTGTCGGTGTAGAAGATGGGTCGTCCTCTATATACACCACCCTCAAATGATAGACACTCATGGTGTCTTGCCCTCCTAATCCGCTAATAGCAAAGAACATTTCTTTCCTGCTGAGAACCTCGAAATGTCCGTCCTTAGGGTGGCTGTTAGTGTCTACGTACGGCATGACAACGCGCAAAGACGTGCGTGCAGTCTTTAAGTCGTTTATCCAACTGCACCTATCTACACTGGATTCGTGTGGATGGGGGTTGGAGGCGACGCATGCTAAAATTAAGAGTTTGTGCATAACTGTGGATTCCAGAGAGTTAAGACACTAACTTCTGAAGAGACCATTTCGCCGGGCAAACGCAAGTTACTACCACGAGCCTACTCAAAAGGAGTACACTGTGTATCCGTCTCAAGTGGTGAATGAATGCTAAGAAGAACCAACGGCAGAGACTCGGCCCATTTCACATTGTCGACCACCATTAGTGCGCTCCTAAGATGTCAATGAGACCGTTCTGTCAAACCACTGGCAGCTGGGTGATGTGCAGTGGTGCGAATGCGTTTGCATCCCAGCGCATTCACTAGCTTCTGGAAGGTAACGAATTCGAACTGTCCGCTCCGTCGGTTGCAACGGTGAAGGGGCATCCAAGCTGTGAAACCCGCCATTCGACAAAAACTCGAATGACTATTCCGGCGATAATGTGAGGCAATGGAATGGCTTCCGACCAGTGGGTGAACCCACTTACACATGTCAGTAGGCAGCAATAGCCTTCGGAAGGTGGAAGTAGGCCAACAATTTCCAAATGGACATGGACGTACCTTGAATCCGGTTTGGCGAAAGTTCCAAGTGGCGGAATGTTATGACGATTCACCTTGGGACATTGGCGCCGAATATATGACAGCGTCGTTTCGAATATAACGGTTAATACCAGGTCACACAAACTTAACAGATATCAGTCTGTCAGTGGCATGTATACCAGGATGCGGAGGACCGTGAAGAGCATCAAAAGTGTGCTCACGCGAAAGTAAAGGAACAGCAGGTCCGGGTGTGCTTGTGAAGATGTAGCACAGGATTGTCCCTTCACTGTTCAGGAACGATGCGCTCTGTATCTTAAGGAGGGTTGAGCGCTGAAGCCTCTCCATCTCCCCGTCTGAATCCTGAAGTTCAGCAATCTTCGGTAAGCCAACAGCGTCAGGTAAATTAGCGGTGCAAACTTGAGACAGTGCGTCAGCAACGGGGTTATTCACTCCAGAAATATGACGGATGTCTGACGAGAACTGTGAAGTGTAGTCTAGATGATGCAAGTCACGCGGTGAATGTCTATCGGCGGTGGCATGAAGGGCGCAAGTCGAGGGTTTGTGGTCAGTACACGTAACGCAATCACGACCTTCCACAAAATAACGAAAATGCTCAATGGAGGCACATGTGGGGAGCAATTCCCAGCCAAAAGTGCATTTCGCAGGCGGATAGCTTCTGGGAGGAGAATGCAAGCGGGATTCAAGTATCATCCGAAAATCGTTACGATACAGCTCCGGCGAACATGTTGGAGGCGTCGACAGCAATGCTAAACGGTAGGTTTACGCCCTGATGGACCAACACTGTGGCGTCTTCTACTGCAGTTTCGATCTTGCGAAATGCTCCTAACGCCTCAGGAGTCATGCCGAAATCTTTACACTCACCTTTCAGCAGGTCGTTTAGCACAGTCAAAATTTAAGCTCACTGGGGGACGAGATGATGATAGTTTACCATCCCCAGGACCATACGCAGAGCTTTAAGCGACACTGTGACTGGAAGTTCTTGGATCACGAGCAAGGCGTGCTACCGTAGGAAGAATTACTAGACCACATTTCCTTACTGATGCTGCACAGTTCCTCATACAATTTAGTGACGTGAGCCAGAGCGTCGAAACTTGTTGGCTCACTTGCTGAGGGAGGGTAGGAGTCTTTTGGTGAGTCAGCAGCGCTAGATAATGCGGCCGAAATACTAGTGATGGATTAGGTAGCGTCTACGGCTGTGTCAGCTGCTTCTGCCAGCTCATTTAAAATGCACTTGTGAGAGGTTGCCGGGATTCCTGGCACCATCTGAGGCAACCTCTTCAACGACAGTTGCCTGAGAAAAGCATCATCAATTCTGAAGTCTACGGCCAGCTGCTTCATCTGACGGAGCAGTTGTGTGGGCTTGCGACCACCGAGGTGCACAGCCCTGCAAGGTTCTTGCATCATCTGCTGGTCGGTAGGTGCAGCGCCTTTGACGAGGGCAGCTTTGAGGCGATCGTGCGGGTTCAGTGCTCGGTCGTCTAACACGTCTGAGGCGTCTTCGATTACACTTTCCGGCAAGCTGAACAGCCAGGCTGGACTTGGTTTCCTGTGGGTGGGTATGCCTCAAAGCGAATTGAGCTTCCACGTGGGAGGACCATGTGGATGGTCTATGGGCTCAGGAGGTGGGAAGCTGAAGAGTTGTGCCCATCTGTGCAGTACAGTCGTCGTCAGTCACTGATAAGGAGTATGACGATGCACGACGTCGATAATAAGAGAATTACAACATAAAAGACAAACGAGGAATGCAATACAAAAGCGAAAACAAACCGTCACGAAAGTAAAAACAGAACAAATGAATCAACACGGGATAAGAAAACAGTACTAGACACAGTAAGAAATGATACTCGAGCTCACCAACTGTGGGGTATGTGCTGGTTGTGTTGCTATTCCGTAACGTTTGACTAACCCTACCTAACTTGATGTGCTCTGGTACCCGCTTAACCAGTACCTCACCTGATGTGTGAGTACTGATAACGAAACACGAACCAAAAGAACTGCTTTCGGGAATATGTTCTATGAAGCAATATATTTAATTAGAATAAATGTAATAGTAATAATAATAGTACTACGGGCTCCTTATCTATCTTTCGTTCTTCGCTTAATGAGCCACCAACAGATGATGAGTCTATCGGTCGCCTACTCACTATCTATGCGTTCTGGGCCGATGAAAACATACTAAGACCTCCAAACGTATAGAGTAAGGCTATCATAAATTTCAAGTACCTTTTACCTCAATGGACTAACAAAGGGTGTTCGATTACTATGCCACCTGGTTGGATTGTGCAGCCCAGAGTCATTCTTATGTGCATAAACTAAAGTTTACATATAGTTGGAATGGCTTCAAAAGACAAGAACTTCTCTTCTCCCACTTTGTTTTGCACGGTACTCCATTATCAAGCTTCTCTTCACGTATTCTTTTCTCCTCTCTCTTCAGTACAAGCCTGACGAGAAAGCCCTAAGCATTATTTTAATCAAAAAGTGTCAACTTAGTGAAAATCCCACTTCCCACGTAATATTGGAAACTGATTTTAGAAGCATTCAGCTGGCTTGCCCCTGACTTCCCGTTTCTTGAACAGCTTCACGATCAACTCACCTCCCTACCAGTGCCCTAAATAATGCTACGTACGGAATCTCAAAAACAATAACTGGCTTCCGATTTCTGATCCATCACAAATGCGCGGAAATCTGGATATGCAATCAAATCTGAGCGGTCCCTTTACCTAACATCAACACATCCATAATAATGCTATGCAACAGATTTCTCCGGTAGTTTGTCTTGTATAAATTCATCTGACAGAAGTCGGCTGCCAGCCAATGTATCTCCTTGACAGTGCTATGTACTTTAATGTGAAATTACAAAGTTTTTCACATGCGTAATATTCATCACTGCTGAACGACGATTCTTGCAGTCCTTAATTACTTGCACCACAACAAATATTTTCAATATTATCAATCTGAATTGCTGGGTAAGATAACGCCTGAAGAGTGAGAAATGCATGAACTTAAGTATTCACCGGGATTAAATGATTGTATGGATACTTACTCATTCCCGAAATCACTGAATTAGGTTATTATTGGCAAATAAAGCTGTGAGCAAGAGAAATGCTGTTAAAACAGACGTTTATTCAACGAAACACCGGACTTTGCAGACGGGTCAATCTTGTCGACCACCCGTAAAGCAAACACCGAAAACTGGGCCGTTTGATGCCACTATGCTGTGAAAAAAGAACTGTGGGAAGGAGTGACCTAAACACAGGGCGATGTGCATATACTGTAAAGTGATATTTCCGTGCTCTTTTCATAACTTTTAGATACCTGATATCATAACAGAGTTTAATGTCCTCCTTCCGTACCGTTCAACACTGCTCAAACATCTTAAGTTTATAACAATCTAATAATAACAATATATTTCATACAACATAAGTTACATGAAAACAAACCTGTTTGCAGGTTTGATCATTTTGGTAATGTAAACTGACTGTTATGTACAACATCAAGCTATACAACAGATATCGTCTTTTAAGGTACATAAAAAATGCGTTTAGAGTAAGAACGTCAATGCTCTGCAGACAGCAAAGAATGAAGCAGATAAAAACCAGCACAACTTTTCATCGTACTGAAGCAAGCTCGGTTCGAAAGTAGGAAACATTTGGCTATTATTTGAATCTTCCGATATTCTTGAAGGTAGGGCGGGTAGCACAGCTGTGACCTTGGGCTTAACGCGTTCATCATAAGGTTTAGATGGCATAGTCCACGCTTGCAAATTAGACAACCAGGACTGCACATGGATGAAGGACTGGTTGGGTAAACTTGAAGAACGAATAATTATTCATTAATTATCAAATATGGGTAATTATCAATTTGATGATGCATACCAACAGACATTCCTCGTGTTAAATTCATAACCTTATGATAAAAATATCTATTGATCGATTGAACAATAAAACAATTTATTCTCATGTTAGTGGTGTAACATGAGAGAAGCCGGTTTGCAGGCATCATAACATTGGTATATGTTGGAAAACGAACACGATTTCACGGGACCTGAATGCTGCGGAAGGGAGGTTATTAAATTCAACTAAAACATCAGAAGATTACACAGGTCATGAAGTGGACAAGAAAATACCACTTTTTAGCATACACAGAGTGTCAAAGTTTAGATTGTTTTCAGTCATGCATTCTTTCTCCCCACTAGTGGCACCAAGGTCGCGCAACATTCCAAAGTTTCGTTACGAGTAGCCAACACGTTTGATTCGTCTTCGCGATGTCCCCCTTACACTACATAAACGTTTTTTACCCTAAATTCTTATGTTTATAGCTTCGGGTACCAGAAGAACCCGCACCGACGACACTGAGAGTCCGCAAGTTTCCACATTATCGTGTAGTCCGAGCGAATATCTACTCAAGTGATATCATTCACAGCAATATAGGCTAACGCCATCATAATTAGATGTTGTGGTACAAGGAAATAAACATTCGAAAAAACTGCAGACCAATGGCAATGAGTTCTCCACACTGTTCATGTTAAGGTATGCAGCATTGTCAAGGAGGTTTATTCACTGTTCAATGAAGTACCAGAGAAGTCTGTTGCATAGCATTATTGTGAATATGTTCACTCTTAAGTTAATGGTGGGTTGGTCCCCTGTATTTTACCGTCCGTCCAAATTTTCGATGCCAATACGACCGTCCAGAAATTTGAGTGATTCGAGGATTGATAAATATTCATATGGTGAGAGGGTCAAATGAGTGAATGGGATTGGTAATTGTCGCTTATTGGACAATAAGTTTCGTGGGAGCATAGTTTCGTTGCTTCTAAAGGAAGCGGAATGTTGAGGATTGGTAACGCATATTCCGCATTTGTGTCCTGTTATCATCATTGAAGTTCGTCTTGGTAATGGGTATTCGAGGATCCGAGTTAAACTCTTTGGTCGTTTAGCATCCAAATTTCCAGATATTTCGGCTGGACTCCCATCTTTCTCCAAATGTTGGGGCTAAAATCCAACTTTTCAGTGCAAGGACTGAAACAACCGTTTGCTAATTTACTAGTTGTCTAGTTGTCCTAAGAAAATGCATATGTCGTTTAACTGGAGCTATTTGCCTTGTGCATAACGGTATCTAATGTATAGCTTAACACTGTACATAATGGTCATTTCTCATTACCAAAATGATCAAACCTTTAAAGTGGTTTGTATTCATGTAACCTATGTTGTATGTTATATGTTACCATCATATAAACTTAATGTGCATTCTAAAAAGACATTCTGCGTACGAGAATGTATGAGTCTGTAAGTTAGAAGGAAAAGCGAAAGACTCAGGGGAAATATGGAGCGTCAAGAGCGAAAATAAGGATGCAGGGGAAGACAATGGGAAAGCGGTGGGGAAGCACTACCGATTGATGGGGAAATAATGGGTGAGTGATGGGTAAAAGGGTAGCGAATAACTAAGCGATAGGAAATAATAAGGACATATCGGGCTATGTGGACTGTGCATGTGTTTTTTCGCGCCCCCTCTTTATTGCCCCGTTTGCTCGCCATCAGACTGCCACCATTATTTCCCTGTTCGTCACATTTATTTCCCCACTTTTGTTGGTTTGAGAGGGAACTGAAGCAAGTAAAAGAATCACTATTAAATAACAATTATCCAATACCGTCTATAAGGAATCTACATGAAAAAGCGAGACAAAGTGACGGCAGTAGTACGAATACAAATAACGACAAAGTATACGGTATAATGAAGTGAACGGCAACGCAGGTATTGCCACTCAGCATGAGCTTTAACCAGCAATAGTGATTAAGTCCCAATACTTACGAGGTGAGTGGGGGCCATCAGTCACAGAGCCTGTACGTTTGGATACGAGCGGCACGTAATACCAACATTTCTAGACACGACTCCTTTTGGGGCCATAAATTTAGGGTGAACTGCCAAAATGATCGTTAGCAGTGATTACACCGTGGATCCGTCTATCAGAAAAAAAGAACCGTGGATATGGAACAATTCACCGTACACTTAGGTCAGTGGGTAACAAAATGTGAACGGAATAACCAAAAAAAGAACTTTGATGTAGATTTAAGGGTTGCTGCGCAAAAACTATCTGTCTTGTCAGTAATAAACTATGGTAGACAGCGACTTTTAGCGCATGATGAGCACAAAGTTTAGCGCCAAAACTGTTTGTCTGAACTATGGAGCATATCAGTCGACATGTCAGGGCGAGAATCTAGGAAATAAGGAATAACTAGACGCCATGCACAGACTTCTGAGTACGAAGTAAATTTTGGCATAAAGAAGCGAGTTAATGGGACTCTCAGTGTACAGAAAACAAGACAATTCGATATAAAATCATTGCGAGGAACGCCAAGAACGGACTATTTCCAGTGGTACGAGTGAGTGTATTTTAACGTCGTTTGGAGTCACGCGAGTGTGTTATTCACCAGATGTGGGCTGTCCTGCCGCAACGATTAGGTGTTTCAGCGGGGGGTGAGCTGCCAGGTACACAGTTCTCACTGTCTCAAGGTAAGATCTATTTAATTCATAAAATGTGGCTTGGAAAAAGATCCCACTCATATTTATTCTCAAGTTGTAATCATTTTCACTACCTTGGGGACGCTAGGGTCTTACAGAGCCATCTCTGAGTGCTTCCATCGTAAGGCATCTATCTACGGACAGACTGCATGTGTCATTTGAACCCAAAGCAAGTCAGTAAGGTGCTTAAACCGCGGCACAGAATTACTGCTACGTACGGTTGAGGGAAGCCTATTCTTGGCCAAGCTGTAATATGTAGTAAGGAATTTGCATCTGACCTGTCTATTGCATCTGTCTGCCGTCAACGTGGGTGCATGATTTCTAAGGTCATATGGCAGTACGCGTCTCCAAGAGGTCCCCAAAATGGTCACGGCTACTACAAAAGTTACAACAAAAATTAATCGTCAGTACTTCAGCAGACACACTGGTAAAGTAGTCTTCCCAATCCAAACATCTTATTGAAAACTGTGAGTCATTCCATTTGATGCCACGGTGGTTTCCATACTATACTTGACGTCTTATGGAGTTAACAGTAGATCCGAAAGTTAGACGAAAACCACAATGTTGTGGTCACTTCCTGGGAATCGATGCCCTATAGGTACCTTAGGGAGGATGAGATTGTAAGCGAAAACTAAGTCCTAAACATTATGGAGTCTAGTTGGGCGCCAAGCATATCAAAGCCACCCGTCATACTCGAAACGGTGGGTGAAAGATTCGTACTGTTTGAGAGCTTCACTGGGTGCCAAGACGGTTCTGGTACGTCGAACTCCCCGCATATAATGTTTCTCGAAAATAACATAGCGGCCACAAGCCTAAAGACTTCTGACAAAAAATTGCCATACTCGGATGTGGACTTGGTGGAAAGATAGATGCACCAGAAAAGGAAGGATGAAAGTTTACAGGCCTCAAGGCAACCCAAACAGGATCTCCTACAATTCTTGTTAAATTATGAATATGAGAATAAAATACTTATTTATTAATACTAGCCCAAAAATATCGCACTGCGCTGAGTCTATAGACGAACCAACATACATGAGACAACCACCCCTCAGGCCATTTATCCTATCACCACGGGAAAGCGTGTAGTTGTCAAGCCAAATGCCGAGGTCAGAAATATCTGTGGTTCTCCATGCCTTGGTCATCACAATGATTAAGGGGGAGCCTAACGATGCAAGTAGAAACTGAACATCTTGTTGCGAATTGAGCGAGCATTTATTGGGGACACAGAAAATGAACGTCGTAATCGTCGAAAGCAGCTGGGGATATCTTGAGGAGACAACTTACCAATGTCGTAAAGTAGGACAGAGTGCTGGCCACAGGCAAGTTGCATGGTATCAGGTAAGCGATTTATGCCAACATTAAAAGGAAGAGCTATGGGACAGTACAGTCAGGCATACTGGTCGGTTCAACATCGACCTTGAGTATATCAGGTGATTGGGGGAGAGAGAGTGAGTTACTAAGTTGGGCTGTGGTCATGCGACACTTTGCCAACACAAATCAACTAGGGTCAGGGCTCAAGGTGACTTTATTTTAATTATCAGCGTTTGGTGTAGGTGCTAAGGAGGCACGGTGCCGTTCAGTTCCAGCTGCATTTCTGTAATCACGTCCAACACGTTGTCGGAAACCAGCAGAATCTCCTGGCTTTCTGAAGGTGCTGTTAGCTCTTAAAGTCACCAAAAATTCTGTTGCGGGGTTTTTAGGCTTATAATGGGTCCAGGAATACATGTGGCACAAACATGGTGGTTAAATTCACTGGTGAGTTAGGTACAGTGGCAGCTTTCACCTGCTATAAGGGGATTCAGAGCAGAAATTTTACGATAGCCCGGCTCACTAACCGAACAATGGCTCCCCATTCAAGCGATTTCCGGTTCTATGTTTTTGGGAGTCTTGATACCGCCTTAGCAAATACTCTAGAATCATCATAATGACCATTAAAGATAGGCTCAGACGGAAGTTGTGCAACGACTGAAGGATCATTGCTACGTTTAGCAAAGAATTTTGAGCGAACTGGCTTAATCTGGCAATTTTTAGCTTGCAACTGCTTATTGTCCTCTGGATAAGGTCGTTTACTATTGAAGAGAGTGACTCTTTTGTCCGGCCATGGCTGGGGGCAGTTTGATTAGAGTCGTGAGAAATGCGGTCAGTCACTGGCGGCGGTGGTTCATACTTACCAAACACTTGAACCTTTTGAAGTTCGTAATCACGTTGCACCAGGGGTGTTCTGATGTACCCGCAATTGGAATACCTGTCTTTCTAGGCTTAGAAGTAACACGATATAAAGAAACCTTCAGTTGATCTCTCGGTTTCACATAGGGTTTCCTGGAAGGCAAGCCATTAGTTTTGAGACGAAAGCATTTTCAGGTGAGTTCGTAAGTTCAGTATCACTTGAGCGATTCTCAGTGAAGAGACGGCTGTGGGTAAGCCTTTCAGTGAATGCATCTGGATTATTGAACCTTTCGTTCATGATGCCCTATTTATGTCAGCATCAGGATGTTTTCTTCGGAGATAATACTTGTTCTGAAGAAATGAGTACCAGATGAGCCTACCGTCCCCTTACCTTTTTCATTAGGGACGGTAAACAGTTGGGGGTCATGGATAAATCAACTGAACTTGTGCCAACTCCTTGGTCCATTCGTTTGCTATTGGGATCAGTAGCAGGCTTATTTTCTGTGTTATCAAGTAGGAGTTCCTACCAAAACCTGCGAGTGCGAAGTAAGCACGGCCTTAAACCCTCGGTGACCTCAGCACTCCTGTGGGAAGTGTGAGCTACAACAGATTTGCCCGGTTTTAGGAAGAGCCTGGTCTTACGTCAAATCCACTGAGCAGCACGTAAAGAAAGATACGAATCTTCAGAGCCCCCGAAACCCATAGATAAAAAATGAAGACCATCCTAAGGAATAAACTGTTATATCACCAATTAGCTAACTACGCGGGTGGACTAGCAACGTTGGTTGGTCACAACGCAAACTCTGAACACTGAGTGCCTTTGATATTGACAGTGGAACCTGTCTGTGTGATGGGAAATAAAAATCCACGCCCATCTCATGAAATTCAGCAAATTTTAATAAGATTACGCACACTAATGACTTCACGCTTGAATTATTTAATACTAAATACCAGTTTGTAAACTTTCGAAAATTATGAATTTGACGGTGCTTGTAAACTGGTGTCCCTCTTGTTAAACCCCTTATGCGAGGATAATATTTATTATTATCTAAACTTAAACACTCTGTATACACTGCAAAGTAATATTTCCTTGTTTGTTTCATAACTAGCAGGATCTCCGGCCGTTGATAACTGGGTTTAGTAACATTCCGTCTGCACCACTAGGGAATCGTGGTCTTGTAGGTATTTTGAGATGAATCAGCTTGATGAAGCCTGTAAACCAACTTCTCTAACGTTAAACCTTTTTAATGTGAGAATAAAACATTTATTTAGTTATTTAACTGGCTGCCAAAAACCAACATATATTCAGATAGTAAGTGAACCCTGAGAAAATTGTTCTTCAGTTTTGAAGGCCGCCGCAGTCTCTATCCAAACTAAGTGCTATGGTAACGCTAATCGAAACGAGAGGTCAAATATGGTTGTAGAAGCAAGTTGGCTGAGGTCAAACAGAATGAATGGTTAGTGTTTTTGAACGCATTGGAAGAACAAAATCGAAATACACCCAACACTCCCCCACCGAAGAACTTTAGTTTATTTTCGCAACCGCTTGCGTTCAGTAACATTTATCACATCAGGCAGACGGACACAAGCACACATATATCCCTAAGTGGTCCCAAGGGCTTACGGCAGCATGCCTGGGGGCTCCCCTCGCCGACTACTTTTCGTCCGACGCCTCCAGGAGGCACCTAACGAATCCCGATAACGAGCATCTCCTTCACTGCTTTTTGTCTTACCTTTCTGACCAACCTATCTTCACTGCATACCTTTCGCATTGCCACCCTTAAAGGCCATTTGTTTCTATCCCCAAAGTCTGACGCTGAAGTTAGTGCTGTTGGGTCTTCAAACAGGGACTTGGGTGGGAAAGATGAACGGTTGTTGATTGCACGAATCACGTGTTCCCAGAACCGCCCCGGTGGCTTGCGGCCAGTAGATTGAAATGCCAGTCGATTCCTCTACCAGGCGAGTCACAGTGAACCGGTCCGTGTTTCCATTCTCTCAAGTATTCATCCAGCTTACTCTTGGCCCCTGCTAAGTTCGACCCCTTATCGCTGAGAATCTCAATTAGGTATCCTTCGGAAACGTACCGTGTGGTCCGTTGGTATTCCCTCTGTATCCATCTCCCGTACCACCTGGCTTCGTTTACTTCGAGTATCGGCCCAATAAACTGTAAACAGTTGCCGATCCTCCCTTTCAGATGCGAAGTTTCTCCATCAAAAACATGCCATGGCCGATCGAGTAAGGGAATGGCGTTAGAGATGTCATCAGTAGATGATAAGTAATCTACATAGTAACTTTCATCAACGGCCTCTTTGCGTCGCGCTAGGCTGTCCGATACAGGAAGTGTTTATGGTCTTCCCGAGCACATAGTTCACGCAGAAAGACGGTGAGGCCACACCAAACTGACGGACAATCAACTGACACTCAGTAGCCTCTCCACCTATGCCACCACGCTTCCCCGACAAGAGACAAAATGCTGGCATGCCATGTTCCGGTGTCCTGGCTTGAAAGAACATTTCTTTTGCCTGACTTGCAGCAGCGATGACTCTAGCTCCAAATCCCAAACGCGCCGCAGAAAGACAGCTAACTTCTCGATATCTCTGTGGCGGATCGCTGTTCTTCGCCAATCGTTTTCTTAAACACTCAAATCTACGTTTGTCCAATTCATAATCATCGGACGGACTGGGTCTTTCAAACTGTCTGGGCATCCCAACCTCAAAATATTTGTCTACCAACCTAGAGGGACGATCCGCCGTTTCAACTGCCCTTTTACCCTCCAGGAAAAGCATATCTCGAGAACTGCTTACATCCTTGAACTCATGAACATAAAACCTATCTACACTATTTGACAAAACACTTATTCGAACACTGGCAGAAGGCAAATCCATGCAAGGACTCATCGTGCTTCGGGCCAAATACAACCCAACCCAAGTAGGTTTTTACTGTAAACGGCTGATTTCCATTCCCAAAACTCCATTCCAGGGCCCGGTACGCACCAGGAACGTCACATGCGGTTAGGATTCCAACAGCATCACCAAGTAATTGTGGTAATTTAAGGTCTATCAAATGGCTGCAGACCTCAATCTGTAGCCCAGGCAGTGTGCGCAGTGTGAGTGGCGTTACTCATGCCTGTTGCGCCTCTACCTTTAAGCCTTTGTCCTCATAGCCTACGCAATCGCGAGCGCACTGTGCCTGCCGAAAAACACCGTCTTCAACTTAGGTCAACATCCTTTATGATACAGTACAGCAAGTTATGGAATAAGCTCCTACATCTTATTCGCTCCTGCATGTCCCTATTTCAGTTTCAACCTCTACTCAATGAATTCCCTTCTTTCATGGATATCCATAAATTTCTTGACATTTATACTATATCCACAAATACGAAGCATAATGGAGCAATCGGCACATAGCGATGGTCGAGCCATTGTGGGCACACTTAGGTCTCTAAATGCATCAATCAGAGTAGTTAAAGTCCTTGAGTTTCTTCAATGCTTATGGCTTTACGATTGAGTACAAGGGTTTGGGTGCTGGCTTCTCTTCATAAGATGAACTTATTGAATGCCGTTTTCCTCACAAAGCCACCATGGCAAGCCCGAATACAGGAAATTTTAAGAACCTTATAACGGGAAAACTATATAGTTTACCCTACATACACGTATGAGAATGTACATAAAGTCAGAATAAGTCAGAACGAATAGGAACTTCTCTCCTCTGCAAACCGGATAGCTTAGTAATCTCCTTCACCATATCTACTCGTGCTTCTTCTCTTTTTCTATTTTCAGAAACAGCTCCATGAGGACATTTGACGCTGAATTTCAATCTGAACATAATTACTTGGTGGAAATAATACCCTCCCACAGGCGCCAATAATTATTGGACTGCACCCACTGTTTCACGAATTTTTGACCACCTTCACGATTAGCTCACTTACTGGTCACTATGTTTTGCGACGAACTGATTAAACTTGCCCAACAGTATGGGTAGCAGGGACATTCTGAACAGATGACTAAACCAGCAACCAATTTACACGATGGCTCGGAAAGCAACTTACCTGCAGTAGCTCCGCGCTGCATGTCTTCTAGTACTCTGTATCAAGTGACCTTTTCATTTGAACGGTAATATGCACCAGATGCACTTCCTGAATGATGCTGCCTACACTAATGCAAAAGTTACCCCAACTCTACGTGTAAATACTGCCATTTGGAGTACTGATCCTTTCAACGTCTATTTCCATCCACTACAACAAATATTCTTAACGGAATTAATCTATATTACGTTTAAACTTAACATGGTGACCTGGAAATGCTTTGATTTAAATACTAACTTTGGTTATATAACTGTGGATAGTTTACCGATACTCAAGATTGTATAAATGGGTCCTTTGTGGTCAGCAAGGCTAAGAAGTGATGAACATTCTAAGGGATAGACGGCTATATTACTAAATAACAAACTATGCAAATGAACTAACAACGTCGGCTGGTTATAGTGTGAACTTCGAACACTGCTCGCTTTTGTTCACAATAGTGGGACCTATCTGTGTGATTGGAGATGAAAATCCATGCCCACCTCATGAATTTCAGCAAACCTTAATAAGATTTTGCACACCAATGTCTTGATATGTGAACTATTTAGTGCTAGATACTATTTTGTAACCTTTCAAGAATTATGAATTTTACGGTGCTTGTAAACCGATAATAGTTATTATTTCCTAAACTTTAACACTCCATATGCACTGAAAAGTGATAGCTCATTGTTCTTTTCATGACTGGAAGGGTCTTTGGCTGTTTTAATGGAGTCTAATGACATTCCGGCGTACCATATATTTTGAGACATATCAATGTGGTGATGCCAGTAGGCCGGCTTCTCTCATATTAAGTTACTAATGTGAGACCGAAACATTTTTTTATTTACGCTGGTAAGTGACTAACGGCGTAAGCTCTTTGTACCTTCATGGAACCTTTTCCCCCATGTGGGTGGGGTTACACACTCACATTCAAGCACCTGGGCTGAGAAGTCTCGGCCACCGTGGCCACACTCAGGGGGGGCTTTCTACCAATAAGACCGAGAGCCTTGACAATGTTTTCCAATATCAATAACATGTCTGATCCGCTATCCAGTAACGGGTAAGTTTCTGTGCTTCCTTTTGGACCCGTCAGTCTCACCGGGGCGATTCCCAAGTTCACTTTAAGAGTGAGTAATGGATCCGGTTACCTTGACTTCAGTGTCTGTCACATGCAACAAAGAGTTATGGCTCACTTTGCAATCCTTAAACTCACATTTAACCTCGGAATTACAAAGCTTAGCTGTGTGCCCCCCCTATTTAAACGATTGCAGCAGACGCCAGGTTGTCTAACTACTGACCTTTTTTCATCAACCGGCATTTTCAATGGCCTCGGACATTCAGGTAGACTGCGGGGTTCATGACATAGGATGCAACTCGTAATACGTGCGGCTCTATCACTTGTCGAACGAATAGTACCTCCCACCAGATTGCAGTGCTATCCACTGCTGAATAGTGAACCAGAAGCCTTCATTCGATAGCTTCGCAAATTGTGTTTCATCAACAAGCCATGCCTTGACCGAGCTGCTCCAGCCCTCTCCCCAACAAAACAACTCCAGTCCTCAAAGTCGGGTCCCCTCCCACTGAACAAAATGCTGCCTGCTACTTCAACCCATCTACCCTGTAAATCTGCTGGTAACCGACCGACGAAGGCCTCCAAGTTGACTAGCAAATTCAAATCCGCAACATGGCTGGCCTGCGACAATGTTATTTGTACATTCCTATACTTCACAGAAAAATCCTTCATAGCCTCAACAAGACTCTCCACTAACCGTCTACTTCTAACCAAGTCGTCAATAAGCAATCGGACAATCATATGCTCCCGTCACGAAGGAATTCTCTAGCTCCGTTATATCCGAGGTCAGCCGGCAGCGAAGTACACGCTTTTATCGCTGTCATTGCCTTTTCTTTTCAAGAGTGTAAAATATAGAACAACATCCTTTTTCTTCTCCTTTAAGCCTAAGTCCGAAGAGAAAATCTTGGGCATAATTTTGACCAAAAATATCAACTTACTGAATATACTGCCTCGTACGTGACACCAGGGATTCTTGAAGGAATTCGCAACCCTGTTTTGCCCTATTGATTTTCGACTTTCTGAAAAGCTCCACAACAGACTCACCCAGTTACCAACATCCATGATGCTACCGTGTGCGAAAATCTAACTACGGTAAGTGTTTTAGGGCTTCTGGATGGTAGTAATGGCAGCGAAGATCTGGGAAAACAACCAAGTCTAAGAAATAGACTCACCTATTGACTCCGAGTGAGACACGTTCGCAAACGAACTTCTCCAGTATTTCATCTCGCTTGACTCCGTCTGATGGAAGACAATTAACAGTCACCGTGCCTCCTTGATAATGCCGTATACGTGGAGGTTAATTGTGTGTGCAAAACCTCACGACCATTGGATAATAGTCCTTCAAATGTTTATTTCTCTTTACTACAACAACTAACTCTGGCGGCTCACATCTGCACTGCTGAGTAAGGTCACACCACTAGTGGGCACCACATGAACCTATATATTCACTTGCATTTTGTGGTTATGTTAGCGCCTAGTGTAACAGCCAAAATCCAATAATCTTGGCCTGAAAGCGGGAAATAACTAAGCGGCGCCAAATAACGCGAATGTGACTACTTCCTGCGTTCTACCGTATAGCTTCCGAACTTCCGCGAGTGACACACAGTCGAAGGTTGGATCGGAATATCAAAACACGGTTTGTAGCAATTCATTAGTAGATTCGTAACAAAATCTGTGGTACTATCAAAGCAACAATAAGTTACATCAAAATTACAAAAATACGTCGACAGTGCCATTGGGTAACTATACAGTCAAAACGTTCTTGGGTGCAAATACATACTATACGGTAAAAACTGGTCAAACAAATACAACTGTTAAATACCTGACAGTCAATAAAAATATTCTGAAAGAAAGGATCAAAACTCTGTTTACCAGAATCAAATCAACAAATAAACGCTTCCAGTGGACAGTCAAAAGACAAACAGTCAAATCACAGCACAACCGTAAGTTGAGGCAGAACAAGCTGTTTGGCGCAGTAAAACAACATCACCTTGTCAACAGCTCAGCGTCACATAATAGGAAGGTGAAACATTCATGATAAGTCCCAATCATACAAAGGCAAACGCCTAGTGCAAAGCCAAAGAAGACAGTTAAACAACCACATAACATTACATCGGTTAGGGTCAAAGGTACACCATCCATAACGAGGGTAAAAATATTAAAATAAATGTCGATGCTATCAAATAGGGTGGTCAGGAGGGATTTTCAGATCAATTTTCCGTCACACCTACTGTTGCCTGAAATCGATGAATTGACCTTTTGTTGGTCGATGATACTATAAATATGTGGGTCGATGTTGAAATAAACGTTTATCTGACAATGCATCTCGGTCACATGTAACACAAGCGTCGAACAGTGCGATTTCGGTGAACTTTATAGTGAAAAAAGAAGGGTCGCTGGAACCCACCGCAACTCATAAACAATCGGTGTGTACCTTGGAGTGATGTTTTTCTGTCCTTTTCATAAACTGGAGTCACTTTAGATGTCATGATAAATCTTGATACGACACCTTCTGTATCATTCACTACGGGTAAACTAATGGAGGTTTCTCCACCATTATCAACTTGATGATGTCTGTAAACTGACTTCTCTCATGTTAAACTCTTGATGCGAGAACGAAATATTCATTCATTTATCAGTAAGTTTAGCCCCCGCCGTATTTCTAAACTCACTCATAAACAACCGGTATTGACTGGGCTGTCCGTCAGAGTAAATCAGCTCTATCGTTGGTAGAGAGTGTTGTTCACAATCAAGCCCAATTTCTGAAATCTGAGGCAGGGTTATATTGTATGGCACTGGATTTAAGCAATCCAACGGCATTCTTAGGCCTGGAATGACTGCCTATTTTATCCTTGACTCCGGATGCATCATAAGATGATGGAACTACTGATCCTAATTTCTTTCCTATCCTTTTCTCCTTCAATAAAGGTTTCGGTGCTTGATAATTAATATGACTAGGCAAACCACATGAACTATGCATACTATCACCACCGAGGCCTACCTTATCTTCCTTGTCATCACACAAAGTATTAGAGATTGCCAAATTATTATCCGCAGGTGGGGCTTTCCTCCTATGTCTAGATCCAGCATTATGAATTCATTTAGCTGCTGGATTTCCTCGATCCGAATGCATATTGGAATGGGCAGAATATCCCAAACATTGAAACTCGTTTCCAAAGGGGAACGGATGAAGTCGTCGGCCAAAACAGCAGACCCAAATCGGAGAACCTGTATTGCATCAAATCCACTGAACATCACGTAACGAAGATACGAATCTCCAGTGTTCCGAAATCTAGGGCGAGACTGACCAAATCCAAAACAGTTGGTTGCCGAAAACCAACGTATATTCAGATAGTAAGTGAACCCTGAGAAAATTGTTCTTCAGTTTTGAAGGCCGCCGCAGTCTCTATCCAAAACTAAGTGTTATGGTAACGCTAATTGAAACGAGAGGCCAAATATGGTTGTAGAAGCAGGTTGGCTGAAGTCAAACAAAATACCCACAAAATTCCTACAAGTCGCATTCGTCAGTGGGAAATATTGCCATCAAAACGTTATGACGAATGGGCACACCTCAAGGTCATAACTGTGATGCTGCTTCACCTTCAAGAATATTGGATGATTCAAACGATGACCGGATAATCTTCAAATTCGAACTGAGCCTGCTTCAACACACCTCCTATATGCCATAAATCACAGCATCTAATATATAGCACAACATTGTACATAATAGTCATCTCTCATTACCAAAGTGATCAAACCTGTAAACTGGTTTGTATTCATGTAACCTTTGTTGTATGAAATATATTATTATTATTACCATGTGCTTGTGGACATAAGTCTTTCACTGACGTGCTGAGGTATGGTCGGGAGGATTATGCATCAAAGCATTGTAGGGTGACATAAATCTCCTGGCGACTTCTACTACGGATGGGATTAAACGCTCACGTTTATCTAGGTTCTCGGGCTAGAATAAGTACGAGTATTTTTATTCCACATTCACGCGAGTGGGGCATACCTAGCTATTGGTGGTTATATTGTATTTCCTGAGCTAGGTTGAACAACAGTAGCAAACTTGGTGTTATTATCTGCCGCAGCACTTATCACCGAGAGTACGTCGTTTTCGACACCAGTTGAGTCGTTAAGTAAGCCTCACACTTCTGCATGTCAGCCTCAGACGTGCCTTTCGAAAGTGTTTTAGAATCAAACAACAACTTAAGTCTCCTGGTTGGTCAGCAGGAGCTTATCACAAGTCTCCTAACTGCGCACATGTGTGATTACATGAACACCTACTCATTCCTGAAATCTTTGTAATGAATTTCCGTTGACCGATGAGGCTGTAAATACAGTGATTGCCGCTGCTGTTGCTGTTGACGAAAGGCCGAACACATAGATGGGCCAAACATACCGGCTGCTTCAAACGTAATTATAGAGTATTGTGTTACCCGGATGCCCTGTATGACGAAAAGATGCCTGAGGATGACCGAAATTTATAGACACTGGGTGTGTGCTGAAGATGGTATTTTACTGTTTGTTTCATGGGTCACAGGCAGTTGATATCACGATAAAGTTGAACGTTCTCCCACATGCACCACCCAGGTCCTCTCAAATGTTGTAGACTTCCCAAATGTTACCAAGTTGATGGTGCCGTAATGGGGGTTGCTGATAAGGACGGATATGAGTAGTACATGTTGTCATCGCTTGACTCGTCACTGGGATTTCATGCTGGACCTTGTCGCACTATCTGTAGGGGTCTCTATCTCCCGCAGACAATCTGTCGTACTTCTTAACCAAATTCATGATGTTTGGCGCTTCCGGATGTGATGCTCCTGATACTTTAATCCCCGCCACCTAGCTGTTTTCGTGCTTGGTGAACGACCCGTACTTTCTCTCCACTATTCATGTTCTCTTGGTAATAAATGCGCCCAATTCCCTCGGAAAATCAGCACCTAGGACTGACCGTTGTAGACTCGTGGTCACAGTGAATGGAAATCAAATTTTCCAACTAAAGATCTCGACGACGCAATCTGATAAGCCTGCAATTTCTAATGCATGTCTCCCAACCGTAGGACCGTTAGCGCACATGGTCTTATGTTCTGAGACTGACACTTATCTATTAGCGAAACTGCCGCCTCCTTATCTTTTAGACACGTAATCTCCCGATCACTTATTGGCGTTCTACCATACACAACACCTCGATCTATGGCTCTTACAATACCTAGTCTAGTTGGAAGAACGAAAATTCTATCATGTCGTTCTTTGTCGCCTCTCCCGACAGTTTCTCCGCCAGTGTCCAGGTTTTCCGCATGCAAAGCATTTACTCTGTCCGTTGGTGTTCGTTCGAAGTGCAGCCACCTCTTCCTAAAGGCTGTCAACTTGTTTTTTCCAGCTATTTGCCTCCGCTGGCCCCACTGCAGCTACTGCTGTACCATCGGGCGTCTCGTCACCCTGGCCATCCCACTAATATCCATTGGTTGGGCCGCGTTGACTAACCGTGGCTGCTGGGTGATAGCATTCGGGACACCTTCGGTGAACTGTGCAGCCAGCAACAGCACCTGAGACTCCTCATCCAACGTGAGAAGTGCTCGTCGAAGTAGTTTAGTCAACTTCACAGCCAGTACCAGCGGACGGTCGTCTGCTCCTAATTTCGTGCTCCGGAACTGCTGCATTGCAAGCTCCCTGTCCGCCTGGCCGTCGAACTTCACTTCCAGTCGTTCAACCATTCTCTGCCAAGTCCCCTTCCCCTTTCCACGTTTCACGCCGTCACACGCTGATTTAGCTGTACCCCTCAGCGACGTGCCAAGTATCACCACCCTTCTTCCTGGATCCTGGACGCCCACCAGCTCTGCGACCGACCCGAAGTGTCTGAGAAGGACCTAGATATCTCCATCCTTGAACTCTGCAGGCCATGGAATCTTCGCCACGTCCAGAAGCAGCGACATCAATCGAAAAAAGCAAACGACAGGTGTGCAGGAAGGAATGTTTATTGTCAACCAGTGGGACAGTGGTCGTTAAATAGGGTGCACCTTGCACCTGATCTTCACTTGCAAACTATGCTTCGTTTCCTCTTCTGCTTCGTTCTTGATTTGCTCCTCATACGCCTGCGTTGTCTCTTGCGTTCCTCTTGGCGAAATCCTCACACAAAGCTAGTAGTTCCCTATGATTTCTACCACCTTCACAACATATACAACTTATATCCACTCTTATCAGCAGCGCCCACTACGGTGTCTGTAAACCGACTTCTCTCACGTTAAGTTCGTAATGTGAAGATAAAATACTTGTTGGTACTGTTACTACCAGCCGGTTTAGGTGGGCATGGCGTCCTCCCAATATACTGGATGCTTTTGAGTGGGAACAGATCGTTGCTATTTCTGCAAGAGGTGACGGCGTACAATTTCTCGAGAATATTCCACCTACCCTGATATCCGAAAAACGTTATTTATTCTGCCTAGACATAAATCTGGTTCAAAACCATTAACCGGAAACCATGGACCAACCCATGCCATGCCTGTTGGTTCCAGAAACGTGGAGGAAGTTATTAAAGAAAGCGCCCTTCGGTACAAGCTTAGTAACAACATCATCATATTGAGTCAGCATGGGTTCCGAAAATCGAGGTCCTGCATAATCTGTCATCTTGACTTGATTACTACCGTGCATGACCAAGACCGATTAGTCCTCGTACTTTGTCTAGCCATTTCAAAAGTATTTAATACAGTCGATCGCTTACAGTCAATGGGTGAGTTAAGGTCTCTAGAACTTGAACGTACATTATTAGGGCGGATTAAGTCTTCAATCAGTGACCAGGCTCATGTGGTAAGAGTAGACTTATACAATCCAAAACACATCAATCACCTCAGGCGTAGTTCAAGGCAGTGTACTGGATCCTCTTCTCCTCACTTCACATGTCGATGACGCCTGAATCTGCTTTACACTCGTCAAACCACCCTTTTCCCTTCTTCGCTGATGACCTAAAAGTTGCATGCACATTCTTCTATGCTGACCTATCCCTGTTCAAAGAATATCCGAATGGTCCGCTGCCTGAAAACTTCAGTTCAATACAAGCAAACGCGGCTGGATGTGTTTTCGCGCTCCATCGGTAGACGCCCAACTAAATCTTCAGTCCATGAAACTATTCGTTCTTAAAAGTGTCTGTAACCTTGGTCTAAGACACTCGAGTGACCTCACACTTTCTGGACAGTTCAAATCACAAATTCATAAACCTATGGTCTTGTTGGGATGAGTAGTCTGTGACGTCTATCTCAAGGAAGTCAAGTTACTGCTCTATAAAATTTGCTTATGCCCACCTTCAGAATACTGTCCATTTATATTGGGTAGTATCCGCGTTAAAAACGAGCTAAAAACAGGGAGTATTCAAAGGCAAATTACAGCTGGGTTACTGAGATACGATTGCATATGAGACCACCGTTCCAGATGCGGAAATCTGTGTCTAGAACCACTTTGGATGAGGTGGCCCAAGATTAGCCTGACACTCTTCTCCCCTACGCTGCACAGATTCACCTGTACAACTAGTGGTGAGCTTCAGTTCGAACACAGCAGTTGTCACGTTGTGCGCAACTACGTCCACGGCGCCACAATGAACTCGTTCAAATTTTGCCTGAGCGAAAATTCCTTCACTGTAAGATTCTCTCAGATTTGGAGGAGACTCCATTGCGGAAGTGAGGGCATCCAAATCGACCTCTGAACTCAGTCGGTCACTAATTTGCCTCTTATCATCCGGCAGTTTATCTGGCTTACTGAGTGTGCCAACACCATCCCCTATGACATCTCACATATTGGACCCTTCTTACGTCTGATGAGACATCTACCCGCCCGTATCGGGCTTCTGTGCCAAACGCTGGGGAGACTTCCTAAAATTCTCACCACATGCTAACGACACATTCTGCCCTACCCGACAGTTATAAGCCGCATGGCAGCATGAAATTTATGTTCTAAAGTGTTCAGCAGAGAAAGTATGTACAGCGAACACCACGGCAAAGAAACTTAAGTTAGGAGAAACGTGGACATAAGAACCAGCCTCCATGTTGGAATTCTTTCTTCCCCTTAGCCCGCGGCTTTGTCTTTTCCTCGTTGTAGAAGGGCTATTCAGCCCTAAGCGTTGACCTGGTTACCACTGAAGACTAGTCGCCTGAGGAACAGACCTTGCCTGAAACCATCCTCCATGGAGGGTAGCCAGCGTCACTACGTCCGCGGTACCTAGCTGCAACAAAACAGAAACGAAGAACGTTCATTGGACTACAACTACATAGTTATCGAAACCTATGATTAATTGATTTTGAAAGTGACCAGGAAGGTGACAATGACGTTTATTTTCGATTATATAGAAACTCAACATTTTTACAGATACGAGTAAGCTGCTGTATACATTTCATGCATCTTCATGGAGGGTAATCTCATTCTCCCCATGCTATCGCGTCAGATGATGACACTGTCAGGCAAATTGGATATACTTGTTACGTGCCGTCATTTTCATACACTTCATGTATCAATTGTATGTTATCGTGGCCTATGAAGTGTACGCTGTACAGTAGCAATGATAATCGGTCGCGAACATGCAGGCATACATCATTTTTAAAGGTATGAATAAATTACTATACCAATTACTTGTATTTTTACAGCACCTGTTCTGTCACTAGAGAATATGAGCGCTACATGTTTATATAATGAAATACCCCAGCAGAATGAGTATGCAAAAGTTTGAAAGTTTGTAGTGAAGCTTCCCGGCACCAATATGAAACTAGGGCTAAAAAATGAATTAAATTAAATTGACCAATTAAACCTGTGGCTCGCTTCCGGAAGCTCAAGGTGTTTCAATTTTTTCGACGGGCATGCATGCGAGCAGGCTTGGACGCCATTTTGCGATCGCTTTGTGCTGGTTAGCACGCACGCACTCACTGAGTCCCTTGTTCAATCATATTGGCCAGATAAGTTGGATAAACTTTCCCCTATTCGTCGGATGTGAGACAGTTTACCTAGGGAAGCACAAGAATGAAATACTCAATGGGTTTATGAGACAGCTTAACTCTACACCACAGGACGGTGCCATAAAAACCATCACTATAACTGCAACAAAAACCGCAGACATATCGGGCCCTCTGAAAATGTAAACAATTTCCGGCCTCAGAGGTCGAGAGGCCGCACCTGCTTTTGTTGTTTTTCTCCACCAAAATTTCAGACAGTTGAAACACGCGGATACAATTAGATTATGAAGATACTGGACTATTATAAAAGCTTACAGGATTATCCGGAAGTCTGAGCGCTAAACGAGCAAAGGGCTTAACTCGAGTCCTCGAATACCCGTGAAAAAAGGGCAAGATGTTTTGGAAGCCCATTTGGTGCATTCAAACAAGTCTATTGCTTCCGGGTGCTGGGGCTGGAAAAGTGAAGACATTTGGCTTTCGGTTATAATATTCATCAAGATTATGAATCTTTGTTGTAGAATTGTGTTAACATGAATGAATTATACAGTCCTGGAATCGTCAATGAAGTACAATATGTAAACAATTCATAAACTTTTCATCATTATCTCAAGCAAAAAGTGCAAACTGTTACAGTGGAGGTATTAGCTTCAAGCTTCATTTTTCTCCAGGTAATACCTGTAGTGTCTAGATACAAACCTGGTTTTTTTGGTAACGCGAAGACAATACTTCCTTATGTCCAACTTGTAAATTTTCTGCACACTTATTCTGCTGGGATGTTCCGTTACATGAACATGCAGCAATTATATCTTATCGTGACAACGGGTAGGGGTTCAGATTACCCTCCATGAAGATGAATGAAATTCGTGTATAAACTTATCCATACCTGTGAAAATGGTGTGTGCCTGTATACTCAGGAATAATTATTGTTATTATTAGTATTATTATCACCCATTATCAAGACGAACTTCAATGATGATAACAGGACACAAATGCGGAATATGCGTTACCAATCCTCAACATTCCGCTTCCTTTAGAAGCAACGAAACTATGCTCCCACGAAACTTATTGTCCAATAAGCGACAATTACCAATCCCATTCACTCATTTGACCCTCTCACCATATGAATATTTATCAATCCTCGAATCACTCAAATTTCTGGACGGTCGTATTGGCATCGAAAATTTGGACGGACGGTAAAATACAGGGGACCAACCCACCATTAACTTAAGAGTGAACATATTCACAATAATGCTATGCAACAGACTTCTCTGGTACTTCATTGAACAGTGAATAAACCTCCTTGACAATGCTGCATACCTTAACATGAACAGTGTGGAGAACTCATTGCCATTGGTCTGCAGTTTTTTCGAATGTTTATTTCCTTGTACCACAACATCTAATTATGATGGCGTTAGCCTATATTGCTGTGAATGATATCACTTGAGTAGATATTCGCTCGGACTACACGATAATGTGGAAACTTGCGGACTCTCAGTGTCGTCGGTGCGGGTTCTTCTGGTACCCGAAGCTATAAACATAAGAATTTAGGGTAAAAAACGTTTATGTAGTGTAAGGGGGACATCGCGAAGACGAATCAAACGTGTTGGCTACTCGTAACGAAACTTTGGAATGTTGCGCGACCTTGGTGCCACTAGTGGGGAGAAAGAATGCATGACTGAAAACAATCTAAACTTTGACACTCTGTGTATGCTAAAAAGTGGTATTTTCTTGTCCACTTCATGACCTGTGTAATCTTCTGATGTTTTAGTTGAATTTAATAACCTCCCTTCCGCAGCATTCAGGTCCCGTGAAATCGTGTTCGTTTTCCAACATATACCAATGTTATGATGCCTGCAAACCGGCTTCTCTCATGTTACACCACTAATATGAGAATAAAATATTTTTTATCATTAACTTATAAATGTAGGATGACAGATGCGAATAAGTTCGCCAGTCTGAAACACTCAGCTATTGCAACGAATGCACAAACACGACGATACGATAGGATTGGAGAAAGCCACTGTACTTAAGTTCGATGCGGACTGGCTTATGGATCTTTGTTCATCGAATGGACGTCAGTCACATGTAATGGGGATGTTGTCGGATCCATAGCAGAGATATGAAAAATTTTACCACGAATAAAACAGAGGATTGGAGGCAACTGAATTGTACATGATACGTTGTCGAAAGTGGTGTGGTTACACTGATATAGCTGCAAGCAATAATTTATGCTGGAGACGCAATCAAGTAATTGATATTCTGTCACCTTCCAGGAAGATACATATATTTTATATAGAAACCTATTCATGCCCGTAAAAATGAATCGTACCTGTATATTCAGACATAAGTATTATTATTATTATTAGTGTTCTGTACTGCTTATCACGCAAAAATATGCAATAGGGAGTTACACTTCTCCTCAGGGTCCAGGCCTTACAACTATACAGGGAGTTTGTAGGCTGTTGGACCAAACCTTAGTGAAAGTTCTTTCAGTGTTCCCTCAGCACGCGCATCACTGTCCTCAGTTACCCCATAGAGGACTTCGGGCCTTCGGCATCTCAGGAGTATGCAGTGTCGCACCTGGTGACTGGATTTGGATTAGTTTGATGAAACGTCCAGAACTTCCGTCATGCTTTATACGTGCTACAACGTATTATGGTAAAAACGATAATAATACTTTTTTCACACGAGTCAATGCACAGACATATGGCGTTCTTGTCTTAAGCATTGTATCGACGTAATGTGCGTTGACTGGTTTCGTGGCACTGAACTAGAGCTGTTTCTGTTGTGCGTGACCAGAGCTTCAGGTGATTCACTTGTGCTGCCAGGAAGTGAACCTGCGTTTGGTACTACCAAACCGCACTGTTCTACAGACAGTCATCTCCATGTTCTTTTACGTTCATCACCCATATCATTAATATCCATATCGTGTGGCAAATAAGTGAAGAACCTAAGTGGCTTTATAACTGCTTTAACAGCAGTTATAGTGCGATATGAAGTCATGTTAAAGGGTAATACACTTTCGAATGTACTGTGCCCGGAGGTAAACGTATCTGAGCCCATGAAATTCGTCGCTATTAGAAGAAGGAAGGATATATCGCGTGTTGAGGCTATATCTGACAGTCCTGGAGACGTTAAGGTTTTCCCACTAACAAGGTGCTCAGCAGCAGTACCCGGAAGATCGTTTCACTTTCTGTAACATTAAGCGGATATCAAACATCGCGATCAAGTAAATTAAAGCGAGTGCGAATGCAGTGACCACTGGCATTGGTTGACGCAAGTAACCCCTTCTTCTCCATATCCCCTTTCTCGTTCGTTATGATGCATATCATTTTTCGAGAGTTGCAGGCAGCTAACCCCGCCTGCTACGCCTCTTTATTTCTTCTTTTCTCCCCATCAGTATATTGACACTGCGGATATGCTTCATATTGTCTAATCAAGATCTGCAAACTATCGCTGCTTAGGACCCAGAAATGTAAAGAAAAGACGACAAGGTTTTCTTCCAGAGACAACCTCTACAATCAACAAAACTGAAGCTCAAACGCACTGTCTAAACTTCGGCGAAAATTCCAAGGGATGGGGCAAATAAATATACAATCCTTCTGCCAGATAAGAACTCCGCAGTTCTCAAAGAATTATGCCAAGGGTGCGCCGGAACAGACTACATTCTTGCATATATAACTTACTGAGAGGAGTATACTCATAAAACTGCCATGTATTCATATGGACTCGGGCGCATGAAATAAATATCATTGTTATTCAGAATTTACAGTTTTCACCCTCGGTGTAGTTGATAAAATGAACTGCTGCTTATTCCAGGTGTTTGAATGCCTGAAGGAGCCATACAGCGTTTGCTGAGGCTTCTCCACTGAATATTGGGTCTCCCGGAAAACGCTTAGTTTAGTTACCTTCTTAAAAAGCTTCTGTAAGCTGTCTGGCCGGGAGATCAACCTGATACACTACTGTCTGCCTACGTTAAATCGCTGAGTGCTGGATCACTCTCGATAAGGCTTGTAGTACCCAGATCCAACAAAATGAGGACCGGTTTGCTTTTTTACTTGAGAGCACGGTCAAGCTCACCTCACCACAGCGGATGTTGAAGTTGGCGACTGAGGGGTGTACTTCGTGGTTTGTGGAGCAGTTTTATGGAAGTGGCAGGTTTGTAATGCATTCGAGGCAGCTGTGAACAGATAAGTTAACTGCGTTTCTCGGTGGTCTAGTAGTTCCGACCCATCAGTCATGTGGTTGTGTATTTAATGACAAAACATCAGGATCTAATTGCTCGGGGGATCTAATAAGCCATACACGACACCACAGGACAGAGCGATCAGGTCAACATCTTGTCCACGGCATTTTAAGGGGGTAATACAGCAGTGTCACCCATGTATGTTACATTGACGCAAATGATGGCCTCGCTGCCCCTGAGAACTAACTAGTCTTGAGGTCAGGCCTGCAGTTTATTACGCTGAATTCGCTGCGGTTTGCAGTAAGCAGAAGCTTCAGATGTGTCACTTAGTACGACTCCAAGATCGTCCCCAGTGTTTGGGTGATCGATATTTGTTTCCTTTAGAGGGTATGCAATGGGATTAGATGTGCTTTTTGTACTGTCGTTATCTAATATCTTTTCGCCTTGAGGGAAAAGCAGGTTTTTATCCATCCAGTTGAGGATCTGGGATGATTCCTCCTGGAAGACAAAACTACGCAGAGGTTGGCAGGTACATCCGTTTTTCAAATGAGCCCAGCCGCTGACATATAGGTATGCATCACTTAAGGATGGGAACAAACTTTTCTACCGCACAATGTAGCTCAGAATATAATGTAGTGCCCGTATCTGTAAGAACCGGTGAAGCTCTTCCATAGTTTAGAGACGTTCTCATGGAACTTCTGAGTTCTGCAGACATTCCCAACTGTAAGCAGCGGGGTACCGCACGCCAAAGCAGTGTATATATCTAACCTGGATACCAGATTAGCGCAAACTGATAAAACATTTCTGTAGTTTTTGATTTTTATGCCATTCTGGTTCATTGCTTCGTAAGCCCATTTAGAAATTCGTAGCTCGCGGGATCAGGTTTTTTATTACCACCTAACTTTGTATGCAGTTTTATTCTCTCTTTACTTTGTTTGCTTATGAAACTTGCCCTCTTTATCCCAAGGGTCTCTCAAAATAATGTCCAGGTATGGTGTCAAACAGCATGCATCTGTGCCGGGACGATGATCGAAAAAAGTATTATGTTTCGCGGTATTAGACTGCTTGCGGCTGCTCTATATGTTCGCAAGCCGCTTTTACATGTTCGATCCATTCTAAGCACATACTCCCACCTTCACATAGACCTGATCTGCAGAAAGCCAGCATTGGGTGTTTTTTTTCATGTAGCTCATTAGCTTCTAGAAACTTCTGCACTCTTAGTGTTATCGAGCTGATCACCGAAACGTAATAAAAGAAATTTCAAGTTTTCGAGTTTGTGACCATATTTGGTCATCTGGCGTGAGAAATTGCCCTACTGTTCACACATTTTCCCCAAGATAAACTAACCTCATCTGGCCAAGCCTGTAACATACGCACGCATTTCGTCCACGGTGCGTCAGTTTCATACCGCCGGAAACGTATTTTTAGCCTCCTAGAAAAACATATTCAAGTTATCAACATATTCCGTACGGCTGAAAACTGCCACCATAAGTATTGATTCAAGTGGTTTGAATGGTGACTGATAGAAAAGAAGAAGCTTTCTCTTAACTGGCTTCCGCGTTAAGAATCCGTGGGTCACTACTTCCTATGGTTGTTAACCTGTGTAAAAGCAAACAAACAGGAAGAAGTGACGGTTGAAATATAGACCTAACTTTGTACTAGGGAGATCTCGGCCACATGTCAGGTAGGTACCCAGCTGGCGCTTACAGAATTCAGACGAAGTAGCCTGGATCATATCTATAGAAAGGGCTTTTCAGGGTTTAACGACTCCCAGGGAATAGACGTTATGCCTGATATCTAACCTGCTACGTTCCTGGCTTAGTTTCCATGTGTGTCCTCTAAGGTCAGAGCACCAGTCAGAATTTAATAAGTGACAGAGTGGGTGTCCAGGCCTACTCAGAAAGTTGTGAGTCGTTATCAGGGCTCCTCCGGGCCTTCTGTGTTCTAGTGGATACGGATCTGGTGCAACCAGCCGTTCTCCGTATTCTTTGGACCTAAGTCCTCGAACGGATTTCACCGGGCACCTCTGGATGCGTTCCTGGCCTATGTTGCCCTTCCAGAGTGATGGGGAGAAGACGATGTTCCCAAACTCCAGGTGAGGCCACATGAAGCTGCTGAAAATTTGGGTAAGCATCAATGCTCGAACTGTCAAAAAATTAGTGTAAGAGTTGCTAAGGCCAAGTTCTTGAGGATTGTGATGAGGAGTAAAAGGGATCCGGAAAAAAACTGAAGGAGAAGTAGAAACCTAAGCGTTATCGGATTAAGCCAAAACTAGAACAGAGGTAAAGCCCCATTACAGTACGGACAGCAGTAGACGTAAATATAGCGTAAACTAGTCGAACTTGAAGCTCCAGAGAATAATCTTACTCAAGGCCAGACCTTTCTTCGCGTTTTTCGCAATAAAACCCAAAATGCCAAATCTTGGTACGATAACTCCTCATTTCATAAAGCGCACGCCGTTAGTAAGGCACCATTCTTATTACATTAGCCAAAATGCACACTGCAAAGCGGTATCCTTATCTACCAGATGCGTAAAGTCACCACAGGTGCTTTTAAAAGCCTCTAGTTAAACAAACCTGGGGAGATTATGGCTAAGTAACAGCGGACCTCAGAAAGTTTGAATTACATAAAAGTGAGGCTAATAGAGATTTGTAAAAGGGAACAGTTCCTCCATTTAATGACGTCAGTGACGGAATATTGCTATTTTTTCCGTTTTGGTTGCTTGAAATGTAGGTGACAGACGACGACCAAGGTCGTATATTATATAATACGATCCACGCGACGAGAAAAGTGTTCCAATGTGACTCAAAGTATGACATTGTTATAATTCATCTTCGCACTCAGGACCCGTCAGCAGATTATCTTGTCTTATAGATAATAACTAGAATAATGATCCGAAATTGCAGAATTCAGTAGGAAGCTAGGGGAAGCACTGCAAGTGACGTTTGTTTTAATGTATGAAAAAGTCAATCAAGTCGATTATTTGACCCGGGATTTTTCTTAGTCGGTCATGTACTGATTTTTTACTTTTTGGGTAAGTCTCGGGGTTTATTTGATTTGTAAAGATTTATGGCATCTCAGCAATTAGGTCCCATGATTCTGCAGATTGGTCTCAGTCCTGTCATTCCTTTGTTTTACGGTGTTGGTATTCTGGTCGTTGTTTTTTCCATACAATTGTCACCTAAGTGACATGAACAAAAGCAGACGTTCTTCTAGTTGTCCAAGTTTCATATCTCAAACCATCAAGACACTAAGACGGGAGGTTTCAAGCAATAAACGCCTTCTTAAACGGATTCAAAGGTAGTTCTGTTAATGCTAAGCATATTTCTAGGCACTACCATCGCCGATGGCCAAGGCTTTTGGGCAAACCGATTAAGCTTAGTGACTTGTTCGTGGCTGTCGTATCCCGTGGAGGTTACAAAAGAGTATGTGATCGTGGTTGGTGGTCAGATGTGGCCAGAGAACTTAGTATACCTCACGAGTGTGCTAATTCAAGCATTGGTTTGCGAAAGATTTACTATCAATTCTTGAGTCATTTTGAGATCAGAGAATATCCTACACTTTCCGAGCAGTTTTTAGTACAGACTCTTGTGGAACCAGATTCTGCGCCTGAAGAAGTATGTCTGCCGCTCTCTTCAGTCGAGCGTTGTCTGGGGATCGGTACTTCGTACAATATGACGTCGCAATCAGCTATCGAAATTCTTGATCGATCATTCCGTTATCGTTCTTCCTCTCTGACTCAGGTGAGTTTGATTTGCGACTTGTCGCTTTTTATTACTATGTGCTATGACTTTTCTCCGAAAACAACACAAACTAGCCAGTTCATCTCTATCTAGGCGTTAGAGTTGTATTTGTTCCCACTGTATGTCAAATAAGTGTAGTGAGTGTGAAGCTCCTCTGGTGTGACAGTGCTTGCTTGAAACAAGCATATACTAAGAATAGACACTACCCACCCGGTTATGCAAATTAAAGTGTAAGTTCTTAGCCAATAGTTGTACTCCTTTATTTATCACGTGAAATACGAAACTTTAGTGGTGAATTGCATTCTTATTCGTAAAGGAATTTTTTAAAGTTTCCTAGCAAGCTCATTGTGTCTGTGTTTTACACGTTTATTAGTTTACACAGTTGGTTGCGGATTCTCAACTCACTGCAGCCTTATGTTGAGCTTAAAAAGCTGCAGTTTCATCAGACATAAACCGTCAAGTGAGTGAAACTGATCCTACGAATGTTTGCAGAGTAAGTATGGAAACAGTGGGCGTTTTCTGTGGACATGATGGTGGAAACTGACCGAAGACTCCTGGCGATATGGTTCGAAACCGGTTACAGTAGATCGCAGGTGCACACATCCTCGAAGTCTTGAATATTTTCGTTAACCTTTACTCACTCCCCTACTTTTGCCTGTTTCTGTGTCATTATTTATCCACTTTTTTTGTCATGTTGCTACGAAATGTGGCAAATTTAAGTAATGTACTTCTGTACTAGGTTTATGTGGATGTCATGATCTGATCTCTTCTTGTACGGTGAACGGGTAGTTTTCAAATTGCAATTTAGTCCTCTCAACTGCACTGTTTTTCAGAGGTTTGTTAGTGAAAAGAATCCTTAAGCTAATCAATATCGGAACTTTTTATGAAATGGAATAGGATAGGAACGATCCAACAATCTGCCCATTACTGCAAGCCAGTATTCGGGTAAGGTGGAGCTGTCCAGTTTCGCCATTACTCTCTGACTTTGCGGTCGATGATTTTTCTGAAGTAACTGAAGGAGAGAGCATAGCGACAATGGATAAGGATAAGGAATTTTTGACCTTAGTAATGCTGATTATATCGTCTTACTGTGAACATGTAAGCCACTGAGGTTGCACTAATTTAATGGTTACAAGTGTTTTGCAAGATTAGTGGGGACGTGTACCTGGTTTCAAACCTTTGTACTTGGTCAGAAAGCTTGTGTCTGGTCGATGTATGCTAACTGATGTTCATGGAAAGCCAAGGTGATATACTACAACCTAGGTTACCCCATATACAATCACGGCGTTACCCTGGTTGATAGGGTTGGATCTGCACTTAGTCGGTGCATATGATTCTGCTGCACGCCTGAAGAACCTGGTATGGAACTTGCCAGGGATTATATCCTTTCTTTGGTCTCCGAAGGATTGATGGCACTCACTGTATTGTAGAGCTCTACATCATTAGTCTAGGCACTCGGCTTCCAACCAGTGAGTCACAGGTCTGAATCTCACCCCGCCTACTGAGGCTTGTACGAATACTTGATATGACTTGCTCCCATCATAGGTTTGAATCAATGTCTGCTTCACAAACGTGCATGTATTTTCTAAGCAGTTTTATTTCCGTACGTTCATGTTATTAATTCTGAGTATCACCCGTGTTTGGGTGTAATGGAGATCGTCAATCACTGAGTGAAACCATTTTGAAACACCGGCCTAAGTGCCTGTAACATCTTACTAATGTCTTCTCATTGGTTCCTGCATCGTTCACTTTCTAGTCCTGAAATTGGTCGGAAGAAACAGTAGGAATCTGTACATGACTCAAGTCAGCATTAAGCGATTTTATAGATTAAAAGTGTCTTCATGTCTCAGCCTGTCATCTAGCAAACATTGCACGTCAGGGCTGTGTAAACCCTCAGTCGGCGGTTTACAGCCTCAACAGCAATGGCGAAAGGATGATTCCTAAAAGCACCTAGTTAAATGTGGTACGGATATAGACTCAGAAAACGGTTGCAGTTGCAGAAAAATGGACTCCCAAACAAATTATTGAAGGGTTTCATATGTAGTTACCTACTTTATATTCCTGATATATATATATATATATATATATATATATATATATATATATATATATATATGTAGTTTGAGGTTTGTGGGAAATTTTTTATATAGTATTCACCTTGATTGGATATCAGGTGGAAAACCATTGTAAACCTGGGAGCATTAAACAGCTGTTTCGCCCTAATATGAGACTTCCCAGCAGTATGCACCCACGATCCCAGCAGGGTTCCAACTCAGGACTTTCAGTTCATCTGTTAAAAGTTGACGTATCTTCTCAGCCTTGTTCCTTTATAGTAAGACCACTGACTTCTTAACGTTAGGGATGGAATGCTGAGCAAGTTAGTTGATAAAGTTCTAAACCTGCAACGATTTTCGTGACTTGGGAATTCGTACACATTTAGAGTCACCACCTACCTACACTAGTTAGCCGAAGCAAAATTAGTCTGTAAAAGGTTAATGATGATCGAACTAGGGCATGTTGCGAACTCGGTGTTTAACTCTTAGTGTCAGTCGTGTACAAGGGTTGGTGTAGACTGCTTGGTTTGGAGACCTTGAGGTGATAAAAATTAGCGTTTATAGATTCTAGGTGATATGTATCTATTGGTCACAATAGCGTCGATACATACACACTACTTGTCATAATTTTGAATGACTTATTTGGTAATGTGTGACGTTTGATTGATTTTAGGACAGTTTTCGTCACAGATTGAACCCAGTTGAAAATCCATTAGGAAATGAAAATCTAGATAGTTGCACCGCTCTAGTTCTGGGCTCCTTGGCAGTGCACCCACGCTCGCTGAGGGTCGAGTTTGTAACCGTCAGGTCTCATGACGACCACGTTACCAATAAATCACTATGATATACCACTTGAGCTACTGTCCGCTGCTCACTAGGGGATTACCTCGAGATGGATTTCTCGACGTTCCAATGAGAAACCGTAATTTTTATTGAGTCAGCCTAGTGTGTTGTGAAAACACTCACTGAGGGCATTCGATGACTATTATAAATTAACAAGTAAGGGTGTGTGGATTATTAGATTCCAATTGTGTTTGAAGGGTAGAGTACTCGCTGTGAGACCTTATAGTCCTGCCCCAAGTCTCGTGGGATCTAATCGGTGTTCTGTTGAGTCAAGCTAGGAAGAAACTACCTAATGCTCTCTGGTTTTCACCGACAATGCAACCGATGCCAGTTCGTGACTAAGACAACCTCAAAGATTTTAAGGGTCTTTTTCTTCCCTCAATTATGCTTTGTGTACTTCTGTGCCGTTTCACTCAGTCTAATTTCTCGTTTAATGCAGCGTAGTATGATAAATGGGATTGGTACATTTATGTGCAAGGTTTTGTGTTGATTCACTCGTAATGCTTGTTGACTTATAGGTGAATCTGTTGACATGTCTCCAGGCCTTGTCTTCTTTCATTCCACTAACTGATATCAGGATTTTTGCTTTTACGGACTACTGAGTTTCTAGAGTGGGTTCACTTTCACGCATTTCAATGGCAGATATAAGAGACAGCAATCTTAACAGGCATAGTATACTGTTTTTTTTCAGTTCATGCTTTCTTTTCCAAATAAAAACTTCAAGTTAACTAGCTGTCTGCAAGAGTTGTGACTTCCTTGGTTAACCAATTTCACTAGTGTTTGTCTGTGACAAAAAATTGCTAAAGCGCTTCAGTTAGGCCTTTCAGTCGACATAAATTTGATTGCTAGCCACCTGTTTAAATAACTAGGTAGAATAAAAACTTTTAGGTGAACACACTGTAAATTCCTTACAGAAAAATTGATATTCTTGTATGTTCCAATGCTTCAGTATGTTATGAATTACAAAATGGTGGTTTACTTTTAACTGACTATGTGTTTCTAATGGTTGCGTTTGATGTATTGTTCTAGCATGTGTAGAATTAATGACCATTTATCTTTCTACTTTCGACAAAATAACTACACTTTTTGTCTACAGGAATATGGTTATGCAAGTAGAGATTCCTCTGGACTTAGTCAAGATAATGATAGTTCAGACTCCAATTCCCATCCCGACGAATTTCCTGATGTATATGAGCCATCACAACTGCGATTGGTGGAATCAGCTCTCTGTTCAGGTCTGCCAAATGAAATAGAAGTTGCTCTCAACTCTCTACTCGTCCTGTCTATTACTCCCTCATCTGGTTCGTCTACTAGTGTCAGACTTGCTCATTGTGGGAATTTGCTATCACTTCTCTTGGCATCTGTTGGAATATACAGTGAAGGTAAGCTTGAATTATCTATTCCATGGTGTTGTGATTACGTTTAAAACCGGTTTTGATTGACGCATGATAAGTTTACGAGTGTTTTTATTGGCTCCCTACTTGGCGATTTATGTGTAAAACTAAGTCTGAGTTGAATAAGGGGGAGCGATTCATTGATCTCTCTTGCGTGATGTGTGAAAATAAAACATTAACGCAGTTGTTGGATAATGCTTGCACTTACCTGTTGAGTATCATACTGGACTGAATTGGTCACTCTTTGTCAGTGCTCAACTTTATTATTGACAGATACCTTGATGTTACCTCAATTTGCATTATGATGTGATTTGTATGCTGGTGGTTAGCTAAAAGAAACTAAAGCGTGTTTCGTCCTACTTAAGACTCGTCAGGTGGATGTGCCTTTATCCTACTGAAACTCAAGCCCAGCACCAATCTCTTCAAGCACCAGAACACCACCCATTGGGGTGCTGGGTCACCTCGTTCTGTGTTTACGCATGGTATGTGGTTTCATCAAACTACACTACACTAAACACGACATAACTTCTGTCCTAGGTATGTAGCCTTTTGACAGGTAATTACTGATTCTTTCAGCACCATTGTTGATGTGATGAATCTGAAAGGTATCGTTTTAACTAGCTTACTGAAGGTTTTTAATGTGTTAGCCAAATGTTAAAGTGAATTAAGGCGTGCAAAAGCATCATTTGTATAGCCACTCACTAATTCATGCAGTTTCAGTGATTATTTTCATAACTGAGGGTAATTTCGAGAAGAAATAATCTAAAGGTATCTCTCAACGTTACTTTGCGTCATTAGAATCATTCAGTGAAATTGGGTGATCATGCTAAACGCAACATATCGTTTTTGAATGACTGGAAACACATGACAAATTCTTAGGTTCTTTCTCTTGTTCAAGAGTCGGTGTATCTCATTGGCACCTTGGTCTAGCAGGACTGTCATTTGCTTATTCTATTCCCATTGGCTAGAAATATTTGGTCACATGTCAGTGTTTTTTGTAACAAAGTTGATAATCAGTGGGAATTAGGTATTCACGATGGTCAACCGATTATCTTCTATAAATTTTTACATTTGAGTATGTTTTAGTAAAGTGATGTTTCATTGTTGCAAACCTCAAGACATTTTGATCAATAGAAAAAAAATGCTCCTGCAAGTCAAAGAATGTAAATTATGTGCATGTAAGCAATTTTCTGTTGTAGTAGTTCCTGAAGAAGCGTTAGCATCTGGTTGATAAACTTACTACCTAGACTTAACCATACCTGGTGTTTTCATATTTATGGATTCCAAGATTCAGCTACATGTCAAGCAATTCATAAACTGAGGTTTCTGAAACTGTTAGTCCAGATTTGTTTACACACAAAATTATCATCCTTAAGGATTATGTGTTACAGTGGTACGAGTTGACAAAAAATGAAGAGGATTCAAAAGATATTGTTAATAAACACTAATTATTTAAGATTGTGAGGAATTTGGACTAAATAAATTCTATGGATTGTGAATAGTAGATAAGTTATCGAATTGTTCACTGAAAACCGGATTGGTGAATGAAACGTATTGAGTGGTTTGGGCGAATTTCTGATTGCCTGAATTATCGGACATGATTGTAAGTTCTCACATGAAATGTAGCTTCTAGCGTTGTTCACATTAACATGTACAATGTTGATGTGCTAAATGAGAGTTGTATCTTTAGATGATAATAGAGCGCATGTAATCCTGACCGAACCTTTTTTTTTGTATATTGAAATTGGATTTAATGGGGATGCTTGATGGTGATACACAACACAGCAGGGAGTTAAGGGGACAGTATCACATAAACTGCTAACTTGTATTCGTGTATAAGTGAAGGTGGATTGATTCATGAACTCATCTTAAGCAATTTTTGTGAATCGTAAGCTGCTTTTGACTTTCATCATCAGCTGGTTGGATAAAATCTTGCTGGATTAATACGGTAGCAATACAAAAGCTCTTCCTTGACTCATATAAACAGGTTCTGAAGGGAATTGTTTCTCAATGGTTGATTATCGCAGCTCTGTAATGACTTCATATCATTTTGAATAAAAGTAAATTCAGCTTGTTACTTTACCTACTTTTTACTGTTTTCAATGAGTGATTGCAGGTAGGCCATGAGCTACTCAGTTTGTGAGGCACTATGATACAGCATTTTACTCCAAGCAATAACTCCATTTTAGGTTGAACAAATAGTTCAGTCAAGGAAATCCTTTTCAACGGATTTACTTTTGAAAGCTGCACAATCATATATATATATATATATATATATATATATATATATATATATATATATATATATATATATATACCAATGAGTTGATTGATCTTCCTCACTCTTTACTTATCCATACTGTAAGATATTGTCGAATGCGACGTAATATAGGCCTAGACGAACGACCGACATGCCTAACTCCACTGGCGCAGGTGAATTGGTTAGTAGATACACGTTTAACTGGTCACTAAGGAGCATATTAGAGGGCGACTACGATCTGTTATTCTGATGTTTGCTGAATTAAACGTAGTATGAGTCAATCTTTTCAGAATATCTTTAGCAGTATTCTCTTTGAACTCTATGTTTAGGAACAATATCTTCTTCGAACACAGTGCTTGTGATTGTTAAAGTGTTTTTGTGTTTTATATTTTTCTCAGTGAAACGTAATAGGTTTCCATCCGTTTTTAAAGAAAGCTTCTATGCAGTCTACAGAACAAATTCTATGGTATGTTAAGAATAGTGAGCGAATAAGATTACATTTTCTGATTAGTGAAAGCCAACTGTAGAAGTTCGTCAATTGTCCACTCCATGTTGGTTTTCTGTAAATGGATCTCTTAAGTGTACCATCTCTTCTCATCTCTAAGAACATCTAAGAATGAAATTCTAGAATCTGTTTCTTATTGTGTTGTAATCTCTAGTGATGGATGACAGTTGTTGAAGTGTGCGAGAATTTTTTTCTGTTGATTGTATACTAAGTTCTAACTATATTAAATGGATTTCTTTTTAGGTTTTGGATCCTACATATCTTGTGATGAAACATGGAGATGTCAAAATCAGCTAAACTTCCTGAAAGTAAGTCTTATAAAGTCTAGAGTTTTCTTGTCAGCTATATGCGTTCTTTACTCAATCGACTGTTGTAGTTATATTAGGTTAGTGTTTAGTACTACCATGAAATCATGTTAAATTAAATGAGAGTTGGATGATGATAAGGCTATAAACCTGCATTGACTAAGAGATGGTTGGAGTATGTGTCATTCACATCAAACAGCTGTCTACTTGGACACATTATGTTAGCTGAAGTAGCGTCTTATCAGAAAAAAAGCCAGGGGTGATTACGGTCATAATCTAAACCATACACAAAATGTAGGTTTCCACTTCGGAACTCACATGACACAACAGAAGTCGTTAGTCGAAGATTCTTATTGAAATAGACCAATTACAGTTACCCAGATACCTCATCGTCATCGTAGCGGTCATATCACGTTTATTTATTAGCTATAATCCCTTTTCTTTCCTTCCCATGTCTTTTATACGATTTGGTTACATTGTTTCCCTTTCTTTGATTTTTTTGTCTTGTTATGTTCATCTGAGGTGGAGCAAATTGATTAGTTAGTTATCCATCATCCTCATCATCATCAACATAGGACCATGCATTACTGCCTAGCGGTCCGAGTTGCCACAGCTCATATCAGTACATCAAGTAAAAAGGCAGCGAAGTGGAATATGAAAAGAAAACCCAGTCAAAAGAAATATAAAGTACTAAAAGAGAGAGAGGAAAGATGACAAAATGCTGAAATTTGGCATAGCGTTAAGATGAGGATAGTGTGTGTATACATTTGCGCCACTGACATCGATTCTGAGCCATATCACGGAGTCTCTAACCACTGGTTCGTTTCTCTTGTCCCATGGGCCCCAGCCGGCTAGTCTGTCGATCCTCACATGGTTCAAACCGACAGTTATCCAATTGTGTTAGATTCTGTGTTGACATCGACTAAATGAAGTTATTAGTTTATTTGTTACTTGGCTAGTTAGTTGGTTTACATCGACAATATGCTGTACAATTGAAACGTTTTCTCTATTTTTAACGCTGAGCTCACATGCAAACCGTTGTGTAAGTAGTGACTGTCGTAACTCAGTGGCCTAGTGAATAACACTCTGGCGTTCGAAGCAGTCGGTCTTGATTCCGAGTCTTAGTTCGAACAACATCACTCACTGGGAGCCAGGTATATCCAACTGACGAGTTCCAGCTACTATCTATCGTTAGCATCAAGACTGTATTAAATTCTAACTGATTTTTGCATCTCATCTATTTGTTTCAACTTTCCTAGATTGGCGGTCAACATATTTTATATTTGGGTAACCTCGACTAGCTTCATGGTAAATCTTAAATGCTTGATTTTCAATAGGTTCAAAACCTCTCCATCGACTAAGAATCCATTCAGCTAAGTATTATAATTAGCCCTCACTCAATAGAAGTGTCTAACCCTACTGAGTAAATTTGCACTTGTTTACTGAGTCGCACTGTAATGTATTGGTTTTGGGTCTAAACGCTATCCATCTTCATTTCACCTATGGTCATGTATGAAGAATCATTGAAGTCACTCATACGGAAAATGATTCATGAGTAGTAGAAGACTTCCATCCATGTTTCTTATCGTAGCTGGGTAGATCAAGCCCCACAGGTTAATTATAGTGTAAGTTTCTGAAGTGTCAGTTGTGTATGACAATTTTTAGGATGGTAGTTATTAAAGACTAGCCCTTCCTATCCAAAACTTTTCTATAGTGTCTTCTGATAGTGGAAATAGTTCAGACAAATGAAGATGTCTTAAATACGATACATACGTTTAACTCACCAGCTCTGAAGCATTGTCTACTGGACCTACTTCTCCTCCACTCATATCCCTCCCTGTTGGAGTCATGGATGTGCACGGCTGATGAAGTCCCAGACTACGACAAAATAGCTGCCCAGTATTCCCAGTTTTTTAATGGTTCTCTTACTGATGTCAATCCGTGATGAATACTAACTTGAAACTAATAAAATCTCCAATAACCTCCGAATTGAACAACGGTCATATGCTTATTACTGACGTGCTTCGAGGTAAGATTTCCCAAAGTTGTAGTGAGAAGTGACTGATAGATCGAACCAAGTAGTACGTAAGGATAGGGATTGGATGAAGGTTGCACTATATGGCGAAATGATAGATGTAGGAAAATGCAAACCATCAGATTCCGAGCCAGTAGCTCAACGACAACTTACTGGTCGTTGAACGTGAAGATCCTAAGTTCAATCTCTGACTGGGTCATGGGTGCCCACTGCTGAGGAGCCCCATGCTAGGACGAAACAGCCGTCCAGTTTTCTCAGGTTTTCAGTGCTTCTCCAACCGATTTCAGTCCGTGATTTAAAAAATTGTTTCGATGTGGTGGCTCGGTGTACTCTTGTGAATGCAGATTCACCTATACGTCTGCTAGTGTTCAATATTCAGTTGACGAAAACGTGTCATTTGTATTTAAAAGTATAATCCATATTCAATTTTGATGAAGAATTTGAGGTGTGCTGTCATCATTGTAGTTAGTTTAAGGAGTGATCCATATAGATATTACACTATCATTGTCAAACTGTCTGTTTAACCCTATTTCCAAGTCTTTTGATGTCACTTCCTCCCACTCCAATGGAGAACGCATTTTGTTGTTCACTGTAACTTTGAGACATTTCTGTTGTGCGGGAACTGTTGGTCATTGGTTGAGGAAGATAACTTTCAACCAGTGGGTCATGGGTTCGAACCCCGCCCTGTCTACCGTGGATTGGGCAACCAGGAAGTAGAATTAACCCTCACTTATTTCCCACTGCAAGAATATGTAGAAGGTTGTTGAGTGGCTTTCATTCATTCATGATTCAGATTTTCTTTATCTCATTTCATTCGCATCAGCATAGCATTTGCTAACTCTTCTTATTTGGATGGTAGTACTGCGCGAAAATTGCTGTTTGTTCATTTTATACAATAGATTTCTACAACTTCACAAGTTTATTCTTGAAGTTTGTTGAATCTGATTGAACTCTGAGCTACCAATAAATTTTTCGATTCGATATACTATATCACATTCTTATCTATCGGTTTGTTTTAATGTTTCAAATATATCCTCCAAACGTATCGCATACTCATGTAAGTTTTTAAAAATGTTCCGAACTAGTTATTTTTCGACTGAATAACAAAACAAAGGAGAAATGTTATGCTGGAGGGAATTGAACTTGTGAATAGACAAAAATGAATCATATTTCTATTTCTCGGATATCTATCAATCTTGAGTCGCAACTGAATAAATCACTAGTACTACTACCATCACTAAGCACTAGACGTTAATCCAACACCAACCGGCTGCTTCACATTATGCTGCCTTTAATCCTATTGTTATAAACATCATTCAGATATCATCGTACAAGGGATGGATTTGTGGAAATATTACATGCTGAGGATTCCACACTGTTTGGAATAAAGCGATAATAATGATAATAACAATGACAATTATTACTATTAGTGGTAGTGTAGTGGGCGTTGCTGATAAGAGTGGATATAAGTAGTATATATTGAGAGGATGGCAGAAATCATAGGGAATTACCAGCAATGGGTAAGGATTCCGCCAAGAGAAACGCAAGAGACAAGGCGGGCGTATGAAGAGCAAATCAAGAAGGAAGCAGAAGAGGAAATGAAGCATATTTTGCAAATGGATGGTATTAGTTCAAGGTGTACCATATTTAACGACTACTGTCCCATTTGTTGACAATAAAAATCCCTTCCTGTATACCTGTCTTCTGCCTTTTCAGTAGTAGTAATAGTAGTAGTATGATTCTTCGTAGTGCTGTGTTGAAGGGCATGTTAAAGCGTCTATTTACTCAATCATCTTAGATTACCTATCGAATTCCAATTTACCGGTAAACTTATCTTTTTCAAATATTCAAAGAATTTCTTTTTATTGCCTTTCAAATTTCCTAACTGATGAGTCACTCTTGTATTTTTCTTTTTTAAAAGTTTTGGTACAATACTGTTCGTGAACCCTCTGGTCGTATTTTTCTTCGTCCTGATGTTTTTATTAACACCGGTAAATGGATTTCAGTCATTTTTCTATATGTGTTGGTTAATATAAATTGATTGATGTCCATTTTTCATTTCTTTTTCCGTTTTAGTGATTTGTTTTAAGCGAATTTATATGAATGACCTTGAGAGATTGTGTTAGTTTATCGGCCTTAAACTTTTTAAGGTTATACAATCTCAGATCACATGTGTTTTTTTTTTAACCAATCAGTTGTAGTAAGATATAAAATTTAGTGTTCTTGACAAGGTGAAATTTTCAAATTCTATCTTTTATACCAGAGCGAATTTGCTTTGCTATATGATTATTATTATTATTATTATTATTATTATTATTATTATTTTAAAGCAGTTCGAGTGAAAAAAAAGGCTTTTGATAGGAAATCTAGAGACTAGTGTCTATAGGAAACCTACCCATTCGAATCGCTACTTAGACTTCGAATCCTCCTACCCCATTTCAGTTAAAGTAGGCTTAGTTAAATGCTTAGGTGATAGAGCGAAAAAGCTTACTAGTAGATCGGAAAATCTGCAACAAGAAATTAGACACATCACGAATACCCTACGTCTCAATAATTACCCACCAAAATTTATAAATAAATTCATAAGAAACTAAAAGAAAAATATTAGCAGCAGTAGTAGTAGTAATACAGATGTTATTAATAATGATTCCACTACTAGTGGTAATAATAGCGACAGGGTTAAGAGAGAATTCAATGTCTCTGCTGTGTAACCATACAAGGAAGGCACCTCAGAAGAATTACGAAAAATCCTCAATAAGGCTGGCTGGGATTAAAGTGGCATTAAAACCAACGAACTCGCTGAGAAACAAGCTTTGTAGGTTAAAAGATCCTATCGATGCAACTAAGCAAAATAATCTGGTCTACCAGATTCCTTGCAATGATTACTAGGTCAAGTACATACGTCAAAGCAGTCGACTAACCAGGGTCGTTTAGAATAACAGTGCACAAAAACCTAGCTAAATTAAGATTAGTAGATCCTAATAAGATAAGAAAACTAGAGAAAAGCTCAGCTATAGCTCTGCATGCGATGACACACAATCAGTCACACAGTAGGGTGGGATAGGGCGACAGTGTTGAAAACTAACTTAGTTGGGTGGAGTGGGGGAGAGATTGATAACCGACTGAATCTTTGTTTATCTAATCAACACCAAACACATGCAATCGAGATGATGCTGCACCTATCCCAGATATATGGAAGATTCTACTACCCTTATCATCACAGAGAAGGAGAGAAAACTAGGAAACTATAAAGATTGTCTCGAAGTTGTGGAGTTACCTGAAATGAATATGGATAATAAATTATGTCCGAAACGTTATCCAGTAAATGCTACTGTTTTACTGTGTGATATTTCTAATAAACAGACTAAAATGGAATTACACTCGACCACAGTGCCCAAGTTTTACACTTATATTAAATTTCAAGTTGGAAATTGAATTTCAGTTTTCACTGCATAGTTATCCAGTTGCACCTATGAAAGATCATCAACGCAAGCACTTGATTACCAACCGGTGAATCAAACGTTTATACTCTCATCCATACCACTGAGATTATACTGTGTTTTACTCAGCATTACCTTCGACCGAGTCGACGATAAAACAAAAGACATTTAGCGATGAATCACATATATATATATATATATATATATATATATATATATCTGAAGCAGGTGCTGAATTATTCATATTGCATATGATTGGTGTTGGTTCGATAAACAAAGCGCTCCTTTACCATCCCTCTGTCTCCAGTCAACTAAGCTAGTTTCGAAACTACAGCTCTGCCCACTAAATTCTGTGGTTACGCATAACCACATCCATATTACTATTATTATCACTATTATTTATCCCTTGGGTTCCTAGTGGAACATAGGGATCCAGTAGCACGTCTACATTCCACTCTCTTCTCTCCAGTCTTTTCAATCTCGCTCTACCACTACACACAAGCTCTCATTTCTTCCTCATACCATCTCATCCATGTCACCACACCTCCAACGCCCAACTCATCGTTTCCCATCTAGGCTCCACTCAACGGCCTGGCCTGACTCCTGATGTCCCCAGTCACCCTTCTCAGTGTATGCCCAATCCAATCCATCTCCACTTCCTTCCTCTGCATATTTCTTCAACCATAGATTCTTGCTTCTTCGGTTCGTGGCCAGGTCAGACTTACTTCTTCCTCATTCTCATTATTCTGTACATCTGATCTGATCCTCAGTAATGAGCCAACATAGTCAGTTGTTGATGAATATGTGTAGTGCGTTGGAAATGCTTTTCGTAACGCTTCAAGTCTCTCCACCATCACATAGAAGCACTGAGTTGACTGAATTGGTGTTGAAAATCTGGATGTTGTTCACGCTTTATGCTGAGTGCAGTGCAGAAGATCTCCATACTGGTTTGCAGGTTAGTGAAGTAAGGCGTGTCTTGCTGTCTTTCCCATCCTGATTAGGTTTGACGTCCTCGTGTGTGCCTGTGCCACCTGTAGTTTAAACGATGTTGCCTTGCCTAGATAGGTGAAAGGGACTACTTCCTTCCAGTTTCTGCCGTTGATGGTGATTGGAGCTTGTTGTTGTTGTTGTTGTTGATGGTGGTGGTGTTGTTGGTTGGGTATCATCATCACCTACGTTCACTTGAAGTCCCGCCTTCGCTGCCCTGCCCTGCCTCTTCTGTCAACTTGTTAGTTTTTGCCTAACCACATCCATAGCTATGGCATAACTTTTTTCTAGGTTCCTTATCTTGCTAGGGCTTATCAGTTTGATTTTGTTAAGTATTTGTTTTAATACAAAGTAAGTGATCATGATCGACTACGCTCACCTATGTATTTGACTTAATAAAACAAAAGACGCCCACCAAAGAGTTACTGTTTTCAGCGATATCATACTCAAGCCGTACAATCGGGCATTGAAATATTCAATTCACATGGAGTAACATGAAATGAATATTTCATGGAATATTTTTGAACGAAGTTCAGATTGGAATAAACAGAATTACGTAATGCTTGAAATAGTAGTGAGAAGAAGACTTATCAACAACGAACGAATATTTGTTTACTCAGTTAAATGATATAATATGGTGAATGTAGAGTAAAATCAGAATTATAGGAGTGGAGGAGTGTAATGTTTCAGAAGATCTGAATGAAATGATTTTGAAGGTAAGAATGTTGTTATATGTATACATATAAGTCATGTCCACTGCAACACAAGTGACTGGACAAATTACTTTCGAACTCAGAGTTCAGGCTTCAAAATAATAATTGTCATGGTTTCCGCAGTTTGGTGAAGTTTTAGGCGTACACCTTTCACTTGACATACACGAACTTCACACATTACACTGAAGTTATTTTCTGCATTAACTGAGTGGTCACAATCGATGAAATGTTCTAAGATATCTCTGAGAGGTGTTCTCCTTTCTGCTTTATGGAATCTTGCTGATATATGTTTGGAAATGCATCTGCAAAGCGAGCGCTGAGTACAGCTAATATACCTTAGTCCAGGGAAGCAGGAAAATTTATAAACACACATCGAGGCGTCTGAGGGAACTAGCTAATCTTTTAAGCACAATCGAAGCACTGGGTGAGTGGAGAAATTTATTCTGAGTTTGGCAGCATAGGAAGTCCTTCTCAATGAACACATCAGATGGTTACTCTATATATCTGCTGATGTGTCTCCGTTGAACTTTATGCTCGTGAAAATAAGCCTCTAAGGAACCGTAGAAGCGGAACGATTATTTTTTTCAGTTTCATAGTTTTAGCGAATAAACGTTCGCAATACTGGTTTTCAATCAAAATATTTTTGAGAAGATGAAGTTCATCTTCCAAAGTATCAGGACTGCAGATAATGTGGGTCCGTCCTATGTGACATTAAGAGAATTAGATCCCATTTGGTGCGTAGAGGCACCCAACTATGAAAATTCGTTGTCCTATCTGCATGGGTTTTCTGTGGACAGATCTTTCAAATAATCCATTGTTTCGTTTCTCTATGTGTACATCCAAAAATGTTATCCTAGAATTCAGTCGCTTCTGTGATGTGAACCTGATTGTAGAGTGGCAGTCATTAAATTGAGGCAGATTATCTTCTTGATTATCCGTATTATTGGAGATGATGAAGGTGTCATCTACGTATAGCCTATAAAGTTTGAAGGGGTCGATTATCCTGCTTAGGTGTGTGTTTTCTGTCTTTGACATGAAGAGAGCTGCAAGCGAGGGACTCAGTAGTTAACTCATAGCTGTCATCTTTTTGCCTGTATATTTTATTACTGAAAGGAAATTGACGCTCAGGATGCATCTCAGTAGCAGCTTGTCCAGCTAATGTGTGGGTATCTCAACGTGTAATCCATTCGAAGCCATATGAGTCACATATGCAGCACATTGTCGCAGTCAGTGGGACACTTGTAAATAATGAGACCATATATAAAGACAAGATAATTTTGTCAGAGCAGTTTACATTATCAATAAAGTTGACAGTCAAAAGAGTCATGAATTGTCTGAAGGTAGACTTCCCTTCTTATGGACTCCTAGATTTTGACTAGCCACTGGACAATACGACGATAAGACGATCCTGTCATGTCGAGAATAGGTTGTAAAGGTGTGTGCTTTCTTTGTGCACTTTTGGCAGTCCTTACAGTCATGGGATATTTGACCCGGATGGTCGTAGTGATTCGAATAATTCGGAATCTATGAAAGAATCGGTCATTAATTTTCGAAGGGTGTTGGTTAGTTGTTTTTCAGTTTGCTCCATCTTATTTTTCTCCCTGATGGGTTTTATAAACTTTATTTTGATAAGAGAAAGAGTATAGATAACACTTTATCTATGTATTCTTTGAGATTCGTCAACACCCACCCCTTTATCACGACGCACGATTGTAATCTTGTTGTTCCTCAATTCTCTGACCTCTTTCCAGTGTTTTTTTTATTTTATTAATATGGATTAACCGTTTGGCTTTTGTGCTGGTGAAATGAAAATTGTTGACTTAAAGTATTTCACTTGCTCTTTGGACGTAGATACTAAATCATGAGTTTGATTTATAAGGTTTTCAGATTACACTTGTGTATGAAGTTTACCGCCAAGAACCTATCACCCAAGAAATATACAGAAGAAAGTGGAGATGGATTGAATTAGGCATATACTGAGAAGACCGATTAGGGACATCAAGCTTAGGACAGACACTCGAGTGGAACCCAGATGGGAAACGGCGAATTAGGCTTCCGAGGTGAGGGTGACATGGAGGAGATGGTGTGAGGCAGAAACGAGAGCTAGTGGGCAGTGGTGGAGCCAGGTTGAAAAGACTGGAGAGAAGAGAGTGTAATGGAGACGTGCTACTGAAGCCCTATGTTCCACTAGGAACCCAAGGGAAAAAATAATAATGAAGTTTACTGATGCCTAAAAACTTAATACAAAATTTAGGACCCAGGGATAAGGCTTTCAGTTGAACTATCGACAATTGTGTATCTGATAATTTGGAAATATATTTGTCTGGTTTGCTTGGAGACCGTCTTGTAGTAGATGTAGTTGCTTTTTTATAATGTTTAATAATCCCAACTTGGTCATATTATGCTGTTTCTCGGATACTTCTATGACATAATCTTCAAAATATTGGCGTATATCTAGTTACAGGTCATGGACAGCAGGCATTCTTAGGTGAATTTTTCATTCTATTTCAGTAATCCCTGGTTTAATCTCGTCTATATGGTTTCTTATATGACACTTTAGAGTCTTCGAATTTGGTTGAATGTGATTGCGTCTATGTGCTTTCCAATACCACTTAGGATATTCGTGTCGATGTAAGCAGTCTCTCAAAAAACGGATCTTTGTTTTCGCTATAGCAAGGTTGTCAGAAAAACAGAGAAATCCATTCAGTTCCTTTGCCGTTATGGGGTCCTTACAGCATTTCAGTAGTGAATAGAATATTTATTATACGATTTTACAGCGTAAGGATGGTTTCACTGAAAAGATTGGTTCTTCGCTAAACGTCTTTTGTTTTATCACTCAATGGGGATTGTTAAACTACTGAGTTAGAAATGTACGAGTGATGAAGTAGTGGATGATCGTTTCTACTCATTTTATTACTTTCCGCGTTAAATATCAACGGTTTGGTTAGACGTTAACTGAAAAATACGGATGGAGCTGTGGTTCATCGGTTCAGGCAGTTAGTTTTCAGCTATCGGATCACAGTTTCGAACTTCGATTTATACAGTGGTAACTGGATAATACCAATAGCCATCACACATTAAGTGTGGCGTTATTGTTCCTTGGATTAACTTCTAAATGATGGTCAACCTACAACTAAAAAAATATATGTGATTTATTTCTGTTTAGCTGGGTAGTTTTTCCGCATCACCAACTGAATTAACTGATATTCCTCCTGTGTCAGTGAAATTATTAACCAAAGTAAATAGATTATCTATTAACCCTTCTTATTTTCACTTTTAGAGTATACTATTGACGAGTTGATGCACCGGAAGAAAAGGCATTGAATGAGCTTTTCACTGTGTCTTCCAACCAGTCGTATAGGGTCCATGGGTCTATGGAAGGTTTTGAAGGTTCTCGTGTTATGCTGATTGCCACCATTCTTGTCAATCTGGTAACTCCACCTCCTGTTGTTTATCCATCTGTTGGTGAAGATGACGATGATGAACTTGATTTTGGACCTATTTCACCCTGCAGTCTTTTTCCTAACGGGATACCTCTTGCAACTTGGCGGGATAATGCACGCGTTATTGCTGCTAGTCCAAATGCACTTCGTTTCGTATTCCTTTGTGCTCATGCCTATCATTCAGGGCTGAAGTCTTTGGGGTTACAGTTACTTTCTAGTATACGCTATCCCTTAGATCCACCCAGTGTACCACTTCCACTGGATTGCCCAGATGACTGGACACCTTTAATTGACAATGGCTGTCGTCTTGCACAGTTAACTTTAACATTTCTAACTCGATGCATTCTGGAAAGTAATGATCGGTGTGATTTAATCGCAGGTGAGTTTCTCATTGTAATGCTCTTTTCCAGTCTCTTCTACTGAATAGTGGATATGATATTTCTGAAAAGCATGTCTTTGAATTTCTTTCTCCGATCTTTTCTAAATTATAGGTTTAATGTTTTTGGCTAATTTGACTAAAGTGAGGGAAAAAGTGAATCTGCCCAGTCTCATTATTGGTCTACCTCAAACTGTTTGGCCCAGACTTGCTCAGTTGTTATGCTTACCAGATTTAGCAATAGTGTGTGCTGCCCTAGAAGCTGTGCGTTGCTTGACAGATTTGGATGCAACCACATGTTTAGCGTGCTGGGAGTCTTGTTGCTCGAGTTTAGATACCTTGAATGATGGGAACATTCCATTTATTTTACTCCAACCTTTGCTTGCTTTACTGACATTGGAGGGTCAAGCTATGGGATCTCAGTCTCTTCATCGTATAAGAGTAAGTTAAGTGTCTTTTAGTCAGGACTTTTCTCATTGTTTGTATGATGTGAATTTCATTGTCTTCTCTGCATACTTTTAAATATTGCATGCGATGCTATAAAACTGTTTGTAATTCAAGTGTTCGCATCAATGTTTTGGATGAGATTGATGCTAACTATGGACATAAGTCAGTTGGTGAACCACTGAAACTTGGGAGCAGTGGACAACCGTTTCGTCCTAGTATGAGATTCCTCAGCAGTGTTCACCCATGACCACATTTCGCCATGAATCGTCTAGAAAGACGATGAAAGCTTCACGATTAAACAACCCAGCTCAGAGAACACAATACAGTCAAGACCATCCACCTGAACTACAAATATTCACCACTATTTCAAAATCATGCGAGCGTAACACGCTTCACGTTGTTCGAAGATGGGAGGACTTCTCCAAACGGCAAGCTTCCGCAAAAGAACAACTATTCTTACTCCATCAGTGCCTACGTCAGCATGTTCTGCCGAAGAGTGTCAGATATAGACCACCGACTATATTCGGATTCCTTGGCCAATACGTTACAGTTGAACCACTGGGTCGGGATCCAATGGTCCATATTTCCTACTTGTCAGTTCACGGTGCAGCGTGACCTCCATCCAATAGCGTCGTTGAGTAACTACCCTCACTCTGAAATCAATCAATAAATTCTCACAAACTCCAACTCTCTTAGCACTCACTGTGAACTAAATTCTGCATTGCAGTGAAGTTTGAATTTATTACCATGGATTTTTATCCTGTTTCATAGTTTTTTATGTAGATATTTCACTTTAAATATGGAGCTTAATTTATCACCTCCTTTGTAACACTCATTAATCATATATTCAAACAAACAGAATCAGCATAGAACCTTACACATAAGCTTATCAATTCAAGTTACCACACTTTACAGTAATATACAAGGAACAAGTAGAGGAATGTCCATGTAGACAAAATTGCTTGAGGCAATAAGTAATCTGAAGTGGTTACTTTAGAAGAAATCAAACAGTAGTGAATACATCTGCGCCATTGTGACTGCTTTTCAGCCATGTCAATAAGAGTCCTCAACCACTGATTCCTTTCATCTCGAGAACCCCAACCATGCAGTCTACATCTCCCCACACGACTCAGACCAACAGTCACAGACTTCATCGACTGATGCCACGTTCTGGTCTGACCATTCTGAACCCTATTCCAATTTGACCTAACTTCCCCTAGCATCGCACATTGAGGTAGGTGATCAATTGGCATGCACAGTACATGTCCAAGCCATTTCAGTCGACTAAGGTTCAGAGTTTCAATCGATTTGTCTGTCTTGCCTAGCAGCCTTCACCTGACTTCATCACTGCTCACACGGTGGTGGTTCATTGAAAATGAGCTTTCCTTTATTCTATAATCAGTCTGTGAAGTTTATATAGCTTTCTTCACAATGATTTTCACATTTATTACGAAAGCATTTTTGTACTGCGAATGCTTTAACATTTCTCATATCTTTCCTTTCCGCAGAAGTGAAGTTTCATACCCTTATGATATAGCTTCATATGGCTGAGGGAAAATCTTCAGAAATCAGTAGGGTTATTTAGACTTGATATACTATGTCATTTAATGGATGGGTTGAGTAATGTGCAACTTGTCAGCGGTTTGTAGGCAATGATTACCAAAAATATTGAAGAAGATAGTCGTTCTTATGATATGCACACAACATTTCAATCCTCTTTTTTCAAATAGTTCCCTAAAGTGGATATGCGTGTATGCATATTCTCGGATGCGACTCATTGCTTGAATGCTCAATCATTATACAGGTTTACCGTTTACTTCTGAATAAAGTTGATAATGTAATTCTCAATAAATCGTTGAATAATCGTTTTCCTTATCATTACACCATTTTGTTTTGTCATCTTTCATGTTTTTTGCGCTTCCCTGACTCATGCTTTTGCTAAATGCTAAATATTTCCCAAGTAAAAGATTGGTTGAAAGCAGTGACTATCCTTATGGGGAAATGAACGAATCACGAATGAAGTAACCTGTGTGATATAATGGAAAGACAAGTAATTCTTGGTTATTTTAGTCACTATCACTTTTATGGTTTAGACATGTATTGCACGTGCCGAGCCACCGATCTACGTCGACGTGCCATCCTTAGGGAAGTTAGACTAGGTTAGAAGAGAGTTCAGGATGACCAGGCCAAAACGTAGCATCAGTCGATTAAATCCCTGACCGTTGATCTGGGCCGTGTAAGGAGATGTAAACTGCCTGGAGTCCTCGAGACGAAAACAAAAAGTCAGTGGTTGAGGACTCTTTATGACATGGCTAAAAATCGATCGCAATGGCGCAGATATATTCATTCTTTGACATTTTCAAAAGCTTGAATGTTCACATTTACCTTTATCTTCAAACTTTTTATTCTCTCACACTACCAACTTTGATATCACTTGTTTTCGATGTACCTGTTCTTTGTGTACTTTTTTGAATTGTAGCAACTTCAGCCGATGCACCTGTGTGTGCAAGGTCCTACGTTAATTTTTTAGCCATGCAGTTACTCACTGTTTTCAAGTGTCATCTATCTCATCTTGAAAACTGTGTGGATTTTTTTTCTAGTTAGACAAATCACAGACTCATGATGCATAGACAAATTGAAAGGACTCGAATCGGTGGAATTAAGGGCATCTTTGTACTTAATTTATAGTTTGTGCAGCTTATTTTATAACCAGAAAATTGGTATTATAATCTCTACATTGCTCTATTACTCCTCCCTTTTTATTTAGCTCTTACCCCGTAATCCGCAACCTCAAAATGTCCAATCACAGTTTTCTCATGGATTCGGCCTCCGCACTCCTGCTCATTGTCGTCCACCTCCCAATGTAAATGATTTTAGTCGATCTCGGGATGCATCGTACATTAATGGACAAACATTTAAGACATACATATATCCAAAATCTCCCCCTAAAGTACATTCTGTTTCCTCTGATTCATATGCTAATGATCGTCATAACTCTGCTAATTCCGTTCTTAATTTAAAATTGGAATCTAGTACTCCTTTGAAACCGTCGGCTGTCATACCAACATCTTGCATAGCACAACCGGTGTACAGACCTCAAAGCGGGAGTACTGCTTGCTCAGGTCTTATCAACTTGTTATCTTCAATACCATCTTCTTCATCGTCATCTAACGTTGGCTTGTCAGTTGCCAGTTCAGCGTCTCCTAATCCTGTCCCTGCAACACCTAAACTAACAACACCAAGTTTATCAGAACTAACAGATAGATTACAAATGCCACCGCCTTCTTTACCGCCTCCATCTGCATTGCGACGGTCAGGAAAATGGGCTCATTCACGAACTAGTCTAATTTCATCTCCTCAACTGACGAATAAATCGAAAATCAATTCTCCCACATCTCCTCCCTGTCGAACTAATTACTCATCAGGGAATGTGGCTGAGCGAATTACTTCTTCATTTTCACCGATTGCTGCTCCAGCCAACCTAAAGTCTTCGTGCCCTTCAGGTAAATCAACTATCCTTTAACATCATATCCAATGTTACTGTTATTTTGTCTTATCTAAAAAGACATCCGATCCTGATAGTTATTTTTCTGAGTTTATAAGAAAAGACAGATCTGATAGTGATCACTGTAGAGAAATTAGTGTAAGTAGCATTTTTCTTAGGATCCTTACCCCATGTGAAACTCCATTTGTAGGTTCAAGAAACGATGAATCCAACAAAATCATACTTGTGATACAAGCTACTGACAAAAGGGTGGTAGTAGCTAGCCTTTTGTACATCTCGAATAACAAGGTGAACAGTTCCAGGGTACTTTTCTTGTTTCTCTGATGAGAAATTATTTCTCTTTTCATTGATACCTAATCTAGCAGTTGTTAGGATAGTGTTTAAGGGTAATAGCCATTTGAGTAGTCAAATCATCTCATCTGAGTTATAGTTAAACAAAATCTCGACAAGAACGCAGAAACTCTTGATCTTTGTCGTCTATTTCACAACTGTAACATTCTAATAACCTGTCATTCTGTCCTACTATTTAACCTTGAAACGTTATGATGAAAGTTATATAAGGACTGCGAATATTTTCTGCTTCCAAAGCATTGGTCATGTATGGTGGTGGGACCATCCAGTGAGAATTGCTCTGTTTCACTGTCAAGGAACAAATGAATCAGTTATGGAGTTTGTAAACTTTCATCGATTTATCTTGGCAAGACTGTGTTTATGCACATATAGCCAGTATCCGTTGTGATTTGCAGTGCTTAGAATAAACTGAAAGCAGCCCTGTAATTGGTTCAGTCAAGATGCAGCATAGATCCGTGTAATCTGTTATTGTTGGTATCGATTTATGTGTTGGATTGTGTTTTCGCAGTTGATATTTTGATATTGACTTGTTTAGTATATTACGAGATAGTATCGGAATCACCTAGCAAATTGATTGAACATTTGCTTATTTCGTTTATGTTTAAGAAAAGACAGAACTGACAAAAGATACTACTGGGTTAAATTCCTAGTCCTATCTGATCAATTCAGGGTAGAGATCATATAATATTGATGCGTTGACAGATTTCAGTTAGACTTCACTTTATTTCAATATGCAACTCTGTGAATATTTGATAACTTCGTCATATCGAATCGAATCGAGTCAAAATCCACTCGGCAACCTTGTTCACATTCGTACAGTAGCCAATGAGTCACACCAATTGTGTGTGAGTGCGAATAATTATATTATTAGTAGTATTATTTATCCCTTGGGTTCCCAGTGGAGCATAGGGCTTCAGTAGCACGTCTCCATTATACTCTCTTCTCTCCAGTCTTTTCAACCTGGCTCCACCACTGCCCACTAGCTCTCATTTCTTCCTCACACCATCTCCTCCATGTCACCCTCGCCATGGACGACCAACTCACCGTTTCCCATCTGGGTTGCACTCGAGTGTCTGTCCTAAGCTTGATGTCCCTAATCGGTCTTCTCAGTATATGCCTAATCCAATCCATCTCCATTTCCTTTCTCTGCATATTTGTTGAGCGATAGGTTCTTGCTTCGTTTGTTCATTGCTGGAGTAAGTTCCTCGTTGCTTATTTTAATTATTCTGGCCATGTGATCTTAGTTCCAGTAACGAGTCAGCGTAGTCAGTTGTTGATGAATGTCTAAAATTTGTTGGAAATGCTTTTGGTAACGCTTCAAGTCTCTCCACCATCACATAGAAGCAGTGAGTTGACTGAATTGGTGTTGAAAATCTGGATGTTGTTCACGCTTTATGCTGAGTGCAGTGCAGTGCAGAAGATCTCCACACTGGTTTGCAGGTTGATGAAGTAAGGCGTGTCTTGCTGTCTTTGCGATCCTGATTAGGTTTGACGTCCTGGTGTGTGCATGTGCCACCTATAGTTGAGACGGTGCTGCCTAGATAGGTGAAAGGGACTACTTCCTGTTAGTTTCTGCCGTTGATGGTGATTGGAGCTTGTTTTTGTTGTTGTTGGTGGTGGTGTGTTGTTGGTTGGGTATCATCATCACCTACGTTCACTTGAAGTCCCGCCTTCGCTGCCCTGCCTCTTCTGTCATTTTGTTGGATTTCACCTGTAGATCCTTGAGTTTTTGCGACATTAAACACAGGTCATCGGCGAAATCCAAGTCTTCTAGGATCTTTTTCCCGGTCCAGCCAGCGTATACCTCTCTTCTCGCTCTTCACGGTTTGTTGCATGATCCAGTCCACGAGTGCTAATAGTTACTACTGCCTAAATCTCGGTAGGTAGAGTGGTGTTCCAACTTGTAAGTGAACCATTGGTTGAAAGTCAACTATTTAAAGTGATGGATGTTTTAATGTTTTCCAAAAAAAGATTATATATATATATACATATTTTTACCATGTTATTGAATCTATTTTAATCTTTATTCTTAGGAAATTCTACGACTTCCGATACGTTGATAAATTCAAAGGACATTGAGTCTTCAGTTCAAAGTGGGAGACATATATTGTATACAGATACTTGTGAAAAATTATCTAACAATAGTTTAATCCAAATAGTAAACAATTCACAAAATTCACTGCCTCATTTAAATCCAATATTAAATTATGATGATTGTAATGATGATAATCAACATCATATTGATAAAGATTTAAAAACCACACCTTTACAACATAATGATTATGAAACTAAGCCAATTATTAACGGTGATCTAAATTGTATTGATGATATTGAATCAAAGAGTTATATGAACAGTTTACATACTAATGGTCTTCGAACTGGTATCTTACAAGAAGCTGTTCTAGCTATTCAAGATAAAAAATTTAAACATTCCTCAGAACAATCAAAATCAACTATTAAGTATATTAATGGTATGTTGGATGGAAAACATGAAGTAGTTTCAAGCATAAAAGTGAGTTTATATTGATTCATTTTTAGACTATTCTCTGTATATTGATTAAAAACTGTACTAACCTGATTATCGGTGTTACTTTAAGTATTTCTAAGAACCATATAATCTCTTAAGTTACTAAGTGATAATATTGTTATCTCACTTCTCCATCCAGTTTTCTACAGGGACCATTTCTTTCTTTTCCTTATGTTTCATCATAGAGGGATACTTGACAAATTTTTTCTCTTAGATCAGTCTACTCCATAATTAACTAGTGAATCTGGTGGGATTCTTGTATAGAGTAGTCCTCGTGAATAATAATAATAATAATAATAATAATGGGATTATACTAGTTTTAGAATGTACCAAGTAAAAATCTCATTTTGCTGTTACGAATTCCAAGCATCTCACAGGCGAAATAGTCTTTCAGTTTAACCTACATCTAGGAGATGATTATGCAACTTTATGACTTGAAACGGTGACAGATATGACTCCATATCAAAATCAGAGGTGATCATACTTCAGCTTTCTTCTGTTGTCGGGAAGGAAAATGGAGGTAGTGAATGCTCCCTTGAAGGCTGCTTCTTAATTTAACATTTGTCTTAGTGTTTGTATATTTTGTGTGAATCATCTCTTGAAACGTATGTTGCACTAATAACAGTAGATAAATAAAGAAATATTCGATACCGAAAGTGAATCTGTGGGGTATTTACTGCACCACTTTAATAAAACAACTGTTTATTTCTAGTGGACAAATCCTGACAAAATTAAGGCAAGAATGAAATACATGTACTATTCAGGTGATACCTCACTTGCATGTTATACGAAATCCCACTTAGATTTCTTTTTCAATTAAGTAATATCAATTTATAACTGTTACAGACCTGAGAAGAGAGTAATGTTTGTTCACTTGGCTGTTTTTCTTTTAAAATCAGAAATTTAGAGGCTTTTAATCGCCGCTTTTCAGGAATGTAGAGCCATCGAACCCTCATTCTTAGTCACTTAAGGCCGCGTCATCGATTTCATGTAAGATCTTTCAACGTCCGAACTATACGCGAAATGAGACAGCAAGCATGGCTCCCCAAAACTCTGAAATCTCTAGCCATGGATGTTTGCCATGTCTCTGAAATACGTATACAGGACCTGAGTGTCGTTATTAAATTAACCTTATCTGTCCGTAGTAATAAACTTTCAAAATTCACCTTATGAGTATTCGGAGACCTAAAGGCTAGCTCACGTAGACTCACTGGTGTGGGCATAGCATTAGACTATAGAGTAAACAGTATATTTCGCGACTAGATTCCAGCAAACAGCTATGTGCAAGAACTGGGAAGACTCGTGAGAAACCGTGTGCCTATTCGTAATTTCCGCTTGGGTGCCCACCGACTACACTTGGACAATGCAAAGGATGAATTCTGTGCGAAGCTGTCAATTTTACTACAGAAGCAAAACCCTCAGGTGTTGTCATAATGGCATGTGACTTTAGAGCTTAAGTAAAGAAGCTGAGCCAATGAGAAAAGCATCTCGGAGATGTTTACGGAATCCCTTGCCAATGAACCGACAACAGTGGTCGTCTGTTTTAGTTTTGCTACGACAATCACTTGTTTCTGGCCAACAGTAACTTTAAGCATAAAGAGAAATATTGTCTCACATGGAGTCAGCCGGCTTCAAATCAACGATGGACACAAATAGATCGCATTGCTATTAGCCGTCGTTAAAGAGGATCGGTGGAGGATTGCCGCTCTTTCTAGAGTACCACGCAGGTTCCAGACAGACCTGGTTGGGAGTGAGTCGATCAGATTTTTACCCTCCAACAAGTTCTGAAACACAGGCATAACCTACAGGCCAGTGGCCGACACCTGCCCTATTTATTGATCTGAAGGTGGTATTTGACTCAGTCGACCATGAGCTGTTGTGGCAGTGTCTGACTGTGGAGGAAGTAGAGGTCATGCATGTAATGCCCATCAAAGCTCTCTACTCGAAATCACGGAGCCGTGTCATGGCTTATGGAGAGTCGTTATGTGAACTGACTACAACTAGTGGTGTCCGCTGTGGATACCCACTGTCAGCGTTCCGCTAGTAATGCCCACTATTACCATTCCTATTTAACCTCATTATAGACGTACCAATGGACATAACGTTCGGGATGGACTTACTCCCTCGGGGTCATCTGGCTGACTTATAGTATTTTGACGATATTGTCCTACAGGGTTAACACCCTGAAAGATTACAGGGTCTTCTGGATGCGTTGAGCAGAAATCAGAGTGTTTGGCATGCGTTTCGCTGTAAGATGATGCTCCAGGACTGGTCTGTTGCAAGTACTCCCAGTTTAATGATAGCGAGTGAAGTGGTGGAATATATTGACCACTTCACTTACCTGGAAATTTGCATCAGCCCGAACGGGTTTGTTCGTGACAAAATCTCAGCTCGGATTCAGAAAGCCTGTCTGGCATTTCCCAAGTTGCGCCAACTATGGCACCAACTAGTGAGTTATCTGACTCTCTATGAAAGGAGTATACTACACTGCAGTTCGTTGTGTTCAAGTGTTTGACCACCGTTGCCTTCGCAGTATAATCCGTATTCCGTGGTATCACCACATGAGCAATGCAGAAGTCAGGCATGGAGTTTTAGGGAGTAGAGATAAATGAGTTGACGAGGTTGTGAACCTTCATTGACTGAGATGTGTTTGCGTTTACCTAGTTGCCGATTACCCAGTCACACAGTGTTGGTCGAAGTAGGTTTAGACTGGAAAAAGGCCCGAGGTGGCCAGATTAAAACACAACATGAATGTATGAAGTGTCTGCCTGTTGGTTTGAGATATGTGGGTCGATGCAGACTATGTGGTTGTGGTCGTCGGGCAAGGGGAATCAATGATTATAGACTGACTGTAGATGACATGGCTGAGATTCGATGTGATTGGTGCAGATGTATGCACACATTATCCTCATGATTACGATGCTATATTGAATCTCATCATTTTCTTATTCTTCCTTTCTCTCTTTCCGTAGTTTATATTTCTTTTGAGTGAATTTTCTTTTCTTCATCTTACACTTCCCTTCGGTTTTACTTGATGCACTGATATGAGGTGTGGCAAGTTGGACCGTTACGCAGTGATGCCTGGTCCATCTGTTAATTATAAGGGTGGTGAAAATGGTAAGGACTTGAAAAGAGTAAAGAAAAATAATGGTAATTCATTTCGACTTGCTTTAATCTTTATCAAAAATTATACTATCCTTTATTCCTCATAGATTTTCAGTAACAGTGATGTTTAACTGATAAGAAAGTTAAGCGATAAAAAGACGTGAAGTTGTCACTTCAAGTCTTGTAGAAAATTGTGTACCTTTTAGGCTTGAGCTCTTAGCAAGAGAGGCATCAAGGTGTGTGTGTATGTATGTATGTGAGTTAGAAATAGTCGTACTTGTTGTCTACATATATCTCCGTTATATTCTTCCTGTCACAGGTAAAATACTTATTCTTATCATTATAAATACTATCCTTCCCTTTTCTCTACTTTTTTTTCTCGATTTTTATTGTATATACCACTGACAGATGCGACTCATAAGATACATTAGTACTAAATATTTAGGATCTGTAGATGTAAACGGAATTTAAATTCCAGGTACTCATTGTAGTGTTGTGTTGATCTGCTTGTTATACATTCCGAGAGGATATAATACATAAGTTTGACTGACAACTATCTGCGTACGCCAAACCCACCGGTTTCACCCTGAACGAAATAAAAAATACCGAACTGGATGAGAGAGTTTATTTCTCCCAGATGAATAGTCAATTAACCCAAGAACACATGTATGTATGTATGTATGTATGTATGTATGTATGTATGTGTGTGTGTGTGCATGACATGTGTCCTTGTTCAGCATTTGAAACATTAACAAAGTAAAACCGAGCATTAGCCAATCAGCGAATTACCTTGAAAATGGGGATGGGAGGCGGGAAATGATTTTCTGACCATGCTTTAAAAATTGCGTGAAAACGACAATTTAAAAATGTTTTATGCAAATTTGAGTCCTTCTAACATTGATTTTCTTGAATATGTACGAGTATTTGCCTTTCTACTATATTAGTGAACAGTTTTTTACACTCAACTGAACCGCTGAACCATAAAACTAAACGATATCCAATGAACGTATTCTTTCAATAGCTTGATATTCCATGTTCATCAACTGTTTATAATTTTTCTATGCGTTCAAAAATCTTGGTGTTTTTTTAAAAAAATTGGCTTTACTATCCATTTTTCTGAGACTGAACTTCCCAGATATTTTTTTTCCCCAATTCACCTTTTGTCTGTTTATTTTACTTCAGTATCACTATCGACGCAAGAATCCTCATTAAATGTCTCTCTGTTTTGTTTGGTACTGGTGATTTTCACTTCAACAATAACTGTACTGTAAGGCATCCTATTCGGAAATGTTACCGTCCTATGAGGAGAGAGGAGTAAACTTCATCCAAATGACTCTTAGTTTCGCGTTTTGAATTATAATCATTTCATATAAAGGTTGGGTTGTCTCCCTACAGTCATTTTCGTTCATTGGGGAACTTAATTCATTACTGTAAATTATAATGTATGCGGGGCTTAAGTTTTGTTGCCTATTATTTAGCGATTATTTGTACAGGGATTTCCAACAGACTCTGTTAAGTTTTGTGGAGGTGTAGACACACTAGACTTGATGTGGAGTGATTTATGTTCCAAAATTTCTAGTCATTTTTTAAAATCAATATAAATCACCTACTGTACTACTAATTATTTATTTCAAGTAAAATCTTGATACAGTATGGGTTCCGAGAAATATGCCGCACGGCATTATAAAGAAATGGCTAAGTGATTAGAAAAGCAATCACGAAAAGTTTTCATTGCTTTCGTATTTATTACACTGGTAAGATGCCGGAACGTCTATTAAAGATTGCGTGTACCTCTCGACTGTGTTGTATTTCATGATTACGACATGAGCACTAAATATATTTAACTGTAAGCATTTCAGAAAGACTATGATCATAGGTTGAGCAAATTTCGAGTTACATTTTGTTTTATCGGTTAGGATGCTTGGGGATTGATTATCAGGCAGATACATCCAACCAGCGGGTCCTAAACAGAAGGAAACGCATCTCTCGGATACCTCTGCTAGCCAGGAAATAGACTACAAGTTATATAAGTGTTATTTAGCGTACCATCATATATGGTTAATAATTTTGTGTGTGTTTTATTTAAATTGACGTAGATTAATTCAAATGTGAATGCTGAATCTGATGGCGCCAAAGCAATACATTTCGAAGATTGTGAAAAATCAGACAAACGATTTGATAAAAGTCCCTTGAGCAATGGCTATTTAACAGATGATATACATGAATCTGAAAAAAATTGCCACCTACCGACTACTAAAGATGATGTTAGTAGTAACAGTCGTAATAGACTGGCGAAGACTTCAAATATTATCAATTGCCATCGTTTACATCCTTCTCACAGATTTTTGAAGCGTAGACGAAAATGGGGTTCCAAGAACAAATTGTTTACACCCAAGCGTCGACGTGATCTTATAAATCTTAATAATCTTTCTAAGACAGTATCTACTACATGTTTGGATACATCCACAGCCTTAAATACCGCCTTGAAAATGAATTCTGTTCCAGGTTCTGTTCTTGATCCCACCTGGAGGCCTACTGATGAATCATCAACTAAACCGGTCATTACTGGTTCTGGTGATGGAACAGTAGAGTCTACATGTAGTGATTTTAAAAGTTGTCCGATATCACCGGAGCCTAACAACACATCTGAAACCAATGAGTGTAGATCGAAAGAATCATGTGAAAGTGTCTCAGAGTCTACCAATACCAATCACAGTGTTGATGTTATGAGTTCAACAGCTCTATCTACACCAGGGAACATGGAAAAACCAGGATCATATTTATGTGAATGGGAGTGTTGTACATCCACATTTGAATTTAAACATCAGGTGAGTCCGTTTATTGCTAGTAAGTTTTTAAAAAAGTAAAATATTGTTGAGAAGCATGTCTCCTTCATGTAAAGATAGATAGAAGAGATTCCGGTTGGAATGATATTTTGTTGGTGGTAATATTCAGTGTGTCAACCATGTCGAAAAAATCGAAATCCATCTATCATTTGGCAGTGAACGACACCTTGTCACCCCGGTTCACAATCGGTGGGGGTCCGCTTCGGACCCATGACCCATCGGTTGGAAATAGAGTGTCTAGACCAATGAACCATAACTTCATCAGGGTTTTATCTAGTTTTTATGAGAATGAAGGGCTTGCGCCTGTTTGTAATTCATCATTTACTTCTCAGTTTAGGCTTTTTTGTCCAGTTATAAATTGAACTGATCCCGCCAGAAGCACTGAGAACAGACGCAGAGACAACAGCGGACATGCTCACACCACTATTGCAGAAAATCTGGAAGGAAGTAAAGGTACCTGGCGATTGAAAAAAGGGCTATCTTGTCAAACTCCCGAAGAAGGGGAAATAAGTGTTTGCTAGAACTAGCACGGAATCACGCTCCTGTACACCCAAAGCAAGCGAAATATTAAGCCGCATCATCCTGGAGAGACTAAAAGATGCACTGGGTTCAAAACTACGACCGGAACAGCCTGGCTGGATGGATGGATTCAGGAAGTACAAATCATATGCGGATCAAATTGCAACGCTACGCCACGCATCATCATACAACAGAGTATAGAATGGCAGTCAACTCAACTATACCTCAACTTCATCGACTTTGTATAGGCCTTCGTCAGCGTCGACAGAGAAGTAATTTGGCAGGCAACTGCTTCAACACTACGGAATACCACAAATCATTATCAACATCAACCTCAATAGCAGCTACCACATGAAGACGTCACATGCCAAGTGATCCACAACGGGAAGCTCAGTGACGCCTTCGAAGTGAAGACAGGAGACAGGAGTAAGACAAGGGATTGCTGTCTACTATCACCCATGATATTCCTGATTGTGGTCAACTGGACTGGATCATGCAACAAGCAGTGGTGAGCGAGAAGAGACGGATAGGCCGACTGGACCATGGAAAACATCCTAGAGGACTTGGATTTCGCTGGTGATCACTTGTGTGTAATGTGACACAAACTTGAAGATCTGTAGGCGAAAACTGCCAAGTTGAGAGAAGAGGGAGTGCAGGGTAGGGCAGGGCAGGGCAGCGAGGACGGGACTTCAAGTGAATATCGAGAAGACAGAGATGATGAAGATACCCAACTAACAATAACACCAACACCTAACTGCAATCACTATGAACTAGAGAAACTGGAAGGAGATAGCCTCTTCCAACTATCTAGGCAGCACTGTTTCAACTCAGGTGGCGGTGGCACAGATGAGGATGTCAAAGTCAGGATTGGAAAGACAGCAAGACAGGCCTTCTTTCATTAACCTGAAACCAGTGTGGATATCTTCTGCACTCAGCATGTGGAACAAGATCCGGATTTTCAACACAAAGTCAGTCAAGTCAGTGCTTCTGTATGGTACAGAGACTTGGCGCGTTACCAAAGGCATTTCCAACAATTTACAGACATTCGTCAACAACTGCCGCCTACGCTCACTTCATACTGAAGATCAGATGGCCAGAAAGAATAAGCAACAAGGAACTCACTCCGACTATGAACAAACGAAGCAAGAACCTATCGCCGAACAAATATGCAGAAGGAAGTGGAAGTTTAGATGGATTGGGCATGCACTGAGAAGACCGATTAGGGACATCACGCGTCAGGCTAGTCACTCGAGTGGAACCCAAATGGGAAGCGATCAGTTAGGCATTCGAGGTGAGGGTGACATGGAAGAGATCGTGCGAGGAAGAAATCAGAGGTTGTGGGCAGTGGTGGAGCCAGGTTGAAAAGATTGCAGAGAAGAGAGTGGAATGGAGACGTGTTACTGAAGCCCTATGTTCCATTAAGAACCCAAGGGACAAATAATAATAATATAGTACATATAAGACAATCGTTTGGTGGAATGATGTATGCAGTCAGGTGGTGTGATAGGAGTTTTAAGAAACTAATGTCCCAGTAGCATAGTTGATTTGGACGTCGAATGCGGTTTGAATACTATGTCAACTCAGACTGTGATACTAATTTATAGTCTGTTTCATATCGAAAAAAGTTGGTTTTTATCTGCAGGTGTGTGGAGACTTATCATTTGGTTTTATGTTGGAATTCATCATGGATTGATATCATTTGGAGAAACATTGAAAGCCTGGGAGCACTGGACATTGTTTCGTTCCAGCATGAAACTTTTCAGTGGTAACGTGTTAGCCATGGTACGCGAAGGTGCTGGGTGCGCACTGCTGAGGAGACCCATGCTAGGACGAAATAGCTGTCCAGTGCTCCCAGGCTTCCGATGTTCCTCCAACTGATATCAGTTCATGATGAATTCCAACCTAAAATAACGTTTTATTGATCTTCCTTAATTGTTCAGTTCGCAACTTTCCTCAAATTTGTGAAGTAAGTAATTGATTGTTGCGTTTTATTCAGTTGCTATAATGCATTCGAACATGCATTTTGCTATTCCCCTTTTTTCAGGTTGCTCATCATGTTTATTCAATGCACTTACCTAATAAAGAAAGTTGGAAAGTAGATAGTTCACATCATCCGAATCATAAATATCCTGTTCAAATTGTTCGCCGTTGTTGTCGTTGGCGTGGTTGTCAGTCAGCATCACTTGCTCGTGCACCATACGCTCTAATGACGCATGTACTCGATATGCACTGTAGTCCAAAAGAATTAGAACAACGAAGATCAAATCATGAGCATAAAAAAGTTGACTTCAAAACACTTGACACCCGATGTGATCACTTTAATAATGATACAAATTTATCACCTGGGGATGTACATCCTGAATACTTATATGTTGGTGATCGTTCAGCATGGACAATTATTCGTTCTGTTGAAGCTAAAAGTATGCAAAATGATCTATGTGCTGCACAACATCATTTTTTATTGACAAATCCTCATTACCAGCCAAATTTACCGCTTAATCCGCTAATTCATTCAAGTGTTAATAATCCACCGCGTGAAGGACCAGTAACAAAGCATCTCCGAGTAACTTCTGCGCTTATTTTAAAAAATCTAGTAACACATGTTGAACAGGCGAGAAAGTGAGTTCTACTTAAAGACTATTAGTTTCCTTGACTTAAATTTGCATAACATTTGTTCTATATCATATGAGATTCTGTAAACTTGATAACATTATACAATTGTTGTTTATGTTTCATATCATTTACAGCAATAATTTTCATCGAAGCAAAGTTTTTATGTACTTCAGAGAGAGTTTAAAAGCATATAACTTTGATGTTTTGCTGTCTGTCTGTATTTTTGAATTATATTCTACTGGTAATGTGTTAGCAATGATCAGTCAGGTAATCAGTCAATATCAGGCTGAGACCTGACATCATAACACTATATATCGCCTCACTTCTCATAAGTGTATCAAGATACTAGGCTAAAAGATGAATGAAATATTGGGTAATTGAGAAGAACTATAATCAAAAGTTCTAAAAAGCTGTCAAGAACGAGGAAAAGGAGGCAAAACAATAGTGAAATAACAACAGAGGGGGAAGAGAAATTATGGATTCATTCAAGCTAATGAAATTGGTTCTGAGCCATACCATCTGAAGTCTTCAACCGCTGATACTGACTATTAAGTGAACTGTCACCAGGAAGTCTTCGTTTCTCTACCATAGATAAGACTAAGAGTCAGAATCTGTGATGTAATCAGACGGTTTGGAGTTCAGTAAAAACCAAATAAGATTACAAAAGAAACCAGTCAGAATCCTAAGTCTTAACATTAACTCAACAGTAAGTGCGGTTAACCAGTACATTGTTCAACAGAGTTTGGTACTAACAGTTTGATGAACCCTAAGGTAGTTGTAGTCCTGTGAGATTATTTAGCATTTAGCTGTGGCCCACTGGTTTAGGGAGATGACCATCAATTATTGGATCATGAGTTTGAGCTTCGCTTCACCTACCGAGGTGGTTTTGAGAGCCATGTAGTATCACTAGCCTTCATACAATAGGTGTGGTTCATAGTCTACTGCACGGATATGCTCAAGGTGGCTGAATGCATTTTGTTTCGTTTCGCATACGTCATCTGAAATGTGAAAAATATGGATCAAGCAATTTGATATTGAAATTCTTTGCATTAACTACTTGATAATTCAGTTGGATTGCAGATTTTCACCTGTTATGTACCATTTTTATGAAATGAGAACCATCAAACTAACTAGATTTCACGATGCCGAGACTCATCATTCTGTTCTCAGTCTGGAACCGTAAATTTATGGTTAGAAACTGTGCTACTATCGAGTAGTATAGTTGTATACACAAAACTATTTTTGTCGATCTGTTGGAGTTTTCGGTCTTTTACTGAGTTGATTTTAAAAAGTCAGTTTTAATTGAAATATGTTATTGCAGTGAGCAGTGAGGGTCTTTAAAAAAAAATCTGATGATCACTTATAGTGGGATTAGTGTAAGTGGTTGACTGACTGACTGAATCAACGTAGAACCTTGCACAGGAGTACATCGGCTCAAGTTGCCATACTCCACAGAAGTATACAAAGGACAGGTGGATAGAAGAGGAATGATATGAAAATTGCTAAAGTAGTGTGAAAGAATAAACATTTTGAAGACGAAGGTAAATATGAATATTCGAGTTTTTAAAAATGTCAAAGAGTGAATATATATGCATCATTGTGATCGGGTTTCAGTCCTCAACCATTGATTCCTTTCGTTTCGGGGACCCTAACCGGGCAGTCTTCATATCCCTGCACAGTTCAAGACAATAGTCAGGAACTTCATTGTCTGGGACAGTCTTGGTCTGGTCACCCTGAATCCTTTTCCTTCCTAATCGAACTTCTAACAACATGGCACATCGAGGTAGGGGGTAGCGGTGAGTGAAAAATGCTCGCTAACTACTAAACGTGAATTCAAGTCTATCTGTATATGTACCTTTTTTATTTATTACTGCTAGTGCACGTAGATTTTTCGATGGTAAGCAAGTGAGAATAACTGGAAGCCACATATCTTCTAGATTTTGTGCGTATGTCCCATGAGCACTGTTAGTTAAGGAAGAGAAAGTCTTCACAGTCTGAATCTTCACATACCTACTGCGCCAGGTCCTGGAACATAGACACGGCATTCAACTCCGTTGATCGAGAAGTCTTATGGTAATGTCTCTCGCTGAAAGGCGTGCCGAGTAAGTACATCACTTTATTGAAGACTCGCTACTCGAACACTTGTGGGCGTGTTATAGCATATGGTATGGTGTTCAGGGAGCTGGGCTCATCGAGTGGTGTCCGACAGGGGTACCCACTCTCTACATTCTTATTCAATTTTATCATAGATATTTTTATGCAGGTCTCCCTCTCGTCGCCTGATTACACAGACGCTGATCTAATCGCAGGAGAATTCCCATCATACCTAGAATATGCAGATGACAAAGCCCTGTTAAGTGAAGACACTGACAAGATGCAGAGTCTTGTGAACACTTTGAGTGGGAATTTGAGAATGTTTGGGATGCGTCTCTCACCATCGAAATGCAAATTTTAGCTCGAGGATTGGTCTTTATCGGTGCCTCGGTTAACAATAGAGTGTAGTGGTTGAGTGTGTTGACCACTTCAGTTACCTGGGAAGTAGGATCAACCCTAGTGGCTCAGTGGTCGGTGAAATCTCTGCACTAATAGAAAAGGGTCGACTGGCTTTTGCCAATTTACGCCACCTATGGCGCCGCCGTGATATGCGATTGTCTATGAAGGGTCGCGTGTACTGTACCTGCACAGCAATCCGGTCTGTTCTACTGTATGGGTGTGAAACATGGCCATTGGAGATGGAAGACGTGAGAAGGCTTCAAATGTTTGGTCGCCGTTTCCTTCATAGTATACGCCGTATTCCGTGGTATCACCACATGAGCAATGCAGAAGTCAGGCATGGAGTTTTAGGGAGTAGAGATAAATGAGTTGACGAGGTTGTGAACCTTCATTGACTGAGATGTGTTTGCGTTTACCTAGTTGCCGATTACCCAGTCACACAGTGTTGGTCGAAGTAGGTTTAGACTGGAAAAAGGCCCGAGGTGGCCAGATTAAAACACAACATGAATGTATGAAGTGTCTGCCTGTTGGTTTGAGATATGTGGGTCGATGCAGACTATGTGGTTGTGGTCGTCGGGGCAAGGGGAATCAATGATTATAGACTGACTGTAGATGACATGGCTGAGATTCGATGTGATTGGTGCAGATGTATGCACACATTATCCTCATGATTACGATGCTATATTGAATCTCATCATTTTCTCATTCTTCCTTTCTCTCTTTCCGTAGTTTATATTTCTTTTGAGTGAATTTTCTTTTCTTCATCTTACACTTCGCTTCGGTTTTACTTGATGTACTGATATGAGGTGTGGCAAGTTGGAGGGTTATGAAAGAATACCTGGTCCATCTGTTGATATTGATGATGATAATGATTTTTCAAAAAAATGCTAACCATGCTTTACTTTATAACATCGGTTGTTCTGAAATAAAAACCTTATTTCGATATATAGAATAAGTAGCGTGATCAGTTTCTCTTCGCCCTGATAAATGGACCTCAGGCCCGAGCAACTCAGTGGTAACGTCGCTGGATGACTCGGGGATGAATCTCATAGGGGACACAAGTCCTCTCTAGGTTACAGATGCACCTTGCTGATAATCTTCGGTTCATTGGTTAAAGCTCTTGACTTTCAACCAGTGGGTAACGAGTTCGAACACCGCCACACCTAACGAGCTGGTTTGGGCAGCTAGGTAGTATCATTAAACCTAGTACAATAGGTATGGTTCATTGTTTACCGCACAAATGTGGACAGGGTTGCTGATTGCATTACGATAATAGCATTTTGACTTTGTTACGTTATATCGTTTTTATTTCCCTTAGGATTTTGGTTCGTCGATTTAGTTCTGTACTGCCTCATATTGTCTTAACCCTGCATGATTATTTAGTTTTAAGTGACACTTCTATTGCCTCTATTTTTGTAGAGAAGTATTTCCATTCCTCTTAACTTCCAGCCCTCATTTTGTTTTTGTTTGTCAATCTGGAGGTTTGCGGGGATTTATTTATTGATTTCAGGTTGGTATTCATCATGGACCGACATCAGTTGGAGAAACATTGAAGACATTGGAGCATAAGATAGTCATTCCGTCCTAGTATGAGACTGTTAGGTAGTGCGCACCCATGATGCCGCCAGGGATCGAACCCAGGCCCTTCAGGTTCCATGGCCAGCACGTTGACATTGAAACACTAGGTTGAAATCAAATGGTCCATATTTTCCCCTTCTGTTATTTCACAGTATAGCTTGTACTCCATCCAATGCCGTCGTTGAGTAACTGTCCCTCATGTTCTAGTTGGTTGGCCCCACTGGTCACGATTTTTCGCTTTAATTTTTGGTGGTCGACTGATGCTCTCTGTATTTCACATATTGTTTTCATTATAAACAAGCATTTTTCGTGTTTAACTGTTATCTATACCGACCATTGTTATTTGACACTGTTTGCAACCTATTAGAAGTTACGAAATGGAACCTGTCCTTGTCATGTTGTGTAGACAAAACGTATAATGGATGGTGGCTAGCAGTGGAATCGTCCTATTCGGGACTCATCAGCTGGATGTACTTGCTTCCCCGTGAGTGATGTCCCCACTGGGATTTTGACTCGAGAGCTATCGTTTCAAACGCCAGAGCGTTACCCACTACACCACCGAGCCACGATAGACACTTCTTGTGCGACTGGTATAGTTTTAGTGTTACTGCTGGCATTATACCGTCGTTGATTGGGCTGAGTTGATCGGTCTCTATTGGCATATAGGATGCCTCGATATTGCCTGTGTTTTAATTATATGTGGTAATGATGAATAGTGGCTAGCAGTGGAATCCAGGATGTGCATTTCATCCTATTTGGGACTCGTCAGCTGGATGTACCTGCATCCCAGTGAGTGATGCTGTCTCCACCGGGATTATTGTGTGATCGATTGTTCTTTTTATGTATTTTTGTCCACTGATTTTGAAAAGTTTCCATTAATGATTACATCATTTTTATTTATTTCTTAGGTGGTTGCTGAAGGAGTCACAGCTTCTATCAGAAATAGCATTCGGCTGTACACCAAGCGAGACAGGGTTAAGGACAAACAATGCAGGACAAATCATTGCTCAGTGTTTATCAATCTGCACATTGGAAAAGCCCACTGTGTATTCAATTTTATCGCCTATTATGCAACAGTCAGTTCGCATTCCTTTATCAGGTGAACAAGCATATCGTTCTTCTTCCTCCTTCTCGTCAAGTATTCAACCGATTGTATCCACAGTTAACCAACAGATGAAGTTGTCTTCGGTTGATCTTGATTCGGATGTCTGTAATTAAGATAAATGTGTTAGTTCTATCTGTTTAATTACTGTTTCTTTTGGTTCACATCGCCTTTCCATGTCCTATGTTACTGTTGTTTGTTTTATTTTGTTCTCTAACGAAAATAAGTTGTTCACTTCACAATCGTTTCAGGTTTACTGCACACACTTCCTTGTCAACTTGTTGTTGTATGTATTTGTTGTAGATAAAAAATGTTATTTCTTTTTCATTAAAAATGTTTCAGGTTTATTACTATGAAAACTACGTTTACATAGTCTGTGTTTATTTGTACAGTTTATATTATTAAATAACCGCCTCTTTCTTATCATCTCTACTTCCCTCGCCCTCAACCCCGTTCCCCCTTTCTGTTAGACCTTGAACACTTTCGATTTTATTTATTTAATCACTTCTCAGTTCTTTTGCCTTTCAATTGATGATGTATTTGTGTATTTATCACTTTATTGTCTTGAAATGCAAAGATTATGTTTATAAAATATCTCCATATTATGTATATGTATATTTCTTGTTGTGTGTTTCCACCACGACTACTACACCACCTCTACTACTACTACTACCATTGTCATTACTACTAGTAGTGCCACTTCGCTGTGCAGCTCAACTGTGTTTTCGTTTGTGTGACACAGTTGTGTTAGTCCTATCACTATTACTAATGTTGTAATGATAGTAATAATGATAATAGTAATTGTTATTTTTTGGGTATGTTCTCCTCTTCTTCTTTTTGGTTTTTGAGTTCACTTCTCTGCAAGAAACAACAATACACACACACACACACACAAACCCTTGCATACAATTGTTGTATTTATATATTACTTATTAAACTTGTGTCTATCTCCTGGAGTTGTTATTCAGACGACTTTAATTACTTAGTACTGATTGATATACGAATACTTCTACTAATACTAGTACTACTGTAACAACCAGTACTAATGGTAACCTTTTCAAAGAATACTTTATACAATTATTGAATGTTTGTAATTAGTACGTGAACTGTGTATATTCATATATTTGCATATATTGTTTCAGTGACTTACTTGTACAGTTTCCTAAATGAAATCCTTTTTGAAAGATTCATATCCTTTTGAACAGTCGATATATATATATATAGGATTATCGGTATTGTATTATTATGGTTAGTAGTTCTATCGTTTGTTATGAGTTTTTTGTTTGTGTTTATTGTTTGTTTATACAGTGTTTTTTTTTCAACAAGAAAAAAGAAAAGAAAATTCTCTCTTGATATATCCTATCATATCCTCCATTCATAACTTTATTTTCTTGCTTCCTTCTTTCGAATTATTGTTGCTTGGGTTTCTCAGAAGCTGACAAAATACCGATCATCTTTGTGTGCTGCATTTCAACGTGATTTAATCGGATTTCAACTTGTTTTCTTTCTTCTTTAGTGCCTATTCAGGTATTATATATTTATGTGAATCCAGGTTGGTCTATGATATTCATGCATTTGTTTGTATGACTTGAACTTGTGTGTATGTTTGAGTATGCTTGGGGGGGGGGAGCTTATTTGTGAGTTCATACCTGTATGTCAACACAAGTGGGTTGTATCTTCTCTCTGTTCTAGTATTCGTTCTAGTCTAAATTTCTATCTCTTGAGTTGTGTTGATTATTGTTCGACTGGTTGATATGTTACTAGGAAGGATGTGTGAACAGAAGAGTAGCTTAAGTTTCTGTTTGTCGAGATGATAACGGAATTCCGATAATACCATCTGTTACATATGTGATATAGAAAGGTGTGTAAAATCGGTACCATTCGGTATGTCAAGCATTCATGGAGAGATGACACATTATTGATGGTGTAATTCATCCAATCTTCTAGATATTATGATAAAATGATTATCCAAGTAGACGTACATCATGTAGCAGTTTGTAATCCATTTGAGGTTATCTGGACTGTGGTGGACGCATCATTCATTTGAGATTGAGCTACACACAGACCTGTTTAGGTGATTCTGCACATCATCTCAGCCAAATAAGCGGTTAATTTGTTTAAGGCTGATAATACTTCTGTCGAAAATCTATGTTCTGACTTCAGAGTCATGCAAATGGGTTTGACTCAAATGCGAAGGTTTAGAGAGGATTTCACTTGGTGAATATTGACTTCTTGTATCACTTGCTGGTCAGTGAGAGTTTTGTATTAGAGGTAGTAAACCACTAAATAGTGGAAGTGGGTAATAAGATTTTTACAATAGAGAAAAGTAAGTAGGAGTGTTCGAAAAAAAGTTGGAGCCGAATTATCCTACACTGAATGCACAATCCAAACATAAATTTTGTCGTCAGTTCCGATTATCGTCTATATTTGTTGACGTGTCTGTTCGCTGAGTTGCGTTATCTTTCCTACCCTTCCAAGGAAATTGTAATGCACCGAAAGATGCTACCCTAATCGCACGGTGTCATGTCGAACACTGACTTCCTATTCGTCTTCTCCAACCAGTCTCAAGGTTAGCAAATGGAACAGTGTAGAAGCCACTAGGACGACATTCCTGACATATTGAGGTCAACAAAGCTTGTGATCTAAGAAGAATTTAGTCAGTGAGTGACGATCTCTAACACACACTAGTTGAGCATCCTCAGTTCACGCTGAGCAAAGTTCACATGTACGCAATAAAGTTCGCACCGAATAATCGTATACCTAACCTAAACCAGGCTAATAGTACGGGAAGTGACATAATTTAGTGCATACCGCTTTGTCTTTCGGCATTTGGTTCAAGATCAGATGAACATCCAATAGCTTACGCAATTATACAGTATGACGATTTGCTCCGACTAGTGACTACTTTCAGTTGAAAAGAATTCATCGTAATAACTTGTTATTGTCCTATTCATTTCAAGTCAGACGGAGCACAAAGGACTCAATTTGCAAAGTAAGATGGGATTACTTTATTTCATGAATACTCCCCCTAGTTGAACAGGAAACCTACGTCTCGGTGAGATTGGAACCAGCAGCCTTCAAGCGCTTCAAAAACAGTTGGGCTGTATGGCGTTGCTTTTCGCCAACTCTCAATTTCAATTCTCGTCATGTTACCTTACAGCTGGTTGTTTACTCTCTCCTCCCCCCCACCCCTTATCTGGTTGGGTATATAATTGTCGATAACTGAAGTGAAATTGAGTCATTTTAAGAAGCTAGAGTAGATGAGCTTAGTCGGTGTATACTCATCGATTAGTAGTGACATTAAGGTGGCTATTTCAATCCTACTACCACTGAAATTTTAATTTCTATCTCAGTTTTCACGTCATTACTCAAAAAAGAAATATATTGTGTTCAACTCAAAAAAGCTATGCTGATTGTTTTCAAGTTGGTTATAATGTGAATGAATCACCATTGGTCTTTCATTCTGTCGTGAAATATGATAGATAGATAGGCAGACAGACAAACATATATTATTAAAGTGGAACATTTCTGGTCCTTTCAAGTTTACTTAGAGCGTTTAAAATGTATACTATAGATTGATCAATAGCATTTTTATTTTGTCGATTCAGTATTGATAGTTAAAGTCAGGTTATTTTCAATGCAGTTTTGTCTGTTTACTGACTGTTGTTAAGCTCTGATATATGTTGGTATGTAATGGTTAGAAGGTAATAGCTAAATATGTTCATCTACAGGATAATGCGTATATATATATATATATATATATATATATATATATATATATATATATATATATATATGTATATATATATATACGTCCAAATCCTTTTGGGAATTCACTGAATGGCATGACTAATCTACAAAATAAACTGTCTGTATCGAAATTCCCCAAATTTGAAGAGAAAAGAAACGTGTTTCGAAGAAATGAATACCATGAGGATATGATCTTAAAGTCTAGTTATCGACATTTTCAGTGAAAAGCAACAATTTTTTGAATTTTCATTTCAAGAGAGAAATTTTTAGAAATCAGATTGGAGAGAACATTGAAAAAGAGGTTCCATAGCACCTACTCTATGAAGATAACTTCCACAAAACTGTCCACTGTCTATGCAGAAAACAATCATATATATATATATATCCACATTAATATGGATTTATTTTTGGAAACTTTAGGTGACGTGGCTCAGAATCGATCTCAGAGTAGTACAGATGTGTCCAATCATCATACTGAACCTCAGCATTCTCTCATTCCTCCTTACTGTCTTTTGATAACTTTCTATCAATTCTAACTACTTTCTTCTTTTTTGAGATGAATGGCGATTTTTTAATTTAGAAGTAGTATTCATCATGGACTGACATCAGTTGGGGAACTATTGAAAATCTCGGAGCACCGAACAGCTGTTTCTTCCTAGTATGGGACTCCTTAGCAGTACGCACCCCACGACCCAGCTAGGGATCGAATTCAGGACCTTCAGGTTTCACGGCGAACGCGTTATCCATTCAGCCACTGGGTCGGTTTCCAGTGGTTCTCAATTTCCAACTTCTGTCGATTCACGACATAGCGTGACTGTCACTCAAGGACTTCAGTTAGCATCCACTTCACTTCCGACTTGCTTCCAGATGGATATCATGAAGCTCTAATGAGAAGCCGTGACCTATGAGGTCAACCAGTTGGAAGTGAAGTGGATGCTAACTGAAGTCCTTGGGTGATAGTCGCGCTATGTCATGAATTGACAGAAGTTGGAAATTGTGAACGACTGGAAACCGACCAGTGGCTGGATGGTTAACGCGTTCGCCGTGAAACCTGAAGGTCCTGAGTCCGATCCCTGCCTGATGGGGTTGTGGGTGCGTGCTGCTAAGGAGTCCCATACTACTACGAAACAGCTGTCCAGTGCTCCCAGATTTCCAATGGTTCCCCATCTAGTGTCAGTCCATGATGAATACTACTACTTTCTTCTTTACTTTTTCACCTTAGTGTATTCTCACTTGATACGTTGACATCAGTTTTTGTAAGCTGGATTGCTAAACATTAATGCTAGATCCTATATTGGTATCGTTTGTCTATCATATATGAGTTGACTACTCTTATAATGTTAGTTATTTTGAACTCAGTGTGAAAGCTTTTTCACAGCGTTTTAAGTATAGTTATTGAAAGGGGAAGCGAGAAAGAATACTGACTGTGTCCAATCATATTTAATCTGTAGGGATCAACTTAGTGACGCTGAATTCTCCTTCTCTACTAATCAGTCTTTGGTAAATAACTGAAGCTATCATCATTGAAATAATGAAACAAGAACTATATGTTTAGAGAAATTTAGCACACCCCCTTTTTTATTTCCATTTTCATCTGATATTCATGAATTATCAATATGCCTTACCATGCTATCGCCAGATAACTATTACGACTACTTTAACCTTTGCGTGACCAGTTTAGAAAATTAAGCGTCGAAGACGCCTAGTTTGTAGACAAAATAAAAACTTGAGTGTTTTAAACAACTTCATGGGATCATTAGGTGTCACATCCTTGTTCACTAACGTTATCCTCCTAATGGTATATCGATAGCGTAATTAGAAGACGAAGTTTATCTGATCAATGTGATGTATTTGTGTACAATTATTGTAAAGGAAAATAGACACTGGTATTCCTGTTATGAATTTGAAGAAACCATTACTAAGACATAGGATTAGTGTCCAATTCTTATTCAACAGTAGCTTCTTCAGACAAGTTAACGGAGTTAGTTAACGGATCTCCATTGGGTCGAATATTTCCAGGCATAATTTTGGCAAAATTCAAAAAATGGTCCTTTGAAAGATCAAACTGCTAATATTGGGTTATACTGTCGATATATAGATGATACGTTTTTCGTCTATGATAAGTACTTATGCATTATTTCTTATCTGAATCATTTCCTTTGCGCTGAAAATGAAATCAATGATTCGATACATTTTCTTGATGTGCTAATGACAGGAAAAGAAGATAGCTTTATATTGAGTAGTGTATATCAAAAACTAACGTCTAAGGCACATTATATACACTCTCTTAGCTTCGTGTACATCAAGTAGAAACGTAATATAAGCAAGTGCCTTTCATTAAGAGTAAGATCGATTTGTTGCAAGAAGTGTATGGAAAAAAGAACTACTGTGTGTCCGTAAAATCTTAAGTGAAAACAGATATCCAGGTAAGTTCATCAAAAGTGACATCAATTATAGTGACCGTGAACGAGAATTGATGGTGGTATAGAAGAAGAAGCAGTTGTTTCTGCGGTCAAAATTCAAGGAAGACACTGCAAGTGACATTCTATCACAATGCCTAGCTAGAACAGTCAATAGGACGTTTTATGTACGTCGACTTTTGTATATCATTCAGTAGTCAGCTAATGCTCAGTCCGAGAATAAAGAATAGCCTGCCTAATCTTAGCTCTTCATCCTGTATATATCAATTTAACCGTTCCTATGGAACAAGTTACACCGGGTATGTCTGTGGATATGAGATCATTTACCAGTTCGCTTCGGAAAGATGAAAAGTTCAGTTCTAGCACACCTAGTAGACACATGGATACCAATAAAGCTTTCAATATCGTTCATCGTATTCCATAAATGATACGCCATGTAGCTCGCGAACATCTGCTCCGCGTAGTGAAGCTGTCGCAATAAGGCTGATCAAGCTCGAACTCTACATTCAGAAAGAACAGGTCCAAGCGTTACTTTTCCCTTGACCTTTAGTAAACTAAAATTCACTCCTACCTTTTTATTCGTTATCTTTCTATTCACTATTATGTTATTCATCTGCATATGTACCATCCTAATATTGACAAGTTTAAAGCTAAAACATCAATTTCCTTCCAATCCCTGGTTCTCATCCTATCTTGAAAATGTAATTACTCGTTACATGGCTTGTTTTTACGCTGTACAAATGCATTTTATAATTGTATCACCTGAAAAGAATTTAGCGAACGGAAAATTTTTCCTACAGATTGTTGCTTTTTAATTACCAATACATTTATAAAATCATCTCAGATTCACTTCCTATCTTTGTTCAAAGGAATGATCATCACCTAGTATGAATGCTGGTCTGCCAAACCACAACTATCTCAGATAGTCAAAATGAGGGAAAAAGTTTTTGTCAGTTTGATAAGAACGTGGGAATTTTTATTGTACTATGTACGTTTCGTGGTTTTTTGAGTTGAATTAAGAATTAATTAATCTATACATAAGATTGTCAAGAATTATTCCTTTGGAATTACTTAGAGAGAACAAGGATCGCAACTGTGGTATGTATTTGTAACGTAGTCCCATTAGACAGTTCACACACTTTCATTTAGAAAACAAATGTCTATAATTACACTAGCATGATCATAATAACATGGGCTTGGTTGTATTTAAAAAAAACAGCCAATGGAATTATAGAATTGTTGACAGTAGCGTAGTACAACAGTAACCAATGAGAATATCGTTACACATGTCGGAGCGTTTCACTACAAACTCGACACAATTCAGGTATGCATCGCATGAACTATTAGTATCCGTCATGTTGCCATATAAACTTAATGTGGCACTCTATTACTATTAATTTTATTTGTCCCTTGGGTTCCTAGTGGAACATACGGCTTCAGTAGCACGTCTCCAGTGCACTCTGTTCTCTGAAATCCCATCTGGGTTGCACTCGAGTGCCTAGCCTGAGGCATGATGTCCCTAATCGGTTTTCTCAGTATATGCTCAATCTATCTCCACTTTTTTCCCTCTGCATATTTGTTGGGTGATAGATTCTTGCTTCGTTAGTTTGTTGCCAGGTCAGAGTTACTTGTTGCTTATTCTTGTTATTCTGGCCATATGATCTGAGCTTTAGTAACGAGCCAGCATAGTCAGTTGTTGATGAATGTCTGTAGTTTGTTGGAAATACTTTTCGTAAGGAGCCAAGTCTCTCCACCATCACATAGAAGCAGTGAGTTGACTGGATTGGTGTTGAAAATCTGGATGTTGTTCACTCTTTATGCTGAGTGCAGTGCAGAAGATCTCCACACTGGTTTGCAGGTTAATGAAAGAAGGCGTGTCGTTCCTATCCTGATTAGCTTTGACGTCCTGGTGTGTGTTTGTGCCACCTGTAGTTGAAACGTTGCTGTTTGGATAGTTGGAAGAGGCTACTTTCTTTAAGTTTCTGCCATTGGTGGTGTTTTGAGCTTGTTAGTGGTAGTGTTGGTTGGTTATCATCATCACCTGTCTTCTCTATATTCACTTTGAGTCCCATCTTCACTTCCTCTTCTGTCAACTTGTTAGATTTCTCCTGTAGATCTTCAAGTTTGTGTGACATCAGGCACAAGTGATCACCAGCGAAATCCAAGTCTTCTAGGTTCTTTTCCCCTGTCCAGCCAGCGTATCCCCCTCTTCTCGCTCACCATGTTTGTTGCATGATGCAGTCCAGTCGACCACAATCAGGAATATCATGGGTGATAGTAGACAGCAGCCTTGTTTTACTCCTGTCTTCACTTCAAAGGCATCACTGAGCTCTCGATTGTGGATTACTTGGCATGCGGTGCCTTCATATAGTTGATGAATGAGTTTGATAATGTTTTGTGGTATTCCGTAGTGTTGAAGCAAATGTGGCACTCCAGATTACAAATATTACCGTGATTGAGGAGGTTACTTAAAATTACGCTGAAAATAATTCATTTCACAGACAACTCATCATACATTTTTGTATTGTTTTAGTTGTAAACAGTTGAGTAGAATCTCCGGAATTAGAATGAGCTTATACTGTTCTGCTGTACTTGTTGTTCTTGGTTTATTTTTGTTCAGAAATGCAAAGATCTACATAGAATTCATTGTGTTTTTAAAAACTTACTCTTTCCAGTTTCATTTAAGAGGCTAACATGCTCAAATTGTAAGTTTTTTTTATTTAGTTAAGATTAGTGGGAAGTGCCAATATCCCCTCTCATATTACTGATTATCGGGAGATTGAATAAATTCTGTATGTCAGTTCATGGGAAGAACTTTTACATGACAGTAGGCGTAAATATATGTGGAAAGATTTAGTCTCTGTGCTTTTTTTTGTTTTCGATTGATTCATGAAACACTAGTGTCAGAGATGACTACAACTAATGCTCTTGATGAGTGAACTTTTTGAACGGAAATTTTGTTAACTTAAGCATTAGACGGTTGAAAACCATTTATATACGGAGAATATGTCTGGTTCAATCGCGCAGAGTACAAGATGGACGTCTACAGTTCATCTATGAATCATATTAAGACATATAATAATGCTATTTTAATTTTCTTTGATATCATCCCAGTTGTCGTGGTGTAAAGTTAGCGATGATTATTTTCTCTTTTAATAATTAATGAGAGACAGTTGAGTAAGCTAACAATTTTGATTACCTGGGAAGAGGAATCATTGTTGATAGTTTCATGACTGAAAAAAATCTCTACAGTGATAATCGAAGGAGATTCATCTGACATTCATGAAATTGTACCGTTGCCATCTGGACGTCTATTAGCGGATAAGTTTCTCGAGAGATATTTGGATTTGTGAGATGTAACCACTAAATGCGATGAATTTGTGGCGCCTGATGAGGTTTAATCACTGTCATCTTATTACCACCTCTGTGTGTGATTTGGAGGTTAAACTTGGAGTACTAGGTAAAGGATGTGAATCACATTCTATTTGGCTACCAAATCTCATTGATTGTAATGATTAAAAAATTCGAGACAAATGTCAGCTCATTGACTATCTCGACTAGCTATGACGATGTTTACGTCATATCCCGCTGTATATACCAATTTATATATGTGTGCGGTGACATACATTTGAAGGAGTAGTCGAACTAGGACGTTAAGGGTGGTGGAGCCTATCCCTTAATGGCTAGAAAGACAGTCATATTCAAAAAATCCAATAAATACATGGTAGAAGACAGAAATAATCGTCCATAGGGGGAAAAACTGTCGAAACAAGTTACATGGTTGACCTCCAAACAGCATGTAGACCATTATATAGAAACCGTCAAAACCTTATACTTTGGTTCAATGAAGATTAAACCATACAAAATTTCAAACGCTTATGTGTATAGAAAAATAATAGAAAATTTCTATGATTTGACTGTCTGAGACAGCCTTAGTCTGGCAGACTAGTATTTGTACTGGGTGATGATTGGAGTTGAGGTGTGAATACGATCAAGCGGTAGTAACGTGTCACGAATTCACATGGTACTCGCATAAAACCCTTGGTGATTGAAGTGAAATAAAATTCTGGTCACCAGTTGGACCTGGTAGCTCAGTTGGTACAGCACCTGACCGGTAGCCCGGTGGTCGCTGGTTCGAATCCGATCGCGGTCCAGATTTTCATCTCACCTTCAATCATCACGCAGTACAAATAGAAATTCTGTTTACTGATTTCAGTCGTGTAAGCTTGCTGGTTAGAGTCATAATGTCAGAATTGATGGTGGTTAACTTCAGCCAAATGTATGACAGTGAAGCAGATTTGTCTACAGTTTGTCTTTTTTGAAACCTTGGAAACAATACTGTCATATTTATACCCACTATTCTCATTCGTCTACGACTACTTAAATCATTATCTTCATTTTGTTGTAGCAGTGCTGATATGAATTGTGATAAAGTTGACCAGTGGTCCATCAAGGCATGAACTGTTTATATCTGATCATTAGGCGCGTATGTATTTGTTAGATGCGTGGCTGAACAATGGTTAAATGTGTAATGTTGAACTTCTTGGTATCATTTCTGCTTTAGGAAAGAAGTGCGATGTAACCGTCATATAAACGTCTATAGTAATTCATACGACTAATTGGCCTTCAAGGAAACGACATTGTCAGCAAATATAAAACATTCAGAAGATTATATTGCTGAAGCATAATAGATTGACACAAAATCAACATAGGACCTTACATAAGTGTGTGGCGGTCCAAGTTGCCACACTTTATAGCAGTGCACTGAGTAACAATACACGAAGATGAAAGAGGAAGAAATAAAAGAGAAAGCAGTCTGAATCAGTAGGAAGTCATCGGGAGACAATAAGGAGGAATGAGAGAATACTGAAATTTAGCATGGAGACATCTACGCCACTCAGATTGATTCTGTGTCTTACCATTTAGAGTCTTCAACCAATGATTTCCGTTGTCATGTTTACTCTAACTGGGAAGTCTATACTTTCGCACACAGTTCAAACCATGTTTCAGTCTTACCACTACTAACCCATTTCCGTCTTGGTCCTACTTCAGCTAACAGTTTGCTATGAAGCAGACAACGACAGGATATGCGTAGCACATCCCAGCCAGCTGATCCGTTGATAGTTCACAACCTCCCTAAAACTCTACACCTGACTTTCATGTTAAGGACGTAGTGACACACAACCTATGCCACGAAGCCAATGATGGTCGGAGATCTAAAGTTTGGGACCAACCAAGTCGGAAATGAGGACAGTTACTCAACGATGGCATTTGATGGAGGTTGTACCATGTCATGAACTGACAGAGGTAGGAAATGTGGATCAGTGGCTCAATGCTAACGTACAGACCGTGGAACCCGGACGTTGTGGGTGGGGTCATGAGTGCGCACTGCTGAGGAGTCCCGTACTAGAGTGAAACAGCTGTTCAGTACTCCTAGGTTTCCAATGTTCCTCCAAGTGATGTCAGCCCATAATCAATTCCAGCCTGAAATCAATTACTAGACCTCTACAAACCTCCAGAGTGAATCTACCCATATGCGCTAACTTTAATGACCATGTTTCACAACTGTATAGTAAAAAGAGCAAACATCGTAACGTTTAACATGGAGATCTCATAGAATTCCTTAAATTAACCTCAGTAATACTAATAATATGACATAAAAGCATTCTTTAATCAAAACGTCTAATAAGTTTTACTTCGAAAACGTACCTTCCATACTCAAATTATCCCTTACAGCAAGAAGATGATTTGAATTAGCACATGAAAATAAGTGATTTTATCCATCATTCTCCTACAGGAAGCTTATAACTGTGCAATCTGGGCATAAAGTCAGAGATTTTAAACAGTACATAGAATTCTACTATAAACACTTCTAAATAAATAAACAGAATTCCCATTACTCAAACATCACCAAAAATGAATTGTTCACGCAGGTCCAAGTATATCAGTGAATGAACCACAAAATCTTATTGTAATATCATTTTGAAAACATTTTACCGAGTTTGATTTGCACATTCTTTGAAAAGGATTAAAACTGCTGAATTACCGCTACATCATTGAATATACCTTATTATATTATTTGTCCCTTGGGTTCCTAATGGAACATACGGCTTCAGTAGCACGTCTCCAGTGCACTCTGTTCTCTGAAATCCTTTGGACCTGGTTCCACAACTGCCTACAAGCTCTCATTTCCTCCTTGCGTGATCTGCATGTCATCCCCACCTCAGATGCCAACTCGTCGTTTCCCATCTGGGTTGCACTCGAGTGCCTAGCCTGACGTGTGATGTCCCTAATCGGTCTTCTCAGTGTATGCTCAATCCATCTCTACTTCCACTTTCTTCTGCATATTTGTTGGGTGATAGATTCTTGCTTCGTTAGTTTGTTGCCAGGTCAGAGTTACTTGTTGCTTATTCTTGTTATTCTGGCCATGTGATCTGAGCTTTAGTAACGAGCCAGCATAGTCAGCTGTTGATGAATGTCTGTAGTTTGTTGGAAATACTTTTCGTAAGGAGCCAAGTCTCTCCACCATCACATAGAAGCAGTGAGTTGACTGGATTGGTGTTGAAAATCTGGATGTTGTTCACTCTTTATGCTGAGTGCAGTGCAGAAGATCTCCACACTGGTTTGCAGGTTAATGAAAGAAGGCGTGTCGTTCCTATCCTGATTAGCTTTGACGTCCTGGTGTGTGTTTGTGCCACCTGTAGTTGAAACGTTGCTGTTTGGATAGTTGGAAGAAGCTACTTTCTTTAAGTTTCTCCCGTTGATGGTGAATATACCTGTTAGAATATAAAGAAAGAGTTCAGTGAATAAGTTTATTTTCTTTGATGCCATTCTCATCAACTGTACAAATTCATCTCAGATGTAAGTGTAAAGCTTGGGCACTGTGATAGAATGTAATACTTATACAGGATTATAGTTACTTGATGAGATTTTGAGCGTAACTTATTGCTCATAATCGTATCAAGGTAATCAAACAAGTTTCTTTGTTTTTTGTAGCAGTAAATTTTTTCACATCTTTAGTATAGGTGTCGCGTCATTTTTATTACATGTGTTTGGTGTTGATTCAATGAGCCAAGATTCAGAAATCTATCACTTTGTCTTACGCTATTTCATAGTTGAGTACTAGTGTATGCATCGCAGTAGCTAAGTTTTTGCTAGATTACTAGTCTTGTTGGGTTCCATTACCCTATATTTTATCAAAGTTCTCATGCTCCGATAATCTGACTTCAACCAATAGGCTATCTTGAACTATTTAACTGACTTTACAGTCATTGTATGGAATTTGACAGCTCAAATTATTTTTTTTTTTTTGAATCGGGTTAATTCGATCCTTAAACCGACATATAAATGGAACTCTATCACAGCGTACTGAATTAAATAAACAAATCTTATTTAATGAAAAATCTCCATTTTTTCACTGAAAAAAAGAAAAGGCTATATCGATGATAATAATCTTTTCGACGACTGATTTTCACAGCTGTACATTAGAAAATATATTAGTGAAACATTATAATTTTTCAGACAGGTTTCCTGTCAAAGGTCAAACTTAATCGATAGATGTATGTAGGGTGTGAAATGATGTTATGTAACACGAGATATGATCTAAACAGTTTTTATAAAATGCAGTGTAAAGTAAAATTTGGTATCTCTTAAAAAAAACCAATACGCGTGCAATAAAATATAATTAAATGAGATATAAGTTGAAATTCATTATGGACTGACATCAGTTGGAGGAACATTGGAAGCCCGTTTCTTCCCAGTATGGGACTCCTCAGCAGTATGTGCCCACCAGGGATCGAACCCAGGACCTTGAGGGTCTGTGGAGTCAACCAAGTCAACATTGGATGTCAGTTGCGCTGTATCGTAAACTGACAGAAGTAGGAAATATAAACCATTTGATTTCGACCCAGTGTTTTAATGGTGACTTGCTGACCATACAGCCTGGATGTCCCCGGTTCGATCCCTAACGGAGTGGGGTCATGAGTGCGCACTGCTGAGGAGTCGCATTCCAGGACGAAACAGCCATCCAGTACTACCAGGTTTCCAATGTTCCTCTAACTGATATCAGTCCGTGATGAATTCCAACCTAAAATCAGTTAATAAATCTCCACAAACGTCCAGATAGAAATAAGATTTAAACTGAGTTTCAGAGTACTTGATTAGAGTCATGGTGAAAGAAGTGTTTGTACATGTTTCTTTTGAATACACGATTGATGAATGAAACTATGAAGTGCCAAAGCTTCGTCTGCACATCACTGTCCAGTTTTCACTCCTTCTGCACAGTTTGTTCGAATTTTGTAGAGAACCTTAAGGTAGGAATAGGAATCTTATGCATTCACTTTGATCAACAATAAGAAAAGTATTCACTGGTGATATACTTGTTCAAGAATTAGAAACACTCTAAAAAAATACTGTCGAAGAATGCCTGCCCATTCAGAGTTATACAAAAAACTTGGGAAGAAAATGTTTTTAATGAATCTCAGATTTAAAGGTGATATTGCCACGGATATCCTTCGTCAAGGTTTCTCGAAAACCTTCAAGTAGAGCATTCTACGCCGTGAACCTCTATACTGTTTTCTTATGTCATCAGCTTACTCATCCGTGTGTGAAAGACAAGCTGACACATTGGACCTCACCAGTGTATATTTACAAGTACACTTACTACTGGGCATTTGAGTATATCGGCTGTACGATACACTTGCTAACACTGCCAAATCTGGTTGTTGAAGGGTAAGAACAAAATTATCTCCACATCCAGCTCCATAGTCGAATATATCGCCGACTGTGTGCATCTAGCTTCTTTAGAAACCTCTTTCAAAGATTCCATATTAGATTTGTTTATTTGATATGTAGCGCACAAATCTAATATGGAATTACATTCTACCACAGTGTCCAAGTTTTACTCTCTTTCAAAGATCTCTACAAAGTTCAACCGAATCTTTGACGATTAGATACTGATGTGCAGACGAAGCTTTGGCAATTCACAACTTCAAACTTCAATGTGTATTCAGAAGAAACATGTACCAGCACTCCCTCCCTTTACCATGATCTTAACTAGGTACTTTGAACCTCTGTTTATATTTTGTTTGTTTATTTATCGTTACGAGATACCAAAACCTAATGTCCACTGTATTTTATAAAAACTGTTGAGATCATACTTGTGTTATGTAATATCACTTCATTCCCTACTTGCACCTTTCGATTAAGTTTGACCTTTGACAGGAAACTTGTCTAGAATAATGTAAAGCTGTGAAAATGAATTATCGTGAGCTAACAGAAGTTGGAAATATGGAGCATTGGATTCTGACCCAGTGGCTCAACGGTAACGCTCTGGTCGCGGGTTCGATCCCTGCTGGTGGGGTCGTGGGTGCGCACTGCTGAGGAGTCCCATACTAGGATGAAACAGCTGTCCACTGCTCCCAGATTTCCTTTGTTTCTCCAACTGATGTCAGTCTACGATGAATAACAACTTGAAATTATGGAAAAGTTAATTATCTTCGCTGTAACCTCCTTTTCTCGAATCTAATATACATCTGAAATCACAACATCTTATTTGAATAATGCGATAACAAAGATATTTGCAGAATAAAATAAGCTTGCTTTATTTCACAGCCTTTCATCAGCTGCAAACAGGCTACAATTGAAATGAAATATTGGTAATAGTGATAATGAAGTAAAATACTCTGAACATATAGAAATAAGTGAAGATTTGAAATCAAGGATTAACAATAAGGCAATGAGTGTGTCAATGAAACATATGATTAATAATCACAAATCTCAGTGAAAATCGTTGGCAATTTATATACATCTGATGAGATGGAACCTTTTCAAATTGTAGAACAAGGGGGACACAACAAACAGACAAGAGTGTAGAAGAAGGAGTTGTTAAAGAGCTAGTAGGTTACGTTATTATATGAACAGACTGAAAAAAAACATTGGACTGAGTAATTAACAGTCAGTAAGTAATCAATGAACAGGTGATATATTCAAAACAATACAGTATGCTCATTAACAACACATTAATATAGTCGAAGGTAGATAAATATCCGGTTTGCAACCTTTTATGGTGAATATTATTATCTTTTCCACTGATAATTATGCAATTATTTCCCTACGTATTCTTCATCTCTTAACTTCTACTGATATTTATTTCACAAACAGTTAATTATTGACACTACCGAAGAAATATCTCAATGATCCTTAAGTAAAATTTGTTACAATATATTATTTCTTGACCGTATATTAACAAGAATTATAATTTTATAAATCATACTGACATTTTTGACCATTAGATTTAGACATTCATTTTATTAAAACGCAGTTTTACAACTTTTGAAAGTGATATCACCTGAATGAATCTTATTCACTGAACGTTTTCTGTTATGAGTAAACAAATGAGAGGATAACCAGAACGGGAGATATCGAATAATTTGAACTTGAAAACTAGAAGTATGAATAAACAATGCAGTAGTTAGTAATTTTCATGATTGGAAGGAACGACCGAAACTCACTCAGCAGCCTACTGCTCATCTGTGCAGTAGGCAATGAGCCACAACTATTGTGTGAGGCTAATGATACTACTTGGTTACCTAAACCTCAGTAGATTGATTGGTGCTCGAACTCTTGTCCCACATGTTGGAAGTTAAGTGCCTAAAACAATGAGCAACAGCCCAAATTTTTCTAGATCAGATGGTCTATACCTCATACCGCAGTTAAAACCATCAACAAGAACTATATAGACAGGCGGTAAATCTCATCAACTTTACGTTCACTGAAGATTAATTCTACTCTAATCACTATCATACATTAGAGAGGACAATAAACTGACTGAAATAACTTTTTTAGCTCAGAATCCATCGCCTAGTGCAGTCCAAATGCACTTCCATGTTCAAATGTAGTATATGAGAGCTAGCTAAAGTAATTCATTGTTCAAACGTCGATAGACTGAAGGCTGCCACATCGATAAATTGTTCCTTGAATATCAAATACGGGATTCATTGAACAACAGTTTCATCATTCCATATCTAGTCCAGGCAACCCTGCATTCTGTCGTCTGAAAATAGGTGGAACTGGGTTCGAACTGTGACCAAATGGTTAAAAGCCTAATGCACTGACCAATGAATTATGTCTTTCCACAACAAACAAGTTAGTACTTGCTAGCATTAGCTAGACCTTAGAGGGAGAATTCTGTTCTGAAGGGAACGAATGTTGCGGATATTCAAGGAATTCTTTGGTTAAGAAATAGTATGGTCGTTAGCAGTTATCCACTATGGTAGATTTACCATCAATCATGTCGTATTACTTAGTAGAATAAAAGTAATGCATCATAAAATTAATATGAATCTGTTTATTTGTATAGTCCTTCCAATTGAGAAATAGCCTAATTCAGTCAACTTGAATCACGAAACTGTGTGAGCTGAATTTGTTGATGTACATCGTTCATGCGCTCACCGCCTAGTCGGAAAAATGGCAGTCCGAGGTTAATTATTATTCTTATTGGTCCTTTGGGTTCATAGTCGAACATGACCATTCAGTAGCACGCCGCCATTCCATTCCATTCTCTGCAGAATATGTAACTTAGCTCCACGATCGCCCACAAGCTATCATTTCTTCCTCACATGGACCCTTCAATTTCACCCTCACCTCGCACAGCCCACTCAACGTTTCCCATCTGGGTTACACTCGAGAACGTCATCTGACCTGGTACATGATGCCCAAACTGTCTTCTCAATTTATGCCCAATCCAACCCAATTCAACTCCACTCTCTTCTGCATATTTGTTGGACGATGCGTTCTTGGTTGGCTGGTTCGCTGCCAGGCAGCCAGAGTACCTTATTGCTTATTCTTCCTGGCCATATGATCTGATCTTTAGTGTCAGTATGGAGTGAGCGTAGGAGGCAGCTGTTGATGAGGTATGTCTGCAGTTTGTTAGAAATACTCTTCGTAACGTGCCGACTCTCTCAACCATCATTTAGAAGCACTGTATTGACTGAATTAGTGTTGGAAATCCGAATCTTCTTCATGCTTTATTCTGACTGCAGTGCAGTACAGTGTAGTAGATCTCCACACTGATTATTTCAGAGTATTGAAGGAAGGCCTGTCTTGCTGTCCTTTCGATTCTGGCTTCGATGTCCTCATCTGTGAGTGTGCTGCCGCCTGTAGTTGAGACGATGCTGCCTAGGTGGTAGATGAGTGAAAGAGATATAACTTCGTTTAGATTTCTGACGTTGATGTTGATTGGTGATTCTTGTTGTTGTTGTTGTTGTTGTTGCTTGTTGGGTATGTTGATCACCTCTACCTCTATCTTATCCACCTTCATCCGAAGCAAGTCCCGTCTTCACTGCCCTGCCCTAACCTGACCTACCCTACCCTACTCCACCTCTTCTGCCAACTTGTCAGTTTTCACCTGTTGATCTTCGAGCTTGTGCTACAACACATTACACATAAATCGTTATCAGTGAAACCCAAATCTCCTAGAGTCATTTCAAAGGTCAAACAGCGTACGTCCATCTTCTCACAGCTACTCACAGTTTGTTGCATGACCCAGTCCAGTCTAATCGACCACAATCAGGAGGATGATGGGTGATAGTAGGCGGCAACGTTGTCTCGCTCCTGTCCCCTGTCTTCACTCTACAGACATCACTGGCTAGCAAAATCTATAAAGCATTGTCAGTGTTTTCTAACTACTCATATTGTATTGTTCAGTAGTCAATTTCGTCAAATGGACAGTTGTTACTGAATAATTTCAAACTATTAAGCTTTCAATATATATCGAGATGCAAATTTATTCCATTTATCTGGCATTCAGTAGAGATGGATAACTACAGAATTTAAGGAATGTTTAATTGAGGCTGATTGAGCAAAGAAATAGATTTCTTTTCAATTATTTCTTCGTCTTCACCTCTACACTAATATATAAGTTAAGAATTCAATCAAAATACAAATCAAGTGATGGTGAAGGATTGGTTAACCATAATTATAGATTTTAAGTAAGTCAGGAAGATGATAAATTTGAGAAATTTAGATACAAATAATCAATAGAGTAATTGAAACTGATAATATGAAGAAGGTTATCCTTAGATAAGTTTCATAGTTACTAGTAGAGTAAATGGAGTGGTTTTTGACTAGTGTTCAGTCATAAAGAATAAATAATTATGTAGTAATAAGAAAACAGATGAATGTTGATAGAAACAAGAGGGTAGAGGTGTGTACAAAGCAGTGCTATGAGTAACAGGATGTTGATGACTATGGTAATGAAAGTGGTCGAACAAACGTTTTTTTGAATACAAAGGTTAGGTTTGTAAAGGTGGATTACAATCGCCTCTGATATGTTGAGTAAGCGAGTGGGTAATGCATCTCGGAGATTGACTAGCATACAGTGAATAATTTCCAATGCTTTCCTAGTGTACACTTGATGTTCTGTTTCGACTAAGTGTACAAGCATATAGCTGTTTATTGTTCTAGTATATCTGTTGCTTAAGCGTTATGGGTGGTGCTCAGAAATTGAATGATGGAATCGCCTTATTGTACGCATTCATATATAATACAATAAGCACTAACTCTAAAAATACAGAGGAAAATGAAACTAAATTTACCGAAACCGAAGAGCGAATCTCTCTTCGAAACAAGCTTCGGTTCAATAAGATGAAACAATCCTCTCTATTACTGAGAAGTCAAATACCAACGTTGAACTAGTCTGCCAGGTTGTTTTAGGCTGTCCGTGAAGCAGAAACTTAGTTAAGTCAGGAATGGTAGATCCCAGTAAAATAAGGTGTCTAGGGAACAACTCAACTAGACATGTGATTTCACACAATTACAAAATAGGATGAGACGCAGTGTTAATATTAAAAATCAACATAGCCCAATGGAAAAAGAAACTGATAGCTGAATCTCTACTAATCGAATCAACGCCGAATATATGTCAGTAGGAATTACTAGGCATCTGTCGGGTATGTCTGAAAATTTCTATTACCAACATCACAAAGGAGAGGAGAGAAATAGGGTTATATAAACCATGTTTCAAATGTCTGTACTTCATGTGATGCGACTATGACCAATAAATTGTGTCCGAAGTTTAATCCAGTCAATAAGACTGTTTCACTGTGAGGCACGACCGACAAATCAAGTGAAATGGGATACAATTGGGTGGCTTGTGGGGATTTATTCTTTCGAATGTGGCATTCATCCCAGAGTGACGTAAGTTGGAGAACCACTGAAAACCCTAGAGCACCGGTCAGCTGTTTTCTACCCAGCATGAGACTCCTGAGCAGTGTACAACCAGCCAGCCAGCCTGTTCCCATCGTAATTTTGAATGCAGAGCAATTTCAGTCTCTCCACAATGATGCGGCTTTATATTTTGCTTGGTGTGGACAACAGCATGATTCCTGACCAGTTCTTGCAAGGACTCAGCTTTCCCTTCTTTAGAAGTTTGATAAGGTCACCCTCATTAAAATCAATCGGCAGCTACCTCTCCTTCCTTCCTTCCTTCCAAGCCTTCTCGAATAGTGGTGTGAGCGTGACCACTGTTGTCTCTGAGTCTGTTCTCTGTGCTTCTCCAGTGATTCCATCTGATCTTGCTGCTTTCTGGGATTTCATCAACTTTATGGCGTTGAAGACCTCACTTCTGATTCTGTTGTAGGGTTTGTGTTGACGTGTTGTTCTGTGGCTGGGTTTCTGGTGGTATTTCTTGACGAGTCGCAGGTGGCGATGGCGTTGGTGGTGGTGGTTGATTCAAGTGTATTTTGAAGTGGTCAGCCCATTGTTCCCTTTGTTTCTCCATTTTGGCGTTAACTAAGTTTGCTTCACTACCTTTCATTGATATCATCTGCTTTGGTCTCTTCACTGCCATATCGTTGCCTGCTTATTTGATATAATGTTGTCAGTTTCTGTCTCCTACCTGCAGCCTATTCTACGTCACTTTCAAGTGTATCGTGGAAGTGCCATTTGTCTTTCCTTGCACTGTCCTTCACTTTTATGGCCAATGTAGTGTTTTATACGTTGTACCCAGTTCCTCTTCTCGTTTTTCATTCCTGCACTGCACTGCACTGCACCGCTTTATCTTCTGCTTCACCATCTGCATCTTCCTCTCCCTCCTCTATCAGCTGCCATATGTCCATCGAGATCCATTTCTGGTCTTCCTTCTTCTTCCTTCCTAATACGGTTATGCAGGTCTCTTTCCACATAGCATTCACAGGTTTCTTCAGAGATGTTGCTCAATATCTCCCATTTCATCCTTATGACAGACGTGAAGATGTCCTTTGTAGTTCCATCCGTCAGTTCAGTTTGTGTTCTGGGTGTTGAACTTCAGCTGTGGTCTATCACCAGATTCTGTGAAGGCTTTCTACTTGATTTTGAATGTTCCCTGCACCAGAAAGTCTGATTGTCTGAACCTACACCTTCTCCTCTTCTTCATCTTGTCTCCAGTAGGCTGCGTCTCCACTTTATTCATATTGAGATGAAGTCAATCTGATTTTTAGTGTGTCCTGGTGTCTGGTGAAATCGAATTCATGTCTCTGCCTTATGAATATCCTTGTGTTTGTACACACTGCCTCCAATCACTAAATCACTGAATGTAGAGAAGTCTGCAAATAGTTCTTCATTTTCATTTATCATTTAATGGAGTGCTTGTCTACCCATGGTGTGTTCTGTTCCTGTGTTGTCTGCTCCCAGTTTGTCATTCATGTCACCTCACCTATTGGGATTTCGATGTCGCCAACTGAAGTGGGGTTTTGTCCATTACTGATTGCTGCTGTCTGTAGAATTCCCCCTTCTTCTGTTGAGCTACATTATTTTAGGGGCGTAGAACTTTACGACTGTGACCTTCCTTCCTTTTGATTTGAAGCATGCTGTCATGTTCCTGATTCTGGAGGAGGAGATTGGTTCCCACTGCATGAGAGCCTTTGATGTTGTTGTGGACATCATGATAGCCACTTCGAAACTCAGTGTGCTCGTGGTTGTCGTCTGAGTGACAATATCGGAGAAGATTATTGAGAGAGAGTGCACTTCCATTCTACGTGCTTTCGCAGATTCGTAGCACTTCTATACCATACCTTCTAATCTCTTCTGCAATCTGGACAGCCTTGGTAGGTCCAAGCATTGTTTGGACATTCCATGCCCCCAATATTAAGTTTGCTTTCATCGAGAGTAGATACTTCGGTCAATTGGCTTCCGAAGGCTTTCACCAACTGGCGTCCTTTCGCCTCTCTGATTCCAGTGAGTAATAAGTTTAATTTTATGTCTTATGTTTTTTTGTACTTTGAAGTTTCTTTAGCGATTAGATTGGTTTTCTGGGATAGGGTTGCTAGCCGTATGCCCAACCTTTCCTTTTTATCCGGGTTTAGGAACGGCTAGTAGTTAATGAACTTGTTAACAGGGCTCGAACCAATAATTAATTGCTTCAAGCATTTATACCATGTTTTAGTCTAGCCTCCCTCCTTCCTTTTTCTAGCCTGAATCGACTTTGGCTAACATTGTGTGACGAGTCAGACGGTGGCTAGGCATACGTGACACATGTCTCAGCCATCTCAGTTGATAAAATGTTCACAACTGCACTAATTATCTTGCATCTGACTTCTGCGTTACTCAGGTGGTGTCACTATGATACACAGCCTATACTACGAAGGAAACTGTGGTTAAATACCTGAAACCTTGGTATATCTTCTACCTTTAATGGCCACATTTCATAGCCATATAGTAGAACAGAGCAAAGTGCAGAAAAGTATACTCGACCCTTAATAGGCAATTGGATATCGCGGCAGCTCCTCAGATAGCGTAATTTGGCAGAATCCAACCAAGTCTTTTGTTCTCATGCAGAGATTTCATTAGTCACTGAGCCTCCAAGGCTGATCCAACTTCCTAAATAAGTGGGGTTTTCAATGCACTTAACCATTTCACTCTCCATTGTTAATCGGGAGTACCCTCGAGGACCAGTCCTAGAGCAACAGTTTGCACTTTGATGGCGATAAACGCTTCCCATTACTCCAGAAATGATACTGTATCTATTCAGCGTCTTTACCTAACAGGAATATATCATCTTCATATTCTAAGTTTACCAAGATTTCTCATGTGGTTAGGTTAATCCCTGTCTAGTTGGATATCACGAAGGAGACCTTCATAAAATATCTCTGATAAAACTGAATCAGAATGGAGACAGAAGGCATCCTTGATAAACACCAATCGCTCGCCAAACCTACGCCCACTTTTCGTTTCATTCACCATTCCAGACAGGAGGTTAATCTAACACCAAGTGACTGTTTCACATCAATACCTTTAATACTGTTATCATTAACACTATTCGAATACAATGATTATTCTGGTTTAAAAATAATGTACTAGAAGTGAATATGTGAAGATATGCTGAGAATTCCATACTGTATCAGATATGCTGTTTCAAGTAAAGCGATTATTATTATTATTATCATTATTATTACCATGAATGAATTGTTATCAAAAGAGTAAAGAGACTAGTAGCAGTTGACATTAAATGAGAAGTGAGTAGAATGGAAGAAAAATAAATATTTAGGAAAGTGAAATATTAAAACCAAACTGTAGTAACACATAGGTAGCAAGTTCTCTTTTACATAGCTGTTAAATTTGAAACATGAGTTTGTTGAGACTGCTTGGTCAATGCTGATTAGCAGACTCATCGCCTAGTAAATCACTGCGACGTCTCCGCAACTATCCAAGATAAAGTTCCTGGATCCTATTCAACAGGATTCATAATGACTGATATACTTAGCCCTTTAGGAGCCAAGGAACTGGTATACACAAACAGAGATGAGACCCTATACTTCAGATTATTACAAAATCATGGGCTACTGTTGTAAACTATTCTTAACGTTGTTGGAAAAACTCATTTCATAATGAGTTTGAAATCCTTCACTTTAGAATATAAATAGTTGTATTATCTTCGAATTCAAGGTTCATACGCGGCCTTTTCTTTGACACAGAAGTGCAGTAATCTTTCCGAGATTTTGGGTTTGATGTTTTCATTTACAAAATCGGGTATTTATCCATTTCTAACCAGGATCTTACTCAAAAGGGATATTTCATCTCAGGTATCACAGTCTCTTTTGTGATCGATAGAAATCCAACTGTAGAAACTTCTCATTTAACCTTTCCATGTGAACTTAACTGTAAGATGACATTGTCAATGTTCTATTAGTTTCCTTCGTTAATTCTATGTTAAGAAAGAAGTTTTCAGATTCACTTTATTCTGCTACGGTGAATTTTGTCACTGACTGACATATGTAGTACATGTGTGTCAGATTACAAACTTTATCACTTAGGATAGTAGCATCATAAATCCAACTTTTATGGAGTTAGTAGTTATTGAATGTTGACTATGACCGATCACTTTATAGGCTTGTCATTCAACACAACAATCCCATCTTCTTTTCCTGTAAAGGGTATCATTGGATGGGAATTTCACATTATGATTACTTCTTAGCAGTAGTACAGTTAGGTATGCAGTCGATATTTCGGTATTTAAACCGGCAACATCCATATATGTGCACAGAAAGCAAATAGTTTCCACAAGTAAAACACTGTTAAGAAGTGATTTCACTTCAAAAGAGCATACTTTTATGTAAATTTTCATATCCTTTATGCAGTCGACATATTCCAGGATATCATGGTGGCAGTAAATATACATTTTCACTGACTATCTGAGGAAGACGTACTTCGACAGACTGGTAGTTATACTAGGTGATAATTGAAGGTAAAAGGAAAATTTAGACTACGGCTGGATTCGAACCAGCTACCAAGAGTTTTTGCTCGATTGAAGTGAAATAAAAATCTGGTCAGGAGTCGGACCTCATAGCTCAGTTGGTAGAGCATTGGGCTGGAAACCAGATGGTCGCTGGTTGGAATCTGGCCTCTGTCCAAACTTTCATTTCACCCAGTTTACAAAAAGATTTGTCTTCCGACTGGTTATAAAGATTTAATCATTTTGCGGTTTGAATCAGATCGTTTATCAGGAACCTATAATTCATTCAAAACGATCACCAGTGATTACACATAATCATTCTTCATCATTCTTAAAACTTCAATCAGCTACTTTTCAGTTGCTTCTGTTTAACCTCTATCGTTTATAGGTATTCAGAGTTTTCTGTTTCTCACACGGATTTCAGCATCTTGACCCATTAGTAGAAGGTCAATTAACCAAAATAAATGAATTACATCCAAGTCTGTATTAAACATTGAATTAATACTGTTCATCTACTGAGAAAAACTGCTAACTTTGTGAATTGGAACAAAGTGGGTAAGGTTTTTCATGAATCTATGTGATAGTAACATGTTGTGCTGAGTCATTCATTGGATCCATGCATTTGAAGAAGAATGAACAATATAAATAATAAACAAAGGAAAGTTTATTTTTACTAGGTCAAAACGAGATCAACAAACTCATTAATAAGAGACACAATATGTTCATGGATCACAGTATCATTTGTTCAACACAAGGTAAGAAATTAGTTTGTTAACTAACAATGCATACTGTGAAAACAACCAATCAGAATACAGAAGGTCAATTGGACATGAAAGCAGGTAATTGGCTTATATATCTTCACATGAACTTTGTCCTGAAAGTCAGTAAACGAACACCTGAAATCATCTGACTCAAAGTATTCCGACCAATATTTACTAAAAATGTTTTTTTATTTGTTCTATATCATTGTATTTTGTTACTGAAAGCTAAGAAATATTTTCAGGTCGGTTTTACTTGGTCTAAAGTTTTAGTAAATAAGCAACAATGGCAGAAATAGTAGTAGGGTTTATTGATTGCATAAATTTCGGCAAGACTCCTCAGCTGAAAACTCTACGTAGATGAGAACTTATACCGCATCTATAAATTCGCATATTTAATATGAAGAAGACGATCGAATTGTTCGACTCCTGTTGGAATATGGACTTCTATGTGTATGCCTGGATACTACCTGATTACTAATTGTGTGGTAATCTGCTTGATGGCTAGCAGTTGAGTCCAGGACACACGTTTCGTCCTGGATGTATCTGCACCCAAGTGAGTGATGTTGTCTTCATTGAGACTGGAATCCAGTACTCATCGCTTCAAACGCCAAGGTATTGCCCACTAGACCACTGGGGTACGAGCAATTCGGCGCAGTATACCAATGAGAGATTACAAGTATCCGTCAACATCTGACACCCATTGTACAAGAGGTGGTCGTTGCACCCCATTGGCCTAGTGGATAACGCTTTGGCATTTAAAGCGATGGGTACTGGGTTCAAGTATCAGTGGGAACACTGTCACTCATTGAGGTGAAGGTATGTGCAGCTGACGAGTCCCAAATAGGATGAGACGTACGCCCTGGATTTCATCGTGTGTGTGAGTGTCCATCGATGAACTTTTTTCCAAATTTACGTATTTTAAATCCTCTCGGTTTGACCTTTATTTAATTGTCGATCTTCATTCATTTTGACTTTCGTAATCTCGACTCTTGACTAAAGTGACCTCTATCCCTGACCAGTGTGCAGTTTAAAAAGTTAACCTGCACCCAGTAGGTTGCAGGTCTGAGCACAATTCCGCTGGCCAAAGTCTTAGCAGCCAGGTAGTGTCATTAGCATTCACACAACAGGTGTGGCTCATCGTATGCTGCACGAACGTGCATATGGTTGTAAGGTGTATTTCTCTTCTCTCTACATAATTCAGCTTGGGTTTGGATGGGATGAAAACGTTGTCGAAGGCCTTTTCAAAGTCGATGGAGTTGAGGTAGATAGTTAACTGTCATTCTGTACTGTAATCTATGGTGATGCGTGGCGTAACGTTGCAATTTGATCCCCACATGATTTGTTATTCCTGAAGTCAGCCAGCTAGCCTGTTCCCATCGTAATTTTGAATGCAGAGCAATTTCAGTCTCTCCACAATGATGCGGCTTTATATTTTGCTTGGTGTGGACAACAGCATGATTCCTGACCAGTTCTTGCAAGGACTCAGCTTTCCCTTCTTTAGAAGTTTGATAAGGTCACCCTCATTAAAATCAATCGGCAGCTACCTTTCCTTCCTTCCTTCCTTCCTTCCTTCCTTCCTTCCTTCCTTCCTTCCAAGCCTTCTCGAATAGTGGTGTGAGGGTGTCCACTGTTGTCTCTGAGTCTGTTCTCTGTGCTTCTCCAGGGATTCCATCTGATCCTTCTGCTTTCTGGGATTTCATTAACTTTATGGCGTTGAAGACCTCACTTCTGATTCTGTTGTAGGGTTTGTGTTGACGTGTTGTTCTGTGGCTGGGTTTCTGGTGGTATTTCCTGACGAACTGCAGGTGGCGATGGCGATGGCGTTGGTGGTGGTGGTTGATTCAAGTGTATTTTGAAGTGGTCAGCCCATTGTTCCCTTTGTTTCTCCTTTTTGGCGTTAACTAAGTTTGCTTGACTACCTTTCATTGATATCATCTGTGTTAGTCTCTTCACTCCCAGATCGTTGCCTGGTTATTTGATATAGTGTTGTCAGGTCTGCGTCTATTCTACCAGCAACCTGCAATCTGTTATACTTCACTTAAATAAATAAATATTTTATTCTCATATTAGTAATTCAGTATGAGAGACGCCAGTTTACAGGCATCATCACGTTGATATATTTTGGAAAATGTACAAGATTGTACGGGACTTGAGTGATATGGAAGGGAGGTCAGTAAATTTGACTGAAAACATCAGAAGATTCCACAAGTTATGAAATGTACACGGAAATATCAATTTTCAGCATATACAGAGTGTTAGAGTTTAGATCGTTTTTAGTCATACTTTCTTTTTTCATCGTTAGTGGTGGCACCAAGGTCGCGCAAAATTCCAAATTTCCATTACAATAAGTCGATACGTTTGATTCGTCTTCGCATTGCCCCGTTACGCTAAATAAACGTTTATTTTTCCATAAATTCTTATGCTTATAGCTTTGGAGACCAGAAGAACCCGCAATACCGATTTTCGGAAATCTGTAAGTTTCCACATAACCATGTAATCCACATGGATATCTATTCTAGTGTTACTGTTCACAGCAATATAGATTTAAGCCATCAGAATCAGATATTGTGGTGCAAAGGAATAAACATTTGAAAAAACAGCGGACCAATGGCAATGAGTTCTCCATACTGTTCACGTTAAGGTATGCAGCATTGTCAAGGAGGTATATTCACTATTTGATGAAGTACCAGAGAAGTCTGTTGCATAGCATTACTGTGAATGAGTTCACTTTAAAGTTAATAGATGAGTTGATCTCCTGGATTTTACTGTCTGTCGAGATTTTCGATGCCATTATGACCGTCCAGAAATTTGAGTAATTTGAGGATTGATAAATGTTCATATGGTGAGAGGGTCGAATGATTGAATGAGATTGGTGATTCTTGCTTATTGGAAAGTAATTTCCATCGCTTCGAAAGAATGGAATGTTGAGAATTAGTAACGTATATTCCTCATTTGTGTCTTGTTGTCATCACTGAATGTTATCTAATGATGTGGGTCTTTGAGGATTCGAGTTGGATCCTTTGATCGTTTTCTAGAAGTGTCTTTTATCTTTGCGCGCACTCCTCTCCACTTCTTTGTCCAGTGTATTGTTTTATAGGTTGTGTTCAGTTCCTCCATTCGTTGTTTATCCCTATACTGCACTGCACTTGTTCATCTTCTGCTTCACTATCTTCCACTCTCTTCTCTATCAGCTTCCATGTGTCCATCGAGATCCATTCCTTCTCTTCTTTCTTCTTCCTTCCTAAAATGGTTATGCAGGTTTCCCTCCATGTCTCTATCAAACAGTTCCAGTGTTCTTCCATGCAGGTTCCTGACCATCATCTTTTTCATGCCATTTTCTTTTATGTCTCAGTAATTGCTGATGTATAACAGAAAGCTTCTGCTTTCTCCATCTCTCTATCGCTATAGCCATCCACCGATTATCACAATAAGTCTTCTCACGTCACTTGACTGTGATTAAAATTATGAAACATGTTGACTTTCAAAAAAAGCTATATGAAAGTCTTGATTGTAGGTTTATAACTTCTGTTATCGCTGTTTTTATGAGGGAAAAAATTACTGCAATGTGTCGACATATTCCAAGCCATTTTCCTTCTAAATGTACATCTTATGTTCCCATCTACTTACTGAACAAGGAGATGGATTACTACTATTTAATCCCTGAGTACCAACAAACAGGCTCTAACTATACTTTGATCGAAGTTCAAGTGGATGCTTCAAAAAAGAGCCGCAATACTACACCGATTCTTTTTAGAGATAAGTTATAGTGATATATCTATCGTTCTATGTCCACTATCGGTCACATTTCAGTGAAGTCTAAGTGAAATAGTGTAAACCCTGAATGCTAGTGGCTAGCAGTTGAATCCTGGATGAGCGTTTCCTCGTATTTGTAACTCATCAGCTGGATGTACCTGCCTCCTAATGAGTTCGAGTCCCAGTGGGAACAACATCACTCACTAAAAGGCAGGGAAACCCAGCTGATGAGTCCCACGTGAGAGAAAACGCTCATCCTGTATTCCACTGCTAGCCGTTACACATCATTAATACATATGTTCCAATCAGGGGAGAAATCGAGACACCCACGTGGAAGCGCATAACCCAGGAGAAACTGACCATTCAACGACAAGTTAATACAGGCAACAACATTGCTTTCTACCCTTTATTTGAAGTTAGTGTCATTCAGGTAAAATTAATTGTGAAATTAAGAGTGATTCATGGTAGGTGCAGAATTCTACAGATACTCCCAAGGCGCCTTTCTCGTTGAATTACACCTCTTACTTGAACGTTGAAGTCGGTCGCTATTATTACTGTATCTAGGTATTTTGCCTCATGTGTCAGGATTGTCAACTTTTTGTAGATCTCATTCTATGCATTTTTGGAACTACAGTCTATGGGGACGTAAGTGGAGATCACATATACCCAATAATGACTGTTCATATCCTTTCCAATTTCTAAGGATCCATTCAGTTGGATAGCCCACAGATCGCAGTTGGCTGTTATCCAGCCGAGAAGTATACTTTCTGCTCCATAACGGAATAGTAAATCTACCCTAGCGAGTCCACGGGTATGAGTCACTGAATTTCTGAATATTCACAAAAGGACTTTTAAAGACTTAACACATCGGCCTGGTGAATGAGCATACTTTCGCTTACTGATACGTCTCAAAAAACAATGCGTAACCATAGCCTAAGATTTTAGAGTTTTAGAAGTGAGGCATTTTATCAGTATCCATGTTTAGTTGGCCTCGGTCGCCAGCGATTTTCACAGAGTAAGATATTGAGTAAATTCTGCTGGGTGCAGTAATGGTGAAATGAATAGTTAAGGAAGGTAGAGACAGATTTAAAGAAAGTAGTTTACAGTTACATGAACCGTGCATACTTCCAAAGGCTTGTAGATGGTTGGTACGCGCCAAATGCATATATTGTGGAGGTCAAAATCTTCATGAGATAGATATCTCAAAAAGAAAAAGAATCAGTTTTGCATTTCTGTATAGCTCAAAGGACATTCAGTTGAAGCCCGTGACATACTGTCTTTTAAGGACTTTTAAATCAATATTAGATTAAGATATGTCCTTACCAGCAAAAAAGCGAATCCTTTAGTCAATGAAAGTTTTTTTTTGTTAGGGTAGAGTGTGTCTTCTCTTGGAACACCTTTTCAAATCCCTTCTCCTGATGAGGGAAGGTAGTATCTGGATGAAATGCTATTTATCCAGGGAAAAAACGTAACTACCGTAACACCTGTTGCAGCTAATGGAACGATTTTCCCACTAGACTTTACATAGTGAGACCAAATGCTGTAAGTCTTTCCACTACCTAAAAAACGTTTTTGGTATGGCAGAACCTCAAGGAACTGTCTTTCCAGCCGGCATATTTCATTAGGCCGCTGAGATATGCTAGTCTTGCCATCAGTGTTAGAGTGTCAACCCTAGGTTATTAAGTCGCGATCGTAACTCCTTGTGCGATAGAGATGATTTTCGACATTATTTCTTAAAATTTGTTATCCTATATGGGATAAAACTAGGGTTCTGCTAGCCACTGCACATCCGAACAATCAAACTAAGAGCAGAGGCAATATCACGGTATCGGTGCAAGAGTCTATATGTCATTACAGATTTATTAGTTTGGTCCAATCAACAACGGGAAATACTAAGCAGTGATATAAGAAACTATCTCCGTTACATAACAAGAGGCTATCGTGTCTCAGTGGCCTAGTGAGTAAAGCTCTGGCATTTGAAGCGATCGGTTTCAAATTCAACTGTTGGTGAGAACAACACCAATCTTTTGGGAGCAGGTACACCTAAATAATGAGGTAAACCTAGGACGAGACGCGCTTCCTGGATTCCACTACTACCTATTATTCATCGTTATCAAATCTAGTTTTTGCTGCTCAAGTAGGCGAGTAGTACCATGTGTCTTACTGCATCACTGAATGATCCCAGTCAAAATATCTAAGAAGATAACATTTCGTTCAAGGTTGTAGATCTGCACATCTTCTTACGGATCACCTTCGACTAACTAATACCACCAGAAGTGCAATGTGAAGCTTGGGGATAACATTACAAAATAATTGATAGAATTTCATTAGTACTTAGAACTGGACAACATGAAATCAGTTACTGTCTAGTAACCATTTTAATATGTGTATAACTCATTCTTTCTGGGAAAACATATCACTTCTTTCTGCTTGATGACGGAAGTAATAATGTCTGTTAATCTTAAAATCAGTTTTATTCTTTCATTTTTAATATGACCATGATACTGAATTAAACACTTTTTAATTATACTGTCAAAGTGCATAATTTTTTTGTGACTAAATAGTATTTTCAGCTATTGATTTTTTGTGCTCTATCTACGCACATTATTATTGATAGATATATGTAAGATTACTTGTATTCCACATTATAGAGACTAGAATAAATGCTTATCCATTTAAGTGCAACATCATTATGATTAAACTTAATATTATAACTATGAGTACAAGTTGGATGTTATTATTTTACGATTATTATTATTTGTCCCATGGGTTAGGAGTCAAACACAGAGCTTCAGTAGCACGTCACCATTACACTCTCTTCTCTCTAGTCTTTTCACCCTCGCTCCATGACAGCCCACAAGATCTCAGTTCCTCCTCACACCATCTCCTCCATGTCACCACACCTCCAACGCCAAACTCATCGCTTCCCATCTAGACTCCACTCAACGGCCTGGCCTCACGCCTCATGTCCTCAGTCATCATTCTCAGTACATAGCCAATCCAGTCCAATCCATCTCCACTCCCTTCCTATGCATATTTTTTCAGCCATAGATTCTTGCTTCCTTGGTTCGTGGCCAGGTCAGACACACTTCCTGCTCATTCTCATTATTCTGGACATCTCATCTGATCTGATCCTCAGTAATCAGCCAGCATCGTCAGTTGTTGATGAATATCTGTAGTGTGTTGGAAATGCCTTTCGTAGCGCGCCAAGTCTCTCCACCATCATATAGAAGCACTGAGTTGACTGGATTGGTGTTGAAAATCTGGATGTTGTTCACGCTGTATGCTGAGTGCAGTGCAGTGCGGTGCAGTGTAGTGCAGTGCAGAAGATCTCGACACTGACTATTTCAGGTTAATGAAGGAAGGCGTGTCCTGTTGTCTTTCCCATCCTGATTAGCTTTGACGTCCTCGTGTGTGCCTGTGCCACCTGTAGTTGAAACGATGTTGCCTTGCCTAGATAGTTGGAAGAGACTACCTCCTTCCAATCTCTCCAGTTTATGGTGATTGGAGCTTGCTAATGTTGTTGTTGGTGGTGGTGGTGGTGGCGTTGGTTGGTTATCATCATCACCTACGTTCACTTGAAGTCCCGTCCTCGCTGCCCTGCCCTGCACTCCCTCTTCTCTCGACTTGGCAGTTTTCGCCTACAGGTCTTCAAGTTTGTGTCACATTACACACAAGTGATCACCAGCGAAATCCAAGTATTCTAGGATGTTTTCCATGGTCCAGTCGGCCTATCCGTCTCTTCTCGCTCACCACTGCTTGTTGCATGATCCAGTCCAGTTGACCACAATCAGGAATATCATGGATGATAGTAGACAGCAACCCCTTGTCTTACCCCTGTCTCCTGTCTCCTGTCTTCACTTCGAAGACGTCATTGAGCTTCCCGTTGTGGATCACTTGGCATGTGTCCTCTCCATATGGTAGCTGCTGTTGAGGTTGATGTTGATAATGATTTGTGGTATTCCGTAGAGTTGAAGCAGTTGCCTGTCAAATTACTTGTGTGTCGACGCTGTCGAAGGCCTTCTCGAAGTCGATGGAGTTGAGTTAGAGTTGAGTTGACTGCCATTCTATACTGTGTTGTATGATGATGCGTAGTGTAGCGTTGCAATTTGATCCGCATATGATTTGTACTTCCTGAAGCCTGCCTGTTCGGGTCGTAGTTTTGAATCCAGTGCATCGTTTATTCTCTTCAGGATGATGCGACTTATTATTTTGCTTGTGTTGGGTTTGCAGGAGCGTGATTCCTCGCCAGTTGTTGCAAAGACTTAGGTCTCCCTTCTTTGGGATTCCATTAGGTCCTGCTGCTTTCCCGCATTTCAGTAGCCTTATGGCATTCAGGACTTCGACTTTCGTCTGAAGGCTTGTGTTCGCTGGTTGATCTGTTGCTAGGTTGCTGGTGGTATTTCTAAGTTTCATCTGTGTTGATTTCTTCCCAGATAGTAACTTGTTTCGCACAAGTTAAATGTTACCTGTACATAATACATAAGGGATTGTACTAATGTTATCGATTTTACAATTTGTACAAATGTTGTGTTACTCAAAGTCAAACATTTTATGATTTCTACAATGAATGAAGGTCAGTTGAGTGTTGAGTTGACTTCCGTTGAAATATAATGCATATGATGTATGAATTAAAAAGGAAATAATCAGTTAAAAGTACTCTTTGTTAAAACTTTTCGTCATAGGTGTACAGTTAAATAGTAGACTAGAAGTACTATTTGATATATGAACAAAGATCAGAGGTTAATTTCAACAGCTATAAGGAACTATACATGAAATGAATAATGAATAGTAAACCATGTAGACATCCGGACTTAACCGCTCAGTATTGCACAGATTTTGTCAAGTGAGCTTATAATATGCTCACTAAACAAATGCACATGGCATGCATCCGATAACCTGTCAGTTGACATGAAACAGCACTACAGATAATCAGTTACAGTTTGAATGGCTTATTAATAGTTTGAAAAAAATAGTCCCTTTGGTGTATTTAGATGCTGTAATGAAGCCAGAGTTTACCCAAACAATCTGCTCGCACATTTCCTTGTCAAGTCGATTTAAAAAAACACACCAAAGTGGGAGGACAAATAGATCATTTGAGATAACACAGGATAGAAATTAAGAAAGATGAGAACATAAAGGAGGAGTGACATAATGGATACTAATCTCAGTAAGTAAACAAAGTTTGCCATAGTTGGTGAGATGTAAGAGCAAACTGTTTTTGTACACACAAAGGTGCTTTCAATTAGGGTATCACGATGGCTATGGCTTCCTCAAACCACTGACTGTATAAAACTTTGAAAGCTGTTTGAACAATAATTTCGTTACCCATTTCTGTAATGTGTTTGGCGATTGATGAATGTTTAATGTCACACAAGCTCGAAGATCTATAAGGGAAAACCAACGAGTGGGCGGAAGGGGCAGCAAAGACAGGACTGCCTTCAGGTGAACGTAGAGAAAATAGAGGTAGAGGTGATGAACATACCCAACGAACAACGACAACAAGCACTAATCACCATTAACCACAGAAATCTAAACGAAGTTGTCTCCCTTTCACTCACCTAACACCTGGGCAGCATTATCTCAACTACAGGTGGCGACACAATCACAGATGAGGACGTCAAAGCCAGAATTGGAAGGACAGCAAGACAGGCCTTCCTTCATTAACCTGAAATAGTCAGTGTGGAGATCTACTGCACTGAAACTGCACTGCACTGCACTGCACTCAGTATGAAGCGTGAACAAGATTCCGATTTCCAACACTAATTCAGTCAAGTCAGTCAGTGCTTCTGTGTGATGATTGAGAAACTTAGTGAGTTACGAAAAGTGTTTCTAACAAACTGAAGACACACCTCATCAACAGCTGCCACCTACGCTCACTCGGTACTGATGATTAGATCATATGGTCAGTAAGAATAAGCAACAAGGAACTCTGGGAACGAACCAACCAAGAACCCATCGTCTAACAAATATGCAGAAGAAAGTGGAGATTGATCGGATTGGAGTGGATTGGGCATACACTGAGAAGACCATTCGGGGACATCACGCACCATGCACTCTGGTGGAACCCAGATAGACGAGTTGGGCGTCCGAGATGAGCGTGACATCGAGGGGATGGTATGAGGAAGAAATGAAACCTCTTGGGCAGTCGTGGAGCCAGATTCAAGAGACTGCGGAGATGAGGGTGAAATAGAGACGTGCAACTGAACCCCTATGTTCGACTAGGAACCCAAAGGACAAATAAAAATATATAAATAATAATAATTGATGGGTGGATTGTCTCCCATTAGCAGTTATCACAGTTCTGAATCCAGTCTGTTTTTGAAAACCCTTAGGTATGTGTTCGCCCACCCTCAACTACATTGCTTGATTACTATCCCAATGTATGTGAACAAACATATGCGCGCATTTGTGAACATATAGTGAAAATCTCGCTGTTTATCTCACTGTTAAAGTTTCTGTCTATCTGGGTTCCACCAGAGTGCATGGTGCGTGATGTCCCCGAATGGTCTTCTCAGTGTATGCCCAATCCACTCCAACCCGATCAATCTCCACTTTCTTCTGCATATTTGTTAGACGATGGGTTCTTGGTTGGTTCGTTCCCAGAGTTCCTTGTTGCTTATTCTTACTGACCATATGATCTAATCATCAGTACCGAGTGAGCGTAGGTGGCAGCTGTTGATGAGGTGTGTCTTCAGTTTGTTAGAAACACTTTTCGTAACTCACTAAGTTTCTCAATCATCACACAGAAGCACTGACTGACTTGACTGAATTAGTGTTGGAAATCGGAATCTTGTTCACGCTTCATACTGAGTGCAGTGCAGTGCAGTGCAGTTTCAGTGCAGTAGATCTCCACACTGACTATTTCAGGTTAATGAAGGAAGGCCTGTCTTGCTGTCCTTCCAATTCTGGCTTTGACGTCCTCATCTGTGATTGTGTCGCCACCTGTAGTTGAGATAATGCTGCCCAGGTGTTAGGTGAGTGAAAGGGAGACAACTTCGTTTAGATTTCTGTGGTTAATGGTGATTAGTGCTTGTTGTCGTTGTTCGTTGGGTATGTTCATCACCTCTACCTCTATTTTCTCTACGTTCACCTGAAGGCAGTCCTGTCTTTGCTGCCCCTTCCGCCCACTCGTTGGTTTTCCCTTATAGATCTTCGAGCTTGTGTGACATTAAACATTCATCAATCGCCAAACACATTACAGAAATGGGTAACGAAATTATTGTTCAAACAGCTTTCAAAGTTTTATACAGTCAGTGGTTTGAGGAAGCCATAGCCATCGTGATACCCTAATTGAAAGCACCTTTGTGTGTACAAAAACAGTTTGCTCTTACATCTCACCAACTATGGCAAACTTTGTTTACTTACTGAGATTAGTATCCATTATGTCACTCCTCCTTTATGTTCTCATCTTTCTTAATTTCTATCCTGTGTTATCTCAAATGATCTATTTGTCCTCCCACTTTGGTGTGTTTTTTTAAATTGACTTGACAAGGAAATGTGTGAGCAGATTGTTGTGACTGCATTGTGGAGATACATCACTCATTATTCAGGTGAACTTTGCCTTCTGATTATAATATTTCAACTCACCGACCGTGTCACTGACTTCATCATTGAACGGGGCAGACTTAAATGTAGTGTTGAATATCAGTTTCTTGACGACGGATCATCACATGTGCCCGGATGCAAGAAACCTGCTTTCATGGTTCCTTGTTTACTTATTTTCGATGCCCATGGTAAATTATTTCAAAGTTTCGAACAAATGACGAGAGTACAATGTCGTGAAAATTAGCGAATAACTGTCATCCAATATCATCAGACTCCAGAAATGTCCTTTTTAAACATGCCGCTCGAAAAACCAATGTCATATTGAAAAGTAAGCATAAGACTAAGATTCTTGAAATGGGGGGGGTTATCAAGGAAAATGCAGACAAGTTAAATCAACTACTAGTAATCGAACGAAGGTCGCAGAAATTAATGAGAATGGGAACCAACTCATCTGCTAACCAGGTTCAAAATGTTTCTAAAGTATAGCAACTTATTTTGGTATACGAAGATGTGGTCAAAATCATTTTGGAGTGAATTTGCCTCACCTTATATATCAGAGTAACTTCTCTGTCGACTATGTTTAACCGTATTGGACAATAAATTCTAGAATATAACCTTTGACTAATCTGCTGTTGGTTCATCGTCACCATTTTCTAATGGCAACCTGCTGCTATAGCCTACGTGTATTTGGGTCGATATAACTGAAGAAATAAAGTTTACAATAACTTTAGGGTATTATATAGTTTAGATTAAAAGTTTTATCCTGAAATAATAATAATAATCTCTGCAGTTTAGTAGTAAGGGTATAGGATGTTGAACATCGGCTAATGAAAAGCTGTGGACTTACATTCTGTGTCCCTTGGCATTCATCAGCAATGTACAGCTACAGTCAAGAGGAGACTTGTTTCGTTGCGGTGATTCTAATCGACAGGCTATTCAGCTTACAACTAACCTCCTTACAATACTGCAATGCGAGCAAGGTACTGTCATCGATGGATAACTGATGTTACTGTTTGGTCTGTGAGTAAACCTTGAACACCATGGTAGAGCGTAATTCCACATTAGATTGTTTATTTAACGTAGAACATAGGGCAACGGTATTCTTACGATATGAATATAAGGAGTAAATTCTGCTCAAAATGTCATCCAGTAAATAATAGTTTATCATTGTATGCTATAACAAGTAAACAATCTGGAATGAGTTGCTGTTTGGGTCTTACTGCTGAGCACTAACCAAAGTCTTTTGTTAAAGTTTACAATATAGCTGCTAAGTTAGTTGACACGATACTGCAGAAGTGCACGGAACCTGGGTCCAAGACTTCATGCCGATTTGATTCCACCATATAACACTAAAATACAGCACACCATAATGTTAAGTCATCCAACTTAGTGGGTTGATCACAATACTGTGATAATTACCGGATACTGAGGACTATAGAACTGTATGGATTACGCACCGATAGCCAATAGAAATACAACAAATGACATGAAAAGGAATAGACTTGTCGTTAAAACTATTAGTATGCCAAGGAGAACAAAATTTTTCGACTTGAAAATCTAGACAGTCATTCATACATAATAATAATTTTAGAAAATGGATTATTCTGTAATATTTTATAACTCTTTAAAAGATTCCCAGAAATAATCTTAACTTATTTGAGCACTAATATTAGAGTAAAAATGTAGACACTATAGCAAGCAGACTATAATCCATTTTCAATTGGTTTTATTCAATGTATCACACAGTGTAATATATATCATTAATGGCTGGACAGTATTACAGACGCAGTTTATTGTCTTTGATATGAGTAGGCATAATTTCTTATATCTGTGCAGAATAACTCTGCATACCCTTGAAATAATAGTTCATTAATGATGATTGACTGGAAATCGAAAATGGACTTACAGACAGATCTCAATATACAGTTTGCAAAATGTAAAGGTGTGGCTACTTCAATCTCCAAATGTATTAATGTGACTAGAGTTATTTTTAGTAGGGTTCGGTGAAATTTTTTATGACTGCTACTACAGTGAGGATTCGTTTTTATTAACCAATAAAGTAATAAACATGTATGGTTTCTTAACTTAGAATGGAAAAGGGTTCAATGTGGACAGACCAACACTTAGCACCAGTACCTGACTTTTGACTTGAGCTGTGTGGGATGTAGACTGCCTGACAAGGGTCCGTGAGACGGTAAAAGTCAGTGGTTGAGGACATTTGATGCCATGCCTGAAATTCGGTCACTGTAGCACAGATGTATCCACTCTTTGACATCTTCGAAAGCTTGAATATTTCCATTATCTTCTATCTTTAGAATACTTTATCCACTTTGATATCACTCGTTTTCTGTCTATCTATTGTTTGTATACTAATGTGATATGTGGCAACTTGATCCGACGAATCCTTATGCAAGGTTCTACATCGATTTTGTCATTCAGTCAGTTCTGTTTAATACAACAATGAATAACACACCATAAAATAATCTCTCTGTAAACTGCCTTTGAAGAAGAAACATGAAACTGGAACCGTGTGATGCGGTACTTATAGTATCACAGTGAAAGGGTCGCCTAAGCTCAGAAATAAGCAGGTATATGGGTTGTACATCATTATTCTCAAGCTGAAATTAACGATACTATCAAGGCATCTATGGATATCCCCTTACATTAGCTGAAGTCGATCTGTTCGGTACAATCAAGTACAGGAAAGTACCAGTTGCAAAGTTAAACATACACCTTTAGTCACCTTCATCAACTTCAATGACGCAAGTGGAAGATTGTTTGCAGGACAAGATGACACCATTTATTTCTTAGGATATTCGTCAGTTACATAAAACCTGAATATAATGAATTTCAACAAGTCTGATGGAACTCATCGACCTTTGTGTGACAACATACTTCCAATTCAACGGCAAGATATACAAATAGATGAAAGGAACTCTAATGGGATTCCTGATATCCGGATTCATTACAGAAGCAGTGATGCAGAGACTGAAAGCCATCATTCTACCTATGATCAAACCAAAAATTCGGATTCGCTATGTCGATGACAAACTTGCCTGGTTATCTAGTTCACTAGTTACTAGCCGGTCCTAAGCCCGGGTAAAGAGGGAAGGTTGGGCTTAGGGCTAGCAAACTTACCCCGTAAAACAAATCTAACCGCTAAAGAAACTTCAAAGCACAAACAAAATATTAAAAATAAAAACGAAATTATTCCTCTCTGGAATCGGAGAGGCGAAATGACGCCATTTGGTGAAAGCTTGCCTTCGGGAAGCCAATTGGCCGATGTGTTTTCTCTCTCTCTCTCTCTCTCTCGATGAAAGCGAAAGTAAACGTGGGAATATGGAATGTCCGCACCATGTTTGAACCTAGCTAGCAAGGCATCCCAGATTTCAAACCAGATGAGAAGGTATCACATTGAAGTGCTTGGAATTTGCGAAAGCAGATGGAATGGGAGTGGACTCTCCAAACTGTCAACTGGAGAGGAGTCAGCAATCTACTCCGATATTATTCCCTAGACGACAACCATGAACACAGCACACTGAGTTGTGCAGTGGCTATCATGATGTCCACAACAGCATCAAAGGCTCTCTTTAATGCAGTGGGAACCAATCTCCTCCAGGATCATGACAGCAATATTCAACTCAAAAGGAAGAAAAGTCACAATCATACAATGCTATGCAACTGCAAATAATGCAGATGAAGAGAAAAAGGAGGAATTTTACTGACAACTGCAAACAACACTGGACAAGACCACACTCCAGTTGGTGACATCAAAATTCCAATGGGTGAGGTGACATGAATGACAAACTAGGAGCAGACAACACAGGAAGAGAACAAACCATGGGTCGAGAAGCGCTAGGTGAAATGGTGGATAAGAATGGAGAATTGTTTGCAGAATTCTGTGCATTCAACGATTTGATGATTGGAGTCAGGTAGTGTGTTCAAGCACAAGGATATCCACAAAGCCACATGGATTTCACCAGATGGATACATTAAAAGCCAGACTGACTTCATCTCAATGTGAATAAAGTGGAGACGCAGCATACTTGACACTAGGTCAAGAAGAGGAGCAGATGTAGGTTCACTCCACTCACTGTCTAGTGCAAGGAACCTAACTTCCAAATCAAGTTGAAAGTCTTCAAGGAAGCTGGTGATAGACCACAGTTCAAGTACAACACTCGGAAACTGAAGGATGAAACAACAAAGGAAATCTTCACGTCAGTCAGCCATCAAGACAGAATGGGAGATATCGAGGAACATCCCTGAAGAAACCTGTGTGGATGAGCACTGGAAGTATTTGAAAGAGATGTGGAAAGAAATGTGCACAACTGTATTAGGAAGGAAGAGGAGAGAAGATAAGGAATGGATCTCAATGGATACATGGAAGCTGATAGAGCAGGGAGAGTAGGATGGTGAAGCAGAAGTTAAACTAGTGCAAGGATGCACAAGAAGAAGAGGAACAGAGTACAAAGTATACAACACTTCACTGGACAAAGAAGTGAAGAAGGGTGAGCGGAAAGATAGAAGACACTTCCGTGACACACTGACCTGACAACATTGTGTCAGATAACCAGGTTACAGTCTATCTGGCAGGGAAGAGATCAAGGCAGACGAAACCAATAAAAGCTGATGAAGGAAATTTAATTACGAAAGAAGAGAAACAAAGGAACGATGGGCCGACCACTTCAAGAAGCTCTTGAATCAACCACCACCACCACCTTCACTTTGTCCAGAAATACCACCTACAGCCGCTGAACTGCAAGTGAACATAAATCCTCCAACAAAAATGGAAGTCCTGAATGCCATAAAGCTACTGAAATGTGGGAAAGCAGCAGGACCAGATGGGATCCCACCAGAAGCACTGAGAACAGACGAAGAGACAACAGCGGACATGCTCACACCACTATTGCAGAAGGTGTGGAAGGAGGAGAAGGTACCTGCCCATTGATTTGAAGAAGAGGTATCTTGTCAAACTCCCGAAGAAGGGGTATCTCAGTGTTTGCAACAACTGGCACGATATCATGCTCCTGTAAACCCAACACAAGCAAAATATTAAGCCACATCATCATGTAAAAACTAAAGGATGCACTGGATTCAAAACAACGACCAGAACAGCCTAGCTGGATGGATGCATCGATTCACGAAATACAAATCATATGCGGATCAAATTACAACGCTACACCACGCATCATCATACAACACAGTATAGAATGGCAGTCAACTCAACTCTAACTCAACTCCATCGACTTCGAAAAGGCCTTCGACAGCGTCGACACACAAGTAATTTGACAGGCAACTGCTTCAACTCTACGGAATACCACAAATCATTATCAACATCAACCTCAACAGCAGCTACCACATGAAGACGCCACATGCCAAGTGATCCACAACGGAAGCTCAGTGACGTCTTCGAAGTGAAGACAGGAGACAGGAGACAGGAGTAAGACAAGGGGTTGCTGTCTACTATCACCCATGATATTCCTGATTGTGGTCAACTGGACTGGATCATGCAACAAGCAGTGGTGAGCGAGAAGAGACGGATAGGCCGACTGGACCATGGAAAACATCCTAGAATACTTGGATTTCGCTGGTGATCACTTGTGTGTAATGTGACACAAACTTGAAGACCTGTAGGCGAAAACTGCCAAGTCGAGAGAAGAGGGAGTGCAGGGCAGGGCAGCGAGGACGGGACTTCAAGTGAACGTAGGTGATGATGATAACCAACCAACGCCACCACCACCACCACCAACAACAACATTAGCAAGCTCCAATCACCATAAACTGGAGAGATTGGAAGGAGGTAGTCTCTTCCAACTATCTAGGCAAGGCAACATCGTTTCAACTACAGGTGGCACAGGCACACACGAGGACGTCAAAGCTAATCAGGATGGGAAAGACAGCATGACACGCCTTCCTTCATTAACCTGAAATAGTCAGTGTGGAGATCTTCTGCACTGCACTGCACTGCACCGCACTGCACTGCACTCAGCATACAGCGTGAACAACATCCAGATTATCAATGGCAATCCAGTCAAGTCAGTGCTTCTATGTGATGGTGGAGAGACTTGGCGCGTTTCGAAAGGCATTTCCAACACACTACAGATATTCATCAACAACTGACGATGCTGGCTGATTACTGAGGATCAGATCAGATGAGATGTCCAGAATAATGAGAATGAGCAGGAAGTGTGTCTGACCTGGCCACGAACCAAGGAAGCAAGAATCTATGGCTGAAGAAATATGCATAGGAAGGGAGTGGAGATGGATTGGATTGTGCATGTACTGAGAATGGTGATTGAGGACATGAGGCGTGAGGCCAGGCCGTTGAGTGGAGCTTCGATGGGAAACGATGAGTTTGGCGTTGGAGGTGTGGTGACATGGATGAGATGGTGTGAGGAAGAAATGAGAGTTTGTGTGTAGTGTTAGAGCGAGATTGAAAAGACTGGAGAGAAGAGAGTGTAATGTAGACGTGCTAGTGAATTTCTATGTTCCATTGGGAACCCAAGCGCAAAATTATATAATAACAGGAATAATTCTGATGACATTTTTTCATCATTAAAAGAGGTGATATGGTAAACACCAGCAGTTTGATCAACCACATTTTCAATGATACCAAATTCACAATGTAGAAGGAATCAAACAACCAACTACCATTCCTGGATATTTTAGTCGGTAGGTAAAAATGCCGGAGTGCTGGAAACCCAGGTGTACAGGAAGCCGAGACGCACTAACCAAATCCTCAACCACAGTAGCAACAACTCACAAAATTAGTTGCTTGCACACTCTATTCAAAACAGCGAGAACACACTGCAGCACGACAACTTCACGGAGAAAGGAAGAAGTTTACTTGATGTCCGTCCTAAAGAAGAACGACTACCGACGAAACTTTATCACAAGATGCCTATTCCGCACATCATCAACTACAAAGTCATAGACACAAATCAATAGACGCAACATCCTACCATACATAAAGAATATCTCAAAAATCACGTCAAGATTACTTGGACCACTTGGAATTGATGACATTCATAAACCAACAAATTCTCTTCAAACCCAAATATGCAAATCAAAGGATGTAACAACCAAAGAAGACAAACTAAACGTCATTTACAAAATCACCTGCAATAACTGTAGTCAACACTACATTCGACAACGTGGTCGCCCTCTTCACCTTCTTCTACAGTAAGACCAGTTGGCTATTAAGCGTCACAACATTTCATCACTCATTTCAATGCACGTGGAAAACAACTATGAAACTGGAACTCAATTTCGACAATGTAGAAATTCTGGACGCACAGAGGAAACACAAAGAATATAAGAGGATTCCTAGAAGCTTGGCATTCAGGTCAGCCAGCAATCAATAGATGTATAGACATAGACCCGATCTGTCAACCAATAAGAAAAATGATAAACAACAGAAAGGTTAGAGTTCAAGCCGAGAAACAGCCAAGATATAAGTCTATGCAGTCAGTGAATGACACAACAATCGAAGGAAACAACCAATCACAGACCACATCGTCAGTGCAAGACATTAAATCGCTCACGGAGAGATATTGACAGTTCACCTCATACTGAAGTTATTGCTGATGATGTCTAGCAAGACTATGAGAGCTTCACAGGTAAACAACTCAGCTCAGAGATCACAGTACAACCAAGAATATCAACATAACTTGTATCCATAGTGTTTTAAAATACTGGTTAGCTTTTCAAAGACCGCGAAAACATAATAATTCACGACACTAAGGGAAGTTCACGTAATGAATTCAGTAAAACTACATCAGAGTTACATAAGGCATTGTGAAGAGTGTTCAAGAATGAATGACAAGACTAGAAGTAGACAGAAAGCTTAATCATGTGAAAATATTGTCAACAAAATAATGAGTAGCTGAGATAAAACCATCTTAACAATTCTAGTAATAAATACGGTAATAATGGAATGGTAATCAATATGAATATGCACAAAATTAGTGAATTAGAAGTATTTTTGGAAAAGACGAGAGGCTGAATATCACAAATTATCAGGGCAATAATAGATGAGAAACTCTCTCCTCTTAAACACATAGTTCCAGCTGAACGCTTTGGATAGCGACGGCTACGACTACTATGATGTACTTCATCATATCTACTTGGTATCCCGTGTCACATAAGTAACAAGCTATTAAGTTGGTGAATGAGGATGGACCTCCAAGAAGTAGACTGGTTGGCGTGTGCTCAGCATTTCTGAAAGACAATCCCTATTAATAAGACAGTTTCATCGTCGAATTTCTGAGCACCACCCATAACGCTTAAGCAACAGATATACTAGAACAATAAACAGCTATATGCTTGTACACTTAGTCGACACAGAACATCAAGTGTACACTAGGAAAGCATTGAAAATTATTCACTGTATGCTAGTCAATCTCCGAGATGCATTACCCACTCGCTTACTCAACATATCAGAGGCGATTGTAATCCACCTTTACAAACCTAACCTTTGTATTCAAAAGAAGTTTGTTCGACCACTTTCATTACCATAGTCATCAACATCCTGTTACTCATAGCACTGCTTTGTACACACTTCTACCCTCTTGTTTCTATCAATATTCATCTGTTTTCTTATTACTACATAATTATTTATTCTTTATGACTGAACACTAGTCAAAAACCACTCCATTCACTCTACCAGTAACTATGAAACTTATCTAAGGATAACCTTCTTCATATTATCAGTTTCAATTACTCTATTGATTGTTTTCATCTAAATTTCTCAAATTTATCATCTTCCTGACTTACTTAAAATCTATAATTATGGTTAACCAATCCTTCACCATCACTTGATTTGTATTTTGATTGAATTCTTAACTTATATATTAGTGTAGAGGTGAAGACGAAGAAATAATTGAAAAGAAATCTATTTCTTTGCTCAATCAGCCTCAATTAAACATTCCTTAAATTCTGTAGTTATCCATCTCTACTGAATGCCAGATAAATTGAATAAATTTGCATCTCGATATATATTGAAAACTAAATAGTTTGAAATTATTCAGTAACAACTGTCCATTTGACGAAATTGACTACTGAACAATACAATATGAGTAGTTAGAAAACACTGACAATGCTTTATAGATTTTGCTAGCCTGTGATGTCTGTGGAGTGAAGACAGGGGACAGAAGTGAGACAAGGTTGCTGCCTGCTATCACCCATCATCCTCCTGATTGTGGTCGATTAGACTGGACTGGGTCATGCAGCAAACTGTGAGTAGCTGTGAGAAAATGCACGTACGCTGTTTGACCGATGAAAAGACTCTAGGAGATTTGGATTTCACCGATAATGATTTATGTGTAATGTGTTGTAGCACAAGCTCGAAGATCAACAGGTGAAAACTGAAAAGTTGGCAGAAGAGGTGGGGTAGGGTAGGGTAGGGTAGGTCAGGTCAGGTCAGGGTAGTGAAGACGGGACTTCTTTCAGGGGAACGTAGATAAGATAGAGGTAGAGGTGATGAACATACCCAACAAGCAACAACAACAACAACAAGAATCACCAATCAACATCAACGTCAGAAATCTAAACGAAGTTATATCTCTTTCACTCACCTACCATCTAGGCAGCATCGTCTCAACTACAGGCGGCAGCACACTCACAGATGAGGACATCGAAGCCAGAATCGGAAGGACAGCAAGATAGGCCTTCTTCAATAATCTGAAATAATCAGTGTGGAGATCTACTACACTGTACTGCACTGTACTGCACTGCAGTCAGCATAAAGCATGAAGAAGATTCGGATTTTCAACACTAATTCAGTCAATACAGTGCTTCTAAATGATGGTTGAGAGAGTCGGCACGTTACGAAGAGTATTTCTAACAAACTGCAGACATACCTCATCAACAGCTGCCTCCTACGCTCACTCCATACTGACACTGAAGATCAGATCATATGGCCAGGAAGAATAAGCAATAAGGTACTCTGGCTGCCTGGCAGCGAACCAACCAACTAAGAACGCATCCTCCAACAAATATGCAGAAGAGAGTGGAGATGAACTGGATTGTATTGGACATAAATTGAGAAGACAGTTTGGGACATCATGTACCAGGTCAGATGACGTTCTCGAGTGTAACCCAAATGGGAAACGTTGAGTGGGCTGTGCGAGGTGAGGGTGAAATTGAAGGGTCCATGTGAGGAAGAAATGATAGCTTGTGGGCGATCGTGGAGCTAAGTTACATATACTGCAGAGAATGGAATGGAATGGCGGCGTGCTACTGAATGGTCATGTTCGACTATGAACCCAAAGGACCAATAAGAATAATAATTAACCTCGGACTGCCATTTTTCCGACTAGGCGATGAGCGCATGAAAGGTGTACATCAACAAATTCAGCTCACACAGTTTCGTGATTCAGGTTGACTGAATTAGGCTATTTCTCAATTGGTCCATAGCACAGTTGCTTAGTTCAAATCTATTATGATTTGGTGTATTCTCAACCCCATTGTTATCTTTCAGTTTCGTGAACATATTTTACTCCGAAACTTGATTACTATTCAAGTCAAGCACAAATGCGCACCTAACATGATCTCTTGAGCTAATATTTTAGTCCTATGAATTGGATCAGAGTCAATATTTAGCGGATTTTTCCTACCTTCAGAGCTGTTCTAAAGTTTGGCTTAATATGGACGACAGTTACATCGAAACTAACCATACGGCTTTATTATCTTCAATGTAACGAACAATTATTTCATTTTGTTGAAACTGATAGATCTCGAATTTACTCAGTTCCTAACATGACATGATGCTGAGACAAAATACCTAGATGCTTGACACATCAGAGTATTTATGAAGACATTTGTTGGTCCAATGGATTTATCTGATTGGAAAGCTTTAAAAGCGGTTGTTACCGCAAGTGCACATGAATTCCTGCTACCTATAGAAGTAAGCTAGTCAAAACATTTTAAAACAGAGCTAGAAAACTGTGCAAACAGTTTAGAAGACGAATTTGACTGAGATGCTTCTCTGAGAAACTGGATATCCGAAGTGATTTATAGGGAAGTATAAAAAAAGACTAAAACAAGTAAACGTCCGAATTGAGGAAAAAACCGGCGAGGAATCATGCTCCTGTAAACCCAACACAAGCAAAATATTAAGTCGCATCATCCTGAAGAGAATAAACGACGCACTGGATTCAAAACTACGGCCCGAACAACCTAGCTGGATGGATGCATCGATTCACGAAGTACGCCACGCATCATCATACAACAGAGTATAGAATGGCAGTCAACTCAACTCTACCTCAAATTCATCGACTTTCAAAAGGCCTCCGACAGCATCGACACACAAGTAATTTGACAGGCAACTGCTTCAACTCTACGGAATACCACAAATCATTATCAACATCAACCTCAACAGCAGCTACCACATGAAGACGCCACATGCCAAGTGATCCACAACGGGAAGCTCAGTGACGTCTTCGAAGTGAAGACAGGAGACAGGAGACAGGAGTAAGACAAGGGGTTGCTGTCTACTATCACCCATGATATTCCTGATTGTGGTCAACTGGACTGGATCATGCAACAAGCAGTGGTGAGCGAGAAGAGACGGATAGGCCGACTGGACCGTGGAAAACATCCTAGAATACTTGGATTTCGCTGGTGATCACTTGTGTGTAATGTGACACAAACTTGAAGACCTGTAGGCGAAAACTGACAAGTTGAGAGAAGAGGGAGTGTAGGGCAGGGCAGCGAGGACGGGACTTCAAGTGAATATAGAGAAGACACCACCACCAACAACAACAACAACAAGAAGCTCCAATCACCATCAATGGGAGAAACTGAAAGGAGGTAGTCTCTTCCAACTATCTAGGCAAGGCAACATCGTTTCAACTACAGGTGGCACAGGCACACACGAGGACGTCAAAGCTAATCAGGATGGGAAAGACAGCATGACACGCCTTCCTTCATTAACCTGAAATAGTCAGTGTGGAGATCTTCTGCACTGCACTGCACTGCACCGCACTGCACTGCACTCAGCATACAGCGTGAACAACATCCAGATTATCAATGGCAATCCAGTCAAGTCAGTGCTTCTATGTGATGGTGGAGAGACTTGGCGCGTTTCGAAAGGCATTTCCAACACACTACAGATATTCATCAACAACTGACGATGCTGGCTGATTACTGAGGATCAGATCAGATGAGATGTCCAGAATAATGAGAATGAGCAGGAAGTGTGTCTGACCTGGCCACGAACCAAGGAAGCAAGAATCTATGGCTGAAGAAATATGCATAGGAAGGGAGTGGAGATGGATTGGATTGTGCATGTACTGAGAATGGTGATTGAGGACATGAGGCGTGAGGCCAGGCCGTTGAGTGGAGCTTCGATGGGAAACGATGAGTTTGGCGTTGGAGGTGTGGTGACATGGATGAGATGGTGTGAGGAAGAAATGAGAGTTTGTGTGTAGTGTTAGAGCGAGATTGAAAAGACTGGAGAGAAGAGGGTGGAATGGAGTCATGCCACTGAATCCCTATGTTCGACTAGGAAGCTAACGGATAACTAATAGTAATGGTAACAATACCGTAGCATGTGCAAGGAAAGAAGTGAGGAAAGGGTGTGCATTCGGTCATGTGACCATATCCCGGAGAATCTGTCATTGAAATGAAGTGGAATTGCAACCAGTGCAATTGTTAAACACATCGTAGATGCAAGACACGAGGTTAAAACCTTGAGTACTTTTAAGAAGTTGAATGTACAGAAAATGGCCAGATTACTGAGTTTTGCAGAAGTGATTGCAATAAAACGCTTTCAACCTAATGTTTGCATTGAGAAGGAGATTTAGTGTTCGTACGATTTCAGTATGATTTGATCCTGCTTCACTTTCATTTTGATTAATTATCTCTATGTATTGATTATTTTTCCTTTCTTATATTTCCTACCCCTTTGTACAATTAGTTCTCTTATATATGAATTATTAATGATTTCACTGTGCAAATTAAGATACCTGATTTCATAATTTGTAAAAATTATTTGTACTAATAACTATTTACTTTTAGCTTGTATGCAGCTGAAGAGAATTTGTGAAATAGAATGATGATATCATTATATTCTGTAAATTTCGTTCTTCTTGCTTCATCCAAATTTATCATGGGATGTGAATGCATAAAAACGCAATTATTACTAATTCTATTTGTACTTATCAGTTCACATGTACATGCGGCAACAAGGGTGTAGAAGAAATAGAAAGGTAATTTAGAAAAAAGCTTCTTGTTGTTGTTGTTTTTGCTTGTTGGGTATGTTCATCACCTCTACCTCTATCTTATCTACCTTCATCCGAAGCAAGTCCCGTCTTCACTGCCCTGACCTGACCTGACCTGCCCTACCCTACCCCACCTCTTCTGCCAACTTTTCAGTTTTCACCTGTTGATCTTCGAGCTTGTGCTACAACACATTACACATAAATCGTTATCAGTGAAATCCAAATCTCCTAGAGTCTTTTCATCGGTCAACCAGTGTGCGTGCATCTTCTCACAGCTACTCACAGTTTGTTGCATGACCCAGTCCAGTCTAATCGACCACAATCAGGAGGATGATGGGTGATAGTAGGCGGCAAACTTGTCTCACTCCTGTACTTCGCCTTCACTTCGAAGTCATCACTGAGCTTTACTTTGTCAATCACTTGGCATACACCATCATTTGGCACATAGTTGTAGAATGAGGTTGATAAAGGTTTGTGGCACTGAAATGTAGTGTTGGAGCAGCTGCCTGCCAAATTACTTCTCGTTCGACACTGTCAGAGGGCTTTTCAAAGTCGATGGAGTTGAGGTAGATAGTTAACTGTCATTCTGTACTCTAATCTATGATGATGCGTGGCGTAACGCTGCAATTTGATCCCCACATGATTTGTTATTCCTGAAGTCAGCCAGCTAGCCTGTTCCCATCGTAATTTTGAATGCAGAGCAATTTCAGTCTCTCCACAATGATGCGGCTTTATATTTTGCTTGGTGTGGACAACAGCATGATTCCTCACCAGTTCTTGCAAGGACTCAGCTTTCCCTTCTTTAGAAGTTTGATAAGGTCACCCTCATTAAGATCAATCGGCAGGTACCTTTCCTTCCTTCCAAGCCTTCTCCAATAGTGGTGTGAGCGTGTCCACTGTTGTCTCTGAGTCTGTTCTCTGTGCTTCTCCAGGGATTCCATCTGATCCTTCTGCTTTCTGGGATTTCATCAACTTTATGGCGTTGAAGACCTCACTTCTGATTCTGTTGTAGGTCTTGTGTTGACGTGTTGTTCTGTGGCTGGGTTTCTGGTGGTATTTCTTGACGAATTGCAGGTGGCGATGGCGTTGTTGGTGGTGGTTGATTCAAGTGTATTTTGAAGTGGTCAGCCCATTGTTCCCTTTGTTTCTCCATTTTGGCGTTAACTAAGTTTGCTTCACTACCTTTCATTGATATCATGTGCGTTGGTCTCTTCACTGCCAGATCGTTGCCTAGTTATTTGACATAATGTTGTCAGTTTCTGTCTCCTACCTGCAGCCTGTTCTGCGTCACTTGCAAGTGTATCGTGGAAGTGCCATTTGTCTTTCCTTGCACTGTCCTTCACTTTTATGTCCAATGCAGTGTTTTATACGTTGTACTCAGTTCCTCTTCTCGTTTCTCATTCCTGCACTGCACTGCACTGCACCGCTTTATCTTCTGCTTCACCATCTGCATCTTCCTCTCCCTCCTCTATCAGCTTCCATCTGTCCATCGAGATCCATTTCTGGTCTTCCTTCTTCTTCCTTCCTAATACGGTTATGCAGGTCTCTTTCCACATAGCTTTCACAGAGTTCCAATGCTCTTCCACACAGGTTTCTTCAGAGATGTTGCTCAATATCTCCCATTTCGTCCTTATGACAGACGTGAAGATGTCCTTTGTAGTTCCATCCGTCAGTTCAGTTTGTGTTCTGGGTGTTGAACTTCAACTGTGGTCTATCACCAGATTCTGTGAAGGCTTTCTACTTGATTTTGAATGTTCCGTGTACCAGATAGTCTGATTGTCTGAACCTACATCTTCTCCTCCTCTTCATCTTGTCTCCAGTAGACTGCGTCTCCACTTTATTCATATTGAGACGGAGTCAATCTGATTTTTAGTGTGTCCTGGTGTCTGGTGAAATCGAATTCATGTCTCTGCCTTATGAATATCCTTGTGTCTGAACACACTGCCTCCAATCACCAAATCACTAAATGTAGAGAAGTCTGCAAATAGTTCTTCATTTTCATTTATGATTTAATGTAGTGCTTCTCTACCCATGGTTTGTTCTCTTCCTGTGTTGTCTGCTCCCAGTTTGTCATTCATGTCACTTCACTTATTGGGATTTCGATGTCGCCAATTGGGGTCTGGTTTTGTCCATTACTGATTGCTGCTGTCTGTAGGATTCCTCCTTCTTCTCTTGAGCTACATTATTTTAGGCGCGTGGAACTTTACGACTGTGACCTTTCTTCCTTTTGAGTTGAATCTTGCTGTCATGATCCTGGAGGAGGAGATTGGTTCCCACTGCATGAGAGCCTTCGATGCTGTTGTGGACATCATGATAACCACTGCACAACTCAGTGTACTGTGTTCGTGGTTGTCGTCTGGGTGACCGGAGTAGATTATTGATTCTCCAGTTGACAGTTTCAAGAGTTCACTTCCATTCCATTTTCAGATTCCTAGCAAATTCCTAGCGCTTCTATGGTATATCTTTCCGTATCTTTGGGATTCTGGGAAACTTTGCTGGTTTCAAATACTGTTTGGACATTCCATGTCCCTATCCTTACTTTCGTTTTCATCGAAAGAAGAGAAAACATATCTGCCAATTGGCTTCTTGAAGGCCTTCACCAACCTGTATGATTTAGTCTCCCCTATTCCAGCACGGAATACGTTTTTTATATTTTCTTTGTGCTTTGAAGTTTCTTTTGTGGTTGGATTGGTTTTCCGGAGTAGTGTTGCTAGCCCTATGCCCACCCTTCCCTCTTTATCCCGTCTTAGGACGGGCTAGTATTTAGTGAACTAGTAAACTAGGCGAGGTTGTGTAATTGAGTAAGATCGTTAATTGGTACTATCATCTTAAGAAGAAAAAAAGCAATTTGAGTCAACATTTCCTGACTATTGTCGCAGTGTCCCAACTAAAGTCTATGTTATCAGGCAAACAGCCTTAAGAACTTTACCAATCGGTGAGTAACAAAGAGACTGGAACGAAATCCATTAAGTAGTCAAGCAGATTTTGTTTCTTGTCTAACCACCACAATGTTTGAAGATGAGAAGAAGTTTTCTTGAAGTCCTTATGAAAAAAAGAATTGAAGACAGTAAAGTAGGTATTGTTGAAGACATGAACAAATGAATCCAACTTATTGGTTAGCCTGCCATTTAGTTGTATGAAAAAGATGAGTGTATACCTTGCCCTAATCTTGATACAATGAGCCAATCTCAACACAGGGGTACAAAAAGCTAAAGAGAACATTGCAACGCTCGCAATTTGTGGCAGTGAAGTTTAGATGATCTGATCTCCAGATACTTATTTCACTCATATGGTGTCCGGCTCACCACTAGTTTACTGGCACTGCAGATTCATTAGAATAAGGCTAGGTACCGTTTACGTCATGAATTTTATAGTCTTTAGACGTTAAGTGAAATCATTGGTGTAGTGACAAGAAATGCGATAGGTTTGTTTAGCGATTTGTACAATTATCGTTCATCATACTTCCTCACTTTAAAGAACTGGATCTTTTAAAAACTAAGTTTTTTGAAAGTGTTTCTGTACAACACAGTTCATCTTCTTAGAGGGAATTCGTCACCCATCAGTTGATGGAATGATTGTTGATGTATCATTTTTGACACCGTTACGCTCTTGTACTTGGGATTTTGATGTCAGTAGTCCTTTCAAGAAGATTTATCATCCTAGTTTGAATATTTTGTCTTTCATAGAAGACGAGTGGGCGATTTCCCTCACAGATATCACGTCACTGTATTATTCCTCTGTACAGAATTGTGTATACTTTACAAACATAGTTCAATTCATCATTGAATTAGAAAACAGTTATGTTAATAAAAATATCACTCAGGTGGGTCTGGACCCAAATCATCTATAACTTAGTTAGAGGAGCGATGTAATCGTTGAATATCAGATTCAAAGCTACCCTTTAAAGAAGGTACACCAGAAACTTCATGTAGGATCCTCAACTAAGCTGGAATTGGGGTGTCATTGAAAACTAAAAACTCACTCAGAGATAAGCTTTGTCGGTTTAAGGATCCGAAAGAAACAAAATAATCTAATCTATCATATCGCATATAATGGCTGCGTGGTCAAGTATATAAGTCAGACTAGCCGGTCGGGGTCACTTAGAATAGGCGAATATAGGAATTTAGCTTAATATAGAATGACACCCCAATAGGATCGGAAATCTAGAGGGGAACCTCAGCTATTGTAATGCATACCTTAACACATAACCACATATTATGGTGGAGGATGAAACCGCTGTGAAGAATATTTGCGGTTTAGGCGGATAGTCTCGGTTGTATTGTGTCCTATGAGGTGGGTTGTTCAGTTATGAAGCTTTAATCATCTGGCTAGATGACATCACCAGCAATAACTTCATTATGAACTGAGATGGCGATATCTCTCAGTGAGTGATTTAGTAGCTTAGCCTGACTACCTGCTTTGTGACTGGTTGTTTGCTTTGATTGTTGTGTCATTGACTTTATAGATTTTCGTGTTGACTATTCCTCTACTTGAACGTTAATGTTTCTGTCGTTTATCACTTTTCTCATTGGTTGATGGACTAGGTTTATGTTTATACATCTATTGACCACTGGATGGTCACTGGTTCGAGTCCGGCTGCGGTCCAGATTTTCATCTTACCTTCAGCCATCACCTAGTATCAATAATATTAGTCTACCAAATTAAGGCTATCTCAGAGAGTCAACTGACAATCAATACTCTATCACTCACTACATGCTAATACATTAAATAAACAAATCGAACAAGGAATTACATTCTACCATAGTGTTTAAGTTTTACACTTTTATAAACCAAAACTATAAGTTTTCAATAAATTTTTACCATACAAGAAGAATTTAACTGAAGTACAATACACATTTTCTTGACATAAAAGTAAACACCAAGTTATGTTTACAAGGGAGAGAGAATGATCGATTTATGGTTTTTCTAGCTGATTATGAGTTAAACTCTTCACCATAGAATGAGAGTTACATTCACCGAATGAAAAAGTAAAATGTGAGCATAGTCTTCTTAAAAGTATTCTACTTAAACCATTACATTATAAAAGGTTTAATACAAAATTTCGTTAATTCATTGATAAAATCAAGATTTAGAGTGTAAACATTTGTTACAGATCTATCATTTCACCCGCAAAATATCAGGTAGAGTATGTAGGGAGTGAGAAAAGAAATTTATAAATTGACTTTCAGAATGCACATGTCTTCATGTTTTTGCATTGTTGAGAATAAGCATTTACGCATTTATTTACAGTTTGTTTGGTTCATATAAAAAGTGTTGTATTGATGAATGGCTAAGAATACATAGATAAAATGTTATCTATACCCTCTCTCTCTTATCAAAATAAAGTTTATAAAACCCATCAGTGTTAGCTGGTTAGAGGCAATCGTCCTAGTATGGTACTCCTCAGCAGTACGCACCCACGACTCGGCTAGGGATCGAACTCAGAACCTTCAGGTTTCACGGTGAACGCGTTAACCATTCAGCCACTGGGTCGATTTTCAGTGGTTCACACTTCCCAACTTGCTCTAAGAGAAGCCGTGACCTGTGGGGTCAACCAGTCAGAAGTGAAGTGGATGCTAACTGAAGTCGCGCTATGTCGTGAATTGACAGAAGTTGGAAATTGTGAACCACTAGAAACCGACCCAGTGGCTGAATATTGAATAAACGTAAACTGCTAAGTGACTGGAAAAATGTTATCATCAATTCAGTTTATGAAATTGGTCATAGAAATCACTCGGTTTGTCTGAATACATAATAAATTAGACTGTTGGAACAGAATATATTTTGCACGTCAGATACAATTGGCATTTAGCTACGGAACAATATTGGTTTAAGGCCAATCACTCATGTCTAACAGAAGTCATCATTGAAAAGGAGAAGAGAGGACTGTTACCAGTAATGTGAATTTCATATCTGATGTAACATTTATTGACTTCAGTAGAGTTTTTCACAAAATCTTTCATCTTGGCATCAGGGAGAAGTAGGGCTTCCTGCCGATTGCTTTTAACCAACTAAACATCTACTAATGTGCAACGCAATGCTGAGCTTCCTAGCTTGGTTGCCGCATTGCAAATATGGTCGATAGGATTTGGTCTGCACTCAGGACTAGACAACATGAAATTGATTGCACTCCCGTGACCAATCAATACCCATCTGTGAGAAGAATAAGATGGAGCAACATCCTTCGAAAACTAATGACAGATTCATTCATAGATTCCGAATTCTTCGAATCACTACGACCATCCGGGTCAAATATCCCATGACTGTAAGGATTGCCAAAAGTGCACAAAGAAAGCATACACCTTTACAACCTATTCTCGACATGACATGATCGTCTTATCGTCGTATTGTCCAGTGGCTAGTCAAAATCTAGGAGTCCATAAGAAGGGAAGTCTGCCTTCAGACAATTCATGACGATTTTTGATTTTGTCGATTTTGTTGATAATCTAAATTGCTTTGACAAAATTATGTTTACTTTAGATGGGGTGTCATTATTTACAAGCTTCCTACTAACTCAGACAATGTTACGTATTTGACTCATATGGCGTCTAATGGATTGAATGTTCAGATAACACCAAATTATCTGAAAGAGCTGCTGTTGTAATGCACCTTTACGTCGAATTATTCGAAATTTATAAGCAATACATGAACCATACCTTCATCATCTCCAATAGTTAGGGTGATCTAGAAGATATCCTGTCTCAATTTAATAACTACTACTCTTTAATCAGGTTCACATCAGAGTAGGGACTTAATTTTAAGATATCGTTTATGGATGTACGTCTAGAAAGACGGGGAAATGGATTACTCAAAAGGTCTATCCGCGGAAAAAAACGTGCAACGGACAATGAGATCTAATTCCCTCAATATCCCATTGGACCCACATTATCTGCAGTCCTGATACTTTGGAAGATGAACTTAATCTTCTCAAAAATATTTTGATTGAAAACCAGTATCGTTAACGTTTCATTGCTAAAACGTTTACAGCTCCAAAGAAGCCTCCTTTCATGGCTTACAGATGAACGGAGACACATCAGCAGATGTATTGAGAAACCGTCTGATATACTCATTGAGAAGGACTTCCTATGCTGCCAAACTCAGAAAAAATTTCTCCACTCACCCACTGCTTCGATTGTGCTTAAAAGATTAGCTAGTTCCCTCAGACGCCTCGATGTGTGTTTATAAATTTTCCTGCTTCCCTGGACTAAGGTATATTAGCTGTACTCAGCGCTCGCTTTGCAGATGCATTTCCGAACATATATCAGCAAGATTCCATAAAGCAGAAAGGAGAACACCTCTCAGAGATATCTTAGAACATTTCATCGATTGTGACCACTCAGTTAATGCAGAAAATAACTTCAGTGTAATGTGTGAAGTTCGTGTATGTCAAGTGAAAGGTGTACGCCTAAAACTTCACCAAACTGCGGAAACCATGACAATTATTATTTTGAAGCCTGAACTCTGAGTTCGAAAGTAATTTGTCCAGTCACTTGTGTTGCAGTGGAAATGACCTATATATATATAACAGCATTCTTACCTTCAAAATCATTTCATTCAGATCTTCTGAAACATTACACTCCTCCACTCCTATAATTTTGATTTTACTCTACATTCACCATATTATATCATTTAACTGAGTAAACAAATATTAGTTCGTTGTTGATAAGTCTTCTTCTCATTACTATTTCAAGTATTACGTAAGTATTTTTATTCCAATCTGAACTTCGTTCAAAAATATTCCATGAAATATTCATTTCATGTTACTCCATGTGAATTGAATATTTCAATGCCCGATTGTACGGCTTGAGTATGATATCGCTGAAAACAGCAACTCTTCGGTGGGCGTCTTTTGTTTTATTAGGTCAAATACATAGGTGAGCGTAGTCGATCATGATCACTTACTTTGTACTAGAATAAATACTTAACAAAATCAGAACTGATAAGCCCTAGCAAGATAAGGAACCTAGAAAAAAGTTATGCCATAGCTATGGATATGGTTAGGCAAAAACTAACAAGTTGGTAGGAGAGGCAGGGCAGGGCAGCGAAGGCGGGACTTCAAGTGAACGTAGGTGATGATGATACCCAACCAACAACACCACCACCATCAACAACAACAACAACAAGCTCCAATCACCATCAACGGCAGAAACTGGAAGGAAGTAGTCCCTTTCACCTATCTAGGCAAGGCAGCATCGTTTCAACTACAGGTGGCACATGCACACACCAGGACGTCAAACCTAATCAGGATAGGAAAGACAGCAAGACACGCCTTACTTCATTAACCTGAAATAGTTAGTGTGGAGATCTTCTGCACTGCACTGCACTCAGCATACAGCGTGAACAACATCCAGATTTTCAACACCAATTCAGTCAACTCAGTGCTGCTGTTACTTCATGATATGGCGTGACTATCACCCAAGGTCTTCAGTTGGCATCCAATTCCCTTAGGACTAGGTGACTCTACTGGTCACAGTTTCTCATTAGAACTTGATCATATCCACATCAATATTAATTGGACTCGAGTTAATGTAGTCACATATGAAGCAAACTGTTTCGACTAGTGGAACAGTTATGAGCAGTTAATTAACGTTGAATGATAGCATAACATTATCAAAAACATCTAAATTACTCATGGAATACAACGACTCAAATTTATGGTGCAGACAGTATTTAGAAACTTGCCTTTTGATTAGTTCTAGAAGTTGAGATAACCATTTGGCGACTGAGTAATGAAGTAAGCTAGACGTATCCGAAAATAAGCGTAACGACAAATCATTTTCAAGGGTTTCAGCTGCCCTACACAGGCGAGGAATATTTGATCCAAAAGATATCAGTCTTTCATATATATCTAGATTAGTGACTGGTTCTTTTTGTCATTGTTTCCACAGTTTCATTTGGTTGACGTTCAGCCCTAATGACTAGACAACTTGGAGTCGGTTACTGTTCAGTGGCCAGTTAGTGTATCTAAACTTGTCCTACATGAGGTCAGTTGCGGCCCAAATAGCTCAGTGGTAACGCCACTGACTGCAATACTGGGTGATGTGGGTTCGGATTTCAGGCGAGATATCAGTTCCATCAAGGTTGCAGCCACTCCTTGATAATGAGTCCTAAGAAGGGCAAAACCTAGTTTGACAGCTTCCTGGTGACTTCCTCTAATCAACTTAGAAGCATGAATTTACCTGGATTGACTTTGTATGCAGTTTCTTAGTTAAAAGAACAGTTACAGAATAGTATAATTGTTTCTATATCGTACCATCGTTGATTGGACCGAATTGATTGGTATCTATTGTCATATGGGCTCCTGTGCGGATTCCTCGATATTACCTGTGCTCTAGTGATAGTAATGATGGATAGTGGCTAGCAGTGGAATCCAGGATGCGCGTTTCGTCCTATTTGGGACTCGTCATCTGGATGCATATCCTGGATTCCACTTCCAGCCACTATCCATCATTACAAAATAGTTGTAACAATGGAGTTAAGCAATATTCTAAAAAAGTGAGTAAAAATATGATCATAATCCGAAATGAAGAGTAAAAGTGAGTCTCATTCAATAAGTTGTTCTCACTATTACTAGAAATACAAAGTAAAATGTAAGGAATAGTTAGGTTGCTTACACTGTCCCCAAGACAGTTAAATGTTAATCATTGATTTCTTATGATATAGAGTTTCATATTTAACCTATTGGTCGCAGTGACGTCAGCGAAGCGAAGCAAGCTGGAACTGGATTTTGTTGTAATCTACTTGCTGACTAGGAGTGAAATCCAAGGCAAACGTTTTACTCTATTTACGACTCGTCATCTGGATACAGATGCGTCCTAGTGTGTGTTAGTCTTACTCTGAGACTCGAACTCAGTATCCATTGCTTAAGACATCAAAGTGTTGTCAACTAGGCCACTATGGCTTAAGAGACACATCTCGTGTAATTTCCTGTTATCGTACTGGGTCGAATTCATTTTCATTATCCCCATCATATTCTGTAGACGGTGTGCTGATCAACTAAAAATACCGGTTGGTTACTTCAGCCCCGAATTCCTTGGAATATATTGAGTGAGTCATGTCGAAACCCTCTGAAATTGCCTGGTTTCAGATGCACATGTTAATGACTAAAAGGGCTAGAAAAATCAACGATGAATTCATTGTGTTTCGAAACCTTCTTTTCAAATGCACACAGACTATGAAATCGTAAGATGTATACAAAGAACTGTAATCCCCACACTTAACTTATCAAAAGGAGGATAATCCACTGATGAAAGGTAATGAAAGAATTGATACAGATTAAGGAAGTTCAAGCATTTCCAACAAAAAACAGACATTCATCAGCAGCTGTCGCCCACGCTCACTCGATACTGGCACTGAAGATCAGATAATAAGAATAAGCAACGAGGAACTCTGGCTGGCTGACAACGAACCAACCAAGAACCAGTCGTTCAACAAAGATGCAGAAAAAGAAAGTGGAGATGGATTGGAGTGGATATGGACTGAGAAGATTACTTGGGGACATCACGCGGTCAGGTCAGGCCGTCGAGTGAAACCTAAATAGGAAACGACGAGTTCGGCATATGAGGTGACGGTGACATGGAGAAGATTATGTGATGAAGAAATGAAAGCTTGTACGCAGTGGTGGAGCCAGGTTGAGAGAATAGAGTGAAATGGCGACGTGCTTCCGAAGCCGTATGTTCCACTAGGAACCCAAAGGACAGATAATAAAATAATAATATGGAAGTTTAAATGAAATAAAAATTTATCATTGCTAAAATCAAACTCACTCTGTGTTCACATAGTCAGACGTTGACCAGACTGCCAAATGATCGACAGAATTCAACCAGCACTTAGGACTAAACAACAACAATCTGGTGACCCTGCAGTAACCAAATGAAATACCTAACCCAATCCTATAGGAGGTTGATCGCAACCAAGAAAGCTAGGTGATAACGTCTGTGAATATAATATTGGGTCAGATGAGTTCAAACCGCAGGCAAAACAGCATTTCTGTCGAGGTTCCAGCAACGCCTTCCACACGAGTGTCAAGTAAAACAAAGTACTGATAGAGCAAAACTGTCTGCAGATTGCGTGCGTTCAAATAGTTATTATATTATTTATCCCTTGGGTTCCTAATGGAACATAGGAATTCACTAGCACGTCTCCATTACACTCTCTTCTCTCCAATCTTTCAGAACTGCCTCCAAGACAGCCCACGAGCTTTTAGCTCATACTCACACCATCTCCTCCATGTCACCCAACCTCCAACGCCCAAATCATCGCTTCCCATCTAGGCTCCACTCGACGGCCTGGCCTCACGCCTCATGTCCTCAGTCACCATTCTCAGTACATGCACAATCCAATCCAATCCAATCCAATCCAATCCATCTCCACTCCCTTCCTATGCATATTTCTTCAGCCATAGATTCTTGCTTCCTTGGTTCGTGGCCAGCTCACACTTACTTCTTCCTCATTCTCATTATTCTGGACATCTCATCTGATCTGAGCTCCAGTAATGAGCCAGCATAGTCAGTTGTTGATGAATGTCTGTAGTGTGTTGGAAATGATTTTTGTAAGGAGCCAAGTCTCTCCACCATCACATAGAAGCACTGAGTTGACTGGATTGGTGTTGGAAATCTGGATGTTGTTCACGCTGTATGCTGAGTGCAGTGCAGTGCAGTGTAGTGCAGTGCAGAAGATCTCCACACTGACTATTTCAGGTTAATGAAGGAAGGCGTGTCCTGTTGTCTTTCACATCCTGATTAGCTTTGACGTCCTCGTGTGTGCCTGTGCCACCTGTAGTTGAAACGATGTTGCCTTGTCTAGATAGTTGGAAGAGGCTACTTCCTTCCGGCTTCTCCCATTGATGGTGATTGGAGCATGCTGTTGTTGTTGTTGTTGGTGGTGGTGGTGTTGGTTGGGTATCTTCATCACCTCTGTCTCCTCGATATTCACTTGAAGTCCCGTCCTCTCTGCCCTGCCCTGCCCTGCCCTGCCCTGCACTCCCTCTTCTCTCAACTTGGCAGTTTTCGCCTACAGATATTCAACTTTGTGTCACATTACACACAAGTGATCACCAGCGAAATCCAAGTCTTCTAGGATGTTTTCCATGGTCCAGCCCGCCTATCCGTCTCTTCTCCCTCACCACTGCTTGTTGCATGATCCAGTCCAGTCGACCACAATCAGGAATATCATGGGTGATAGTAGACAGCAATCCCTTGTCTTACTCCTGTCTCCTGTCTCCTGTCTTCACTTTGAAGGGGTCACTGAGCTTCCCGTTGTGGATCACTTGGCATGTGGCGTCTTCATATGGTAGCTGCTGTTGAGGTTGATGTTGACAATGGTTTGTGGTATTCCGTTGTGTTGAAGCAGTTGCCTGCTAAATTACTTGTGTGTCGACGCTGTCGAAGTCGATGGAGTTGAGTTAGAGTTGAGTTGACTGCCATTCCATACTCTGTTGTATGATGATGCGTGGTGTTACTATTCGATCCACATATGATTTGTACTTCCTGAATCCATCCGTCCCTCCAGCCAGGCTGTTCTGGTCGTAGTTTTGAATCCGGTGCATCCTTTAGTTTTTACAAGATGATGTGGCTTAATATTTTGCTTATGTTGGGTTTACAGGGGCATGATTGCGTGCCAGTTGTTGCAAAGACTTAGGTCTCCCTTCTTTGGGAGTTTGACAGGGTAGCCCTTCTTCCAATCTGCAGGTACCTTTACTTCCTTCCAGATTTTCTGCAATAGTGGTGTGAGCGTACTCACTGTTTTCTCTTCGTCTGTTCTCAGTGCTTCTGGCGGATCCCATCTGGTCCTTCTGCTTTCCTGCATTTCGGTAGCTTTATGGAGTTCAGGACTTCGACTTTCGTCGGAGGGCTTGTGTTCACTGGTTGATCTGTTGCTGGTGGTATTTCTGGAAGAATTGAAGGTGGTGGTTGATTCCAAAGCTACTTGAAGTGGTCGGCCCATCTTTCCTTTGTTTCTCTTCTTTCGTAATTAAATTTCCTTCATCAGCTTTTATTGATTTCGTCTGCGTTGATCTCTTCCCAGACAGTCAGGAATCTGGTTATTTGATACAATGTTGTCAGGTCTCTCCTAACTACAGCCTGTTCTGCTTCACTTTTCAATGTGTCACGGAAGTGTCTTCTATCTTTCCGCTCACCCTTCTTCACTTCTTTGTCCAGTGAAGTGTTTTATACTTTGTACTCAGTTCCTCTTCTTCTTGTGCATCCTTGCACTAGTTTAACTTCTGCTTCTCCATCAATTTCTCCCTGCTCTATCAGCTCCCAGGTATCCATTGAGATCCATTCCTTATCTTCTCTAGTCTTCCTTCCTAATACGGTTATGCACATTTCTTCCCACATCTCTTTCAAAGACTTCCAGTGTTCATCCACACAGCTTTCTTCAGGGATGTTCCTCGATATCTCCCATTTTGTCTTGATGGCTGACTGACGTGAAGATTTCCTTTGTTGTTTCATCCTTCAGTTTCCGAGTGTTGTACTTGAACTGTGGTCTATCACCAGCTTCCTTGAAGACTTTCAACTTGATTTGGAAGTTAGGTTCCTTGCACTAGACAGTGAGTGGAGTGAACCTACATCTGCTCCTCTTCTTGACCTAGTGTCAAGTATGCTGTGTCCCCACTTTATTCACATTGAGATGAAGTCAATCTGATTTTTAGTGTACTGCGTCCATCTGGTGAAATCCATTTCGTTTTGTGGATATCCTTGTGCTTGAACACACTGCCTGACTCCAATCATCAAATCGTTGAATGCACAGAATTCTGCAAACAATTCTCCATTCTTATCCACCATTTCACCTAGCGCTTCTCGACCCATGGTTTGTTCTCTTCCTGTGTTGTCTGCTCCTAGTTTGTCATTCATGTCACCTCACCCATTGGAATTTTGATGTCACCAACTGGAGTGTGGTCTTGTCCAGTGTTGTTTGCAGTTGTCTGCAAAATTCCTCCTTTTTCTCTTCATCTGCATTATTTGTAGTTGCACAGCATTGTATGATTGTGACTTTCCTTCCTTTTGAGTTGAATATTGCTGTCATGATCCTGGAGGAGATTGGTTCCCACTGCATGAGAGCCTTCGATGCTCTTGAAGGGGACATCATGATAGCCACTGCACAACTCAGTGTGCTGTGTCCGTGGTTGTCGTCTGGGGGATAATATCGGAGTAGATTGCTGACTCCTCTCCAGTTGACAGTTTGGAGAGTCCACTCCCATTCCATCTGCTTTCGCAAATTCCAAGCACTTCAATGTGATACCTTCTCATCTGGTTTGAAATCTGGGATGCCTTGCTAGCTAGGTTCAAACATGGTGCGGACATTCCATATTCCCACGTTTACTTTCGCTTTCATCGAGAGAGAGAGAGAGAGAGAGAGAAAACACATCGGCCAATTGGCTTCCCGAAGGCAGGCTTTCACCAAATGGCGTCATTTCGCCTCTCCGATTCCAGAGAGGAATAATTTCGTTTTTATTTTTAATATTTTGTTTGTGCTTTGAAGTTTCTTTAGCGGTTAGATTTGTTTTACGGGGTAAGGTTGCTAGCCCTAAGCCCAACCTTCCCTCTTTACCCGGGCTTAGGACCGACTAGTAACTAGTGAACTAGTTAACCAGGCAAGGTTGCGTCCAAATAACAAAAGACAAATATTTCTGTATGGTTAAGGTCAAGTCAGTCAAGGTGAAATATCTAAACTATAGAGATTAAAAAAAACTGACTTTTAAATCTGTTGTAAAGGAAGATGGAATAGCATATCACTGAAAGTGAGAAGGAATCAAGGGCTATCATAGAAGTTAGAGTCGAACAAATGCCTCTTTTTGGATGCACAGTTTCGGTATAGTTGTTGTGATAGCAGTTGCTTCTCCAAACCATAGTAAATTAGCATTGTTTTGTTTGTTGGTCAGTTTAAGTATCTATCAGATGTTCAGTAACGGAACCTTTAAGATAATCTGTCTCATTTGAACCTAACTTATTTGGAATGTGTTCAGGAAATCGTGTCACAACCTTCTCCCCTGTCCCTCCTAAGAACTTACTGCAACATACACATATGAGTTGGTAAATGCGATTAAAGGTGAAATGAGTCAGAAGTCTGTTAACGTTTGACTGTTGTTATGATCACTAAATTAACTACTGAGAAAATGATGTAAAGTGTAGGTCTTATTTTTCTATTAACCATGTTCACCACTTCTTCTCCTTGAAAGTCAGACTGAGCAATACAAGTTTCTTCTCACGCTTGTTTCTGTTGTTCTCCTTTTGACTTTATCTATACATTACTTAAGGTAAACGTCTTTTATCAGATATCTCTGCATGAACTGAACTTTTTCAGTTACCTTTTTCTAATGGATTAAAGGTTTTTAGCTGTGTGTAACCGGTTCCGGCTCACAACTCATTGGACACAGACTGTTCAAATGGAGATACCATCCACTGGATTTTTCTTTCTTATCAACGGATATCTGACATGATCAATCTCTTGTTTGTCAAAGTTGAAAATTCATTGTTTGCTTCATGTCACCTGCTTTTTCTTAATTATTTTCATTACATGAAAATACATATAAACACTTATATATATTTTACTCAATTTAATTTCATGTCAGGCACTAACTTTCTCTTTGCTGATTTACATAAAATACTTTAACATCTTATAGATTTATCTTTCAATAATCTGTTCTACTAATTAAAAGCTTTTACCATAATGTATACTAATTTCAGTAGTCACATGAAATCTTCTCAAATATATCTCAATAACTCTCGGTGCTTATTATCAATGTAATCGATGAATACTTTTCTAATTTACTACTGAGTAAACCAAGAAAATATTTCACTGATAAATTTCATGAGAAAAAAAGTGATTTTTCTTTTGAAAAAAACAGGGACAATAAAGGTGAATGAAAAATTTGACAACAACTTTTATAAATTGCATAGTTTGTATTGGCACGTTTTTGAGAAAATTTGTTCTTGATTTGTTTCTTTGAGGAAACGACGAATTGGGCGTCCGAAGTGAGGCCGACATGGAGGAGATCATATGAGGAAGAAATGAAAGCTTGTGGGCAGTTGTGGAGCAAGGTTCAAAAGACTGCAGAGAACAAAGTGCAGTGGAGGCATGCTACTATAGCCCTATGTTCCAATAGGAACCCAAGGGGAAAAAAAATAATTTGTTTCTTTGTGTTTCCGACAGTGAATCCTAACAGAATTATCCAGGTAGTGTTAAAACTTGCCTTCTTTGATTTAAAAGAATCATGAGGCAACGAAGCATACTGCTAATAAACAACATAAGTAGTAGAATGAAGAATAGGCGTTTCATGTTATTTGAAGCTTGTCATACCAGTACATGGCAGCCTTCGCTAACTGGAACGAGACGCATATTTTGAATTCTGATACGAGCCACCAAGTTAACTACAAGACGATGAATATTAAAGGAGTAATAATACCTGAAAAAAAGATCTCAAAAAAATTGGACTCATTGAGGTGATGGGAGTCGACCGAGAAGTAATTTGGCAGGCAACTGCTTCAACACTACGGATTACCACAAATCATTATCAACATCAACCTCAACAGCAGCTACCACATGAAGACGCCACATGCCAAGTGATCCACAACGGGAAGCTCAATGACGTCTTCGAAGTGAAGACAGGAGACAGGAGACAGGGGTAAGACAAGGGGTTGCTGTCTACTATCACCCATGATATTCCTGATTGTGGTCAACTGGACTGGATCATGCAACAAGCAGTGGTGAGCGAGAAGAGACGGATAGGCGGGCTGGACCATGGAAAACATCCTAGAAGACTTGGATTTCGCTGGTGATCACTTGTGTGTAATGTGACACAAAGTTGAATATCTGTAGGCGAAAACTGCCAAGTTGAGAGAAGAGGGAGTGCAGGGCAGGGCAGGGCAGGGCAGGGCAGGGCAGGGCAGGGCAGGGCAGGGCAGGGCAGGGCAGGGCAGGGCAGCGAGGACGGGACTTCAAGTGAACGTAGGTGATGATGATAACCAACCAACGACACCACCACCACCAACAACAACAACATTAGCAAGCTCCAATCACCATGAACTGGAGAGATTGGAAGGAGGTAGTCTCTTCCAACTATCTAGACAAGGCAACATCGTTTCAACTACAGGTGGCACAGGCACACACGAGGACGTCAAAGCTAATCAGGATGGGAAAGACAGCAAGACACGCCTTCCTTCATTAACCTGAAATAGTCAGTGTGGAGATCTTCTGCACTGCACTACACTGCACTGCACTGCACTCAGCATACAGCGTGAACAACATCCAGATTTCCAACACCAATCCAGTCAACTCAGTGCTTCTATGTGATGGTGGAGAGACTTGGCGCGTTACGGAAATCACTTCCAACACACTACAGACATTCATCAACAACTGACTATGCTGGCTTATTACTGAATATCAGATCAGATGAGATGTCCAGAATAATGAGAATGAGGAAGAAGTAAGTGTGAGCTGGCCACGAACCAAGGAAGCAAGAATCTATGGCTGAAGAAATATGCATAGGAAGGGAGTGGAGATGGATTGGATTGGGCATGTATTGAGAATGGTGACTGAGGACATGAGGCGTGAGGCGAGGCCGTCGAGTGGAGTCTAGATGGGAAGCGATGATTTGGGCGTTGGAGGTTGGGTGACATGAAGGAGATGGTGTGAGGATGAGCTGAGAGCTCGTTTGCTGTCGTGGAGGCAGTTCTGGAGGATTGGAGAGAAGAGAGTGTAATGGAGACGTGCTAGTGAATTCCTATGTTCCATTAGGAACCCAGGAGACAAATAATAATAATAATAATAATAAATAATAAAGGCGATGGGAAATTATAGATATCAGTCAATAAGTAGTTGAAACTTACTGATATTTATCTTCGAACTTCACTCAAGAGATAGTACTCGTGTAAAGACGAGATGACTGTTTTGCTGTCGTATTTCTGAATTAAAACTTTGTAAATTTCACTTTGGAACTTGAAACATTCATGGGATACAACGAAATATCAGAGTGAATCATAGGATTTATAAGTAATATGAATAATTTTGGCTGGTTTTCATGACTAATCGAACTATGAAAATCAGTTAACTGGTGTTAACTGATCTGGATGAGTTGACTTCATCAAATTAGTCCTCATCACAAATGACATCATTTAGAGAGTCGTTGTAAACCTCAGTTCATTGAATGGTGGTTTCATATGAAGTTAAGATGGCTCAGCAATGCACATTCATCACCTCATAAGCTATACTGTGGAGAACCTTACCAAGCAGCATATAGATGGAAATCAATTTTACACGCTGGAAGACCATCAGCCAATGTTATCTGTGAAGAGAAATCCTCACTTACAACTTTATTGACCCTCAATGTTTGCATGCATTTTATTTGTTTGCATAAACAGAGAATAAATAAAATACATTTTCACATCTAACTGAAGTTTGGCACTGAGACGATGCCACTGTCAGTACCGCAATGGCAGAATGAATGATTTATTAAGAATGTGTGATGCGACAGAATAGCTGACCTGATACCTGAATACAGTTTAGCCAGACAGTAAGGAAGAAACTGAGGAACTATGGGAATAGTAATGCACTTTATAACTAAAGTAGGTGACTTTGTAAGGTTTTAAATGAAACCTTCCAGAATGAATGGCTGTCTAGGTAAACCTAAACACAGCTTTAATGTTCTAAACTGTGTGACAACTTTGGTTTCATCCTATGTAGAATGTTGTGTATCCCAACAGTACTACATATTTGTATATGCAAAGATTCACTCTGGTATAAAACTAACTCCATAGAAATGTGCAAACAGACATTACTGGAGCGGAGCTTAAAGGTACCCCACTAATTGTCAACAATCTTTAAAGTTCTTCGCAATACAGCATAGTCCTTTTTCCGCCAACTAGGAAAGAATAAAGGAGAGCAAGAGAGGGGACTAGGGGTGATACAAGAGTTTATAAAACACAAGAGGAGAAATTGAGTTATTCCGGATACTCCCAGTTTCCTAATATAGAAGGGTAGGAGAAAGATTCTTGTGAAAATTTGTAGGATTAGGGAGAAACAGGAAATACATTTGGGCCACGGTAGTAATTTTTTTAACTGTTATTTTCCACCCCTTCCTTCCCTTGTTGTCCAACTAAAATAGACGATGAAATGTCCTATGTTATTGGTTGTACGAAATCGAAAAGTACTATAAAAAGGAGCAAACTCAGGACGAGTTGCTTCGTTTTCATGAAGAGCGACGATACCGTCCAAAATGTTGTAACCAAAAACGAATCAATGGAACGTTTTTGTCTCACCGCGTTTCCGTCCTTAGAGTCTTTGAAAGTCTCCCTGAAGGAGTATGAAATACAAATGTACACACACTACGTTGTGTGACATTCGTATTTGCAGGATGACCGAAAAGCTTACGTTAAGTTTGTTTTCTTTAAGGCTAGGGAACGCCGGTCAATAGGTGGTGTAGTGACAGGAAGGTCAGTTCTGTTTGTTTTCATTATTTACTTCATAGAATATTCCTGAAATGTTCTTGTTGAGTGTTCGTGCTGGTGAAGTTCTTAGAAGGTTTCTAGACAGTTACTCAGTGGCTGTTAACTCACAATCATCCCTGCAATTCAATGCTTTATGACAATAATTCTTGGGCGGGGAAGTTGACAGGAGCTGAATTGGACAGCATAAAGCCATTACTGATATCCGGAACGGCTACATTTAATGTTGTCGATTTCGTTTATGCACACTATGGTAAATGATTGAATAGTCAAGATGTGTTCAATATGCGCTATCGCCTCTTTACTCAGTGTAATTTGACCGGTAATTGAATTTTCCCTCTTAACGATATTGTTGTAGGCAGTTATGAAAAGTTGCAGGTGCATATAACCAGTCAAGGTGGATCAGCATCCTTCTCTGTAACAGAGTGTGGAGATCTGCAATCATTTTTTTCTTTACAGCCGATCACCTGAAATTAGCTGAAAACTGTCTTGATCTCCTAGGTCGCGATGGCACTTACAAGATTAATAATGAGAACCTTTTTCTCTACTAGTTTGTAGCCATCGACATCAACTTCATTGCCATTCCTATAGCCATGATTGGTGCATTTCTGAGGTTTTTTAAGATTATTATTGGAAGCCATGGAGTGGGTGCTTTCATAACAGATGACTCTCCTGCAGTTTCGTCTGCATTATGCCCAGTTGTTCCGCACTCACATCACATCCTGTGTCGTGTGCACACCATTCGCAACGTGATCAAAAGGGTAAGCTTATGTAAAAATAATGGGGAAAATTTAAATGTTTGCAGAGATTACAACAGGAGGCTCTGCAACACTTCTTTCGAATGTTGTACACAAAAGGTATGGAAAGGTTAGTATCTTGTAATGTATCATTTTTTTGTAGCTTCGAAAGTTGTCTTGTTCAAATAGAGACTATGAATACAATGTCTCCTACCTCTTACCTCGCAAGCACAAATGGGCTGCTGCTTACCGTCCACTAGGCATTCTTTTGGAACAAAATAACACCAACTTCGTCGAAACCACACATCATACGTTGACCAGGAAAATGTCAGTACGTCGTGCAATACTAAGCCTTATGCTGCGTAGCGGTTACTGGATTCAGGGGAGCATTCAAAAACAATAAAATAATAAATGTGAGCTGGGTGACTATATTATCTTCGTACAGTTGTAGTAGGCGACACTCAGTAGTCTTAGTAACTATTTTTTAAGACGTCTGCCACCAAATGTTTAGTTTCATTCATTTCCTAAATATTATCAACTACTACTACTACTAATAGGCACTTTGATTACAACTCACTCATCAATATTTCATTATGTTACTCAACTCATTATTCAAACAGGCTATGTCTTCTTTTTGTTTACTCGGAATCAATCCAGGGAAGCAAATGACTGTTATTTGTTCTAATATACTACGCTGGGATTATACACGTAAAAATACACCTTATACAATGTAGCAGTGTATTCCTACAAGGATTTAAATATATCGATGGAAAGATCCCGCATTCTCGAATGGAATAATATATTATAAGTACATTTCAAATGAAACGTTTACAAACAATGGTAGATTATTGAGAAAATATTCTGACTGTTAGTGTGATTAGGGGCAGTAATTTTGTTCCAATTATTAACAAAATAAGAACTTATCATTATGTGCAAACTTTCGATGAATGCATTTAAGATTTAGATTTTTCTGCAAACCTCAGTTACAGTTAAAAATTACACTCGATATATATTGATCTCGGCGACTACCAGGATGAGCGCTTCATCCTACTCGGGACTCGTCAGCTGAATGTAGCAGGACCCCAGTCACTGATGTGATTCCCACTGTGGATTGAACCTAGTACCCATCGCTTAAACATTCAGAGCTTTATCCACTAAGCCGAATACCAAATAGAACAAAACACCAGTCCTGAAGTCCTCTGTTAGTCACCGAGATCAACGTTAGATCATGAATCAGTAATAGTAGCAAGGTATCCGCGTAGCAGCCCATCTACCAACATAGATTGAGCGATTTAGCCCTGTATAACAAAACGAAACTGCAATTATCATAACAGCAATTACACTCAATGCATTTTGAAACAGGCTCCCTGAAATATTACACAACATTGTCACTACAGAATCAAATTCTCCACAAATTTTAAATTCATTTTGGATTTAATCTTAACCTGAAGGCGATTAATTTCTTAAAATAGAACTTGCGTGACAAGTAAGCCAGTGTGGAGATCTTCTGCACTGCACTCAGCATACAGCGTGAACAACATCCAGATTTTCAACACCAATCCAGTCAAGTCAGTGCTTCTGTATGGCTCAGAGACTTGGCGCGTTACGAAAGGCATTTCCAACAAACTACAGACATTCATCAACAACTGCCTACGCTGGCTCGTTACTGAAGATCAGATGGCCAGAAAGAATTAGCAACAGAAACTCTGGCCATGAACCAAGGAAGCAAGAATCTATCGCTGAAGAAATATGCAGTGGAAGAAAGTGGAGATGGATTGGGCATGCACTGAGAAGACGGATTGGGGACATCACGCGTCAGGCCAGGCACTCAAGTGGAGCCAAAATGGGAAAGGATGAGTTGGGCGTCCGATGTGAGGGTGACATGGAGGAGATCGTGTGAGGAAGAAATGAGAACTTGTGGGTGGTCGTGGAGCCAGGTTCAAAAATTTGCAGAGAGCAGAGTAGAATGTAAACGTGCTAGTGAAGTCCTATATTCCACTAGGAACTCAAGGGACAAATAATAATAAGCCAAATAAGCCAATCTAAATACAGATAGCTTATCTAACCTGAACTAATCAGATTCCTACAAGTAAGTATCCTAGTTGAGTAGGAAAGTATCTTGGCTACACAAACATATTGACTTTTAAACAGAGAAATCAGCCAATCATTTTTCATTTCAAATGTCTTTCTTCCACCCTAAGTAAATTAGGGGAGGGGGGGAGAAGAGTACCGTGTAATAAACGTCAACCGAGAAACAGGACAGGTCTGAAGAAAAACACACACAGTTATAGCATTCTCTATTGCACAGTGATCAACAGAACAAGAATCTTGAAACTTTGGTGGTTTACGGAGATTATGTTCACGTATGAAACTACAACTTATAGTCTGACATTTTGGAGAACTAAACACGAGGCCTTTCATATAAGACCATCGTCCATATGTAGATAAGGAATCGTTCAGCTGAGTAAAATCTGATGAACAGGAAACAGGAATGGGAACTGTAAGCTTACCAGAATATTTTGCAAGATTTATACTATCTGAAGATGGAGGAGGAAAGAACTGCACTTTGGAGAACCCTAAGTGGACTGCTTCCTTCTGTGAACAGTATATTGTTTCCTTTGAGAGAAATAGTAATACAACCAGTCAATTATTCAAGACTCAGTATGCATCTGAGATAGCTTGTCAAACAAAAAAGGTCCTGGAACAGACTCGGATGCTAAAGAAGACCCAAATTTCGAAAAGTTAACCACATTGGTTTTACTTGTGATTGGAAAATGATGAATAAATGTTGCTAAACTCTCAAAATGATCGTTTTCATTTAAATGTTTTACCAGTAGTAATCAAAATACTATAACTTCATAATCTGTAATCACTTTCCAAAGGAGAATAGTCGAATCTCAAAGGAGAAATATGTTCTCTTGAAGCTGTAAATACGTCTTGACACGACCGGAGAGAACTTTATGCCAATGTTCTCTAACCAGCTAACATTGAAACTTTCTCATTAAGTTTTACGCAAGAAAACACAATGATAAACATCTGAAAAGAACTCAAGGGAAGCAGAATTTTCGAAATGTTTTATTCAAATAACATGAACAAAACGTTTAGGCCATGGTTACAACTTTAAAATCTATTTAAGAAGAATTTGTTTAGTATTCAACATAATAATAGTACCATACCATACTCTGTTTGTTGATCCGTTTTCTGAATAAGTGATTTGTGTTCATAGTATTCTTCAAAAGAACCTCTTTGAAAGATAGACGAAAATTCTAGTTTGAAAAAAATTCAGTCAATCAGTCCATCAATAACATAATTAGAACACTGGCAATATCGAGGGATCCCCATAGGAGCCCATATGCCAATAGAAACCGGTCAATTCGGTCCATTCAATAACGGTATCATATAAAAACAATTATACAAAAAACTATACCCGTCGGACAAGAAGTGGCTGTCGTGGCTCGGTGGTGTAGTGGATAACGTGCTGGCGTTTGAAGCGATCGCTCCCGATTCCGAATCCCGGTGCGAACAACATCACTCACTAGGAAGCAGGTACATCCAGTTGTCAAGTCCCAAATAGGACGAAATGTGAATCCTTGATTCCGCTGCTAGCCAACATCCACCACTAACATAATCAGTTTACTGTATGTATGAAGTTTCATTTCCATCAAAAACATATTTTTATGACATCATAAAGCTTCTTGAATGTACTATTCACATTTAAATAAAAAACAGTTCAGCGAACTGAAAATGAACAATCTTTGACTATAGTAAACTTATTAACATGACTAACTAATCACTTCATAGTTGCACAGTTAAGAAAATTTAACATTTTGAATACTGTTCAGATGAAATCTGACTTTGTTTAATGGTTTTGATAAATTACAAAGTTTTGACCTTACAATATCAGTTGGGTTGATGGTATCAGAAAAAAACACTGAGGCAAGATGTACATATGTTAATCACTGTTATGTGAAACACAGCCTTATGGCTACATTGAACATTGAACTTTGTTATTCAAAAAGAACGTAATTCATAGGTCAGAGGTATACAAAATTCAGATTTGTTTAAAATTCTAATTGTGGAAAGATTTGAGTGTAGTCCATAGTCAGTTGAAGTTATACTCACTCTTCTGTTTTTATTTGAATCTACCTCAAAAGATATATCACACTGTTGTTCTGTTTGTATCTATGATTACCACACGGTCACGAACTGTAGGAGAATTCAACTTTTCGAGATAAATGACATAGAACTTTGTAGTAAACTACCATATAGCAAATAATGTTAATGATGTCGATTTGTTGTACACTTATGAAAGGATAAATCATTGATATGATAATTCAATTATAGTTTTTGAAGGACTCATCGAATACAAACACATTTCAATTATGAATTGACGTTAGCAGTCAAAATATTGGAAACCGAGAGCCTCAGGGCGGCTCTCTCTTAGTAGTTTTGGCCACCTCAGTAGTGTGTATCTACAAATCCACCTCAGGAACTTCAGGTCTTATAGAAACCATGTATTACTATTCCATCAGTGGGTTGAAGTCCACCATCACCGCCGGTTATAACTCTGAACTTGGTTAACCTCATAGGTCAAGGCTTTCCTTTATAACTTACAGAAATCTCTCCTGAAGTAAGTCACTACCTAACATTGGATTGTAATCTAATTAACGGTTCGGTGAGGGAAGATTCGCTAATCTCAGAGTGAAGAATTATGCTTATTGATGACGTAGAAAGATGGTTGTACTGTATCGCAAATAGTCAGAAGTAGGAAAATGTGAACCTCTAAACTGCAACCGAATAGCTGAACAGTAAGGTGCTTGTCAGGTGACGTAATAATCCTAAGATCGATCCTTTTATAGAGTCATGAGTCTTCACTGTCAAAGATCTTAATCGAAGATGAAAAAGATTCTCAGTGTCCCATATTTTTCAGTGGTTCTCAAACCTCTACCAATTGTGATGAAAAACCTCCATATAGATGATAATTATTCCCAAAACGCTTACTTATATCAGAATCCCATTTTATTTTGTTTATTAGGAATGTTACACACTGAAGAAACAGTATCATTTATTGGATAACCTTTCATATATAATTTATTCTCCATATTCGTATCATATCACTCTACTGTAATATACATACTCTCCTTCTTTGTGATGACAAGGGGAGTAGAATTTTTCATACATCTGTGACAGATGTAGAATCACTTCTTTTACTTCATGTATTCAGTGTTGATTCGATAAACAAAGATTTAGTCGATTATCTATCTCACCTTCCCTCCACCTAATTGAGTTAGTTTTCAACGCTATAGCTCTATCCCAACCTATTGTGTGATTGTGTGTAACTGAATGCATAGCTAAGGGTCCGGTTTTTCTTTAAATTTCCTATCTCATCGAGATCTACTAATCCTAATTTCGTCCTACTGGTAAGCCTTGTCGTCCTTTCTTATAGCCATTTGACTAAGCTAACATTGGAATGTTGGATTGCAAGATTAAACGAAAACAAAATGAAAGTTTGGAGAGTGGTGTCCATAAGAAACCTTCTCATTCGAATTGCTATTTAGACTTCAGATCAACTTACCCCATCTGAGTTGAAGTAGGCTTAGTTAAATTCCTAGGTGATACAGAGCGAAAGCTTACTAGTAGACCAGGAAATCTACGACAATAAATTAGATGTATCAAGAACACCTTACGTCTCAGTAACTACCCACATCAATTCATAAGTAAATTTACGAAAAATCGAAAGAAAAATATTGGCAATAGTAGTATTGGTAGTAGTAGTAGTAGTAGTAGTAGTAGTAGTAGTAGTAGTAGTAGTAGTAGTAGCACAGATGTTATTGATAATAGTTCTACCACTAATGGTAATAATGGTAACAGGTTTGAGAGAGAAATCAAAGCCTCTGCTGTGTTAACATACAAGGAAGGCACCTCAGAAGCATTACGAAGAATTCTGAATAAGGCTGGCTGGGTTTAAAGTGGCATTTAAACCAACAAACTGGCTTAGAAATAAGCTATGTAGGTTAAAAGATCCTATTGGTGCAATTAAGCAAAATATTTTAGTTTATCAAATCCCTTGCAACGATTGCCAGGTCAAATACATAAGTCAAAGCAGTCGACTAGGGTTGGTTAGAATAACGGAGGACAAAGACTTGGTGGAAGCAAGGTTAGTAGAAGTTAATAAGATAAGAAATTTAGAGGGAAACTTGGCCATCAACAAAGAAAACTGTATAAATGCTTATGAAGCGTTGAAATAGACATCTGGCCTGATGCCTAATGTCATCAAATGGTCTTCTCAGTGTATGCCAAATCAATCTCCACTTTCTACCTCTGCTTATTTGTCGAGTGATAAGTTATTGGTTGGTTCATTGCCAGAGTACTTTGTTGCTTATTCTCTCTGGCCATCTGACCTTCAGTATCGAGCCAGCGTAAGCAGTTGTTGATGAATATTTGCAATTTGTTGGAAATACTTTTCGTACCGCGCCAAGTCTCTCCACTAGCACATCGAAGGACTGACTTTACTGTATTGGTGTTGAAAATCTGGATGTTGTTCAAGCTTTATGCTGAGTGCAGTAGATCTCCACACTGGTTTCAGGTTAATGAAGGAAGGCCTGTCTAGCTTGCAATTCCGATCCTGTCTGGCTTTGTCATCCTCGTCTAAGCCTGTACCGCTGCCTGTAGTTGAAACGATGCTGCTAGGGTATTATGCATTATGAATCTAATTGCTAATATGATTATCTACCTAAATTAACTGCTCATTTCGAAAAAGGTTGTAGATAGAGAAGATATTTTTATCTTTTCTTCATCTAATTTTCTACTTATTTCATTTTGCTATAAATACCTATACACTGTCTCTATCCAACTGATGCTATGTGGCTTGCTGAAAATTCTGTAGCGCATTCCCGAAATAGCTTTTAGAATAAAGCCATTATTATTATTATTAAATGTTTTCATTATTCTTCATCTATGTATTCCTCTCCATTGATAGACTTTTATCTTCTCTTATGTTACCACCTTTCTAACCACTTCTTTTTTGTATGCAGCTGTAAAGTTTGGAAACTTTAACAGAATGACTACTGTAACATGTTCTACACTAGTCTGTTTGTTTGTCTGTTGTAATGGCTCTATTCTTGGGGATTTTTAACAAATTAGGCTTCTAGACAAGGAAGAGAATAGCTTTATGGCTGACTGCTCTTGCTCGATAGATCTCTTCGTCGTAAGAGAAGATTGAGTTATATCATTTTGATTGGAACATGCATGTAGATGCTGATTTCATGGTATGCTGACAAGCTAAAAACCAGACTAACAACTCAGTGATACAGGACTACTCAAACAGGTCAGGTTATGTCATCATGAAACACCTTACGATACAGTTTTAGGATCGCTTTCCTTCTTCTTGTATGCCAGAAGATAATGATGGGGGAGGTGGATAGCAGTCTGAGGAAACTTGAGTGCTGATCGAGTTGTGAAGGCGGTTGACACCTCCCGGCTGCCCACACCGTAGAAGGCTATTTCTTCTTAAGGTACCTGAAAGAGATTTGTGTGACCACAGAGCCCATCGGATATCTGCTTGAGGCCTGTCACACTCAGCCTTTTGAGTATGATTGTTTTGAACCTTTGCATTTTTGGGGCTGGATGGTGGAAAGAAAACGACAAATGAACCAACACCGCTGGCCCGGCAGACCGTGGGGCATGGTGGAGTGTGTTATTTTTGGGACCGACGTTTTCTAACACCCCCTTCTACTGAGAAGGTAGCATCAGCGTCGCACTGGCGGTCGGTCATCCAAGAGGAACACCTTACTGCTATCACACCCCATCCAGCTAGCAGCAGTACGACTCCGCACTCAGACCCCCATCACAGTGTAGTAATTTGCACTACAACGACAACTGCTTTTTACCATTGAGCTAGCCACTGTGTCGGGATCCGATAGTCCATATTTCCTATTTCTGTCAGATAACGAAATAGCGCTACCATCAACCAATATCACCATTCAGTATTTGTCCTCGTGGTCACCAGATTTACCCCACCGGTCACGACTTCTCTTCAAAACTTCAGGAATCACCTCTTGAAGTGAGTCACCAATGAGGACTAGGTCAATTTAATTTGGGGGCTCAGGGTGTAATATATTGACCATGGAACCTGAAGGTACTGGGTTGGATCCCTGATGGAATCATGGGCGCGCACTGCTGAGGAGTCCCATACTGGGATGAAACAGCCGTCCGGTGCTTCCAGATCTCAAATGCTCCTCCAACTGATGTCAGTCCATGATGAATACCAACCTGAAAAATCAACAAACCCCAACATACCTCCAAATTAAAAATTAAATAGAGAAATTTTTAGTCGCTCTTAGACTTTCAGTAAAGCCAGATCACTTTGATACTATTATGAGTAATAAGTTCTGCTCGAAACTGCATCTGGTGACTAACACTTTATCATTCTATGCTATGTAAAATAAGGAATGACCTTCTACCACTATGCTGAAATTCTATACCTACATTAAACCTGGATCAAGTACTATAGAAAAGTTGTCCGAATGACTGTCCAAACTTTTGAGGGATGAATAATTTTTCGAAAGATTTTAGAAGGTGATCAGATAGTTGTTTGCTCGGTAAATAATGTATGTAGGTAAATAAAATAAGATTTATTTATGGATGAAGGTGAATGACAATTGTGTATTTTCATCAACTGATTCTTTCAGAGTTGTTTCTATTTTTAGACTACTGAAATTGCTTGAAGGTAGTTTAGTTAAAACAACAAAAATAACAAACAGATATTGAACATGTTTGAGTTTGTTTGAAGAACTATTTATTGGATTATTTATAGTTATGAAAATGTTTTTCATACGTATTACTCACTCATAGTACAGTGAATGACTTGACAGGCAAAGAGAAAACAATAATGATTTATAAGTCTGAAAGAGATTAGATAAACATATGGGAAATATAGACCATTTGATTGAACCTAGTGCTTGAATGGTGCTAAATAAGTTTCATGCATTGTGAGCCGATATCCTCTTAAATATGTGACTACAAGAAGCTAGTTCCTTTGAAATTACCTTACAGTAGTCCATTGTGTTCAGAAGGCTGTTAGTGACGGATAAGTTCATACGGTGAAAAGCAAATATATAACATCCAGTTAGTTACCGCTAAAAAATTCTACGATTCGACAAAATGTCTTCATTTAACATAAAAAGTATGCGTTTTTTTAGCTGAATATCCCACTAAAATAATTCCCAGGACCACTCACTAAAGTGTGATATGCAGAGATAATTCATCTTTGCCTCCTAATTTTTTTATACACTACACGAATATACTACTTCCTTTCAGCTCTCGTTGGATAGCACTGTAAACCTAATATGTGACGACTTCAAAAAAATACTTTCATTTCATATTTCAGATTCAGTTTACTTTTTGCCTGAAGAAGGCGGAACATTTCAGGTTGTTTTAGTAGTCAGTAACAGTGTAGTGTAAGAATTGAGTTTCCTTTTGTCTGGAATCCACCATTCTGAGGGTACTTACTTTCCATCGTCACTGATACACAAACCCAGTAGTAGACACTTCCTTGGAGGTATCTATATAAAGAGAGGTTACCAAGAAGGAGAATCAAATTCCAATAAGCAGCCTAGTTCATATTGGCAAGGTAAGGAGTTAGCCACACCTACTTTGTAAAAATAAATGATACTACTTATCTGCCCAAACCTCGATAGTTAAAGCAGTATTCAAACGCGTGATCAACCAGTTGAGAGCCAATTTCGTAGATCAGTGATCCAAAACCTGACAGAGAGAATAACAAGTAGGTCAATGAAGATACTCTTTTCCTTGACCTGCCAAAGATTTTCAATCATAAATATATGCAGTTGTTTTCATGAGCATTCCACACTATATTAAATAGTTACAGTAGCTTCCAGGACATAGATGCGATTAAAATTATAATATCAAAACTTCTATGAATGAAAGAAACCAATCACAGCATTGTATATACGTGAACGTCATAAGGCTACTGAAATGCGGGAAAGCAGCAGGACCACATGGAATCTCGCCAGAAGCACTGAGAACAGACTCAGAGACAACAGCGGGCATGCTCACACCACACCACTATTGCAGAAGGTCTGGAAGGAAGGGAAGGTACCTGCAGATTAGAAAAAGGGCCACCCTGTCAAACTGCCGAAGAAGGGAGACCTAAGTCTTTGCAACAACTGGCACGGAATCATGCTCCACTTCTGTCCATCCCAAGCAAAATGTTGAGCCGCATCATCCTAGAGAGACTAAAGGATGCACTGGATTCAAAACTACGAACAGAACAGCTTAGCTGGATGGATGCATCGATTCACGAAATACAAATCATATGCCAATCAAATTACAACGCTACACCACGCATCATCATACAACAGAGTATGGAATGACAGTCAACTCAACTCTACCTCAAATTCATCGACTTTGAAAAGGCCTCCGACAGCGTTGACAGAGAAGTAATTTGACAGGCAAATGCTTCAACACTACGGAATACTACAAATCATTATCAACATCAACATCAACAGCAGCTACCACATGAAGACGCCACATGCCAAGTGATCCACAACGGGAAGCTCAGTGACGTCTTCGAAGTGAAGACAGAAGACAGGAGTAAGACAACGGGTTGCTGTCTACTATCACCCATGATGTTCCTGATTGTGGTCGACTGGACTGGATCATGCAACAAGCGTTGGTGAGCGAGAAGAGACGGATAGGCCGACTGGACCATGGAAAACATCCTAGAAGACTTGGATTTCGCTGGTGATCACTTGTGTGTAATGTGACACAAAGTTGAAGATCTGTAGGCGAAAACTGCCAAGTCGAGAGAAGAGGGAGTGCAGGGCAGGGCAGGGCAGCGAGGACGGGACTTCAAGTGAATATCGAGAAGACGGAGATGATGAAGATACCCAACTAACAACACTAACACCAACACCGAACTGCAATCACTATCAACGGGAGAAACTTAAAGGAATTAGCCTCCTTCACCTATCTACTCAGCACCGTTTCAACTACAGGCGGCACAGACGAGGACGTCAAAGCCAGCCAGGATCGAAAAGACAGCAAGACAGGCTTTCACCAGCCGGAAACCAGTGTGGAGATCTTCTGCGCTGCACTTAGCATAAAGAGTGAACAAGATTCGGATTTTCAACACCAACGTCAACTCAGTGCTTCTGTATGGCTCAGAAACTTGGCGCGCTACGAAAGTGATTTCCAACAAAATACAGATATTCACCAACAACTGACTACGCTCGGTAGTGAAGCTCAGATCAAATGGCCAGACAGAATAAGCAACAAGGAGCTCTGGGAACGAACCAACCAAGAACCCATCGCTCAACAAATATGCACTGGAAGGAAGTGGAGATGGATTGGGCATTCACTGAGAAGGACGACTAAGGACATCACGAACTGGCCAGACACTCAAGTGGAACCCAGATGGGAAACTACGAATTGGGTGTCTGAGGTTGGGCTGACATGGAGGAGACTGTGTGAGGGAGAAATGAAAACTTGTGGGCAGTGGTGGAGCCAGGTCCAAAAGGTTGCGGAGAGCAGAGTGGAATGGAGACGGGCTACTGAATCACTATGTTCCATTAGGAACCCGAGGGACAAATAATAATAATAATAATAATAAAGCATATTAAAATACGAGATTTTACATTGTTAATTAATTTATTGAAATGAGATTTTTAACTATTACAAAGTTGATATGTAAGTTCTGTTCTAACACTTTTTTCCCCATATAATATGCGTTCTAGGTAAGGCACAGTCGACTTCTTGTACTTGACTGTATGAATGTACACTCTTATATAGTTTCTTCTTCTCCTCCCTGAGGAGATACATTAGAGAGAGTTGTGAATGAAGTGAATGTTCAGTGTCAGTTAAAAGTGCTGTAGCTAGTTGCTTAGTAGAATTTAAATGTCTGTCGACTACAGTGTTAATCAGTTGGGCCAGAAGCACACCCTCCACCCTACCGACGGCTTTCAGAGTCCTACACAATACAATATAATCCTTATTTAGAAGACCGGGAAAGATCAATGGGGAACACAAATAGAAGAATAGGTAAAATGCAGGAATTAAATAAATTGTAAGAGTAGAGAGACAGTTATACCAGAAAACCTTATTTTCTTTATGTAATACGTTAAATGAAAGATATGAGACTGACAACAAAGATCAGAAGTGAAAATCAATTCAAGACAGTAAAAACTCGATTCACTTTCTCCAGAACTACATTTAATGCAACAGGCTTCATGGGACTACAGCAGCTCACACAAGTTTTGTTTACGCCTGAGGCTGAAATTAACAGTCTGACATTTACAAGGGTTTAACTTGAGACTACTTGAGAGAGACCGTCGGTTAATTACAGATAAGGATCCATTTATTTGAGAGCAGTCTGTGTTAGAGTCGACTGGAATAGACACTGGCAAGTCATCAGCACACTTAATAAAATTAGCTTCAACAGAATTAGGTAAATCGTGCAAAAATAATGAAAACAGAGATGGAGAATGTACAGCACTTTGAGCCACACCAGCTTTAGTAAGCAATGAAGTGGAGTGCTCCTCTTTAATGGCAGTTTACTGTTTCCTTTCGCAAAAATTAGAATACATCCATTTTGTAATCCAAAGCTCAGTATCACCAATGGGAAGCTTATTTAACAAGAGTGGTGTAGGAACAGAGTCAAAGACTGATGTTTACTCCAAGAAGGCACAGAAAAAGTATATAGCACCTTTGTGTAGACTAGAAACAAAACAATAAGGCAGAAGATTGGCAGCATCTAATAAATTACTTCTCCTGTTTGTAAGCGAACTGTTTTGGATCTCTGAAAACCTCCAATGAAGTCTGAACCATAAAGAGAAGTGATTTCTTCATTGTTTTCAGGAAAGGTGAAGTTATAGCGATGAGTTGGGACTTCACATTTTATCCAGAAGATGACTTAGGCACAGGTACAGCTTTGATCTCCTTCCAAACAGCGGGTACTATGTTTCTAGAAGACGATGCATTGAAGATACCTATAAGAAGATGATATAAAATATCTGTACATTTTCTAACTATAATACCGGAAATACCACCAGGACCTATTCTTCTGGATGGATTCAAGGATTTAAGACGTTTAATTACGTCATTTTTGTTAAGAGCAGTAAAGGAGCTATCAAATGACTATGGAAACTGAAAAGGATGGAATCAGCTTGCCGATGTATTGGTGACTTATTTAACTTATAGGCACACGAACACGCTTCTTTTTTCTCTCTTTCCTACCAGTAAGCGTTTTAAATAGTTTTTGTATATTTGAAGAGTTCTTACACGATAGAAACTTGGCTGTATATAGTGTTTAGACGCGATATTTCAGACTTAATAAAGCATTCTACGGTGATTTCTCGTCTTATATAGCCTATCCATTTCCTTCTGAAGTCTCTTGAGATAAGGAGAGAAAGGTTTGTCAAACCACATATAGATTGTTTCAGGAGGGCAGCAAACAGCGAGTAAGTTATTTGACGCCTTTCACATCCACATTAGTTATCCTTAAATTGTTTGCGCTCAATTCACTGCCATGAACTAGTGTAGTTAAATTGGATTTGAATGTTTTCAGGTTAGATTCTTAGAAAGAAGAAAAAACTGATATCTGGCACACTCTACTTTTCAAAACACTTTAGCATAATTAGTGTCTGCATATTGAGAGATAAAACTTTGAAGTCACCTAAATTCTCGGTCTGGTTGTCCTTTGATCAAAATTTGCTGATGGGAATTTTTCTTAAAAGTGAACCATATGTAATTGATTAGCAAGTGAACAGGTGTTTTCATCGCTTCCTAACCCTTCACACGTAGTTCTGTTGAGTTTATTGTCAATTAGAGCTATCATAAACATAATCAATGAATTTAATGTAAAGACAGTTTGAGTTAACTGTATCTGGAATATTGAAAATTGTGCTACACATGGTAACTGATAACAGGTAACATGTTTAAAGGTTTTTAAAAGTCCTTTACAAAAATTTCTATCAGGATGATATGAATCTCAGTTTTAATGGTTCGTTTGGAAAGTTATTACATTATGGTGATTAATAATTTAGCCTTGTACCAAAACTCTTTAGCAAAGCAGCAATCAAATATAGTTTTGTTCACTAAAGTATAAGAATATAAGTGTAATGAACTCGGAGTAGGCGAAACAGGTTTATGAATCGATGACTTCCCAAGGTCTAGCTAAACCATGGGCTTCATGTAACCGAACTGTATTGTAGTGTTAAAATCTTCACCGACTCCATAAATAGAAAGTATTCATTAGGCATTTAAGTTTTCTGGTTAATTATTTTCAAGCTACAAAATGCACTAAGATGGTATGGACATGTACCACCGCCTAACTCAATATGTCATCCCAAGAGAAATTGCAGTAGGTTGGAAGAGGATTCAGAATGGCTAGACCAAAATGTGTTACCAGTTGACGGAGGCCCTGACAGTTGGTCTGAGTCGTTTAGGGCGATGTGGACTGCCTACATGAGGTCTCTGAGTCGAAAGAAATCAGTGGTTCAGAACTCTTGGTGATATGTCTGATAGTCGGTCTAAGTGGAGCAGATTTATTCACTCCATGATAACTCATAAAGCTTGGGGATTTTCAATAACTATTATGTTCAAACTGTCTACTGTCTCACATTACTTTGTCTATTTTGATATCAATCTTTTTCTATCCAGTTGTTCTTTGTGTACTATTGTGAAGTGTGGCAGCTTAAGTCGATGCACTTGTATGCGAGGTTCTACGTTGATTCTGTCTCTCTGTCTGCCTGTCTGCAGAATGAAATGTTCATATTACATTTACTTGATAAAAGAGGTTTCCATTAGTAGCTTAGCGAAATCTAGGGACTATCAAAACTTAAAAAAATGTGAAGGAGACAATCCACCCATTCAATTGCTTGCTATTCAACCTGAAAGTTCTGAGTTCAAACCCTGGTGAAGTTTTGGGTACACCCTGCTGAGAAGTCTCAACTAAGAGCAAAACAGCTGTCAAGTGCTATCTGATTTTCAAACTTTCCTCAGCTAGAGTCAGTCCGTGAAAAATTCCACCCAGAGATTCTTATGCACTCTGTGGATCTCATCGAACTTAGACTTTAGGTTCACGTGGTGTTCAGATTTGATGAAATACTTCATTCTTTTTTCTCCCTTGTAAATTTTAGTTGGTGTATTTTCGGAGAAACGATTAGAGAGTTAATGCTCAGTAAGGATGACATATCTTGTTTACCAGAAGCAGGTATTCCCCCCTTGTAACGCGTGTATTTACTTCACCACATCAGTCTAAAGTTGTTGGACTACAATTCTTTCCATCAGTTGCACTACACCGGAACAGGCTGGCTTCAGGAGGAACAAATCATATGCGGACTAAATAACAACGCTATGCTACGCATCATCATAGAACAGAGCATAGAATGACAGTCAACTCAACTCTACCTCAACTTCACCGACTTTGAAAAGGTCCTCCACAGCGTCAACCGACAAGTAATTTGGCAGGCAGCTACTTCAAAACTACGGTTTTAGTGCCAAAAACCTTTATCAACCCCACCGAATAGCTATGTGACAACGCCACATGCCAAGTTATCTGCAATGGAAAGCTCAGTGACGCTTTTGAAGTGAAGGTGGGGGGCAGGAGTAAGACAAGTCTGCCGCCTAGCATGATCTTCTTGATTGTGGTCGACTAGACCATCCAGCAAACTCTGAATAGTGACAGGATGGACATACATTGGCCGGACCGATGAAAAGACCTCAGAAGAAGATTTGGATTTCGTCAACGATGATAATTCATGTCTAATGTCTTATAGCACAAACTCGATGTTATTTAAGCAAAAACGAACAAGCTGATAGAATAGCCAGAGCAGCGAAAAAGGGACTTCAAGTGAATGTAGAGAAGAAGAAGGTGAAGGAGATGCTCAACCAACAACAGCATCAACAACAAGCACCAATCACCATCAACAGGAGACAATTAAAGGAACTAGTCTCTTTCACCTACCCAACCACCTAGGCAGGCAGGTAGGCAGGCAGGCAGGCAGCATCGTTTCTATTACAGGCGGTACCGGCACAGATGAGGATGTCAAAACCAGCCAGGATCGGAAACACAGCAAGACAGGCTTTCATTAATCCGAAATGATCAGTGTGCAGATCTACTGCACTGAACTCAGCATAGAGTGAGAACAACATCCGGATTTCCAACACCAATCCAATCAAGTCAGTGCTTCCATGTGCTGGTGGAGAGACTTGGTGAGTCACGAAAGCACTTCCAACAAACTACAAACATTCATCATCAGCCTCAGTCTACACTGGCCTGATAGTTAATGTGAGATGGCGAGAATCATAAGTATAAGCGAGGAGTAACTCTGGGAAGGAAGGAACCAACGGCGAACGTATCACGCAACAAATATGCAGAAGGAAGTGGAAGTGTAGATGGATTGAGTATACACTGAGAAGACCAACCTGGGGACATCATGCATCAGGCTAGGCCGTTGAGTGTAATCCAAATGGGAAACGACGAGTTGGGTGTCCGAGATGAGGGTGATATGGAGGAGATCATAAGAGGAAGAGATGAAAGCTTGTGGGCAGTGATGGAGTCAGGTCCAAACGACTACAGAGAAGAGAGTGAAATGGTGACCTGCTACTGAAGCCCTTTGTTCCACTAGGAACCCAAGGGAAACATAATACATATAATAATGTAACTAACTGAATATCTAAGCCTTCTTTCAACTTTTGCCAGGTCTTTATAAGACTACTGTTTTCTCCCATGACGTAACTTTTGCCTTAAACCTCTTAAGCTTTAATAAAAATTGAATTTTCGTTAAGATATTTTTAGAAATGTTCCTTTCATGTTGTAAATTACATGTTATTTATAAGTTTATTCAAGAATGAGCTGTTTTAATCCGTAACTTTTCATTAAAAATATACTTTAAAAAGCAAAGACATTGCATCACTAGTAGGAATTAATGTCTCAAAGTTGACCATAGTTGTTTTTTATTGAAACAGTTTAAGACTTTTATTCAATATGTAAGTTTTACTTTATAATAAAGAAGATTATATCTTAAAATAGATGTAGACAATTGTAGACAATATTTTTCTTGATTATAAAATACATCCGAGTAACAAATACTTCAAGTTGTTATGAAAAGGGAGTAATGGATAGGTGTTTTATTCCGCTTCCAAACTCCTCAGAAGTTAATATCCGTATCTATACGAGAGATCAACGTCAGAACAGTTAGATTTCATGATAAGCACATTGTAATTCAGCCAGTAGGCTGAGGTATAGTCATATTTCACTTACACATTTTATCGTTTGCTTCAACAATCAGTTAACTTCGGTGGGATGCATTTTTCCTGACAACTCAGTTGATTGGATGAATCGATCACAAGTTCCTTTAAGCGGTACACACATGATAAAGTTGAGAACTAAATTTGGCACCTTTAGACCCCACGGTGAATGCGTTAATCATCCAACCAGTATGTCACAGTTTCTGACTTTTGTCACTTCATTATACAATATGATTATCCATCAAGTTCTTCAGATGGGCGTACTTTTCATTTCCAATTTCATTCACGTCAGTTGATGATAAATACTACCTCGATACTAACAGAATATTATTATTATTATTATTAGTCCCTTGGGTTCCTAGTGGAACATGCCGCTTCAGTAGCACGTCTCCATTTCATCCTGTTCTCTGAGATCTTTTGAACCTGGTTCCACGACAGCCCACAACCTCTCATTTCCTCCTCGCACGACCTCCTCCATGTCACCCTCACCTCCAACGCCCAACTCGTCGCTTCCCATCGGGATTCCACTCGAGCAACTGGCCTGACGCGTGATGTCCTCAGTCGGATTTCTCAGTGCATGGCCAATCCATCTCCACTTCCTCCTGCATATTTGTTGAGTCGTAGGTTCTTGGTTAGTTCGTTCCCAGAGTTCCTTCTTGCTTATTCCTTCTGGCCATCTGATCTTCAGTAACGAGCGTAAGCAGTTGTTGATGAATGTCTGTAGTTTATTGGAAATGCCTTTCGTGACGCGCCAAGTCTGTGAAGCATAAAGAAGCACTGACTTGACGTTGGTGTTGAAAATCCGTATCTTGTTCCGCGTGCTGAGTGCAGTACAGATCTCCACACTTGTTTCAGGCTAATGAATGCCTGTCTTGCTTTTCCGATTCTGACTTTGAATACCATAACACTAATTAAATTCATTCATTTAAGCAGCTTACGAGAAAATGGCGAAATAAAATATTGTCTTGAAATGGTGGAGAATACTTGTAGCTCAGGTGGATGGTCTTGGTTGTATTGTTTTCTCTGAATTGGATTATTTAATTGTGGCTCTCTCATCGTCTTTCTAAACGACATCATCAACACAAACTACAGTATGAAGTAAGCTATCAATATCTCTCCATGAAGGATTCAGTAGCTTGCCCTCACCAACTGGTTTGTGATTGGTTGTTCCCTTTAATTGTTGTCTCATTGACTGTATAGGTTCTCGAGTGGGCTGGTTCTCTGCTTCACCTCTCATCCTTCTGTCGTTTATCACTTTCCTCATTGATTGGTAGATTGAGTATATATCTATACATATGTTGATTGCTGATTGACTGACTGACTGACTGACTGAATGATCTGAATGCCAAGCTTCTGGGAATTCCCCGATAATCCTTGTCTTTCCTCTGTCGAAGATCTCTACATTCTCATAGTTGAATTCATGTTCATAGTTGTTATTCACATGCATTGAATTGAGTGATGGAATATCATGATGTTTAGTAGTCGATTGGTGTTGATGAAGATGAAGATGAAGGGGAAGACGAAGAGGATGATCACTTTGTTCAATGTATTGTTGACTACAGTTATTGCAGTTGATTTTGTAAATGATATTTGGTTCGTCTTCTTTGGTTGTTGTATCCTTTGGTGTGCATGATGTGATTTGTAGGGTATTTGTTGGTTTATGGGTCACATCGATTTGAAGTGATTTCAGTCATGTTGTTGTGATATCTGATATATTCTTTACGTATGGTAGGATGATGCGTTTGTTGTTTTCTGTGGATGACCTTGTGATTGATGATGCACGGGATATGCATCTTCTGATAGAGTTTCGTGAGTAGCCGTTCTTCTTTATAATGGATATCAAGTAATTTTTTTGGTTTCTCTGTGAAGTTGTTGTATTGCGCTACAGTAAGCATACTAAATATCAAGCACATGAAATGTACACTTGTTGAAATTTAAAAAAGGATCTAGTTGAAATCAGCTTTTATCTACGAACGAGTCACCCAAGATGGGAACTGATGCAGTCATCGTATCTCATATCGGGAGTTAACTGAAGTCTAGTTTGCAGTATTACCACTAAGCTTAAAGACACGATACTGCAATAAATCAGTCAACATAGTTGTAGAACCTGTCAACTTTCAGCTTTATATAGGACCATTAAATTCTATAAAGAAAGGTTAGCCTGGCTGTAGGATATATTCGATTCATAACACCTCTCATTTTTTGTGAATTCTTTAACAGGTATCATCACGTTTGAAGTTGAGTTTGGTAAAAAAAACGAATGGGCTTCCTACTTACTGTAACTTTCTTTAACTTGCTGACTTCAGATCTACCACGTTATCTGTAGTTGTGTATCGAAGTTCGTTGGCACCTTTATTAGCATGTACACCGGAAGGACTGAGAGAAAGGTATATGTTAGATTCTTTTGAACATACACCAAAAAGCCTAAATACTAGGTGAATGAGTGCTCGCAGTAGTGCCGTCGCTTTGTATCTTATTGACACAGGGCATGAAGTAGATATTTTAAAACTCATCATAATAATCAGTAAACAGTGTAATTCAAACGCACTCAACTTGGCTGAGGCCGTAGTGATCAAACTACTGAAATCGAATTTGTATGTTGAAAAAGAAACATTGATGTCTTTCTTCGCCCTGATAACCTAATAATTGACTCTTCCTCAAATTTGATGACATCAAGAATATCTACTAAAATAGTAATTTAATCAGGAAGTCCATAATTATTGGAAATATATTCGAAATAGAGTCAGCTGAGTACTGTGTTAATGAGTCTAATTAACTACTAGTTTAGTTTCCGCATAAACATGAAGATCTACAGGCAAAATTCAACAAGATGATAGAAGAGGCTGGTAAGTAAAGACGGAAATTTAGGTAAATGTAGAGAAGAAGAAGGTGAAGGAGATGCTCAACCAACAACAGCATCAACAACAAGCATCAATCACCATCAACAGGAGACAATTAAAGGAAGTAGTCTCTTTCACCTACCCAACCACCTAGGCAGGCAGGTAGGCAGGCAGGCAGGCAGCATCGTTTCTACTACAGGCGGTGCCGGCACAGATGAGGATGTGAAAACCAGCCAGGATCGGAAACACAGCAAGACAGGCTTTCATTAATCCGAAATGATCAGTGTGCAGATCTACTGCACTGAACTCAGCATAGAGTGAGAACAACATCCGGATTTCCAACACCAATCCAATCAAGTCAGTGCTTCCATGTGATGGTGGAGAGACTTGGTGAGTCACGAAAGGCACTCCTAACAAACTACAAACATTCATCATCAGCCTCAGTCTACACTGGCCTGATAGTGAATGTGAGATGGCGAGAATCATAAGTATAAGCGAGGAGTAACTCTGGGAAGGAAGGAACCAACGGCGAACGTATCACGCAACAAATATGCAGAAGGGAGTGGAAGTGTAGATGGATTGAGTATACACTGAGAAGACCAACTGGGGAAATCACGCGTCAGGCACTCCAGTGGAACCCAGAAGGGAAACGTCGATTTGGGCTTTCGAGGTAAGGGTGACATGGAGGAGATCGTGCGAGGAGGAAATGAGAGCTTGTGGTCTGTCGTGGCGCTTGGTTCAAAAGATTGCAGATAACAGAGTGGAATGGAGACGTGCTATTGAAGCCTTATGTTCCATTAGGAACCCAAGGGACAAATAATAATAACAATAATAGTTCCTGAGAAACAACTTCAACGACCAAAAGATATGATGACGTTGAAAGCTGAAGGGTACTGCCTTAACGTGGAATGTTAATGGGTTTAGAAATAGAATATAGATTCCCTGTATAAGGTTTCCGGAACCAAAGTCAACAAAGTCATCATGTCGTCAGTCTGTAACCTAATCTCTTTTTCTTTCTGCTGAGGATTATTAACTAATCTGAGCAAATACCGGATGACATCCACTGAGAGTCTACATTCATAAGTCCTTAGATTTTTAAAAAGGCTTTTCGTAAATACTTCAGTGATGCACTTAGTGAAGCTCGAAATAAGTTCAAGAAGCCTGATAATATGAATCATGTTACTTTGATGGATGAGATCGGCACTAACCCCTTCACTACCCGCCATGAAATAGTAGGTGGTGGAAACATTCAGTCAGAGCATGTTGATGAAAACCATGAAATACTCTTCAAGAGTTCGCAAATGATGTACCGTGTTTGGTGTTATCCAACTTCAACTATGCGTCAAAATGAATATCCACAAGAAGTAATCAGAGAGTACTTGTGCAAGCCCAATTATCAACGTCAACAGTTACACAAATAACAAAGAGGGTTCGAAGCCTCTGGACACACGTCAGACTAGATAGTTACTTCTCATGATAGTGGATTACTTTAACGAAGACTATTTATATCCACATGATAAAATAGACAACAGGACTGTCTGCAAGCCAGCTCCACTTCAGACATCACATCCACTAACCAGCAGCAAATGAAAAACCTCGAATCCACCCAAATTCACAGGTCTCTGTAAGTGCATCAGGTAGTCATCAGGTTAGGGTTGTATTGTGTTCTCTAAGCTTAGTTGTTTAACCCAGCTCAGAGAACACAATACAACCAAGACCATCCATCTGAGCTACGAACATTATCCATCATTTCACAGTCATTAGGTTAGAATACTGTGGTGCTGACTTCTCGCATTCATCAGATTGAAGAGTACCTAACCACTCCGACCAACTACATCTACATTACTCTGGCTCAAACTGGACACAAGATCTCAGGCTGCCACTTCAAAATCCGAGACTTTTTGGAAAACAGAATCAAAGCAGTACGACAGTGCTATCTGTTCAAAAAGTCTAGGAGAATTTTTTTTGTTGAGGTTGGCAAATTTATGTGACCATTCCACTATTACAAATCCCGTGATAACAACTAAATGGACACAATTGGTTAGCAAGAACTTGTAGCATTTCTGCAAAATCTGAACCACACAACATTGGAACTCGCCACCCAGAGGCATGGAAAATGTTTTCTTGAAGCTGAGAGAAGATTCTTCAAAATGTCAGCAAATTATTCTCCTCATTACTGGTTGTTATAGATTGGATTCAGTTGCTTCAGACAACCTCACAACCAATCAATCAGAAGGTAACATTGTACGATAAATCTGTATTTCAAGAGGGAGGTGTTATAGCTTGCAGAAAGATTGACAAAAACTTCGTAAGAAGCTACATATGCCTAAAACCTATTTCAGTCAGTCGTTTTGCTTCAAAGTTTCAGGAAATAACACGTAAATCAACGTATAAGTAGTATCAGATTAACTGGAGACAAAAAACCAACAGAATTTAAATCTGTTAGACCTGAAAATAGCCAAGTCCATTGTAATATACACAAACCTTGTAATCTGTATATATTGTTGACGTTGCTGGTAACGTTGTAAATAAACCTTCTGTTCTATTACCACCTTATCTATTTATGCAGAGACTGAGTGACCATTAAGGGTGGAATCCAGAGGCATTTGTACATGCATCGCCGTATATACACTTCAGGCTATATTAAGTCACTAGAAAGATATAAATAATTATTATTTTCCTTTAGAACATAGGGCTTCAGTAGTATGCCTCCATTGCACTCTATCCTCTGCAGTCTTTTCAACCTTGCTCCACCACTGCCCACATGCTTTCATTTCTTCTTCACATCATCTCTTCTATGTCACCCTCACCTTGGACACCCAACTCGTCGTATCCCTTCTAAACATATTGAATCCATAGATGACATCATTTTTATATCTTTATAAATTTAATTCTTATGAAGCGTTAGAACGGTAAAAGTGAATCAGTAAGGCAAACTAATCGATAGTGTCTATTCATCATCTCTTATTATTTCATTATACAAACAGGGTTCAACCAAATATCAGTTAATTTTACAGCAAAATATTGATTCGGCTTAGAAAATTATTTCTAGAATTACATAAAATAAAATACCTACAAAACAATATTGCATGTTCATATTTCGCTTCATTTAATTCGTTATGAATTGCATACCGTATCAGTAGCTGATGAAGGTAACCAATGATATATGGCTATATTGAATACATTTCAAAGTCAAATTTTCTTTGATAAAACTATACAGTGGCTTATATTTTTTTTATTTACTAACGAAAAAATATGAATGAAAACTTTTCTAAAATAAAATTTCACCAACTGATTCTGTTTATATGTGTATGTGTGTGTGTTCCCATATTCCTTTGGTCATTTCTGCGTAACCAAATAAAATTTCACAGTTCTCTATGTCTACTGCTTATTAAAAGAAATAACATGAAATTCGATATGAGTTTACAATATTGTATAAAAACGAAAATTAGGATATACGTCTCGTGTACGGTCAAATTTTCTCTTCTCTAATCATAGCCTAAACAACAATAATAATAGTAATTATTACTGTGATTATTTTTCATTTTGACTTTGACTAGTAAGTGAATAGAAAATATAGCGAAATTTTAATGGTGCGCTAGTTTATTCAGTTAGTATAAAAATCTTCAATTCGATTTAGGTATTCATAGAATAGCAGTGTGCTACATTTTCATGTTTTTATAAGTTGATTTTTTACCAGTATAAATAAAGTTTTCCCTTTGTTTTGTTGTTGGCTTGAAAAACTCATGTTTAAAAAAGTTTTAAAAATGTGCAAAAGTATATAACATGTTTAAAACACATAATTAGAACTATTCATCATGGAGTGTAACCATTAAAAAATATGGATGGCTAGGAGTCGAACTCAAGTCCTTTATGTTTTACTAGTGAAATCTTTAACCGTTAAGTTACTGGGTTGTAATTCAGCGGTTCACAGTTTCCAACTTCTGTCAATTCCTGGTATAGCGTGACTATAAACCAAATGGTTGACCCCACAGGTCACGGCTTCTCATTAGAACTTTGGGATATCGATCTGGTTAACGCGTTTGCCGTGAAACCTGTAGGTCTTGGGTACTATCTCTTACCGGGTCGCGGGTGCGTAGTGCTGAGGAAAAAAATTGATGAAATATATTCATTGTTAAGACACCTTTTTTCATGAATTGTCGTTAGTAATTTTTATTCATACTGTTTAAAACTACGGTGGGCATAAGTCTAATCTTGAAACTTTATGGCATGGATCATTGTCTCCTAGATTCATGGAGAGGATCTGAAACCCCCTGGAAGTTTTCACAACCAACCACTGCATAGTGGAAATTCGCGTAAGCCACGTGGTCATACACATGAATATGTATATTACTATATTATTATTATTTGTTTCTTGAGTACCTAGTTGAACATAATGCTTCATGAGCACGTCACCATTTCACTCTATTCTCTGCAGTCTTTTCAACCTCGCTCCACAACTGCCCATAACCTATCATTTCTTCATCACACAATCTCTTCTATATCACCCTCACCTCGGACGCCCAACTCGTCGTTTCCCATTTGGGTTCCACTCGATGGCTTGGCATAGCCTGGCCTGAAGCATGATGTTCTTAAATGGTCTTCTCAGTGTATACTCAATCCATCTACACTTCTGCACATTTGTAGAGCGAGTGGTTCTTGGTTGGTTAGTTGCCAGCCAGCCAGAGTTCCTCTTTAGTTTTTCTTATTATTCTGGCCATCTCATCTTCAGTGTGAATACCGAGTGAGCGTAGACTGCAGCGGTTGATGTATATCTGTAGTTTTTTGGGAATGCTTTCGTAACTTTTCAAGTCTCTCCACCACCATATACAAGCACTGACTTCACTGAATTAGTGTTGAAAACCTGGATCTTCTTCTTTATGCTGTGTGCACTGTAGTAGATCTCCATACTGGTTTCAGATTAACGAAGGCCTGTCTTGGTGTCGTTTCTTTGATGGCTTTGACATCCCCATCTGCGCCGCCGCATGTAACTGTAACGATATCGCCTCAGTAGCCAAAAGAGACAACTTCCTTCAAGCTTCTCCCTCTGATGGTACTTGTTGTTGTTGTTGCCGTTGGTTGGGTATCTTCATCACCTCTGTCTTCTCTGCATTCACTTGAAGTTCCGTCCTCGCTGCCCACCCTCTTCTGTCAACTTATTGGTTTTCGCCTGTATATCGTCGAGCTTAGGCAACAAGACATTAGACATAAAGCATGATAGGAGGAATTCAAATCTTCTGGGATCTTTTCACCGATGAAACAGCGTATGACCACTTTCTGGCAGCTCCTCACAGGTTGCTGTATGATCCAGTCTAGTCGAGTCGACCACAAACAGGAAGATCATCGGTGATAGTAGGCAGCCTTGTCCTATTCTCGTCTTGACTTCAAGGGCGTCACTGTGCTTTCCATTGTGAATCACACGGCATGTAGCATCATATGGCACATAGCTGTTGAATGTCGTTGATAAGGGTTTGTGGCACTAAAAGCGTAGTGTAGTCTTGAAGCAGCTGTCTGTCAAATTACTTGTCGATTGACGCGTTCGAAGGTTTTCTCACATTCGATGAAACTGAAGTTGAGTTTGGTTGACTGTCATTCTATGCTCTGTTCAATGACGTTGCGTAGAGTAGCGCTTCAGTTTGGTCCGCACATGGTTTGTTCTTGCTGAAGCCAGCCAGCCCGTTCCGGTCGTAATTTTGAATGGAGAAAGCCTTTTAATCTCTCCAGGATGATGAGGCTTAATATTTTGCCTGGAGTGGACATGAGCATAATTCTACAACAGTTCTTGTCCTTCCAAAGGCTTAGGTAGCTCTTCTTTGGAAGTTTGACAAGGTATTCCTTCTTCCAATCAAAAGGTGCTTTTCCTTCTCTCTAATACTTTGCGATAGTGGTGTAACAGTGTCCACCGTTGTCTCTGAGTCTGTTTTCAGTGCTTTTGAAGGTATTCCATCTGGTCCTGCTGCTTTCTCAGATTTCAGCAGCTTTATGTCATTCAGGACTTCACTTCTGCTTTTATCGGAGTATCCGTGTTCATTGACAGTTATGCGGCTGTTCTGCTGGTGGTATTTCTGTGCGAGTTGCAGAAGGTGGTGGTGGTCGATTCAAGAGCCTTTTGAAGTGGTCAGCCCATTGTTTCCTTTGTTTCTCCTCTTTAGTAACTAGGTTTCCTTCACTATCTTCCATTGGTTTCATCTGCGTTGATCTCTTCATTCCCAGATAGTAACATGGTTATTTGATATGATGTCGTCAGGTCTCTCCTACCTACAGCCTGTTCTGCTTCACTTGACAATGTGTCATAGAAGTGTATTTTGTCTTTACAAGCACCCCTCTTCACTTCTTTGTCCAGTGTAGTGTTTTATAGGCTGTGTTCAGTTCCTCCATTCGTTGTTCATCCCTGCACTGCACTGCAGTAAACTGGTTCATCTTCTGTTTCACCATCTGCATCTTCCATTCCCTCCTCTATCAGCTTACATGTGTCCGTCGAGATTCATTCATTGTATTGCCGCTTCTTCTTCCTTCTTAATACAGTCATGCAGGTTTCTGTCCGCATAGCTATCAAAGAACTCTAGTGTTCTTCCACATAGGTTTCTTCAGAGATGTTGCTAAATATCTCTCATTTTGTCGTGATGGCTAGCTGATGTGGCGACGTCCTTCGTAGTTTTCTCCTACAGTTCAGTTTGTGGTGGCTAAACTTGAACTGTGGTCTATCACCAGCTTCTGAAGGTTTCTTGCACTAGATAGTGAGTAACGTGAAACAACTTCATCTCTCCTTCTTGATCTTGTGTCCTATGAGCTGCGTCTCCTCTTTTTTCACATTGAGATGAAGTCCGTCTGATTTTTAGTGTGTTCATCTGGTGAAGTCAATGTCGCTTTGTGAATATCCGTGTGTTTGTACACACTACCTGCAATCACCAAATCGTGGAATGCGCAGAAGTTTGCTCACAGTTCTCCATTCTCATTCATTTCACTGAGTGCTTTCCAACCCATGATCAATTCTCTTCCCGCGTTGTTTCCTTCGAGTTTCGCATTCATATCGCCCATTAAAGGTCTTAAAACCAGGGCTACAAAAATATTCCCCTGAACCTATGCATAAAATCCTTTCCTTTCTACTTGTTCTTATCATAATGGTTTGAATGTGGTTGTGACCCAGGTTTATGCTTCCTCGTCGGTTATCATATCACATCAGAGATACAATACACTTGACACAGGCATTTTCATTTCGATTTTGCGAGAATAATGATCTCCTATGGAAAGAGCAATCTTTCATAAGGTGTTTATCTCAACCCATATTTGATGAAACTGCGTTCATTAAACTTGTCTGTTCCAATAATACATTCAAACTTATAATAATTGGTGCGCTTTCTTCAATATTTCTTAACAGTTGTTCAGAAGGCACTTTCGGTAAGCCAGTAGCTAATCTGATATTGATAAGGAAATAGTAGTCTAACAGAAGTTAGATGTTCTTGAATGCTAGTAAACACCTTCAGTGACTCCTCTCTACTCCAATAGGAAATGGTAGGCAGATTCCTTAGTCTGTAAGACCAAATAGCGAATAATTGGATGTTTTAAAGTGTGGAATTAACCCTTTGAAGCCCAAATCAGGTGTAATTAGTGTGAAGCACATATTCTGTATGCTCACTCTTCTAAGTCTATAAAGCTTTCAAGACTAGCTTGATTTCTTTCTCAGTATCGATGGAGTTCATACAGCATGTTCATACAGCGAAGTGACATGATACTTCATAGTGACATATTTTGATGTTCGATGACATAAGTATATTGGTAAGTAACGCTAGGTTTCACGCTTGTCGGTACTTGTCAGGAAGACGTGTCCATAACTGAAAGACCTGGTATCCTATCGGTAACTTGAACCTGCATCTTTCAGTGCTGAAATCAGAGACATAATCTGATTATTCGAGTCTGGACTAACATCCTGTTTTACTGGATTATGATTAACAGTTGATTGCCAGTGGCAACCTTGTAGCTGCCTAGATCTTAGCACCTCACTAGCTCATTAGTTAAGCTTCTAATTTCAACCATAAGCGAGGCATGTTTGTGTCACTGGAAGGACTTTAGTCTTCTTATGGTTACAATAAAGCACACATGGTTGATAAACACCAACAAGCTCAAAACCTAGGTCTAAGGCTTGGCTCCTACCATCTCTTAAGTGTTTTCAGAGAAGTTATTTCTTAACTAGCTTAGCTTACCCATCATTATGACCTTCACGGCTACTTGTCTAACAGAAAACAGATTAAATTTTGAGGAAGTTGTGAGGATTTGGAAATATTCCAAGTTGTTATCCGTAGTAGACTGACATCAGTTGGAAGAACAAAGGAAACCTGGGAGCAGTGGACAGCTGTCCCATCCTAGTATGAAACTCCTTAGCAGTGAGCACCCACGACCCCGCCAGGGATCGAACTCACAACCCTCAGGTCCCGTGGCCAGCACGTAACCTTAGAGCAACCATGTCAGGACCCAGTGGTCAATATTTCCAACTTCTGTTAACTCACGATATAGCGAAACAGCCACCCAGTATCATCGTCGAGTAAGTGTCCTCAAGACCATCAGGCTTTGCCCCCACCGGTCACGACTTCTCAATGGAACTTCGGGAATACCTCTCGAAGCTAGTCATCAATGAGCACCAGTTCAATCGAATTTTGAGGAAGTTGTGGGGACTTGAAAATATTTCAAGTTTCTCCAACTGATATCAGTCTACTATGAATAAAAACTATAAAACAGATTAGTATAATTGTTAGACAGTGAGTGAATAATCTATGTCTGAGAAACATTTTTTTCGAGATACGCAAAACACACCTTGAGCAGAGTGAAGATGAGTTAATTTTCTCATATAAATTTAAATCTCACAGGAATAATTACAATGAATAATTCAGTTAGTCAAATAATGCGAATCTTTTTTACTGTCTACTTCGAATAGAATAAAGCTCGTGACCTAATTTATCTGTTTTTAGCCTTGTTTGCTCCCATTTGTATGCTGCTTACCTGCCAAACTCATTCAGTATCTACTAATTATATGCATATGCTGAATTAGTGTTCATATGATTTAGGAAATAAATTTTAACTGGAATAATAAAAAGAATTTCGAAATCAACTATGGTGTTTAATTAGTCCTGAGATTATAATAAGATTTCTTGGAAATAAGCTTCTGACTCATTGGTTTTGCTTACACATATCGGATACAGCGAAGTATAATACGTAAACATCGGCTGGAATACACAATACATTGCATTCGATTCACCTGTGATAAATGATTTTACTGTATTTATTCAACTTTATATCAGTTTATTACTAGTCAGCTATAGGTCAGTATTATTATTATCTGTCCTTCGGGTTCCTAGTGGAAAATAGATTTTCAGAAAAACGTCGCTATTTCAATCTATTCTCTGCAGTCTTTCAATTTGGCTCCACCACTGCTCACAAGCTTTCATTTCTTCATCACACAATCTCCACTATATCACCTTCACCTAGGACGCCCAACTCGTCGTCTCCCATTTGGGTCCCACTAGATGGCTTGGCCTGGCCTGACGTATGATGTCCCCAAATGGTTTCCTCAGGGTATACCTGATCCATATTCAATGGAAATAGGTCAGTAGTAAAGTCATTTGGTTCGGGATTCGAACCTCTAGGATTACGAGAATTCAATCAAGGGTGCAAATAAGCACTTCTGGTAAGTCATGCTGAAAACCTGATTGGTAGAGGCATATCAAACATAAGGACATATGTATGCCGTCCTTAAGCAATCAATCAGGGTTTGTATCGAGACTCATTGACTAAAAAGTAGATTTCCACACAAAGTGATCATATTGGTAGAAATTTTGATAACCCTCTAGCATTAAAAATCTGTTTCCTTTATCGTGAGTACCTCTAAATAGTGCGCACTTGCAACTATGCAAGGGATCGCTCCCTGGACTGCCAGATTTCTTGATTGCAGAGAGGAGTCACTGAAGGTGTTTACTGGCATTCAAGAACATCTAACTTCTATTAGACTACCATTTCCTTATCAATATCAGATTAACTACTGGCTTAACAAAAGTGCCTTCTGAACAACTGTTAAGAAATGCTGAAGAAAGCGCACCAATTATTATAAGTTTGAATGTATTATTGGAACAGATAAGTTTAATGAACGCAGTTTCATCAAATATGGGTTGAGATAAACATTTTATGAAAGATTGCTCTTTCCATAGGAGATCATTATTCTCACAAAATCGAAGTGAAAATGTCTATGACTACTATGAACAGTCAGTGTAACTGATTACTCACACAAAACAAAGCCAACCACAACGCGATGGCATTCAAATAGCATTCTCTGTCAAGTGTTTTATTTCACTCATCTGATATGATAACCGACGAGGAAGTAAAAACTGAGGTTACAACCACATTCAAACCATTATGATTGAGATAAGTAGAAAGGAAAGAATTTCATGTATATGTTGGGTGGAGAATTTCGGTAGCCCAAGTTTTAAGCAGGTCATCGAGTTCTTCGATGACAATAACGATTGTGTTACCTTTAAATATCGTCTCACACAATTAACTAAATCAACGTGTATATACACAACAAACATATTTATGCCATACCTGACGGCTGTTTCTCGTCCATTCTTACTGATGAGTTTATTGAATTCAATTGAAATCAAATAGTAGAGTTTAGAGAGTTGAAATAAAGATTGTGATGAAGTTTTGAGGTGTGAAACCTAATCATATGGAATAAATAATCCAGTGTGAACTTAATTATGAATTTTCCCTAATGGTAAATGCAAGCATGAGAAAAATCTCTTGGAATCAACAAATGAAGTGAGTTGATTGTTTACTATTTGAGATTTCGCATTGCTATAGAGGGTTAATTGCCTAATATCTGTCAGCAGATAGGCTCCAATCAAGACACGTCTATTTTTATTCACTATTATTATTATTATTATTATTATTATTATCTGTTCTTTAAGTTCCTGGTGGAACACACGGATTCGGATGCACGTCGCCTCAGTTTTTGCATTATACAATGCTCATTATTTTCAGGATAAATTGTGGAACAAGCTGACTTACTACAAAATTATAGACCATTTGTAGACCGTTTTGTCTGACATTGCAGAAGATAATGTTCCTACAGACTATAGAATATCAAGTTCATCAGATGTAATTCAATCGTAGATAAAGCTAAATTTCTTACGTGTATACAATTTGGTATTCATCGTCACGAAAAGATTTTCATCAAACACAAGTGGTAAACTATTATTATTATTATTATTATTATTATTATTAGTCCCTTTGGTTCCTAGTGGAACATAAAGCTTCAGTAACACGTCTCCAGTGAACGCTGTTCTCTGAGATCTTTTGAACCTGGTTCCACGACAGCCCACAACCTCTCATTTCCTCCTGGCACGATCTCCTCCATGTCACCCTCGGTCGTCCAACTCGTCGCTTCCCATGGGGATTCCACTCGAGGGGCTGGCCTGATGCGTGATGTCCTCAGTCGGCCTTCTCAGTGCATGGCCAATCCATCTCCACTTCCTCCTGCATATTTGTTGCGTGATAGGTTGTTGGTTGGTTCGTTCCCAGAGCTCCTTGTTGCTTATTCCTTCTGGCTATGCCATCTGATCTTCAGTAGCGAGCCAGCGTAAGCAGTTGTTGATGAATGTCTGTAGTTTGTTGGAAATCCTTTTCGTGACGCACCAAGTCTCTGAACCATACAGGAGCACTGACTGGACGTTGGTGTTCAAAGTCCGTATCTTGTTCCGCATGCTGAGTGCAGAAGATCTCCACACTGGTTTCAGGCTAATGAACGCCTGTCTTGCTTTTCCGATTCTGACTTTGACGTCCTCGTCCGTCCCGCCTGTAGTTGAAACAGTGCTTCCTAGATAAGTGAAGGAGGTTACTTCCTTTAAGTTTCTCCCGTTGACGGTGACTGGAGTTTGTTGTGGTTGTTGGTGCGGTACATCCATCACCTCTGTCTTCTCTATATTAACTTGAAGTCCCGTCTTCGCTGCCTCTTCTATCAACTTGTTAGTTTTCGCCTGTAGATATTCAAGTTTATATGGTAAACTATACTCAACTTCTATTGTGTTACACAGAACGATATGATTACTTGCGTTACTTAAGGATGATGACAGACATATTATGCAACCATCACACCTACACAATCTTTTCTTGAGAAATTATCTCTTCCCGACTTATTTCCAAACTGTTCTCTATAAAAGTTTATTCTGTTAAGTTAAAATTATGGAAATTTTCACCCTTCGGCTTAAATTATGAGAAGAAATTAATGAATGATAATAGGAATACATGTATTAGTAGAAAGCGTACAGACCTACTTACAATAGGCTGCAATCAGTTTGTCGAAGCTATAGATGATTCTTGACGTGATAGTTTTAGTTACTGAATTAAATTTCAGACACATATTCACACCAAGTGACTGTACAACTTCGAAACATTATTTATACGGTCTTAATTCTCTTGCACTATGATTATGTGTCAACACGTGTAATATAAATGATACTATTTTAGCTAGGTGATTTGTTGACACACGACTACAATAATGATATTCATTCGATGCACAGATTTCTCTTGATAAGTTTGGAAAGAGTAGGAAAAACAATGACGGCAGAATGAAACGGATTGACTGAACAGGTCAAACACTGAGGATGTAACTAACAGTAGACATCATGCAGATCTTCAATTCCTCCAAGATTATGAATAAGAAAACAGGTTTAGTTCTGCTGAAGTTTCCTGAGGCGATAACTATTGGAAATTTCAAATGTATACGAATAATAGCAACAACAGAAGTAGAATGGAGTACATAGCCTTCATTGTGTTACCCTATAAACTCCACATAGGATCCTCAACAACGCTGGAATCAGAGTAGGATTTAAACCACCAAACTCACTCAGAGGTAAGCTTTATCTGCTTAGGGATCCGATAGAAACAATCAAGCAAACTAATCTAATGTATCAAATTCCATGCAGTAACAGTGAGTTAGGTCAAGTACATAAGTCAAACTACCTAGTTGGGTTCAGTTAGATTATCGGAAAATAGGAATATAGGATGGCAGACCCGAATAAGACCGATAATCTAGAAGAGAACTTTGACCATTGCAATGCATGCGTAAACACACGCACACACACACACACACATCGACACATGAGGGTGGTGGATAAAACCACTCTACTCAATATCATTAAAATTAGGTGGAGAGAGGGAGAGATTGATTGCTGAATGTTTCTTCATCGAATCAACCATCACACAACATATGTAATAGAAATGACACAACACCTATACCAGAGATATGGAAAATTTTACTACCTATCGAAACAACGAAAATGTGGTGACAGGACTACATAAATCGATTGTTGAAAATAGTATGATTACATTGATATAATTATGAGCAATGGTAATTTATGCTCGAAACGTCGTGAAGTAAATAATACTGTGTCATTGTATAGTATAGATCAAAAATAAATCTAATATATAATTACATTCTACCACAGGGCCGAAGTTTTACACTGTATTATCTTAAACTTGATTTATCTGGTAAGAATAAAGCTAAAATCAACCTATATCCACCTTGTTAAACTATCCTCACTGTCATTTCAATACAGCATCCTTCATTCTTAGCCTCGCCTAGTTAACTAGTTCAGTAGTTACTAATCGGTCCTGAGCCCGCAAACAGAGGGAAGATTGGGCATACGGCTACCAACCCTACCCCGGAAAAACAATACAGTCGCTAAACGAACTTCAAAGAACAAAGAACGTACAAAAAGTAAAAACAAATTTATTACTCGCTGGAATCGGACAGGTGAAATGACACGGGTTGGTGAAAGCCTACTGGGAGCCAGTCGGCCAATGTTTCTTCTCTCCCCCGATGAAAGCGAAAGTAAACGTGGGGACATGGAATGTCCGCACGATGTTTGAAGCTCACTGGATGGCTGGTTGGTAAGGCTGTCCAGATTGCAAAAGAGATGAGGAGGTATAGCATAGAAGTGCTAGGAATCTGTGAGGAATTTGCAGATGGAATGGAAGTTAACTCTCCAAACTGTCAACTGGAGAGTCAATAATCTACTCCAATATTATCACCAAAACAACAAACACGAGCACACTGAATTTTCGAGTGGCTATCATGATATCCCCAACACCATGGAAGGCTCTCTCTCATGCACTGCGAGCAAATCTCCTCCTCCAGGATCAGGATCAGCATCAGGATGATGACAACAAGATGGATTCAACTCAAAATGAAGGAAAGTCACAATCATACAATGCTATGCTACACATCTCGAAATAATTCAGATGAAGAGAAGAAGGAGGGATTCTATAGACAACTGCAATCAGTACTGGGAAAGACTCAATCCCAGATGGCGATATCAAAATTCATTCCAATGTGTGACATGAATACCAAACTGGGAGCAGACATCACAGGAAGAGAACTGATCATGTGTTGAGAGGCACTCGGTGAAATGATGAATAATGAAAATCGAAGTGAAAATGTCTATGACTACTATGAACAGTCAGTGTAACTGATTACTCACACAAAACAAAGCCAACCACAACGCGATGGCATTCAAATAGCATTCTCTGTCAAGTGTTTTATTTCACTCATCTGATATGATAACCGACGAGGAAGTAAAAACTGAGGTTACAACCACATTCAAACCATTATGATTGAGATAAGTAGAAAGGAAAGAATTTCATGTATATGTTGGGTGGAGAATTTCGGTAGCCCAAGTTTTAAGCAGGTCATCGAGTTCTTCGATGACAATAACGATTGTGTTACCTTTAAATATCGTCTCACACAATTAACTAAATCAACGTGTATATACACAACAAACATATTTATGCCATACCTGACGGCTGTTTCTCGTCCATTCTTACTGATGAGTTTATTGAATTCAATTGAAATCAAATAGTAGAGTTTAGAGAGTTGAAATAAAGATTGTGATGAAGTTTTGAGGTGTGAAACCTAATCATATGGAATAAATAATCCAGTGTGAACTTAATTATGAATTTTCCCTAATGGTAAATGCAAGCATGAGAAAAATCTCTTGGAATCAACAAATGAAGTGAGTTGATTGTTTACTATTTGAGATTTCGCATTGCTATAGAGGGTTAATTGCCTAATATCTGTCAGCAGATAGGCTTCAATGAAGACACGTTTATTTTTATTCACTATTATTATTATCTGTTCTTTAAGTTCCTGGTGGAACACACGGATTCAGAAGGATGTCGCAATTTCACTCTATTTTCCGTAGTCTTTTCAATCTGACTCTACCGCTACCCACAAGCCTGCATTTCTTCATCACACAATCTCCACCATATCACTGCCACCTTGGAAGCTCAACTCGTCGTTTTCTATTTGGATTCCACTCGATGGCTTGGCCTGACCTGACGCTTGATGTCCCCAAATGGTCTCCTCAGTATATACTCAATCCGTCTCCACTTTCTTCTGCAGATTTGTTGATCGATGGGTTCTTGGTTGGTTTGTTGCCAGCCCACCAGATTTCCTCCTTGCTTATTCTTATTTGTTTGGTCGCACATCTCATCGATCTTGGGTATCTAACGAGCGTAGTTGGCAGGTGTTGATGATGTGTGTCTGCAGTTTGTTGGAAATGCTTTTCGTGACACGTCAATTCTCTCCATTATCACATAGAAGCACTAAATTGCTTCACTGACTCACTGTTGAAAATCTAGATGTTGTTCGCGCTTTATGCTGAGTGCGGTGCAGTGCTTTCCATATTGATTATTTCAGATTAATGAAGAAAGTCCTGTCTTGCATGCTTTTCCGATCCTGACTGGCTTTGCCTGCCTCATCTGTACCTGTGACGCCGCCTATTGTTGGAACGGTTCTGCCTGCCTATGTAGGTAGGTGGGTGAAAGAGTCAACTTCCTTCAGGTTTCTCCTGTTCATGGTGATTGGCACTTTTTATTGTTGCTGCTGTTGGTTTGATATCTTCATCACCTTCTTTCGCTGTCTTCTCTACGTTCACCTGAAGGAAATCCCGTCTTCTTTTCCTCACCTCTTCTGTTAACTTGTTGGTGTTTGCCTGTATATCGTCGAGTTTGTTCGACAAGACATTGGAGATAAATCATGATAGTCGATATCCAAATCTCCATCTGAGGTCTTTTCATCGGTCAAATAGTAATTTCCTATCTTCTTGGTCCTCACATTTTGTTGCATGATCCATCGCTGTCCAGAAGAATCATGGTTGTTTCAATCAGGATCTTATATCATTTCGAAAACCTTTAAAAGCTAGGAGTTTTAGATAGCTGTTTCGACCTAAATTGTGTCCGCTAGCAGTGTACAGTTATCAACCTACCAGGTTTCTTGATGACAACCTTCACATGTCGTAGCAAACACATCACCATTGAGCCACTACTTTGGAATCTAACTGTCTGGATTGTGGTATTTCTGTCGATTCGTGACACAGCATGACCGTCACCTAACACCATCGGTGAGTATTTGTCCTGACATTGGACTGTCTGCCATACAAGTTGATATTATGAAATTTGAAGCGTCATTATTTATAATCGCAACTGGAGGATGTTTAATATGCTGAATAATTTCAAACTGATCTTCCAAACTGATGAACATTGACTGAGGAATCACCAAAATCGAACTAATAGGAGTTTGCACCGAATGCTGCATACCAAGTTGTTGATTCTCGTCACAAGCATTTTCCCAAACACCTTATGAGTTCGAATTCAATAATTCGAGCCATCCAGCTTCCATCTGTTGACAATATAGTGTGACTGTTGTTGAATTTGAAATGATGAGTTTATCTTTGTAAATACAGTACAGCTTCTGGTTATCGTTTATATACTACTACTGAACAACTTGATCAGATAGACAGTGAGATCAGAGGGTTCTAAATACCGAATGGCCATTTCGCTTCTTTTAGTCACACTGCTGATGAACTCAGACTTAAAGGAGTGGAACGACCGCCCAGCGTCTGGATCACTCTAATATGGCTGCCAACATCTATGGATGAATCTGAGAGATTTCCAAAGAGTCAGGTTATTTACTAGCAGACTTCACTAGTTCATGAAACTTTGTGTCGAAAACTACACTTCTTGATCTTATCTAAGAGATGGTTTCCAGTGAAAACTATGCTAACACTACGACTAGGCATTCAGAAATGTCAGAGTACACCGTGTGTTTGTAAATCATTTTCAAACTGATTACCATTTTTATTGTTTACCCATTAAATAAGATGAATTAGACCACAAATAAACGAAAAATTACAAGCCTTTGAAGCACTATAACTCAAGATTTATAACATCACTACTAGAAAACTCTGTAGTAAAAAGAATCTTTCCTTATTTTTCGATGAACCCGATTTATTGCTGATTAGTGTAGTTATCTTATCATGAAATCTAGTGTGCGTGTTCAAAGGCTGTTGACTTCTTTGTTTTTCAGTTTATTATTAGCAAATTGAAGCTTGGTAGGAAGCTAAACAAGAGTTTCGTTGCTATAAGTTATAGTCGTGTTTTTTATCTGAACAGAAATGATATCTCCTACAGATAAGGATAATTTTTCAGTCAAAAATTGGTGGAAGAATCATAGGGAGGTAGACTGAAATAGTCTAATATGGTATGCTTTACTGTCACAAAAACAATGACTGTATCTTCTGGAGTGTCTCTCTCAGATTTGAAAACGTTTCCAGATCTTCATCAAGACATATTAGAATGGTTTATTCAAAATAAGAATCTTACAGGTGAAGTTTATGCTCTCACACAGCTAATATATTATTCACTTGCAGCTGGCAGACATTCAGATCAAGTTTGCTTAAGAAGAAGCATTCTATGAACATTACATATGCTCAGCATCTACGTCTTTCAGTTTCCAAACTCTTGAAGGAGACTATCTGAGATATCTATCGTTTAGCAGACTGGTTTTATTTATGCTGGTTGATGTTTGAACATGAATTAAACCCTGCGTGTGGCTGGGTTCTGACCAGCGACCTCCGAGTAATTGCGTTGGTGCTTTACGTAGTGAACTACGAAACCCAGCTGGTGATTCAGATTGAAAATAAAAGACCTGTCTGAGCAGCCTGTACAATTAGAAAGAACACATAGTGATACGTTATGGATTCTTATGGAAGCTCGGCGATACTTTTGGCGACTGAAGTGAAGCTAAGGTTGTAAATATCTCGTAGGTGCACAGTTATATGTGCACCATAATTAGGAACTATTCATCAAATACAATCTTTGTAAATGACGCTTCATTGTTTTTCTGACTGACACTGACTGAAAAATCAACGTAGAACCTCCCACACACGTGCATCAGTTCCGTTTACTATACTTCACAGTAGCACGCAAAGAAGAGGTAGAAAAACTGATATCAAACTAGATAAAGTGGTGTGAGAAAGTGAACAGTTTGAAGACAAGTGTTAGTTCAAATATTAAAGCTTTAGATGCCGTCAAGGAGTGAATACATCTGCTCTATTCCGACAAATTTTCAGCCAAGTCACTACAAATACTCAATCACTGATTCCCAATATCACATGGACACCAACCAGTCAGTTTACACTTCTCTACATGCCTTATACCAACAGTAAGGGACTTTACTAACTAGTGTCACGTCTTCGTCTAGCCACCCTGAAGCCTCTTCTAACCGAATCCAACTTCCCATAGCATGGCACGTTGGGGCAGGTGCTCGCTCTTCAAGTGCAGTACATGTCCAAGCCACCTTAGTCGATGAAGGTCCACAATCTTATCAATCGAATCGCCTGTCTTACCTAGAACCCTTTGCCTTTACTTAGTATTGCATGCAAGGTGATTCCACCAGACGCGAGAAACACTAAGAAAACGCCTATGATCAAAACCCCGTAATCGTTTCATGTCTTCTACTTTTAACGGCCGTATCTCACAGCTGTACAACAGAACAGAATGAATTGCAGCATCATAGTATACTAGTCTTTCGACTAGGGGCAGGATATCCCTCCAGTCGGTGCCATAGATGAAGCAAATTAGCAAATGCCATACAGGTTTTCTGCATCCTAGCTGAGATTTCGTCAGCAAGCAGGCCGTTCGGGACTATGCAACTCCACTAATAAGTAAAGTGGTCGACATATTCCACCAATAGGAGTGCTTGCAGCAGACAAGTCCAGAAGCATCACCTTACAAGTAACAGGTGGAGAACGCATGTCAAGCATACTCAGATTTCTTCTGGACATGTTAAGAAGACCCTACATTATATCACTGTATTCACACAACTGGACAGTATCGTCTGGATACTTTAAGTAAACCAGATGACTTGCAGGAAGTAAGTCATTCCTCTGAAGTCTGACTTTTTTAAGGTTACATCCATTAGTACGTTCATAACAAGGTTAAATAAGAAAGGAGACGATCGGCGTCACTGGCGGATACCACTAATCGTCATCAGTTAACATGACAACTCTCCACAAGCCCTGATGCTGCTGCATGAGTTCGAGTAGAGAGCTTTGACTAGCGTTTTACACGTTCTCGGCACTCCCGTCACAGTTAGACATTGCCACAATACACCTCGGTCGGTTCAATAACGCCTTCAGGTAATGAAATATGGCAAGTGTCGGCCGTTAGTCGAAAGGCATGCCTGTGTCCCAGAACCTGTCAGAGACTAGGAATCTGATCGATGCACCCTTGAACAGGTCTGAAACCCGCCTGGTTTTCTCTAGTTTGCTGTTCTCTAGCTCTAGTTAGGCGTCGTATAACTATAGAGCCTGGGATTTTTGATACAATTTTATTCAAACTAATTTCCCCATGCTTGTCACAAGAATATTTTTCTTCCTTCTTATAAAGTGGAACGATTCGTGAAGTGGACCAATCTGACCTCACTACCTCTGATTCCCATACACTAACTAGTACCTCCGTCACTTTAATTAGAGATTTCCTACCTCCTTCTTTGAAAATTTTTAGATCTCAAGCTGTTATATTCCGATGCTTTGAGCCGTCTCAGTTTCAATATGGCTTTCTCAACTTCAAGGAGAATTGGAGGATCGACATCTATATCCCATTCGGTTTTCGGCTGCATGTTGGACAACTGAGGTGTTGCTGAGCTCCAGCTGAACTGTGCTTCAAAGTAATCTGCTCAATGTATCAGCCACCTGCTCTAGGAGGTGGTCTGCCTTCCATTCTTTTCGGTGATAACATTGATGCCTTCTCCCTACCTCCTAGTTTCCACAACCTTCACTTCTAACCAGCAGAGGGAAGACTGTCAGTCAGCTTACGTTTGAGTTGCTTTCGCTCATCATCATCGTCAGGGAAAGCTAAAACCAGTCTTCTTGCAGAAATTCAATGATGTTTTCTAAACTACGAATTTAGGCTGTCAACTTTCGCTACCTCTGTTTCTACAGTAGACTTAATATCACATCAGGTTTCCTCAGGATCGGCAATGCTGTCATTTTCAGAAAAATGCTAAGCTATCTCTTCCATAAATTGAGACTTGGCATTCTGATCTTCTAATCGACCACAGATAAGCTTTACTGCGACCAGTAGGGTGCAGGCAGACACGAGGTCGTACTAGTGCATTATCAGAGTACGAACTGGTATTCCAGAGAGAGAGAGAATCCTCTAACGGTGGCTTATAGCAATGTGATCTGTCTGTATCTATAAGTGGTTTGGTATCGATCGATGCCATATGAGACAGTGTCTCTCCTTACGCCTAAAGTTACTGTTAGCTAAGAATAAGTGATTGCCGTAGTATACTTGCAACAGACGATCACCTTTGTCGGTTTGTGAGTATGATATTCCGTAATTACCACCAAAGTACCTTTTCGGTTGACTCAGATGCCCTACCTGAGAGTTAAAGTCAATTGCCATTGGGACAACATCTGAACGTTTTGCTTTCTGCAGCAAACTTGACAGCTTCTCATAGGATTCATCCTTTTCATCATCGAAACTACAGCCGATAGGCACGTAAGCTGAGATTACAAATAGGCATTTCCTAGCTACAAAACCCTTCCTAGTCCTCACAAACCCATTCAGTAGAACAGCATATAGATGGCTTTTTACTGGTGTCCCGTTGAGAAGCCCACTTTCTGCTCTACAACTTAATGTTATGCTAACACCAGTGAGTCCACGATTGCTAACCATCGGGTCTCCGAGCACCAATAAGATGAACTTTGAAGGTTCACTACTACGGCCAGGTGAGGTCAACCTAATAAGCACTCTCGGGTCCTGTATACGTGTCTCAAAGACAAAGCATACGTTCATGGCTAGACATCCTAGATTTCTTGCGAGCTATGGTTGCTGTTTCGATTTGGCCCAAAGCTTCTTGCGGGTAGTTGATTTGTCGTTTGGATATTCTGACGCCGGATAGAGAAAACACATCCTGCTGGCACCGGAGAACTGTAGGGCAGAGAGGAATGTGGTATTTTTGGGGTCGACCTTTCCTAACATCCCCTTACTGTTTGGAAGACAGCATCAGCGTTGCACTGATGGTCATCCAAAGGAAACGACTTACTGCCATCACACCCCATCCAGCTACCAGCAGTATGACTTTTACCTTAGACCCTCATCACAGTGTAGTAGTTTACTCTACAGCGGTCCAACAGACCCTTGGATCCTGAGGAAACCAGCATTTGAACCATTGTATCTCGTTGGGTCATTGCGTTATTCAAGCCCCGGCACCACAACAAGTTATCAGTTATCATTGTTCCAGCAAAACTAGTGCCACCTCATGGTCAAATGTTTTTTGGAAAAAATAATTTTCGTACGAATCTCAGGATAGTTAACACGAGGATATCAAATGCAACCCAATGAATGGAGTCTGAGTTCTTTAGACACATTGATGGCGTTCATCTAGAGTATGGGTATTAACCTAACCTCACTTGGCGAATGTGGTGAATCTTCAAAATACATTTAGGTGTGTCCACAGACTCAGTGGCTAGCTATCGTAAACTCGGCTGTGAGTAGAAAGTTGACTGATTATTAGTCTCCAGTCGTCCCTATGTTGCGCGACTGAATGGATCTGTAAGATTTCAGAAGAGCCATGAGACCTGCCTATGCACCAACTGACTGCTGTCCGGATGATGCAAAGGATAAATTGTTTCAAATGTTAGTTTCGCTTCAATAATGTTCAGATATCGTCATAATAGCGGCTGACTACAACCATCGAGTGGAAAAGCTGAAACAGTCCAGAAGGTATCTGGGAGGTTTCTACAAAGTCCCAAGCCAGCGAACCAATAACGGTGATCGTCCATTCCAGTTTTACTCCTGCAGTCACTTGCTTCTGGTCAGCACTAACTTAAAGTGTAAGGAAAGATACTCTCGCATGACGTTCACCAGCATAAAACCAACGATGGACACAGAAGTATCATATTACTTTAACCCATCACTAGAGAGTATTTTTGGAGGAATGCAGCTTCTTCCACAGCTTCTGTCTGAATTCCAATGATACACAATAGTCGACAAGCATGTGTTTGTACACTAATGGCCACTGGAAATGGGTAGCAATGGACTCTGAGTTTGGTCGACTGAAAGGTGAAGCTGCCAAATGCTTTTTTATGGAGGAGGTAGGCCTCACTTCTCATTCTGATGGGGCCTGGTCCAATATTTAGCTTGTTACAGAAGTATTGGTAAGGACAGTTAGTAACCCACATAAAAGTGACTAGTAAACTTCAGTGAACTTCTGCTGCTCCATTCGTACTGAATGATACACAAAGATTTATTCCAGCTGGCTCTGACCTTAACGTGGAGTGAAAGTAGTTGATGATTAGTTTTCTCAGTGATCGCGAGGAGTGGTGGGTGTTGAAAGCGAGGGGGATAGATAAGAGGTCGGTATTAGGTAATACTCAGACAGGAATTAGGCTTATTAAAGATACTAGCACGAAGAAGACGATGGTGACGATAGTTTGGGAGGGCTATTTCAGTGCAGTTCATATTAGTTATGAAGCATATCGTACACAACTGGTTACATGAATCTTTACTCACAAAATTAATTGCTAAGTTCAGTAAGAAGTTGTAACATGAACTTGCGTTTCAAAAAATCTCATGGGCACGTGTTTCTGATCCTATTCAGTTGATATGACGCTGTGATTCATGGTAAAATGCATAGAAACCAATCTTCATGAGTATTTCTTTATAGACTGACAGAGATCAGCATTGTGACCAGCATTCACATTGTGTATTCAGAGAACGAGTAACTAAGCTCCAAAAACAATCAACTTAACACTTACTGTGACCTCCAGGTTTCATTTTCCAGATCATTCATTCATTCATTCAGTCAGTTAGTCAGTCAATCAGTCAGCAATCAACATATGTATAGATATATACTCAATCTATCAATCAATGAGGAGAGTGATAAACGACAGAAGGATGATAGGTGAAGCAGAGAACCAGCCCACTCGAGAACCTATACAGTCAATGAGACAACAATTAAAGGGAACAACCAATCACAAACCAGTTGGTGAGGGCAAGCTACTGAATCCTTCATGGAGAGATATTGATAGCTTACTTCATACTGTAGTTTGTGTTGATGATGTCGTTTAGAAAGATGATGAAAGAGCCACAATTATATAATCCAATTCAGAGAAAACAATACAACCAAGATTATCCACCTGAGCTACAAGTATTCTCCACCATTTCGATGTTAGTAATTTATACCGGATTACTGTTATTATACGACTTTTAACAGATGAATGAGATTGCTAATTATCTGTACTTTAGTTAGGCGAATAATGACAGGTGCGTTTTCTAAAGAGACCTACTGGTTTGTTTGTGTGTTCACTTATCCTTATTTCTGTAAGGCAGATTAAGTTTTCTTATTTGAAGAATGATAGGTGACTATCAGTGGGATGAAAGATGAGTTTCGTTCTGTTTGGGAGTCATCAGCTGGTTGTACCCGGATTCAAACTAATAAACAATGAAAAATAACAAACCCAAATAAAAAGTTATATTCACTGTACAAGGACTGGTTATCCTGATTCAGCAGGCTAGTAGATAACTCTCCAGTGTTTGAAGTAATGAGCGATGGGTTTCAGTTTCAGTGGGAATAGTATCACTCATTGTGGTGCTTGTATATTTACCTAATGGTTCCTAAATATGATAGAACAGGCATCATCAAACTTTCTGCTAGCCATCATCCAATTTTTATATCAAAGAATGAAGTTGTCAGCTGAATCGATACATTCACACAAGAGCCCATATAATAACAGAGGCTGAGCGATTCGGTTCAAACAAACCAAAAAACGGGAACAATTAAATGAAAGCTAGGTGGAAGTTTAGAGACCTGTACCCATAAAAAATCTTCCCATTCGAATAACCACTTAGACCTCAAACCGCCTCACTCTACCATAGCAAAATTAGGGCTATTAAATTTTTAAGTGTTAGAGTAAAAGAGCTTACTAGGAGGACACAAAATCTCCGCCATAAAATTAGACACATCACGAATACCTTGAGTCTCAACAAATATCCGTTAAAGTTTATAAACAAATTCATATGCAATCGAACAAAAAATACGAATAGTATGAGAAGTAGTAGTAGTAGTAGTGACTCAGGTGTTCTAGTTAACTACACCAATAATAATAATTGTGATAGTTACGATGGTGACGAAAAGGATAGAAAAATGAAAGCTTCAACTGTGTTATCATACAAAGAAAGCACCTCAGAAGCGTTACTATGAATCCTCAATACGGCTGGGATTCAAGTGCTAGTTAAAACAAAAAAAACATAGAAACAAGGATTGCGTAGGATGAAATATTCCACCGATCTAACTTGGAGAAGCAACTGAGTTGCCTAAATCGCCTACAATGATTGCAAGGTCAAATACGCAGTTCGCAGTATTCGACCAGGGTTATTTAGAATAGCGGAGCACAAAAGCTTAGCAAAATCAGAATTATGATTATTATTTGTCCTTCTGGTTCTCAGTGGAATATAGGGCTTCAATAGCAAGTCGCCACTTCTTTCTCTTCTCTTCAGTCTTTTCAACCTGGCTGCATGAGTGCCTACAAGCTTTCATTTTGTCATCACACAATCTCCTCCATGTCATCCTCGCCTCAGATGCCCAACTTGTCTTTTCCCAATTGGATTCCACTTGATGGCCTGGCCTGGCATGACTTGATGCGTGATGTCCCCAAATGGTCTTCTCTGTCTATGTCCAATCCAATCCATCTCCACTTTTTTCTTCTTCATATTTGTTGGACGATACGTCCGTGGTTGGTTTGTTGTCAGCCAGCCAGAGTTCCTTGTTAAAAATTCTTATTATTCTGGTCATCCATCTCATCGATCTTCAGTATAGAGTGAGCGAAGGTGGCAGCGGTTGACGATTTATGTCTTCAGTTTGTTCGAAGTGATTTTCGTACCGCACCAAGTCTCTCAAACATCACATGGAATCACTGACTTTACTGAATTAGTGTTGAAAATCCGGATCTTGTTAACGCTTTATGCTGAGTGCAGTAGATCTCCACACTGATTATTTCAGGTTAATGAAGGCCTGTCTTGCTGTCTTTCCGATCCTGACTGGCTTCGCCATCCATACTGCTCCTGTACCGCTGCCTGTAGTTGAAACGACGCTGCCTAGGTAGGCGAAAGATTAATAGATCCTAATGAGATAAGAAATTCATAGGAGAGCTTGGCCATAACTATGCATACAGTTTCACATGACTACACAATTGGATAAGATAGAGCGATGGTATTAAAAACTAACTTAGTTGATTGAGGAGAGAGACTGGTAAGTGAATCTTCGTTTATTGAATCAATACCAAATACATACAGTAATAGAAGTGATTCTACACCTGTCCCAGATGTATGGAAAATTCTACTACCCTTACTGCAAAGAAATAGAGAGCATTAAAATTCTTTAAACCATGTCTTAAAGTGGTGGAGTTACCTGGTATGAATGTGGACAATAAATTGTGTCCGGAACTTTTTCCAGCAAATGATACTGTTTCTTTGTGTAACATTTCTAGTAAACAGACTATAATGTAATTATAATCTACTATAGTGCACAAATCTTACTTCTACATGAGAGGAAATAACTATCTCCAGTAATTTGCAGTTACCTCGATTTGTTGATGGACAGAATCAAGTGCAGTAGTGATTAGTTTGATCACCTGAACAACTTAATTTATAGACTACTCAATAACATGTGTGTATGGTGATAATAAGAGTGAATGGGTTGAATAGGCATTAGAGCATAACAAATTTCATGTTGCCTTATCCTACGTGTTGAGCGAACTATGTCGATCACTTTGCGATGCTGTGCACTTTGATAGATATTAGTTGGTTGGGGGGGCAATCAGTGGACAAGTAAAACGATGCCGACTTATGTATTAGGCTATACACCACAACTGATATATATCTTGTTGCTTTATTCATTAGGCTGAGTAAAATAGTCGTCGGTAGTCAGAAACCTCTACAAGCTAGTCAATCACAGGTATACTTCTACCTCAGTGACAGTCTAATAAACTGAAAGAAATAAACGTCATGGCGTGAAAAACCAGTGAACATGGGAAAAGATTTTGTATTCACATAAGAGTTATAAATCCCGGATATTGTAAGTTCACCAGTGATTATACTGAGGAATTTAATAATTTGTATAAAATAAATATGGGCAGTTGGTTGGTCTCTGAAGAAGAATCATGTTTCCATCTCTACTTTGGTTTTCTTTCGGAAGGTTTTATGTTTAAAATTCTACTTTCATTCCTTGTCTTATTTATCTGTTTGATTCAGTTTATCGCTTGTGGAACTGTATTTTCATCGACAAACGAGAGGGAGATATAAGGTACCGTTTTTGCATATAGTTATCACTAGCGAAACGACAAAACGATGTTTTTCGTTGTAGACATGCACTGCTATATATTTTATTAGGAGGAGAGTAGTGACCAGAATAGTTGATTAATAATACCTCTGATCAAATTAATGATGAAATGGACTACAGTGTCTAAGAAGTAAATAGCCAGAAGATATTCGTAATTTGGCAGGTGGCAGTAGAATCCAGAGTGTGCGTTCCGCCACATTTTAGACTCTTCATGCGGGTGAACCTGCAACCCAGTTAACTGCGTTGTTCCCACCGCGACTCTAACTTAACAAGTGTCAATAGATAATAACAGATGATACTCATTATTCTATCAATCTTACAGTTAAGGAATTGAACAATATTCTTGATGATAATGAACACAATATTAAAGAAGAATGGGAAAGACAAGGCCTATTACCTAATTCAATATTAGATTAGTTTACCTGATTTATAAAATCCACTGATACAGTATTATTAACTTGATGATGTTCCGAGCATAACATTTTCCTCATAATCATACCATTGATACTATTATGAAGAATAAATCAAATTAAAAAATCTAATATACAATTACATTTTGCCATAGTACTCAAGACTTACACCTATTATCTAATATTGTGATTGTCAATAGTAATCATGCCAGAAATGACAAAAGTGAGATGTATAGAAGGTGGATGTATACTGAGGAGGTGGTAATTTATTATTGGCAAAGTCAATAAACACTCCAAATGAAAAGTTTTCAAATCAATGCATCATGACAACAGAACTATGTATGAAGTTCATGGAACGACAAAAGCATCTGTTCATTTGTTTATCAATTGCACATGGTTCATTTCAAAGAACAATTCCCATCAGCAAATTTTGAATAGAAGATATCTAGACTGAAAAATAAAAGTGATTGTCAGTTACAATGAACAAAAACAGTCGTAATAAATCTGATGGGATAGTAGTAGCAGGAGGAGGAGAAGGAGGAGGAGAAGGAGGAGGAGGAGGAGGAGAAGGAGAATAGAAAGTTAATCTTAGTACTGAATTCAGGTGACCTCAAAGTTTTGTTTTCCCTTAAACCAACACTATCATGGTAAAATGTTATGAAATTTAGAATGCACCAGGCAACAGATTTTTCTTCATTATGGAAACCCGATATGACACCTGCTAAATTAGACTAAACCACGCTAGTTTATGGAACTGAGTTGAGCGCAAACATTGTAAGGATAACCAGAATGAATTTGAAAAGGGTTTAATGATTTACTTATTCCATGATAATATTATCAGGTCATAGGAAACTTCTGGTTTCAGTTCACTTAACGTAAGTTTTATTCATGTTCTAATGAGGAGGGTCACGAGTGCCCACTACTGAGCGACCTACACTGAGAAGAAACAGCTGTCTAGTGATCCCAGGTTTTCACTGATCCTCCAACTGACGTCATTTAGTGAAGAATGTGAACTTCAGTGCCTTTCAGTTACTATACGTGTTTTATAACCTGCGCAGACGTTGTTACCTGCTCCATATCGCATTCATGAGGGTTATTTTTCAAATTCTATCTCAACATCTTCTCTGAGGAAGGAACAGATCCTCGGGGAATCTTGTTTTACATGAAAGCCTTTCTGCTATCAGAGGACATATGGTTTTTGTAGTTCTAAGATATTGGCATCGCTCACAGAATTGAACAAATTCGTTACTTTCCTTCTACGCAGATAAAACAGTAAAGGAAGACACACTAGACGTAGTTTATAAAATAAAACCTGTCACAACTTCAAGAAGAACCTTCAGCCATTTCATAAATAAATCGTTATTTATCCATCATATTTTCACTATATTTAAATGAAACAGGAAAACAAAAAAAATCCTGGAGCAAGAAAATTTCCAAAAACTTCAAAGGAATTTTCTGAGCTAAGTGAGAACAATGATAGGCACAATGTTACTCATTGAATCTGAATATCTGTGGGCACGATTATACATAGTTGAGACGTAAAAGTTTAGGCTGCTGGAACAGCCTGAAAAGAAAAACATATCTAAGTATTACGGAAAACTCATTCCCAAAACCATGAATTACCTTTATTGCCTTGATATGCTCATAAGTCTCTTTTTGGGGGCGAAAATGTCACAACCCATGTCTTCATCAGCATTCTAGCAGGATAATGTAAAGTTGTCAAGATTAAACTGTACAACTAATAAAATATATCGAAACTGAAACTGTTCATAATTTCGGTTCCGTTGACATATTTGAAGAAAACAAGAATGGATAGATATGGAGAGTAAAATCAGCACAGGTACTCAGGAATGGCAAAGTAATGTTATATTTCTGACCTACAAAAGAATGAAAATGTAGACAGTTTGGATTCCTACTCAGTGGCTCATGAGGTAACGTATTCCCCACAGACCTTAAACGTCCAAGGTTCGATCCCAACTGAGGTCATAGGTGCGTACTGCTGAGGAGTCCCGTAACAAGATGAAACGGTTGTCCAGTGCTCTCTAGTTTTTCAATAGTTCTCTAACTGGTGTTAGTCTATGATGAAAACCACAATGGAATCAGTAAAATCCTCAATGACCATCAAATTCAAAGGTTATTTTACTTCCAGGATGTTCATCAACTCTATACAACTTAACATTAAGCATCTTAGTCAAGATAAATCTATGCATGATAACAATGAATCGCTAAACAACTAAAGAAAGAAGTACATTTACCAATTATCAAGAAGATATTGAACTAAATATGATTAAAACTCACTAAATAGAAAGTAAGATATTTTATACTCTGAAATAATAACGAATTACCCAACTAACTAAAGATAATACACATTCATATACATTCATCATAATTGATCAAAATACAGATATTGAGACTGTAGTTAAAAAGTCCAATGATTGTCACCCATCGATCAACTTAACATCAGAATTTGAAGAGAACTCGGAATTTCATTTTCTCGATGCTTTATTGAAACAGAGACCAGATGGTTCTCTTCAGCGATCAATTTATAGGAAGCTTACTTGGAACAGACAATATTTGAATTTCCACAGCTGGATACCTCTAAGCAGAAAGAGGAATCTAATCCATTCTTTATCTTCAAGAATCGAGAGAATCTGAACGAGTGATACTATAGACGAAGAATTCGATAAACTACGGAAGATCCTCATGCAAAATGGATATCTATCTAGATTTATCGATAAGAACTTGAAAGCAAATCAGAATACGGAGCGAGTATTCACAGTTCCTAAGAAGACCTTGTTTATGCACGTTGTTTTCAAAGGCGATACAGGAGCAGGGATCCTGAAAAATCGTTTGTCCAGATCACTGAAGAAGCATTCTTCTCTGCGAAGCTGCAGTTCAGCTTCTGTAGTCAACAACTCATTTCGGTGTGCATTAAGGTCAAGTTGCCACTTTGGACCACTGTGATGTGTGTCTACAAATTTACTTGCTCCTGTGGAGCTGGTTATATAGGCCGCACAAAGCGCACGCTTTCCAAAAGTATCTCTCAGCACTATCCTGCATGGTTGTCAAGGGGAGAATATAAATTACTTAACAGTTCAATTCTTGAACATTTGGTCAACTCTGGACATAAAGCTAGACCAGAATCTTCCTTCAATGTCATTTATCGTGTCAGATGGAATAGTTCAAAAGGAGCACACCTTCGACAGCCTGATCTCTGCGTGCAAAACTAGTATGTTCAATCTCTCGTCTTACCATGGTCTTAACACTTTCACATTCTTTCTTCGATTTCATTATAATTAATTAGTTTATTATTATCACCTTCATTATGACCCTTGTCTCATTCTTCACCTTCTCTACATCCATCTATCTATCTATCTATCAAGTGAACACTCAATATTTGCGTTTCTTATCCACCAACAATTTTCACCTTGTCAAACTCCTGGCCTTCCTAGATATTTCTAGTGTCTTAGTTTACTACGCAACTACTTTGCATTCTTGATTTCGGTTTTTTAGCACTAGGTTAATGATGTAATTATACCCTATTGTTTTATGAAAGACTGTTATATGTTTATGATATATACATGAATACGATTGTACAGTTATAAAAAATGATATCGTCGAAAAAGAATATTTTCTTCACTGAATTATCTCTTCTCTATGACTCAATGTGCATGTTTCGTAGTCTAATACACAGTCACGTTCAAAGTGTATGGTTACAAAAGTTTTAGTAAATCGTGGTAAATTCTGCAGTTTTTTTTTGAAGCGTATTATACTGAAGAATTCAGAGATATCTATTTTAGTTCCTAGTTTCCTTTAGGTTACTGGATATTGGATTTGTAGAAGATATTATACCATCCAAACAACAATTTATTAGGACATTCTTATAGAAGTGAGTCCATTTTGTTCTCTTAGTCTTTGTTATATACTTGCTTACACAAGTACCAATGTTTATCTGATATAAAGAGCGCAGAGATGCTGTATTAGTTACTTGATGACGCTTCGACAATAAATTACCATTGTTTATAATCATATCAATGTAATCACACTCCTATCAACATCTGAACTTTATAGTCCTCTCCACTTATGTTATTTGTTACTAGTGGTAGTAAACTTTTTCTTGTCTCTGGTATACTTGCTTCATCATATCTATTGCATGCGCTAAGTGTTGATTCGACGAACGAAGATTCAGTAATAAGTGATTTTATCCCATCCTATTGTGTGGTTGTGTGTTAATCCATCCATTGCTGTAGCTGACTTTCACTCTCCACATTATTGATCTTATTCTAGTCTGTCATTACATATTTAACTAAATTACCATGTTCCACTATTCTAACTAACTCAAAACAGCCAAATTCACCTATTTACTTCACCTGGCTCACAGTCATTACATGGAATTTCATAGATTAGATTATTTTGCTTAATTGATCCATATACTGTGAACTACAAAGATTCGCCACAATTTGTAGTCATACGTAAATCGGTAAAAAGGAAGTTTTAAGGGATCTCTCAATAAAAAAAAAGTAGAATTCATAAAATTTCTGTATGAACAGGAACTGTCTTATTTTCTAGATTACGTCTGACTTCACGGGAATCGACCTATTCCCTTGAGGTTATCTGGTTGACTTAAAGTATACAGACGATATTACTCAGCTAGTTGAATATGCTTTTAAAAAAAGCAGGGTCTTGTGAACAATGCGCTGACCAGAAATCTGAATATGTTTGGCTGATATGCCTGTCGCAGCTGTCAAATGTAAGGTGATGCTCTAGGACTGGTCTGCTGCGAATAATCCTAGTTTAAGGATAGAGAGTTAAGTGGTAAAATTTGTCGACCATTTCATTCGCATGAACGGGGCGCTGCTGAAGAAATCTCAGCTCGGACACAGTTGGTCTGTTTGGCATTTTCCCACTTGCGTCACCTCCGGCTCCCAGTGGCGAGATATCCGACTACGTATAAAAAGATGGCGGTCGAAAACATAATCTAGATGAATACGCAGCTCTATTCTGATGCATAAGGTTTGATTATTCATAAGTAGAATCATGAAATCAGTATACATGAGCATTATATTTAGCCACTTTTGCGACTATGGCCTTAATTTCAAAACTTCTTGGTTTTCCCTTAATAATTTCACCTCTAATATCTTTCTTTTCACTTTGTTAAAGCTTGAATTTTTTATGTTCTGTTCTCTCACTTCATTTTAGGTAAAAACAAACACTTCTGAGTTCTGTTCATCATTTCTATGTCAGCATATTTTTATTGCGTGAGAATGACCTGTTATCTCTTACATTAAACTATTTTTATCCTTTAATTCTAAGTTCAGTAAGTTTTGCTACTAATTGATGTCGATATTTGACCCAATTCGGAACTATTCTGTTAAGGAATGATGAGAAATAACACGAAAAATCCTCTTCTCTAACCAGTATCGTTTTAATTCCATATTAGATTTATTTATTTGTTTTATAACACAGTGAAACAGTATTATTTACTTAGTAAATTATTCCTCATAATTATATCGATGTAATCATACCACTTTCGACATCTGATTACAGTGATCTGATTATGAGCTATGGTGATTTATGCTCAGAATGTCATCAAGTAAATAATACTGTACTGTATCACTGTGTGCTATAAATCAAATAAACAAATTTAATATGGAATTGAATTCTACCATATCGCCTAAGTCGTTCACTAGCCTGAAACCAGTGTGAAGATCTTCTGCACTCCACTCAGCATGTGGAACAACATCTGGATTTTCAACACCAACGTCAAGTCAGTGCTCCTGTATGGTTCAGAGACTTGGCGCGTCACGAAAGGGATTTCCAATAAACTACAGACATTCATCAACAACTGCTTACGCTCGCTGCTGAAGATCAGATGGCATAGCCAGAAAGAATAAGCAGCAAGGAACTCTGGGAACGAACCAACCAAGAACCTATCACTCAACAAATATGCAGGAAGAAGTGGAGATGAATTGGGCATGCACTGAGAAGGCCGACTGAGGACATCACGCATCAGGCCAGTTGCTCGAGTGGAATCCACATGGGAAGCGACGAGTTGGACGTCCGAGGGTGACATGGAGGAGGTCGTGCGAGGAGGAAATGAGAGCTTGTGGGCTGTCGTGGGACCAGGTTCAAAAGATCTCAGAGAACAGAGGTCACTGGAGGCGTGCTACTGAATCCCTATGTTCCGTTAGGAACCCAAGGGACTAATAATAACAATAATAATAATATTGCCTAAGTGAAACTTATTGTTTTCCTGTTTGAAGAGTAGTCAATAAACTCACACGATTTTCACAAATCAGAGTATTTTCAATATTTCCTTTAATAAGAAACAAAAATTATCACAAAATATCTTCGTTTACGTATTCTAGAATCTACTGAAAAAAATCAAAAGAGCATTAAAGTATGTCACCAGACTCTGTCTCAAGAAAGAAATTCATAAGATGCATGAAGAAAGTTAATTACTATCCAGAATAATAAAAGTGAACAACTAAAATGTAAATTTATGAAGATAGTAAACAGCATAGACTATGAATTTCTTATAAAAACATCAAATAAAACACTATTAGCTACTTTCAAAAAATCCAGACAGTCAAAGTGGACAGTTCCACAGATTAATACAAGAAAAATATACCTCCGATAATGATCAAATTATAAATGAAATATTCATCAGGCATCGATAGGACAGAGTAGGTAGTTAGTCTCTTCTAGAGAACCTTGAGCTCAGCTTAAATGAAAATACTTGAAAAAAAGATCAAACTTCAACGTGACAATAGGTTATCAAAAAATCTTAGATGTCATTCATACCTAGCATATGAGTAGTATTAGGCTCAAGAGATGTAGCAACCGCTGAGTACAATGTACATTAAACTAAAAAGATAAACACATGAAAATTCAGCTCTAAATAATCTACAAAATGACAATAATATAGTAACTGCTAAATCTGATAAAGGTTACTTAACAGTATTTATGGTTGAATTGGATAATTTCAACAAAATTGACAGACATATTCAGGCAAGATCATATGAAGAGATCAAAGAAACCATTAAACACTGTCATGAAGAAAACTGGGAAATCTAGAACCCATCTAAATTCACCTCTAGGTGAGTCTAAATGATTTAATTTATTACCTAAAACTAATAATTCTAGTATAATTTCTGGTACTATTAAGGTTTATAAACCAGGTTCTCCTATTAAAACTACAGTCGACTTCAGAAATATACCAACATATAAATTATCAAAGTACTCAGCATCAGTTTTATGTCCGATCAAGAACCGTTCAAATTCCAAACTGGTAAATTCTTATGAGTTAAAACTAAGGTATACTGACCTACATATAGAAGAGGATGAAATAGATGGTTAGTTTCGATGTAACAAGTCCTTACACTAAAATACCAATCAATATGGCACTGGAGGCAGCCAGAAATCAACTAAATACTGACTCAGAACTTACTCACAAAACTATAATATCAGTTGATAAAGTTATATTAAGCGTACGGTTGTGCCCGATCTCCACAGTTTTCAAGCTTCAGGACAAAATATACAGACAAACAGCAAGAGTAGCAATGGGATCACCAATATTCCCAATCGTAGCACATATATTTATGGACAGTTGGGAAGACGTGGTTTTGCCAACTTTTAATCCTTTATCGAAGATATGGTCCAATCTAATTCACTTTCGAGGGAGAAAATTAACAATGACTACTACCTATGTTGGATTCAACGATAAAATGAAAGTCAGATGGTAGTTTGAATACTACAGGAAACCCGAAGATTCTAACAGGGATCTACACTTCACGTCATCTCATCCACTGTCAGTTAAGACAGGTTTAGTCAAATATCTGAATGATAGGGCTAGATGAGTGACTGGTCAGTGGAAGGATATAAACAAGGAACTGATGCACATGATTATCCTCTCCAGTTTGTTGACAAATTCCTACGAAATAATGACGACAACATAAGTAGAAAGGAGTTCACAACATCCATTCTGTTGTTACCTTATGAAAAAATGAACATCAGAAACCTTAAATAGGATCCTCAACAAAGCTGGAATTACAGTGGCATCCAAATCATCAAACTCACTCACAGATAAGCTTAATTGGATGGCTTAAGGATGCGATAGAATCAATTAAGCAAAATAATCTAATCTATGAAATTCCATGTAATGACTGTGAGCCAGGTGAAGTAAATAGGTGAATTTGGCTGTTTTGAGTTAGTTAGAATAGTGGAACATGGTAATTTAGTTAAATATGTAATGACAGACTAGAATAAGATCAATAATGTGGAGAGTGAAACTCAGCTACAGCAGTGGATGGATTCACACACAAGCATACCATAAAGGACTATAAAAATCATATATTGAAAGGAGTGTGATTACACTGATACAGCATCACTGTGCGTTATATATCAAATAATCTAATGTGAAATTACATTCTACCACAGTTCTCAAGTTTTTCCACTTATATCGGCGTTTTTCTATGTTATGAAGCATGAAATCCAGTGTGGTCACACTGTAAGGAGTCTGACCTTATTGTTTTATAAAATAATGCAAGATATTAGACGTCAACTACTCAATTCAAGTAAATTTCAACTAATACACAGTTAACTGCCTACTTTGATTTGTTTATCTGAAGTAAGATTCTATTATCATTAGGGAGGAAAATCTCAAAAGCACTTAATGTATTATATTTTATCTTCTGGAAACAAAACGGATGGTTATGCTTAGCATGACGTTATAATTCCATATTAGATTGTTTATTTGGTATTGTAGGAAACGATAAGATGCAGACGAAGTAAGGAATGTTTATCATTAACATATTGTACACTGTCCGCTAAAATAGTCGTTTGCACACTCTATTTCATTTCCTCTTCTGATTTTATCTTGATTTGCTCTTAATACACCCACATTGTATCTTGCTTTTCTCTTAATAGAATATTTACTCATTATTGGTAATTCCCTATGATTTCCGCCACCCTTTCAATATATACTGCTTATATCGATTTTGACCAGTCGCGCCTACTACGATATGTCACTTAATGAGACAAATATCTAGAAAAGGTGCTGATCCATCCCTATTGTACATGCATAATGTTTTTCTCGATGAAAAATGCTTCATTTATCACCCTTAGTAAGTTAGTTCAAAGGACTTCCAGTCAATCTATATTGTTATATGGCTCCGGGGGGTGATTGCATGCATGATATAAATATAAGCTAAAGATTCTGTTCTAAACATCATTCAGTAAATAATACTGGTGTATCACTATGTCCTATATCATATAAACGAACCAATGTAGAAGAAAGTAGCCTCTTCTACATGACTGTATTCAGTATTTTGACTTTGAACACATTTCACTACTTACATCAACACTGATAAACTGTGAATTTTTAGTCGTAGTTTCTAGTAATAGTCATTATTATTATTATTTATCCCCTGGGTTCCTAGCGAAACATAGAGCTTCAGTAGCATGGCTCCATTGCACTCTGTTCTCTGCAATCTTTTCAACCTGGTTCCATAACTGCCCATAAGCTCTCATTTCCTCCTCACACGATCTCCTCCATGCCACCCTCACCTCGAACGCCCAACTCGTCGCTTCCCATCTGGGTTCCACTCGATAGCCTGGCCTGGCGCGTGATGTCTACGAATGGTCTTCTCAGTGCATGCTCAATCCATCTCCATTTTATTCCTCTGCATATTTGTTGAGCGATGGGTTCTTGGTTGGTTCGTTGCCATGCAGTCAGCCAGCCAGAGTTCCTTGTTGCATATTCTTTCTGGCCATCTGAGCTTGAGTAACGAGCCAGCGTAGGCATTTGTTGATTAATGTCTGCAGTTTGTTGGAAATGCTTTCATAACGCGCCAAGTCTCTCAACCATAACACAGAAGCACTGACTTAACTGGCTTAGTGTTGAAAATCCGGATGTTGTTCAGGCTTTATGCTGAGTCATTACCTCTGTCTTCTCTACGTTCACTTGAAGTCCAGTCTTCGCTGCCGTGTCTATTCTGTCAACTTGTTGGATTTTTCTTGTAGGTCTTCTAGTCTGTGTGACATTAGACACAAGTCATCGGCGAAATCTGGTAACAGTCAGAGCAGCACAAATCTTTATATTTAATTGACTAAAATGCAGTTATGTAACCGTAGCCAGTGTAATTTATTCGTTTTTACAAAAAAATGTTAAACTAGATTTTAACTTTTTTTTCTAATTTCTTTTCTTCTATCTAAACAGATTTCAACGTTTTTAACACATATGGTTTACACATATGGTGATGAGAACGCAAAGAAACTGATAATTCACTTCATGTTTTAAATAAACGTGGAACAAGAAATTATATAGACGAAAAGAAAATGCTTTTGTTCCACGACAGGTTACTTTTCATTTTCATAAAAACGTTTGTAGGCAAATCATTCCCAATTTAAAATTGTAATATGCCCAATCTCCTGAAAAATAAGTTCTGAAGGATGAAAATTTTAAGCTACATGAAATTACAGATGTGTTTATAAGAAGGAAGAGATAATTCTTGAGCTGATAACTGATAACAGACATTTGAAAATGATGAAATAAACGAATTTAGATAGTTGAAAAAAGATTTCGCATTATCCGCGTTTCTCTCATTCACTTATTCCCTATAGCTGACTTGACAGAAAACCGCGGAAACCCATGAAGTTCCCTCACTGTCACATGAACTTCTTTGTATTACAGACACCGAAAAATCTCATTGAAACACAAACAACAGTACAAAATGATACAGTGAAGACATTCGCTTTTGATGGAATATTGTGAATGGCTTTACAATAGTATTTATGGTAATAACAAACAAGTGAGTCCACACTGATCTTGGTGACTAGTAGAGGAATCCAGGACATTCGTTTCATCATATGTGGGACTCTTCAGTTGGATGTATCCAAACTTCAGCGAGTGATATTGTTCCCAATGAGACTCAAACCCAGTACTCATCTTTTCAAAGGCCAAACCGTTATCTACTATGCCACTGGAGTGTAATAGCCACCTCTTGTGCAATGGGCATCAGTAGTTACTATAATACTTTTAATTTCCCGTTGCTATACAGGGGAGAATTTCTCAAACTGTTGTCTGCATGCCTCAGTGGCCTAATGGATAACGCGCTGGTGTTTGAAGGGATGCTTACAGGGTTTGAATCCCAATGGGGAGGAAATCACTCACTGAGGTATAGATAAATCCAACTGACGAGTCCTAAATAGGGCAAAGCTAGCTTCCAGGATTTCTCTGCTGCTCATTTAGATGGATATAACATCATGAATATCAAGTCATCAGCATAGGAACCCATCTGCGAACAGAGGTCAAGCAATTTTGTCCTGCACAGCAAGGGGAAATTTCAAGTATCATAACAAGTGAGTTTATTATTGGCCAATAGTTCAACATCAGGTCACCAGAAAGAAATGTACCCGGAAGAAGTAGTAAATCATTTCCATAGTCAGAAAGAGTCTAGGGAGTCATAGCGTTCATAAATAAGTATATACCCCATCACCGTGAAGAAAGATTAAGTTGAAACAAGAAAATTCACTAAAATTTTTTTTGAGGGCAACAGAAGTTTTTAGTATTTCCTGTGACCAATGTGAACATCTTCACCAGCGAATACAGCTTGACCCAGCACATTTTTAAGAATGTGAAGCCTCCGATCATGCCATCAACCTTAATTGAATGGTTCAATTGATAATATGTGAGTTACTGACTAAGATTTCAGTAGTTTGTAAAACTTCGTCAATGTTCATTTAGACTGAATTTCTTATAAATTGTCAAAGTTAAATTTGTAGATAATATAATCTGAAAATTTACATTCGATCGCAGAAAAAAAGTAATTAAACTAAAAGGTCATCATAGCAATTAAATAGTGAATTTAGTTGGCGGGAAAAGCTCCAATTTTAAATGAAGTCTCAGAGAATGAATACAGTATATAGTACGAAAATACATGGACTTACCAAGACAGTAGCAAATAGTCAGTGTACTGACTTCACTCAGTTAAGTCACTCTGTGACAACATGTGACCTGATTTCCCTGTTCAACCGTTAAGTTTGTTATGACTTACTCAAATCAGCACATAAGTTACGGGCAAACAAGACTGTCCTACATTTAGTTCCCTTGAGAAATTTGAACAGTGTAAGAACAAGGACATCTGTGAAATGAAATGAGGTCATTTTATTCCACGATCCTTCATCTGCCGCAAACGGCCTATAAATGAAATGAAGTATTAGTAGTAGTAATGATACAACCCACTTTAAATATATAGAAATGATGGAAGATTCGAAATCAAGGATTTACAATAAGGTAGGGAGAGAGTTGAGGAGACACTGGATTAATAATCGCAAATCTTAGTCAAAATCAATGACAATTTATACATATTTGATGAGACAGAAAATTCTAGAGCTGTAGAGTTGGACGGTACAACAAACAAACATCAGTGTAAGTGAAGGGGTTGTTAGGGAGCTAATAAGTTACTTAATGACATAAAAAAGCTGGAAAATCGGTAATTGATCAACAGTCAGTAGGTAATAATTAATGAAGAGATGATAGAATCAAGAAAAGGAAAGACTATATGCACATATATATGCAAAACATTATTGATACTTCAGATAAATTCATAATATCATTTGATGTTTCCTCATTATTTACGAATATACCAGTGGATGAAACGATAGACAATCTGTCAACCGTCTGATCTACTACCATTACCGAACACGGAGCTCAAACAATTACTACTCTTCTGTACAAGAGGTGTCCAGTCCCAATTTAGTAATCAACTATACTTGCAAACTGATGCAGTGGCTACGGGTTCACCACTAGGACCTATCAAAGTTGATACATTTATAACTCATTTCGAGCGAATACATATGAAGTCTGCGATCAAGAAAGCGACATATCACTGTAGGTATGTCGATGATACTTTCATTGTAAGTGATAATATCAGTGAAGCGTCAAATGTTTTTAACACCTTCAACTAAGTTCATCCAAATATGAATTTTAAAAATGGTACATGAAAATGAGGACAGATTCAATTTTTTGGATCACAGTATTAGACAATGTGACGGTACAGAAAAAACGACCCACAAGAAAGACACATGGATTGGTCAGTCCCTTCACTACAATAGTTTCCGTTATGTCGGCTATAAGCGTTGTTTAGTTAGGACGCTGTTCACTAGAATAAAAATGCTGTGCTCTAAAGACAAACAAGAAGAGTAGTTCGGGATAATTGAAAAGGCTCTTACATAGAATGGTTATCGGGAGAAATTCATCATGAAGCATGGAAAAGAACTTATTAAGAAACGGAAACATCCAAATGTTAAGAAGAGGCCTGTTTTCTTTCGTCTAGCATTCAAGGGTAATGAGACATCTAAAGGAAAAGACGGAAAAATAAAAGCTACACTGAGAAGGAGCTTCCCTGCTGCCAGACTGATCTCAGTCTACAATATGTTACGCTAAATAACACAGTCGAAAGTAGACAAATCTTCATCTCATGTCACCTCCAAATGCGTATATCAGTCCACCTGTGCTTGTGGAAGCAAGTAAATAGGACAGACTGAAAGAAGGGCGTCTACTTGATTTTATGAACAATTTCCGACAAATCTGTGTTTGAATGGTTGCAAGGTCTTTAAGAGCGCAATCGTGAGGCACCTGATGGAAACAGCACACTAAATAGATGTTACTCAATCCTTCAGGATATTCAACAAACAAAGAAGGCTATGTTTATTTCGATTTGCAGTTGTCTCTATCAAACATTTTCGACTAGATCTATGAACTCAGAACTTAGTCTTTCTTTTACGTTGGTAACTGTTAATAATTATTTGCATATGAGCAATTATTATTCATATGTTTCCTGGACTCACTCAGTACCTTATTGTTAACCCTGGATTTCAAATCACTTATTTTTTTATATTGAAAGTACCTTCTTCCAACGTTACTGCTGATAAACTGTTTCCAGCTGATGAAAGGCTGTGAAATAAAATGAGCTGATTTTATTATGCAGATATCTTTGTTCTTGCATTGTTCAAACAAGACTGTAGTGGAGAAGATAGGAGAATAAAATGTTAAGGTTCAAAAGCATGGAATTTAGGGGTACAGGAAGATACATTGTTTAAGAAACAGAAGGTTATAAGAGAATTTAGACAATTTTTTCACACGGGTTGCGTAGATTTAGTGATTAACTCAGAATGGAACTGTTTTGTGCTCAAATACCACCTTCGTAAGCTAATTACATAACCTCTCAAAGACATTTTAGTCTGTTTATTAGAAATATCACACAGTGAAACAGTATCATTTACTGGATAACGATTCGGATATAATTTATTGTTCATATTTCATATCAGATAACTCCATAACTTCGGGACAGAGTTTATATATTCATAATTTTCGCTCCTCCTCTGTCTCTACTATCCCTATTGCAAAGAAGTAGAGAGCATTACAATTCTTTAAACCATGTCTTAAAGTGGTGGAGTTACCTGATATGAATATGGACAATAAATGGTGTCCAAAACGTTATCCCGTAAATGATACTGTTTCACTGTGTGATATTTCTAATAAACAGACTAAAATGGAATTGCAATCGACCACACTGTCCAAGTTTTACTCCTGTCCTCACAAAGACACTTTTAAAGTAGATGGCGACTACGGTCGTCATATGTATTTCGACAGTCATGGTTGAAAACCTTCATGGATGATGTTGGACGGTTTAAATGAATCAGTAAGAGGCCTTGCTCATTTTAAGCTTCCTACTTCCTGGCCCCCTTCAGTTAGGTGTATCTGTAACCTTTATAATAGCTGATATCTGTTCAGAGATACAAACCCTCACCAACCGATGCTGAATTGAGCGACGTTGTTAAAAAGCTATCAGACAATTGTTGGGATATCAGTTCTCTGGAGATTTTATTTTAACTGGCAAAGGTCAATAGTCAAAAAATATAAGTCAGGGGCGTTTTACTGAAAAACATTAATCCATTGATATAAATGAAAAATGCACCACTATAGCGAGTATGTTAGCCACCTGACCATACTGCCAAATGATCAACAGAACCTAATCATCACACTAGACTGGAAAAGAATGAAATTGTTTAAACTCAAGTAACTAATCAATTGCGACCTTTTTCATCTGAAAAGCTCTGAATGTATTTTCTTAGGTCATTTCAAGAGATGCCGGACGAGAAAACATACTGAGCTTTAACAACTTATCAGAGACGTTTTATCACTAGGCTTGGTGACATGTTACCCAAGTAAGTGTTTACGTAGTGATTACACTCACCTCCAGTGTTGTCTAGTTGAAAGTTAGGAAGGAGATTCCTATTACATTTCGACCTAGTTGACCTTATATTTCTTTCTGTCACGCTGGCAGAGAATCTCAGTTAGAGTGGAACTGTGCTGTTTGTTACTGTCATGCTGTACTTCATAAGTGATTTATTTGGGCGATTTGCACCTGGCTGATGAATGGTTATTTTCTTTCAAAGTGGATTAGATAGATATCCATATATCTGTTGACTTTTCGACGTAATGCTAGGCTTCCAAAAATTCCTTTGTAGATTTTAAACCAGTTCTTCGATGGAATTCCAAATCCTCCAAGTTGAATTTGTGATCATAGTTGTCTGTGTGCATTGAAATCAAGTAGGTCAGCGAAAACGCAAACATTTGAATATAGTTAACTTCCTTATGAACTTGGAGTTGAGAATGTCATCCAGATTGATGATGAAACGTTCACGACTCAAAACCAAAGATCAAAGAACACCGAACCATCATGGCCATCAGTCTGCGCTATAAATATCTTCTAACATTTCAACTACATACACAAGCACATGATTTCCATGAAGTTTGTTCAGTGTCGTTTGTTTTTATTTCAGCCTAATACAGAGTTAATAAGTGTTTGTCGCTGTATTCTTGGGCGATCTGAGTCGTGTTGGGTTAAGTGCATGCTTCATAATCTTTCAAATCACCTTACTGGTGCTCTTTCATAAAGAACCACATTAGATGACGCTTTTTTTTTGGGGGGGGGAGGCCTAGTCAACGAAAAGAAGAGCAATGAAACCGCTACAAAACAACAGTCACGTTTTGTTTATTTACCGACTTTAATTAGCCTATAGTGATTACTTCATACACATAGTTTTTTTTTCGCTAAATATAAAACACCTTATTATTATTATTATTAGTCCCTTGGGTTCCTAGTGGAACATAGGGCTTCAGTAGCACGCCTCCAGTGACCTCTGTTCTCTGAGATCTTTTGAACCTGGTCCCACGACAGCCCACAACCTCTCATTTCCTGCTCGCACGACCTCCTCCATGTCACCCTCGGACGTCCAACTCGTCGCTTCCCATGGGGATTCCACTCGAGGGCCTGACGCGTGATGTCCTCAGTCGGCCTTCTCAGTGCATGGCCAATCCATCTCCACTTCTTCCTGCATATTTGTTGCGTGATAGGTTCTTGGTTGGTTCGTTCCCAGAGTTCCTTGTTGCTTATTTTTTCTGGCCATCTGATCTTCAGCAGCGAGCGTAAGCAGTTGTTGATGAATGTCTGTAGTTTATTGGAAATACCTTTCGTGACGCGCCAAGTCTCTGAGCCATACAAGAGCACTGACTTGACGTTGGTGTTGAAAATCCGTATCTTGTTCCGCATGCTGAGTGCAGAAGATCTCCACACTGGTTTCAGGCTAATGAACGCCTGTCTTGCTTTTCCGATTCTGACTTTGACGTCCTCGTCCGTCCCGCCTGTAGTTGAAACAGTGCTTCCTAGATAAGTGAAGGAGGTTACTTCCTTTAAGTTTCTCCCGTTGACGGTGATTGGAGTTTGTTGTTGTTGTTGTTGATGGTGGTGGTGCGGTATCTTCATCACTTCTGTCTTCTCTATATTCACCTGAAGTCCCGTCTTCGCTGCCTCTTCTATCAACTTGTTAGTTTTTGCCTGCAGATCTTCAAGTTTATGTGACATTAGGCATAAGTCATCGGCGAAATCCAAGTCTTCTAGGTTCTTTTCCGTCGTCCAGTGTATCCCCCTCTTCTCGCTGCCTACTGTTTGCTGCATGATCCAGTCCACCACAATCAAGAATATCATGGGGGATAGTAGGCAACCTTGTTTCACTCCTGTCTTCACTTCAAAGGCATCACTGAGCTTCCCATTGTGGATTACTTGGCATGTAGCATCTTCATATAGTTGTTGAATGAGGCGGATAAAGGTTTGCGGTACTCCGTAGTATTGAAGCAGTTTCCAAATTACTTCTCGGTCGACGCTGTCAAAGGCCTTCTCAAAGTCGATGAAGTTGAGGTGGAGAGGTGATTGCCATTCTATGCTCTGTTCTATGATGATACGAAGCGTTGCAATTTGGTCTGCACATGATTTGTACTTCCTGAAGCCTGCCTGTTCCGGTCGCAGTTTTGAATCCAGTGCGTCTTTAAGCCTCTCCAGGATGATGCGGCTTAATATTTTACTTGGGGTGGACAGGAGAGTGATTCCGCGCCAGTTCTTGCAAGCACTGAGGTCTCCCTTCTTCGGCAGTTTGACAAGGTAACCCTTCTTCCAATCGTCAGGTACCTTCTCTTCCTTCCACACCTTCTGCAATAGTGGTGTGAGCATGTCCGCTGTTGTCTCTGCATCTGTTCTCAGTGCTTCTGGCGGTATTCCATCTGGTCCTGCTGCTTTCCCACATTTCAGTAGCTTTATGGCGTTCAGGACTTCCATTTTCGTTGGGGGATTAATGTTCACTTGTAATTCAGCGGCTGCAGGTGGTATTTCTGGACGAAGTGCAGGTGGTGGTCGATTCAAGAGCTTCTTGAAGTGGTCGGCCCATCGTTTCCTCTGTTTCTCTTCTTTTGTAATTAAATTTCCTTCTTCATCTTTTATTGGTTTCATCTGTGTTGGTCTCTTCCCTGATAGCAACCTGGTTATTTGATACAATGTCGTCAGGTCTCTCTTACCTGCAGCCTGTTCTGCTTCACTTGCCAGTGTGTCGTAGAAGTGTCTTTTGTCTTTGCGTGCACTCTTCTTCACTTCTTTGTCCAGTGTTTTATACATTGTGCTCAGTTCCTCTTGTCGTTGAGCATCCTTGCACTGGTTTATCTTCTGCTTCACCATCCTCCTCTCCTCTATCAGCTTCCAGGTATCCGTCGAGATCCATTCCTTGTCTTCTTTCTTCTTCCTTCCTAATACTGTTGTGCAGGTTTCTTTCCACATAGCTTTCAAAGACTTCCAGTGTTCTTCCACACAGGTTTCTTCAGGGATGTTGCTCGATGTCTCCCATTTTGTCTTGATGGCTGCCTTGAAGATCTCCTTTGTAGTTTCATCCTTCAGTTTCCGAGTGTTGTACTTGGGTTGAGGTCTATCACCAGCTTCCTTGAAGGCTTTTAACTTGATTTGGAAGGTTCCTTGCACTAGGTAGTGGTCTGAACCTACATCTGCTCCTCTTCTTGACCTTGTGTTAAGTAGACTGCGTCTCCATTTTCTTGAGATTGAGATAAAGTCGATTTGATTTTTAGTGTGTCCATCTGGTGAAATCCATGTCGCTTTGTGGATATCTTTGTGCCTGAACACACTGCCTCCAATCACCAAATCGTTGAATGCGCAGAATTCTGCAAACAATTCTCCATTCTCATTCATTTCACCTAGCGCCTCTCGACCCATGGTTAGTTCTCTTCCCGTGTTGTCCCCTCCCAGTTTGGCATTCATGTCGCCCATCAGAATTTTGATATCGCCAACTGACGTCTTGTCCAGTGTTGATTGAAGTTGTCTGTAGAAATCCTCCTTTTTCTCTTGCTCTGCATTATTTGTAGGTGCATAACATTGTATGATTGTGACCTTTCTTCCTTTTGAGTTGAATCTTGCTGTCATGATCCTGGAGGAGATTGGTTCCCACTGCATGAGAGCCTTCGATGCTCTTGAGGACATCATGATAGCCACTCCCTCAGTGTGCTCGTGGTTGGCGTCTGGGTGACCGGAGTAGATTATTGATTCTCCAGTTGACAGTTTGGAGAGTCCACTCCCATTCCATCTGCTTTCGCAAATCCCAAGCACTTCGATGTTATACCTTCTCATCTCCCTTGCAATCTGGGCTGCCTTACTGGGTTCAAACATCGTGCGGACATTCCATGTCCCCACGTTTACTTTCGCTTTCATCGAGAGAAGACACATCGGCCAATTGGCTTCCCGAAGGCTTTCACCAACTGGCGTCATTTCGCCTCTCCGATTCCAGCGGGGAATAAGTTTGTTTTCATTTTTTATATTTTGTTTGTGCTTTGAAGTTTCTTTAGCGGTTAGATTTGTTTTACGGGGTAGGGTTGCTAGCCCTATGCCCAACCTTCCCTCTTTACCCGGGCTTAGGACCGGCTAGTAACTAGTAAACTAGTTAACCAGGCGAGGTTATAAAACACCTTAATCTCAAGTTATTTTGAGGGCAAAGAGAAAACATCTCTGCATAAATCATGAATGACCTGCACTTTCAAATTGTATTTTTAACTATATATATATATATATATATATATATATATATATATATATATATATATATATATATATATATATGTATATTAAAAAGGGGTTTATAAACTTAATACATACGTAAATAATTACACCTTCATTCTACAGCATGCGAAACAAACAAACAAAAAAGTGGCGCTCCATTTGAACAAACATATTTGTGCGAATTCAAATATTCCCCTTAATAAAGTTATGATTACTAACAACAATAATAATAATTATTATGTAGTGTGTTTTCAGAGGGTGATCAACATAATTAGCTGTTTTAAATTATTTGTTTTCTTTTCGATGTTAAGGTTTTCCAAATCAGTTGTAAATTTTTCGCTAAAGTTAATTTTCATGATAACGTAATTCTATGTGAAAGATGAATAAATTCTTCTGATATATGAAACGTTGATTACTATGTAGTAGTCGGCTAAGAAACCCCAAGTCATCTTAAAGGAGTGTCGATAAGCAGATGTGGTTACATTGTAAAATTAATCAGTTAACTGCAATTAACACGTAGGACTTCATCGACGAATCAGTTGTCCGTTGGTGACTGATTCTCGTAAAGACTACATCAAATAGTTGATCAAACGTGATGGTGATAAACAGTCCTGTTTAAATGCTAATAGACATAGTTTTGGGTGACTCAGAGAATACAGTTTTCTTCAGGTCTGTTGATATACTCTTTTGTTGGGTTTGGATAAATCCAGGTTGAGCGGAAGTTCCAGATGACAGACTGAAACAAAACATCGAGTATATGAATACTTTCTTCAACCTACAGATGAAAACAATTGTCGTTTGCTTCCGTTTCTACATTTGAAGGCCTACTAAATTGATACCTTAAACTGCACAGTTCACGATTATTGAATCACTTTATCTCTTCATATATTGACACGTGTTTCGCATCTGTCGAGTGCAAGACGATGCTCCAGGACTGGCCTATAACTTCCCCCAGTTTAATGATATAGGGTGAACTGGTAGGATACATCGACTAATTCACTACATGTGCCTGAACAGGTTGATTGCTGACAAAATCTCACCATTGATGGGGAAGGCTTGTCTGGTAAATGCCAACTTGTGTCGTCTGTAACGTCGAATACTCATCAAAAGACAAGTAAACTCCTCTTCTTCAGTCCGTCTTGTCCTGTTGTACGGCTGTCAGACATAGCAGTTAAAAGTAGAAGACATGAAGCGGTTGTAAGGTTTTGCTCATAGGTGTATTTGTAGTATTACTCAAGTTTAGTGGAATGACTATGTTAACATTGCTGATGATGGGTGAGCGTACTAGGCAAAGAAGGCAAATCACTGGTAAGTTTTTGAACCTTCAGTGACTAGGGGTGGCTTGAGCATATTGTGCACAATCCAGTCGAACACCTAACTCGACAGACAGTACTGAGAAAAGTTGGATTAGGTTTGAAGAGGGTTCAGGGTGGCTAGACTAAAACATGTCACGAACGCACGAAGTTTTTGACTGGTAGTATGAGTCAGGTAGGGAGAAGCAAACTACATGGCTAGGGCACCTGAAACCATAGGAATCAGTGGTTGAAGGCTCTAGCTGAAATGGCTGTACATCAGTCAAGATACCATGGACATATTCACTCGCTGATGCCCTCTAAAACTTGAACCTTTTTTACAAATTCCTGCTCTTCTTATTCAATTTTGTCTACTTTTGTTTATCGGTCTTTTTCTATCCACCTTTTCTTTATTTACTATTGGGAATTATGAAAACAAGAACCAATGGATCGGTTTGAATAGTTCCACTCTAATTTTGCCCTTTTATCCGTCTGTCTATCTTCATACATTTTTGCTAATGTCTAAATAATCCAAACGTTGTAACCACTTCAAGCCACCACTGCTGCTAAATATGATTATAAAACTTAAAATATCTCATAAAATCATTTTTTGAGTAAGTGCCCTCCATTAACCTTTAGTGCTGTTGGTCTTTTTGTACTACTTCTGAGGGAGTCCAGTATGGAGAGTAGGGGGTCCCCACTAATTGCCTCCTAACAACCCGACAGGAAAATTTACGGGGTGTGTTTCTTTTTATTTGGGACTCGTCAGCTGAAGTTACCTGCTCCCCAGAAGATTATTTTACACCGACTGATACTCTATCCCAACAGTCATTGCTTCAAACAACTAAACGTTATCCACTAAGCCACTGTGACACTTGAATTAATGTATATGTGGCACAAGCTTCATCTAGGGCAGCACCAATCACTTGAGTGCAGGCACATCCAGTTGATGAGTCTCAAACGGTAAGAAACGTGCCTATTGATTTATCAAAGAAGGGGTTTGATGAAACTGATTTCTGGCTAACAACTTCAAGTGGGAAAGTCAAGTAATCACACAATATAGTAAGTATCAATACTTATTCAGAAGGAATATATACGTGATCGTATTGAAGGGGAATAATACCTTTTGCTTTAAAAATTACATGAATTCATAAAATCGGTTTCTTGTATGAGCTTTAGTGCGATAAGAACTGGAAGTCTTGTAGAATACGACGAATTAATTGTATTCTGCTGTCTATTTAATGACCGAAATTCTTACAGCATGTACATGTTTTCAGGTACTCAACGTGTCCGAGATGATTTACATCAGAGAATGAGAAGGATGACTGTCTGGTGTTCTGTGAGTTTTTAGGTTTGTTCTAAAACTTATCACCAACAACTTAAAAGACTTTAACATCATTTACTTCAGAATGAATCAACGATAGGCAGAAAATAAGGTTATAAGGACATAAGAAAAAGGAATCGGGTAGTAATGATAAAAAGTTTTAAATGGAAAAGATGAATAACTAAGGTTGGAGTTATTGGACATCTACATATTTATGCTGTTGCTGCAGATTCGATAAAAAAAGCAGTGTTACCACAAGACAGCAGTTGTGTTGATCTCTAACTGTTAAGTCTCTGCATTGCCACTCTAGTATTGTTGAGCTGGTGGTTTTCTTGATGTAACTGACCACAACTTCAGTAGAAGTTTCCTGTTTTGTGCTTATGATTAACAGACTATGAACCGCGGTTCTATCTCCTACTATCTCGGTAGGTTGCTTTGTGAGAATTTAATCTTCCAGCAATGATGTCACACTTAGAAAGGAAACAAATGTATTCCAATAACTGACAGTGAATAGTAAAATATTCAACAAAACACACAGAAAAATGTGTAAGCAGACTGATTAGATTATCAGAGAATATGATGAACAAAACTAGGGAAGTAACTGTTACCTATTACTGATTATTTGTCGTGCAGGAACAAGACAAACACTGCCATTTAATATGTATCTAAATAACAGTTGATGAAACATCATGAGTTAGTAAAAAGAGTGCATAACATAGTGTCTATCGTCATAATGTAACCATTCAGCCATCTCCAGTGTGTGACCTAGTAATATTGATTAATGGTCCAAGTTGCCACACTTCACATCACAGCATACAAATACAGAGCACCAAGGCGATAAACAGAGGAATTTACCGTAAAATGTGGTCAAAGCCAGTGGAAAGTCATCGGAAGAGATGTGAAGTGGTAAAGAGAATAGCTAACTGCCATATGATGAAGATATACTCCATATGAACGTGATTCAATGAAGTTTGTTCTAAGCTGCATCGCCTGCAGTTTCGAATCACAGGGTTCTGTTGTCACACAGAACACAGACAGAGAGTTCATATTCCATTTGAACTGCAGACCAACAGTCGGAGACTTTATGAACTTACGCCATGTTTTCCTCCTAATTCTTAACCTTTTTCCAGTCCAGACCAACTTCACTTGAAGCAGATCGTTGAAGTCAACTGTGACTAGGTATGCATTACATATTCTCCACAAACTTCGGTCAACAAAGGTTCACAATCCCCCCCCCAACTCATTAATTTCTTTTACGCGATATTCTGCACTTTGCTCTGACTAAATTGAAGGTTTTATAGCACAAATGAATGATTGTAGAGCAGCTGACGTCTATGCATGTCCTCCACTTGAAACGGTCATTTTTTACAGACATAGCAGAATCGAGTGAGGCGCTGCACAGTACACTCATAGCAACGCCATATATGGCATAGTTTAATGCAATTCAACCTAGGTCTTCTATTCGTAGTAAAATTTATTTGGTCAGTGACTCGTTAGGGCCAATCGAACTTCTTGAATAAAAAGATCACTCGATAAGCTGTAACGCTTGAGTTCATAATGTCAGATGAAAATGGAGGCCGATCAAATCCGGTCCAATTAACTACGGGATAATACAAGTAACAACATTAAAACTAAATCTGCTGGACAAACAGTGGCTATCGTAACTCACTGGCCTAGTGGATAACTGTATGGAGCTGGAAGCGATCGGTCACGAGTTCTAGTCCTGATGGGAATATCGTCACTCTCCAGGAGGAAGATACATCCAGCTGACGAGTCTCAAATAGGATGAAGCACGCGTTTCTGGCTTCCGCTACTAGCCACTATCCATCATTATTATCTAATACTGCTTTAGGTAAAGACAGTGTGTAGTGAGAGATAATTACCATATTTTAAAAACGCAACCGCATATTAGTCAGAAAGACCAATAATTTGATGTGAAATCCCGGTATCTCTCTTTGCACTGAATTTAGTGCTGATGATTAAGTGTAGAAAAAGATTATGAGCTTTACGATTAAATTGCACTACTGAGAAAGAGCTATACTACCAACCAATGCCATCCCCTTGAGCTATCAATGTTCTTCGTGATTTCACAACCAGCTGCTAAGTTATATTGATTTGTCACTGGAGGGGAACCAAATGCTTGTTCTGTAGTCCTGAGTGCTGATAGAAGTCTACCTTTTACTAATGCAATGCGAGCTAGGAGGCTCACCACCACGGTAGGCTTCAGTGGAAGCTATTTTGTTGCAAGCGATCGACGGAAAGCTCTGCTTGACCTAGGTTACATGCTTGTTGGTACTCGTCAGCAAAGTGTATCTGCAGCTTTGAGGGAATCGATGTTCCACTCTGAGATTCGTACTTCGTTGCTATGCAGTGACCGATCAGTTTATCTAACCTAGTCCTCCAGAAGGTCAGTTTTGGCCCAAGTGGCTCAATGGTAACGTCGTTGACTACAACACTGGATGACGCGGGTTCTGATCTCAGGCGAAACATCAACTCCCATGATACTCCTTGTTGACGAGTACTAGCAGGCACAAAACCTAGGTTAAGCAGATCTCCTTGTTGATTGCCTTCAACTAAAAAACAACTGATGAGATTCACACCTAAATACTTCTGATGAGTTGAGGAGGAAAATCTATGAATAACAAATGTGACAAGTTACACAAGAGGTGGTTCTTGTAACTCAGTGACGAAGTCAACAATGCTCTGGCATTTGAAGCTATAGGAGCTGGGATCGAACGTCACTGGGGAAACTACCATTCCCTAAAATCTAGGTATAACCAGCTGATATGTCCCAAATGGGAAGAAATGAGGGTCCTGGATTCCACTACCGGTCATCACCAAGCACATGACTCACAAATTCTATGCATTATGAAAATAGTCAAATAAACGATGAAAATCAAAAAACCAAAGGATACTAAACATGTCAGTCTCAATGTACTCACTCAATACATTTGAAAAAGATAAGCAGCCCAAAGACGTTTCCAAGGTAGAAGCTAAACTATGTAACAGTCTCATCGCGAACCACAGTCTAACACAGATCTAACAGTTATCTGACTCTTGATGTCTATAAACGGGTTCAAACACTAAACATTCGTCCCCTTTAGGTTGAAGATACTCCTTCCTGATGAGTTTCAACTAGCAGCTGACCTAAGTTATGGTAGTCATTCTGCTTAGATGGCCTACAGACCCCAACTCAAGTTAATTTTTCAAAGTACTCGGACGACCCAAGAGTATGCACACAGGTCATCTCCTCCTCAGACTGTTTGCAGTTTGATAAATTCGTAGCTGAAATTGGTCACTGGTCTTCCTCAGATGCGCCACGCTGAATTCATTCAAATGTCAGATGGTAAGTTTCAGCTTAAGACGTAAATAAAATTTATGTGAACTGCTTCAGTTCCGTGACTTTTGTCTTATTGATCACGTTGTTGTAAAGAATATGCCAAATGTAATTCATCTTAGCTCATTCTTTTCTTTTCATCTTTCTTGGTCCCTTCATATTTTACTGATTTCAAGAAGAATTCTCCGCTTAAACGTTTATATAAATTTAACTCAAACTATCTGACCTAGTTCAGCATCTACTCTTACGTTTCACTAATTCACCTCTTTCAGGCACTATAGCTCATAAACTTGTTGCTTGCTAAATGTGACCAACATCCATATGTTTAGCTACTCTGAATTTCATCAACTGGCTTTCTGAGGCCCCTTCATTTACATATACTGAGTTGGTCACATGAACGGCTCCTAAATAGGTCAATAATGCATGAAAATAGTGTAAATAACAGGCTATGCACTCCTACAAACGAAGACGACCCCAAAAACCCGGGTACCTATTTGGGTTGGGTTGGCATCAAGCACCCGATGTGGGTTATCCTAATCATGCCAGGCGAACTGCCTATTCGTTACTAATCTACTATCAGCCGTCCTCCTACCTTAGTTAATGAGGTGGCCTGTGTAGTTAACAGACAGTCGATCAGGTTCGGAAATTAATCAAGAACTGCCTGCAGGCAGAAGAGAATAATATAAGCTTCATCACTTCGAGTGTTTAACAGAGTCTTTGGTGCAGTCCCTAAAGTGTCAAGCGACCAGTTTAAGTGAGGGCCCGCGACTCAAGTCATTGATTACAATGACCGAGAAAATTAGTATAAGTAGTCAGTCGAAACTAGAATTTAACAGATAGTTTGCATGTGGCAAACTATATAACTATCAACTACGCTAGTTCTGATTTAAGTCTGCTCAAGTTATTTTTATCATGTAACCACAAATGTATGTGATACATTACATCAGTACACTTTTGTTTAACTATTTACATCAAGCCAATCAACATAGATACCTGCTTGAACTTGGTTTGTTTCATCAAACATTAATAATTAAGGTGTGTCTACAACCTACTGGAAAGTGTAGCTGACTGATCTAGGCAGCTGGATTTCAACTGAAGGGTCTTGGGTTCGAACTCCTCTCCATCAGCCTTCATGTGACTGTTTGGTTATAATATGAATTTTATGCAAAACCTTATGAAAGTTTAAATTCTCCCAAAGAATAATGTCTGTATCATTCAAAAATGAAGCCATAGGATTTTCCCTAGGAAGATTTTCAAGCTTTTAGTTGCTTCCAGTACAAGTGAACAATGTACATGGATTGAACACTAGATATAAAGTTGATGTAGCTACCTAATTCTGTGTCTGTAATCTGAGCAGCCTTGCTAGCTTCAAACATTTTGCAGAGATTCCATGTCCCTATGCTTACAGCTACCAACGCTCGATACTGAAGAGCAGATGCCCAGAAAGAATAAGCAACAAAGAAAACCGGGAACGAACCAACCAAGAACCAACCACGCAACAAATATACAGAAAAAAAGTGGAGATGGATTAGATTGGACTTACACTGAGAAGGCCGACTGGGGATATTACGCGTCAGGCCACGCCGTCGTGTGGGATGCAAAGGAAAAACAACGAGTTGGGCGTCCGAGGCGAGAGTGACATAGTGGAGATCATGTGAGGAAGAAATGAAAGCTTATGGGCAGTCGTGGAGCAAGGTTCAAAAGACTGGAGAGAAGAGAGTGCAATGGAGACGTGCTACTAAAGCCCTATGTTCGTCTTTCCGATTTCAGTGAAGAATGAGTTTATTTTATATATTTTTTCTGTGCTTTAAAGTCTGTTTGGTGATTGTATTGGTTTTCTGGGGTGGAATTGCTAGCCCCATCCCCAACCTTCCCTCTGTTTCTGGGCTTAGGACCGAATAGTAAGCTCTTGAACTAGCAAATCACATTGCAACATGATAACTGGAACTGAATTCGGACTTGGGATGACACTGGTTACTTTCTACTGCTCAGTCAGTTTCTACATGAGGTTCATCGTAGCCTAGACCGCTAACTGATATCTTTGACTATAGCACTGGTTGATGCTGATTTTATTCTCTAGGTTAATGTCTATTCTCTCGACGTTACTGACGACTGCCAACCAGCATGAAATCTAGATAAAGAAGGACTTCCTATTGATTACCTTTAACTATCAAATAAACATAATTCAGACTTGAATCGACAATTATGCTGCCTACGCACACATTCTACTGCTTTCTGACAGTAGACATATCTGAGCATGAATATATTACTTGATGAAAATTATCCAAATGGATACACTAAACGGAAGACATTATAATCAAATCAATAAGCACTTTTATAAGGCAACAAATTTGAGCAATATAACATATTGTTTATAACAGAGTAGGCGAAGATATCGATTTCTGTTTAGTTTAGTAAAGAGATAGAAATAATGGAACCGGAAGAGTTCAATTGACGGGAAAACTCCTTATCCTTGACTGTCATGTATTGATCACAGGGCGTAAACCAAGTGAATATCTTTTCAACTCTTTGATTTTACTAATTAAAGTGTCTTTTCTTGATTGTCGTCAGTATTTTTTTCTCTGTTTGTTTGTTCTTGTTTCTGTTATTGCTCCTATAACTTTCTTTCGATAAAAACTTTGGAACCTGTTTTGGACTAATGGAAGGTATTAACTGTCGTATTAATGATTTTCTTTGTCTTTTGTTTGTAAATACGAAAAAGGCTTTCTATTTCATTTATACAAAGAAATATGACTGAAAAGTAGTCAGGAAAGAATCACTCACTGGTGAGTAAGATTTGGAAATGTAACAAAAATCAGCAAGTTATTGATTGATTAGCCTGAATATTTTTATTACTTCACGATATGTGTAACAGACAGTCAAAGTTTTATCGGCTGTCAAGCTAAATTTCTCAATTCTCCATTTATTTTTTTCAGTTCTAAGTTTAGTTAGTTTTGCCTATCTCTGTTATTAGATGATAATCACGAATGATTTATGCACTTAATTCCTTTTATGAACTTGAGTAACGCAATAGAAGCACAATGTCTAGCATAAAATGACGTCATTTTATAGAATTTCCTATGAATTTCTTCAGCAGCCTTATTCTTATTATCTGTCCCTTAGGTTCCTAGTGGAATATAGGACTTCAGTAGCACGTAGCCAATCCACTCTCTTTCTCTGCAGTCTTTCAACCTGGCTTCGCCACTACCCACAACCTTTGATTTATTCATCATACCATCTCCTCCATGTCATAATCACCTCAGACGTCCAACTCATCACTTCCCATTTGGTTTCCACTTGACGACCTTGCCTGATCTGACACGTGATGTCCCAAAATGGTATTCTCGGTGTATGCTCAATCGATCTCCACTTCCTTCTGCATATCTCTTCAGCGATAGCTTCTTGGTTCCTTCGTTGTCAGCTAGCCAGAGTTCCTTGTTGCTCACTCTTTCTGCAGATCTAATCGATCTTCAGTATCGAGTGAGGGTAGGCGACAGATGTTCATGAATGTCGGCAGTTTGTAGGAAATGCTTTCCGGGATGCACCAAGTCTCTCCACCATCACAGGGAAGCACTGACTTGCTTTACTGACTTAGAGTTGAAAATCCGGATCTTATTCACGCCTTATGCTGAGTGCAGTTCAGTGTAGTAGATCTTCACACTGATTATTTCAAATCAATGAAGGTCTATGTTTTTGTCTTTCCGATCCTGGATTCCACATCCTCACCTGTAACACCACTTCTAGTTGAAACGATGTTGTCTAGGTTGGTGAAAGAGACCACTTGCTGTAGGTTTCTCCCGTTCATGGTGGTTGCTTCTCGTTGTTGCTCTTGTTGTTGGTTGGATATCTTCATCACTTCTCTCTTCTATACAGTCACATGAAGTCCCGTCTTCGCCACCCACACTCCTCTCTCAACTCGTTGCTTTTCACATATAGATCTTCGAGTTTGTACAACACGGCATGACACATCATGATCATGATCATCATCATCGTGGGCGAAATCCATATCTTCTACTGGGGTCTCTTCATCGGTCATACAGCCTATGCCCCTCTTCCCACTCCTCACAGTTTCTTGCATGATCCAGTCGACCACAATCACGAAGACGATCGTAGACAGTAGGTGGCAACCTCGTCTTACTCCTCTACCCTGTCTTCACTTCAGAAGCATCACTGAGCTTTCCATTGTCAATCACATGACATGAGGCATCATATGGCAGACAGTTGTTGAATGAGGTAGATGAGGGTTTGTGGCACTCAAATCGTAGTGTCGTGTTGAGACAGCTGTCTGCCAAATTACTTGTCGGCTGACGCAATCGGCAATCGAAGGCCTTTTCGCAATCGATGAAATTCATTTAGAGTATTGGTTGCATTTCTATGCTGTGTCCAACGATGATGCGTAACGTGGCATTGCAATTTGGTCTGCACGTGATTTGTTCTTCCTGGATTCAGCCAGCCTGTCAACCAGTGAGTCAGCCAGCCTGTGTTGGTCGTAATTTTGAATGGAGAGCACATTCTAGCCTCTTCATGATGATGTGGCATACTATTTTGCTTGGTGTATACAAGATCATGCTTATAGTGTTGTCATGTCTCTGTCTCTCCTACCTGCAGATTGCAGGCTGTTCTACTTCACTTGCATGTGCGTAGTAGAAGTGTTACTGTCTTTGCGCACATTTTTCTTCACTCTTTCGTCTAGTGTAGTGTTTCATATGTTGTGTTCAGTTCCTCCATTTATTGTTCAGCCCTGCACTTCACTGCACTGCACTGGTTCATCTTCTAATTCACCATCTGCATCTTCCTCTCGCTCCTCTATCAGCTTCCATGTATCCGTCGACATCCATTCCATTGCTTGTTTTCTTTCTTCTTCCTACCTAATATGGTTATGCAGTTTTCTTTCCGCATTTCTCTCAAAGAGTTCCAGTGTTCTTCCACACAGGATTCTCCGATGGTGTTCCTCAATGTCTCCCATTTTGTCCTGATGACTGACCAACTTGAGGATATCATTTGTTGTTTCATCTTTCAGTTCCAGTTCTGTCCGTTAAACTTGAACTCTGGCATATCACAAGCTACTTTGAAGGCTTTCAACTTGATTTTAAAGGTTCCTTTAACTAGATAGTGAGTAATGTAAAACAACTACATCTGCTCCCCTTCTTCATCTTGTGTCCACTAGGCTGCGTCTTCACTTTATTTATATTGAGATGAAGTCGATATGACTTTTAGTGTGTCCTGGTATCTGGTGAAATTAAATCCATGTCGCTGCATTTTGAATATCCCTGTGTTTGTATATACTACCTCAAATCACCAAATCATTGAATGCACAGAATTCTTTAAACAGTTCTCCATCCTCATTCATCATTTCACCGAGTGACTCTCAACACATGATCAGTTCTCTTCCTATGTTGTTCGCCTCGAGTTTCGTATTCATGTCACATATTGCAATGAATTTTGATGTCGACAAATGCGGTGGGGTCTTGTCCACTAATGACTGCAGTTGTCTGTAGAATTCCTCCTTCTTCTCTTCATCTGAATTATTTGGAGATGTGTAGCATAGCATTGTATGATTGTGACTTTCCTTCATTTTGAGTTGAATCCATCTTGCTGTCATCACCCTAATCCTGATCCTGATCCTGATCCTGGAGGAGGAGATTTGCTCGCAGTGCATGAGAGAGAGCCTTCGATGGTGTTGGGGATATCATGATAGCCACTCGAAAATTCATTGTGCTCATGTTTTTTGTCTGGGTGATAATATTTGAGTAGATTATTGACTAATCTCCGGTTGACAGTTTAGAGAGTTCACTTTCATTCAAACTGCAGATTCTTCGCATATTCTTAGCATTTCTGTCCTATACCTTCTCATTTCTTTGGTATCGGGGAAGCCTTGCTAGGTTCATACATGATGTGGACATTCCATGTCCCCATGTTTACTTCCGCTTTCATCGAGGGAGAGAAGACGCATCGGTGAATTGGCTTCCCGAAGTCTTTCACCAACTGGCGTCATTTCGTCTTTCCGATTCCAGCTAGGATTAAGTTTATTTTTGTTTTTTATATTTTCTTTGTGCTTTGAAGTTTCTTTAGCGGTTAGATTGTTTTTCCAGGGTAGTTTTGCTAGCCATATGCCCACCTTTCTTTCATTATCTGGGCTTAGGACTGACTAGTAAATTACGGAACTAGTAAACTAGCTACATACAAACTCAATTAGTAGGTGAATAATCACTATGGTAGTCTCGATGGATAGTGTCCAACTACAGGATCGGGAAAGTGCGTCTCGTCCTATTCAAGAATTGCCAGCTGGATGCACCTGACTCCTAGTGAGTGCTGTTGTACTCACTGAGAGTCTAATCTGGGACCGGCCGCTTCAAAAGCCACTGGATCGCGATAATTACAGTCATTGTTCGGGCCAAACTTGATTGGCATCTATTGGCATATAGACTTCTGCGTGGATGCCTGAAAATTGCCTGTAGTTTCACTTCGATGGTTCTAATGGATAACACGCAACAGTACAATCCAGGCCTCAGGTTTCAGTCGATTTGGGACTCATCAGCCAGATATACCTGTCACTTTGTTAACTAATTACATAGCTTACATGAAGCGTTTCAAGATACCAGTCAATATTTTAGACGTCAGGTAAGATAACGAATTTGAGTGAAGCTGGAAAGAAAGGACATTCTTTGATAAACGCAATGTGGTCTTATATAACTGTTCACCATACGCTATCACATGACAACCAGTCTTGGAGAAAATAGCACTAAGAAGGTAGGACTGTGATTCATTTCAGGTTACCTACACCCCGTTCAACTTGTTATAATTAAATGGTCAGCTACTGAAGAGAAGCTGTCAGCATCTCGTATTGTTTCTCATGGTATATGATTACCGCTGCAATTATTTTACTGAAGAGTGGGTAAATGATCCATTTATCTGAAAACGGGTGATACTAACCACCTTTTTCATTTCGTTCTCTCTCCAGCAGGTTGAAACTACTGCCTATCATTATTAGTCATCACTGCATTCACCTATTTATCAGTAATTGCCTATTACTTCCTAGTGTTGAAACAGAAAGACTATTCCAGCCGCCATTTATTCCGATTTTACTCTTCATTTTTGTGTTCAGGTGAGGACAAACAAACCATGTATAGGGGCGAATAATTCCTTAAAGCTAATAGTCTAGGGTCCAATGAGATTCAACACTGATCCTGGCTTTTTATATTTTCAGCAGACTAGCTAAGCTGAAAGCACACACTGAAGGCTACGCGCCGAATGACACTTTGTCGTGTTACGTTGTGCTGCACGTCCACCATCTTCTAGCCAGATAGTCAGAAAACATCGCTATTTTGGCATAGTCTGTCAAATTTACTATTCCACCTAGGTACTATGTTGTGTTCTTTCTTAGTTTTGCAGTTGTTGGTACACTGCATGTAGGAATAATTAAAGATCAGTCTTTGTATCGGTCGATTTCTCGTAAGATCAATTCCTAAATATGCTTAAGGGTGCCGACTGGCTAGAATAAATTTGGCGGCATGCACTAGTCACTCTTATTATATTTCTGAAGCATATCTACAGTCTCTGTCAGCGTCTATTTTAAAAGAGACTGAAAGTGGCGATCGGTTGCCTACCATCTAATAATCTATTTTACTGCACAAGGATATCCACAAAGCGATGTGGTTTTGATTTCACCAGTCACCAAGACACACTAAAAATCAGATCGACTTCATCTCAATCTCAAGAAAGTGGAGACGCAGCCTCATGACACTAGGTCAAGAAGAGGAGCAGATGTAGGTTCACACTACTATGTAGTGCAAGCAACCTTCCAAATCAAGTTGAAAGCCTTCAAGGAAGCTGGTGTCAGACCACAGTCGAAGTTCAACAACCACCCAGAACAGAAACTAAAGGATGAAACCACAAAGAAAATCTTTACGGCATCCATCAAGACAAAATGGGAGACATCAAGCAATATCCCTGAAGAAACCTGCATAACCGTATTAGAAAGGCAGGAGAAAGAAGATAAGGAATGAAATGGATCTCGATGGACACATGGAAGCTGTTAAAGGAGATAAAACTGGTGAAACAGAAGATAAACCAGTGCAAGGATGCAAAACAAGAAGAGGAACTGAGTACAATGTATAAAACACTACACTGGACAAAGAAGTGAAGAAGAGTGCACACAAAGACAAAAGACACTTCCGTGACACACTGGCAAGTGAAGCAGAACAGGCTGCAGTTAGGACAGACCTGATGACATTGTGTCAAATAACCAGGTTCCTGGCTGTCTGTGAAGAGATCAACACAGATGAAACCAATAAAAGATGATGAAGGAAATTTAATTGCGAAAGAAGAGAAACGAAGGAAACAATGGGCCGACCACTTCAGGAAGCTCTTGAATCGACCATAACCTGCACTGCTTCCAGAAATACCACCAGCAACCCAGAAACAGGACTACAAGTGAACACAAGTCCTCCGACGAATGTCGAAGTCCTGAGCTTCATAAAGCTACTGAAACGTAGGAAAGCAGCAGGACCAGATGGAATCCCGCCAGAAGCACTGAAAACAGACGCAGGGACAACAGCGGACATGCTCACATCACTGTTGCAGAAGGTATGGAAGGAAGAGAAGGTACCGGCAGATTGGAAGAAGGGCTATCTTTTCAAACTGCCGAAGAAAAACTATCTAAGTCTTTGCAAGAACTGGCGCGGAATCACTCTGCTGTACCCCCAAGCAAAACATTATGCTGCATCATCTTGGAGAGACTAAAGGATGCTCTGGATTCAAGAAGTACAAAGCATATGCGGATCAAATTGCAACGCTACGCCATGCATCATCATACAACAGAGTATAGAATGGCAGTCAACTCAACTCTACCTCAACTTCATCGACTTTGTATAGGCCTTCGACAGCGTCGACAGAGAAGTAATTTGTCAGGCAACGGCTTCAACACTACGGAATACCGCAAACCTTTATCAATCTCATTCAACAGCAGCTTCTATATGAAGACGCCATATGCCAAGTAATTCACAATGGGAAGTTCAGTGATGCTTTTGAAGTAAAGACAAGAGTAAGACAAGGTTGCTGTCTACTATCACTTATGATATTCCTGATTGTGGTCAACTGGACTGGATCATGCAGGAAACAGTGAGGAGCTGTGAGAAGAGGGGGGTTACGCTAGCTGGACTGGGAAAAAGATTTCAGAAGATTTGGATTTCGCTGGTGATGACCTGTGTCTAATGTCACACAAACTTGAAGATCTGTAGGCGAAAACTAACAAGTTGACAGAGGAGAGAGGGCAGGGAAGCGAGGACTGGATTTCAAGTGAATTTAGAGAAGACAGAGGTGACGAAGACACCCAACCAACTCTACCACCACCACCAACAACAACAAGCCCCAATCATCATGAACGGGAGAAACTTAAAGGAAGTAGCCTCTTCCACCTATCTCGGCAAGTCAGCATCCTTTCAACTACAGGCGGCACAGGCATAGATGAGGATGTCAAAGTCAGGATCGGAAAAACAGCTAGACAGGCGTTTATTACCCTGAAACCAGTGTGGAGATCTACTGCCCTGCACTCAGCATAAAGCGTGAACAACGTCCAGATTTTCAACACCAATTCAGTCAAGTCAGTGTTGCCATGTGATGGTTGAGAAACTTGGTGCGTTACGAAAAGCATCTTTAACAAACTACAGATATTCATCAATAACTACCTACGCTGGCTCATTACTGAAGATCAGATGGCCAGAAAGAATAAGTAACAAGGAACTCTGGGAACGAACTAACCAGGAAGCCATCGCTCAACAAATATGCAGAGGAAAGTAGAGATGGATTGGTCGTGCACTGAGAAGGCCGACTGGGGACATATCACGAACCGGGCCAGGCCATCTAGTGGAATCCAAATGGGAAACGATGAGTTGAGCGTTCGAGGTGAGGGTGACATGGAGGAGATGGTGTGAGGAAGAAATGAGAGCTCGTGGACTGTCATGGCGACGGGTTCAAAAGATTGCAGACAACAGAGTGCACTGGAGACGTGCTACAGAAGCCCTATGTTCCATTAGGAACATAAGGGATAAATAATAAATAATAATTAAAATTCCAGTCTATCAGATTTTGCTTATATAGAAATATACTAGTTCATATATTTGTACTGGGTGATGATTGCGGGTAAGATGAAAATCTGGACCACGGTCGGAATCAAACCAAAGACCACTGCGTTACTGGCCCGGTGCTCCAACAACTAAGCTACGGGGTCCTACTGCTGACCAGAATTTTATTTCACTCCAATCACCAAAGGTTTTGGCCGACTACCATGTGAATTCGTGACACGTTACTACTGCTTAATCGTATTCACACTGGCTGCATACTCACGACTTCTTATCCCAATCTAAATCTAACTGAATCAGGGAGGAGGATCATAATGCTGATTATCATTTGACTATCTGAGATAGCCGCAGTTTGAAAGACTAGTATTTGTACTGGGTGATGATTGAAGGTGATATGAAAATCTGGACCGCGGCTGTTTACCGGGCCATCGGTCGCTGGTTCGAATCCAAACCATGATTATCTCAGATATTCGAATGATAGTTCATATATGTATATACATGACTGACCTTGAACAGACTTACTTTTTTTTTGAAGTTGACCACAAAATTTTCGTATTGATTTTTTCTTCACTTGGCCTAGAAATGTAAACTGCCTTTCATGTATATAGATGTTACTGTTATTACTGTGTTGTTGCTTTTACTTTACTGTTCGTATTGTTGACCTGAAAAAACAAAACATATCGATCGATTACATCAAATTATAGATAGTCACAGATACAGTAGAAACCAAAAATGGAAAATGAAAGCACCTAGACATTCATGTACACTATCCAATACAAATATATAAAAAAAACTATGAATATTGACACATTGATCAGAAGTCTATTTTTAGACCTTAATCATCTGGTTTAAAATTAGAACTTTGGATATCTTATTGTAGTTTTATAATATTTTACATTTCCCTTTTTACATTTTGTACACAAAGAATCAGATTATTGGATAAGTGAGCAATAAACTTCGATTGTAATCAAAAGTGGAACAATTGACAATTGAACAAGAAGAAAAAATGTCAACCAGAAGAAGTGAACTGAATCTATAAGTTCATAATATTTGTAGGGAAAAAAAATTAGCTGCTAGTAGATAGAATTTTCAATGAAGTCCACAAACAGGTTATGATTAATTTGGATTTGGTTATCAGTGGAATCTAGGACTCATATTTCCGCCTATTTATTGTCAACCAGATGCACCTGAACCCTAGTGAAGGATATTGCTTTATTGTGGTTCATTAATTGAATTGTAATGAGCTAGATATGATATCTGACATTCCTAGGTCTGGTCTCTAGTGGGGTCATGGGTGCACGTTGCTCTGGAGTTCAACACTAGGATGAAAGAGCTTTCCAGAGTCTAAATGATGTCACCTCGTGAAAAATACTATTTAGGGATAAAGTTATGTACTTATTACTTGAATTCCAATAGACCATAAACGGAGTTATAAGGTGTTCCTTTACTGCATAGGATCGACTGTGTGATTGTATAAAAGCATTTTCTGCAAACTATGTCTGGAAAAATCACTATTTTTTCGGTAGCTGGCGGTAATGTGATGGATTACAGTCAGAATGTCCTGTCTTATTGATTCTTCAAGTGTTCCCTTCATCAGTATCTAAGTGCTTTGCTCATCAGTTTAAGGCTAATAACCAGCTGATAGTTGTACCAAGAAGATTACTGAGATAGCGCCTAAATCTTAGAATTTGACAATCATATGATATAACGTTATCTGCAACATTGGTTTTTATTCACTTACTGAAGTAAATCAGGATAATTTGGTTCAATATATGAAGATGATTTCCATCAATTTTTGACTTATGTGAAACTCGAGGATTTGAGGAACCATGAAAGTTGAGCAAATAAATAACCTCTTAATTAGTCAGTGAAGAGTGATCGATTCCATGGTGTATGGTTTCATATAAGCAATGCATGAATCGAATCCAGTCTTAAAAGATGTGAGTCACAGTTTGAATAGTTGAATGGTAGCATCGCTAACGGCAATACAGAGTGACGCATATTCGAATATCAGAAAGGATATCAGTTTAATTGAGGCTGGATATACCCTTTGCTAACAAGCGCGCCTGCAAGCACCAAACCAAGATTGACCAAGTGGTTCAGAATAACTCAAGCAGATAATCATTTATCAATCTACGTTGATTAAAATTGCGAAGATTTCCTCAGATTCTTCAAAAGGTACCACAATGAGATTCTGTCACAGAAACTGATCCGTCTGCTAAGGAAAGGTAGAAGAGAATTCCAGCCCTTCTGCATATCACTGACGACAATAGCAAAAGGCGATCATATATTTACAGCTGAATAACAATGAATGATAAGAAAGCGATCAAAACAAGCTGCCATAAAGAGATGGATAATATAAAAGTCTGTGAATCAAAGACACATAGTAGCCTCACTGAAACTATTCATAATAATACTCGGAAAGGAAATGTTAAGTTCGACACATTCTTTTTAGTGTAGTGGAGATAGATGTGGAGCTTTTGTCAAGAAAACTAAAGCCACGGGAGATCCGAAGTATCAAACAACACCTGAGATATAGTCTATAACTTCAGAAGTGAACAATACTGGTTGAAATCTCTTAGGGAAATTAGTTTCCCTAAGGATTGTAGCTACTCTTTTTCTGATGAGTCCTAACAAGCATGAAAACAAAATAAACGGTTACTGACAAACATCTAAAATCTACGTATTAGATTTTTCAGTATCGTTCATTTTAACATGACCATGATAATTTCCCCTGAAATGAAAGTAGATTTGATAGGGCAACTTCAAGATAACCAACACTCTCGAGAATGCTTCAATTCACATTAAAGATAAAATTCTTTTCAATTTACATAGAATCATTCCATTTTAGTCTGTTTATTAGAAATACCACACAGTGAAACAGTAACATTTATTGCATAACAAAGTTCCAAACACAATTTATTATCCATATTCATATCAGGTAACTCCATAACTTAGAGATGAACTTTATATTTTCCTAGTTCTCTCTCCTTCTCTGTGATGACAAGGGTAGTAGAATTTTCCTGGGATAGGTGCAGCATCATCTCGATTGCATGTGTTTCGTGTTGATTCGATAAACAAAGATTCGGTTATCAATCTCTCCTTCACTCCACCCAACTAAGTTACTTTTCAACATTGTCGCCCTATCCCCCACCCTACTCTGTGATTCTGTGTCATCGCATGCAGAGCTATAACCGACTCTTTCTCTAGATTTCTTATCTTATTACGATCTACTAATCTTGATTTAACTAAATTTTTGTGCTCTGTTATTCTAATCGACCCTGGCTAGTCGACTGCTTTGACCTATGTACTTGACCTCGCAATCATTGCAAGGCATCTGGTAGACCAGATTATTTTGCTTAATTGCATCGATAGGATCTTTTAACCTACAAAGCTTGTTTCTCAGTGAGTTCGTTGGTTTGAATGCCACTTTAATCCCAGCCAGCCTTATTGAGAATTCTTCGTGATTCTTCTGAGGTGCCCTCCTTCTATGGTAGGTAACACAGCAGAAACTTTGAATTCTCTCTCAACCCTGTTACCATTATTACCACTAGTAGTGGAATTATTATTAATAACACCTATATTACTACTACTACTACCACTGCTAATATTTTTCCTTCAGTTTCTTATGAATTTATTGGTAAATTTTGGTGGGTAATCATTGAGACGTAGGGTATTCTTGATGTGTCTAATTTCTCGTCACAGATTTTCTGATCAACTAGTTAGCTCTTTCACTCCTCTATCACCTAAGCATTTAACTAGGCCTACTCCAACTGAAATGGGATGGGAGGATTCGAAGTTAAAGTAGCGATTCGAATGCGTAGGTTTTCTGTAGACACTAGTCTCTGGAGTTCCTTCTTGTCTTCGTTTAATCTTGCAATCCAACATTGCTAGCTCACCTTCTTCACTTTCTAAGTCACAGGTGAATGGGATTACATTTACTACTGAATTTATATGTGCCAACAACCTATTGATGTGTTCCGATTTCAGTACTGTAAACGTATCATCTACATATGGAACTATATCTGTGTTGTAGGACTAAATGTTTGGAGGGCTACCTGTTCCCAGCTATCGAGAATGCTTCAATTCACCTTAAAGATAAAATTCTTTTCAATTTACATCGAATTATGTCTACAAATTAGAGTGTCTCGATTGTCATACTCACTACTATATTGACAAATCATCCAATGAGAACCCTTATTTGGGCTTAATAACCAGTTTCTCTAAAGTCTACTTAAGCAACAACTTAAGTGGGCAGTAAGAATTCTTCATTTTATCAAATTCTGTTTTTCTAGCCGAAATACAAAAGACTGATTGGTTGTTTCAGTTGTTGCTAGGGTGACCTTTACAATCACTCCTAAATAACATTCAAGGTAAACAAAATGGCTGCCAAATAATCACCTAAGTCTAGTGAAGTTACAAATGAAGTCGACACTATCGGTTCGCGCCATCTATCACAGTCAAAAAAATCGATTTTGAAAATATTAAAATTACTCCAAAAAAATGTTTGAAACTGTAAGAAGAGACGAGTAGCTGAGGCATTTCAAAATGTATTGAATCCGATTAACTTTAAAGGCCAACCTAGCAACTGCTAACGATAACCAATTAATCTTCCATATTTTATGAAAAACTATGTTTTAGCCGGAGTGACGAAACCAGATTGGTATTACAGCTGTTAGTAGGGTGGCCTTAATGTCGCCCGTTGAATCCTAATACAATCAGTCAAGTGAAAGGAAGGCCTAATTATCCAACTAACCTGGACAGTATATCCAAATGGCGTCTCATATACAATGATTAGAACAAAAGTACATACACACCCTGGCAGCTGCCAAAATAACCAATGAGGTTTAGATATCCCATCTGGGAGAGTATTTTTCATAAATTAGAGAACGTAATTGTTTGATCGAACAGTTGCTAGAATGGCGTTAAAATTGCCCTGAATTTATCATCCATCGTAAGTTTCTTTCTTGCACATTCATACCCAGTATTCACGTATGCACACATTCATACTGCGTAACTTTAGCGTGGACTTTAAGACCACCCTAGCGACTGCTGAAATGATTAGTCAAGCTTCAGTATTTTGTCCGTGAAAGTATTTTTTCCATAAAATAAAGGAATGTAATTGGCTAGCTCATCAGTTGCTAGAGTGGCATTTAAAGTCATCCTGACTTTAGCCTATTTGATGAAAATTTGCCTTTCCAGCTGAAATGGTAAAGCCTAACTGGTCATTTTTATTATTGCTTATGTGGTTTTTAAAGTCAGTCATCACATCTCCACCTTGGAATCTAGACTGATAAGGGACAACAGGGAGAGGTTTGAACGTTTCCTGACCGACATAAGAAAGACATTTATGCCCATATTATTATGATGTATGAACAAGGTGCTTGATTTGTCACTATGTTCTATTTAAACAGTCGATAACTTGTAGAGGTTGTACTCCATGTGTATATTTGTTATAGTGATTAATGTTGTATGCAGCTGACAATATCTTATACTCCAAAAAGTGTTCTCATTGCGTTATTCAAAGACTTATTCGTTCAGTAGCTGTGCTTCTACGCCAATTTCACCCTAATGAATTTCTTGATTTTTAATACATTCACATCTAATGTATACGTTAAAGTTTTCAAATTTGGTGTTAACTGTTTAACTACTTTAGTTAATTTAAGAATTTCTATGGCATATGAAAAATACATAAAACTGAAGGAGAAATTGTCTGGTCATAGAGTACTATGGATCAAACGATAACCTATACAATTCACTTAACATGTTCTGCACTACTTAAGACTTAGAAGAGCAAAGTGATGCATTTTAAAGGCAATATACTAATTTACATTTTGATAAAGAATGTACGTGATGAGATAGTCGAAAGTGAGCAGTGATCGCTTCACATAAATGCATTAGCTAACATGACTGCCCAACTCATTTAGAACATCTTCTATTCAACTTGAAATAACCTTTCTGAACAATATTTAACCAAGAATAAATTAAAGATAACTATGGCTTTAGTTAGGAGAGACAGAGACCTGACAACATTGTATCAAATAACCAGGTTGCTCTCAGGGAAGAGACCAACACAGATGAAACCAATTAAAGATGAAGAAGGAAATTTAATTACGAAAGAAGAGAAACAGAGGAAACGATGGGCCGACCACTTCAAGAAGCTCTTGAATCGACCACCACCACCACCTGCACTTCGTCCAGAAATACCACCTGCAGCCGCTGAATTACAAGTGAACATTAATCCCCCAACGAAAATGGATGTCCTGAATGCCATAAAGCTACTGAAATGTGGGAAAGCAGCAGGACCAGATGGAATACCGCCAGAAGCACTGAGAACAGACGCAGAGACAACAGCGGACATGCTCACACCACTATTGCAGAAGGTATGGAAGGAAGAGAAGGTACCTGACGATTGGAAGAAGGGTTACCTTGTCAAACTGCCGAAGAAAGGAGACCTCAGTGCTTGCAAGAACTGGCGCGGAATCACTCTCCTGTCCACCCCAAGTAAAATATTAAGTCGCATCATCCTGGAGAGGCTAAAGGATGCACTGGATTCAAAACCACGACCGGAACAGGCCGGCTGGATTCAGGAAGTGCAAATCATGTGCAGACCAAATTGCAACGCTTCACATCATCATAGAACAGAGCATAGAATGGCAATCAGCTCTCTACCCCAACTTCATCGACTTTGAGAAGGCCTTTGACAGCGTCGACCGAGAAGTAATTTGGAAACTGCCTCAATACTACGGAATACCACAAACCTTTATCCGCCTCATTCAACAACTATATGAAGATGCCACATGCCAAGTAATTCACAATGGGAAGCTCAGTGATGCTTTTGAAGTGAAGACAGGAGTGAAACAAGGTTGCCTACTATCCCCCATGATATTCTTGATTGTGGTGGACTGGATCATGCAGCAAACAGTGGGCAGCGAGAAGAGGGGGATACGCTGGACGGCGGAAAAGAACCTAGAAGACTTGGATTTCGCCAACGATGACTTGTGCCTGATGTCACATAAACTTGAAGATCTGCAGGCAAAAACTAACAAGTTGATAGAAGAGGCAGCTAAGACGGGACTTCAGGTGAATATAGAGAAGACAGAAGTGATGAAGATACCGCACCACCACCATCAACAACAACAACAACAAACTGCAATCACCATCAACGGGAGAAACTTAAAGGAAGTAACCTCCTTCACTTATCTAGGAAGCACTGTTTCAACTACAGGCGGGACGGACGAGGACGTCAAAGTCAGAATCGGAAAAGCAAGACAGGCGTTCATTAGCCTGAAACCAGTGTGGAGATCTTCTACACTCAGCATGTGGAACAAGATACGGATTTTCAACACCAACGTCAAGTCAGTGCTCCTGTATGGTTCAGAGACTTGGTGCGTCACGAAAAGGATTTCCAACAAACTACAGACATTCATCAACAACTGCTTACGCTGGCTCGCTGCTGAAGATCAGATGGCCAGGAAAAATAAGCAACAAGGAGCTCTGGGGACGAACCAACCAAGAACCTATCACGCAACAAATATGCAGGAGGAAGTGGAGATGGATTGGGCATGCACTGAGAAGGCCGACGGAGGACATCACGCGCCAGGCCCTCGAGTGGAATCCCCATGGGAAGCGACGAGTTGGACGTCCGAGGGTGACATGGAGGAGGTCATGCGAGGAGGAAATGAGAGCTTGTGGGCTGTCGTGGAACCAGGTTCAAAAGATCTCAGAGAACAGAGGTCACTGGAGGCGTGCTACTGAAGCCCTATGTTCCACTAGGAACCCAAGGGACTAATAATAATGGCTTTAGTTAGTCAAAGATGTTAAGGTAAGTACTTCTTCTCTCGCCGATTTCTTCAACGACACGAATAATCAGACAGGTTTGAGAAAACTCAGTTGATTGTCTTTAAGCACTTCGAACAGTTAAAGTTTGTCTCTGATATCATTAAGCAGCAGTTTTCCAAAACTTTCCCACTTCCTTTTCCAGATATCTGCATTTAATTAGACAGCTATTAGAAGTGATCACTTTGCTATTCTTTTATTATTTAGTTAGATATGAATTAACAAGTTAGTGAAAATCTTATACCACAGGCGCAGTTTTTCAAAGAAATGTGTATGATTAGTGGAATTTTATCACGACTTAGGATTAGACTATATGAAGTTGGATATTTCCCCCTCCTTCACTGGTGACTAATCAGTGTACCTAAATCAGTCCTACAAGAAATCAATCGTGGCCCATATATCAACACTGAGGTGACTCAGGTACGAATCTCAGGCAAGATATCAATTCTATAGCAGTTGCAGATACGACTTACTGACGAGTACCACCAAGTACAAAACATTAGTCCATGACTTCTTGTCAACTGCCTCCATCCAAATAGCATCTAAAACTTGCATTTTGTTACTTCATATACCTTGCATTATAGTCTATGAATACTCTACTCTTATTAGCTATGTAAGCACACAATATACACATCGGAATTTCTCATTTTTCAAAATTACTTTTTGGTAATTTTCAGTTTAAGCATTATACATTTGTTGCATTCATAAATGTGAACAAAGCATTTTTTTCATTAGCGAACTAACTGTAACAATTGAAAGTGTTTAACACAAGACTGAACTATTTTTTAGGGGACTAAATCAACTTGTCTAGCTACTAGTTGATCCCAGCTGTAGAATGTCCTTACATAATAGTAAGGGAGATGATGTGTGCGTATGTTTGTGTATGTGTGTGTGTGTGTGTGAGTACGAGGTAGAATTTAGTTGGTATTTACTAACAATAAAACAATTACCTGTAGTTTTCATGGTCCCTTTTGTTGTTGTTATTGTTCAAATGCATTCCAAGAGGAAATTATTCCATGTTCTGTAAAATTCCATTTTGAAATTATAAGTTGATCTCAAAAAAAAAAGTGAAAATTAACTGTAAAATTCTTTGTATATTTTTTCTGTTCTTTACAGTCTGAAAAATGTATTGTAAAATAGGATTGTTTACTGCAAAAGGTTCACTAGTTTATTGTTGCTAAAATACCCGTTAATTAATAAGTGTCATTCTAAAATTTACATTTTGGCTGCCAGTGAAATCCAAAGACGCTAGTTTATTTTTATTTTTGACTCGTCAGCTGGAAGCACCTATACTCCAGTGAGTGGTATTGTTTCCAATGACACTCTAACCTCGTACCTATCACTTCAAATATCAGAGCGTCATTGAACAAGACACTGGAGAACAATAGTCATCTTTTGTGCAACAGATATCAATTGTTATTTACTGATACTTGTATTATCTCATCACTATCCTGCTTCACCTCTGTTGACAGATGGGGTCTTCTCTGGATGCCACGTTATCAGCAAGATGTGCATTATTTCATATATTGTATGGTGGGAACAACATTACTCTCTGGAGTGCACGTAAGCCCGATTGACAAGCCCCATAAAGGATGAAACGCGCAGACTAAATTCCACTGCTGGCCACCAAGCAGACCATAATATAATGAGTAATCGGCCGATAACGTGCCATCCACGTAAAAACCCATCTCCCAATAGAAGTCAAAGAATTCGACCCAATAATACAACGAGAAACCTCTCCTGGTTAACTAGTTCACTAGATATTAGTCGGTCCTAAGTCCAGATAATGAAAGAAGGTTGGGCAAGAGGGTAGCAACACTACCCTGGAAAAACAATATAATCGCTAAATAAACTTCAAAGTACAAAGAAAATATCGAAAACAAAATTAAACTGCAACCGCAAAGTCGAAATGATGCCAGTTGGTGAAAGACTTCGGGAAGCTAAATGGCTGATGTGCCTTCCCTTCATAGATGAAAGCGAAGGTAAGAATAACGACATGGAATGTCCGAACAATGTTTGAAGCTGGTTGGCTGACTGGCGAGGCTGCCCAGATTGTCAAAGAGATGGAAAGGTATAGCAAAGAAGTGCTAGAAATCTGCAAGGGATAAGCACATGGAATAGCAGTGGACTCTACAAGCTACAAACTGGAGATGAGTCAATAATCTACTCAAATATTATCACTCAGATAACAAACACGAGCACACTGAATTTTCGAGTGGCTATCATGATATCCCCAACACCATCGAAGGCTCTCTCTCATGCACTGCGAGCAAATCTCCTCCTCCAGGATCAGCATCAGGATCAGGATTAGGGTGATGACAGCAAGATGGATTCAACTCAAAATGAAGGAAAGTCACAATCATACAATGCTATGCTACACATCTCCAAATAATTCAGATGAATAGAAGAAGGAGGAATTCTACAGACAACTGCAGTCATTAGTGGACAACACCCCACCGCATTTGTCGACATCAAAATTCATTGCAATATGTGATATGAATACGAAACTCGAGGCGAACAACACAGGAAGAGAACTGATCATGTGTTGAGAGTCACTCGGTGAAATGATGAATGAGAATGGAGAACTGTATGCAGACTTCTACACGTTTAATGATTTGGCGACTGGAGGCAAAGTACCGAAGAAAAAATTCACTGGACTTCAAGGGGTTGAGTTAAGCTAACTGTCTGATCTAAAAGACTTTAAAAGACAGACTGGTAGGTCAGGATTGGCATGTTTGTGATGCAATCGCATGAAACAAACATTTTTTCTCAGGCAGGCACACCGAGCCGTCTTGTCTTTAATTGGAAGAAAAACATACGATCTAGACTGCAAAGCGAAGTGGTCCTACGTTTTAGTTAACAGCTCAATGTTGTAATGACACTCGTACAATATCTGGTTACATGGACGTCGAAATGTTTATTAGATGAATAAAAGTTGGGGGGGGGAGGGGAGGCCGTAACTTTTGATCACTCCATCCTCAGCTACACTTAAGTATACTGACATTTAGTTCTCACTGCGAAAAACCAGTACGTTACCTTCATATGTAATAAGCACACTGACCTATATACATTTTAGGTACCTGAGGAATGCACCAGATTAAGCCACTGTTCATCAGGCTGTACATTCAATACTCGATAAGCATAAATTCCATGGAACCATTTCTCAGTATCCTGAAAAACGACAACGGAAGCCTGAAAGCACGAAAGATAAGCTGCTGCCTTAGGCCACCTTAGTGTGTATCTGTAAGCTTACTTTCTGCTGTAGATCTAGTTACACTGGACTTAAATATCATACTGTTTCAAGTGCATTTCATAGCATTATCCTGGTTGGTTGTCAACGGATGAGTGAAAATCAACAGACAGTTCAATCTGAAGGTTTGTTGAGGTCTATTAATTGATGACATCAGTTAGATGGACACTGGAAACCAAGGAGCACGGAATAACTGTTTCATCCTAGTATGGGACTCCTCAGCAGTGGACACCCATTACTCCTCCCCTCCATGGAACGAGCACAGAACCTTCACTTTCCGCGGCTAGAACGTTACCATTGAGCCATCGGGTGGGAATTAGATGGTCTATATTTCCTACTTCTGTCAGTTCACGATGTAGCGAGACTTACATCCAATGTCGTCGCTGTGCAGGTTGCTGTATATCGTGAACTGACAGAAGTAGGAAATGTGGACGATATAATTCCGACCCACTGGCTCAGTGGTAACGTACTGACCAAAGAACCTGAAGGTCCTATGTCCATTTCATCAGTCTTTCAACCTGGCTTCGCCACTGCCCACACACACATCATCTCCTCCACGTCACCCTCACCACGAATGCCCAACTTGTCGTTTCCCATTTGGATTTCACTTGACGGCATGACGCATGATGTCTCCAAAAATGGTCTTCTCAGGGTATGCCCAATCCATCTCCACTTTCTTGCTATGCATATTTGTTGGGTAATAGGTTCTTGGTTGGTTCGTTGCCAGCCAGCCAGAGTTCCTTGTTGCTTATTCTTTCTGGCCATCTGATCTCCACCTTCAGTATCGAGTGTAGGCACCTTTTGACGATGTATGTTTGTAGTTTGTTGGAAGAGCGTTTCGTGACGCGCCAAGTTTCTGAATCACTACATAGCAGCACTGACCTGACGTTGGTGTAGAAAACCCAAATCTTGTTCTACATGCTGAGCGTAGTAGATCTTCACAGTGGTTATTTCAGATTGATGAAAGACTGTTTTGCTTTTCCAGTCCTGGTTTTGACACTCGCATCAGTTCCGCCACCGCCTGTAGTTGAAACGATACTGCCTATTTAGGTAGGTAGGTGTGAGGTGGTAGGTAGTTAGGTAGGTAGTTAGGTAGGTAGGTAGGTGTGTAGGTAGGTAGGTAGGTAGGTAGGTAGGTGTGTAGGTAGGTAGGTAGGTAGGTGAAAGAGACTACTTCCTTCAGGTTTCTCCCGTTCACGGTGATTGGAGCTTGTTGTTCGTCCTGTTGTTGGTTGGATACCTTCATCATCTCTGTCTTTCCAACATTCACCTGAAGTCCCATCTCCGCTGCCCTGCCTCGCCTCTTCTGTCAACTTATTAGTTTTAGCCTGTAGATCTTCGAGTTTGTGCGACATAAGGCATTAGACATGAATCATCATCGAAAAAGTCCAAATCTCTTTTTGGGGTCTTTTCGCCGGTCCGGCCGGCGTATGCTCATCTTCTCGCAGCTCCTCACTGTTTGCTGCACGGTCCACTCCAGTTGATCACAATCAAGAAGATCTTGGGTGATAGTAGGCAGCAGCCTTGTCTTACTCCTATCTTCATTTCAAAGGCGTCACTCAGCTTCCCATTGTGGATCACTCGGCATGTGGCGTCGTCATATAGTTGTTGAATGAGATTAATAATGGTTTGTGGTATTCCGTAGTGTTGAAGCAGTTGCCTGACAAATTACTTCTCTGTCGACGCTGTCGAAGGCCTATACAAAGTCGATGAATTTGAGGTAGAGTTGAGTTGAATGCCATTATATACTCTGTTCTATGATGATGCGTAGCGTTGCGACGACTTCGTTATACTGGGGATTTTATTGATATTTGGCTAGAAAAGGGAAGTACTTGAGATCTTTCTTTGAGAAACTAAACTCCTTTTGTTCGTCTACAGGAGTTGATCGACACCTACGTAGTATCCATCGTTGACTTACAGATAAGGAGTTACATACAGAGGTGAAACAGCTCTTCACTGCTCCCAAATTCTCAAAGTTTCTCATACTGAAGACTAAATTGAAATCGGTTAGCACCTTGTCTATGAGTTCTCGCTTACTTGTAGAAACTGACTGCTTGAGCTTACCATTATTCTTCTGTTACTTATATAGCAGCCAGTGTGAATACGATCAGGCATTAGTAACGTGTCAAAAATCTACATGGCAGTAAAGCAGAATCCTTGGCGATTGAAGTGAAATGAAAATGTAATCAATAGTCAGGTCTTGTAGCTCATTTACGGTGAACACTGGGTTGGAACCGTGCTGCAGCTTAGATTTTCATTTCACCTTTAATGCATCACCTAGTATCAATAATACAAGTCTGTTAGATCCATGGCTAATATCAGATAGTCAAACTGATAACTTATTGGAATAGAAATTTTACGCCATAATTATGGAGAATTTTTTTTTAACTTAGCAAATAAACTGTTAATTAAGCAGAAAACATATTTAATTCAATTATTTCAACGATTTGTTCACATTGTTTGTTTAGCTAGGTATTATTTATTTTGGCAGACTGTCAAAGAAAGATGATGGAAATATGTTGCCTTCTAGAAGCTGAAAGAAACGGTACTAGAAGAAAACTATTGCTTGAAAAATTCAGTTGTTTTTTAATTGGATAACAAAAAACTTATTCCTTATACATTTTCTTTTTCACTACTGAAAACAAACAACAGAATGGTTTAGACTATTTTAGTTTATGTAAACGGTATCCCGATGCATTACACTAAGAGATTTAGAGTATATTAAGAGAGCTGACTCTTATTGGTCAAAATTGTCAGTTTGGTCTCGATTTATGTGATGTGGTGATGGATGTACGTGAATGAATAGGAAGGAGTTCCAGGTTGTACAACTAAGAGAGAACTCATAGACAAGGTGCTAACCGATTTCAAGTTAATCTTCAGTATCAGAAGCTTTGAGAATTTGGGAGCAGTGAAGAGCTGTTTCACCTCTGTATGGAACTGCTCATCTGTAAGTCTACGATGGATACTACGTAGGTATCGACCAATCTCTGTAGATCACCATTTAGATAACTGTTCACTGCCCATTAGTGCCATACTTGAAGACAGATTTCTCAAGATTCCAATGGGAATCTGTGACCTACAAGGTCAACCAATTTGTTATTGTCTTTGGATGATGGCTGTGCTTTATCATAAACCGAAAACTAAGAGAGTGCAAATCGTTGGACTTCAGTGCAAAAGGGTGACTGTTGAAGTGCTTATTATGAAATTCAAAGGTCATAAGATCTTTGGCTTGTCCCATATTACGACGAAGCAGCTGTCGATTAATTTCAGGCTTTATACGGTTCAGTAAATAATGGGATGCCGTGATGAACACTGCCTAGAAATCAACCAGTTCCCTCAATCCACCATGTTAATTATATGTTTCTGAAGTTTTCATCCAATGAGTTTTGTCTTGAACAACAGTTAAAGCTTCTCAGCAACTTCAGGAACCAAAGAACTGATAACGTTTCACAAGGTTTCTGATACAATAGTTTAAGCTGTAAGGTTAATGAAAACCACTGTTGAAAACAAACACAACAATCATGGACTAAGATCTTTCTCATAGCTATGCACTCTAACTCCTATAAACTGCTATTATGGTTCCAGTTTTCTTACTCAGCTGTATACAGTACCGAGTACATGACGACTTTGTCATATCTATTGGAATTTCCCATGAATCCCGGAATTTAAAGAATGAAACTCCTAAATTTATAAAAGTGGCCTCAGAAGGCATCAGTTTCTCGGTTTCACTTAAAAGGCTAATTTAAAGCCATAGTATCGAGAAGTAATTTGGCAGTTGCTTCAACATTACGGAATACCACAAACCTTTATCAATCTCATTCAACAACTATATGAAGATGCCACATGCCAAGTGATCCACAATGGAAAGCTGAATGACGCCTCTGAAGTGAAGACAGGAGTGAAAGAAGGCTGCCTACTATTATCCATGATATTTCTGATTGTAGTGGACTGGATCATGCAACAAACAGTGAGGAGCGAGAAGAGGGGGATACGCTAGCTGGACCATGGAGAAGAACCTAGAAGATTTGGATTTCGCTGATGACTTGTGTCTGATGTCACACAAACTTGAAGATCTGCAGGCGAAAACCAAGAAGTTGACAGGAGAGGCGAGGCAGGGCAGTGAAGACGGGACTTCATGTAAATATAGAGAAGACGGAGGCGATGACAATACCCAACTAACAACAACAACAACAAGCTCCAATCACCAGCAACGGGAGAAACTTAAAGGAACTAATGTCTTTCACCTATCCAGGCAGCACTGTTTGAACGATAGGCGGCACAGACGAGGATGTTAAGATGAGGATCTGAAACGCAACAAGACGGGCTTTCACCAACCTTAAACCAGTGTGGAGATCTTCTGCACTCAGCATACAGCGTGAACAAGATCCGGATTTTCAACACTAATGTCAAGTCAGTGCTCCTGTATGGTTCAGAGACTTGACGCATCACGGAAGGCATTTACAACAAACTGCAGACATTCATCAACAACTGCTGCCTGTGCTCACTCCATACTGAAGATCAGATGGCCAGAAAGAATAAGCAACAAGAAACTCTAGCTGGCTGGCAACGAACCAACCAAGAACCTATCGCTCAACAAATATGCAGAAGGAAGTGTAGATGGATTGGGCATACACTGAGGAGACCATTTTTGGGGATATCACGCGTCAAGCCAGGCACTCGGTTGGAACCCCGATGGGAAACGACGAGTTGGTTGTCCGAGGTGAGAGTGACATGGTAGAGATCGTGCGCGGAAGAAATGAGAGTTCATGGGCAGTCGTGGAGCCAGGTTGAAAAGATTGCAGAGAAGAGAGTGGAATGAAGACGTGCTACTGAAGCCCTATGTTCCATTAGGAACCCAGAGGACAAATAATAATGATAATAAAGCCATAGTTTGCCAATTGATAAGAGACAACATAACACTGAATACCAACATCTAATAATTGTATCGACTATTCTTCATTCATTTTTCTTTATATCCAGATATTTCGCAGGAATAAAGAAAATATCTCAACTACAGGTAAAATAGTTTTTAAAACCTTACTTTAGTAGATTTGTATCATCTACTCATTGTTTTCACTTAACCAGACGAACAAGATGAAATAAACAGCAGAGAATATGAGTGAATAATAATTTAAAAAATATTCATGAATAATTGTTAATAATGGGTTTATTCTAGACATTGCTGATCATTGAATATCCAAACATTTGTTTAAATTACAAGTTTTCAAGTTGTTTATTAGGATGATGATCATTTTCTTATACACCTGGAGGGTAAATTCTTCCAGGGATGATGACGTATGCCACATGATAGACAAAAATGGATAACAGTCTCAGTTTAAAGTGATTTCACTAAGTTCAAAAATGTCAACTGAATGGCTAAATTTTTATATGCCTAGAGCTAAAATGAAATGGAATTGTTTTTTTCAAACAAGCTGTTGGCAGTTTTTCTATTTGTAACATTTTAGTTTACATATAATTAATATGTGTCCACGATTGTATTTGTCATGAAGGTTGAGCGTCTTATAATTATTACGACGTGTCCCTTGGATATCTATTTGAACATACAGCTTCAGTAGCACGTAGCCAATCCACTCTCTTTTCTCTGCAGTCTTTCAACCTGGCTTCGCCACTACCCACAACCTTTGATTTATTCATCATACCATCTCCTCCATGTCATAATCACCTCAGACGTACAACTCATCACTTCCCATTTGGTTTCCACTTGACGACCTCGCCTGATCTGACACGTGATATCCCCAAATAGTCTTCTCGATGTATGCTCAATCGATCTCCACTTCCTTCTGCATATCTCTTCAGCGATAGCTTCTTGGTTCCTTCGTTGTCAGCTAGCCAGAGTTCCTTGTTGCTCACTCTTTCTGCAGATCTAATCGATCTTCAGTATCGAGTGAGGGTAGGCGACAGATGTTCATGAATGTCGGCAGTTTGTAGGAAATGCTTTCCGGGATGCACCAAGTCTCTCCACCATCACAGGGAAGCACTGACTTGCTTTACTGACTTAGAGTTGAAAATCCGGATCTTATTCACGCCTTATGCTGAGTGCAGTTCAGTGTAGTAGATCTTCACACTGATTATTTCAAATCAATGAAGGTCTATGTTTTGTCTTTCCGATCCTGGATTCCACATCCTCACCTGTAACACCACTTCTAGTTGAAACGATGTTGTCTAGGTTGGTGAAAGAGACCACTTGCTGTAGGTTTCTCCCGTTCATGGTGGTTGCTTCTCGTTGTTGCTCTTGTTGTTGGTTGGATATCTTCATCACTTCTCTCTTCTATACAGTCACGTGCAGTCCCATCTTTGCCACCCACATTCCTCTCTCAACTCGTTGCTTTTCACATGTAGATCTCCCAGTTTGTACAACACGGCATGACACATCATCATCATGATCATCATCATCGTGGGCGAAATCCATATCTTCTACTGGGGTCTCTTCATCGGTCATACAGCCTATGCCCCTCTTCCCACTCCTCACAGTTTCTTGCATGATCCAGTCGACCACAATCACGAAGATGATTGGAGATAGTAGGTGGCAACCTCGTCTTACTCCTCTACCCTGTCTTCACTTCAGAGGCATCACTGAGCTTTCCATTGTCAATCACATGACATGAGGCATCATATGGCAGACAGTTGTTGAATGAGGTAGATGAGGGTTTGTGGCACTCAAATCGTAGTGTCGTGTTGAGACAGCTGTCTGCTAAATTACTTGTCGGCCGACGTAATCGGCAATCGAATGCCTTTTCGCAATCGATGAAATTCATTTAGAGTATTGGTTGCATTTCTATGCTGTGTCCAACGATGATGCGTAACGTGGCATTGCAATTTGGTCTGCACGTGATTTGTTCTTCCTGGATCCAGCCAGCTTGTCAACCAGCCATTCAGCCAGCCTGTGTTGGTCGTAATTCCGAATGGAGAGCACGTTCTAGCCTCTTCATGATGATATGGCATACTATTTTGCTTGGTGTATACAAGATCATGCTTCCGCACCAGTTATTGTCCTTTCAAAGATTTAGTTCTCCTCTGTTTGGGAGTTTGACAAGGTAAGTCTACTTCCAATCAGTGGGCAGGTACCTTTCCTACCTTCCGTCCCTCAATCTAAGCCTTCTGAAAGAGTGCTGTGAGGTTGTCCACATTTGTGCTTGCATCTGTTTTCAGTGCTTCTGGATGAATTCCATCTGGTCCTTCTGCTTTTCTGGCTTTAAGCAACTTTACCAGGTTGAGGAATTCACTTTGGCTTTTGTCGGAAGGTTTGTGTTCACTGATAGTTCTGTGGCTGAACTGCTGATGATATTTATTGATGAGTTGCAGGTGGTGGTTAATTCAAGAGTTTTTTTGAAGTGATCAGCTCATCGCTTCCTTTGTTTCTCCTTTTTGGTAACTAGGTTTCCTTCACTATCTTTCATTGTTTTCATCTGCGTTGATCTCTTCACTCCCAGATACTGCCTAGTTATTTGGTATAGTGTTGTCATGTCTCTGTCTCTCCTACCAGCAGCCTGCAGTCTGTTCTGCTTCACTTGCATGTGTGTCGTAGGAGTGTTTTTTCTATTTGAGTGCACTCTTCTTCACTTCTTTGTCCAGTGTAGTGTTTTATAGGTTGCACCGAGTTTCTCTCTTCGTTGTTCATCATTGCACTGCACTGCACTGCACTGGTTCATCTTCTAATTCACCATCTGCATCTTCCTCTCGCTCCTCTATCAGCTTCCATGTATCCGTCGACATCCATTCCATTGCTTGTTTTCTTTCTTCTCCCCACCTAATATGGTTATGCATGTTTCCTTCCACATCTCTTCCAAAGAGTTCCAGTGTTCTTCTACGCAGGTTTCCTCGTGGATGTTGCTCAGTGTCTCCTATTTCGTCCTGATGACTGACTGACATTAGGAGGTCATTTGTGGTTTCATCCTTCAGTGCGGTTTCTAGATATTAAACTTGAACTGTGGTTTATCATCAGCTTCTATGAAGGCTTTTAACTTGATTTTGAAAGTTTGTCCCTTGCAGTAGACAGTGAGTGGTGTGAACCAATCACATCTGCTCCTCTTCTACATCTTATATCAAGTAAGCTGCATCTCCACTTTATTTACATTGAGATGAAGCCAATCTGATTTTCAGTGTGTCAATCTGGTGAGATCAAATCCAATCACCGAATCGTTGAATGCACAGAAATCTCCAAACAGTTCTCCATTCTCATTCATCATTTCATCGAGTGCTTCTCAACCCATGGTCGGTTCTCTTCCTGTTATATCTGCTCCCAGTTTGGCATTCATGTCACACATTAGAATTTTGATGTCGCTGTCACCAACTGGAGTCTTGTCCAGTACTGATTACCGTTGTCTATGGAATTTATCCTTCTTCTTTTCATCCGAATTATTTGAAGATGTGTAGCATAGCATTGTATGATTGTGACTTTCCTTCATTTTGAGTTGAATCCATCTTGCTGTCATCACCCTAATCCTGATCCTGATGCTGATCCTGGAGGAGGAGATTTGCTCGCAGTGCATGAGAGAGAGCCTTCGATGGTGTTGGGGATATCATGATAGCCACTCGAAAATTCAGTGTGCTCGTGTTTGTTGTATGAGTGATAATATTTGAGTAGATTATTGACTCATCTTCAGTTGATAGTTTGTAGAGTCCTTTTCCATTCCATCTGGAGATTCCTCGCAGATTCCTAACATTTCTATTCTATGAGCAGTACAATTTTCCTTATACCTGGAACAGGGGCTGATTTATTGCTATTACATGTATTCGGTGTTGATTCGACAAAGAAAAATTCGGTCACCGATGTATTTGTGTCTAATTCTAAGACTTATAAAATACTATCGAACGCTTGGTGAACACTACACATCATCCAGTTATAGAGTTTACACGCTTCATTTGTTTGGTCAAAACATATAGTTATTTCATAGTACCCCAGAGTGATCCCTTTCATTTTTTTAATTAGCTCTGAATGCTTCCGCTTGAGTATTTTTTTTCTACTTTTTGTTCATTACTTTACGCTTTATGTCTGCTTTACAGTTACTGATTTTCAACGTAGGGCAAGGCAGTTTTTCGAGTCTGACGTTCATGTTATTTGTGAGTCTTCTGTTCGTTTCCATATTAAGACACAGTTCCCATTTATTATTTTCACCAAATATATGTGTTTCAGACAGTCCTAAACCGATCGATAAATCTGATTGTGAAGCTTTGGTGTATGATATGAGTGACAAAAGAATTCATGACTTCAAACTGCCATTTGTTAATATGTAACTTGCATTCTTTACTTAATGACCGATAATTTACTATCGCCTTTTGATACTGTATAAATTAAATAAGATTAAGATAGTATAAACCTTGTCTAAGTTACCTGTTCTGTGATATCCAGGCAGTTGCATACCTCTTAAGCATACGATTGAATGTACATTACTAATTGAATTTTGGAGCACAATTATTAGCAAACCAAGGAGGGTGTCTTGAAGGATATTTCCGGTTTAAGGGTTAAAGTATTAGATAATTTGAAAATTTCTTATGCCTTAAATGATCTTTAGCACAGAAGACGTTCAAGAACTACTAAGTTGCGAGCCTCTAGAACTCATTTGAATGCTGTTGTTTTTAAAAAATTACGGTGATTTAATATAGCCTGATTTAATGTATATATCTGCCTGTCGCTCATTTCGTCTGTAATGGGGAAAGGAGGTAACATAATAGTAGGTGTATTTACAACGTCAAGAGCAACGACAACAATGTACACAGGTTACAAGGTTGAATCTATGTTAAGGAGTATTCTGAAGGAACTGAATTAGAATTGGAAATGAAGGGAATGATTTGCTAACACTTTATAGAAGGGTGTTTGATAAACCTTCTCCACCCAACTTGAAAGAAGTAGACTGAGAAGTACTTGTGAAAACCTTTCCCATAGCCTTAAATGTAGAATTCCAATATTGTACAGGACTGAATTTGCAAATATGCTGTAAGTTCATCCCAACCAGTTGTGTCCATTTAAGCGTAACTATGGAACGTTTTACAGTGAAATAGTTCCACAAATGTTTCGACCTCAACAAATCAAATTTCATTTAGGCATTTCTGAGCAGATAGTGCTGTCGTACTGTTTTGGTTCTGTTTGCTAATAAGCTTCAGTTTCTTACATGACAGCTTGAGATTTTGTATCCGGCTTGAGACAGATTATTCTAGGTGTAGTTGGTGAGAATGAGAAGGTACTCCGCTTTGTGATGAATCACCATAGTTAACACCGCAGAATATTACCTCGACGACTTGCTTCTGACGGCCTAATACACTGTGAAGGACCTATGAATTTGGGTGGATTCGAGGTTTTTCAGATGCCCGCTGGTTGTGATGTGATAACTGAAGTAGAGCTACCTTGCAGATGATCCTTGTGTACATTTTCTTGTATGGACATAAATGGTCTTTAATGAAGTAATCAACTATCATGCAAAACAACTATTTCGTTTGATGTGTGTGCAGAGGCTTCGAAATCCATTTAGGCATTTGTGTAACTTTTGATGACTGTGCCTGGACTAGTACTCCCTGCGAACTTCTTGTGGACATTCATTGTAAGGTTTAGAAAGGTTAGATGGTACTAAACATAGCACATCATTCGCAAACTCTCGATGAGTACTTCATGGTTTTAATCATTGTGGTGGGTAGTGGAGGGAAGAATACCGTTCTCATTCATCAGCGTAACATGATTCACAATATCAGGCTTCTTCAACCCATTTTCAGCTTCACAATGTCCATCACTGGGGTACTTACTAAAAGTCTTTTTCAAAATCTAAGGACTCACGGATGTAGATTCTGCCTGAATGTCATCCAGCGTTTTACTGAATTTCACAATAATCCTTAGTGATGCGGCTTCCATTCTTTCATTATAGCGTTGTAAAAATGTTTGAATTTCTTTAGCGGAAAAACTTGCCAATTTTTTATCCGTTGCTACTGCTTGTTTCTTAACAGTAACCTCACATAAACTGGTTTATGTATATGTGTGTGAACCCTTGTACAATAACATTCAGATCCCATCCTCAATGGTTGTTCATTTCGTCCTTGTGGAGAAAGCGGTAATATAACAGAAGGTGTATTTACAACGTCAACAGCAACGCCAACAATATACGCAAGTTAAAAGGTTGACATATATATTATGATGGCGTCGGATATTTCCAGCCTTACTAGATTTTTCGTCTCTTCAACTGATACACGTTGGTTTGCGTGGATTTTTCTCAAAAATCCGAAGCAGAACGATTGGCTGAAAAAGGCTATAGGCATATGTAGCTTCTTATGAAAAATTTTCCAATCCATGAAACAGTTGCTCATAACTTATAGAAACAGCTATTCGGCCAAAGTTTATGCAGCACTACCAGTTACTGATTATGGTTAATGGAGCGTGAACTATCCATTTTGAACATCTGTCAACAGTTTTTACCTTTATCAAGTTCCTTACTGTTCTATTAACTCGTATCATTTTATAGACTATTGTGTAACTTCCTTCCACTCTTTTTTCCCTACTAAACATTATTCTTCACCCTACTGTTCAATAACGGACTATTATTTGTAATGCAGGCTTATAAAATGACTTCATTGAAAATGAAATGAATCTTTGCCGAATTATCGCTTCTTTTGTAAACGTATTACCAACCAATTTGAACTATTCATCAAGACAGATAAAAACTATCAGTCTCAAGTACATAGGTGGGAAGAACAACGTTTAGAAATGCCACAACGTGAATTGGAGTCGAAAAAGAAGCTCAGTTTCATCAAGTCGATATATTTAGATGAATTGAACAAGAGAACAAGACCAGTGTTTGTTGTCCTCATTTTATATCTGTAATCAATCTTTACTGTCATTCAAGCTTGTCTTCCTCAAATTCCTTAGTTATTCTTACTTATTGCCTTTAGTAATCCTACCTCTGAACATCTAACCTATTCTGTAAAGAATTCCATTTCTCCACTTGAACAATGTGAATTCAACACAGAATGTTGTCTTTTTAAAATCATGCATGTTTATTAAAGATTTCCTGATGCTCTTTTGACTGTGAAAAAGACAAAAATGTTAACTTTTACTTCAATTACTCTTACGGTTCCTCATTTATCTTCACGTAATCACTGAGATGACGAGAAAACTGGTCGTTTTCCTCCTTTTTTACGTATCGAAAACATTTTCACTTTAGAACTTTGAAGGGTATTTCCTCAATATTCTTGTTTCTGAAGTAATTACTCATGCAAGATTGTAGTTAGCGTAAATGCAGCTTTTTACGCTGTAACCTCTGTTTTAAAACCCAGTATTTCTGGAATGTCCCAGATAGTAAGTTAAACAGTTACTATCCCATTCTAGGTGGGTGAAGGAGTTTCGTGTACGATATATACTGTTAAAGTGAGTAGTTTAACCCATAGGATTAGGTAAATGGCAATTGTTTATTTCATAACAGAAATTTCACCTGTGTAAATCATAGGCAAAATGTTTGTAGTGCTTAGATCTCTGACTTCAGCACTGAGCAAAGCAGATTAGAACCACTAACGGACCACCAGTTTCCTTGTGGTTTCAGATATACACCTTCTTCATGTGTCTCGAAAATCATGAAGCTTATTCTATTGGCTTCCTGCTAACTAGGTCCTACCATCCAGCCAAAAGTATGCTTCAGTAGACTTCATTTCAGAACTTTAGACACTTACCAATGAGTGTATGTAAAGCTTTCAAATGACGACACTCATTATGCCGGAATAATGTTCTGATCGTATCAAGATTTGAAACCTTTCTGCCTTAAGATATAGCAAAGTACCTATGCTTTGTTAGCATTTATCTGACAGTTGATCAATATGGCCGAGACATCTAGGCAATTTCTAATACTCATTAAGATCCGACTGCTGACAATGAACGTTTCCAAAAGTTTTGTTATCTCGCTTGGTCCTCTGTTGCAGAGGAAAATCCTAAGCTGGTTTCTGAAAGCTACAATTTTGTGGAAAATGTTTTTTCTTTGATAGTGGCTTCTTACGGTATCGAGGATGTATATTGCATCTCGGCCACTAGGATCTGAACCTCAGAACTCATCGCCTTCAAGGTCACAGCCTGGCTGGTATTTTACTGTGAAACAACAATCATTTCTTTTCCGTTTGTTATCTGCTTTCATCTCACTATATTTGCAGCAACCCGTGATTTATTTTATTGAACAAAAGTGATCGGTCTGTATTGCCATCAGGGCTTCTTATATGTTTGTCTCTTAAAACGACTTGAATTCCAATTGGTTGCTAATTGGTTGACGGTGGCTGGTACCTGAGATGCTACACTAGTTGGAAGACGATCAGTCAGTGATATGCAGATAAATTTCACCGGCAATTTTTAAACAAGATCAAATGAATATCTAAGTGTTTTATATTCTTGGTTATTGGTAACTTGCATACTCGTCAACTTGTAAAGTCTCTTCTTTCCAATTTATACAGACTGCTGTACTAACTGCGTGTAGTTTTCTGAAAGCTTCCTCTCGAATAAGATCTAGGTTTGCTGTAATTCAAATTTATTTTACGTCTCAAACTTTCCTCACTTTGCCTGTTTTAAGATTACTCATCCACTGAATTCTTCCCCAAAGATATACTGTGTGCTAAAATTCCATTATTATTTGTTGTTAGGAATAATAATAAAGTCTATGTGCAACTGAAGAGACTCAACAGAATATTTATATGGATCCCCAATATTACATTCCATCATCTTTTCTTTCTGTTTTTAACTTGTTCAGGGGACATTTGTGCATAATATTTTAAATTCATGAGGTAAACAGAAAAAAATAAATTGTCCGCCAAAAGTAAAATGATGAAATTCTGTAAAAATGTTTGGAACAGAAGTGAAGATGGCGTAGAACATATACAATAAGATGAGAATACTTCAGACAAGGGGTAAAACCTTCCCAATAAAGACGTGATAAGTAGAAATGATACAGGAAACGTTATACAATATGAATATGTGACACTTTCGACGAATCATTTTCATACGAAACATATTTCTTTATTGAACTATAAAGGTTTCGAGTACTCGTGTGACTTTTAGTTAGGCGATCGATTCAAAAATGGTAATTTATTTTCAGCTGACATCCTCAAAGACATGGGATTCGAAAACAAACAACGCGCTGTTGTTTTACCATGACTCCTTGGTGGAAGTCACCTCGAAATGAAGACTGCCTTCAATATCTAACGTATTTCTCGCTCTTAAAGCGTTAAAACTAGAACATACTGAAGAACACGAGCCACAGAACTGAAGCCTACGAAGATTAGTGCTTAAATACACACTTTTTTGAATACAGTTAGGATCGAAATTTGACCTGCTAGAATTTACACAAGTAGGAAATATGCACCATTGGATTCCAACCTGCAGGTTCAGTGGTAACCTGCTGACCGCGCAACCTGAAGGTCATAGGTGCCACCCCTGGCAATGAAACGGACGCGCACCTCTGAAGAGTCTCATACTAGGACGAAACAGCTGTTGAGTCATTCCAGGTTTCCAGTGTTTCTTCTTTCGATGTCAGCTGATGACAATTACCAACTTGAAGTCAGTGATTCCCCATAAACCGCAAAGGAGAATTGACTGAGTTGAGAATTGGATAAACAGATTACACAAACGATTGTGATCACTAAGGCAGATAAAAGAAATGCAACAGTTGTTTTTATGATACTTGTAATTTCTAGTTTCTATACAGGGCCGAATTGCTCGACCTCTGTTAGCAGATAGACTACAATGCGGATGCTTCGATACAGCTATAGGTAAGGATCCGTTTTAAAATTAGACTTAATGCTTCTTGGTATTTGTCAGCAATAACGTATCTGTGATGTCACCTGAAAAAGATCCTCACCTACTTCGCCGAATGCTGTAGTCAAAGGTATTACCATTGAATTACTCAATTTTGCATATCATCTCACTTGTCGAAACATGGAACTACCGGAAAATGGCATATATACATATATTAAGCATCATCATAGGACAGAGTGTAGAATAGCAGTCAACTCAACTCTACCTCAAATTCATCAACTTTGAAAAAGCCTTCGACAGCGTCGACCGACAAGTAATTTATCAGGCAACTGCTTCAACACTACGGAATACCACAAACAATTATCAATCTCATTCAACAACTATATGACGACGCCACATGCCGAGTGATCCACAATGGGAAGCTGAGTGACGCCTTTGAAATGAAGATAGGAGTAAGACAAGGCTGCCACCTACTATCATCGATGATCTTCCTGATTGTAGTGGACTGGATCATGCAGAAGACAACTGTGAGGAGCGAGAAGATGGACATTTGCTGGCTGGACCGAGGAAAACATCCCAGAAGAAGATTTGGAGTTCGCCAACCAAGATGATTTATATCTGTCTTGTCGTACAAACTCGGAGATCTACAGGTAAATTCAACAAGTTGACAGAAGAAGCTGGACAGCGAAGACAGGACTTCAAGTGAATGTAGAGAAGACGGAGGTGATGATGATACTCTACCGATAACAACATGAACAATAAGCCCAACTCACCGTCAATGGGAGAATGCTAAAAGAAGTAGTCTCTTTCACCTACCTACATGCCTAGGCAGCTTCGTTTCAACTACAGACGGTGGTGGTACAGGCACAGACGAGGATGTCAAAACCAGCCAGGATCGAGAACACAGCAAGACAGGCTTTCACTAATCTGGAATCAGTGTGGAGATCTTCTGCACTGCACTCAGCATAAGTCGTGAACAACATCCGGATTTTCAACACCAATCCAGTCAAGTCAGTGCTTCTATGTGATGGTGGAGAGACTTGGCGCATCACGCAGTCCATTTCCAATAAATTACAGACATTCATCATCAGCTGCAGTCTACGCTCACCTGATACTGAAGTGAAATGGCCAGAAAGAATAAACAACAAAGAACAATAGGAACAAACCGAACAAGAAGCTATCACCAAACAAATATGCAGATGAAAGTGGAAATTGATTGGATATACACTGAGAAGACCATTTTTGGGGACATCACGCGTCAGGTTAGGTTCTCAAGTGGAATCCCAGTGGGAAACGATGAGTTGGGCATCCGTGGTGACGTTGACATGGAGGAGATCATGTGAGGAAGAAATGACAGCTTGTGGGCAGCCATAGTGCCAGGTCCAAAAGGCTGCAGAGAACAGAGTGCATTGAACGCATGTTACTGAAACCCTATGATCCGCTAGGATTCAAAGGGAAAAATAATTATATATATATATATATATATATATATATATGATATTCAGGTCACTGTGTTCACTTCATATGTAAATTAGATTGTCATCTTGATTTGTTGGTGTTCTGCATCACGCTCCATACTCATTCTGTTGAAGCATTTCCATATGGCCTAATTCATTTTAATTATGTAGTGTTTCAACAATTGTTGATTAAAATGAATAGAAATCGGAAAAAGTTCATTATTATGCTTATTATTGTTTGTTTTATTGTTACTGGGAACATGATACTATTCTTACTGTTGTCAGCTTTTATATGTATGTATGCACACGAATAAAGCAGTAGAAGTTGAATTCTTTTTTTTCCCTCTAAACTTGTATAACATGGTTACTTGTATATATATGTTTCTTTTTCTGTAACCTTTATTAATTTCATCTATCATATCTACTTTTGTCGCTTGAAGAAAATAGTGAAAAGATAAATAAGGGAAAGTATTTTTGAAGGTATCCTGGTCAACAATGGACTGGATGGTTTGAAAAAAACTTGGGCACCGAGTTAGTATGATTCATTGTATAGGATGTATTTTTACTTGTGTAATCCCGGCGTAGTATATTACAACAAATAACAAAATAAACGAATATATTTTGTATTATTCCTCAACGTTTCGATCTTGCTAGGAAGATCCTTTTGCAGGAGTATGAATCTGACACTAAGTTTTCAGGTTAATATTCAAGTTTTGGTACACAAAGTGGTAACCTTTACAATCATCCAATTACATAATGATATGGAGGAAAGATCAATGTAATACAGGTGAGTGAATAAGCAACTCAGTCATAGAGGTTTCTCCGTTGTGCGAATAAAGTGGAACAAAAATAGGGTGGGGAAATTTTTTAGTTCGTCTATGAAAAGTACAATGGGGTTGTGAGACATCAAGGGTGAGAAAGAATAGATTACTAGTTTGGAAGGATGAATATTTGAAGATGAGACAATATATATGGCGGTTTGCGCTATATCGTGAGCTAACAGAAGTTGGAAATATGGAGCATTGGATTCTGACCCAGTGGCTCAATGGTAACGCGCTGGTCGCGGAACCTGAAGGTCGCGGGTCCGATCCCTGCTGGTGGGGTCGTGGGTGCGCACTGCTGAGAAGTCCCATACTAGGACGAAACAGCTCTCCAGTGCTCCCAGGTTTCCTTTGTTCCTCCAACTGATGTCAGTCTTCGATGAATAACAACTTGAAATATCTTAAATAAATAATAATAATTATAATGATAACCATAAATGTACTTTTGATAACACTTGTAGTATGAGTGGTAACAAAATGGATCATGTTATGGTTCATCAAATGTATATGACTCAGAGAGTGGTGTAAAATTGATGAAAATAGTAGATCAATGAAGTGTATACACCTTCTCTTCAGATATTATTTATAACTGCCTAGACGAGTCATTAGTGTTTGCCATATTAGTGGGATGTCTAACCCATCTTTTCTGTTGACCGAAGAAGGATATCAGCAGATGTACAAAGCTTCTGCAATGGTCCGCTCTTTGTGAGAGAGAAAACCGTTTTACAGAACTTTTGTCTGTTCGAATGATATTTTATGACCTGGATATAGGGCATGAACTGCGACAGCAGAGCTTTTTTTCAAGTTTTTCCAGATCATAGGAATTTTTTGGTAGGTAGTTTTTTGGAACTTCTACCATGTTCGGCTAGACGTGTTAGTACTTGACGTGATGTCTCTCCAATATATGTGGCATCGCATTCACTACAGTCTGCCTTATGAACAACACAGTTTTGTTGTTCCAAATGAGGAATCGGATCTTTTAATTTCCACACGTGTGAGTGTAATGTATTCGTTACCTTAAAGAATACTCTGAAGTGGATGTTCGATAAGGAAGTACTATAGAGATTATCCAACCTTTATGGCTTAACTTTTTCATATTTTTTATTCGATAAACTTTTTTCGATCCTTTTGAATATTAACCTGAAAACTTAGTGTCAGATTCATACTCCTGCAAAAGGATCTTCCTAGCAAGATCGAAAAGTTGAGGAATAATACAAAATATATTCGTTTATTTTGTTATTTGTTGTAATATACTACACCGGGATTACACAAATAAAAATACATCCTATACAATGGAAAGTATTTTTTCTAGTAAAGTTTTAAGGATTTATGAGTATAATTTATGTTTGATTAATTTCTATGACATTTTCGAAGTTTATCTTTTTCTCAACTACAAATGAAAACTGATAACAGTTTAACACACATTAAGAGGTTTATTCAAACTTAAGATTATTGCATAAATCTAGATAATACATCTACTTCATGTATACTCTCCAAAAACTGAATTAACATCAACAAATTTTCCTTGAAAAGAATCTATTCAATGACAAGTTTGAATAAAGAAGGTTTATACTGAATTATATCAATAATATGAAGGGTTCCTTATTACATTTCTATAGCTATTTGAGTAAATAATGAATATCATTCTCACTAACTTCTTCCTCATCTAGTTCTACAGTTGTATGTATATATTGAGGAGTTATGCTTCAACAATTTTAAAAACTCACTTATCAGTTGAGGAAGTCGATTTACAAAAGTTGTATGTCAACGTTAATGATAGTATCAGCTATTACTGGAGTTCAATTCAAAACAATAACTGATTATCTAGAAGATGATACAGTGTAAGTAACACCATAAGCTGATAGTTCAATAAAACAATAGGAAGTTGCTTCTGACAATCAGATGAAATTAACTAAGAAGAATAAAATAGGCTAAGAGAATTTTTCAAATTATATCAGATTATGGGGAAGATGGGATATCTACTGTATGGAATCAGATTATCTGGACAGCATGCTAACGACTTTGTGCATTCCCAGTCACTTGGTTCTTTTGAATATACAACTCTAGTTGTTTGACCCTGATAGCTACTGCTTCTTCAGTCTGAACGATCCTGAGCTGAGAACCTTTCATCGAGTTGATGAGAGCATGATACTGCATGGAAAATGCCTCATTTATATCCACTTTACGGTTTATTTTACCAAGCGTGCTAATATACACTTACGACCGCCACTGCCCTAGGACATTTAATTTTCCATGCTCTTCATGGTTAAGTAAAAGTGTGGTTAAGATCATTACCAGATCCATATTAGTATACTTGGTCGAAACGGACCATAAAGTGAATAGACTCCTGTCAATCTTACAAATGTATTTTGTACTTCAGTGGTGCAAACGCGGCTTGAATAGTCTGTGTGTAATCGCATTATAAGACGATATCTTCCACATATTCATATTTGAATAGCCGTTCTCCCGGCAACAGATCTACACTACCATGACGCATTTCCTTCAGAGCTGTCTCAAGAATGCCATCGATGGAGAGATTAAAGAAGAATATGGAGAGGTCGGTTAACCCTTTCTTACTCCACTGCTGATTTTGAACAATGAACATAGGTGATTGCATACCCTCATTCTATCTGAGGTGTCATTATACACGGCTTTCATAATGTCAATAAATTACTCATACACACCCCTCTCTAACAATTCCAGAGCACAGCCCCGTGCAACAAATCGAAGGCAGCTGTAGTGTCAAGAAGCCCAACGATTGTTAGCCTACAATACGTGCGGCGATATTCAAGCAACTGGCGGTGGGTAAGCACATGATCAATTTATCCACGACCTAAACGAAACAGTGCCTGTTCTTCACGAATCATTTCCTTACGTCTTTTGCAAAGTCTGCGAAGTATGATAGCAGCCAACATTTTCGACACGACTGGTAACAAAGTAATACCTAGACGATTTTCACATGCATTACGTAAACATTTTTCAATGATGGGTATCACAAAGGCTTTGATTCAGAGTGATGGAACACTTTTGGACTGCTATATCTTCTGAAACAATCTAGTCAGTTCCCTGACTAGGACCGTTTCTTTATCTACCCTACAGAAAACAAGACAATCCATGAGAAGTTAAGGTCATCTGGGATCATGTAATAAGTACGAAAGAATCATTTATGTGTACTTTTAGAAAAATCAAAAGTAGCTGCTTAGCTGAGCTCATTGATAAATTAAACAAACCGACTAACAGAATCTTCTTTTCATTACATAAAATAAAAGGATTTAGTGACAGCAGCTGATAAACTTGACAGCTTGAGATGCGTAAACTACCATCAGAATTAAATAACAACTAGTGTTTCAGCTTTAAAGCTTGGACATCTCATGATCATCATTACGTACAAGTGGTATGTTAACTTCATTCTGAGTCATATTCAAGTTGAGATAGAAAAGAAAATTTGTAGATCAGATGGATGATAGTGATGATGTTGTGTTCACTGAAATGAATATCTTAATCGTGAACCTTTCTATGTTATTTCAGACAATACCATTAGCATAAACAGCAAAATGGTAAGTTATGAGAATTTCTTCACAAGTTTTTTTAAACCTGTTCTGGTAACCTTGCATATGATTGGTTGTCTCGATACGTCTTTTGATTGGCTATCTTGGTTGTACAAACTCTGACCCGGGTGCCAAGGTTTAAAAATTCCCCAGAATTATTCATGTTACTTCTTTTCAAATTTCTATATGTTCTGAGTCAATTTCAGGTCTAAAACTGTCTGAATACACTGATGTCAACAAAGATATACTGTAGTGCTTCCAAGGCAGTTGATGTTTGTGTAGACAAGAATGAAGACGGTGAACATTCTGTTAGACGTATTGCTTTTTGCAGTCCCTACAGTTTATTTTGTAAATAACACTAAGTTTGTATTTTATTGTTATTGCCTATTTTGACGTAGGTAACATGGAATAAATAGTTTCTTTAAATTTTGTGAACCTTAGCGTTTCCTAATGAATTCAGTAGACTAGTTACCATCTATCAGACGTTCTCTTTTTCAGTTTCCTGAGATGAAATTTGGTTGATGGCTTATTTGATGAATAACTTCTGACAGTTCACGATATAGTGCGACCTTCATCCAATGCTGTCGTTGTGTAACCATCCTCATGTTCGACTTGGTTGGTGTCACTCATCACAGGTTGTTTTTGCAACTTCGGAAATCACCTCTCGAGGAGAGTCACCAATAAGCAGTAGATTAGTTCAATTTGGAGGCTTGTGAAAATGTATTGATTTCAGGTTGGTATTCATGATGGAGTGACATCAGTTGGAAGAACAACGGAAATCTGGGAGCACTATAAAGCTGTTTCGGCTTGGTATGGGACTCCTTAGAAGTACGCAGCCATGAACCCACCGGAGATAGAATCCAGATCATTCAGGTGCTGGGGTCAGCATATGAACTGACAAAAGTGGGAAATATGGACCATTTGGTTCCGACGGAGTGCCTCAATGGTAACATGCTGACCACAGAACTTTAAGTTCCTCGGTACGATCCCTGTAAGGGCGGTGTCACGGGTGCGCACTGCTGAGGAGTGCTATACTATGATGAATCAGAAGTACAGTGCTCCCAGATTACTAGTGTCTTCCCAAGTGATGTAAGTGGAAAATACCAGCCGAAAATCAACAAATAAATTTACACAAACCTTCTAACCGAAATGAATTTTATTGTCTATATATAACTCTAAAATGCTGTGACAAGAAGCATACTTGCTTCGATCAATCTTTCTGTTTGGAGTTCTAAGTTGAAAGTTCGTAACGCTAAAGTCAGAAAAAAGTTTACTGAACACATGAATAAGCTTAAGTGTATTCTCATTTCTGCTGTAACTCGATGATGCGCAACTGTAAAACTCTATTATTTTGAAATTCTCTTCAGAATTATGTTGATTATCTGAGACGAGAATACGAATCTTTAAAAATCTGCTGCAAACTTCCAGTAGTGCTCATTGCGATATCAAATTCCTTCTAGAAACAGAATGGAACTGGGAATTATACTTTATTCTTGTCCAAATTCAAAGAAAACACCAAGATTTGGTCAATTTGAAGTAGACAGTATATTAATTTTCATTCTTATCAATCTACTCTTCTCAAGAGAATGAAGAACTACCAAACTTGAGAGAAATCCTGATGAATACGCGATAATAATCATAAAACAGAACCATAAGCTCAAAAAAAACGTGGAACGCTTGCATACTGCACTGAAGACGATCCTACTGTTAAACCTCGACTTCAAAGAAGATAACGCTGCAGATATATTTAGAAAAAGAGTCTCAAAATCCATAAGTAGAAGATTTGTTGCTATCAATCTTAGAAACACATTCTCCTGATAAAAACTCAAATATCGGTAGACAAAAGATGGGGTAGTGCATGAGGTCGAATCATTGTGTATATACTACTCTACTTACTCCTTTGGAGCCGAGTACATTGGTGGCACTGTGCGTCGGCTAGTGCAATTCGCCCGAGAATACTAGCCATCTTGGCTGACAAAGGGAGAATAGAAATGTATCTTTAGCTCTGTAATAGAACATTTAGTAAACTCAAAAACTTTGAGCTCCTTTTGATAAGTCCTTTTAAATTGTGTTAAAATTGAGAATAAGTTACTCGAAAGCAGTAAAATTTAGACATCTAGGTATAGCTGATTCATTTACAGTCCACAGGAAGTTGACGTCCTTACTTCCATCCTTTCTAGTATATTAATATATTCACGAATAATACAGCTGAGAGAAAAATTATTTTCCTCACCGTAATCGTCTTCTATGTATTTTCTACCATCAACTAGCCTTGCTTCTAAATTATGTCCCTCTGTGTTATCTGATATAATTTTCGTGTATCTCAAAGTAGTGGTACACCGTCGCCATTTATCAAAGTAGAAGATTTTCAGATAATCTTGTCAATGAATAACATTATTTACAGTGTCTTGTGATAAATCTTCCCTTTAAAGAAATTATCAGTGTGTGAAGTCGATTTCATTGTAGTATTGTCTTATTTCCTGTCATTAAATATCTTGATCTACAAAAATATTCCAAGCTGGAAGTTTTCCGTTCACTTTTTTTGTCGTATTTACTAGTTGTTGTAACTTCACTTGGTTTCTCAATAAAAATTATTTCTGTATAAAGTCTACATAAGAGACCAGCAGACCTTATATGGAGTTCATATTAATGACCTTGAAACATTATCCCTTGTGCTTTCAGATATCATCAGTCTGTCTAGAAAGTGGACAATGGCACAACTGTTCTTTCCTAAAAAATAGAATTCTTGATTGTGATGACATTGTTCAAGAGAATAGTTTCTCTCTTGGTCGATAGCTTTATGAGTAGTTTGAAGAACAGTAAACTATGTCTGTTGACTAACCGCTTCTATTCACATAAGAGATACACAAATGATACTTTGATCATCTGTAAGACGAACTGTAACCTTAAAGATATACTATGAAAGCTGAAGGAATGTTAAGTAAATTAACGATGGAGATTGAAAATAACTAAGACTTCCACTTCATGAACGTTCCGTTGAGAAGAAGACTTTATGGTTCCCTAATGAGATCGATTTACATGAAATAAACCTGGAACGAACAATAAAAAGTTGAGTTACTCTAGGGAATAAAAGAAGCCTAAATTATTCACTATGGACAAGAATTAGTAAAACTGGTGCAGATGACGAAGTAAAACAGGATCTGGAAGTACTTCAAGATTCATTGAAAAGAAGTGGAAGCGTAAGTATTACCACGAAGCAGACGCTATCTATGAATAATAGATTTAAGACAGATACAACTGTAGAGATACTCAGGAATCGATTGTGTAAGGCACTAGAGAAAAAATTCTTTTCCAGACAACTTCGATTTGTTTACTCAAGTGTGTAAAGGAAAAACTATTAATTTTGGCAATCTCTGTTTGTCTCTACCGGTTAATGTGCTCTCGAGAAACTGCTTACATGGACCACAAAAGAACATTTTCTATCCAAACGCATCTCCTAACACAATTCTGAATGGCTGTCTAAGAAAGAGTGCAAAGGAAAGGTTCTTGATTGTCTGGTTAACTCTAGTCACTCTAATCCACCAAAATCTTCTTTCAAAGTCATTTGTAAAGTCAAGTGAAACATTTCGAAGGCAGAGAAGATTTGTCACCTTAATACGATAGAAAAATGCTTTGAGAATTCATCCTTTTCTAACCTAATCTTTGTGTTGTGAAGAGTTACATTCAATCTCTAGTTTTATTTTGATCATAATCTTTCAAAGACATTTTATTGTTTTAACGTATTAGCTGTTAACGGACACATTTTTGTTGTAACTATTTATACGAATAACAGAGTATAGAATGGCAGTCAACTCAACTTCATCGACTTTAAAAAGGCTTTCGACAGCGTCTACCGACAAGTAATTTGGCAGGCAACTGCTTCAACACTACGGAATACCACAAACAATTATCAATCTCATTCAACAACTATATGAAGATGCCGCATGCCGAGTGATCCACAATGGAAAGCTGAGTGACGACTTTAAAGTGAGGACAGAACTAAGATAAGGCTAACACCTACTATCATCGATGATCTTCCTGATTGTGGTGGACTGGATCATGCAATAAACAGTGAGAATCGAGAAGATGGACATGCGCTGGTCGGACCGATGAAAAGACTTTAGAAGACATACGTTTCGCAAGTGATTTATGACTAATGTCACACAAACTCGAAGATCTACAGGTAAATTCAACAAGTTGACAGAAGACGCAAGCAGAGTAAAGTGGACTTCAGGTGAATGTGGAGGAGACGGAGGTGATGATGATACCCAACCGACCACAGAATCAACAACAAGCACCAATCACCATCAACAGGAGAAACCTGAAGGAAGTAGTCTCTTTCATCTACCTACATGCCTAGGCAGCATCGTTTCAACTACAGACGGTGGTGGCACAGGCACAGACGAGGATGTCAAAACCAGCCAGGATCGGAAACACAGCAAGACAGGCTTTCACTAATTTGGAATCAGTGTGGAGATCTTCTGCACTACACTCAGCATAAGTCGTGAACAACATCCGGATTTTCAACACCAATTCAGTCAAGTCAGTCAGTGCTTCTATGTGATGGTGGAGGGACTTCGCGCGTCACGCATTGCATTTCCAACAAACTGCAGATATTCATCAAGAACCACCTACACTGGCTTGTTACTGAAGATCAGATGGCCAGAAGGAATAAGCAACTGTGAACTCTGGCTGGGAACAAGCCAACGAATCAAGAACCTATAGCTCAACAAATATACAGAACACTGAATATTCCTAATTAGACATTTAGAAAAAAACTGATTGAGCGAAGAAATATATTTCTTTTCAATTAGGTCTTCATCTTAGGCTCTACACTAATATATGGGTTTACAGTTTAATCAAATTACCAATCATGTGGTGTTTCAGATATAATGATGCAAATAATCAATAGGGTTACTAAAATAGGAAATATGAATATTGATAGAAACAAGAAGGGGAAGAGGTGCACAAAATAAACCCAGAAGTTACATCATGTTGACGGCTACGGTAATGAAAGGGGGCGAACAAACTTCTTTTGGATACAAAGGCCAAGTTTGTAAATGTGGATTACAATCGCCTCTGCTATGTGAAGTGACCTGAGTGCGTAATCCTTGAGGTAAATTAATTGGAATCTGATGGATAATTTGTCCCTTGTTCAACCATGATGGGTTGTGCTCAGAAATTCGATGATGTAACTGCCTCATTGTACGCCTAATGTAACTCACTCCACAGGAGCAGTTGAATTGATAAATGCACATAGAAGTGGCAGAATCAGGTGCCCCCTGCCCTTTGTCTTTATTTCTTGCACCTAGAATCGGGCGGTTATAGAAGGCGGGACATAATTTAGCGGCTGGGAATGCTTTATGCAATACTCTTTTTATGCACTGTGTGATGATCTCACTGGCAATATCACTCTTAAATTCCAGCTTCAAGAAGATTTGCTTCTTAGGAACTGTTGGCATTGTTTTCTTAACCCTCGTAATATTCATGTGCTTAGCCACAAACTTGTCTGGGTAGCCATTCTTACTAAACAGATCACGGATGGTGGCGCTCTCTTCCTTTATAGCATCCTCTGAGCAAATAGCTGATGCACGGTATGCTAAGCATTTCACTAGGTTCCTTTTGTATTGGAGGGGTACAGCACTAAAGAAGTGCATTTATTGACCTGTTGATGTTGGCTTTCTATAAACACTTCCCTTCAGGGTTCCATCTGACCTTCTTACCAACAGAACATCAAGAAATGGGATATTATCATTTTTTCTCCTCTTCCATTGTGAAGTTGATTGCCGGGTGAACACTATTGAACTTATTCAGAACAGTATTCTTATCAGTCTCACTTTTGAGAACTATAAAGGTATCATCCACGTAACGACAATATAACTCTAAACGCCTTATAGTATCGTTCAGTGGACCATTCTCAAGTTTTTCCAGGAAAAAATCTGATAAGAGTGGGCCAAGGGGTGACGCCATGGCAACACCATCAGATTGCCGGTAGGGTTCATTATTGAAAAGAAATTCTGCATTCATCGTACACCTCAGAAGTAGTTCTTTTAATGTGGGGACTGGAATACCTATTTCCATGCCGTGCTTTCTGAGTTCGTAGCAAATATTTACATCATTATTTCTGAAACACAACGTAATTGGTAATTTGATTAAATTGTAAACCTATATATTAGTGTAGAGCCAAAGATGAAGACTTAATTGAAAAGAAATATATTTCTTCGCCCAATCAGTCTTTTTTTAAATATACAGAAGGAAGTGGAGATGGATTGGACATATACTGAGAAGACTATTCGGGGATATCATGCGTTAGGCACTCCAGTGGAACCTAGATAAGAAGTGACGAGTTGGTTGTCCGAGGTGAGGGTGACATGGAGGAGATCATGTGAGGAAGAAATGAGAGCTTGTGAGCTGTTGTGGAGTTAGGTTCAAAAGATTGCAGAGAACAGAGTGCACTGGAGACATGCTACTAAAGCCGTATGTTCCACTAGGAACCCAAGGGACAAATAATAATAATATATACAGATATAAGGCTTCTAAAACTGATCCGTTGAATAGATTTTTTCTTGCTGAATTGCCTTTTTTAGTTTTACACAAACATCAGTTCACTCAAAAGCGAATCAAACACTTACTAAACTGAAATAACAAAATCATATGTTATTGTGAATGTGTATAAACCACGCGCATTTGACATCAAGAGATGAAGAGGTCAACGTCCGAATCAATTGACCAGTTGTAGGAATCAATTAATACTGTCACTAATATATTGATAAAAATAATTATTAAGGTTACTTCAAATAATCTAACTATCAGCGAATCAATTTTTACGTGCCAATGATAAGATTTAAATAGCACTAATTACAAGGTAATGGAATTGTAAGCAATTATCATGCAGGAGATTTTACAAAAACAAAATCGCATTTTCTAACATTATTATTTGTCCCTTGGGTTTTTACTGGAGCATAGGGCTTCAGTATCAAGTCTCCATTTCACTCTCTTCTCTGCAGTCTTTTCAGTCTTTCTCTATCACTGCCCACAAGCTTTCATTTCTTCATCACACGATCTCCTTCATATCACTCTCACCTCGGACGCCAAATTCGCCATTTCCCATTTCAGTTCCACTTGACGGCCTGGCCTGATAGGTGATATCTCTGAATGGTCTTTTCAGTGCACGCTTAATCCATCTCCACTTCCTTCTGTATATTTGTGGGCTAATAGGTTCCTGGTTGGTTGGTTCATTGTCAGCCAGGCGGAGTTCCTCCTTACTTATTCTTATTATTCTGGCCACATGATCTGATCTTCAGTACCGAGCGAGCATAGGCGTCAGCTGTTGATGAATGTCTGTAGTTTGTTGGAAATGCTTCTCATGACGCGTCACGTTTCTTTATCATCACATGGAAGCACTGACTTGCTTTACTGACTTAGTGTTGGAAATCTGGACGTTGTTCACGTTTTATGCTTAGTGCACTATAGTGTAGTAGATCTTCACACTGATTATTTCAAATTAATGATGCAAGGTCTGTCTTGCTTGCATTCCTGATTCTAGCTTTGACGTCTTTATCTGTGCCGCCTGTATTTGAAACGATGTTACCTAGGTAGTTGAAAGAGATAACCTCCTTCGGATATCTCCTGCTTGTTGGTGCTTGTTGTTGATGTTGTTGGTTGCGTATCTTCACCACTTCTGTCGTCTCTACGTTCACGTGAAGTACCGTCTTAGCTGCCCTGCCTCGCCTCTTCTGTCAGCTTGTTAGTTTTCTCCTGTAGATCTTCGTGTTTGTGCAACAAGGCATAAGACATAGATCATCATTGTGGGCGAAATCCAAATCTTCTACTGGGGTCCTTTCATCAGTCAAACAGCGTATGCACATCTTCTCACAGCTCCTCACGGTTTGCTGCATGATCCAGTAGACCACAATCAAGAAGATCACCGATGATAGTAGGTGACAACCTTTTCTTACTCCTTTCTTCACTTCAAAAGCGTCACTGATTTTTCCATTGTGAATCTCTTGGCATGCGGCGTCTTCATATATTTGATGTTTCTCAAAGCTATACTGTGTTGAATTGCTGACCTTTGTCGAAAGACGGCCCAGTGGCTGAAATTTTATGGTTTGAGGCTACTGGGTACTTGGTTTGAGTCTCAGTGAGGACAATTTCATTCACTCGAACGAAGGCATATCCAGCTGACGAGTCTTAAATGGAACGAAACGCACGTCCTGGATTCCACTAATAGCCGCCAAATAGACCACCGGTTAGTTCTTTATTCATTTTCAGTTTTTTTATAAAGTGAATGAACTATGTAACTTAGCAACTCATTCCTCATTCATTTACTCTTTAACACAAGTCTACTCAATTTGTTCAGTATTTTAAGTCTCTTGATTTCAACGCAGCTATTTCTTCACTTTTCTAAATAGCTCAAAGCTTGTTACGTTATCTTCGTCTATGCGTTATTCTACTGATAAGGATCTCATAAGAAGAGTTAGTTGGTAAGCTACGTTAAAACTTTCAAGCACACTGATAACAGTTGTACGTCTCTTGAGTAAGACAAAACCAGAAACCAATGAGTTTGCTAAAGTCCCACCTGTGACTTAGAAAGTGAAGAAGGTGAACTAGCAATGTTGGATTGCAAGATTAAACGAAGACAAGAAGGAACTCCAGAGACTAGTGTCTATAGAAAACCTACGCATTCGAATCGCTACTTTAACTTCGAATCCTCCCATCCCATTTCAGTTGGAGTAGGCCTAGTTAAATGCTTAGGTGATAGAGGAGTGAAAGAGCTAACTAGTAGATCGGAAAATCTGCAGCGAGAAATTAGACACATCAAGAATACCCTACATCTCAATATTCACCTACCAAAATTTACTCTCTAATTTATGAAAAATACTCTCCCAGATGGGATATCTAAACCTCATTGGTTATTTTGGCAGCTGCCAGGGTGACTTTTTAAGTCTTCCTAAATTTAGTTCGTTTGTGTGTATGTACTTTTGTTCTAATCATTGTATGTGAGACGCCATTTGGATATACTGTCCAGGTTAGTTGGATAATTAGGCCTTCCTTTCACTTGACTGATTGTATTAGGATTCAACGGGCGACATTAAGGCCACCCTACTAACAGCTGTAATACCAATCTAGTTTCGTCACTCCGGCTAAAAAACGTAGTTTTTCATAAAATATGGAAGATTAATTGGTTATCCTTAGCAGTTGCTAGGTTGGCCTTTAAAGTTAATCGGATTCAATACACTTTGAAATGCCTCAGCTACTCGTCTCTTGTTACAGTTTCAAACATTTTTTTGGAGTAATTTTAATATTTTCAAAATCGATTTTTTGACTGTGATAGATGGCGTGAACCGATAGTGTCGACTTCATTTGTAAATTCACTAAACCTAGGTGATTATTTGGCAGCCATTTTGTTTACCTTGAATGTTATTTAGGAGTGATTGTAAAGGTCACCCTAGCAACAACTGAAACAACCAATCAGTCTTTTGTATTTCGGCTAGAAAAACAGAATTTGATAAAATGAAGAATTCTTACTGCCCACTTAAGTTGTTGCTTAAGTAGACTTTAGAGAAACTGGTTATTAAGTCCAAATAAGGGTTCTCATTGGATGGTTTGTCAAAATAATAGTGGGTATAACAATCGAGACACTCTACTTTGGAGACATAATTCCAAGTGTAAAATTGGGCAGCGTGGTCGATTGCAATTCCATTTTAGTCTGTTTATAAGAAATACCACACAGTGAAACAGTAACATTTATTGCATAACAAAGTTCCAAACACAATTTATTATCCATATTCATATCAGGTAACTCCACAACTTAGAGATCAACTTTATATTTTCCTAGTTCTCTCTCCTTCTCTGTGATGACAACGGGTAGTAGAATTTTCCATATATCTGGGACAGGTGCAGCATCATCTCGATTGCATGTGTTTCATGTTGATTCGATAAACAAAGATTCGGTTATCAATCTCTCCCTCACTCCACCCAACTAAGTTAGTTATCAACACTGTCGCCCTATCCCACCCTACTCTGTCATTCTGTGTCATCGCATGTAGAGCTATAACCGACTCTTTCTCTAGATTTCTTATCTTATTACGATCTACTAATCTTGATTTAGCTAGGTTTTTGTGCTCTGTTATTCTAATTGACCCTGGCTAGTCGACTGCTTTGACCTATGTACTTGACCTCGCAATCATTGCAAGGAATCTGGTAGACCAGATTATTTTGCTTAATTGCATCGATAGGATCTTTTAACCTACAAAGCTTGTTTCTCAGCGAGTTCGTTGGTTTGAATGCCACCTGAATACCAGCCAGCCTTATTGAGAATTCTTCGTAATTCTTCTGAGGTGCCTTCCTTCTATGGTAGGTAACACAGCAGAAACTTTGAATTCTCTCTCAACCCTGTCACCATTATTACCAATAGTAGTGGAATTATTATTAATAACACCTATATTACTACTACTACTACCACTGCTAATATTTTTCCTTCAGTTTCTTATGAATTTATTGGTAAATTTTGGTGGGTAATCATTGAGACGTAGGGTATTCTTGTTGTGTCTAATTTCTCGTCACAGATTTTCTGATCAACTAGTTAGCTCTTTCACTCCTCTATCACCTAAGCATTTAACTAGGCCTACTCCAACTGAAATGGGATGGGAGGATTCGAAGTTAAAGTAGCGATTCGAATGGGTAGGTTTTCTATAGACACTAGTCTCTGGAGTTCCTTCTTGTGTTCGTTTAATCTTGCAATCCAACATTGCTAGCTCACTTTCTAAGTCACAGGTGAATTGGATTGCATTTACTATTGAATTTATATGAGTCAAGAACCTATTGATGTGTTCCGATTTCAGTACTGTAAACATATCATCTACATATGGAACTATATCTGTATTGTAGGACTAAATGTTTGAGGGGCTACCTGTTCCCAACTATCCTTAAATATGTCTGCGAAGATAGGGGATATTGGTGATTCCATGGCAACACCTTCAGTTTGTTTATATATTTTATTTTGAAACTTAAAAACTGTAGATGTTAGGTACAATTGTACTCCTAGTATGATTTCCCCGATAGGCAGCTTAGTTCGCTGCATACGTTCTTTGTAATCTTTAAGCCCATTTTGAACTGCCTCCAGAGCCATGTAGTAGGGCGAAAGTGTTGAAAACTAACTTAGTTGAGTGGAGTGAGGGAGAGATTGATAACCGAATCTTTGTTTATCGAATCAACACCAAACACATGCAATCGAGATGATGCTGCACCTGTCCCAGATATATGGAAAATTCTACTACCCGTTGTCATCACAGAGAAGGAGAGAGAACTACGAAAATATAAAGTTGATCTCTAAGTTGTGGAGTTACCTGATATGAATATGGATAATAAATTGTGTTTGGAACTTTGTTATGCAATAAATGCTACTGTTTCACTGTGTGATATTTCTAATAAACAGAGTAAAATGGAATTGCAATCGACCACACTGTCCAAGTTTTACTCTGGTAATAATGATATATATATTTATGTACAAAAGCTCACAATGCTTAGACTTCATGGCGAACGGATTAACCATCCAGCCACCGTAGACCTGAAGGTCCTGATTTTGTTTCGTAACCGGATCGTGGGTGGGCACTGCTGAGGAGTTCCGTGCTAGTGGATCGAAACAACCACTCATTCTTCCCAAATTTTGGATGTTTCTGCAACTGATTTCAGTCCATGATGAATATTACCTCGGAATTCACACCTCGAATAATCTCAAAATACATTTTTCAATCTCATTTGCGCGAAACACAGATACACAAAAGAAGAGATTTCGTTTAACACAAACGAGGCACAAATTATCTCGTTGTGTATAAAATTGGTGCTACAAGAGCTTACTATTGAACGAATAAGATCATGCAAATCGTTGCCTTGGTAGGAAAGAGGTTTCCGTTTAACCAAAGTTTGTTAATTCTTCAAATGGCTAGTTTCAACCAACTGAACCTTCACTGTGGCACCATCGAAAGGAAATGAAAGGTTTGAAGTTATTAAGAAGAAAATAATGGGCCGAATAAAAATATTATTATTATCAGGAACGGAAATTATTAGTGTTAGTTGATTTCGATTTGATAGTAGCTACAGATGGGTACTAGCAGTGGAATCCAGGACACGCGTTTCGTCCCATTTGAAACTCGTCAGCTGAATGTACCTGCTTCCTAGTGAATGTGTTTGTTCCATATCTCATTACGCTAAACACCAAAGCTTTATCATTCTTCTGGACACTGAGTCATGACAGCTACTCCTTATGCAACGGGTATAATTTCTATGTTATAGCCCTCAATTTCCCATAAGTGGCCTAGGAGATAACGCCCTCATATCTCAAGTGTTCAGTCCTGAGTTCAAGGCTTGGTGGGAATAAAATCATTCACCTGGATTTATGCAAAGTTCTCTTTCCATATCAGTTAGTCTATACATAGAGACAAATTGGAAAATGGCTTCCAAATGTACACATACACAATTACAGAAGAACAGAATGATAGAAAATATTTTAATTACACATTACAGTAAATAATTAATGAATGAAACGCATTTTATTACATATTTTCGATTAATGAAACTTTAGACACTTAAATAAGCAAAATAAAACAAGATTTATCGTCTAACAAAAAAAAACAACTACGGAATAAGCAATGGGATAAACAAGTGTGAAGGGACAACAATAATGCTGTGAACAGAGTGTTCTTTGAGAGCTTTGGGGGGTTTAGTATATGAGGAAAGCGTAAGGGAAAATGAAAAACACTGATGAGTACTTGGTTCGAGTCTCAGTGGGAATAAGATCACTCCCTGGAACGCAGGAACATCCAGCTGACGAATCCTAAATAGAAAAAATATGGGCATCAAGTTGTATACCACTCCGAGTCACTAAGATGAACACAACATCATGTATATCCGGTAGTATCAAGGCGTTTGAAAAAGAGTCCATCTGCCAACAGAGGTCAAACAATTCAACTTGTTTAACAATGAGAAATTATACGTTTTAAACAACAATGAATATATGTTTTCCTAGTCGATAAGAAGAAAACCTGAAGCTTAGTCATCAACATTGATTATGAAATGTAAACAGTGTAGAAATAAAAAGAGGTAACAATGAAGTAGAAGGGTGTAGGTAGAAAGAAAGTAGGAGGAAGAGGATGAGGAAAACAACAGCAATAACTCATAAATGTCTCATGAGTAACATAAAAAAATGTTTTCTGTTGTGTCGTGTTTTTAAAAAAAACAATTTAGTTGTTTTTTGTGACAAATTTAAGTAAATATTGAAAAAAAAAAGAGGAAATTTGTTCAATAGCAGATGGTATAGCAAAAATAGTAATAAACGTCAACTTTTATTTCGAATAATGCAAGAACAATGATATTTGCAGAACAAAACATGAACTTGTATTATTACAACCCCATTTGTTCAACTGCAAACAGCTAACAAATGAAGTGATATATTAGTAGTAATAAAATTCACATTACAGACTGATAGATCCTTATGGTGAATATGTATGTATAGTTATCTATATAGGAGTGGACTCTTGAAGAATAACCTTAGACTTCACCCTTTGCGATGTCTTGATTCCTCGAAAACAGGAAAGAAACGGCGAAAACAATGAAGGTTTACTGTCCAGTCGAGTATGTACAAAAATTAATGGTTTATATACATTTTACGATAGCCCTGGAAGATTTTAACTTCTTCTGGAGAGCGCTTTAATTAATCAGTCTCATATGTATGATCATATGGTTTTTCGCGAATGTTCAACAGGCGATGATTGTCTATGAAGGCTTTTTAAGGATTTTCAGACTTCTTTGAGGAATCTGGAGGATATGGTTGAACTCTGTAACACATATTTTAAACTTGTTGGAATAAATGAAGATTCGTAATTTAGGATTAACGATGAAACGGTGAGTCAAGGAAGAACGGGTGTACTAATAAGAAACCTTGGTCAACTCAACGGCTATTTATTTATGATGAAATTTGGAAAGTGAATGGGGTAAACTCCGAGATGTATTCCCAGAGATCTATGTCTAAAAGATAGCAAGGTCTTCACTAGCGCAATCATCAGGTATCTGATAGAAACAGGACGTCAAATAGAAGTCTCTCATTCCTTCCGGATAATCAAAACTAAGAAGGCTAAATTTATTACCGTATGAAGAAGCTCTCATCATCAAATACTTTCAACTTGATCTTTGAACGGTAATTGACCTTTCTCTACCCTGTTAACTCAATATAATTTCCGTATATATGCATTTACATAGTTTTCATTGTTTTTAACTTCATCATTCCCTCTATAATCACTTACTGACTGTTATTCACTCAGTCTATTGTTTTTCCAGCTTTTTCATATAAATTGCTCAACCTGCTAGCTCTTTAACAGCCCCTCTGCTTTTATATACCTGTCTGTTTTGCACGCCTCACCTATATCCACAACTCCAGAATTTTCCATTTCATCATATGTATATAAATTGTTATTGATTTTGACTAAAACCTGTGATTAGTAATCTTTTTTTTCCTCAATTCACTCACCATCTTATGGTTAATGCTAAACATCAAGCATTCATTTATTTCTACTTATTCAAAGTATGTTATTGTCACTGTTACCACTAATATTTCATTTCACTTGTAGTCTGTTTTGCAGCTGATGAAATGCCGTGGAATAAAACAGATTCTGCCAATGTCTTTGCTCTTAAATTATTCATATTTTGAGAAAGTATTTATAATTAAGCTTTTGATCTTTCATGATTGTCTTCAGTCACTAGACAGCTGGTTTCAGAAAAGTATCCTCCTATACGATATCTTATTCATCTATTCCCGATGATATCCTCATCACCTTCAAATACATGGGTGTGTTTATGACTGCCACTTCCTCTGGAACATCTATATGGACTCTGATCACACTTCAGTGGGTGTAAAGTTCACCTGCATCCACATGATCATTAAGTTTGTTCTTCTAATAAAACCGAAGTGAGCAAATTGTTTGTACCTAGTATTACAAATAAATACTGCACTGAGCTAGATTCAAGGCTATCTATCAAACCCTCAAGAAGTATGGGTGTCCACTAGGTGCACTTACAAGACGGCATGAAAATCGCGAGCAAAGCCAGTTGTAGCGTTGAACAGCATTGGGCTAAAAAGTACTGAGTCTCTGCAAGTTCCTTGCAACTTCTTGACTCCGTCAGTATAGCCAGAAAGACAGTGAGAACAATGGTAAGCCTTAGTTCCTCAAGCAGTAAACCAACCAGTATTTGCTTATGGACTGCGATACAAGACTGTCACAATGCGTGAAAACTTTGGATGTAACAGCTAAACCTAGCAGCAGGCAAAAACGTTCCCAGCTGACCCAAGCTACTGTGAGTAGAGGATCTAGGGTTAGTTAGACTGTTCGTGAAGCTGATGGCATTCCAATCCCCAAACGTTAACGATGTCTGGAACGCTCAAAGAAGCGCTTTGGAAAGCAGCTCAACTGGCCTGCTGCCCCAGCAACATTCAACTCAATATCGTGTACTCTGTGTTCGGTTAACACCATTCAACCTAAGACAATGGAAGTCCATAGGGAACTTCAAGTTCTGAAGAACAATAGATAACCTGGTCCAGAGAAGTTAGTACTTTAACTTTTCTATGGATGAAGGTGAAACTGAGGTCATTATTCTGAAGGTATGGCAGAATGAGGTTGTTCTCGTACTTTGGAATGAATCCATTATTTGTACCTATCTTTTCTAAAAGGGTCTGGATACTGTATGTAGTGACTATTGTGGTACCAGTTTTTTAACCAGAAGTGTCTGAAATATGGTATTCTATTATACATCGTAGTTTCTGCAAAACACAAAAACCTACTTCACAAAGAATGGGTGAGGGGCTTGTCCAGATTATGGATGTGCTGATCATCTGTTCACCATTCGTTAAATCTTTGAACACCGTCACAAATGTTGTAGGTCAAAGATCATTGTATTCCCCAATACTAGAGCCACCTTCAGTCTCTTGGACAGCACTTTACTCGGAAAGTTTCTGTCAAAAAGAAGCATCCCTTAGAAGCTTGATGACACCTAGAAAGCTCTAAACCTAAATAATTTAAGTAGAGTGAAGGCTATGAAGGATATATGTGGTGGTGGTCTAGGCATGTTACCAGTTGAAAGAACTTTAGCCGTTGAGGACGCGGATACTCTTCTCTCACCATGTGATAGCATACAGGTAACTTGATGCTTATTCAGCCAGTCAGTCATCAGTGTCTGCAAGTGAAAAGACTTCAGCAAGATTTGCAGGAGTCCCTACTTGCATTCACAATTGGTGGTGAACATCTGGAAGCTGTCGAAAATGTGTGAATGATGAGATCTCTAACAGTATATCGAAAGCCACGGCGGCATACTCTGGTCTTTGTTGCCTTCAGCAACATCATTATATTTGTTTTGTTTTGAAATGATGATAGGCAGCTCTTTGGTGAGGGTAGTTCCAATCTACTTATATAAAACTCTACCTCTTCAAACTGAGAATGTTCCAGGAACCTAAAGGTTCTTATGTTATTGTGTACAAAGAATTTTTATAATCCAGTGGAATCGCGATGTAGGTAACATTAACGCAAGGGAAATGTGTGTAGGCTATATAGAGATCGCCATCCATCATGTATGGCCATCTAGAGCTAGGGCTTTTGATAGTTTAAATATGCGTTACGAATGTCTTCATAGTGGCTTCCAGACCGTTCAGTGTATACCTGCTCTAGGGTCATTTAAAAGGACTGCAGAGAGGTCAGAGACGGCAAGTGGATGAAGTGGTGCCACAGTGCAGTAGGTTGTGGGATATTTATGTAAGGTTAGCATGTATGTGTGTACACAGACCCAATTCAGCTTACTTGTCCATTCTCTTTTTCAAATTTTGTGTCTACTTCATATAGTTTCACTATTTTGCGTGGTGTATCTTTAGGCACCCATCTTCCACCCAGCCTATGATCTAAATGGATGAAATAAATATACCCGAAAAGTTAGAATACTTAGACCCAAATGGTGCTATGTGAGCGCTTTTAGTGTGTAAGCTGATTATATTAGTATTCATATTAATGACTAGCAGTGAAATCCTGAAGGCGCGTTTCTTCCCATATGGGCGTCATCAGCTAATTTATTAGTACCTTTAGGGAATGATGTTGTTCCCAATGAGATTCGAACTCAATACCCATCACTTCAAACACTAAAGCGTTATCCACTAGGTTACAGTGGTATTTTGGGCAAAGAAACAAGCGAAATTTATAATATCAGAGTTCAAAATGCAGCTTGAATTGTTACTATTTATTGACATACTTGTTATTCCCTGTTGTTTTGTGGGATAGAATTGTTTGACTTGCGTAATAATCATAACTGTTATCAGTGGTTAAGACTGGTCAAAATATGACGGGAGTTGCATGCTTATTGACTGGACAGTGACGCATTTCATAATAATAATAATCGCTTTATTCCAAGCAATATATATGATACAGTATGGAATTCTTAGCAGGTATTATTTCAACAAATTCACTTCAGGAATATTATTTTTGAATGAACTTGTTACTGTGTCTAGATGATGTTCATAGTAACAGTATTAAAAGCAATAACCTCACCTGGTTAGCTAGTTCACTAGTTATTAGCCGGTCCTGAGCCCAGGTAAAGAGGAAAGGTTGGGCATAGGGCTAGCAACCCTACCCCGTAAAACCAGTACAACCGCTAAGGAAACTTCAAAGCGTAATGTGCGGACCAAATCGTAACGCATCGCATCATCATAGAACAGAGTATAGAGTGGCGATCAACCCTCTACCTCAACTTCATCAACTTTGAAAAGGCCTTTGACAGCGTCGACTGAAATGAAAATTAGCAGGCAACTGCTGAACACTACGGAATACCACAAACCTTTATCAGCCTCGTTCAGCAACTATTTGAACATGCCACATACCAAGTGATCCACAATGGAAAGCTGAATGACGCCTCTGAAGTGAAGACAGGAGTGAAAGAAGGCTGCCTACTATTATCCATGATATTTCTGATTGTAGTGGACTGGATCATGCAACAAACAGTGAGGAGCTGTGAGAATAGAGGGATACGCTAGCTGGACCGTGGAGAAGAACCTAGAAGATTTGGATTTCACCGATGACTTGTGTCTGATGTCGCACAAACTTGAAGATCTGCAGGCGAAAACCAAGAAGTTGACAGGAGAGGCGAGGCAGGGCAGCGAAGACGGGACTTCAGGTGAATATAAAGAAGACAGAGGTTACGAAGATAACCAACCAAAGCCACCACCACCACCAACAAACTGCAACTACCAGCAACGGGGAAACTTAGGGGAAGTAGCCTCCTTCACCTATCTAGGAAGCACTGTCTCAACTACAGGTGGCACTGACGAGGATGTCAGAGTCAGAATCACAAAAGCAAGACAGGCTTTCATTAGCCTGAAACCAGTGTGAAAATCTTCTGCATCCAGCGAAAAGCGTGAACAACATCCGGATCTTCAACACCAACGTCAAGTCAGTGCTTCTGTATGGTTTAGAGACTTGGCGCGTCATGGAAGGCATTTCCAACAAACTACAGACATTCATCAACAACTGCTGCCTACGCTCACTCCATACTGAAGATCAGATGGCCAGAAAGAATAAGTGACAGGAACTCTGGCTGGCTGGCAACGATTCAACGAAGCAAGAACCTATCGATGAACAAATATGCAGAAGAAAGCTGAAGTGGGGATGGACTGAGCATACACTGAGAAGACCGACTGGGGACATCACGCGTCAGGCACTCCAGTGGAACCCGAATGGGAAGCGACGAGTTGGTTGTACGAGGTGAGGTTGACATGGAGGAGATCGTGCGAGGAAGAAGTGAGAGCTTGTGGGCTGTTGTGAAGTTAGGTTCAAAAGATTGCAGTTAACAGATTGCGCTGAACGTTTTATCTATAAGTGTGTAGGAACACTATCTTGCATGGTTGCAGAGTAATAGTTATGAGTCTATCATAATTGCCACTACTGAACACATCATCAGCACTGGTCTTCTTAAAATAAGACTGTAACATGGGGTCTGTAATAAAATGCAAATCTTTTGAATGCAGTTTGTATTCATAATAATTTAATCATTGAGGCCCTAGCCGATCATTTGAAAGTTCTGACTAACTGACAATTTCTTCTTCTCGATTGGTCTTAATTTTAGGTCGATTGCATCTTGCTTCGTTCGACAACTTGTCGAGGAAAGCATTAAACCACGATTGCCGCTAACGACACATGGATATCAACTGTAAGTCAGCAACCTTTTACAACTTCCTAGCTGATTCTCGACCAAACTAATTAGCAAGGAGACACACTGAGACGTGAATAAAACTACATTCATAAAAAGTATGTCCGAAAATAGAAACATACAGCGCTTCTAATGCGCAGGTAGAATAATCATAATGTCAGTGATTCGGGATAGAAAACAGACACTTGAGAGACATACTTAAAGCACCCATTGTCTGTCATTCTGTCGATAGCACAATGCAAAATCCTAACTTTTCCTTTTTTCGCACTAGTTATCTGATCTACTTATGAGGTTTGAGTCTCTGTGGGAACAGTGTCACTCACTGAGAGGCAGCTGCATTTAGCTGATAAGTCCCAAATAGGTGGCAACGTGAGTGTTTATAGATAGGCACTAACAACTGACGATTTTACCGAACTCACCTGGTTAGTTCAGCTATTAACAACAAATCAATTTGGTGGTACTTCAGACTTGTACTACTTAACCAGCTGCAGAACTATCTGATTTCTTTAATATAAGCGTAAAACTTGGACACTGTGACACAATACAGTTCCACTTTAGTTCACATATTATTACTAATTTATGAGCACTTCTAATAATGAGTTTATTGAATATTTGGTGAAGGAACTAGACCCAAGTAGAAACTGTTCAAAATCGAGACTTACAAATTCTTATTGCTTAAAGTATAAATTAGAGGGTATGCATCTAGATGACAGTGAAAAAAGGGCTGGGTTTAATGTAACCAGCTTGTGTAGTTTTACATAGATTGACATGGCTCTGAAAGCAGTTAGAAATGAGCTCAATAAAGACCGTGATCCTACGCTTCGAACTAAGGTATTCGTAGATGAGAACCTGTTAGGAGTACTCTTGTATCTAACTTCCACAACCTACAAGTTTCAGAATAAAATATATAAACAAACAGAAGGAGTTTTTATGAGATCACTAATGTTCCCTATCAAGACAGAAATATTTACGGATAGCTGAGAGTGGATTGTCGTCGAAACACTGAGTTCTGCTCATATAATATGGTTTGAATATGTAGATGACACCCTTACAGTGTTGAAGTCGGAGCAAACAGACAATGTCTTCACATATATAAACTCAGTAGTCAACCCAGTTCAATTTACCGATTAATTAGAAAATGAAGCTAGCGATTTTTGATTGCAAGGTAGGAGTTTCGACACTACTACCGACAAGAATATCTTAGCATTCGAATGGTCGTCTAAACTATGAATCATCCCACACTATATCAATTAAATTTGGCCCAGTAAAATGTCTTACTAGTAAGGCAGAAGATCTGTAACAAAAAAAGAAATGGTGAAGATACTTTACGCATAAATAGTTACTCCCAAATTAATTAATTAATTAATACGTAGTAATAATAATAATACGTAATTAATATTGGTGTCGTGGTCGTTAATAATAATAATAATAACATCAATGACAATGTTGTGATGACAGAACTTAACTTCTACTGTGTTGCCATACAAGGAAGGCAGCTTAGAGACATTACGTAGGATTCCCATAAAGGCTACCATTAGACTAACACTTAAATTTACGAACCCATTTAGAAATAAGGTAGAATAACTAAGTTTTATTCAAGTTGGAATTTATCATGGGCTGATATCACTCGATGAGACAATGGAAACCCGGTATCACTGGACAGCTGTTTCGTCCAAGTGTGAAGCTCATGAGCAGTGCGCACCCACGACCTCGCCAGGGACTGAACCCAGAACCTTCAGGTTCCGTACCCAGCACGTTACCATTGAGCCAGTGGGTCGGAATCCAACGGTCCATATTTCCGACCTCAGTCAGTTCATAGCGCGACCATCAACCAATGTTATCGGTGACTATTTGTCCTCACAGCCACTAGGTTTGCCCCACTGGTCACGACTTCTAATTGGAACAACAAGAAACACGTCTCCAAGCTAGTCACCAATAAGCATTATTTCAATTGAATTTGGGGTGGTGATAGCGTTGGGTCCGACCCCTGGCAGATTGACGAGTGCGCACTGCTGAAGAATTCCATACTAGGGCGAAACAACTTTTCAGATCCCCCAGGTTCTCAATGCCCCTCCAACTGTTGTCAGTCTATGATGAATACCAACTTGAAAAATCTCTAAATCTCCACAAACCCTCAAAATCAATAACTAAGTTTACCAAATCGCTCTCAATGACTGCCAGGTCAAAAACACAGGTCAAAGTAGTCGATCGAGATCAGTTACGCTCTCAGAGCACAAAAACCAAGTTAGATCAATATTGGCAGATCCTGGTAGATAAGGAATCTAGAAAAAGCCCGGTCATAGCTATGGATGTAATTTTACGCAATCCCACAACAGGATGAGCCAGATTGATAGTCCTTTGAAGTAACTTGGTGTTTGGTCGAGGAGGAGGAAGTGATGATCAAGTACTTGTTCATCAAAAACAACATTAAATACCTCAAACAATAATGATTTAGTAGGTGTTCCGGATGCGTGGAAAATTCTCAAAGTTGCAGACTTATTTTGATATGACTGTGGACATAAAACTGGGCCCGAAATTCTATCCAGTAAATAATACTTTTCCTTCACTGTGTGTCATATGTCTAACAGACTAGTGAAAGTGAAATTACCTTATTTCGCTTCCTGTTTTTTAAATGCATTACACGAAAGTTATTATATTTTCATTCATCGGTTTGTCTTGTTTTACTGCGTAGTTAAAATGTCTCGCTTTTATAACTGACTGGCATCATATGCTTAAGTTAAGTGGTAGAAATTGTATGAAGTTGATTAAGTGATTGCAAACAAGCTCTTCAGATTGGCTAAATGGCTTGACTTCTCTTAAATCATATTGTTTATGGTCATTTGTTCATTGGTTTTTATCGAAGGAGAGTTATTTGGTTTTATTAAGTAACCTACCTCCTTCACTTATCTAGGAAGCACTGTTTCAACTACAGGCGGGAGAGACGAGGACGTCAAAGTCAGAATCGGAAAAGCAAGACAGGCGTTCATTAGCCTGAAACCAGTGTGGAGATCTTCTACACTCAGCATGCGGAACAAGATACGGATTTTCAACACCAACGTCAAGTCAGTGCTTCTGTATGGTTCAGAGACTTGGCGCGTCACGAAAGGCATTTCCAATAAACTACAGACATTCATCAACAACTGCTTACGCTCACTCGCTACTGAAGATCAGATGGCCAGAAAAAATAAGCAACAAGGAGCTCTGGGGACGAACCAACCAAGAACCTATCACGCAGCAAATATGCAGGAGGAAGTGGAGATGGATTGGGCATGCACTGAGAAGGCCGACGGAGGACATCACGCGCCAGGCCCTCGAGTGGAATCCCCATGGGAAGCGACGAGTTGGACGTCCGAGGGTGACATGGAGGAGGTCGTGCGAGGAGGAAATGAGAGCTTCTGGGCTGTCGTGGAACCATGTTCAAAAGATCTCAGAGAACAGAGGTCACTGGAGGCGTGCTACTGAAGCCCTATGTTCCACTAGGAACCCAAGGGACTAATAATAATAATAATAATGATAATAATAATAATAATAATAATAATAATAATAATAATAATAATAAAGTAACCTTCGAATGCTGACCAATCACAGCCAGTTGACTTGCTGGTGATTGAAACTTGAGCTAGATCTAAGTTTCTCAACGTCTATATTGATAGATGTCTGCGGAATATTTAGGTATATATATTCTGTTTAAATCAACATAGGAATTTATTCTTAGTTTATTTCAAAGTCAAGACTCAGGAAATCCCGTAATTACTGTCAAATTTACACATCCCAGTATTCCAAACTGTATAAGTTGAGCACATGCTATGGCTATTAAAAGCAGCCTAATTCACTAATTACGATCAGATCACTTGAATCCTGATGTTATTCGCTTTTTTTTGTGGCTAGCAGTGGAATCGAAAACATGAGTTTTTCGCATCTGGGACTCTTCAGCTGGATATAACTGTCTGTGACGGGGTTCCTACTGGAGCTCAAACCAAGGGCTAACAGCATCAAACGCGAGACCGTTATCCACTAGTCTACGTCGCTACAACAACTACTTCTTTTACAATGTATACAGTTTGATGTCATTATTCTTCGGGAAATTCAAAGGATCAAGGATTTACCTGAGTCCCATTTTCATTTGCACTAATGACGATGTCTAGTGAAGCGACAGTATGATATAACTAACTGTTTCCATGAAATAATGCACACTAAAGAAAATGCTTTGTTGAATACTGAATTAACTGTTTACATACGAATTCACTATGCTGAACTACTGAATCCACATCAACTTAGGAAAAGACACTACTGCGTGATGGTCCACGTTGCCATACCTTATATCAGTACCTCAAGTAAAAAGGCAGTTAGGTTCAAGATGAAGATAAGAGAATGCAGTCCAAAGGAATATAAAGTACAAAAAGAGAGAAACGAAGAATGAGAAAGTGGTGAGACTCGGTATAGAGTTAAGATGAGGATAAGGTATGTATACATCTGCGACACTGACATCGGTTCTCAGCCATATCACCTAGAGTCTCCAATCACTGGTTCCTCTTGTCCCACGGACCCCAACCACCCAGCCTGCATCGCCCCCCCCCATACACGGCTCAAACCAACAGCCAAACACTTCATACATTGGTGCCATATTTTAGTCTGGCTACCTCGGACCTTTTTCCAGCCTGGACCCACCTCAGCCAACATTGTGTGACGAGGCAATCGGTGACTAGACATACGTAACACATGTCCCAACCATCTCAGTCGATGAAGGTTCTCAACCTTGTCACCTGATTTACCTCTTCTCCCTAAAACTCTACTCCTGATGCTTCCGTTACTCACGTGACACCACGGAATATGGCCTATACTACGAAGACAACGGTGGTCAAACACCTGAAGCCAGCCTTCCCATGCCTTCCACCTTCAGTGGGCATGTTTCACAGCCATAGAGTAGAACATACCGGACGGTTATGCAGTACATGCGACCCTTAATAGACAATCGGATATCATGGCGGCGCCATAAGTGGTGTAAATTTGCAAAAGCCAATAGAGCATTTTGTATCCGTTCAGAAATCTCATCGGCAACTGACCCACCGGGGGTGATCCTACTTTCCAGGTAAGTGAAATGGATCAACACACTCAACCACTTCACTCTCTATTGTTAGTCGAGGCACCGTTGAAGACCAATCGTGGAGCAGCAATTTGCATTCGGGTAGTGAGAAATGCGTCCCAAACATTCTCAAATTCCCACTTAAAGTGTTCAGAAGACTCTGCATCTCATCAGTCAGCGTATTCACTTAACAGGACTATGTCATCTGCATATTCTAGGTCTAACAAAAATTCTCCTGTGATTAGGTCAACGTCTGTATAATCAGGCGACTAGAGGGAAACCCCCATAAGAACATCTATAATAAAATTGAATAAGAATTGAGAGAGTGGGCACCCTTTGACGGACACCACTCGATGAGTACAGCTCATCTGACATCTCTCCGTAGCCTCTAACATGCCCACAAGTGTTCAAGTAGAGAGCCTTCAATAGGGTGATGTACTTACTCGGCTCGCCTTTGAGTGAGAGACATTACCATAAGACTTCTCGATCAACGGAGTTAAATGCCGCCTTCAGGTTGAGAAGTACAGCCAGTGTTGGGCGTCGGTAAGCGTATCTGTGTTCCAAAACCTGGCTCAGTGTGAATATTTGGTCGATAAACCCATAGCCAGGTCTAAAGCCTGCCTGGTTTTCTCGGGCTTGTTGTTCCAGAGCTTAACTCAGGCGTCGGAGAACTTAGGATCTTAGACACTATGTTCGTCAGGCTGATTCCTCTGTGGTTATCACAAGAGGACTCCTCGCCTTTCTTGAAGACTGGGATAATCAGTGACTTAGACCAGTCAGAGGGTATCGTATTTGATTCCCACATACTGGTTAACACTTCCGCTAACCTAACTAAGAGCACTCCACCACCATCCTTGTATACCTCTGGAGTTAGTCCGTCTCGTCCTGCTGCCCTTCCTCGTTTCAGGTTACCTACTGCTTTCTCAACTTCTTCTAGTGTTGGGGGACCTATCTCTATGTCCCATTCAGGATCCGCATGGATAGCGGGCAACTACTGAATCTCAGCAGCATGGCAACCACAACCGGAAGTTGTGTGAAGAAATCGTAAATAACACACCAATGTAGTTTATCAATATTAAGCTGACAAAAACCGTCTAATTAGTAGGCTTTATTTCTGAGGTTTTTGTTGATGATTTCGTCTATACTGAAAATGGGAGCTTAATCAGCTGACCTCCCAACTCTTATAACATAATTTAACCAAAAGACCTGTTTTTCAGGTGAATTCTTTGAAAGAAGTGAAACCAAATAAGTCGCATTTGAAAAGTGGTGGTACTGTTACTTGGTTGTTTGGGTCTAAGAGTAGGATTTAAGTACCACGGTTTTATTTGCTAGTTTAATAAGTCACGATACACACCTCTTGTGCAATGGGTATCATCTTCATGGAATACTGAGGCATCCGCATAGAAACCAAAATGTCTACATGGACCAATCGAATCAATACAATGGAACAACCATAAATTACAATTATTATTAAATAGCACATGATACTCGTCGAACGAGAAACGGCTGTCGTGACTTGGGCATTTAAAATGATGTGTTCTGGATCCAAGCCTTATTGAGAACACTATCACTCAGATGAGTTCAGCTGACGAGTCCCAAAAAGGATGAAATTCAAATCCTAGAGCGTTCTACTAGTTATCATCAAGCAATCAGCGTCAAACTGAAATTTGAGGCAGCATATAATCATTTATTCAAGTGGCTCACATGCCAATAGTGACTAATCAGTTCGCTCAAGTAGGGATAATCAGTGGGGAATTACAAGTATCGACAAGGTAAGGTTAACGTACAGTTTTTTGGAATCATCGCCTAAATAACTGCACGTATTAATATGATAATTAGGTATGATTTCCCAACCGTTTCTTTTTGCAATTAATGCTTGTTGAGGCAATAAATATCTTAATGTAGGTAGATCGCTATACGGACAGATAATGTTTGCTTAATTGGCAGACAGGTTAACATACATACAAATAAACCCATACATTTTCTAAATGAGAAGACTTTAGGCTGTGTCTGTGTAGATGTGTGTATATTTACTAAGGTCAACAACATTGAGACATTCTGATTGGTCACAGTCTTTATTCTGCAAACACTTTTCCACTTCTTAGGCAAATATAAAGAAAAGATACTCAGAAGACAGTACTATGCACGAATAGCTGAATCAAGCGTTTATAACAGTTTTATGCATTACACTGTGGAATTCCAATAATCGTCCTTAATTTAACAGTTTTACTGTTGTTCTTCACAGCACACACACACACACACACTCAAATAAATGGATGATTCCGATGTTTCTGATGATTTTGAAAGATTCTGTCAGATAGCACAACGTTCTCCACGTGATAGTCTGGCGCCTACAATACAAATTACAGAACCATCTTATCATGGAAATAACAATAATAATCTACCACCAGGAGTGGTAGAGTACCCAGCTACACTGACTGTAGAATCACTGAAACGTGCATCGAGTTTTCGAGAGCCCAGGCGCAGAACATCATTTCAACCGAGTAGTTTCAGTGGAGAAATCAGTGCAACCAGATCACCTATGAGATTTAGTCAGCAATGGGATAATCCTAACGAGTTAACACATTCAAGTTATAGCTCGGGCTCAAGGCAATCATACAGACAACAGCGTCCGCGGTATTTGAATGAGGCAAATGACACAGTTGCTTTGCGCACCACAGATACGCCAAGATACCGACCGAGTACAGACATAAGTCATGAATCCCCAGGTCCATACTCATGCTCTCCAGTAATGTATCGACCTGGGACAACACGTGACAGACCTGGTTCTATGAAGGAAACAAGCTTTAAGCGTAATCCTAGTCAAGATAAACACGGTTCAAGGCCATCAGCACCAACACTTCATCCAGCCAATTATCCAGTTTGCCAATATTCACCTAGCCGACATTCTATAGCTCAACCAGATGAAAATATGCTACGTGTTAGACGTTTTGCACGTAATAAACATGGGGAAGTTATCAGTAAAGGTGACAGAGATGTTCCACAGATCGAAATATTCCCCTCAAGAAGTCCGTCAGGTGATTCACGAGCATCAGTAGCATATCCACGATCAATTCCTGAAAGTATTCGACATCAGTCCGATTCATCGTTGAGTGATGAGGTTATTGAAATTCCAGCAATTACCACCACAGCCAATTCACCTAGAGCTTCAAACGATGGTTTACACAGATACTATGGAAAGCGTACAAGCAGTCCAGTTAGAGGATTTAAACCAGAGACACGTTTACGTTCTAAATCATGGGCTATTGTCTCAGACAGTCCAGAAACTTCACCTAAACAACTAGAATCACCAACTGGTGGAGAAGTATGCCTAGATGATCGTCTACTTCAAGTTCAAGTGATTGGAACTGGTCGAGTCGGTAAGACAAGTATGTGCATGCAGTTTCATACTTCAGAATCGATTGAAGATCCAAGTGATTCAGGTTAGTGATGGAAGGTTTATATATTCCTTTTTATTTTAAAATTATCAATCGAATCGTCGTTTAAGTGAGTTAGCTGGTGTCATGGTCACCCTTCAACAATTATTAAACTAAGGGTTTGTGGGAATTTATTGATTTTTCAAGTTGGCATTCATCCTGGACTGACGTCAGTTAGAGAAAGATTGGAAACCTGTGAACACTGGACAGTTGTTTCGTCACAGTGTGGGACTCTTCATCTGCGGGCACCTATGACCCCACCCGTATGGGATCGAACACGCGACCTTCAGGTTCCTTGGCGAGGACGTTACCAATTAGCCACTAGGTCGGAATCCAGTGGTCCGTTTTCTAATTTCTGTCAGTTGACGACCTGGTGGCTCAATGGCAACGTACTGCCCACAGAACCTAAAGGGTTTAGATTCAATTCCTGGTGAGGTCACGAATGTACGCCTCTGAGATCTCCATACCAGGATGAAACAACTGTCCGGTGCTCCCAGGTTCCTAATGTTCCCCCAACCAATGTCAGTCCATGATCAATACCAACTCTATTAGATCGTCTGTTTGACTGATAAGGCTTACAGTGACACATTATAATTTACTGGATGACATTTCGAGCACAAATTATTGCTCATATTCGTACCGAAACAATCAAACGACTTTCAAACTTCAGTTATATAGTCCAACAGTTCTTCATTTTTCATCTGAAAGGTATTAAGATTTTCAGATATGTGATGACAGATCATTCCTGTTACATGTGTTGGTTGTTGATTAAATGAAAAAAAGGTTCTGTGATCAATCTCTCCCTCCATCTAGGTATATCATTTGATTTTAGAATTGCTACCCTATGCTACACTCACCCTATGGTGTGATTATGGGTTAGTGAATGCAGAGCCACAGCCAAGTATTCTCTTAATCATTTATATCACTATGGTTTATCATTATATGTTTTTGCAACTTTAAAGTCCACCCTAGGGACAACTGAGTTAACCAATTACACTTCTCCATTTTATAAGAATCTGCCGTTACAGCCGAAAAAGGAAAACCTAACTGGTCATTTCAATTGTTAGTAGAGCAGCTTTTAAATGCCCCCGTATGTTTCGCCAAATTTTTGGGCTCTGTTATTTTGATTGACCCAGATCGGGTGCTTTGACCAGTAAACTTGATGTCACAATCATTACATGGAACTCGGCTCTGCTAAGTCATAAAGTCTTCAGCGTTTCTCCTTGATTGATAAAATATCTAATTAATCGGGTTAGGAGCCTTACTAATAAGTCAAAAAACTTAAATAAGATATTGAATCACATCAAAGAAACATTACTTCTTGATAACTACCGTCTGAAGTTTATTGAAAAGTTTAAAAGTACTGATAAGCGACCCAGTTGTAATGTTAAGGGAGATTGCAACATACCTAAGAAGGAAATAAAATCCTCTGTATTGTTGCTATATAAAAAAGGCACATTTGAAATTCTATGCAAAATCCTTGACAATGCTGGGTGGCATTTAGGCACAAAAACTCCCTCAGAGATAAACTTTGTAGGCTAAAAGATCTGGTAGAGCCAATTAAGAAAATTTACTTAACCTACCAGATATCATGCAATAATTGTGAGGTCAAGTATCATAGATCAAAGTAGCCGATTGGGGTCAGTTAGAATAGTGGATCAAACAAATTTAGCGGAACATTCAATGGTAAATAGTAGTCAGATAAATGATTTAGAGAAAAACTCGTCTATTGCTATTCTGCATGAACTACCCCGTGATCACACAGTAGAGTGGGTGGGGTAGAGTGACAATTCTGATATCTTATGTGGCTAGGCAGAGGGAGAGATTGATCACAGAATCTTTGTTGTTATACTCTACCACAGTTCTTTATGTTTTCCGTTACATTATTAAAATAATCCAATTCATCTTAGAGATTCGTGACAAACATTCTACTGGGAGCTGCTTTTATGTGGTAATTGCGTCTTAAGTTACTTATCCATTTAATTTCTCTTTTATTAAACGTTTATGTCAGTATGAGTTTTCGTTTGTTCTGTCAACAATTTATCCAATGATTTAATCTCAGTAATTACTCGTTTAATCCTAGACTGCTAGATGTAATCACGTGCTCTGGCTGATCACCTCCAACCATCTAACAAAACCCTTTAGTATCGTGACCTGATAACAAAAGAAATTGGTGGAATTCGATTGGCACTGAGCCAATAAGTAATCAGGCTTAGTTATTTCTACTGGGAAATTAGATCTGATAAAACAGAAGGCTGTAACAGGTTATCTTAGCCATTGTTAGGATGGCATTTCAAGTCACCCCCTGAGGATTGAACAGTACAGTATTTACCAGTGGTTAAGAAATGAGGAATTACCTTTTTCTGCTAAATGTGTGACTAGATATTGCAAGTCAATCGACAAAAGACACTGTGCTCAGATTTCATGCTGTTTGGCATTCATCAATAAGAATTAGCTGAAACTATAAGGAAACTTGTATTGCGTCATGGCACTGCAGTATCATGTTGCTCAGCTGAGTAACTGAGGCGCAAAACTGATGAACCAATTTATGTCAATAATCAGTGCTAGGGGTTATACAGTTGAATAAGTTACTCCATAATAAGTAACTTATTTATTATTACACACAGATTATATTTCATAAACATATTGCACTTTGGGCTTTCCAGAGTAAATATAAAAATCAAGAGCCGTTTAACATAACCAAACAGATTTTTGTGTAGGGATTGGAAACACACACCTTATCTATTACTGACTTATCTTTCAAGTACTTCTTGGTTGGAAATATTTAAAATGGCAGAATAATGATCATAATATGATAACCATATAGTTTAAGCTAAAACGAACACAATGCGTCATCTTAAGTGTACCTAATATATGAACCGTAACTTTTAGGTGGGGTGTTCATTGGATAAATGTGTGAAAACATGATACTTGTATCCCGGGACATTTTTATCCTATTCTTAAAGTTGAAGCTAGAAGTATATTTATTATGAAGACTGGAAGAGGGAATGAGTTGAATCAACGTCCAACTTTAGCGTTGACCAAAAAATAATTTGGAAAACGCTTCAACACTACAGTTTTACTGCCACAAACCGTTATCAACCTCATTCAACAGCTATATGAAGACGCCACATGCCAGGTGATTCACAGTAGAAAGCTCGGTGATGTCCTTGAAGTGAAGACGGGGAACACGAGTTAAATAAGTTGTCGCCTTCTATCACCCATAATCCTCCTGATTGTGGTCGACTGCATCATGCAGCAAACTGTGAGGAACGAGATCAGGCGCATTCGCTATACTGGTGAGACGACCCTATTACACTTGAATTTCGACGATGATGACTTATGTCGAATGTCTTATATCACAAACACGAAGATTTACAAGCAATAAACCAACAAGTTGACGCTGAGGCAGCGAAGACCGGACTTCAGGTGATCATAGAGAAGACAGAGGTGTTGAAGGTACCCAACCATCACCAACAACAAGCACCAACACACAGGAGAAATCTAAGAGAGGTAGTCTCTTCCACCTACCTACCCACCTAGGCAATATCCTTTCAACTACAGGCGGCACAGGCACAGACGAGGATGTCAAAACCAGTCAGGATCGAAAATACAGTAAGACAAGCATTCCTTCAATAATCTGAAATAATCAGTGTGGAGATCTACTGCACTACACTCCACTGCACTCAGCACAAAGCGTGAACAAGATCCGCATTCTCAACACTAATTCAGTCAGTAAAGTCAGTCAGTGCTTCTATGTGATGGTTGAGAGACTTGGAGGTGCATCACGAAAAGTATTTCCCACAAACTACAGACATTCATCAACACCTGCCTACACTCGCTTGATACTGAGGATCAGATCATTTGGCCAGAATAATAAGAATGAGCAAGGAGGAACTATGGCTGGCTGGCTGCCTGGCTGACTGACTGACTGGCGAAGAACCAACCAAGAACCCGTTGCTCAACAAATGTGCAGAAGCAAAACGTGTGGAGATGGATAGGATTGTACATAGACTGAGAAGACAGTTTCGGGACATCACGTGTGAGGCCAGTTCGTTGAGTGGAATGCAAATGGGAAACGACGAGTTGGGTGTCCGAGGCGATGGTTACATGGAGGAGATCGTGTGATGAATAAATGAAAGCTTTTGAGCAGTCGTTGAGTCAGGTTGAAAGTAGTGCAGGGAATAGATGGCGACTTGCTACTGAGTCCTTATGCTCCAGTAGGAACCTAAGTGACAAATAATAATAATAATAATAATGTTAAACTTGCATTGATTGGTTATGCACTTCGATAGATGTTCGTTAATTGAAGACAACTGGCAGGTTTCTGATTTGTTGACATTCATTACTGAAGCGTATCTACAATCTCCAAAGAATTGACGTCCACTACGACATTGGAACTTGTATCATTTGTTTTCAGGAATTCTCGGCAAACATACAAGAACTAGTTTACAATTTTTGAAAATTTCAGTACTTACTAACAAGTTTTTATTTGTTTTTGAAAAGAAAACGTGTGTTTCAAACCTTATCCGCATATAATTTATTCATCATACAGTAATCTGATTAAGATTATACACGTATATAATGATTAACCTGTTCATCTATGCGTAAATAAATATAATTGCTTTGATAAACTAATATTATGTCAAAGATATGACTTAAACAGTTTATGGGTTACATTACAATATAGTTAGAGAAGGTTTGGTAAAAGTTGGTAATAGTTGTTTATATCTGTTTTCTTTTTCGTTGTAAAAATTTTCTTTTTTTTTTCTTTTTCATAAGACTAACTTTATGATTGACACTTCTCTCCTTCTATATGAGTATTTTATTCACTGTAATCATTCATTCAGATAAGATAAGTAAACATTGAAATATTGAATGAAATAACAAATGTTTCAATGTTCAATATTTTGAGCAACATTATAAATCATATCCTTTTTCAGTTCAACTTTTTATAGAGTTTTCAAGGTAGAATAATGTAGAAGTAGGGTAGAATGTGATAGGTGTAGAACATGATAATATAAAGTTTCTACTTTTTTGGTGTATAGCTTATAAAAAAAAACCTCAGACTATTTTACCATCTAGGTAACTGTACTATATCAGCTAGTAGACTTGTCGGATGATAGAGTTTCACCTTGCAAACCTAAAGCTAGTCTTTTGAGTCTGAGTTCAAAAGAGCTTCGTTTTATCAGTAAATTGACAGCTTACATATCAATATTATTTTAATTCACTCTATTCCTGTTCTATACTGTCGTCACTTCATATCATATTCTAATTTTTCCCGTATCTTCTTGACTGTGTCTACCTGATTTGCTCATCGAAAATTATTTGAACTATTGACTGTATGCTACTTTTGTTTTCGATAAAGGATAATGATTAAAGGAGAAATGAAGTACTATTCAACGATTGGTTAGTAAGGGATTTGTGTTTCAATTTGAATAAGAGTCTATGAGACAAATAGTTGAAGGAGGTGTAATCTGAGATGAAGGAGTTGCTCTACTTAACGCGTATTTGTCTAAAATGCCAAAAATATTCGAAACTGACTTTTTTTATTACTATTCTGAAATAGATGTAAATTCACTTTATGACCTAGCTCATACTGATTAAACTTCAAGTTTCTTCATAGAAACCCGTATAACAACATTTATTATCCTTTTCCACGGATATATATCCATTCTGGCGGAGAATATGTGTCATGCATTATTATTCTTATCGGTGATTGATAGTGGTTGGCAATAAAATCCAGGATGCACGTTTCATTCTATGTTGACCTTTTCAGCTGGATGTATTTGCACCCGACTATGTGATATTGTCCCCACTAAGACTCGAAACAGTGGCCAATCACTTCAAACACCAAAGTGTTATCTCCTAGACCGTTGAATTACGATAGCCACTCCTTGCGCAACTGGTAATAATCTAAGCTATGATATGGAAGCTATTACCATTTTCCTTATTATTACGTCTCCTTATATTTTGTCACTTCAATGTTTGAAGTGTTATCATAAGAACACATAAGTATATTGACATTTGTATATGAATGACTCATTTGGTTGCGCTGAATGCAGCTAATGAGACTCCCTTGAAATGAAATAACACCATTCTGCTCTTGCAAATGTTACTGTTGTTGTATTACTAAAGTTCACGAAGATGACTGAATTTGTGAGGGATGGGGTTTAATGTTATAACCAGTGATTTGTGTCGATATGTGATTTGAAGGTGATGTTGTGATGTATGTGAGTGTGTGTAATTGATTGTGAAGTTCAATACTGTGGTTAATCGGTTTGTGTGCGATTGTGAAATAATGAATATCTATGTTTCCATTTGTTTTGTATTTTGCAAACAACTTTAACTTCAGCCAATGTGTGTTTGCTTGAATCTTCGCATCAGCTTTTGCTATTCATGACTAATAATTTTTTTCAGTAGTAGTTTATCATTATTATTTGTCCTTTGGGTTCCTAGTGGAACATAGGGATTCTGTAGAACGTCTTCATTCCACTCTCTTTTCTGCAGCTTTTTGAACCTGGCTCCAAAACAGCCCAAAAGCTCTCATTTCTTCCTCACACAATCTCCTCCATGTCACCCTCATCTCGGACACCCAACTCATCGTTTCCCATCTATGTTCCACTCGAGTACCTGGCCTGACGCATGATGTCCCCAAAAATGGTCTTCTCAATGTATACCCAATCCATCTCCATTTCCTTCTGTATATTTGTTGAGTAATAGGTTCTTGCTTCGTCGGTTCGTTCCCAGCCAGAGTTCCTTGTGGCTTCTTATTATTATTCTGGCCATTTGATCTGAGCTTCAGTAACGAGCCAGTGTAGGCAGTTATTGGTGAATATCTGTCGTTTGTTGGAAATGCTTTTCGTGACGTGCCAAGTCTCTGAACCATATAGAAGCACTGTTCAGTAGTAGTACATTAAGGTAATTCGTAGAACATTTGCATCTGATATTTACACCTTGTTATCTTGTCTTGGTGATTCCTAATGGAAACACACCCTAATGACAGTGCAGTTAGGCAGTTGGAAGACTAACTGTTCAGTTGCAAAAAACTTTATTGTGGACTGTGAAATCTATAAATCATTTAATAATTAATCATCTTATTCAAAGTTCATCGGTCCATTCAAATCAGTTAGCCAGATTCAGGTGATTCAAACTATTTTGTCACACTGAACTAGGTTTATCACGGATTATCACCCATATGCTCACCCACAAACTGGCAATCTCTCCAGTCTGGTTACTGAAATTTAGTGATTATCAATAAGGAGTGTCTAACTACTCAACATTTCTTGTAAGTAGTATATATTAATTGTTCATGTTTTTTCACACGATAATCAGTAATTTATAGTTGATGAATGGTTGGAATTCAGTCAATTTAATGATCGGGTAGGAAGTGAAGCAGTTACCTCTTATTCACAAAACTAAAATTGTCTTTGTAAGTAGTATAGTGGATTGTGTGTACGTTTCGATTACCTAACCAACTATGCATTAATGAACTAGTGTATAATAAATTTGACACTATTATATGATGTAACAACTTTACAAATACTAGAATCGTACTTTATCAGTAATCCTATAACAAGGGAACAATTTTATGCATTTCAAATAGCACAGAATACTAAGGAAAATGAATATAATTATATTCATATTTATGCAGGTTAGGATAGTGTTTTATAAACAGCTGTTTGTCAAAGATTTATTTTTCTCGTGTTTACCTCATATGTATGAGTTTAATCATACTATTCTACAACTGTCTTCTTTTTCCCACTTAGGATTTTGAAAACAGTCACTTTGGGGATTTTTCTTTACGCCATATGTTGTCCACCTACTCGTAAATGACTTCTAGCCTTTCTTTCTATTCATTCCAGTGTATCATTTCAAAAACATCTGTGTATTTTTATTAGCGTAGGTGAGTGAATGTGACACAATTTAAAGTTTATATGTGAATAGTATTACGCAGTAAGCGATTATGTATTGATAAGAACACAAATGAATCATGATAGAAAACAAGAAGGGGAAGTGGTGTACAAAGGAATCCCAGAAGATACATAATGTTGATGGCAACGGTAATCAAGGTAGTTCAACATACTACTTTTGAATACAAAGCCTACCTTTGTAAAGGTGGATTACAATCCACTCTGCTATATGACGTACACCAATGTGTAATCCATTTGGTAGATTAATTGGAATGCGATGAATAATTATAAATGCTTTTCTAGTATCCACTTGATGTCCCGTATCAACTAGGTGTTCAAACATGGAGCTCTTTATTGTTCTAATTTGTCCCTTGCTCAACTATGATGGGTGGTACTCAGAAATTTGATGATGGAACTACCTCATTGTACACCTAATGTAACTAGTTCCACAGGAGCAACTGAATCGATAAGTGCACATGGAAGTGCCATATCCCTTCAATACAAAAGGAACCTGATGAAATGCCTAGCATATCACGCCACAGCTATTCACTCAGATCACTCTATAGAGGAAGAGTTGGCCACCATCCATAAACTGCTGAGTAGGAATGAATACCAAACAACTTTGTAACTAAGTATATGAGTGTCACAAAGGTTAAGACAACAACGTTAACAGTTCCTAAAAACTTAATCTCTCTAAAGCTAAAATCTAAGAGTGACAATACCAATGAGATTATCACACAAAGCATAACATGAGCCCTACAAAAAGCATCCCCAGCAGTCAAATTATCTCCAATCTTCTACAACCACCATATTGTGGGTGCGGGTAATAAAGATAAACTGCATAAATTCTCCACTTCCTGAGCAGTTATCAATTCAACTAGTTACGTTAGTTGTGCAATGAGGCAGTTCCATCATCGAATTTCTGAGCACCACCCATCATAGTTGAGCAAAGGACAAATTAGAACAATAAAGAGCTCCATGTTTGAACACCTAGTTGATACGGGACATCAATTGGATACTAGAAAAGCATTTATAATTATTCATCGCATTCCAATTAATCTACCAAATGGATTACACATTGGTGTACGTCATATAGCAGAGTGGATTGTAATCCACCTTTACAAAGGTAGGCTTTGTATTCAAAAGTAGTATGTTGAACTACCTTGATTACCGTTGCCATCAACATTATGTAACTTCTAGGATTATGTTTGAATAGTTCAATCAAACACCTTGATGCAAGCTTCTACGAGTTCCTGGGAAACTAGAAGTATTGGATTGGTGACACACTTGTCACTTTGGATTTATCAAAGACTAATATCAATCAGAGAATTCATAAAAACCGAGGAGTACTGCACAGCTGTTACTTTGTTAAAGGTTAATGCATTCATCTCGAAACCCTAAAGTCCTGGGTTCGATCCATCGTAGGGTCGCGTGTGCTCACTACTGAGTAGTCCCTTACCAGCGTGAGACAGTCATCAGCTGTTCCCAAGTTTTCATTGTCTCTCCAGATGATATCATTCCGCGATAAACATCAACTTGAAACATTTACTAATAGCGAATACACATGAATTTAGATGAGAGATACCTGATTTCCTGGGGTTTTCATGCATAACCACATCATAGTCCTTGGTCAGGTCAAAAGAAATCAAACTACACTGAATTGTAATATATAAAGCAGCATTTTTCAGGAATCCAATTTTCTTATCTTCATAAGAAGAATGTAATACTGCCAAGATGGTCAAGCAGTTGAGTGAAAACATATTCCTATGTTTATCAGTTCTAATAAGGATCGAATGAAACAGCGTGAGGACTGTAGATTAGAAATTAGTGAACAGTCTATAGGTAATTTTCGTGATATTGAGTTAGAAGAAAAGAAAATGTGTTAAGCATAGCTTTCAATAGACGAAGAGATAGATAGAAAATTGCACATAAGTGCATTGGTTGGAGTCACTACACTTCACAGGACCGCACAAAGGGAAGTCAGATCCAAAAACGAGACAAAAGAAAGAAAGAAAGAAATGGAGATTATTGAAGATATCCCAAAAACTTCGAACATAATTAAGGGTGTGTTCATGTACGATTGCTCATGACATCACCAAGAGTCTCCAATCACTGATTCATTTCAGTTTGAGGATCCCAGTGAGGTAGCCTACATTTCCCAGAACATCTCAAACCAAGAGTGAGTGTAGGAAGGTCATGATTGCAGCACTGTTAGTCCACTTCTAACCCAACATTATGTAAACTGCCAGGAACAAAGGAAACGACAGAGAAGTTGAAGTTCACATATAAAGAATAACGTGTAGAGACAGTGACAAGCTTTTAACGGAAACAATCAGTCACACCGATACGTCATTAGGACGAGCTACTTAGCCATCTGTATAGAGAAAACCTCATAGCTAACTATCTTCTGAATTGTGAGCTAACCATATCATCTAGAATGATAATGGAAGCTCCATGACTAAACCATCCGGCTTAGAGAATACAGCTCTATCAAAATCATCCACGTTAGCTAAAAATATTCGCCATAATCTCATAAACTGCTCTCTTATTTGAACTAAGTAAATAACCTTCGTAGATCATTCCTGCAACCTCATCGGTCATGATTATCAGGTCTATCGGTTACTTTTGGATTATTATGAGTGATGTTATTTGAAATGCTTCATATCGGACAACCAGTTGCTGAAATGATAATTCTGAAGATCCAATGGGGATGTCAACCTTTGAAAGCCCTAAAAGCTTATTCAATAAAATTGTTAGGTTATTCTTCTAAGTTGTTTGAAAACACAGGTTGAATATCCCCATCAAGATATGAACAGCAAAGAAAAATATCACCGCTAGTGATAGGAAGTTTAAAAAACTTGATGAAGGCATTATGGAATAGGTAATATCTTAAACTATAAATGAAAATGTCTGACTTTTATAGCTTTGATGGAACAGTAATCTTATTTTATATTAGTTAGGATTTGTAATAATGATGAAAACAATACTGAATACTTGTTCACTCCATTATCGCTTATCGATTGGTAGTACAAAGCTATGATTTATTACTAACACTGCATATTTTATAAATGCTATCAACTTTTAAATCACCGCTGTAAAAGAAAAACAAAAATTTTGTTGTAGCGCAGCGTAGTTTCCATTGAAATCAAGGTCATTGTAAGTTTCGATCATAATTACTTTTTGATGAAATTATCATTGATGAATGTCATGTAGAATGTTGTGTTATCACATCTCTGTATTCTTTTGCACATACTCTCCTTTTCACTAGTCAGCATTATCATGGTCTTATCTTGAATTTTTGCATCCATCTTAATGTTTACTGATTCTTAAAGAGTTTAATCAATGAAGATGTAGTTAAAAGCTATAGCAGGAAGTATTATCAAGATCATTCCGATACTATCCCGCCTACTTTGACTAATGTATGAGAATGGATCAGTTTCTTTTTCAACAATGAATTGGAAACAAAGTATAACAGTAAACGCTAGTAGGTAGATAGGTAGGCGATACCTAAGCATTGGAAATCAGACAGTCATGTACTTAAGGAATAATTAGTGGAATCACTCATTTTTTGATCGATATTTACGTGTTTTTCTGTTTATTTCATCCTTCAGTCAGACAGTGTTACACATGTTCTATGACTGTCTATGTTGCCTCAGGCACAAGATACATGTCATTTGACAAATAACAATGGAATGGATAGTAATAGATCGGTGTATTGAAGGGTTTAGGCAGCGGGGTTTACCCATCCATCAACTTAAAACACACCTATACACTTTCTTCCACCTAATCTATCTGTTTCCTAAACTCTTCCTTATCTGTTCTTTTTTGTCACCATGTTACAGTCAGTTTCATTCTTAATATATTAGCTATTTTACCGATGAATAGAAAAATAAATATTCAGAATAACTGTGCCTACATCTATTCTATAAAGAGTGATCCATTGCCTGGAATTGACCCTCTTAAACCAATAAGAAAAGAGCATCTCAGCTTTTTACTACAGTATAATTGATATCATTGCGTCACAAAACATGGACATACCTAGGATGATGTCGTCGAAAGTGAAGATGGATTGTATACAACATATGTCTCAAGCAGGAAATATATAGCGTGTATTCGTGGGACTTAAGCCACTTATTCTAACTTGTTGATTTCTAGGGATTCACTGATTTGAAAGTAATTTTTGCAGAAACAATGAAAACTTAAGAGCACTGGATATTTGGAAATTCCTTGTCTGGCACTCCTTAACAGTGTACAAATAACCTCGTAAGGGTATCCAGTGGTTAGTGAATTCTTACTTCCATTGTCTTGCAATATAGTGCATAAATCATCAATGTCGCCTGCGGGTATTGGCCTAACTTCCAAGTTGGTTGAACTTACAGGTCACTACTTTTTACTGGAAATTCTTGAAATGCGTTTTCAGTCAAGTCACCAACATGTACTGGATAGAATTTCAACTCTTGTTCAATCTTTCGCAGGCTTTCACGTTAGCACTATGATGGACTAAAACAGTTGTTCAACGCTCCTAGTTTGTCAGTATCTCTTCAAATGATGTCAAACCGCTCAGGGAAACCACTTTCTTTGCAAAAATGTTCATGTATTAACACTGAAATTCATCACATGACAGAAATCATAGCTAAGTAAAAGTTCCACATTTTTCCATTTGACCACTAAATGCCAATATAAAAATTCATTTGGAGGAAATTCATTGAGTTCAATTTCGTATTTATCATGGAATGATATTAGTTGAAAGAACACTGGAAACTTGGGAGCACTGGATAACTGTTTCGTCCTAGTATGGGACTCCTCAGCAGTACGCACCCACGACCTGGCTGGGGATCAAACTCAGGACCTTCAGGTTTCACGGCGAACGCGTTAACCATTCAGCCACTGGGTTGGTTTCCGGTTGTTCACAATTTCTAACTTCTGTCAATTCACAACATAGCGTGACTGTTACCCAAGATCTTCAGTTAGCATCCACTTCACTTTCGACTGGTTGATCCCACAGGTCACGACTTCTCACTAGAGCTTTCTGATATCCATCTGGAAGTAAGTCACTACTGAGAACTATAGAGTAATGTATTTTTGAGATGAATGGGGATTTTTAATCTGGAAGTGGTATTCATCATGGACTGACATTAGTTGGGGAACCACTGAAAATCTGGGAGCACTGGACAGCTGTTTCCTCCTAGTATGGGACTCCTCAGCAGTACGCACCCACGACCAGCTGTCCAGTGCTCCCAGATTTTCAATGTTTTCGAACTGATGTCAGCCCATGATGAATACTACTTCTAATATTGCACTGTTGGAGCTCTGGATAACTAGCGAAATCTCTAAGTATGAGGCACATGTGAATAGTCATATGCAGCATTGAGTTTTCAAGCCTACCAAATACAATCTGCAACAACTAGTCCACTTAGCTAAATACACAGTAATAAGGTAGCGTATATTAAATTTATGTTTCGAATTATAAGTCAAAGATTGGGTAGATTAGTGTTTATCAGCTACAGGATTTTATCCCTATGTGATTTTCACTACAGACTGATATCAGCTAGACAAGCATTGTAGACCAAAGGATAATATACAGACTTTTCACCCTACGTTTAAGCCCTTCAACAGCATACACGCACAACTTCATATGGAGTTGGGTTTTGTATTTCAGATTCTCCCTATAAGAAGTTGCCACTAAGCCTCTGAGTTCGAATCCAAATATTTAGTTTTCCAACTCTTGTATATTCTACAAATGGGGTAATTCTCAGCCAGTATCACTGATGAGTATTTGTGCACTTCTGACACCAATAGTAGTCACCTAGTCTCATTCTAAACTCAAGAAATCAATCTTTAGGCAATCGAATAGTTACTCGTGGATTGTTATTCATAATGAGATAGATTTGTGTATTGAGCGACCAATATGATGACGTTTTGATACTCACCCCTGAAATGTTCAGAAATAGGTAAAAATATCTCTATTGTGCTGTATAGTTTTCAAGCTTGCTATCGTTTGCGTTTGCTCATCATATAAATTGTTTGGAGACCTCCTAGATTATATTTAGTAAATGTGATAATTCCTGGGCAACTTCGTACTACTCGTTATATCTTTAAGTAGTAAGAATAAGTCCATTTCACCCCTAAAGAAAACACTAGGAGAAACAATTGAATGGATTACCACAAGACTACTTGTATTTTATTACTGTCAAAGCTTTACTTAATTTGACAATTAAAAATTCATGTTTCCTCTTTCTTCCGTTTACATAAGTTTATTTATTATTGCTACTTTTATAAACTTCTCTGAATTATTTATTTATAGTTTTTATCACAGGACTGTAGTGGAAAATAAGACTAGAGTACACTTCAGATCGAAAGATATTTTACAGGAGGTAACGGTTCATTTCTATAGTTTACCAGAACTACATACATTTAGTGAATAGAAAAAACTTTACACCATCAATACTACTATTTGAATTCAGTAGCTAAAATCAACCAACTAGTTTATTTGCTCTTTCATACGTGAACCTATCTTTAAGTGAGTATGCGAACTAATTAGCTATAGAAATTCAACACTTTGAAACCGTAAAATATATCATCTCGGCTTATTCACTAAAAATCCACCTTGAAATTATACAATTCTAATAAATGATAATTTTAGCTGCAAAAGCCTTCAATATGTCCAAAAAGCGGAAATACTGAAACATTAGACTCATCATACTAATCATATATAGCGCATATTAATCTCGAAACAGTTTCTTCTCCAAAAAAGTATAGAGTACAGAAGAAGTTGCACTTTGGAAGACATCAATTTGTTTTGAATATGACAGAAAAAAAGTTAAATCAACGTAGAACCTTGCGCAGTTTTATACAAAGAACAAGGGAATGGAAAAAGACTGATATCAGAGTAAACGATGGTGTATGGGAGGAGAGGAATACTAAAAATCAAGGCTTTCGAAGAAATCAAAGTGTGAATACATCTGAACCATAATGACTGATTTTCAGACATTTCACAACGAGTTTTTATCCGCTTGTTCTTTTTATCTGAAGGATCTCAGACAGGTAGTCTACACCTTCCAAAGAGACCAACAGTAAGAATCTTCATGCACTAATGTCACGTCTTGTTCTGGCCACCCTGGTACTCTTCCTTTTAACTCTTACTTCTTCTATCATGATACGTTGCAGTAGGCGGTGGCTCGGCGTATGTAGCGCATGTTCAAGCTACCTCCGTTGCTTAAAGTTCACAGCTGCATCAATCGACTTCTTTGACTTGCCTCAATATTACTCATATGGTGATTCCATTATACATGATCATTGTGACAAAATCACCTGTGATCAAAAGCTTTTTATCACTTCATATCTTCTACTTGTTTTGAACATACCCGTAGCAGCATCGATACACTAGCTAGAAATCCACCTTGAAGCATAACTTAACGTCAGGGATTTCGTTCGCTTTATACACCAAGTAAGCGCAACAACCGGGGCAAAATGTAATTGTTTTCAGCTATTTACAACATTAAGGCGGCTAAATAACAAAAGACTTTGATCAAGTCTATGCATTCAGAAGAAGTCGGTTATCTACCTTTCACTGCCACTGTCAAATGTTCAAATTGCATTGAACTATCAGTTTTTTTCCCCAACTTTTTCCCTCTTTGCTAGTCTACTTCTTCTCATCCTATGCTTAATGTTAATGAAAATTTACTGCATGATACCCATTTAATTATTGTTTTAATTTTTTTCCAGCTGTACAAGGTTTCTGTTCCCACCTAATTTATGTTTTGCTCTTAAGTTTCTGAAGAATATTCATCTTCTCGTCCTCTAAATCAAGTGACTTTCAGTCAACTTCATAGGGTCTTAAGATTTACATAAGACAGTGTCTGCTGATCTGAACATTTATAGATTGTAGTTTTCGCACCAGTTTACGGGATGGCGAGTAGTTCATTTCACTTCCCCTTCTGTTTCAAGGTGATTCGCAGGTTCATCAATACTTGTATTTACTATGTTAACGTTTTAAATTCTGGACAAAGTCATGTATCATGTATATATATATATATATATATATATATATATATATATATATATATACGTTTTTTGAGGTTAACCGACTATTCTTCTCGGAAGTAATAAACGCCCAGATCGATTTCAGTGTTTTCCTCAATTTCATCTAGGGTTCGAATCAGTTGGTGTTTCGTACAAAGTGGGCTGTCAGTCAAGTATGAGTGTTATATCCACTCGGAAACATAACACTCCTATTTCAATACCTCTGAATATGATAATGTTTGACACATAGATTTCCCTTTTATTCAATATTTTTCCAGTTAAACTCGAATAAAATGTATACATTATTATTTATCCCTTGGGTTCCTAGTGGATGGAAAATAGGGCTTCAGTAGCAAGTCGCCATCTCACTCTATTCCCTGCACTACTTTCAACCTGACTCCACAACTGCTCAAAAGCTTTCATTTATTCATCACACGATCTCCTCCATGTAACCATCGCCTCGGACACCCAACTCGTCGTTTCCCATTTGCATTCCACTCAACGAACTGGCCTCACACGTGATGTCCCGAAACTGTCTTCTCAGTCTATGTACAATCCTATCCATCTCCACACGTTTTGCTTCTGCACATTTGTTGAGCAACGGGTTCTTGGTTGGTTCTTCGCCAGTCAGTCAGTCAGCCAGGCAGCCAGCCAGCCATAGTTCCTCCTTGCTCATTCTTATTATTCTGGCCAAATGATCTGATCCTCAGTATCAAGCGAGTGTAGGCAGGTGTTGATGAATGTCTGTAGTTTGTGGGAAATACTTTTCGTGATGCACCTCCAAGTCTCTCAACCATCACATACAAGCACTGACTGACTTTACTGACTGAATTAGTGTTGAGAATGCAGATCTTGTTCACGCTTTGTGCTGAGTGCAGTGGAGTGTAGTGCAGTAGATCTCCACACTGATTATTTCAGATTATTGAAGGAATGCTTGTCTTACTGTATTTTCGATCCTGACTGGTTTTGACATCCTCGTCTGTGCCTGTGCCGCCTGTAGTTGAAAGGATATTGCCTAGGTGGGTAGGTAGGTGGAAGAGACTACCTCTCTTAGATTTCTCCTGTGTGTTGGTGCTTGTTGTTGGTGATGGTTGGGTACCTTCACCACCTCTGTCTTCTCTACGATCACCTGAAGTCCGGTCTTCGCTGCCTCAGCGTCAACTTGTTGGTTTATTGCTTGTAAATCTTCGTGTTTGTGATATAAGACATTCGACATAAGTCATCATCGTCGAAATTCAAGTGTAATAGGGTCGTCTCACCAGTATAGCGAATGCCCCTCATCTCGTTCCTCACAGTTTGCTGCATGATGCAGTCGACCACAATCAGGAGGATTATGGGTGATAGAAGGCGACAACCTTATCTAACTCGTGTTCCCCGTCTTCACTTCAAAGACATCACTGAGCTTTCTACTGTGAATCACCTGGCATGTGGCGTCTTCATTTAGCTGTTGAATGAGGTTGATAACGGTTTGTGGCAGTAAAACTGTAGTGTTGAAGCAACTGGTGAGTTACTTCTCAGTCGACGGTGTCGAAGCAAGACTTTTTCAAAGTCGATGAATTTGACGTTGAGTCGAGTTGACTACATTCCAAGCTCTGTTCTATGATGATGAGTAGCGTAGCGTTGCAATTTGGTCTGCACATGATTTGTTCTTCCTGAAACCAGCCAGTCAGCCTGGTCCGGTAGTAATTTTGAATCCAGAGCATGTTTTAGTCTCTCCGGGATGATACCGCCTAATATTTTGCTTGCTTGAAGTGGGCGGCAGTATGATTCCTTGCCAGTTCTCATTCTTGCAAAGCCTTACGTCGGCCTGCATTGAGAGTCTGACAGGGTAGCCTTCCTTCCATTTGGCAGGTACTTTTCCTTCTTTCCTTCCAAACCTTCTGCAGTAGTGATGTGAGCATGTCCTCTGTTGTCTCTGGGTCTGTTTCAGTGCTTCTGGATGAATTCCATCTGGTCCCACTGCTCTCTCGGATTTCAGCAGCTTTTAAGCTTTCTGGACTTCGGCTTTTGCCGGAGGGCTTGAGTTCACTGGCAATTCTGTACCTGGGCGGCTGGTGGTAATTCTAGACGAGTCGCAGGTGGTGGTGGTCAATTCAAGAGTTTTTTGAAGTGATCAGCTCATCACTTCCTTTGTTTCTCCCTTTTGGTAACTAAGTTTCCTTCACTATCTTTCATTGTTTTCATCTGCATTGGTCTTTTCACTTCCAGATACTGCCTAGTTATTTGATATAATGTTGTCATGTCTCTGTCTCTCCTACCAGCAGCCTGCAGTCTGTTCTGCTTCACTTGCATGTGTGTCGTAGGAGTGTTTTTTGTCTTTGCATGCACTCTTCTTCACTTCTTTGTCCAGTGTAGTGTTTTATAGGTTGCACCGAGTTTCTCTTTTCGTTGTTCATCATTGCACTGCACTGCACTGGTTCATCTTCTAATTCACCATCTGCATCTTCCCCTCGCTCCTCTATCAGCTTCCATGTATCCGTCGACATCCATTCCATTGCTTGTTTTCTTTCTTCTTCCCACCTAATATGGTTATGCATGTTTCCTTCCACATCTCTTCCAAAGAGTTCCAGTGTTCTTCCTCGCAGGTTTCCTCGTGGATGTTGCTCAGTGTCTCCTATTTCGTCCTGATGACTGACTGACATGAGGAGGTCATTTGTGGTTTCATCCTTCAGTGCGGTTTCTAGATATTAAACTTGAACTGTGGTTTATCATCAGCTTCTATGAAGGCTTTCAACTTGATTTTGAAAGTTTTTGCCTTGCAGTAGACAGTGAGTGGTGTGAACCAATCACATCTGCTCTTCTTCTACATCTTATATCAAGTAAGCTGCATCTCCACTTTATTTACATTGAGATGAAGCCAATCTGATTTTCAGTGTGTCAATCTGGTGAGATCAAATCCAATCACCGAATCGTTGAATGCACAGAAATCTCCAAACAGTTCTCCATCCTCATTCATCATTTCGCGCAGTGCTTCTCAACCCATGATCGGTTCTCTTCCTGTTATATCTGCTCCCAGTTCGGCATTCATGTCACACATTAGAATTTTGATGTCGCTGTCACCAACTGGAGTCTTGTCCAGTACTGATTACCGTTGTCTATGGAATTTATCCTTCTTCTTTTCATCCGAATTATTTGGAGATGTGTAGCATAGCATTGTATGATTGTGACTTTCCTTCATCTTGAGTTGAATCCATCTTGCTGTCATCATCCTGATCCTGATCCTGATCCTGGAGGAGGAGATTTGCTCCCAGTGCATGAGAGAGAGCCTTCGATGGTGTTGGGGACATCATGATAGCCACTCGAAAACTCAGTGTGCTCATGTTTGTTATCTGAGTGATAATATTTGAGTAGATTATTGACTCTCCAGTTGACTGTTTGGAGAGCCCACTTCCATTCCATGTGCTTATCCGTTGCAGATTCCTAGCACATTTATTCTATACCTTCTCATCTTTTTCTCAATCTGGGCAGGCTTGCTAGGTTCATACATGGTGCGAACATTCTATGTCTGGATTTTTGCTTTGATTTCATCGACGGAGAGAAGATACATCGGTCAACTGGCTTTCCGAACGCTGTCACCAACCAGCGTCATTTCATCTTCCAGAGAGGATTAAGTTTAAGTTTGTGTTTCATATTTTCTTTGACCTTTGAAGTTTGTTTAGCGGTGAGATTGTTTTTCCGAAGTAGGGTTGCTAGCGCTATGCTCAAAGTTCCCTGCTTATCCGGGCTTAGGACCGGCTGGTAACTAGTGAACTAAAGTTAAAGTATAAAAATATTTACTTTTATTCTTGATACCTAACTGTTTAAAGTTTGAGGCAGGTGAGAAGAACCATGGAAATATGGTGAACTCACCCTGTTTTGCTACAGTTGTTGTTCCTTCCTCGTTTCAAACTACGTTAGCAATATATTTTGATATATTTTTAAAGTGAGATGTAGATTAGCGATATCAAAGTGGTTCGGATAGACTTATTCTCTGAACTGGGGTTTGAACTGGCTTCACAAAGTAGTATTGATACACCGATAACGATTTTCTGCATGTCAGTGAAATGCTTACCAACCGAATTATCACCTCAAAGTCTACTGTGAAAATGTACATAGTGAGCCACAGGTATTCTCCATCATGCTTGGGATTGACATGATTACTCAATCTGCATATTACAACGATATTTCTATGAGATAATAAAAGCAACAGTGATTTGAGAAAAACAACTGATGCTAGTTCACAGACAGATAAACAGACAGGTACAGACAGTCTAAGTCTGACAGAATTTTCCAGTTTACCACACTTGAAATCAGTCTACCAATTTGAAGGTCAAAAACGTCAAAACTTTGCGGTCCTCAGGTTTTGATCAGTGTCTTTGTAGCCTGAGTATTTGCATATATTTCATTGCATTTACACTCTTGTGTCGCATCGAACTAATAATTATCTGAAAAAGTGTTGCAACTGACTTACTTAAAGAGGACCGGCGACTATTCCAACGCTCAACCTGAATGAAGTAAAATAATGGAACTGTACGCCCAATAATGCCCAGAACCAAGGGGCGAAGACACTCACTTGTTCATACGAATGTGAAGTGGCTGCAGTGTGACCTACAAATGAGAAATAGTTATCATTTGACAATCTGAGATAGCCTCTGTTTGGCAGACTAGTGTTTATACTGCTCTATGATTGAAGGTGAGTTAGAAATTTGGACCGCAGCCGTATTCGAGCCAACAACCACTGGGTTTTTGGCTCGATGCTCTGCCAACTGAGCTACAAGGCCCAGATGCTAACCAAGTTTATTTCATTCAAATCTCATGGTTGGGTTTCGTCGCACCACCATGTGAATTCGTGACGCGTTACTACGGCTTGATCGCAATCACACTGACTGCCTAATCAAGACTTCTCATTCCAATCTAAATCTAACTCAATTAGAGAGTGGGTGCATCGTATTGTTTATCATTTGACTGTCTGAGATAGTCGTGGTTGATTGGTATTTATACTGGGCCGAATTTTCATCCCACCTTCAATCGTCATCCAGTATAAACAAATAGTTAGTCGAGGGTAGTATAATGATAACGAGACAGTTCAAAAAAATTTTCGAAAACGGATGTAAGATTCCTCTTTGATCGACTTTAGGAATCCATGTTAGAAGAAAGTCACTAGACTGATATAAATGGAGATACATGTATTCAGTGAAACAGGGGATGCTGTGTGCCAACGTCAAAAGTTACATTCCAGTTATAAGCATTTCTTCAAAAGCTGTCAATAGTTGATCTCTTCTATGTCCCAGGCGTTTATCAGTTTCATATGTACAGCGTAAAGTTAGTTCAGTCATTAGAATTTTGTTATTTATATCCAAAATGGTTGTGGTGTGCACTACTTACACGAACACATACAAGTGGTATATGACATGACCTCCTTTGGAAAAGCAAGTAGAGTTATCAGCCAAAAAGCAAAAACGAAACATATGAAGGAAATCTACAAAGCAAATAAAAAAGTAGCACAGGCTGAAGATCGACTGATTATTCTCGGATGTAGAATGCTCAGAGTATTCCTATGAAGTAACTGACAACCTTCTTTCTGCATGGTTAGTGATGTGATTTACTTTGATAGTAGGAAACTCATCCATTAAAAGATTGGAAATGAATTTTTGCTTGTTCTTCAAGCTCGCTAGTTTACATTGAGTTGAACAGCACTAAGATAAAATGAATCTATCTTCAATAAAAGCATGAGAAGAGAAGAAAGAGACAAACATTCTCTGGGGAATTTAAAAAAAATTGTCTGATACTGCATGGATCATGTTATAATTGACACCAGTTGGACAGAAGGTATCTTTTCTGTTTTACAGCTAATCAAGATGAAATTATCTATTTTTAAGGTTCATTTTTATTCGTCTTGTCCGAAATGCTTAGGTGATTTCAGTTTATTCAATTGTATGAAATCTGTTTGACTTATACTAGTGAAATAAATAAGTAGTTGTAAACGGCTTATGCCAATTATATGGATTGGTTGCTAAATAGATTTGAACTATCTAGCCGGATAACATAGGCAGAATTTACAAATACATAACCAGAGCTAAACGCAATGCACAAAGACGAAGACTCTCCTGGAGTTCAGTCTACTCAGAATTCATTATTGAGCACTCTTCAATGATTGTAATATTTTCCAACCAATGACACCTGTACATATTGCTCATCAGACGCATTTAGGCTCTCAATCAAACAATACAAATCATATGTTCCAGTGTAAATATATTTCTGTTATCATTTAAAATCACTAGTGACAGTAAAGGCCAACCTAGCAACTGTTGAGATAGCGAATTACATCTCTTGATTTTGTGAAAGATTACCTTTCTGGTTAGGATACTAAAACTTGATTGGTTGCATCAACAGTTGTCAGAGTGGCCATTAAAACCAATCTTGATGCTAATAATAGCATAATAAGAGTTATTTTAGGGGCTAACATAACATCTACTGGAATGGCTGGTTTAGTTTCTTTACATTATAAAAAACTATTTATCTAACTGGTCACTTCAGTAGTTGCTAGAGTGGAATACAACTCTTACATTATCAAACGATAATAACTTTTTATACACAGCACAGTCTAAACATAATTGCCTGTACTTAAACTTTTACTTCGCCTACAAGTCATCTAAAGAAGTGAACACAATACCGGATATTCACAATACTTTTACTTACATTTCGGTTTTAGATGTACAATTAATACATGTATACAACCAAATAAGAGTGTTGACAACATATCGTAAATGAAAAAAACACGTACACAAAGACGTTTAAAGCTACAAAATGAAGGGTATAGCTTGCAGTTTATTGACTGTATCGTTTCTTTGAAACAGTATGAAACAACAAACATTGGGTATTGAAAAAGAAAGTGAGATCAGCAGCAAAATGGTACTGTAAAATAACTTATGAAGTAACATTACAATAGGTCTCACTTTACACTGTTTGATCACTTAAAGGCGACCTATACGATATGATCTAATCATTAGTACAGATCAAATTTTATCAGTCACTTTAGAATGTACTCACCAGGTTCAAAGACACCCCATCTTGATGCACTGAGATAAATGTTTGTTGAATACAAGCAATCAGCAGCCTAGGTTTCACACTGTTCTCCACTCATCATCAAAATGCATCAATATACTTTATCCAGCTCTTCAGAAGGTCAACTGTGGCCCAAATAGCTCAGTGATAACGACTCTGACTGGAGTACTCAGTGACGAGGGAGTTCAGTTCGTTCAAGGTTTCAGATTCACTTCTCTGCCGAGTGCCAAAAAGTTAGAAACCTAATTCAAGCAGATTACCTTGAAGATTGCCTCTATCAAAGTAACATTCGGTTTAAGCTTGTCGTGTCATCCTTATTTCAAAATGTGAACATAGCAAGAAACTGATTTAACTGTGAAAACAATATGCGTGCATCTACAGTTTCATGAATCAAAGTCAGAAGGATAGTAGCGAAACGTTGAGCAAATAATACCGTCGGTAAATCATCTTGATGTGCTCCAAGATGTATGGCGATGAAGACTAGTTGGTTGGGGTCCATAGCATAAGAAAAACTAGTGGTTGGAGACTCTGGATGATATGACCGAGAATCGATTCCATTGGCGCAGATGTATAAACACAATCTTCATCTTAACTGCTGTACCTAATCTCATCATCTTGTCATTCTTCCTTCCTCTCTTTTACTGCTTTCTACTTCTACTTCCTTTGACACATTTGCAATCCTTACTCATCTTCCATTTTATTACCTTTTTACTTGACGTGGTGGCGTAGCAAGTTGGACCGTCACGCAGCAATGCCTGGTCCTATGTTTATCTTGATGATGATGATGATGACAAGATATAATGGCAAATAATCTTACCACATTGAATTTTTAATGACTGGAAACTACGGAAATTCATGTCAACTTTCCAAATTTAATGACATTGTGGCTCAAGTTTTCAAAATCTGTTATAATTACATAGGTAGAATACACCTAAATCTACACATTCAACAATCTGAGTCAACCGTTTTTACAGGTAAGTTAAGCTTGACAGTCGGGCTTTAGACTAACAATCCATAGCATATCAGTTCATAAAAATATGTTAGCCGAACACATTATTTCAGGCTAATTTTGTTTAAATACTTCTCCAAGATGCTTGTTTTCAAATGGATAGCGTAATATTTTAATGGTAAGGTTATCTATCGTGTTTCGTCTAGTTAACGGTTTGGATACTGTTAGAGCGTAAATCTCCTGAGACAGTCAGCCACCACTCCCTTAAATTAAAACAAATCCGCTACATCAAATCCATTGTTGATAAACTAATCAATATTTTTTGAATTATTTATTCACTAACACACTGTATGATATATCAAATGGCTTGAAATATGTCGAACTCTATACCGAGATAGCGATATTATTCCAAAGACCAAAGTGGTTACCTTAGAAAGTGTTGGCCCATGTTTTAGATTTACTTTACTTAGTGATAGTTAGAAGCAGTATTCATGAAATACGTTTCGTGCTACTTGGAATTCATCAGTTGGACTTTCCTATAATCCATTGAGTCATGGTGCTTTCTTTCGCACTCAAATCCAGGCCACAAACCTAGAAACTCGGCGAAATGTGATAATCACTGAGAAATTACAAGTGTCGGTAAATAAAAAACTGATACCCTTTGAACTAAATTTCACCGTGAATCAGCCGCCTAATGGGCAACACATTAGAATTCGAAGTGATAAATTTGAATCTCGGTGGAATCTCTGGGATACTAATGCAGCTGATGAGTCGCAAATAGGACAAAGTATGCATCCTGGATTTCACTCCTGTCCACTAACAAGCCGATCATATCTCAGTGCATACCGAGGAAATATTGAGGCAGCCATACAGCAGACCAAATGCCCACATAGACCGATGAAAGGACTTTTATTGCTGTTTGGAACATGTCATCTCCAAGTAGCATACTGGGTAGAACTGCTCGACGTCTGTTGGCAGATGCACCTTTATGAACATGTCTCGATACTACCCAATTCCTCATAATGCTGCAGTATGTTTGCTGGGTAGCAGTGGAATTGAAGGCAAGCGTTTCAAGCTATTTGAGACTTGCCAGTCGAATGTATCTGGATCCCAATGAGTGGTATTCTTCCCGTTGGATCTCTGAAACATAAATCCATCACTTCATATGCCAAAGGATTATCAACTAAGCCACTTGGGATAGCCGGGAGTTATCGAGAATGCGTATAGGAGCGTATCTGCTAACTGACGTAAAGCAGTTCAACCCAGACCAGTACCATTGGGTTGCCATACAGTAATATCAGATGAAAGATATTTGCTAATATAACTATTTTTAACTAAAATATTGAAGAAAAGTTAATTAGTGATTAGGTAATATGAAGTGACAAGTTAACACTTCTGCATTCAAACTTTACTTGGTATCTCATGTTCCAGTTACTTCATCTCTCCTTCTTTCTTTCTGTCTGTCACACTGTTGCATGATTAACTTGAATCAAGTTTTATTTCTCATCAACTTGTTGTCTTTTTATTTGTGCATAAACTTTATTGCAAGAAACATGAAAATCATGTGAGAAAATATGTTTTTACTAAAAACAAGAACTTTTGTAAGTGATGCATATCACGGAAATTTGAATAGATCTCATGTCTCATGCACACAGACGAATGTACAAATGGACTTGTTCAGAGTAGATTTACAAACAAACCCACAGCTACAGTAAATTTTTGTTTAGTAGCTAGTGTTTTACAGTGGAACTTGGTTCCTATTTAAAGTTTTGTTTTAAACAGCAAGCACCTATTATCACGAAAGATTTTATAAAAAGATATTTATTTCTATGTAATAAGATGCACGCAAGAATCAGCAACCACCTCTTTCTAAAACGTCTTTCCATTAATTCTGGAGGCACAGAAAAGAGACAAAATTCATTCTAACCTTTTGCTAGCTGAGCTAGGAGTCTCGTCAGTCATTGATTTGATCTCTAATAAGATGATGAGTGTGCATTACTGATGCGTCTTATGATAAAACCGAAAAATTGTCCAGCCCTTCCAAGTGTCCAATGGTTCTTCATTTAATGACGTTTCGTAAAGAACACTTTCTCGTGACCAACACTTATCAGCCTACTTTTCAATATGAATTTATACGACAAATTATTCATTACAAAAATTATTCACAAATTATACATCTTGCTTTGTTGCTTCTCACACCAGAGTGATTTCTTAGCTCCTTGAATATTCCCATTTAAACACTTAAGAAAAAGACTGATTATGCGAAGACATATATTCATTTTCAATAAGGTCTTCGTCTTTGGTTTCACATTAATACGTAAGTCTACAATCCAATCAAAATACCAATCAAGTGGTGGGGGTTGCTGAACAATAATTATAGATTTTAAGTAAGTCATGAAGATGAAATTAAGGTGCAAATAATCAAATGAATAATTGAAACTGGCAAAATGAAGTAGGTTGTTCTTAGATAAATGGAGTGATTTTTGACAAGTAAATAAATAAATAAACAGTCATCAACTGTAAATAATTAAGTAACAGTAAGAAAACAAATATTGATAAAAACAATAAGGGGAAGAGGCGTACAAAATAATACTACGAGTTACACCGTACTGATGGCCAAGGTAATGAAAGTGGACAAACATACTACTTTTGAATACAAAGCCTACCTTTGTAAAGGTGGATTACAATCCACTCTGCTATATGACGTACACCAATGTGTAATCCATTTGGTAGATTAATTGGAATGCGATGAATAATTATAAATGCTTTTCTAGTATCCACTTGATGTCCCGTATCAACTAGGTGTTCAAACATGGAGCTCTTTATTGTTCTAATTTGTCCCTTGCTCAACTATGATGGGTGGTGCTCAGAAATTCGATGATGGAACTGCCTCATTGCACAACTAATGTAAGTAGTTGAATTGATAACTGCTCAGGAAGTGGAGAATTTATGCAGTTTATCTTTCTTACCCGCACCCACAATATGGTGGTTGTAGAAGATGGGAGATAATTTACCTGCTGGGGATGCTTTTTGTAGGGCTCATGTTATGCGCAGTGTGATAATCTCATTGTTAATGTCACTCTTAGATTTCAGCTTTAAAGAGATTAAGTTTTTAGTAACTGTTGACGTTGTTGTCTTAACCTTTGTGACACTCATATACTTAGTTACAAAGTTGTTTTGGTATTCATTCCTACTCAGCAGTTTATGGATGGTGGCCAACTCTTCCTCTATAGACTGATCTGAGTGAATAGCTGTGACGTGGTATGCTAGGCATTTCATCAGGTTGCTTTTGTATTCTTGTATTGTATTCAACAAATTCAAAAGTGTCTTTGAGACTGCTTTAAAACATCTTTGTAGAGGGGCTTAAAGAGTTGTACTAACCATTTCGCGGTTGTGTGATCTGGAGAGTTTGCCATGTTGAGAACTTGTTGGTGAGATAATGCGTCTTTATGCAGCTTTGACAGGCCATAAGGTCTAGGCGTAACAGTTCCGGTAGGTTTGAATATTTCAAAGGTGCCCTGTTTTATCTTTTTTCAGTGATTTCTTAACTGCTTGTCAGTAGTATGACAGGACATTCACTGAAAAATAAATAACTAACCAGGTAGCCAGGATCATAAAATTCACCCTAAAATACAGAAGTATCATGAACAAATGGTAAAATATGGGTTAGCAACGTCTCTGCTTAAGGATAAACAATTCGCCAGGTAACATTTTTGCCATAGTTAAGTGAAAAGTTGTGTGATTTGGATGAGACTGATTAGCAAGTCAGCAAACAATGAAATAGTTATACTGTTTATGTAAGTGGGGCCTAAATACAATCATCCTTCAAGTATAATTTCTACCATATAACCAGAAACTTTTGTCAGACAAAGGCTCTTCCAGTGAAAACCTTAGTAAAACAAAATGTATTGAACGAGTCGTTTATACGCCAACCCAACACATTTCCAATGAAAAATGTTCTCCGAAGTCCACCGCGGAAATTTTTTTCAAATGTCTCAAATCCCTGAACTCTTCACATAGTTCAGGTTTGAATTGTATGTCAGGGTTCGTATTCACGAACTGTGCTGATATTTTACGCCATCCATTAGCTAACATCTTCAACAGATAGTTTTTATAAAACACCATACCAGCTGTCTGGCGAGGTGTTAAGATAGTCCCCATACCTAAATCAGGGAGTCCAGGTACATGTCTGTAATTCTTTCCTATGCAGTTACTTCTCCGTTCTTGGAAATAATGAAGAAGCTAATAATACTTGTGCTGGAACCTTAATTGAAGGCTTTCGGAGGTCCTAATTGTTTTTTGCATAAAAACAGAAGCATTCTGGATGCCACTACTGTCTTATGTTACAATACTACTCGTAATCTTGATAGGAATGCCAAGTATGTCAGATGTGCCATTTTAGACCATACTTCGGCATTCGGTTATGTTCGTGGATAATCAGCTCACTGTACACTTATTTCTTTGAAAGCAAACAACATAATGTTCGCAGAGGGAAGCGCTCCACCCCATTGCTTGCTGTGACGTGTTCTTCAGGGAGTCATTCTTTCCCCTTGCCTTTTCTCTTCCTTTCCGCGTGATTTGCCGTCTTCAACTAGTATCAATTTCATCAAATATGCTGATGACGTAACAATTTCCATAACTATCTCCTCTTCAGCAGATTCCTCCCAAATGAATGATTTCCTATCTACTGTTAGACGATGGTCCTCCAAGTATGTTCTTATGCTAAATTCTTCAAAACGTCAGATCATGAACTTTAGTTTTAGACGTAAACTTAACCTATGCAAAGTGCTTAGTTCTCATGATCTCTGTTCTACTGATAGTTACGCATTAGAGAATGTTACAAGTGTGATTCATCTTGGTGTGTGTTTTTCTCCGAACCTTTTCTCGTCTTCCCATGTCTCACTAATCTCCAAAAACATTTTTCGCCTAACTTTCTATACTAGGAAGCTGAGAGTATCTGGTATTACTCAACCTCTCCTCTTGTGTTTTATAAACTCCTGCATCTTGCCTGTTATTCTCTATTGCTCCCCTTCAGTTCTTCTTGGATTGCTGAAAAAAGACTATGCTATATTGTATAGAACTTTGGAGATTGTCAGCAGAACTAGTGGTATACCCCTAAACCTTCTAGTTAAAACTGTTGTGGACAAACATATTTTTATCAGATGACCAGCATCCTCTTACTCGAAGCATATCAGTCATCTGGAAAGATGATGAGCAAGTACATAAGACTCTATGCACGTGCTACAAAATATGAAACTCTACGATATCATATTTAGTTCATCTGCTGTGTGATGAAGAAAGTATTAGATATGAACTAACTAATCAACTTCTGTTTTTGAAAGCAAACTAACTAATGAGTACACAGCATGTTATTATGAATTTAACTGTTAACATGATTGTCTACCTAAGCTGATTATACTTTTTCATGAAAGTTGTAGATGAAGTTAATATTCTTCTCTTTTTTTTTAAATCTAATTCATACTCATTTCGTTTTGCCATGTATACATATACAGTGTTTCTGTCTAACTTATGCTATATGACATCCTGAAAATTCTGTACAGCATTCCCGAAATAGATTTCCGGATAGAACATTTATCACAATTATATTATTTTTACTTCAGGAATGGTGTGTAGAATTGTTCGTAGTCAATTTTGTTTCCTCTACTTCTGATAAGTTTCTCTTTTATGCCTCTGAAATGCATTACATACCACTTAAGTGAATTTCCCACTATCTTCTGAAGTTTCTACTGATGATATGTCTAGCATGATAGTCAAAGCTTCGTGATCAAGCCATCTCGCTCAGATAATTCGATACCATGAAATCCCTCCTTATGAAGTACAAATATTTTCCATCATTATTCATTTCTGTTTTCCTATACTATTTTGCTAGCTGCTAATTTCTTCTGATAGGAAAAGAGTACACTGAAACCCAAAGTCTGCAATGGTACCACTTCATCTATATACCTCAAAATGTATACAGTGAGAATCAGTGTGGCCTGTTATTTTCTTCTCTCAATGAGAAATAACTTTCAGTTAGATGTAAATTCTCAGTTTTCTGACTGTTTTACATTAATGTGGTTTTTGAATCCAAAACAGTGCTCTCTTGACCCAGTCAAGTGACATGCAAAAGCTCAAAAGTTTGAAACAAGATTATTGAAGTTAATCCCAAACAATACTTGATTTGTTAGAGCATCAGGTCTCTGACACTTGTTATCACCGCTGCTATTTAGCTTTGTTATAGTCGTACTAATGGACAAGACTTTAGCTACATCTGAATTCATAGGGATTGACCTATCTCAGGAGGTCTTCTAGTTGACTTGGAATATGTAGACTATTTAGTCCTGCTAGTTGAAGACTCTGACAAAATCCAGGGTCTCCTGGATGTGTTGAGTAGAAATCTGAGTATGTTTTGCATGTGTTTCACACCTGTCAAATGTAAGATAATGCTCCAAGACTGGTCTGCTACGAGTACTCCCAGTGTAATGGTAGGGAGGGAGAAGGTGAAATGCATCGACCACTTCACTTGTTTGGGAAGTTCCATCAACTCAAAAGAGCTGGTTGCTGACAAAATCTCAGCTTGGATGCAGAATCTGCGACTGGCGAGATATTCGACTGTCTAACAAAGGACGAGTATAATGCGCTGCAGTCTATCCTGTTTTGTACGGCTGTGAGACATGGCCTCCAGAAGTAGATGACATGAAGCGATCACAAGGTTTGGATCACAGGTGTCATGGTAGCATTTCTGGCGTTTGTTGGGATCACCATATGAGTATTGTTGAGCCCAAGAGAAGGGTGCGCTGCAAGACAGACAAGTTGATTGATGGCGTTGTGAACCCTGGTCTATTGTGATGGTTTGTACATGTGTTCCACATGGGCATTCACAGCCTACCTCGACGTGGGGTGCTTGGGGAAGTTGGATTAGGTTAAGAGAGTGTTCAGGGTGGCTACATCAGGACGTCGCACAAGTTGACGAAGTTCCTGCCTGTTGGTCTGTACTGTGTGGAGAACATGGAGACCTACCTGTTTGGAGTTTCCGAGATGATAGGAATTAGTGGTTGAGGACTGTTAGTGAAGACTGGGAATCGATCACAATGACGCAGATGCATTCACTCCTTGACATCTTCTAAAGCTTGAAGATTTACGCTAACCTTCATCTTCAGATTGTTTATTCTCTCAGATAATTCGGTTTAATATGCTATCGCTTCTTTACTATCCACTTGTTCTTTGTGTACTTGTATGAATTACAGTAACTTGAGTCAATGCACCTATATGTGAGGTACTACGTCGATTTTTTCAGTCAGTCAGTGGCTTATATGTCTTTAATACTCTCGCCTTCTTTATGATTTGAGTAGTAGAATTTTCATTATTTCTGGAATAGGTACTACATTCCTCATATTCTAAGCATTTAATGTTGATTCGGTAAACGGAGACTATGTTACAAATGCCTCATTCAACCCATCTGGATTAGTTTGTAATATTATATATTTTTTTCTCTATGCGTAGCTACAATCACTCTTTACTCTAGGTTCCTTATCTTATTACAGTCTGTCAGTCTTGATTTAACTACGTTTCTATGCTCAGACAACCTAACTGATCTTAGCAGACTACTTTATTCACTGTAAATAATCTGGCAATAATTGAGAGAGACTTTGTGGGCGTTTTGATACCATTCTACTTGAAACCTTACAATAAATCCCACATAGTGTATCTGAAATACCTTCCTTGTATGATAACACTGTAGAAATTTTGAATTTTCCCTTCGTTTTCTCCGTTGCTACAATTATTAATATGATCTACCACAATTATGCATATTTTTCTGACAGTTTCTATAAATTTATTGACAAATTAAGGTGGGTGGAGGTTGTATGTGTCCCGTATTTTTTTCAGATCCTCTCTCTTGCTAGCAGACTTTTTTCCCTATTACTTAGACATTTAACAAAGCCTTTTTTTAAAACTAAGATAGGGTGAGATAATTTAAAGCATAATTAACATTCCAGGAAAGAAGTTTTCCTATAGACCTTAGTAAATCCTAGTAAAATTAGGATTCTAAAGAAATAAATGGTTTTAGCTATCCATTCATTTTTACGTGACCACTTATCTAGTTTAGTGGGATGAGAAGTCGGTAACAGAGGTTTCAAGTGTTGAATCAACACCAAACACATACAATAGGAATTACTCAGAACCTGTTTCAGAAATATAGAAAACTCTACCTACCCTCCACTAGAAAGAGGGAGGAGAGCGAATTGGAACTATATGAACCACATGTCAGAACTGTAGAGTTACCTTGATACGATTGTAGACAGTGAACTGTGTCTGAAATGTTTTCTAGTAAGCAAATAGTACTGTTTTCCTATGTGGTACATGAAATGAACAGACTGAAATAGCATTGCAAAAGACTACATTGCTCAATTTCTACGCTTATATAGTAGACTCTTGATGTGATAAGGATACGAATATAATACTGCCTAACTCTAACAACAAAGAACGACAGCGGAAACGTAAAAGGTTGATATAGGATTCTCAAGATGATTGGTTTAAAACAGAAATCAAAACTCACTTGCAGAAAAGGGTTTTGAACTGAGCGATTTCATCGAGGCAAATGAGCAAATAATTAGTTAAATTCTAAACAACGACTGTGAGATCATGTATATGAGTCAAAGCGACCAAGGATAATCGGCTAAACAGTTGGAGCACATGAACGCAGCTAAATCCAAATTTGTTGACTGTCAGAAAGGGAGAAACTGGAAAAATATAGGAAAAATACTTTTGGTACGGACATTTCACAGTTACAAAATCCAGTAGGACAAAGTAACCGTCATAAAGACCGACTTATACAGAAAAGCGGATAAGATTACTCAGTTATTGTTCCTCAAATCAACGCCAAATGGTTTTCCATAACATCTTTATCCTATGATTCATTTGATTCGTGTTAGCTGAGAAAATATGTAATGAATTTGTGAGAGAAAATAAAGGTTGTCTGAGTTGTTGTTATACAACAAATGTGGGCGATAACAATAAGATATGAGTCTGATTTGTGGATCCCAGGTGACCAAGATAAAAAGCGTCGGTAGGAAATCTTGACTTTGATGGGCTTTTCAATGCATGAAGTAATCTATCATCGAGCTTTTTATGTCAATCGTTTCCTTAATACCAAGAAGCGTTGTCGATGCTATTTACAACCTACTGTTGTGAAGAGGTAAACAAGTTAGGCTTATTTTTCGCATATAAGTAGTTTTACCAACAGAAGCGGACTGATGCAAGCATTACATTAGCCCTTCATCCTGCTTAATTCTCACATAGACAGTAGAGCTTTAAAAATCTGGAATGGAAAAATAGAAATCAACATTGTTTTTAGTTGGTTGGAGGTAATCGATGAGAACACCCTGTTTGACCTAGGTTTCACGCTTATTGGCACTCACCTTCAAAGCGTTTCTGCAGCTTGGAGGGAACTGATCTTCCCTGTGAGATTCAAAACTACATGTCCCACAGCCTAAGTAGCTAGGTGGCAATGTATCCAACTATATCACTAGATAATGAAGATTTGAATCCGTCAGGAGACCACAATTCCCTCGACGTTTCTGATAAGCATTGACAAACCAGAAAGCTGGATTGGGTAAAACTTCATCCGATCGTCTAAAACCATCTTATATAAATCAAAGCGCCCCGTGATACTAAGTCTTCTTGTCTGCTTACCACATTACATAATGATCGACAGGACTTGGTCAGAACATAGGGCTAGACAAGATGAAACGTTTTCCTCTCCAATCGCATGTCAATTTAACTATTGACACCACTTGTTTTGTGGAATCACTTCTGAATCTTTGACAGACAGACACTGTTTAAAATACATTTTACTTTTTGAGTTACACTTTGAATTGTTGAAATTGTCAGAACTATAAGAACACACCTCACTGTAAACAATAAAGTTGCAGACGTTTTTAGCCATGTAGCTGTGAAGATATATCGTTCCTATCCCTGACCAAACATAGTCCGGTGATCCTATTTTAAACTCAATTTTCTAAAGATTGGAGATTTGTCTTATAAATTCTCCTAAATAAGCACGAAATTAGAGTGAAATTGGGTTTTCTGTCGATAAGCCTCTAAAGTGTGATACTGCAGAAGTCTCTTTTGTGAGAACGTCTGAGATTTGTTGAGAATCATATGGTTGTAACTCCGCAGCAAATGAACTCTTGTAGTGCTTGTTTAACGCTTACCACGATTACTACTGTAATTAGCATTCAACTCATTCAAACTGTAGGCTAAGCAGGATTGTTTGCATGGGAATACACATTAGACCTACGGTAAATACGAAAATAACACAATAACGAAGCTTTTTTCTTGCTTGTTATAGTTTGTATTAGTGTTTTTAGGGCTGTATTCGCCGCAGATTGACATCATTTGGACACCACTGAAAACCTAGGAGCACTGAAAAGCTGTTTCGTCTTAGTGTAAAATTCCTCCCCAGTACGCACGCATTATGCTGCGAAGGATTGAGCTCAGTACCTTCACGTTTCACGTCGAGCACGTTAATCATTCAGATGCTAGGTTGTAGACCAACGGTCCATAGTTTCTACTTCAGTTTGTCATGAAACCTGAAGGTCGTGAGTTCAATTCCTAGTAGGGTGATTGGTGCATACTACTGAGGAGTCCCATACCATGACAAAACAGATGCGCAGTGCTTCCAGATTTCCAATAGTTCCCTATTTGATGCCAATAAACTCAAACTACATTATCATTTTAATTTGAAGATGTATTCATTTTTCACGTTCAGTTTAGTTGATGTTTATTATCTCTGTTACACTCCATTGGAATCTGTCGCTTAAATTCAGAGGATGTTTTCCGCTATTCCTTCCATTTTTTCTGAACCGAATTGTTCATTTTTCGTTCATTTCTACCAAACATCGCATGTACATGTCCATCCAGATTCCCTCTAGTGTAGTTATATTTGACCATTTCTGGGTACAAAACAATGTTTCTGTGAATTTGAACATATCAGTTAATGAATTCAAAACAAGGAAATGAAGCAGTTAAAAGGTAGGAAGCATTTCGTTACATTCAATGTGTTCAATAATTTAGATTGAACTCATTCAGTGTGTAGACTGAGAATGTTAGCTGAAGAAGTGATGAATATTTACTTTATTATGACAATGTGGATAAATTGAATTTTGCTTACTTTATGAATAAATATTGGTAAATAAATAACCAGAATGAATTGATGTTAAGTACATTGAATTCAGGTCACTAGTTATGATTGAGTAAGGTGATGACCGTTGAAGATAACAGTCATTTGATTCATTTTATCAGTTTATGCGAAAAGTAAGCTCATATTTGAGTGATGTGAAAATTCTTCAAATACTTGTATCCTTTAGTTTATTTTCAAGCAAGTTTGTTCAACATGGAGGTTTATGTGGATTTGTTGATTTCAAGATGCTATTCGTCATCATAGAGTGACTTCTGTTGAAATACCATTAAAAACTTGAGAGTAGTAGATAATTATTTCGTCAATAGTGCATGATCACAAATATCCAAGATGATGAACGGAGGACCTCTATAGTTGCTCAGCCTTACACACTGTTGAACTGAAGTTTTGGATGTTGAGCTATAAGTGCTCATCTTTTACTTGAGGGTTAAGTAGTAAAGATATCCCTTCGAATCATGCAAGAATATTAAGAATTGAAATCGAGATGGTTCTTTTATGACCACAAAAAGTTAAAAATTAGAGAAGTAAACTTTCTACAAGTGAAACGACTTGAATTTATATGGTTCTAAATCATCAATGGCTTAAAGAATCTTAGACTGATGGAGAGATACTTTTCTGCACACATTGCATAATTTTGTAACTGGTACTGATATCAGCGTGTAGATGTGGGATACGTTGGACCGCGGAAAAGAACCTAGAAGACTTGGATTTCGCCGGTGATCACTTGTGTCTAATGTTACACAAACTTGAAAATCTACAGGCGAAAACTAACAAGTTGACAGAAGAGGCAAGGCAGTGAAGACGGGACTTCAAGTGAATATAAAGAAGACAGAGGTAGAGATGATGAAGATACCCAACCAACAGCAGAAAGCTCCAATCATCATGAACTGGAGAAACTTAAAGGAAGTAGCCTCCTTCACCTATCTAGGAAGCACTGTTTCAACAACAGGCGGCACAGACGAGGATGTCAAAGCCAGCCAGGATCGAAAAGACAGCAGGACCGGCCTTCATTATCCTGAAACCAGTGTGGAGACCTTCTGCACTCCACTCAGCATGTGGAACAACATCCGGATTTTCAACACCAACTTCAACTCAGTGCTTCCATGTGATGGTTCACAGACTTGGCGCATTACGAAAGACATTTCCAACAAACTACACACATTCATCAACAACTACCTACGCTGGCTCATTAATGAAGATGAGATGGCCAGAAAGAATAAGCAACAAGGAACTCTGACTGGCTGGCTGGCTGGCTGGCTGGCTGGCTGGCTGGCTGGCTGGCTGGCTGGCTGGCTGGCTGGCTGGCTGGCTGGCTGGCTGGCTGGCTGGCTGGCTGGCTGGCTGGCTGGCTGGCTGGCTGGCTGGCTGGCTGGCTGGCTGGCTGGCTGGCTGGCTGGCTGGCTGGCTGGCTGGCTGGCTGGCTGGCTGGCTGGCTGGCTGGCTGGCTGGCTGGCTGGCTGGCTGGCTGGCAACGAACCAACGAAGCAAGAACCTATCGATGAACAAATATGTAGAAGGAAATGGAGATGGATTGGGCATACACTGAGAAGGCTGACTGGGGACATCACACATCAGGCACTCAAGTGAAACCCAGATGGGAAACGACGAGTTGGGTGTCCGAGGGTGACATGGAGGAGATCGTGCGAGGAAGAAATGATAGGTTCTGATATGTCATGGAACCAGGTTCAAAAGTTTGCAGAGAAGAGAGTGTAATGGAGACGTGCTAGTGAAGCCGTATGTTCCATTAGGAACCCAAGGGACAAATAATAATAATAATAATAATAATCTATTGATTTACTTTGTGCGAAGCTGAAAATCTAGGGTGAATGTAGGGTCAGCGTAAATCAACAGAACGCAAGCCTATACATATTATGTTATGAGGCATGTCTGGTAAACTCACTGCATATAATCAACAGTTTACAGGCAAAAACAAGCGAAAGATGGTAGCGATGACAAAAAGTATTCTTTAAATCCACAGAGGAATGAAAAATACGTATTTTGAGGTAACGTAGTCAGTACTGCCCCCCATTACCCATAGTTTATTCATTAGGTTTTACAAAAGGGCTAGAAGGCTAGCTGCCATGGTACTGAGGTGCCTACACTTCCGACTTATGATACTAGGAATTGTTCGGTAGGAATTCTTAGACCTAAGTTTTTGTGTATCCTGAACTGTTGTTACCTCACTAGCTTAGGTTTAAGGTCTTTGAAGTATCAACGAAACACTGATTTCCTCATAGTTTAAGATCCACCATGTTGGTGAATGTCAATAATCAAGAAACCTAGTTCCAAGACTTCCTGCCAGTTGACTTTTAGCATCTAACCCCGCAACAAAAAATGTAAATCACCTGGGAGTTTCAAAATACAAACTCGATCCTATTCACGTGTCTACATTTGTTGAATTTTCGTAAACATATACGTTTCACACTTAGAGATGATCCCATTGGTTAAATTTAGCCGGTCTTAGATTATCGCCTTATGAAGAAATTGCATCTATGTTGAACCAGTATACTAAAAATCTGTTGACTATTGAAGATAAAGTACATAGGTTCACATTTCCTCATTTCTATTGCTAGTAATCCACATTATTTGCTGCATAAGTTTTCATTGATTCTGGTTTGTCAAAATAAAAATGATGAGTTTGCTTAGACAAGATGAATTTTAATATGTTTATCAATTCTACCGCTCCTGTGGAGTCAGTTACTTTGTCCACTGCTCTAAGAATTTAATTTTTGCTTTCTCGCGAACACCTCCCCTTCCAGTAACGGTGGGGTAAATAAAGACCACACTGAGTCATGGGTTTCAGGATGGCTGTATTCTGATTTTTCTGAAAGGAAACAGTATACTGTCCATAAAGGAAAGCGCTCCACTGTATTGCTTACTGAAGCTGGTGTACTCCAAGGTGCTGTACTTTCTCCGTTTCCGTTTTCTTTCTTTTTGCATGATTTACTTTATTCTGTTAAAACTAATCGTTTATTAAGTAAGCTGATGATCTAGCAATGTCTGTTCTAGTTAACTCTCACTTAGATTGCGATGAATTAAATGGTTTAATGTCTGTAATTCACCAATGGTTCCTCTCAAATGGTCTCAAGTTAAACTCTCTTAAATGTCAGACTGTTAATTTGAGCCTCAGATGCAAACAAGACTTGTGTGAACTGCTTAAGTTTTATGGTACCTGTGGCACTGAAGATATTTCTGCAGAAAGTAAATTGAGTGTTAACTATCTTGGATTGAGGTTTACTTCTGATTTTTGTTGGTTGTCTCATATCTTGTTGACTTGTAGAAAAATCTTTCGTTTAACTTATTGCACAAAGAAACTGAGTCTCTCTGGTACAACTCAATCTCTTCTTTTACAATTCGTTAATTACTGTATTTTACCTATTCCTCTAAATTATTCTCCATTGATCTTTCCTGGTCTTCTAATAAAGGACTATGTTACGTTGCGTAGGGCTTTTAAAGTCGTCAGTAGGATGAGTACTATGCCTCTGGCTGTACTTGTTAACACTGTAGTTGACACACATTTAAATTCTACTAAGCAACTAGCTACAGGAATTTTAACTGACACTGAGCATCCACTTCATTCACAACTCTCTCCATTGTATCTCCTCAGGGAGGAGAAGAAGAAACTACATAAGAGTGTACACTCATACAGCCAAGTACAAGAATTCAAATGTGCCATACCTAGGACGCATATTATGTGAGGAAAAACTTGTTAGAAGAAGACTCACATATCAGTTTAGCAACAGTTAACAATCCCTTTGCAACAATTTAATTAACCATGTAAAGTTTTCTCTCTAGTGATTTTCTATAGTTTACCGGGTTTGCATCAACTTGTCTCCAAATCCTTCAATATTTATGTATAACTGTACGACCTGAAGAAGAAGTTATCATGAAGTATACCCGTTGTTCATTCAAAGGTTATTTCAAGTAGCGTTCATTGAAAAAAACGCTGGAAAAGAAAATAACTCGTGAACTTTTATGCCAGTGATGTATTTGATTCCCAGTCAACTATTAACAATAAAAAAAGGAATTTAACTAACTTCGAGAACATGAGCAGTTGAATACTACACATACACACACCAGGTTTAACCAGACACATCGGCATCGCTCAGCAACTACAGCTGAGATAACCGATTGTGTCAGACAATTGGAATCCAGTTAGTTAAATAAGAATACGATAATACAGTTTAGATGAAACGATATGAATGAGTATCGTTTTTAAATGACATAATCCGCAGTGTCCTTAGTGGAGGTTGTTGTATTTACAGGTCAATAGGCAAATAAAGTGTAATGAAATGTTTCATCAATAGGATTTCATTGATATGTAACCCGAACTGAGTAAACTATTTAAAACATTACAGAATTTAAAGTCGCATAATCCCAATCAACTATTGTTACTTGTATATGATGGAAAAGCAACGAGCTACCTAGTTTTGGTCATAGGTGTCTTCGTATGATCAAACGAAGTGTACCAGAAAAGACTGACAAGTTGATTGATGAGGTTACGAACCTTTATTTGGGTTAGGTTGGTTCAGCATGTACTGTGCATGCCAAGCTACAGCCTACTTCAATATACTGTGCTATAGGGAGTTGGATGAGATCGAAGACGGTTCACATTGGTCAAACCAAGACGTGACACCAATTGATGAAGTTCATGACTGTTGGTCTGAGCCTTGCTGTGGTTGAATCTTCAAGACGATGAGGATCAGTGGTTGAGGACCCTTAAAGATATGACTGAAAATCGGTCGCATTAGCGCAGATGTATTCACTGTTTGACATATAAATCTTGAATACTTACATTAACCATTACCTTCAAATTGTCAATTTTCTCACGCAACATTTTCTACGTTTGGTATCACTATTTTTCTATCCACCTGTTTATTGTGTACTACTGTGAAGTGTAGCAGCTTGAATGAATGGATTTGTATGCCCTGCTAGCCATTAAGCAGATATCGATGGAAGTCGCGAACTTTTAAGGCATTCGACAAGACCATAAGCCCCATGTCTCTTCAGTCTCCTAATCTTTGAGTTTTTTGTGTGTATTCAATTTTATTAGTTCTTATGATTCCCGTTCATTAATCAAAGCATTTCTTTTATACTACTCATGACAAAAAACTATACACTGCTAAGAAGATCCGTTCTAGAACAAAACAGCTGTCCAGCGCTCCCGGGTTTTCATTAGTTCTCCGCATGATTCTAGTCTCTGATGAAAACTAACTTAAAGTTAATTAATACCCACAAACCTCCAAATTGGATTGTAATGCATCTTCAACTATGAGACTGAAAATCAAAGTTCTTCAAATCGCTCACAAGAATTGAGTAATATAATGTGAGTGCTTGTCAAAAAGACAAACAGACAGATTCTGTTCAAAAATCTAGCAGAAAATTACCTGTAAATATATAGACGGATAGTAGTGGAATCCAGAATGTGCGTTTCGTCTTATTTTAGACTCACTGGTTAGCTGGATGTATGTGCCTTCCAGGGAGTGTTGTTGTTCCCACAGGGACTCGGGCTTAGAAGCCATCGCTCCAAACGCCAGAGCGTTTTCCACTTCACCACCGAGCCAAGATAACCACCTCTAGTGAGATGGGTATAGTTTTAGTGTTACTGCTTGTATTGTATCGTCGTTGATTGGAATCAGTCGATCGGTCTCTATTGTCAAATGGGATCCTGTGCGGATGCCTCCATATACCTATGTTCTAGTTCTAGTATAGTTATAGTTTAACATAAGCAATAACACTAAAACTATACCCATCTCAAAAGAAGTGACTATCGTGGCTTGTTGGTGTAGTGGGTAACGCTCTGGCGTTTGAAGCGACGACTCCTAAGTCCGAGTCCCTGTGGGAACGACATCACTCACTGGGAGGCAGGTACATCCAGCTGACGATTCACAAATGCGCATTCCGGATTCCACTGCTAACCACTATCCATCTTTACTATAACTAGAACACAGGCAATATCGAGGCATCCGCACAGGATCCCATGTGTCAATAGAGATCGATCAATTCGATCCAATCAACGATGGTACAATATAAGCAATAACACTAAATATACAGATGCTTATGCATCAACAAATAATTAAGAAAACCAGTGGTACAATTTCAAGTTGTTATTCATCGTGGACTGACATCAGTTGGAGGAACAAAGGAAACCTGGAAGCACTGGACAGCTGTTTTGTCCTAGTATGGGACTCCTCAGTGCTCTCAGGTTTCCTTTGTTCCTCCATCTCATGTCAGTCTATGGTGAATAACAATTTGAAATATTTCCAAATCTCCACAACTCCCTCAAAATTCAGGTGGTACAGTTGTTTAAATATGTCATTATTGGATATTTCAACAATAACCATGACAACAAATGTACACAGTGTATATTTTAATTGTCGAAATTAAGGAATAAATGTATGTATTGTAAAAAAAAAGCACTTTTGTTAGTTTATGCGTCTGCATTCAATGAAATAGGCATCATTGATAAATTTTCTTTGAAAGATTAGATGTCGAAATCGCTCTTGTTACCAAGGTCGATTAAAAAGCATGTATACATGTAGATTGATTTTCTTTTAAGGTTTCAATTATATGTTTGTTTGAATGTTAAGTGGATACACGCCGAAAAGTCATAAAACTAGTAATTACAATACATAGGTTGTTGACGTTTTCGGTTTAAAGAGGGGTGAAATTCGTTTATACACACACACACACACATACTGAATTAAAGTAAAACAACAAATTGGCTGTCTAAAATGTAACATACTTTGAAGGACTGATTTCTTTTAGTAAAGTGAATGATGAATCATTGTGACACATGGTCCTGAATTCTAATTTGAAACGAACACTTATTTAGTCAACAAATGATTCATTCTATGGCCTTGGTTATATTGTCATGATTAACCTTCATAGCTGGAAGTAACCTCACTTATTTTCATATTTCAATCATTTCATGAAATCTGGACAAAGTTGTCTTAAATAGTTTTGCTGTTTACTAGATACTTAGACAATCTGACCTAAAGCTCCATTGTTTCACATGAGATCTGGGTATTGCTGACCATGTGCATTATTGAAGTATCTTAGTACACTCAGTCAAATAGATAACTTACGTTAGTTCAAATTCCCTTTATACAGTCAAATGGTTCTTCACTTTTAGAGATAGTAAGATAGTAAGATTTCCAGATATGTGACGATAAATCATTTCTATCGGATGTGTCGGGTATTGATCCAATGAACGGAGATTCTGTGATCAATCTCTCCTACCACCTGGCTATACTCGCTATCAGACGTCACAACATTTCATCAATGTTTCAATGCACATGAATAATTATGGATATGAATTCAATTTCGCCAATGTAGAAATTTTGAACGGACAGAAGAAACACAAAGAATGTCAGAGAATTCCTAGAAGCTTGGCATTTAGGTTAGTCAGTCAGCAATCAATAGATGTATAGACATAGACCCAATCTATCAACCAATAAGAAAAATGACAAACGTCAGAAAGGTCACAGTTTAAGTAGAGGAACAGCCAACAGGAAAGTCTAAACAATCAATGATACAACAGTCGAAGGGAACAACCAATCACAGACCACATCGTCATAGCAAGCCACTAAATCACTCGTGGACAGATATTGACAGCTGACTTCATACTGAAGTTAGTGCTGATGATGTCGTCTAGCAAGGCAATGAAAGCTTCAGGATTAAACAACCCAACTCAGAGAACAAAATACAACCAAGACCATCCACCTAAGCTACAAATATTCTCCATTATTTCAATACTGGATTTTAAAACTGTCACTTGGTGTTACCACCCTATAGTGTGATCATGGGTCAGTGCATGCAAAGTGGTAGGTTATTTTACTTGGTTGGTTCTACAGGATCTTTCAATTTATAAAGTTTCCCCTCTCAAACACACTGGTGAATTTAACGAACCAATACATCAAAAAAGGATACTTTGATTTCACATCATCCCACTCCATATGTGTCAAGGTTGGCTTGATAAAATATATGAGTAATCGGGCAAGAAGTTTGACTAGTAAGTCTGAAAGCTTGAATTACGAACTGAAACACATCCTAACAACTATCCTCCGGAATTTATAAAAAAATTTATAAGGACTGATAAGAGAAGGCGTGGTAATAATAGTGGTGACCACAATATGCTTAGGCGGGAATTCGAATCATCTGTAGTACTGCCGTATAAAGAAGATAAATCAGAGATTTTACTTACAATGCTTAACAATCCTGGGAATAGGGTGAAATTTAGGCACACAAACTCGCTGACAGAGAAACTTTGCAGGCTAAAATATCCAATTAAGCCAATTCAGAAAAATAACCTAACCTGTTAGATACCAGGTAATGATTGTGAGGTCAAGTGTGTAGGTGAAAGTAGGTGCCAACCAAAATAGCAGGCCCCAAACGTTTGGTAAAACTGACTATGGAAACTCTACTGAGATAAGTAATTAAGACAACAACCTGGTTGTCGGTCTGCCTGCACTGACTCATAACCACAATATGGGGTGGGTGGGATAGGGTGACATTTCTAAAATCCAATATAGGTAAGTGAAGGGACAGATGGATCACAGAATCCTTGTGTATTGAAACAAACAACACCTGACACATGTTCCAGGAATAATCCATTAGAATATGTTGTAGGCATCTGGAGAATTTAACTGCCATGAAAATAAGTCATGTGATTACTCTGAGATGAATATGTGAAATACATTCTGTTCAAAATGTCATCCAGTAAATAATACTGCATCACTGTTTGGTATATCAAAGAAACAGGTAACTGCTGAACAAAGAAATAAAGAGAGGAAGTATGAATCATGGATTACTTAGATTCAATAAAACACTTAATGTTTAGCCAATGTGTACATACATATGCACAGATGACAGACATCCGTTCTCAGCCATTTCGCCGGTAGTCTCCAACCACTGGATTTGGTTGTAAGGCTGATTTCAACTGGAAGTTAATACTTCCCTACACTATTCAAAGCAACAGTTAAAAACTAGTGTTATATCTTACTTACTTACTGCAGATAATGTTGTGAGACGGGGCCAACTGTGACTAGATATGCGTGATACATGTTCTAGGCACTTGAGTCGATCATGGTTCGTAAGCTTATCAACTGTCTTTCATCTTCTGGTCAAAACTGTACTACTAATGACTATGTTATTGATGTGGTGAGACGACGAATCATAGCCAAAGATATGAAGTTGCCCGAAACCTTCTTGTGTTCTCTACCTTCGTTGGCTTTGTGTACAAATAATCTGTACATAATGCACAAGTAACTATTGCGAACTTGACTAATTTACATTGTGTAGCTGTCTCAGATAGATCAGTCCTAGTGATCTCTGTTCTAAAGCAGTCAAACAGTCTTTCGTCGCTTTTATTACCTCCACCTAACCCACTGCTGATAAATATTAATGGCCTAGACCTATGCATAGTGGATGACGCTTTACATTCAAAGTGATGGACACTGGTCTCGAGTTTCAGTAAGAAAATCATCACTCAGTCATAGGTAGATCCATTGAATGCATCTCTTTTGAACACAAAGACCGAACTTTCACCTCTGTATTGCCAAAGCCTCTGCGGTATTGAGATGGCGAATACGTACTCCCTTCACAATGTTCGACTTCACTTTATAAATGAATTCGAGAGAAGATTCTCGACCTAACTTAACCAAATGCTTAAGAATCAAGATATTAATAGATTTTCACTCTCCTCTAGACAACTTTATAGGATAGTTTTCTGAGGTGCGTTTGGAGAGAACACGCTTTTTCAGACCAATTCAACATTCTCCACAAGAGTACGTGAATTGGCTAGCACACCTAAAGATGTTCCAAAGGGGTAGTTTATCCTTTATCCACCCTTCCAAAGCTGGACGTGAAAGAAGATTAGTGCTTTCCATACTCCATTCTTGACTATCTCTGCCAGTGTTTTTCCTGTGAATCTAATATTCATAAACAGTGTCGTCTTCAGAACCATAGGGGCTTTTTTGAAATTCTTAGACCTTATTTTCCCCTCAATGAATCTTGAAGGATAACCATTGTTGATGATCACTCTTTAAAGTACTTTATATTGAGCCATTAGGTAATCATGGATATATACTTTTTTTTCTGTAACTATGACTACAATGTACAGCTTTTGAAATTGATTCGTCGTAAAAAGCTTTCGAATATTAACTACATTTTTTGTTAACACGTAAAGAAAAAACGACAGTTAACAAATGTGAACTGGACTTAAATTACGTAACATCAGTCTCTTTCGAAGTTGATTGAGTGAAAACAAGATATTTTACACCTTTTATTTATGACAAACACTTCATTTCATCAGCGTTAAAGGGATACTCAATAATCAAGATATTTTATAGCTGGAACTACAGAAATTGACCGTCTTTAAACAACTCCTAAATGACTGAGCACATCAACAGAAGAATATGATACTCCCCTTTCTGATCCAGTTAGACTTCGATTGGGACGAGAAGTCCTGACTAGGTAGCAGTCAGTGTGAAGACGATCAAGCAGTAGTAACGTGTCACGAATTCACATGGTAGTCAGGCAAAACCCCACTTGTGATTGAAGTGAAATAAAATTGTGGTTAGCAGTCGGACCTCGTAGCTCAGTTGATAGAGTATCGGGTCGGTATCCCAGTGGTCGCTGGTTTGTATCTGGTTGCGGTCCAGATTTTCAATTCACCTTCAATCATCACCCAATACTGAAGAATAAATGTTTACTTTTTATTTTCAATACCGAAACAAAAGTCAAAGACAGCACGTATAACTTTTAAACGATGTTTAAAAAATTTATCTACGTTTTCTTCTGATACTTAATGCTTCAAAAACACGCGTACGATAAAGGTATTCACTCGTATGAATCGATGATAATAAATCACCTCAACTGTGATGCGGATACGAATCCGACCTCAAGGAGGGCCCTATCACTCCTTAATTATTTATTATTATTATTAGTCCCTTGGGTTCCTAGTGGAACATAGGGCTTCAGTAGCACGCCTCCAGTGACCTCTGTTCTCTGAGATCTTTTGAACCTGGTCCCACGACAGCCCACAACCTCTCATTTCCTCCTCGCACGACCTCCTCCATGTCACCCTTGGACGTCCAACTCGTCGCTTCCCATGGGGATTCCACTCGAGTACCTGGCCTGACGCGTGATGTCCTCAGTCGGCCTTCTCAGTGCATGGCCAATCCATCTCCACTTCTTCCTGCATATTTGTTGCGTGATAGGTTCTTGGTTGGTTCGTTCCCAGAGTTCCTTGTTGCTTATTTTTTCTGGCCATCTGATCTTCAGCAGCGAGCGTAAGCAGTTGTTGATGAATGTCTGTAGTTTATTGGAAATACCTTTCGTGACGCGCCAAGTCTCTGAGCCATACAAGAGCACTGACTTGACGTTGGTGTTGAAAATCCGTATCTTGTTCCGCATGCTGAGTGCAGAAGATCTCCACACTGGTTTCAGGCTAATCACTCCTTAATACTTTGCATGAAATGCTGTAGAAGGACTCACAAATAATAATAATAATAATCGCTTTATTCCCAACAACATATGTAATATAATATGAAATTTTAAGCTACTAATGTTTTTAAAAATACTCTCGCTTTACAGTATTTTTTAAGAATAACTTTTGTATCTGTATAGTGTCAATAATAACGTAATTAAAGGCGCTAATTTAAAGTGAATACCAGGTGTAACGTTAGTGTCTAGTCAGGATTGTGGATGAATACAGAATAATGTTTGTAATAGTTCAGTCAGGCGGTATAAAACTTGTATTTTTAAGTATCTATGGGTCTATTTTCATCAGGTCTAACGTTTTTCCATTGTTTCTCTATTGGCTTGAGAATTGAGAGTTTGAAAACAATTTAAAACAGTTCAACATTACGTGATACATTTAAAAGTCATCTGAAAGATAAAAACAAATGGAAATGGAGGAATTCGATGAAATATTGTCATTATAAAATGTTTTAGAAGCCCATGATTTAAGCTGACCACCTATTAGAATTAAAAATAGACATTAGATTCGTGAAAATGGATACAAGTGTTAAACTATGAGACTTTAAGACAAAGTTATAAAGTAATATCTGGAGTATCGGTGATTTTCTTTTCAACGCAATAGCATCAACAACAAACTTTTCGCTGAATTCCGGATTCCACTTGAATCTGATTGGTCGCTTCAAAGTCACTTGAAAGTTGCGCAATGGATGGTTAAATTCTATAGTTTCATCATTTCATAGTCTTCTAGTTGCTTATACAAAGTATATCAATTAGCGTTGTTTTTAATTCTTTATTAAGTCATTCTCTATGGTAACAAATAACTGATTGATTGATTGAAAGATGCTTTTTTCTAACTGCATTTAGCCCTCTGTCTCTTTTCAACTTGGATGATAAATACAGCAGTTTATTATTATTATTATGAAAAGATATTTCCCCTCCTTCAGAGAACACTGCTAACGGATATAAAGCTTGAATACTGAACTACTGTTAGCCATATTTTATTTAAAATTCTGAGATATTTTGATTGCAACCGATAGGAGATAGTCATGTTGTGCCTTATGTACCATTCGGTAGCTAGGTATATTCCCACCTACATATATCATAATTTCAGTATCTGGTCACAAACCATTACTATCAGAATGATGCTAATAAAATTTGCCGATATTGTTTGATCAGTTCTGTCTTAATAAATCACTGATTGGAGATTGGAGTCAATCATATCTTAATTGCGTAATCTTTTTAACGAGATCAATAATAATACGAGTATGCATTGAAGTTAAAAAAGAATAAATAAAAGTTGTTTGAGTCGTTATTCGCCTGAGTTACGTAAATTCCATCGGTGTAGATGGCCACGGAACAATAAGGGAATGTTTGAGTTGTTTTTATACATCTAGCTCAGGTCTCATGATTTTTATTGCAATAGCTATGGTATTTTGAAGAGATCGAATTCTTCCTGCTTATTGTATTCAGCTTAGTATCTTGTGTATTGCTGTTATAAAGCCGATTTAATGTTCACGTTGCGGCTAGAACTCGTAATCTCTTTTATTTTTCCCTTTGCAAGCTATACTGGTGGATGTTTTTTCACACGTTGTGAAAAGGTTCTCATAGCTCGTCCTAAATAACTGACTTTATAAGCACAACTGAGTTTATAGATTTATACTGACATGGATATATTAGAGATCTTATCTTTCAGAGACGTTGGTATGAAACATCCATTGCTGAAAGTCAACCTCAGTCTAGCTACAGGAAATGCCTTCTTAGATGAACACTGAAGTCCATCTGTAGCAATTTTCCCCCTATAAACGAAAGGTTTGCTTCTTGTCGCTGGTGGAGTTCTTCATCTAATTTAAAAGTGACTGTTTTGTAAAAATCACTTATGTTAGTTGCATGAAGACCATGGAAAATAACTTTTTAACTTTGGTTTGGTGCTTGTTGGCACTTGACAGTTTCATCAAGAAAGCTGGTGTCTCACCTGAGATCCAAACCTGCATCATCCGGTGTTTCAGTCAGAGATGTTACAATTGAGTTTTCAGGCCACAATTTATCTCCTCTAGGACTGGATTAAATACACTGAATATTTGTACTAAGGTAACCAATCACTGTATGAAGTTATTTACTTTCAGCTACCTATAGCTTAAAATTGCGTTATAAACGTTCGCTCGTCTAGGCATGCAGATTTCGTGGCATATATATATGTGTGTGTGTTTGATCTTGTCGACTATTTCAGAAAGAAGAGGGGAGACACTTAACCGCTAAAAAAAAAGTGAATCGAGACTGAGTTCAAGTATAGTGTGAATTGTATTGACAAGAAATGAAACTGAATGACTGTCACCAAGTTATATAATTAGAAGAACGCATATTCAGAGCTAGAGATTTTCGTAGCTGAAGTCTAATTGATACATGAACTTGCATTCATTAAAACGTCTTCAGTATAGAAGATAATTCCATCCAAATAATAATAGATGTAGTAGTTGGAAACGAGCCTTGTTGACATAAATTCAAGACAGTCTGATGATTAATCTTTTTTTCAATGAGTGGAAAGAAATAGAAGTTAGTAGATCATTAGACTCCTACACAGTAGTTTATCATTATGATGTTACCCGTTAGACATGATGGTTCTGGACTCCATCCCTCACAGCGTCAAGCATGCAAGCTGATATGAGCTCTCAAACTTGAAAGAAACTACTGTCCAGTGTTCCCAGGTTTTCAATGGTTTTTCAAATGATGTCGTCACTTGATGAAGACTATCTTGACATCTACAAGGAGACATGAACCCCTCTCCTGCCAGATGAATATTCTATGAAAATAGACCAACAGAATAGACTGGAAGGTTAATACGTAATTGGAAATGATCAGTGTTATTGCAAACGTTTAAGCAGCATCTGTCTTATGTCTAGTTTGGCTAGATATTTAATAGTTTGGCTCCCATTCTATTGTAGTAGTTTCTTTATAAACAATAGGACACGAAGCAGGAAAGAATAACGAGCATAATGGAGGAATTAATTCCACAAAACATGCCTCAGAGAGACAAACAGATAATATCACCGTAGAACCTCGAACATAAGTACCACAATTCACAACAGTACACAAAGAACAGGTGGATAGAAAAGGAGTGACATGAAAGTAGACAAAACTTTCTGAAAAGACGAATAATTTGAAGACAACAGTTAATCTGAATAATCAAGATTTGGATGTCAAAGACTGAATGCATCTACGTTACTGAGACCGATTTTCAGTCATGTTTTTAAGAGTCCTCAACCACTAATCTCCACCGTCTTGACGACTCCACTCAGATTGTCTATATCCTCTCAGCATGGATAAGACCAAGAGTCGTCGACTGGTGTCACATCTTGGTGTGACCACCCTGAAACCTTTCGTGATCTAACGCAACATGACATATGGACATAGGCTGTGACTTGGCATGCTAAGTACATATCCAAGCCAACTCAGTTCGTTAGATAGTTATATCACTCTTGCATGAAAAGTCTCAATTCATTGACAGCACTTCAGTTTACTTTCTTTTGTCTAAAATAACCATTTGCAGAATGAAAAATTGTTTAATCACTTATTCGGTTAGCACAAACATAGATTGTGAATACTTTGAGCTTCTGAAGTGATTTAGTTGCACAGTTAAGTAAGTTAGACAAATATAGAGTTTCCTAAGGGATATTCATATACATCTCAATTAGCATATGCCCAAAGCAATCCTAAAAAACGTGCATAAGCTAATACATATGAATTCTATGGTGGGGACGTTTGATAGAGATAGACATGTGGCAACACGTGAGTTTATGACATTAAATATCAAACTGCCTTTGAACAACTTCCTTTTGCCCATAACTATTATGATTATATACTGACTGTTTACAGGTACTCATTTCAGCTGAATGGAAAGTTTATATAAGTTTGGAAATAAGGTATTTTGCCAGACCGTAACTCCATATTAGATCTGTTTATTTCATATATCATATGGTGATACAGCATTATTTACTAGATGACGTTTCTATCACAATCTATGACTTATACTCGTATCCAGGCGGTAATCGCAGAGCATTGAGATTCTTTTTCTAAAGTTTTACAGCTTCGTATTTTTTAATTTTGAGTGGTAGTCTAATGTTTCAGATATCTGCGATAAGTGATAAATCATTCGTATTACATGTGTTACATGTTGATTTGATGAACAAAGTTTCTGATGTCAATCATATCCTCCACCTAGTTATATTGCATTTTAGAACGGTCATTCCATGCCACCTTATAGTTTGATTAGTAGGATCAATCATTATTTATTTTGCTAAATGTTTGTGTTTCACTTTTGTAACTGGTCGTAATCGTCTGCTTTGATCTACATACTCGACCTCACAAGCATTACATGGTATTTTACAAATCAGATTATTTTGTTTAATTACGTCTACTTGATCTTCTAATGTAAGAATTTTCTTTCCGAGTGAGTATTTCCGGTTTAGATGTAACCGTAATCAAAGGAGAATCCTACATAGTGTTTCTGGTGTCCGTTTTTAGATGGTAACACTACCGAGGTTACAAATTCTCCCCTAAACACACCGTTATTATCACTAATTTCTTTATTCCACCTTCTTCTGAATCGCCATGTAGTTTTTTTGTATGAAACCTCATAATGTTGAAGGTCACCGTTTTTCCTAGTATTGTAGCTAAATACTTAGCCTGAATGTTGGCATTTCTGAGTTCAACTATCTGCTTAACAAGATAACCTGGTTTATATATTCAAATGATACAATATATCTTACTGGGATGATAAGATTTAGGTAATAAGTAGCACTACCTAACATCATCCTTGGATAGCTTCATTCGGTGTATTAGATAAATCATAAACTTCATAGTATTGTTTACAATTTGCTTTTGCTTGGATGTCTTTATTAACTTCCACAATGTGTCATTGTGTGCTAGATCAAATAAACTAGTCTAATATGACTAGAACTTTTGTTACTCTTTTCCCACATTTCTTACAGTAGAGAAAACTTCAGGATCTTTGCACTGCCAGGACCACAATATCACAAGAATCCTGAAGGAAATTTCTCCATGCTGTACGATGAGAGTTTAGTATGACTCATTAGAACTTATTAAATAAACATATGAACGATCTTGGCAGTCGACGCCATCTTACTAAGACGGACTATATATTGAATTGTTGGATACTGAGATTACCCACAAGGTAAAAGGTAATCGTTAGAGAGCCATAGATCCAGGTTTTGTATTTTCAGCACTCATCAGTAAGTCATATCTGCAACCTGGATGAAACTAATGTCCTCTCTGAATTGCCAACCTGCGTCACAGAATGCTGAAGTTAGAGACGTTATCATTAAGCTATTCAGGCAGCAACTGACTGCCTGAGGGACTGGATTAGGTACACTGGTTGGTTACTGGAGGGTAACTAACTTCATATTGTCTAGTGCTAATTGCTTATCGATTTCCATTGATTATTTTGCAATGCGGTCACCAGATTAGGAGACTGAGCATTATGGTGCACTGGGATAAATGTTGGTTGGGTGTAGGTGATCGGTATGCAGCCAGATTTCGTGCTTTTTGGATCTTGTCAAAAAGGTGTATATTCAAACTCGCGGCCTAGGACTTCTTACCAATGACTGACATCTAACAGTGTGCCACAATGGTGGGTCTCTCAAGTTGATGGCTGAATTACAAAATAGTCAACGGAACTCGGTCAGTAATTAAAACTAGACACGATTGAATTGGATATTCCGTAGTGATCAATCAGAATATTATCTTCATGGGTTAAAGGGGTATTGTCTGACAAAACACAACAAGAAGGTTTCTCAATGTGTTAAGAGAAAGATTTTCACAAACGTTCTACCCTTATTTAGCCTAAGATTCATTAAACAGAATTACTAAATCCGTTTGCTTCGCATCGTAATTTAGATAAATTCGATGCTAAAATCTGTTACACTACAATAATTTGTTATAGGTTAAGTGTTCCTAAAAGCCGAAAGCTTTGCCAGTTCGACAGTGTTAGCAAACAACAGAAAATTGTGAAAAACAACTCAAGTATTCACTGTTTGTTATTGTATGCAGGTGACAGATATTTTTTTATATGGAACGACGAACAATATGACGGTATATATTCAATTGTCGACTATTTATTTAGGGATATATGTATATAATCACAATTACTGAATAACAGATTGAAAGATATCCCAAGAACCGACTATCTCATGACTTTCAGAAGTAAGGGTGAGTAGATAACTAAGCTATTAAGACAAATACGGAGCTGTCAAAACTGTTGAAAGTTTGCTTTCTGAGTGTATACAAACAAAATATGCCAGTCACCGTTGAAAGGAGAAGATACTCTTAACGTTAACATGAAATACAAAGTGTGAATAAAAAGTTTTGTCAACTTTCAGTATTTCAGTTTATTTGCTTTCAACTGTACATTAATACATGTCTCCAAACAGAACAAGCACACTATGATCTCGGAGTTTAATTTTTTGTCAGTGATAATAATAATAATTATTATTTCCTCCTTGGGTTCCTAGTAGGACATAAGGCTTCAGTAGCACATCGTCCTTAGTTGAGAACTACTCACAGTAATGGTGTCGTTCAAACGAAGTTTTAAACGGAAACTGAACAAATCACAGGATCTCTACAAGGATAATGGTTATCTAAACCTCATATTCCACACTTTAGGGTAGGAAATGAAAGTTATTCTTTCATATCTATGCAATTAGTAACTTTATTGGTGAAACTTTTTGAGATAATCATAGTTTGAGAGACTATTCCATGTGTAACACAAAGATAACTTAAGGTGAAGCTAAAACTTGACCAGTAGCATGGTTTAAGCCAGTTATCCATAGGCCTGTAGACTGTTGTGCTCACATTCAGTGTTCAATAATGAGTAGTATGAACACAAGATTTTCGTGGTTAATTTATGGATAATACTTCACTATACTGATAAATTTGAGATATTAGCCCTTCACATGCATAAAGTATAAAGGTAGGAGGCAAAGATTTCAACCTCATTTGAAAGGAGAAGATTTAGACATGTAACCTGAAGACTTGTTGCTTAAGCAGTGTGTTATTCTTGTTTTATGATAAAATATAAAATATTCAGCACTCAGTTAATCAAAATCTAAGAATGACGGTGATTTGGTGTTCTCTATGATCTACAGTATTTTATCGTGGACTTATCATCACCAACTATATTGACATCTGCTGAATTAACTTCATCAAGAAATGAGGCATATTCAAATGTTACTAAGATGTTTGACTAGTGTGTTTGCTCATCTTGAGGGCTTTCTATTTGTAAACTGGATGAAAGATCTTTTTCATACTTTGACTTCTTCGATGCAGTCAAATTCTATTTAAAGTTCGCATAACATTTAAATATTCTTTACTTCCTTATGAAGGTAACTTTGAGATGTTCATTAAGTCTGATGATGAAACATTCAGGTGAAAATACCAAAGCAAAAGGAACATCGAACCACCATCGTCTTCATTCTGAGATACAAATCTTTTCTATTGATCCTTAGTCTTTATTTATTATTATTATTTATTACTTTTCTCTTGGATTCCTAGTAGAAAATAGGGCTTCAGTAACATGCCTTCATTCCACTCTCTCCTCTGCAGTTTTTTCAACCTGGCGCCACGACTGTACACAAGCTTTCATTTCTTCCTCACATGATCTGTATGTCACCCTCACCTCGGAGGCCTGACTCGTCGTTTCCCATTCAGATTCCACTCGAGGGTCTGGCGCGTGATGTCTCAGAATGGTTTTCTCATTGTTTGTCTAGTCCGTCTCCAATTTCTTCTGTATATTTGTTGAGTGATAGGTTCTTGGTTGGTATGTTGCCAGGGTTCCTTGTTGCTTATTTTTTTGGCCATCTGATTGACATTCAGTATCAAGTGAGAGTAGGCGGCAGCTGTTGATGAATGTCTGTAGTGTGTTGGAAATGCCTTTCGTGAAGCGCCAAATTTCTGAACCATATAGCAGCACTGAATTTACATTGATGTTGAAAATTCGGATCTTGTTCCACATGCTGAGTGGAGTGCAGTAGATCTCCATACTGATTATTTCAGGTTAATGAAAGCCCGTCTTGCTGTCTTTCCGCTCTTGGTTTTGACACACTCGTCTGTGCCTGTGCGCCTGTAATTGAAACGATACTGCCTAGGTAGTTGGGTGAAAGAGACTACTTCCTTTAGGTTTCTCCCGTTAATAGTGATTGGAGCTCGTTGTTAATACTGTTGTTGGTTGGGTATCTTCATCACCTCCGTCTTCTGCACATTCACTTGAAGTCACGTTTTCGCTGCCCAACCTCTTCCGTAAACTTGTTAGTTTTCGCCTGTACATCTTTGAGTTTGTGCGACAAGACATTAGACATAAATCATCATCAGTGAAATCTAAATCTTCTTCTCGGGTCTTTTCACCGGTCCGGTCAGCATATACCCACCTTCTCACAGCACCTCACTGTTTGCTGCATGATCTAGTCGACCACTATCAGGAAGATGATTGGGGATAGTAGGCAGCAGCCTTGTCTTCACTTCAAAGGGATAGCTGCGAATCCTAAGTTTTAGGATTGATATTTACACTCTGGTAGATTAAGAGACGAAACAAAGTAAAAGATTACTGTTAAAAATTGGTCTTTTCAGTTGTGACTACTTGTATGTAGTTGCATGAATGCAACTCTGTTCATTACGGAAGACAGCACAAACAAAGACTGAATGTAATCACGATTTAATTCCTCTTATAAAGGAAATATGTAAATTCCTTATCTTTTTAGGATGGGAAGAGGACAGAAAATGTTCTTTATATTTTATTACTTTTTATGCGTTTTATTTTTCTTGTCAATGAATAGTCTGGCTAGAATGCAAAGAAGCATTCAACAGAATTACTGCAGAAAAATTCCACTCCACTGAATACCTAAAATCTTATCAATAAAATGGAAAAGCTAGAAATCTCTAAGGTTACTTAGAAGAAAAGAGTATTAGTGATTGAGAGAATGGAATCAGAAGTATGCGATTCACAAGCAAACCAACATTCATATACACTTGAATCACAAGTCTAAATGAAGAAAAATTCATATTTTATGGTAGAAAAATCTTGAAATACAAGGAAAAATCTTATAATCTTTAAAAAAAATGGTATCTTTGTTCTAGACGTTTTGGTTTCTTTTCTATTCGAGTTTATGAGAACCTGTGACTCTACATATTTTTTTTCAAAGCATAATTGCCGACTGGATTGTAACAATGAACTGTATCAGTAACTTATCTGGTAGAATATGACTAACGAATGCCTAATAAACTCGACCACAAATCAGTAACAATGTAGAACTTCATATCATCGGTCATTTCACGCATAAAATCTCTCTCTCTTTTATGTCACAACAACAAAGGTGGAACTTGGAAAAAGAAATGTGACATCTTAAATTACAAAAAAGAGGGTAACGAATGTCTCCTTTTCATCTTTGTTTATGTCACTCTGTGTGTGTGTGCGTCTGTGTCTGTGTAATCATTATTTCGAGAAACATTTAAACCAGCCGATTATTATCGTTTTCTTCACATCTTTCTATTGACAATGTTCTCCTTCAGTGTGACTGTTTCCTTATTAATATTGTATATTATCAAATTTATCTACATGTTTTCTCGGATGAAAAAAAATTCAAGGAGAAAATTATTTTCTTTATTTTGTTTTTTTTTCCTAGCTGTCTTTTATCTTCGAATTTCTTTTTGTCCTGTTAAACTACCAGTAAAACCTAACTAAAATATAAATAAAATATGAAATTCACTGGATAAATTATTTATAAAAAAATTATATTGATCAAGTATACTGAAGCATAACACAGTCCTATCAATGCTAATAAATCCATACTGTGGTAAAAATTTAGAGAATTTTGCATGGACAGGGAAATCTTATAAATAATTCAAATTAGAATGATTATTTATCACGAATATATATTAATATAAGTGTAAAACTTGAGCACTGTGGTAGAATATAATTCCATATTAGATTTGTTTATTTGATATATAGCGCACAGTGATACAGTATTATTTACTTGATTACGTTTCGAGCATAAATTATTTCTCATAATCATATCAAGTTGTTATTCATCGAAGACTGACATCAGTTGGAGGAACAAAGGAAACCTGGGAGCACTGGACAGCTATTTCGTCCTAGTACGGGACTCCTCAGCAGTGCGCACCCACGACCCCACCAGCGCTATATCGTGAGCTAACAGAAGTTGGAAATATGGAGCATTGGATTCTGACCCAGTGGCTCAATGGTAACGCGCTGGTCGCGGAACCTGAAGGTCGCGGGTTCGATCCCTGCTGGTGGGGTCGTGGGTGCGCACTGCTGAGGAGTCCCATACTAGGACGAAACAGCTGTCCAGTGCTCCCAGGTTTCCTTTGTTCCTCCAACTGATGTCAGTCTTCGATGAATAACAACTTGAAATATTTCCAAATCTCCACAACCCCCTCAAAATATAATCATATCAATTTAATCACACTTCTTTCGATATCCGATTTTATAGTCCTGTCACCTGATCTCTCTTTGTTTTTTGATTGGTAGTAAAGTTTTCCATATCTCTGGTATAGGTGTTGCGTCATTCCTATTCCACATGTGTTGGGTGTGGATTCGATGAACAAAGACTAAGTAATTAATCTCTCTCTCTCTTCACCTAGCTATATTAGACTTAAGTACAGTGGTTTTATCCCATCCTATTGTGTGCTTGTGTGTTATTGAATGTGATGCAATGGCTGAGTGTTTTTCTAGGTTGTTGATCTTATTGGGGTCTGTCGTTCTATGTTTAGCTAAATTCCTATGTTCTGTTAATCTAACTGACACCGACTGGCTAGTTTGACCTATGTATTTGACCTCACAGTCATTACATGGAACTTGGTAGATTATATTATTTTGCTTAATTGGTTCTATCGGATCTTTTAGCCGACAAAGCTTACCTCTAAGTGAGTTTGTTGGTTTAAATGCCACCCTAATCCCAACCTTGTTGAGAATCCTATGTATGGTTTCTGATGTTCCTTCCTAATCTAATATGGAATGAATATATATTATTTTTGTACAAGTGATAGTTAAAATTAGGATGATAGTGAATACATCTCTGAGTTATACTTCACTTTGTTAACTTTAGTTAACTAACTCAGAAACAGCTTTCCCTTTAAAGTGTGAACTGGAAATGGGTATGAGTTCAGTTCAATTCTAGATATAATATCACTAGTCGATGAAAATGATACTAATGTAATGGGTAAAAAGGAAAGGGATTGTATATCACTGAATAATGTTGGGAATTGATTCAACGATTACACTTTATTGGCGTAGAGAAAAGAAAAGTAGTTAAATATAATAATGACAGATAGTGGCTAGGAATGGAAGCAAGGATGCATGTTTCGTTCTATTTTGGACTGGTCAGCTGAATATGTCTCTCTCCTGGTGACCGATGATTTTCCTATTAGGATTGTAACTCAGAAACGATCGCTTCAAATACCATAGCGTTATCCAAGAGCCACTGAGTTATGATGGTCACTGTTTGTGCGACGGATATAGTATTAATGAGGTGTTACTTGCATTATCTCGTTGTTAAATGAACCGGATTTGATCGGCCTTCATCGGTACATGAGCTACTGGGCAGATGCTTCCAGTGGGAACAACAACGCTTACTTTAAGATAGGTACATCCAGCTGATGAGTCCCAAATAAGAGGAAAAGCACGTCCTGGATTCCACTGACGGCCACTATCCATCATTAATATGTAATTGAAACACAGGCAATATTGAGGCATCAAAGCAGGAGCCCATATGTCAATTGAAACTCATAAATTCGGTCCACTCAACAACGGGTTAGTAAAAGGAATTGCTGCATTTATTTCTTTGAATACTCCATATGAAGCTTTTGATATCACTATATGATCTCAAGTTATTAGACGTTTATGAGGATATCAGTTATGTTTTATTTTGACGATTACCACGTGCTCGAACTGTGGGTTTTATACAATCTCTAGAATGTCACTGTTTAGGTATATAACCTATACCTTGATAAACCTTTATGAGTCAACAAGTTAAGTATGAACGGAGGGCCACTTTAAAGGTCATCCTGCTGAGATAAATTAGGCTGCCATATTTAATGAAGAACCAAAACCTGATTGGTTATTTTTGCAGTTGCTAGGGTGACCTTTAAAGTCGCCAGTGGACAGAGGACTGGTTATTTGTACTGTCTTACAAACAGTTCAATTTAATTTATCGCTATTGCCGTCATACAACTGAATAGCGTATCAATTACATAGAGACACATATAGATGACAAATATACAATGCAGCAAATCGGACTATGGAATGAAAAATGATGGATACCTAACTAGGTGTTTTTTTAACAAATAAGGATGAAACATTTATTGACGAGTATTTATCAATTTCGTAAAACTGATTGCAGAATAAGAAATTTTCTATTGAAAAAATATTTTAGGACAGTGTTCACCATGGAGTGACATGAGTTGGAAAGACATTAAAAACCTGCAAACACTGGACAGCCGTTTCATCTTGGCTTAAGAATCCTCAAGAATGTACACCGGTGACCAGGTCGAGATGAGCACATTATCATACAGTTACTGGGTCTGAAACAACTTCATTTATCAGGCTTATGAATGTATGGTATCGGGGCTTTTAATGTCATCATTGGATAACAGACAAAAACCATCTTCTTCACATTTACTTTTTCAAAGACATTCAACATCATAGTTCTCATCATTTTACATTCATGTATTAGCAGATAACTGAAAGAAAACTACATCAGTATGCATCATAAAAATATCAATACTGAAAAGAAGAATCTGACTGAATCATTTCAAGTACTTTTAAAATGTACAATCAAATATGCGGTATGTGTGTGTGTGCATATTCTTGCACTGAAGTTGTTATATCGTTCAGACAGTTAGGAATATTGAAGGAGTAAAGGCATAATGTCTGTAGATATTCACTTTTGAAGGATTTTAGGCTTATATCTCATTCACTTACCTATCAGAATAACAAGGAGGAAAGCTAAAACTATTGATTTTGAAGTTAAATTGAAGATATGTTAAACTGTGTTACTAGCTGGCAAAAATTCAACCTCAAAATGCTGGAATACTTAGTATTCCAGATTTGATAAGTGAAATTCTGACACTGATTGGTTAGTCTACATGATTACTGGTGAAGATTATTACCATATACATGACTTTTCTACCCTTCTGTTCAGAATGGTCATAAATGCGTTCAATTTACCCATGCTTCGACTTCTCACTTCATGGCTGGTATTCAGATACACAGGATTCTAAGGGTTTAGTTTTTTTACAAGCATCTTAGTTCGTTTTAAGTACTTCGCCTTGAATTGTAACAACGTTGGCTTAAAATACAAGTCTATATATATATATATATATATATATATATATATATATATATATACTATGTCATCATCTGCTAGTTTATTGTTGATCTACTCTTCTTCTGTTTAATATAGTTCATGATGAAGAACAATTAAATCCGGTCAGAGTGGAAATCAATAATTTAAAAGCCAGTCTAATTTTCATGGAAACCGATATAAATGCTGATGATGTGGAAGAAGAACTCAACTCGTTGGTGAGTAAAAGTATCTTCTATAATTTAACTTGATAGGATATGCATAAAACTTGATTTAAGAAAGTACTTGTTAAATTCTCAAATTATTTTTAACAATACAGCATTTCATTTCAGTTTGTTTATTAGATGTATTGTAGTGAGTGTTACTGATAAGAATGTATATAAGTAGTAAATGATGAGAGGTCGGCAGAAGTCATAGGCAATTACTAGCGATGGGTAAATATTCTGCACAGAGAAATGCAAGAGACAACGTGAGCTTATGAATAGGAAAAACCAGGTAGAAGAAGAAGAGGAAATGAAACTTATTGTGCAAATGAATATTTCAATGGAAAAGTTACAATATTGCATCAGTCATGTACAAAGTGTCATACTAAACATCCTTCTGCTTTTCGTCCATTGCCGTTTTCTTTCAGTAGCACAAACGGGAACATTTTGCATACAATTCATTATCCCCAATCGTATCAAGGTAATTAAACAACTCTCCCCTTTTCAATGTGAGTAGTACAAGTTCACCTTTTTTCCAGACAGGTGCAGAATCAATCTTACTGGCATATGTTTGGTGTTGATCCAACAAGCAGGAATTCAGTCATTACCCTTCCTCTCTCTCTCTCTATCCAATTAGGTTAAGTTTCAGTGCACATGTAAGTAGTGGTGAACACTTGAGTCAATGGCCGAAAATATTGACTGTTCGATAAGCATCATCGACGAATAAACTGTGTTTATGTTTGTCATAAGAGACAGTCATAAACTCAACGATGAGATAACAATAATTAATTTGATCTTTTTCATATGTGATCTTCAGGGTCAAAGAGACACATAGTTTTAAGATTTCGGAACATACAAGTAAGTTTTGTGTAAACATTCGCTATATTTAACCTACTGAAGTAAATTTACTGACTCTTATCGATCGAAAGTCCAGACGGATACCATTTCATTTCGTCCTGGTTTAGAAGTGCCCACTCGCAAGCACCTAAGGCTTTGCAAAGCACTGATCATATATTTGTGAGGTCTACTGATTAACTTGCTACCATTAAGTCACTTAGTTTTCTAATAGTTAGTCGATTTCATTCTATAGAGTATTGGTTTGCTGTCTGCCAATTGAAGTGGGGACTCTGAAGTTTCGAATTCTCCGTAGGTATAGAGGAACAATGAAGTAGTCAGCTATAAGTATGACAAATCGCATGTCTAATGAATATATTTATTACCTGACATTTCTTTCAAGCACCAGTACTTCACTCAGCATTATGGCTTATAATTTCACCGTTTATCCTGAACATATTCTAAGGCAGATATTTCATTCTGTCTGTCGCACAATGTATACAACCTGCAATGATCTCAATGTACCCAAATTACTTTTCCTAAAAAGTGATCATAAAACATATGTGCAGTTGAAAGGGATTTGCTTCGTTTACTTACTAACCAACCTACGGATTCCGTGACCAAACAAATGAAGAAAAACCAGCTTTCAGCCTAGCGTTTGATTGACTCCACAATAGAATTTACTTCAATCTCTTTCGAATGTAAAGAACATTTCAATAGGCAACGGATGAATTTGTGAAACAGCATTCTCATTGGTGGAACAGTAGGATATCCGAAGAAATTCATCATGAAGCATGGAAAAGAACTTATAGAGAGACCAAAACACCCAACTGTTTAGAAGACTTTTTTCCATCAACTAGCACTCAAAGTTGATGAGAAATCTGAAAGAATAGACAGAAGAATAAAAGCTGCATTGAGAAGAAGCTTTCCTGCTCTCAGACTAATCTCAATTCACAATACAGTATGCTTAATGACACAGTCGAAAATAGGCAACTATACATGTCACGTCACCATCTTTAACCATAATGTTGATTCAAGAAGTACAACTGCTGAATGTATTGGTACACTACACAAATGCATAGGAACAGCAGAGAGGTGGGTCTCCATTCAAATTTTTTAAAACTTCTGCAAGACTTCAAGGTTAAAGAATCTCCAAACATTGAACAGTTTGTCAGCTGATCAGTACTAAAAACAGTATGAACAGCCTGAAATCATTCAATGTGAGTAAGAGAAAAACCAAATCTATATATTTCAGAAGACACATTTCATGCCCTAGTAATTAGTTAACAATAAAATACATGCGAAATTTCATCACACCGTTGTAGTTTGTATATCTTTTTCTGTTTTAAACTTTAATTTTATCTAATCTCTGCTCATCTGACTCTTCTAGCCTTCGTGAACTCAAAACGCTTAGAAGTTATGCAATCTATGGTAATTATTCTCCATTGACCTCTTGGTAATCCTATCAACCACCCTATCAAACGTCAATCTTCCTCCCCACGGTAGTATCCAAACCACCGTCTGTCCTTCATTTTATTCTGTAATCATCATCATCTTCAATATCAACATAGGACCAGGCGTTAATGAGTAACGGTCCAAGTTGCCACAGCTCATATCAGTGCATCAAAAGAGACGTAGTGAGGTGATAGATGAAGAAAGGAGAAGAAAGAAAGGAACAATGACAAAATGATGGGAATCGGTATAGTACGTGTCCCAACCATCTCAGTTGATGAAGGTTCATAACCGTGTCAATTGATTTACCTCTTCTCCCTAAAACTCTATACCCGACATCTGCATTACTCACTTGGCGAATACGGCCTATAATACAAAGGCAACGGTGGTCAAACACCTGAAGCCAGCCTTATCATGTCTTTCACCTTCAATGGCCATGTTTCACACCCATGCAGGAGAACAGACCGGACTGATGTGCATGTGCAGTACACGCGACCATTAGTCGACAATCAGATGTCACGGCGGCGCCACAGGTGGCATGAATTAACAAAAGCCAATTGAGCATTTTGTATCTATTCGGAGATTTCATACGCCACTGAGCCTCCAGGGCAGGGTTGGTCCTACTTCTCAGGTAATTGAAGTGGTCGACACACTCAACCACTTCACTCTCTATTGTTAGTCGAGGCACCGTTGAAGACCAATCGTGAAGCAGCAATTCGCATTCGGGTGGTGAGAAACGCATCCCAAACATTCTCAAATCCCCACTCAAAGTGTCCACAAGACTCTGCATCCTGTCAGCGTCTTCACTTAACAGGACTATTTCATCCGCATATTCTAAGTCTAATGAAAATTCCCCACCGATTAGGTCAACGTCTGTGTAATCAGGCGACTAGAGGGAAACCTCCATAAGAACATCTATGATAAAACTGAATAAGAATGGAGAGAGTGGGTACCCTCTGACGGACACCACTCGATGAGTACAGCTCACCTGACATTTCACCATAGGCTCTAACATGCCCACAAGTGCTGGAGTAGGGAGCCTTCAATAGGGTGATGTACTTACTCGGCTCGCCTTTGAGTGAGAGACATTGCCATAAGACTTCTCGATCAACGGAGTTAAATGCCCTCTTCAGGTCGCGAAATACAGCTAGTGTCAGGCGCCAGTAAGCGTACCTGTGTTCCGAAACCTGGCGCAGTGTGAATACTTGGTCGATACATCTGCGGCCAGGTCTAAAGCCTGTTTGGTTTTCTTGGGCTTGCTGTTCCAGAGCTCCACTAAAGCGTCCGAGAATTATAGAACCTAGGATTTTGGATACTATGTTCGTCAGGTTGATTCCTCTGTGGTTATCACAAGAGGACTCCTCGCCTTTCTTGAAGACTAGGATAATGAGTGACTCAGACCAGTCAGAGGGTATCGTATTCGATTTCCACATACTGGTTAACACTTCCGTTAACCTGACTGAGTGTACTCCAACACCATCCTTGTATACCTCTGCAGTTAGTTCGTCTGGTCCTGGATTATTGTGTAATCCAGAATAGGTAATTCCCTTTGTTCATTTTCTACCCCTTAAGTGAATTGAGTTCCAGGATAAAACAAAGGATAGACAGTGGTTTAGATACTACCGTTTACAGAAAACCGACACATTCATTCTAACTGGTAACTAGACTTCAAATGTCTCATCCAATATCAAGTAGGGTGGATTTAGTCAACTATCTAAATGATAGGGCTAAAAGCTCACTATTCATTATATGGACTTAAACAAGAATTTGAAACATCTAAAAGAGGTGTTAACAATAAGTAATTATCCGCTACCATTTACTAAGAAATTTGTATGGACACATAAAAAACAAAATGATACGAATAATATCGACAACACGAGTAGAAATAAGTTCAAAGCCTCCATTATGTTACCCTATAAGGAAAATTCACGTAGGATCTTCAACAAAGCTGAAATTGGGGTGTCATTTAAACCTACAAATTCACTCAGTGATATAATTTGTCGGCTTAAGGATCCGATAGGACTAATTTAGAAAAATAATCTAATCTATCAAATTCCATGTGATGACTGCAAGTCAGGTCAAGTACATAGGTCAAACTAATCAGCCGACCGGAGACAGCCAGAATAGGCGAACATATAGAATGACAGACCTGAATAAGATCAATAGTCTAGAAGTGAACCTCGGCTATTGCAATGCATACATTTATACACAATCACACAATAGGGTGGGATAAAACCATTATTGAATTTTGAGGGAGTTGTGGGGATTTGGAAATAATTCAAGTTGTTATTCGTCATAGACTGACATAAGTTGAAGGAACAAAGGAAACCTGGGAGCACTGTACAGCTGTTTCGTCCTAGTATAGGATTCCTCGTGACCGGTGGGGCAAAGCCTGATGGTCGTGAGGACAGTTACTCAACAATGACATTGGGTGGCGGTTGGGCTATGTCGTGAGCTTACAGAAGTTGGAAATATGGACCTTTAGATTCTGATCCAGTGGCTCAATGGTAAGGTTCTGGCCGCGGAACCCGAAGGACGCGGGTTTGACCCATGATGGAGTCGTAAGTACGCACTGCTGAGGAGTCTCACTCTAGGACGATACAGCTATCCAGTGCTCCCAGGTTTCCTTTATTCTTCTGACTGATGTCAGTCTACGATGAATAACAACTTAAAATCAATATAATTAGGTGGAGAGTTAGAGAGATTGATTACTTAATCCTTGTTCATAGAATCAAACAACATCCAACACACATGTAATGAGAATGACGCTACATCTATACCACAGATATGGAAAATTTTACTACCATTTATTATTCATATTATTATTATCATCGTTATCATTATTATTATTTGTCCCTTGGGTTACTAATGGAACATATGGCTTCACTAGCATGTCTCCATTACACTCTCTTCTCTGCAAACTTTTGAAACTGGTTCCACCACAGCCCACAACCTTTCATTTCTTCCTCGGACGATCTCCTCCATGTCACAATAGCCTCAGACGGCCAATTCGTAGCTTCCCATCTGAGTTCCACTTGTGTGCCTGGCTCGTGGTGTCCCCAGTCAGCCTTCTCAGTGTATGCGCAGTCCATCTCCACTTCCACTTTCTTCTGCATACTTGTCAATCGATAGGTTCTTGCTTCGTTGGTTCGTTGCCAGTCAGCCAGCCAGTCAGAGTTCCTTGTTGCTTATTCCTTCTGGCCATCTCATCATCATTAATGAGCCAGCGTAGGTAGTTGTTGATGAATGTGTGTAGTTTGTTGAAAATGCCTTTCGTAATGCGCCAAGTCTGTGAACCATCACATGGAAGCACTGAGTTGAAGTTGGTGTTGAAAATCTGGATGTTATTCCACACGCTGAGTGGAGTGCAGAAGATCTCCACACTGGTTTCAGGATAATGAAGGTCGGTCTTGCTGTTTTTTCGATCCTGACTGTCTTTGACGTCCTCGTCTGTGCCGCCTGTTGAAGCAAAAAAATAGAGACGATTGGACTACAAACATTATGCATCGAAAGTGCTGTGTGATCACACATTGATATGATTATGAGCAATAATTTACACTCATCTATTTTTTTTCGTTTTTATTCCTTTAAGGTGTTTTTTTAGCACACTACTTGGACAGATGAAAAATCCATTTTCCTATAGGCATTTAGTAAAATGGATACATATTTCAAATTTAGTCTTTTTTTATAGTGATAATTTTTGTTTCCACAAAGTTATGTCGGTGAATATTTAGAGAGAAAAAATTGTTACTTAAAAGGCAGATGAAATTTATCTCAAAAAATGTTAGAGATAGACACAGTTAAAGAGATTGCTAGAACTTCATTGAACTTCTTGTAACCTAAATAGTTAGTTTCTAGTCTTGGTTACTCATATTTTTTGGTCAATTTGGCAAGTTGGGCTTTTATTGTGTTTGTACTGGGTGATGATTGAAGGTGAAGTGAAAATCTGGACCGCCGCCAGATACGAACCAGCGACCACCGGGTTACCTACCCGATACTCTATCAACGGAGCTACGAGGTCCGACTGCTAACCACAATTTTATTTCACTTCAATCACAAGTGGGGTTTTGCCTGACTACCATGTGAATTCGTGACACGTTACTACTGCTTGATCGTCTTCACACTGACTGCTACCTAGTCAGAACTTCTCATTCCGATCGAAATCTAACTGAATCAGAAAGGGGGAATATCATATTGATTATGATTTGACTATCTAGGATAGCCGTAGTTTTAGTTGGTTGGAGGCAATCGTCAGGAAGCCCTAGACCTAGGCTTCGTACTTTGCGGCACTCGTCAGTTAGGCGTATCTGCAACCTCGACGAAACTCATGTCCCGCCCGTGATTCAAACCCACATCAACCAGAGTTGTAGTCAGCGACTTTATCAATGAGCTATTCGGGCCGCAATTCACCTCCTGTAGGACTGGCTTACATGTATTGATTGGTTGTGGGAATGCAACCAATTTCATGTTGTCCAGTCCTGGGTGCAGACCGAATCCTATCGATCATATTTGAAATGTGGCAACTAAGCTAGGAAGCTCAGCATCGCAGTGCACATTAGTAGATGTTAGTTAGTTGGAGGCAATCGGCAGGAAGCCCTAGACCTAGGTTTCGTGCTTTTTGGCAGGAGGTCAATCGCGACCCGAATAGCTCAGTGATAAAGTCGCTGTCTACAACACTGGGTGATGCGGGTTCGAATCTCAGGCGGGACATCAGTTCCGTTTAGGTTGCAGATACGCCTTGCTGACGAGTGCTAGGTCTAGGGCTTCCTGCCGATTGCCTCCAACTAACTAACATCTACTAATGTGCACTGCGATGCTGAGCTTCCTAGCTTAGTTGCCACATTACAAATATGATCGATAGGATTCGGTCTGCACTCAGGTCTAGACAACATGAAATTGGTTACACTCCAGTGACCAATCAACACATAGCCGTAGTTCGGCTGACTAGTATTTGTACCGGGGGATTCTCAGATTTTCATCTCACCTTCAGTCATCACTCAGTATAAATACTAGTCTATTAAACTACGGCTATCTTAGGTAGTCAAATCATAACCTTTCATTCTGTCATTGGTCATCAAAGTAAATAAACTCAATGCACTCCGAAGAAAAGAATAATGATATTATGGAGCAAAAGATGATGCAGTAAAGTAGGTAGTTTAGAAGAGTTTTAAATTCATAGTAGAAAAAATTTTGAAGATATCTGATACCGCGATTCGCATCCTCGCATTAATCAAAAGTCCGATGGGCTTATGAACTTGTCTTTTGTATCAACAAATTTGTCCAGGTGATATGAATCATTCAATTTGGAGATTTATAGGGATTTGTTTGTTGATTTCAGGTTAGTATTCGTCATAGACTGACATTATTCGGAGTAGCATATGAAATCTGGGAGCACTGGACAGCTGTTTTGTTTCGGTACGCGACACCTCCCGGCAGCACCCAGCCATGATTTCGTCAGAGATTGTACTCAGAACAGTCTGATATGACACCATTCACTTCGAGTCAGTATTTCTGACTGAGTTTTTGAAGCTGAGAGCCATATAAATTCTCATCGTGTACATCTATGCTCAAACTTCTACGTACAACCAGCTGATGAGCCCAAAAAGATTTCATAGTGATATTAACGCTTAATACCCAGTCCACTTACATTCATCCACATATTTTGTGATCACCGTGTGCATAGTTTGAAGAAATCAGTATTGTCTAGAGAATTCTGAAATTGTAAGGATATAACATTGTTGAACGACTGTCTACTACCCAATAGCGTTGAATAGCATAAATCAGTTTTTGTTTAACTACCACTTCGTCTAATTTTCTTTCTTCTCCTTGTTTTATTCAAACAGATCGTAGATACAGCAGATGCATATCTTGTAATTTATGCTGTCGATGATCGTAGTTCATTTCATGCAGCACGAAAGATTATTGGTATACTATTGAGTCAGTGTAAACGATCAAGTGCTATTATACTGGCGGCGAATAAGTCTGATCTAGTCAGAACACGTGTAGTATCTAGTGATGGTAAGTGAAGCTTATTTTAAAATTCCTCCATTTTGTGTAGAAAATTTGAATGGTAATTGACAGGGACATCTATTTGATTAGTTGATGCGTAGTAATAGTTCCATAAAGTTTAACTTTGCTTAGATGATTATTTTCACAGAGTACGTTATTTATATACATCGATTGGTAATTGGAAAGCAATCAATTCCATCTTGTCTAATCCTGAGGCCTGAGCTAATCCTATCGATCATTTTGTAATGTGGCCATCAAGCTAGAAGACACATAAGCACAGTGGATTCTGAAAGAAGTTAGTTAGTTGGAGGTAATCGGTAAGATTTCGTATCATCATTCATCAGCAGTACGTAAACCTACATCTTGGGTGTTGTGATGGTTGACTACAACTGACGCTGGTACCAGATAAACTGCACTACAGCGTGTTATCATTCAGTTGAGCTGACACTTCATGAACATGATCGACAGAACTTCATCATCGTGTAGGACTTGTAGGTTACATTGATTACTTCCATATTAGATTTGTTTATTTGATATAAAGCACACAGTGATACAGTATTATTTACTTGATTACGTTTCGAGCATAAATTATTGCTCATAATCATATCTCAATGTAATCACACTTCTTTCGACATCTGATTTTATAGTCCTGTCACCTGATCTCTCTTTGATTTTTGTTTTTTGATTGGTAGTAAAGTTTTCCATATCTCTGGTATGGATAGGTGTTGCGTCATTCCTATTACATGTGTTGGGTGTAGATTCAATGAACAAAGATTCAGTAATTAATCTCTCTCTCCACCTAGCTATATTAGACTTAAGTACAGTGGTTTTGTCCCATCCTATTGTGTGGTTGTGTGTTAATGAATGTGATGCAATGGCCGAGTGTTTTTCTAGATTATTGATCTTATTGGGGTCTGTCGTTCTATGTTTAGCTAAATTCCTATGTTCTGTTAATCTAACTGACCCCGACCGGCTAGTTTGACCTAGGCAAACATTATTGAGTGATGTGAATTCATTTTGATGTACTCCGAATATCCCAATTAGGCAGTAGATTTAAAATTTGTATACAGCTGTCTGTTAGTATTCAATATCAGTAGTTTTTGCAGTCAAATTGTTGAACCAACATAAAATACATTTTTATTTATTTATGCCTCAATAATTATGAAAACAGAAATTAGTGAGCTATCCATTCCAGATGAGTTTACTATAGATAGATCTTTTCAGCATTCCATTATTACGTCTCTTAATCAGTACATCAAGGAAAAGAGTAGCTGTCAAACCTAGACAATTCTATCCTTAGCCAAACAATTAAGCATTTTGACATCTATAAACAATATATGGATGATATATTCGTTATTTGCGATTTAAATGACACTCTAGGCGAGTTTAACAATTGTCACTTAGCGTTGGAATTCACTATTGAGAAGGAATTGAAATCAGTTATTCCTTTCCTTGACGTAATGTTTACGAGACCTAGCAATGGAATGCTGAATAGATCCATCTACAGGAAAATAGAAATATCAAAGTTCATGACCTGATTAGGCATTTGAAGAACAAGTAGAATTCATTTCTCTTTAGGATAAAACATTAGACAATCAAATCGATCAGTAAGCATTAAGAAAATTCAAGAACACGTATAAGCAAGTAATGTTGTTTTCAATTAGGCCTCATCTAGCTTTAACATTCATAAATTTTCGCGTATCTAAAATATTCAACCAATCCTAGTGGATTTCTCAGTCTGTAGTAGCAAGGAAATGAAGTATGCAAGTAGCAGATTTCCAGATAGTAATGATAGTTACGTAGGACTGACATCAATTGAAGAACTATGCACCTACAACCCTGATAGCAACTGGATTCAAGACCTTCATGTTTCACAATAATCGCATTAATCATTCAGCTTCTGAGTCAGAGATCAGTGGTTCGCAGTCTGCTATATTCATTAGTTAGTGATATAATGTGACTATTCACTAATAGCTTACGCGTTTGACGTGAAAGCTGAAGGTCATGAGTTCGACCCCCGGCAGTTTTACAATGGTCCCCCCCAAGTGATTTCAGTTTGTGATAAATGAAACTTTAAAAATGATAGTAACAATAATTATCTCCATGATAATCAATTCAATGGGAACTGCACAGTACTGCTAACATCTAACCAGTCAATGTGCGTAATACTAAAAAATGAAGTGCGTATATAATCAAAGCCTAAGCATGTAAGATGCATTTATAAAAGGGGTAAAGAAAAGGAAACGGGATGAAAATTGAATTGATTTCTAAGGTAGCTTATTAGGTTTATTATCTCTGTCCAAAGCAGACATAAAGGTTGCAAAAACTTTGTATTAACTTCATTTGTCCATATCCTAGCCAAGACGGAAGGTGTTCTGTGACATGTTTGTTAAACTGATTAGTGGAACACCTGATCCAGCTTTCTTTGCTAGATCACATTAAATTGGATAAATAACATGTAACGTAATGTTACTATATGAGTGTGATAGGAAATCTGATAAAATTGGTGTAGCAACAAAGATGGTTAGTAAAGTGTATGAATTAATGATAGAAAAATGAAAAAGGATATACTAAGAACGACAATTAAAGTTTCAAGAATTGAAGTATACTGAAGATGATGGGAATATACCGGAATAATATTACAAAATGAAATATGGTTTAATAAGATAAAAGAATAATAACTCAAATAGGTAGATAAATTCCTAGAAAAACAACATTTCTTCAGGTTAGTTCAAGGTAAATCATAAACTCCTTTTATACATTTCATTTCAGTCGATTGATTCCATAAAACGAAGTGTTTGATTGAGTTAAAAGTATGACCTGTATTGAAGATGTATCTACTGAATGGTGCTGCTGAGTGCTGTTATACACACAAAGAATATTAGAGAATTCCTAGAAGCTTGACATTCAGGTTAGTCAGTCAACAAGCAATAGATGTATAGATATAGACCCAATCTATCAGTCAATAAGAAATCTGATAAACGACAGAAAGGTGAGAGGTCAAGTAGACGAACAGTCAACAGGAAAGGCTATACAGTCAATGACACAACAATCGAAGGAAACAACCAATCCCAGACCACATCGTCAGAGCAAGCCACTAAATCACTCGTGGAGAGATATTGACAGCTGACTTCAAACTGAAGTTAGTACTGATGATGTCATCCAGGAGAAAGATGATGAAAGCTTCAGGATTAAACAACCTTTCTCAGAGAACACAATACAAACAAGGCTGTTATACCTCTCAAGGACAGGTCTTTCAGTACATATTCACAGATTATTTTACCATGGATTTTTCTTGTTCTTCTGTCACACATCCTACCGCAATTACACGTAAATAAATGGATAAAGAGTAGACATCATGGAGTAATTAGTTAGTGAACTAAATCTACTGCTTTTGAGTAGTAGTCTAATGCATGTGTTCTTTTTTCAGTATAGGCATTCTAGTCGGTTCCTCATTTTTATGGTTAAATCACTTAATAATAAACATTGAAGGATGCCCACTGTCTAACAACCATCTCACTTCATCTTCTCCTTCATACTCAAAGGTTAACGATAGCCAACTAATTTGCAACCAAGCAAATTATTATGATATAATCCTCATTAAAGAAGGACTTACCGTGTAGGAAGCCATTGTTCAAGTTGATCACTGTGAAAAAAAGTATAATTTGTACATTAAGAAAGTCTATTTATACAGTAAATAGAGTCTTTGAACTTCTTACCAGTAATATCTATTTCGTGGGAGAATACGATGATCAGGGTGAGTTGTTTTCTAGGCTACAGTCTTGAAAAACGTGTATTTGAAACTTATAGACTTCAGGATCAAAATTTGACCTAACAGAGTTGAATAAGTTGAGCATTGGATAAGTGAAGTATATTTTTAAACTTTCAATAATGTAGAAAAATGAATTTCTGATGTTTCACAACATCGTAGAATTGGCTTCTTCAGAGAATAAACCCTGTGCAAATTACTATATTTTTAAATAGTATTTAGTGACAGTAGTTCTACCATTCCGCCAAGGTACAACTGAATAGCTACTAAGCTTTTTAAGGAAACACCGAATTATTGGACAGGCAACACTCTCAAAAATGCTTTTATTCACTCAAAAATTAGAATTATTTTGCCCCTAGAAAAAATTATGTCTACAAATTAGTCTGTATCGATTGCTATGCTTATTATACTGGGGAATCATCCGGCGAGATCCTCATTCGTGCTGAAGAAATGAAAGCTGCACAAAATGACCACCAAATAGTCTTATGGAGCTAGAGAATTCGCCAGCTGTTATTCATACCATCTACTATAGTCACAAAACTGATATTAATTGATAATAATTGATAATAAACTTATTGGAAAAAGTTTATGAAACTACAACGAAAGGCAAATAAACGAGGGATGTCACTTTATGTTAAATCCGAATGCACTCAACAGGAAAAAAGGCTTAACTACCCAACCAACTTGGACAGTATATCCGACATAATACGCTACACACATTAATTGTAACAAAAGTACTAATGATGGATAGTGGATAGCGGTGGAATTGAAGACGAGCGCTTAGTCCTGCTAGTAACTCTTCAGCTGGATGTCCCAATAAGGCTCGAACTCAGGAGTGCTCGCCTCAAAATCTATGGCCTTATCCACTAGACCACGGGATCAAAATAGTCAATTCATTTTGCTTATATCACCCATAATAAGTAACAAAATAATAACCGCAGCACATAAGCACAAGTAAACTGAATTGTTCATCCGTGGTATTCCTCTCAAAGCTTCATAGTTTCACCGTGAACTCATGGAACAATAACTGATTACAATGGCATTTATTCCCGTATTATTATCATCACGTATGACCAACGTGGTTCAATTTGTTGCTATTTACCATGTAAAGAAGTGACTCCCACAAGGTTATGAATCGTAAAACATTTATTTATCTATTTCATTGGGATTTTACAAATACATTTCAATTAAATTTTGAGGGGGTTGTGGAGATTTGGAAATATTTCAAGTTGTTATTCATCGAAGACTGACATCAGTTGGAGGAACAAAGGAAACCTGGGAGCACTGGACAGCTGTTTCGTCCTAGTATGGGACTCCTCAGCAGTGCGCACCCACGACCCCACCAGCAGGGATCGAACCCGCGACCTTCAGGTTCCCAGGTTTCCTTTGTTCCTCCAACTGATGTCAGTCTTCGATGAATAACAACTTGAAATACATTTCATTTTTAATTTAATAGACAGACAATAATGTATGAAAAGCAGGACAATGAAGTAACACAGTAGCATTTCACAATGTTGTTAGATTGCAAAAGGTGATCAGCATCAACCTACGGTTGTAGGTTTTGCGTTTATAGACCCTCATTATAAGATAAATCTGGAACCATAGGAAAACTGATATTTCCTTAGTCATTTCAGCCCATATCTCTCTGTAATAAGGTCGAAGACTTCAACATTATGCTCTTAAGTCCATAACTCTCTGTGGTTACCAGTTTGTAAACTTCGTAGTGTTACAGAAAATAAAAAGTCACAGATCTGGGAAGATATTCGATTTATCTATTGCTATAAGACAAACATTAAGAAGTGATTGGTAACCAAAACGAAACTTACTGTTCTCATGGTAAATACACCTTCAATACTGTAGTGAGTCTCATTCACTTTGGCTAAATTTTCATAGTTGCTAATTTATTACACATTTGCGACCCTCAAAAAGGCGGCCTAGACCTCCTTATACTAATGAATTTAAAATATTCAAAGACTATGAATCGGTATTATTGCTTTGTTTCAGTCTGTCTTAACTGCCTTCACTAATCAGCGTGAGTTAGAATAAAGAAGTAAAATATTTTTCACAAGAGTGAAAGTGATTTTCTCCTTACTCCGTTCCCCAGTGTCACTATCAAACACTTGTCCACGTCATGCTACTTTTCAAATAAAAACTAAAATCTTTGTTGACATTGAAAAATAAACAACACTCAGAGAGTAATAAAAGAGAGAAAACATTGTTTACTTATATCACTTCAGCCTTTTCTCGCTTCATCTCTCTCATGCACTTGTTCCACCCACCTCGACTCCCTACCCCCAAATACTACCTGATATTCATACTGACCATTCATAGATAATACAAAATGAAAGGCGATACAATATTTCCCTTTCCCCTGATGCTAAACTGACAAAAATAATTGAATTAGTGGATGTGTAAAAATTAATTATTCATTTGTTGACTTGTTTACCTTATTTATTTATTCATTCATTATTGAACAAGATAACCAGTTTATCCAAATTATATCATGTGATGGAAAAATATTGACAATACCGTGAATAGTATGTCCGGTAAAACAGTGTTAACCTCATGATGAAGGTTAACAACTTCCAGAATGTTTTTTTATATATTCACCTTTAATTCATAATGCATTTCTACAGGGAAAAAACACAACAACAACACCGGAAATTGTTGCTTTATCATTCAAGTGATTCAACGCCGAATATTCAATAAATTGATAATTGAATAGTTTGATTTTTACTCAAAGATATCAATAAAATGAAAGAATGGAGAAAAATAAATGAATGAAAAAAAAATGGGGATATTCGCAGTGAATGTTTAAAAACAAAGCAACAAAAGCAGTTTGAATACATAGGAGAAATTCTCATGAAAGAAGAATAAGTATATTTCAGCGAAGAGTCTCTTTTCATCCATTTTATCCTCAAATATATACAATCACAAACATATTCTTCTATTCTCTTCTGTTTGAATTCCACAACTAATACCAGTTTATCAAGTATCCCAACTAATGTGGTTCCAATATATGAGAAGTCATCAAAATCAAAAGATGCGAAGAAAAAAACTGTGAGGAATAGTGAAGACTAATCAGAATACAACTGTATCAAGCTGTATCAAGATTACCAAGTTGTGACAAGAAGTTTCGTAGCATGAAAAGACATTCGGAAACTGAAATGTGATGAAGAACAGCATGGAAACAGGAGTGGATAGAACATTACTTAGGAGGGGAGAAATGTTAGGAAAGAAGGCAGAGGTGGTTTCGAATACTGAAGATGTAGACCATTCGAGGTGAAGGTGTTGAACAATCATCTTTAGTGTAAAAAATGTTCACGTTTCTGTATGCAGATGACAAGAGCTTCGTTGATGTAGAGAATATGCAGATAAACAGCTGTTGGAAGGTTTCTTTTCACTTTATAGCTGAGTTTGAATGAGGTGGTTCATGAGATAGGGCAGCTTGTATTCGTGTGTTGAAGTATAGAACGTCTTAAAGTCAAACAGAATGCTCCGGCCTGCGGATAGCGTAAGAGACGTGGACATACTTCACAAATCCATAATGTCGACTGATGTCAGGCCCCTTTTCACCAATGTCCCATCTACTGAAACTATATTTTTCTTATGCAGATTCATCGAATACAACAACCTAAATGTTTGGATACAGAACCCGCTTCGCCTTGAGGTATTATTAATTAAATACACTTTCAACATTGAGTTTATATTTAATGACAGAATTTATAGACAGAAAGATGGTATCGCCATGGATCCCAACAAGGTTCACTAGCAGTAGACCAATTTATGGACAATTTGTAGAACGGATCCTTGAAATCAACGATTGAAGGTTTACAAATGTACAAGAGTTACGTAGATGGTACTTCTATTACCTGTGATAATCAGTGTGATTCGAATCACATTCTACAAGTATCTAATAACTGCCGTTCGGCAGTTAGATTCACCCCTGAGGTCGAAATTGAATCGACAATTTACTACTTGATATAGAGCTGACAAGAGCAGCTGAAGTAACGTTAAAAACAATTAGTAAACATCCAGTGTGAAATGGCTAACTGAAGAACTTTAATAGCTGAGCCCCTGTGAGTCGTAAAAGAGATCTGATCATATCTCTTGCCACTTGCACTAGACGAACCTGTAGTCCCGAAGGGTTCCCACCCTCTTCATAGACGAACATATCAAGCCTTAACCTCTCAAATAGAACCCTACCACTGTGCTAAAAAAGATACTCTAAATGAATTTAAACTCCAAAAGTGGTTCTGTCGTTGACACTTTAAACAGGAAGATATCAAGCTGTTTGAGGAGAACATTCTTTTCATCAACGCAGATACTTGTATTCTTCTGTCAACCTATGATTTCTAACAACACTAAGGATGAACGTCCGCATCTGACCACTTTTGTGTGTACATATCAGATCATCTCTTCACCTGGAGCCAGATATATAAATCACTCGATGCGAATATTATTTAGAAGGGTTCAAGAGCACTATCCGGTATGTTTACAATGGAGCGATTAGAAGTGCTATAAACGAACACATCATGAACACAAGCTATCCTATCTCATGAACCACCTCATTCAAACTCAGCTATAAAGTGAAAAGAAACCTTCCAACAGCTGTTTATCTGCATATTCTCTACATCAACGAAGCTCTTGTCATCTGCATACAGAAACGTGAACATTTTTTACACTAAAGATGATTGTTCAACACCTTCACCTCGAATGGTCTACATCTTCAGTATTCGAAACCACCTCTGCCTTCTTTCCTAACATTTCTCCCCTCCTAAGTAATGTTCTATCCACTCCTGTTTCCATGCTGTTCTTCATCACATTTCAGTTTCCGAATGTCTTTTCATGCTACGAAACTTCTTGTCACAACTTGGTAATCTTGATACAGCTTGATACAGTTGTATTCTGATTAGTCTTCACTATTCCTCACAGTTTTTTTCTTCGCATCTTTTGATTTTGATGACTTCTCATATATTGGAACCACATTAGTTGGGATACTTGATAAACTGGTATTAGTTGTGAAATTCAAACAGAAGAGAATAGAAGAATATGTTTGTGATTGTATATATTTGAGGATAAAATGGGTGAAGAAAGCGAAACGGCTATCCACTGAGCACTGTTGGTAGTTATGTGTGATCAATGGCTACTCATGTCAGTCAGTAGTAGTATATTTGGTGAATGAACTCCAATATTTAACTAATGGTCAAGGCGGGTGTACATATTATCCAACCAAATGAAATTAACACGTGGACCTCAATCTAACCTTAACATTTTTAAAATATGAATAAAAGGTTTAGAAAATCCACGTGAAGAAAAATTGTGATTTGAGTTTGTAAATACATCTGTCACACGATAATATTTGAATTTGTAACATTTGTCACACTTCTAACGGAATTTCCTTGGACTTAATTGAGAGGAACATATTTCATTTCAGCATAATAGACCCTAATCTTGACATAAAAACTGTTTGAAGTTAACTGCTGAGTGACTGTTGACACAGATTTCGCGCATGTTAGCCTACAACTTTGAGAAAATTCATGATCCTTCAGATATTCGCCTTCGCATCAGTCTTTATCGACACACTTTCAAGTTTTGAAGACAAGTGAGTTTTTGAAATGGTGGGGAATATTTGTAGCTCAGGTGAATAGTCTTGGTTTTATTGTGTTCTCTGAGATGGGTTGTTTAATCGTGGAGATTTAATCGTCTTTCTAGATAACATCATCAGCACTAACTTCAGTATGAAGTGAGCTGTTATCTAGAAAGATAATGAAAACTACACGATTAAACAAGCCATCTTAGAGAACATAATCAAACCAAGTGAGTTTCCTCAAGAATGCTAATGACAACCAATGGGCACAAAAATGGAGGTCAAACACTGTTTCCTATTGGCTGCCTATCAATATTTACCACCAAAGTAAAACATCACAATGTTACACAACGCAGCTTATAGGAGACATAGAAAACTTGGTAGACGAATTTCCACTAGCACCGAAGACTTGACAGCTAGACCATTTATTCTTCTTTCCAGACTATACAACAATTTTTTAACTGATTAGAGTTATACACATCACCAGAATACGATCTACCTATGAAGACTGCGGGGCTGTTTAAGGTTATTAAACTAGTCGACTAAACACAAATGTTTTCGCCTGAAACCGACCACTAAAGAGGACATAGCCTATTAGAGTGTTCACTAAGTAACTAACTTTCAGAATCTCTGTTTTGGGTTAGATTTTATCAATATTTGTAAAAAATATAGTTCAAAATACAAAGTAAAGCTGTCATACCGATTGTTAAACTGACGTGATCGGTATGGGTGGTCATTGTTAACTAGCTAACCAATGGTTTTCTTAGGTCGCTTGATAAAGTGTTGAGATAATGATTCGGAAGCAACGGGTTTATATTCACGAATAAGTTAATCTGCTCACACACATATACTAATGCTGGTAGGTTTTATTGAAAGATTTAACTGAAAAGTTCGAGTATTTTATGAAGTATGCTGGAAATCGGATACACTGAGTCATATCAACCACTACTTATCTAACGCGTATAAGTGGTTGCTGACATATACAAAGTAAAGCTGTCATACCGATTGTTAAACTGACGTGATCGGTACGGGTGGTCATTGTTAACTAGCTAACCAATGGTTTTCTTAGGTCGCTTGATAAAGTGTTGAGATGATGATTCGGAAGCAACGGGTTTATATTCACGAATAAGTTAATCTGCTCACACACATATACTAATGCTGGTAGGTTTTATTGAAAGATTTAACTGAAAAGTTCGAGTATTTTATGAAGTATGCTGGAAATCGGATACACTGAGTCATATCAACCACTACTTATCTAACGCGTATAAGTGGTTGCTGACATATACAAAGTAAAGCTGTCATACCGATTGTTAAACTGACGTGATCGGTACGGGTGGTCATTGTTAACTAGCTAACCAATGGTTTTCTTAGGTCGCTTGATAAAGTGTTGAGATGATGATTCGGAAGCAACGGGTTTATATTCACGAATAAGTTAATCTGCTCACACACATATACTAATGCTGGTAGGTTTTATTGAAAGATTTAACTGAAAAGTTCGAGTATTTTATGAAGTATGCTGGAAATCGGATACACTGAGTCATATCAACCACTACTTATCTAACGCGTATAAGTGGTTGCTGACATATACAGAATCTCTCAATAGAAACACATGTCAAATGATTACATGAACCTAAATATTGAAATTTATTTGCACATTTCATTGGTCTTTCAAGTAAGATTGTGTAACGGCGAATTTATAAAGAATTTTGGTTACCTAATGGATAAAATCAATAACGGGATAAAAATTTGGGCACTATAATAGGTTGCAATTTCATTTTAGTCTGTTAACTAGAAATATCATACAGAGATTCAGTCTCATTTACTGGATAACGTTTCGGACGTAGTTTATATAATGTAACTCTACGACTTTGAGACAGAGTTTATATAGTTCTAATCTTCTCTACTTCTTTGTGATAAGAGTAGTAGAACTTTCTATATGTCTGGTATAGGTGCAGAATCCTTTCTGTTGCACGTATTTCGTGTTGATTCAATAAACAGAGTTTCGGTTATCATCTCTCCCTCCACCCAACAAACTTAGCTTTTTATACTATGGCTCTATTTTATCCTATTCTGTGATTTTGTGCAAATGCGTGCATATCTACAGTCAAGCTTTTCTCTACATTTCTTGTCTTACTACGGTCTACTAATCTTGATTTAGCTTAGTTGTTGTGCTATGTTATTCTAATTGATCCTGGTCGAGTAATTTGACCTCTGTATTTAACGTCGTAATAATTGCAATAGACAAATTAGACTATTCTGCCTAATTGGATTAGTATGATCTTCTGACGTCCAAAGCTTGTTTCCAAGCTAGTTCGTCGGTTTAAATGCCATATTAATGCTGGTCTTCATAACGCTTCCGATGTGCCTTCTTTATATTGAAACATAGTAAAGGCTTTTAATTCTCTCTCCAAACTGTCATTGTTATTACTGCTATTCATATCCACTTTCGATGTGTGACATTTCTAATAAACGGACTAAAATGCAGGTATATGTATAATGGAGAATATTTGTAGCTCAGGTGGATGGTCTTAGTTGTATTCTGTTCTCTGAGAAGGGTTGTTGAATCGTGAAGCTTTCATCGTCTTTCTAAGAGGACATCATCAGCACTAACTTCACTGCATCACCAACTACAAAGTCACCTACAGAAATCAACAAATGCATCGTCCTATCATACATAAAGAATGTATCAGAAATCACAACAAGATTACTGACACCACTTGGAATCGGTGTGGCTGACTCATAAACCAACAAATTCCCTCCAAACACTATTATGCAGACCAAAGTATGCGACAAGCGAAGAAGACAAACCGAATATCATTTACAAAACCAACTGGAATAACTGTAGTCAACAATACATTGGACAAAGTGGCCGCCCTCTTTGACTTCGTCTACATGAGTACTGATTGGCCATTAAACGCCACGACATTTCGTCACTCATTTCAAAGCACGTGGATAATCATGGATATAAATTCAATTTTGACAATGTATAAATTTTGGATAGAGGAAACACAAAGAATATTAGGGAATTCCTAGAAGCTTGGCATTTAGGTTAGTCAGTCAACAATCAATAGATGTATAGATATAGACCCAATCTATCAGTCAATAAGAAAAGTGATAAACGACAGAAAGGTGAGAGGTCAAGTAGACGAACAGTCAACAGGAAAGGCTATACAGTCAATGACACAACAATCGAAGGAAACAACCAATCACAGACCACATCGTCAGAGCAAGCCACTAAATCACTCGTGGAGAGATATTGACAGCTGGCTTCATACTGAAGTTAGTACTGATGATGTCATCCAGGAGAAAGATGATGAAAGCTTCAGGATTAAACAACCTTTCTCAGAGAACACAATACGACCAAGGCAGGTATATGTGTATAATACGACGTTCAAGTCACTTTTTTCTAATATCCGTCTTTCTCTATTGTCTCCTTTTACTAACAGATGGAAAGAATTTAGCTCAAATCTATTCATGTAGTTTCTATGAGATATCAACTTCATTGAATCATCGTGTAAATGATCTACTCGTTGGTATCTTGATAGCTATAAAAGAACAACAACAAAATGTTCAACGTGAACGAGAACGACTTGATCGTATGGGATTACAGAGAAAAAGTTCCCATAATTCACCAAAGCATAAATCTTCAATTACAGGATTGAAATTACCAACAAATAGTGTCGTGAAATTTTTTCGAAAACATTTTACAACAAGAAAGAATGAACAAAGTTTGGTGTAGATCATTTTGAAATATATTTATATACACAATTTACATAAACATTAACAAATATACGCTTACGTATCTATATTTGATAGTGTATGAATGCGTATATATATATATAGATATGTATTTTTCTTGGTTGAATTACAGAATTTCCTTGCTTGAAAGTTCTACTTTTCGTAACTGTTTCCTCCATCCCCCTTCCAACCTTTACACACTGCAATTGAATATATCAATACTATTCGTTAAAATAACCGTTTAATATCTCTTATACATTACCGATAATACAATCAAATAATCATTCTCGTATTCAAATCATATTCATGGTTCAAGGTCACCCGGAAAATCAATAACTGATACATATATGACTCTAAATAATTGTAGTAGAGTTGACTTATTTTATACATAGTGGATAACATGACACCTGTTTTCTAAGCTGCCATTGTCTTATTTCCGTCATTCATTAATTTATCATTACCATACTCCACTGTTGTTCTCTATGTGATCTAATTCTACTTCCAATGACAAAATAGAGAGTGAAATATTAGTTTTTGTGACATAAAAGTATCTATTCGAGAAAAGTCATCCAAATAAATTGTGTATGATCATTGTAAAAAAAAAAAAGGAGCTAATGGTCTCCAGTGTCGTATATGTGTTCCTAATGTACGTGTAGATTTGTAGATGATTTAAATATTCATAGTGTTTTCTAAACATAACTACATATATATATATATATATATATATATATTTGAGACATTCATTTTCGTTTTTAAAGAATGACCTTCAACTGTACATGTGGTGTTTAAAACAATGCCTTTTCGATTGTGAATGCGGGGAAATCAACATAAGCGGTTACATATATGTATATTTATTAATACAAGTGTTGAATAAGATTACCAAATGGTTACTTGTGTAGAACGGAATATATTTTAACTGAAAGATAGATATTATTATTATTATTGTTTGTCCTTTGGGTTCTTAATGGAACATACGGCTTCACTAGCACGTCTCCATTACACTCTCTTCTCTGCAAACTTTTGAAACTGGTTCCACCACAGCCCACAACCTTTCATTTCTTCCTCGGACGATCTCCTCCATGTCACAATCGCCTCAGACGGCCAATTCGTAACTTCCCATCTGAGTTCCACTTGTGTGCCTGGCTCGTGGTGTTCCCACTCGGCCTTCTCAGTGTATGCGCAGTCCATCTCCACTTCCACTTTCTTCTGCATATTTGTTCATCGATAGGTTCTTGCTTCGTTGGTTCGTTGCCAGCCAGCCAGCCAGAGTCCCTTGTTGCTTATTCTTTCTGGCCATCTCATCTTCACTAATGAGCCAGCGTAGGTAGTTGTTGATGAATGTGTGTAGTTTGTTGGAAATGCCTTTCGTAATGCGCCAAGTCTGTGAACCATCACATGGAAGCACTGAGTTGACTGACGTTGGTGTTGAAAATCCGGATTTTGTTCCACATGCTGAGTGGAGTGCAGAAGATCTCCACACTGGTTTCAGGATAATGAATGTCTGTCTTGCTATGTTTCCGATCCTGACTTTGACGTCCTCGTCTGTGCCGCCACCACCTGTAGTTGAAACGATGCTGCCTAGATAGATGAAACAGACTACTCCTTTTAAGTTTCTCCCATTGATGGTGATTGGAGTTTGTTGTTGTTGTTGTTGGAGTTGTTGGTGCGGTATCTTCATCACCTTTGTCTTCTCTACATTCACTTGAAGTCCAGTCTTCGCTACCCTACCTCTTCTGCCAACTTGTTAGTTTTCGCCTGTAGGTCTTCAAATTTGTGTGACATTAGACATAAGTCATCGGCGAAATCTAACTCTTCTTAGTTCTTTTCCGCGGGCCAGCGTATACTTAAAGATAGACAATATGTGGACTGAATTCAGTGGATATATGTAAATTTGTCGTTACCTGAATGTGAATCGTATATGCTAGCGTATTTCTATCTAGATTACTGGCCAATAACCTGTTTTTTAAAACAATAATTTCCGGATGAATATGCAGGTTGATAAACTGTATGCGATCCTCAGATGATTACTTTTTGTGTGTGCTTTGCGAGAACATAGACAATCCGCTCAGTAATGTTAATGATTCTCCACAAGAATTGATCAATTCCCCGGAAGTCATCTGGTCGGCCTGGAGTATGGAGACGATACTGTCTTGTCAAGTGAGGATGCTGAGAATATGAAGAGTCTTCTGATCTCATCAGACTGAAATCTGAGTTTGCTTGTCATGGATTTTGCACCTACCAAATGTAAGATTATGCTCCAGGACTGGTGTACTCCAATTACTCCTAGTTTAGTGATAGGATGCATCGAACAGTTCACTTACTAAGGATGTTCCATCAACTCGAATGGGCTGGTAGCTGCTAAAATCTCAGCCCACATTCACAAAGCCTGTTTAGTATTTGCCAACTTACGTTACCTGTAGGGTAGGTGAGAGATCCCACTACCTATCAAATGACGAGTATATTGTGCTGCTGTTCATTCTTTCCTGTTATACAGCATTGAGACATGGCCGTTAAAAGTAGAGGACATGAAGCTATTACAGCGTCTCGATCTCAGATATCTTCGTGGCATTGTTTACGTTCGGCTGAGTCCCCGTATGAGCAACGTCGGGCTCGGACGAAAGGGTACTAGGCAGTATAGTCAGGTCGACTGACGGTGTTGTCAACTTTAGTCGGTTGAAATGGCTAAGACATCTACTGCACATGCCTAGCAACCACCTACCTTGATGTGTCATGCCGGAGAAGTTGGATTAGGTTGGAAGAGGGTTCAAAGTGGCCAGACTAAGGCGTAACACCAGTTAATGAACTCTCTTACAGTTGGTCTGAGTTATCTAAGGAGATGTAAGCCTACTGACTGAGGTCCTTGAAATGAAAGAAATCAGTAACTGAGGCCTCTTGGTGAGATGAATAAAAACCAGTCACAATGGCGCAGATGTTTTCTCCCACTGACCTTTCTAAAGCCTAGACATTGCTAACTGGAAGGCAGATACATACAGCTGACTAGTCCGAAATAGGACGAAACGTGCATCCAGGATTCCGCTACTAGTCAATATTTATCAATAATATATAATTACAGTAGGATAAATGTCCAGGTATCCATTCACGGGCCCATATGCTTATAAAGACTGATCAGTTCTTTCCACTCAAAGACAGGATAATACAAGTAACAAGATTATTGTAGAACATGCTTGATTCATGAAAGTAATACAGTAATACATATAAAGACTTGAAACACCGTAGTTATCATAAAACAGTCAAAATGGTTACGAATACTGAAACTTAGGCAAAAGATGCAGTAACAAGTACAATTAAATTATCATAATCTAAAAAGGCAAAATCGCTTAGACTAGCGAGTGTTTCTCACAATATCCTAGAAATTTAGTGAAGGTGTTTCATGAGTTAAAAGTCAAACATGAATGAAGGATATTCTTATCAGTAACTTCTCATCAGGTTCTACGGTCATGAATTCAAATTTGTTAACATATTAACAATTAAATTTCCAGCGAAAGCAATTAAAAATAGATATGAAACTATAGTTAAATTGGTTAGAATTTGAGAATAATAGTATAGTTTTCATCGCACAATGACATTAGGGTAAGAACCACTGAAAGCCTACCAGCATTGGACGACCTTTTCATCCCAGGTAGTGGATAGTCTTACCATATCGTAAAGTGACAATAGTAGGAAGTGGCAAACAACTGAATTACGATCCAGTAAATGAATGATTAACATGCACGCTGCGAGATCTAAAGGGTCGCGGGTGCGACATAGTGAGAAGTTCCACATTGGAACACCTAAAATTACAAATTATAGTTGAATTTAGGTGTAAATTGTAAGTGTTAAAGTAAGTCGTACATGGAAAAAGAGAAGGTTTCTATGTGTTGGGTGACTGATTAATACAGAGGAATAACATGAAGATGGTAGGAATGAAGAACCACGACATAAATTTTCGTGCAGAACGACGTTGGAGTCATTTCATTTCAAAAGCACTGTGATTTACATAAATGTAGCCTATTTCTAATATCAGAATCTTAAAGATTGAAAACACTTGTTCCATGACACAAATTCAAAACAAATGATGAATGAGAAAAACGCCAGATTTAATGTATTCATAAATTTCAGTAGTACTTGTCAAGTGGATACTGTACAAAACTTCATTATATATACCACCAAACAAACCAGGGAAACAAACATGCATACATGTGTAATGTAAAATGAAACATCGATTTAGATTTGACAACATAGAAACAGTATAAAAACCATAAATGTCTGGAGACTGTTCTAACCAATTGTTTTGCCCAAAAGTTTCGAGAGTAAGCTTATAAACCAAGGTGTGAATATCAGATTACTTGAAGATATGAAAAATCCACAGGATTCAAATCGAGAAATAGCTGAGTAACTTTAAAGGCCACTTTAATAACTACAGAAATGACCAATCAGGCTTCGGTATTTCACCTGTAAAAGTACTTTTCCATTAGAATAAAGGAATGCAATTGGCTGTCTCATTAATTGCTAGGGTGGCCATTAAGGTCACCCATATTAACCAATCAATTTTCCGTGTTCCAGCTGGAAAGGTAGTTTCTGAATAAAATATTGAAACTTACATGGTTATCTCAGCAGTTGCTAGGGTAGCTTTTAAAGTCGCTTGTATTGCTTACATATTTTCAACTGTGCATTACGCCTTGTTTATATTATCGCCTTTTTCATTTATCAAGAAACTGAGCGACCAGTAAGGGTTGGAATCTGAAGGCTATTGTTCAACTGCTCACACTCTTATATACAGTTCAGGCTATGCAAAGTGGTCACTATAGGAATATAACAAGTGTTAACAGGGTTATAAAAGAAATGAACAATTTTTATAGGTCGAGTGGTAAGGCAAAAGGTAGGAAGTCTCTGGTTTGAATCCTATGGCTGCCCAGATTCTCATCCCACTTTCAACCACCACCCAGTATCAACAGTGATGATAATAATGTTGACACGAGTGAGAACTGAATCGGTTAAGGGTTGATTAAGTTATTCATAACAAAATAGCAGTCAATCAAGACAATATTGAAACAAAACCAGGTGTGTATTGAGATGGATAATAATAATGACGGTAATGGGAATAAGGTTAATTGGGCGAAGTAAATCAGGAAGGGAAAACAAAAATATAAGATATGGTTGTTAGTTGAGGGCAAACAGCAAATCAGGCTTCCGCAGTTGCAAGCAGTTTCTTTTTTAGCTTTCTTCTGATAACCGAGAATGACTTACAAGTATCAATATCATGCATATGCGCTGAGTCTTCTGTCAAGCACGCCTCAGCCACTTAGAGAGATGATCAAACATTCGGGTAGACAGATGCTTCTCAGTAGGACTAATGTAGCTCCTTCTTATAAGTCTATTAAAATACGAGGGGAAAACAGAGAAAAATCTTATTACAATAGTTTCTCAACCAGCTTATTTTTATTTCAAGGTAGCATTCACCATGAACTCACATCATTTAGAGAACCATTCAATGCCTGGCAATAGCGAACCCCTGTCTTCTCCTAGTACGAGACTACTTAATCAGTGTGTTTCCGAGGACGCCAACAGGGATCGATTCTATGGTTTACAGGTGTCTTGGTGGGCGTAATATCCACTAACCAACTGGGGTTGAGGTCCAGCCGTTCGCAGTCTCATAATTCTAGGAATTCCCGATATAGAGCGACTTTCAACTATTCAGGACGAAACAGCTGCCCTGTGCTTTCGGGTTTCCAATGGTTTGTCAGCTGATACTGGTGTATGATGAAATATATTTCAGAAATTATATTGTCATGCTATCGTTAAAAGACTTGAGACATTCTAATTATAATTTCGAGTCTATTTTAAAATATATTCGCGACAAATCTGGGAAGAAGAATTCGATATAACTGAGGCTCTAACAGAGAATAGACATCCGAAGAACTTCATCATGAAGCATGGAAAATAATTTGTCGAGAGACACAAACATCTAATTGTTGAGAAGCAGTCTGTTTTCCTTCGTCTAGCATTCAAGGGAGATTAGACATCTGAAAAAGTAGGTAGAAGAATAAAAGCTTCACTGAGAATGAGTTTCTCTGTTGCCAGACCGATCTCAGTTTACAATACAGTATGCTCAGTAACACAGTCAAAAGTAGATAAATGCCTATTTCGCGTCACCTCCAACTGCATATATCAATTCACCTGTGTTTCTGGAAACAAGTACATAGGAAAGACTAAAAGAAGGGCGTCTACTTGGCCTTTTGAGCCATATTCTGAGAGATCTGTGTCTGAATGGTAGCTACGTTTATACCAGTATAATAGCCAGGCACCTGATGGAAACAGGGCATCAAATAGATGTTCCTCAATCCTTCAGGATAATCAACAGACAAAAAAAGCCATGTTTATTACAGTTCACCCAAGCTCTCTCCGTTAAACATTTTCAACCTGACCTTTGAACTCGGAGGCAGACTGCAATTAACCTTTCCAAGCCCTTGATAACTGTATATAACTTTTTGCTGGTGTCTGTATAGTCTTACTTTCATCGATTGAATCATCTTTTCATGAATTACTTTGTGCCTATTAATCAATTAACGATTTCCCAGGTTTTTGATATCATAACATAACTTACTAGCTCTTTAACAACCCTTTCTTCTACAATGATGCTTGTTTGTTGTCCCCTCCCACTCCATAGCTCTAGAATTTTCTGTCTTGGCAGACGTAAATTGTCATTGATTTTGACTAGGATGTGTGGTAACTAATCCTGTGTTTCTACGACTTACTGACTGTCTTATCGTTAGTCTTGGATGTCGAATTTTCATTCATTTCTACATGTTGAAAATATTTTGTGTCATTACTATTACTAATATTTCGCTTCACTTGTAGGCTGTTTATAGCTGATGAAAGTTCGTGAGATAAAACAAGTCCATTCTATTCTGCAAATGTCTTCCTAATTGCATTGTTCAGGCATTAATGTTTTTAAAAATCTGATATCCTGACCAGAGAACCTGACAAGAAGTTACTGAGATGAACATTCTTCGTTCATAATCTGTGAAATGGAAATCTTTATATGTTTGAAAAGGTAATTCAGTCTGAATTACGAGTGAAATAGCATGACAAAATATTGAATGAATGAATTGTTATCAAGTTGGGAATAATAATCCTCAATAGCTGGCAATATATATAAAAGGGATTGAATGAAAGCGTTAGAAGAGATGGGTATGGTACGAAACGCTAATGATTAGAACCATGTAAGCATGGGTTGAAAAAGTCTTTTTTTCTATGCAGAGCTCTGGTTTTTTATGTGATTTCCTATGGCCTCGCCCGTATTCTTACTAACTTCGACAAGTTTATTTTTGTGCGCATCTTCGAAAGAGGAGATGGTTTCTTAGATTGAGTGAACAGTATCAACATAGTGTTCCATAATTGCACCCCGTATAGATCCAATGTTCGCTCATTTTCGCCAATTATGATAGATGACATATTCCTGATTGTGGTAGATTGGATTATGCAACAAACTGTGAGGAGCGAGAAGAAAGGCATACGCTGGAACGAGGAAAAGATCCTAGAAGATTTGGATTTCAACGATGACTTGTGTCTAATGTCACACAAACTTGAAGATCTACAGGCAAATCCAACGAGTTGACAGAAGAGGCATCGAAGACGGGATTTCAAGTGAACTCAGAGAAAACAGAGGTGATGATGATATTCAACCAATACCATCAACAACAACAACGGGCTCCAATCACCATCAATAGGAAAAAACTAGAAGGAAGTAACCTCTTTCACCTATCTAGGCAGCACTGTCTCAACTAAAGGTGGCACAGACGAGGATGTCGAAGCCAACATCCGAAAGACAGCAAGACAGGCTTTTAATAATTTAAATCAGCGCAGAGATCTATTGTACTCAGCATAAAGCGTGAACAAGATCCGGATTTTCAACGCCAATTCAGTCAAGTCACTGCTTCTATGTGATGGTGGAGAGACTTGGCGCGCTAAGAAAAGCATTTCCAACAAACTACACATATTCATCAACAGCTGCCACCCACGCTCACTCGATACTGAATGTCAATCAGATGGCCATAAAAATAAGCAACACGGAACTATGACTGGCAACGAACCAACCAAGAACCCATCACTCAACAAATATGCTGAAGAGAGTGGAGACGGATTGGGCATACACTGAAAGACGGGTTGGGGACATCACGCACCAGGCCCTCGAGTAGAACCCAGATAGGAAACGTCGATTTAGGCGTCCGAGGGGAAGATGACATGAAAGAGATCATGTGAGGAAGAAATGAAAGCTTCTGGGTAGTTGTGGAGCCAGGATGAAAAGATTTCAGAGAAGAAAATGCAATGGAGACGTGCTAGTGAAGACCTATGTTCCATTAGGAACTCAAGGGGAAAATAAATAATAAAATAATAATAATGATAGTTGACAGCGGAGTGTAGGGAATAGCAGCAGGACTTCTTGTTCTTTCATGTTCAGATGAGTCTTCTTTCGAAGAATAATATGGTTAGATAGAGAGTTATTGATCGTGTTTAAGCAAATTATCTGTGTACATCAATGATAAAATGCTCAATATTATCATAAATTTGACCAAATCACTGTATGCATAATTTACTAGAATTCAGTCAATAACACTAAACGTCAGATAACTAACTAACTCTTTAAGAAGTATTTGTAACTAAGAAAAAAAATAAAAAAAAGGCTAATGTTATTGAGAAGAAATTAAAATTAGACTGCTACCTAGACACTGTCCTGCAAGATTATCTAAAGGACAACGCACACTGATTAAAAGCTCTATTCTTGAACATCTAGTTAACTCTAACCACTCTATTGAACAAAAATGTTTCTTCAAAGTCATTTCTGAAGTGAAATCAAGCAGTTTGGAGGGAGTGGACAGTCGTATCTGAACACAACAGAAGCTTCGCTAGTTCAAAAATAATACATTCAATCTCTAGTTTCACCTGAGTCAGGGTTTTATTTATTTATTATTTCTTTATTGACTGTAATCCTATAAGTAGTTTCTTCATGAATCTTGGTTGATCTTCTAGCTGTTGGCACCTTGCTTTTTGACTTTGTATTGTCCCATCAGGTACTTATGGATATATATTTTATTTTAACTGTAATTAAAATTGTACAAATTAGGAAAATGATGTGTTGAAAGAAAAATCTCTTAATTGAATTGTCTCTTGGAAATTTTCCACTGTGAAGGAGATAACTCATTGTAGACTGGTTTTTTATACAAATCATGCAGTGAGATAGTAAGATTTAGTGGGTCTAATCGAAGCTGAATGGAATATCAGTAACACTGCTACGAAACTCTGATTGGTTAGAAAGTTTTGTCTACCAAATATCATGTGAAGAGACGTCAAAGACTGAGATTGCTTCTGATAAATGTCAGCATGGGAAATAGAACATCAGTCTTCTGTAGGATTAATACTTTAATTTGATAGCCTGCTTGAATTTGTCAACATTGAAGATGTCATTATTTGTGTGTTTATCCACCATCGTCGTTCGACTTTTCTCGTCCGTGAATGATTTCAAAGCACCTGTCAGAAAATTCACGTCTTAGCCTTGAAGGCCAATAAATTCTGCAGGAAAACAGAAGAGGCTGTAAGACGACGGAAGTTCTACCGCAACATCAAACACGCACAAAATCCAACTATATATATATATATATATATATATATATATATATATATATATATATATATATATATATATATATATTATTTGTCCCTTGGGTTCCTAGTGGAACATAGGGCTTCAGTAACACGCCTTCATTCCACTGTCCTCTCTGCAGTCTTTTCAACCTCGCTCCACGACTGCTCCACAAGCTTTCATTTCTTCTTCACATGATCTCCTCCATGTCACCCTCACGTCGTACGTCCAACTCGTCGTTTTCCATTTGGATTCCACTCGACGGCCTGCCCTGGCCTGACGCGTGGTATCCCCAGTCAGCCTTCTCAGTGTATGCCCAATCCATCTCCACTTCCACTTTCTTCTGCATACTTGTTGGGTGATAGGTTCTTGGTTGGTTCGTTGCCAGCCAGAGTTAATTGTTGCTTATTCTTTCTAGCCATCTAATCTTCAGTATACAGCAAGCGTAGGCGGCAGTTGTTGATGAATGTCTGTAGTTTGTTGGGAGTGCTTTTCGTGACATGCCAAGTTTCTGAACCACCACATAGCAACACCGACTTGACATTGGTATTGAAAATCCGGATTTTGTTCCACATGCTGAGTGGATTGCAATGTAGTAGATCTCCACACTGATTTCAGATTAATGAAGGTCTGTCTTGCTGTCTTTCGCTCTTGGTTTTGACACACTCGTCTTTGCCGCCACCTGTAGTTGCAGCGATGCTGCCTTGCCAAGGTAGGTGAAAGAGACTACGTCATTCAGGTTTCTCCCGTTCATGGGTAATAGGTGCTTGTTGTTGATGCGGTTGTTGGTTGGGTATCTTCATCACCTCCGTCTTCTCTACGTCCCGTTTTCAATGCCCCGCCTCTTCTGTCAACTTGTTGGTTTATTGCCTGTAGATCTTCCAGTTTGTGCTATAAGACATTAGGCATAAATCACCACAGTTGGCGAAATCCAAATCTTCTTCTGAGATCTTTTCATCTGTCCAGCCAGCGTTGTCCTGCCTTTTCGCCATCACGGTTTGCTGCATGATCCAATCAACCACAATCTGAAAGATCATCAGTGATAGTAGGCGAGACCCTTGTCTTACTCCTGTCTTTGTATTTCCTCTACTCTGAATTTCCACATTCGCTCAGTTTAACTCACATCGACTCTTGTCGATATACATTCCCACTTCTGCTTACCTGATTCTGTAATGTCTTATCACGTATCTTTCCTCTACAACTCGAAGTATAATATCTACTTGTGAAAAAACCACATATCTTAGGCTTCGTTAAAGGATCTCAATAATCGAATTACACATAATAACAGTTATCGATATGATCTACGGTAACAGAATAAGTTTCAACTTGACTGATCAAAAGCTATTGTGATGGATTACTGAAATTCGTTTCTATTCACATCTAATAAATCTGTTTGTAAACGAAAGATTAATAATTTGCTAGAATAAATACCTTAATGAAAAGAAACACCACATAAAATACATGCACCAAGTTAGTATGGAACGATATGGTACTCTAATCAAATGATATTGAATAGACACTTGGAAATTAATCTGATATACTGGGTACTAAGAACAGATTATTCAACAGCAACTAAAATCAAACAAATCAATAATAACACACCAGGTCAATAAGATAGGCCAAGCGATAACAAAAAGTATGAAGATCAACTTCATAAAAAAAAGAGTAGGATAGGTTACCCTTATCCACATGTTGATAACGTTCAAGGTTGGCAAAAATCCGTTTGGTGAGTATTTACGCAGATTAAAAAGTATATTTTATGTATCAAAAAAATACTAATGAATTCTTCTAGCCTAGCATTGGAAAGTTCAAGAACAAGCCTCAAATCTCAGAGTATATGGAAGAATTATCATCCGCTTTCTGAATTTCAAATTGTCTCTGATTCCTATTATAGTTGAGGAAAATACTAGAAAGTTTTTGTCTCAATCAGTAGGAAGAAGAAAACATACACTCTGCAACTAAATACACATTTGAGTAGTAGGTAATAAGCTACATCTATCATGTGAGGGATAATGATACTGGCTGTTCAAACTTGGGTAGGCAGAGAGGTGTTTGAATAGGTGACTAACTGGTTGGTTATAAGTGAGACAAATTAGTGACTTATGCATTTTGAATTAGGAGTAACTGACTCTACAAATCATGAATTGCCTCCAGTTGGTTTTCTGATTTATGATTAGGATGGTGAAACTGAACAGGACAGAAAATAGGTCATCGCTGTTTTTTTTCCGTGTGGTTTGCACTTGACTGATAGACAGCTGTTTCCCCCTAAGTAGATTGTAGATTGGATCTATGTCTTCATGTCTTTGGATTGACTTTCCATTGAAATGCCATACTGCTAGAAATTCTTTTGCAGCTTACTCATCTGCTCTTAGGATGATTTACACATCTTTTCAGTGGATGTTTTGAATTTGCATGCAGTAAAGCTAAGTAGGTCGGTAAAACACTACCTACTTGGGGATATCACCAATGCTTGTAAGGAGATGTCCATCGCAAAATGTAGAGGATTAGAGAACAACATACCATTACCTGAGCTGTTAATCGTTTCCATCACCTCATAGTTGGTTGAAGTTTCGAATATAAAGAGAAGTGATTGGAAAATTGAGATAAGTCACCAGGTGTCCTGTTACACTGATTCGTTTCTTCTCAGGGACCCCAACCAGGCAGTGTGCATCACCCCACACGGCTCAAGTCAACAGTCTTATGCTTCATTGACTGGTGACAGGTTTTGACCCGGCCACCATGAACACACTTCTATCCTAATCCAACTTTTCTTAGCATATCACGTCGAGGTAGGTGGTGGCTGGGTATGCAGGGTACATTTCCAAAACATCTCAATCGACTAAAGTTCAAAACCTCCTTAGTACCCTTTGGCCTGACGCAAACATTGTTCACACGGCGATTCCACCAAACGAGAGCAACGCTACGAAGACATCTATGGTCACAACTCTGCAACCGCTTCACTTCCACTTTCAGTGACCATGTGTTACAGCCATATAACAGGACAAAACGAACTGCAACTCAGTTTACCTCTCCTTTGATAGATAGCCGGCTATCTCTCAGACACCATAGGTGACTTAAGCTGGGAAATGTACAACAGCCCTACTACATTCGAGCTGAGATTTCGTCAGCAACCAGCCCGTTTGAGTTAATGCAACTCTCCAAGTAAGTGGAATGGTTGACACATCCCACCAGTTCACTCTCTATCGTTAAACTGAGAGTAATTGTAGTAGATCAGTCCTGGAGCATCATCATACGCTTGATAGGTGGCAGAGAAATATATACCAAAAGTACTAAGATTTCCACTCAACGCGTCCAGAAGACCATAACGAGATTTTGTCTGTGTCTTCACCTAGCAGGACAATATCCTCTGCACACTCCAAGTCGATCAAATGATCTCCGAGGAGTAGTTCAATCCATGTGATGTCAGACGTCCACTAATACGTCCATAACGAAGTCGAACAAGACTGATGATGCTGAACATCCTTGCCAGACATTACTAGTTTTTGTTGACTCAACTAACAACTCTCCATAAGCTCTTACAATGCTGCATGAGTCCAAGTGGAACGTTTTAATTATTGTTGTATACTCACTCAGGACTCCTTTCACAGTTAGACACTGCCACAACACCCCTCTATCGACCACATCAAATGCCACCTTCAGGCCAATTGTCAGCCATTAGCCGGTAGGTATACCTGTGTTCTAGAGTGAAAATATGATCGACGAACATTCGTCCAGCTCTGTCTGAAACCACGTTCGTTTTCTGTAGTTTGCCGTTCTCGAGCTGTAATTAGGCACTGGATAACCATGGAACTCAGGATCTTGGACAAAATATTAGTCAATGTAATTCCCCTACGGTTGTCACAGCAATACACTACAAATAGCAAGCACTATCCATTCACAGTTCAGTCATCAGCATTCGAATGTTTGTGGGAAATAGCAGAGGTTAAATTTGATAGATTCGGCATAGTATCTCTTTAAGGAATAACTAAAAAACAAAAACTCTTCTTCAAGGTTTGTAAGGATTTGATTGATATCAGAATAGGATTCATTATGAGCTGATCTTACTTGCAGAACCAATGAAAACGTTCCTGTACTGGATGGCTGTTTAGCCCTCAGCAACGTGCTTCCACTACTCCATCATGAAGTCAGCCCAGGACGACTAGCTCTAGCGGAGAACAAAGTCCCAGTTAACCACTGCGTCTCCATCTAATAGTAAAAATTTTCCTGTCCAGTGTTCATTAATGGCTTACTTTTAGATGGATTCCACGAGGTTCAAATATGTAGTCGTATCCCGTAAGATCAACCAAGTCAGGTATGATTCGTATAGTAGCACATTCGTTGAGAAGTCTACCAATATAAGAGACTTGTATTCTTGGATATACTGAAATATTTGAAAACAGCTACAGTAAAAAACAACCAAAATTTGGTCAGAAAGGGAAAATTCCATTCACAGAATTATAACTGTGGTATACTGAAGGTTGAGAAAAATCCCCACTGATGTATAAGGAAAATGATCTACACTACTTGTAAAACTAGACAAACAAAGTTTATTCCGTTTTAGTCTGTTTATTAGAAATATCACACAGTGAAACAGTAGCATTTACTGCATAGCAAAGTTCCAAACACAATTTATTGTCCATATTCATATCAGGTAACTCCACAACTTAGAGACAGTCTTTATAGTTTCCTAGTTTTCTCTCCTTCTCTGTAATGACAAGGGTAGTAGAATCTTCCATATATCTGGGACAGGTGCAGCATCATCTCGATTGCATGTGTTTGGTGTTGATTCGATAAACAAAGATTCGGTTATCAATCTCTCTTTCACTCCACCCAACTAAGTTAGTTTTCAACACTGTCGCCCTACTACATGGCTCTGGAGGCAGTTCGAAATGGGCTTAGAGATTACAAAGAACTTACGCAGCGAACTAAGCTGCCGATCGAGGAAATCATACTAGGAGTACGATTGTGCCTAACATCAACAGTTTTTGAGTTTCAAAATAAAATATATAAACAAACTGAAGGTGTTGCCATGGAATCACCAATATCCCCTATCTTCGCAGACATATTTAAGGATAGTTGGGAACAGGTAGCCCTTCAAACATTTAGTCCTACAACACAGATATAGTTTCGATATGTAGATGATATGTTTACAGTACTGAAATCGGAACATATCAATAGGTTGTTGGCATATATAAATTCAGAAGTGAATGCAATCCAATTTAACTGTGACTTAGAAAGTGAAGAAGGTGAGCTAGCAATGTTGGATTGCAAGATTAAACGAACACAAGAAGGAACTCCAGAGACTAGTGTCTATAGAAAACCTACCCATTCGAATCGCTACTTTAACTTCGAATCCTCCCATCCCATTTCAGTTGGAGTAGGCCTAGTTAAATGCTTAAGTGATAGAGCGAAAAAGCTTACTAGTTGATCGGAAAATCTGTGACGAGAAATTAGACACATCAAGAATACCCTACGTCTCAATGATTACCCACCAAAATTTATCAATAAATTCATAAGAAACTGAAGGAAAAATATTAGCAGTGGTAGTAGTAGTAGTAATACAGATGTTATCAATAATAATCCCACTACTAATGGTAACAATGGTGACAGCGCTGATAGAGAATTCAAAGCCTTTGCTGTGTTACCTACCATAGAAGGAAGGCACCTCAGAAGCACTACGAAGAATTCTCAAGAGGGCTGACTGGTATTCAAGTGGCATCCAAACCAATGAACTAACTTAGAAACAAACTTTGTAGGTTAAAAGATCCTATCGATGCAATTAAGCAAAATAATCTGGTCTACCAGATTCCTTGCAATGATTGCGAGGTCAAGTACATAGGTCAAAGCAGTCGACTAGCCAGGGTCGTTTGGAATAACAGAGCACAAAAACCTAGCTAAATTAAGATTAGTAGATCGTAATAAGATAAGAAATCTAGAGAAAAAGTCGGCTATAGCTCTGCATGTTATGACACACAATCACACAGTATGGTGGGGGATAGGGCGACAGTGTTGAAAACTAACTTAGTTGGGTGGAGTGAAGGAGAGATTGATAACCGAATCTTTGTTTATCGAATCAACACCAAACACATGCAATCGAGATGATGCTGCACCTGTCCCAGATATATGGAAGATTCTACTACCCTTGTCATTACAGAGAAGGAGAGAAAACTAGGAAACTATAAAGACTGTCTCTAAGTTGTGGAGTTACCTGATATGAATATGGACAATAAATTGTGTTTGGAACTTTGCTATGCAGTAAATGCTACTGTTTCACTGTGTGATATTTCTAATAAACAGACTAAAATGAAATTACACTCGACCACACTGCCCAAGTTTTACACTTATATTAGTAGTTTATTCCGCCTACGTCTACCGTAATCAGGTAAATTAGTAAGGAACTACACGACAGACGACTGTGATTTAAACTTTAGACGTTTTGAAGAATCCTAAATTTTTAATAGTGAATGTCTCTATACTTCGCCTGAATTATAATGAACTTTTATCTAATGAAATCATCAATGAGACTGGAAAGCAACTAGCATAATGCCAAACTAAAATCAACGTCTTTTGTCTGTTGAATACCACGATGGATTTCACCACATCTACTTGATATTTGGTGTCACGCAAGTGTTAAGCTATTACATATCTGAACACTGATTTTTTACAACACTAACACATCTTTTCCTCTTCCACTTGCTTTTAAAGTTATGATTAATAGTTGTCCCTTGTGTTCCTAAAGGAACATAGAGATTCAGTAACACATCTCCATTCCACTCTCTTCTCTCTGCAATCTTTTCAACCTGGCTCCACAACTGTCCACAAGCTCTCAGTTCTTCCTCACACAGACTCCCTTGTGTGACCCTCACCTCGGATACCCAACTCGACGCTTCCCATTTGTATTCGACTTGAGTGCCTGGGGCGTGATGTCCCCAACCAGTCTTTCAGTGTATGCCCTATCCATCTACACTTTCTTCTGTATATCTGTTGAGTGATAGATTCTTGTTCGGTTGGTTTTCACAGTTCCTTGTTGCTTATTCTTTCTGGCCATCTGATCGACATTCAGTATGGAGTCAGCGCAGGTGGCAGCTGTTGATGAATATGTGTAGTTTGTTGGAAATGCTTTTAGTAACGCGCCAATTTTCTGAACCATCACATAGCAGCACTGACTTGACTGAATTGGTGTTGAAAATCCGGATCATGTTCACGCTTTATGTTGAGTGCAGAAGATCTCCACAGTGGTTTCAGTCTAATGAACGCCTCTCTCGCTATGTTTCGGATCCCGGTTTTGACGTCCTTGTCTGTGCCGCCTTTAGTTGAGACAGTGCTGCCTAGATAGATGAAAGAGGCTACTTCCTTTAAGTTCTTCCTATTGATAGTGATTAGAGCTCGTTGTTGTTGTTGGTATTGGTTGAATATCATCATCACATCTGTTTTCTCTACGTTCACTTGAAATCCCGTCTTCGATGCCTCTTCTGTCAACTCGTTGGATTTGCCTGTAGATCTTCAAGTTTGTGTGACATTGGACACAAGTCATCGTTGAAATCCAAATCTTCTAGGATCTTTTCCCCGTTCCAGCGTATGCCTTTCTTCTCGTTCCTCACATTTTGTTGCATGATCCAGTCGATCACACTCAGGAGGAGCATGAGTGATAGTATTCAGCCTTGTCTTACTCCTCTCTTTACTTCAAAGGCATCATTAAGATTTCCACTGTGAATTACCTAACATGTGGCGTCTTCATATAGTTTTTAAATGAGCTAGATAAAGATTTGCGGCACTAAAACCGTAGGGTTGGAGCAGCCACATGCCAAATTACTTCTCGGTCGACGCTGTCAATGGACTTTTCAAAGTCAATGAAGTTCAAGTAGAATTGGGTTTACCACCATTCTATGCTCTGTCCTATGTTGATGAGTAGCGTCGTATTGCAATCTGATCCGCATATGATTTGTTCGCCCTGAAGCCAGACTGCCAGCCTGTTCCGGCCGTAATTTTGAATGGAGAGCACGTTTTACTCTTTCCAGGATGATGTAGCCTAATATTTTGCTCGCTTGGTGTAAACAGCACCATGATTACGCACCAGTTCTTACAAAGACTTAGGGAGTCTGACAACGTAGCCCTTCTTTCAATAGGACGGCAGGTACCTTTCCATACTTCCCTCCAAACCTTCTGCAATAGTTGTGTGAGCATATCGGCTGTTGTTACTGCGTCTGTCCTGAGCGCTTTCGGAGGGATTCCATGTGGTCCTGCTGCTTTCCAGCATCTCAGTAGCCATATGGCGTTCAGAACTTCGACTTTCCTCGGAGGACTTGTGTTCACTTGTAGCTCTATGGCTGCAGGTGGTATCCCTGGATGAAGTGCAGGTAGATTCAAGAGTTTTTGAAATGGTCGGCCCACTATAACCTTTGTTTCTCTTTTTTTGGTAATTAGATTTACTTCGTCATCTTTTATTGGTTTCATGCGTTGATCGCCCTCCACCCAGATAGTAAATTGGTTATTGTATACAATGTTGTCAGGCCTCTGTCTTTCCTACCAGCAGTCTGTTCTGCTTCACATGACAGTGTGTCTTAGAAGTGTCTCTTGTCTTTCCCTGCACTCTTCTTCACTTCCTTCTCCAGTGAAGTGTTTTATACATTGTACTCAGTTCCTCTTCTCGTCGCTCATCATTGCACTGGTTCATCTTCTCTTCCACCATCCTCCTCTCCCCGATCTATCAGCTCCCATGTGTCCGTCAAGATCCATTCCTTATCTTCTTCTTTCTTACAAATACGGTTATGCAGGTTTCTTCACACATAGCTTTCAAACACTTCCAGTGTTCATCAACACAGATTTCTCCAGTGATGTTGCTCAATGTCTCCCATTTTGTTCTGATGGCTGATGTGAACATTTTCATTGCAGTTCCGTTCTCCAGTTCAGTTTGTGTCCTGCGTGTTCAACTTGAACTGTGGTCAATCACCAACTTCTCAACTTGATTTTCTAGGTAAGTTCCTTGCACTAGATAGTGAGTTGTGTGACCCGCATACATCTGCTCCCCTTCTCCATCTGATCTTGTGTACAGTAGGTTGACTGCGTCTCCACTTTCTTCACATTGAGATGAAGTCGATCTGATCTTCAGTGTGTCCTCGTGTCTGGTGAAATCAAATCCATACCGCTGCCTTGTGAATATCCTTGTGTTTGTACACACTGCCTCACTCCAATCACCAAATCCTTGAATGCACAGATATCTTCAAACAGTTCTCTGTTCTCATTCATTTCACTGAGTGCTTCTCGACCCATGATTGGTTCTCCTCCTGTCACGTCTGCTTCCACAATGGCATCCATGTCAACCCACCCATCAGAATTTCGATGTCAACAACTGGTCGTCTGTAGAATTCCTCCTTCTCCTCTTCATCTGCATTATTTGTAGGTGCACAGCATAGCATTGAATGATTGTGACTTCCCTTCCTTCTGAGTTGAATCTTGATGTCATTATCATTGAGGAGACTGATTCTCACTGCCTGAGAGCCTTCGATGTTCTCCGAGACATCAGGATTACCACTCCAAAACTCAGTGCACTCGTGGTTGTCATCTGGGTGACCGAAGTAGATTATTGACTCTCCAGTTGACAGTTTGGAGAGTCCACTTCCATTCTATCTGCAGATTCCTCACAGATTCCAAGCAGTTCCATGACAAATCTCCTCATCTCTTTTGCGATCTAAACAGCCTTGGTTAGTTCAAGTATAGTGTGGACATTCCATGTCCCTATTCTTACTTTCGCTTCCATCGAGGGAGAGAAGATATATCGGCCAATTGACTTCTCGAAGGCTTTCACCAACCGGCATCATTTCGTCTCCCTGATTCCAGCGAGGAATAATTTTTGTTTTATTTTCTATATTTTCTCTGTTCTCTGGAGTTTGTGTGGCGGTTGGATTGATTTTGCGGGGTGGGGTTGTAAGCCCTATGTCCGACCTTCCCTTTTTGCCTGGGCTTACGACCGGCTAGTAACTAGTGAACTAGCTAACCGGGCGAGGTTATAACAATCTCTACGACAGCCAAATTTTGGCTGACAGCATTAGACGATCGTAAGAAAATGTATCTCAATGTATTGAAACCCATTGGCTGTGTACTAAAGTGCTTGATATGAGAAGTGAACTCCTGGGCTCTATCTCTCTCTTGGTCATGAATGCACATTTATGAGGAGTCACATTCTAGAAAACAAATGTTGTGGAAAGCGACCGAAATTGTCAGTGTTTGCTTCCCCAACTGATGTCAGTCTAAGAGGATTATACACTAGAAGAAAATAACTTTCCTGACTGAAATTTCTGTTGAGAGATTGTGTTTACTTATTTTAAAGTATGTCTAATAATAATGTTGTTACTTGTATTATCCCATCGTTGAATTTGATGAATCCCTATTGACATATGGGATACTGCGCAGATGTCTCGATATTGCCTGTATTTCAGTTTTATAGTTAATGATGGACAGTAACTAGTAGTGGAATCCATTGCAGGCGTTTCGTCTTATTTGAGACTCGTCAGCTGGATATACCTGCTTCCCAGTAAGTGATGTTCTTTCCACTAGGACATGATCTCGCGACTGTTCGCTTCAGATGTCAGAGCCTTATCAACTGGATCGCCGGGCCACGATAGCCGATGAGTCCCAAGGAGGATGACAAGCGGGCCCTGAATTCCACTACTGGCCATTATTCATCAATAACACATAGTGAAAATATTTCATCTTCTTCTTTCACCACTGATGCTCTATTCTATGTTGACAAATTGATGCTGAGCAATAAACTAATTGTACACAGACTGAATATGACCCCTCTACTTGGGAATAACAAACACAGCATCAGACTTTAAGGTCACACGTATTTTTAACTACTTACGTGTTTACTTACCATTATTCTAGTTTGCAGCTGAAATTCATTGTTGATTAGTTGATGTGAAGGCATTCCATGCAATAAAATGATATTGCACGATTATTTTTTAGCCTAATCTCCAATACTTGATTGAGAAATGACCTCTTCGACTCAGACAATTCACAGTTGGCTTATATGAATAGTGTTATCAATAAACAATACAGACTTCAGTCTGTATTATGCATGTCTAAAAAGCACAAAGCGAAATAAACAATAATCCATGAATTGTTTATAGACAATGCGAAAACTATTATCATTCAATGAAGTATTGAAATGGGTCACTTTGATTTTGAACACTCATCGATGCTTTCATCTACCAATAAGTGGTTAATCCAATTATTTAAACCAGAAAAGATTACCAAAGAAATATGATACTGGAATAGACTTTCAGTTTAGTAAGATATTGACAAAACTCTGTTAAGAGCATATAGGCAGAATGGATTGGAAGAAAGCATTTTCATCTACAAATTTCTTTTCAAAAAAGGGATTTATAATATGAGTACATGAAATCAGGGGTAATATTTAAAATATTTCAAAATGCTCTACACTTTTCCCAATTCATCTTGAAGTATATTGAAGTAAAATGATTGAAAAGTTGCTCTGTTTCTCTTTTTGTGTTTATAGAATATGAAAAAGTATAGGATTATTGCTGGTCACCTGTTCATGTCAACGTAAATGAAAACAGTATTTCAGATCACCTTTAAACTGTTTCTTCAATTTAACGGTTAGCAGAATAAATCAAAGATGATTTTATCTGTGAAAAAAGAGTTGTAAGCATTTCAGTTTTGACAAAATAAAGGGGACTGGATAAGCAGAATAGAATAATGTCAATTATTTTCTTAAGTTGTATTCACTCTGGTGACTAGCAGTAGGATCAAGAACGTGTGTTTCTTCCTGTAGCAGCTGTATGAACCACACCACAATGAGTGGAGTTGTTCACATTGAGACTTAAACTCGGTATTCATCGCTTCAAACACCGCAGCACTACGCCAATAGGGCACTACAGTCACTTCTTGTCCAACGGGTGTCAGTTGTTGTTGGAAACTCTCGATTTCGGTGGAATTGTCCTACCTCTGTTGGTAGATGGATTCCATTCAAATGCCTTGGTATTGCCAGTTATTTTTATGATGTTTTGTTCACCTTAGTGACTAGCATTTGATAACACTTTGGCTATTGAATTCATGGTTTCTGAGTTAGAGTTTCAGTAGGAAAAGAATCACTTAATAGATTCAAGGCACACCCAGCTGATGAGTGCCAAGTGGGGTGAAACCCGTGTCCTAGGTTCCACTCCTAGTCACCATGGTGCACATATTGTCATGAATATCTGGCCGCATCAAAACAACTGCGTAGGCGCCTACCTGCCAAAAGAGGTAGAGTGACTTGATCCTGTATGGCAACAGGAAATTACAAGTATCAAGCAATATTTTCATAAGTGTTCATCAGCCGCACATAATCTCATATCACATTGGTTTTAATTTTAGAAAATCATGACATCATACACTTTAAGATATTTCGAGTCGTGTCACCTCCAACTGTATTTATGAGTTAGCATACACTTTCACTAGAATCTTTGTTGAAAGCAATAGGAATATGTCACCAATTGATGTGTCTTAGCAAGTTATACAGAATCCATAATTAAAGAAAGCAAGATTTGAACCAGTACAGTTGACAGATACCTCATTATTACGAATATTATTTGTCCCTTGAGTTTCTAGTGGAACATAGGGATTCAGTAGCACGTCTCCATTTCACTCTCTTCTCTCTGCAATCGTTTCAACCTGGCTTCACAACTGCCCACAAGCTCTCATTCCTTCCTCACATCATCTCCTCCATGTCACCCTCACCTCGGACAACCAACTCGTCATTTGCCATTTGGATTACACTCGACAGCCTGGCCTGGCGTGTGATGTCCTCAGTGTATGCCGAATCCATCTCCACTTTCTTCTGCATATCTGTTGAGTGGTGGGTTCTTGGTTGGTTCGTTAACAGGCCAGAGTTCCTCGCTGCTTATTCTTCCTGGCCATCTAAGCTTCAGTAATGAGCCAGCGTAGGCAGGTCTTGATGAATGTTCGTAGTTTGTTGGAAATACCTTTTGCGACACGCAAAGTTTCTGAACCATCACACAGCAGCACTGACTTGACGTTGGTGGTGAAAATCCGGATCTTGTTCACGCTTTATGTTGAGTACAGTGAAGATCTCCATACTGGTTTCAGGTTTATGAAAGCCTGTCTTGCTATCTTTCCAATCCTGGTTTTGACATCCTCGTCTGTGCCGCCACCTTTAGCTGAAACAGTGCTGCAAAGGTAGGTAAAAGAGGCTACTTCCCTCAAGTTTCTCCCATTGATGGTGATTGCAGCTCGTTGTTGTTGTTGGTGGTGGTGGCGTTGGTTGGTTATCTTCATCACTTCTATCTTTTCTACGTTCACTTTAAGTCCCATCTTCGCTGCTCTGCCTCTTCTGTTAACATGTTAGATTTTGCCTGCAGACCTTCAAGTTTGTGTGACATTATACAGACACCTCATACGTTATAGTTACAGGATATCGAGCTTATGTGGCGACTGCTTTTAAAAAGCAGTAAATGGACAGAAGGTAACTGATCTAATACGCTTCACTGAAGCGACTGCTAAGAAACGCCTTCCATCAGGCCTATACATAAGGAAGAAGAGTGTGGCCAACTTCTTACTTCCACGCTGACTTCAATTTGATCCTGTTTCATATTACTTACGTAGTTGTTTATTTTATTTACCCACTGATTCCAAATCACTGTTTTTGCCTGGATCTTATGGATATCATTTTTTTCGTGCGTTACGTAATTCGTTAGATAATATTAGTTGTAAAGTTAGTTTATTTCATACACGTTGTGGTGAATTTATGAATTGGCTTGTATTACTACTTCAGGGTCATGGAAGGCAAAAATTGCATCTAGAATCAGACTGGTGATCAGGATTCAACATTATTGACATGAGATACTACTTGACAAATGATTACTGACCAGCTATAAGTGAAACAGCCAACTAGAATCGACTGTGAATAACGGAAGCAAAGATTTGAGATTCGTATTTACAAAACTTATTACCACAAGCATCTTATTTGGGGTTTCATTTCATAGAAAAGACTGGAGGCATTAGCTGAAGAACTTTCTCACAGTTAAATAGTCTAACACCCGTCTCTTTGTAAAAGGTTTACAGTGAGCTCAGAGTTCACATCTTCGACATGGTATTCAGGCCACTGTCTATCCAATCGGCTTTGCAGAACGCAGCTGAATAGATTTTATGTGCTACTTTGTGTCTTCAGTAATGCGTAGAAATCTAGAGCTGATGTGCAGTTAGGCTAAGCGTAAAAGCAATGAGAATTACTGTCAAATGAAACCTTGAGAAATGCATAGTTATGTTATGTGAAAATTTGAAAATTCTAATCCTGACGAAACTATTAATCGTTTTGACATCTGTCAACTATATATGGATGATATATTCGTTAGTTGTGACTCAGCTGTCGATCTGGAAGAAATTCTACATGAGTTTAACAATTGCCACCACGCATTGGAATTCACTACTGAGAGAAAATCCGAATCAACTATTGCTTTCTTTGACGTGCTGATTATGAAATGTAGTAGTCAAACGCTGTAAAGATCCATCTATAGGAAAGCTATATGGAACGGAATGCTTACTAATTTCTTTATCTAAGTGCTGATCATGAGGAAGAGAAACCTCATTTACTCACTCTGCCGTCGAATACGTATTATTCGTAGCACAGACTGTGTCGAAGTTAAACTTGAGTTTGTAAGAGGAACGCTTGCGCAAAACGGCTATCCTAGCGGATTAATTGATAAGAATATGCCAGAAAGACATCAGAAAAAATTCATCAGCTCAGTTTCTAAGAAAAATTTGTTCATAAATCTAGAATTTAAAGGGGATGTAGCAACAGATATCTTGAAAAATCATCTTTCCAGATCAGTTAGTAAAACTTTACTCCCAGCCAAACTTCATTTTATCTTTACCAGTTGTAAGTTGTTCTCCGTTTGAGTAAAAGACAATATCCTTCGACAGACCACATCCATGGGTATCTACCAGTTCACTTCCTCCTATAAAGCAAGATACAACGGCCGTAGTCACAGATTGCTGCTAATATGAGAACATATTCCTGCCTGGTTTTATAAGAGTGAAAGTAAATGCATCCGAAGTTCTATCCTTCAACATCTAATCGATTCCTACCATTCAACCGACCCAAACAACGATTTCAAGCTTATCCATCGAATTCGCCCAAACACCTCACGTTTCCTTCACATTCAGCTTCCAAAAAATGCAGAGGGCTTAGCTATCCATCAAATGAAGACTGAACTTTGTGTGCAAAAGAAGTATCTGCACTCTTTGTCTTCACCTTGGCCTTAATTTATTTTGGCCTTGATGTGCTTGTTCCCCCTTTTTGTCAGACCATTCCCTATACTCTCATATCGTCATCACCATTTTCATTTTTACATTTAATAGTTTCCGGTGTTATTTTGTCTCATCTTCCCAGTAATCACAACTCTTAACAAAACATTTCCTATTTATTTCAACTAACCTGCTGTCTCATTCACATTACCTAATCCTTCGATTGTTTATTAGCCCTACAACATTTATATATTTTATCTCATTTGTCGATAAACTCATATGAGATTGTAAATAAAACGTGAAAAAATGGTGGCAACAAGTGTTAATAATGATGATAACAGTGACACAGAAGAGAATTCAAAACCACTTCTGTGTTACCAGAATCGTTACGAAAGACTCGCAATAGAGCAGAGATTAGACTGGCATTATTGGCTAAAGACTCACTTAAAGGCAAGCTGTGTGCAGTCTAAAAGATTCTGTTGATCCAATTACGCGAAATCATTCAGCTTACTGAATCACTTATGATGATTGTGAGGTCAAATGTAGAGGTCAAAATGGCCGAATCGTCTCACAACTAAGCTGTGTGTGTAGAAATGATGAGCTAAATCACAACTAACACAGCATAATGGGATACAGAATCCAAGAGGAAAGTTCTGCTATAGCTATATAAACAAGTTCACCCAATCACAAATTTATTCATGTCTACGGTGGATCAAGTCTTTTTATAAACATAAATGAATGGGTAATAACTGTATATGAAGAGTATCATTTCGTCATTTCAGGGTTCCGGATTCGATCGGCGTTGGAGTCATGAGTGCGCACTGCTGAGGCGTCCCATACTAGGACGAAACAGCTGTCCAGTGCTCTCAGGTAATACAATGTTCCTAAACTGATGTCAGTTCATAATGACTACCAACCTAAAAACATTTTCAGTTTGTTTCAATTAGGTTGTCTCATTCATATACCTAATGCTTAGATTGTTTATGAAGTCTACCACGTTTCCACTACCCTTTTTAATCGACATACACCTTGTAAACCACTTTAAAATCTTATGTTATCCTTTTTGTTATCATTTGACTTTTACGTCATCAACTAGTAACATTATTATTATGACCATCATTATCGTTATTTCAACCTCCCATGATTTAGGGTAAATCTTCCTCACAGATTAGAATCTTTGCATCTCATATATGTATACGAATGTATAGCTAGGGAATAAGTAAATTGGCAAGAGTCCTCTCCACTGAATATCTTGTGTTTGATGTCACAATGGGAATTATGAGTGTATTTCGTAGAATAAAGTATTCACCTATTTCAAGGAAAGCATATTTTCATCAAGAAAACCAGGGCAACCTACATTTTAACATTATATCAAACAATAATGTGTATGCTAGTTTTCGCCCCGAGAGCATCTCGCCTGTTGTATAAAGGCTTAATGTATCAATCAAGTAATCATTCCTTCTTTGAAAAGGTGACTCTTTCATCTCAGCGATGGCATGACACATTTCCGAGACATTTTCCCTGAATATTTTTTCTTACAATCAGTAATTTACTCATATGTATTCTTCATTAAGGATTATTGGTTTTGCAATCAGGAAATGAGTTTAATCCTGTGCATGTTTAGAAAAAAATTCTCGTGACTGTCAATATTTTTGTTTATTTAATAACCTCTAATATGTTAAATACAATATGCAGAAGGAAGTGGAGACGGATTGGGCATACACTGAGAAGGCTGACTGGGGACATCATGTGCCAGGCCAGGCCGTCGAGTGTAATAGTTAACGACGAGTTGGTTGTCCAAGGTGAGGGTGACATGGAGGAGATGATGTGAGGAAGGAATGAGAGCTTGTGGGCAGTTGTGAAGCCAGGTTGAAACGATTGCAGAGAGAAGAGAGTGAAATGGAGACGTGCTACTGAAGCCGTATGTTCGATTAGGAACCCAAGGGATAAATAATAAAAAATAGTAATAATATGTTAAATATTCAGGAATCATATGTTAGTGTACAATGATATGTAATCATATTATTCACATAAGTTTACGATTCCCTCCTATGTATTGAGCATTTGAAAATTTAAAGTATAAAGTGAAAGTAGAGGAAATGGGAAGAAGGTAAGACAAACTTCTGCAATTAATAATGATATATAGATTATGAAACAGGAGGAGTTAGTCTGTGCTATTATCTTCATAGGTCAACAGTTCTAAGTGAATAATTCCAGTCATAGAAGATTCTCTATTATGAAATTTCAATCTTCGAGAATTGATCTGTTAACTGATTTGTATTCTATCCTTGACAACTATACAGGATAGTGCTGAGGAATACGTTTAGAAAGTGTGCTCTTTGTGTGGCCTATATAACTAGGTCAATCTTTAGCTTAGATTTATCAGTATTGAAACTTTTATACTTGTTAAAATGTTCTAAAGTGAAAATATTTAAGTAACGTTTAGTTAAGAAAAAATTATGATTATCAATTACCAATGAGTTGGTTATATGCTTCAGCAGACTATTATTCATTCATTTCCACTGAACACTGTAAGTACTGATACAAAACTAAACAATTGGGCTAATGACGTAGAATAATAAGGGTAAAGGAAATTAGGATCTGCATTATGTACTTTCGAAAATCGGTTTCTTCTAACTCAGATAAACATAGTAGAACTGTGAACTAGTGTTTTTGTTCTATATCGATCATTTTCAATCATTTTTCAGACACATTTTCATGACTTACTTGGAGGAAATAGACATAAAACCATCCCATACCTCAGTGTCCTTCTTTTTTGGCACCTTTCAGCAGAGCGTACCTGCAGCCTCAACGTGACTGATGCTTTATGTGAGATGTGACTGGCATTGGAACTAACCCTGAGGTATTCGAGCTACAGTTCACCACATTTGAGGCTAGATTAGGTACTCTAAGTCGTCGCTGGAGAATAACCAATTCAATATCTGCCAGTCCAGAGTGATAATTGTATTCTATGGACTCACTTTCGACTGATGCAAGTTGGTTGGAAACAATTGGGAGGGAACCCTGGGACTCCTTATTTCATATCGTGATTACTAAAACTATTCATGCCACGTAATTATACTTCACTTCATTTTGAAGTTAGCGCTGGTGAATTCTTCTAGCCTGATGATGAGAAGTCTAGGAATCACAACAGAAGTTCATTCTGAGTTGTATATCATTGATATTGTCACGTGTATCGTTGTTGAAAGCTGTTTTGTCACAATAATAAAGGACTTCTATAATAATTACAACTAAACGGTATCAATACTTCACTTGATTGGTAATAATAATAACACCAAAGTGTAACATACACTTGTGACCATAAATGTAGACCTAGTAACTACTGAAACAACTAATCAGATTTTTCTTCATTTGGGTCGAGATATTAATTTTTTCATAAAGCAGAAAAGCGTAATTGGTTTCCTCATCAAGTTTGGGGTGCTCATTCGAGGAGTACCATTAAAAGCCAATCTAACAACTTCTAAGATATCGAATTATAACTTTATGATCTGAGAAAAATTTATTTCCTAATCGAATAACTAAAACTTGGTTAGTCATCCCAGCAATTACTAATCCACTCTGTCTACGGGATATTTAAACAATGTATCAAACAAATATGTGTACAATATTTTTCACGCTGAGACAAACTTGTCTGTTGTATAACAATGTAATTATCAGTTATAAGTGTATGAACTTAATAATCAATAATAATTCAGTAACAAGCAATTGTTAGATGAGAAGGTGTATCTCTTTTTTCAACTTCTCTATGACATACTTTTGAGATATTTCTTATGGATACCTCTCCTTACAGTCAGTAATTTACGCATAAATAACTTTCTTATGTATATCACTTATTTGAATGTCACGTACTCTGTTAACTAGCATAATTTGTCGCTTTTCATACATACCTTATCACTTCTGTACAATTCTTGAATACCTTTTTAAATAAAATTCTCAAAAGGTTTCTTTCAAAACTTATGGTTTGCGCATTTTCAGCATTTTAAATTCCCTTATTTACAATACTTTATGCTTCCTACTTCAGTCTTTTATGAGTTATGCAACTGATTTGTCATGGAAATATTTTACTGTAACTTTAACAGTATATTCAGCAGATGGATATCCATTAAACAAGGCGAAACCAGGAAGCAGTGTCGAACAGTCGTATTACTGATCAAACAGAATTTTAAAGAATAAAAGAGACTGCGGTTAACTGGACTTAGTAGTCATTGTAAAGTCTTAGAGAAGTGAATAAAAAGACTGAATGAAAACACTTATGTTTGAGGTTTGATGATTATAAAATAGAGAGGGTCATCCACACCGAAACTGTATGGAACGGTCTGTGTTTAAAATTTAGCATCTTCTGTCTGACCAACCAAAAGAGAAGTTTAGTGAGAACTTTATGTTGTGGGGCGAAAAGATTATGTGCAGCAAGAATTTCAACTAACTGAATAATGTCTCAACAGTAATGGTTATCGTATAAAGTTTGCGCAGAAGTACTTCAAAAGCAAACCTTGCCTGGGTAGCTAGTTCACTAGTTACTAGCCGGTCATAAGCCCAGGCAAAAAGGGAAGGTCGGACATAGGGCTTACAACCCCACCCCGCAAAATCAATCCAACCGCCACACAAACTCCAGAGAACAGAGAAAATATAGAAAATAAAACAAAAATTATTCCTCGCTGGAATCAGGGAGACGAAATGATGCCGGTTGGTGAAAGCCTTCGAGAAGTCAATTGGCCGATATATCTTCTCTCCCTCGATGGAAGCGAAAGTAAGAATAGGGACATGGAATGTCCACACTATGCTTGAACTAACCAAGGCTGTTTAGATCGCAAAAGAGATGAGGAGATTTGTCATGGAACTGCTTGGAATCTGTGAGGAATCTGCAGATAGAATGGAAGTGGACTCTCCAAACTGTCAACTGGAGAGTCAATAATCTACTTCGGTCACCCAGATGACAACCACGAGTGCACTAAGTTTTGGAGTGGTGATCCTGATGTCTCGGAGAACATCGAAGGCTCTCAGGCAGTGAGAATCAGTCTCCTCAATGATAATGACATCAAGATTCAACTCAGAAGGAAGGGAAGTCACAATCATTCAATGCTATGCTGTGCACCTACAAATAATGCAGATGAAGAGGAGAAGGAGGAATTCTACAGACGACCAGTTGTTGACATCGAAATTCTGATGGGTGGGTTGACATGGATGCCATTGTGGAAGCAGACGTGACAGGAGGAGAACCAATCATGGGTCGAGAAGCACTCAGTGAAATGAATGAGAACGGAGAACTGTTTGAAGATATCTGTGCATTCAAGGATTTGGTGATTGGAGTGAGGCAGTGTGTACAAACACAAGGATATTCACAAGGCAGCGGTATGGATTTGATTTCACCAGACACGAGGACACACTGAAGATCAGATCGACTTCATCTCAATGTGAAGAAAGTGGAGACGCAGTCAACCTACTGTACACAAGATCAGATGGAGAAGGGGAGCAGATGTATGCGGGTCACACAACTCACTATCTAGTGCAAGGAACTTACCTAGAAAATCAAGTTGAGAAGTTGGTGATTGACCACAGTTCAAGTTGAACACGCAGGACACAAACTGAACTGGAGAACGGAACTGCAATGAAAATGTTCACATCAGCCATCAGAACAAAATGGGAGACATTGAGCAACATCACTGGAGAAATCTGTGTTGATGAACACTGGAAGTGTTTGAAAGCTATGTGTGAAGAAACCTGCATAACCGTATTTGTAAGAAAGAAGAAGATAAGGAATGGATCTTGACGGACACATGGGAGCTGATAGATCGGGGAGAGGAGGATGGTGGAAGAGAAGATGAACCAGTGCAATGATGAGCGACGAGAAGAGGAACTGAGTACAATGTATAAAACACTTCACTGGAGAAGGAAGTGAAGAAGAGTGCAGGGAAAGACAAGAGACACTTCTAAGACACACTGTCATGTGAAGCAGAACAGACTGCTGGTAGGAAAGACAGAGGCCTGACAACATTGTATACAATAACCAATTTACTATCCGGAAGAGATCAACGCACACGAAACCCATGAACGATAGTGAAGGAAACCTAGTCATGAAAGAGGAGAAAACAGTGGAAGCAATGGACTGTCCACTTCAAAAACTCTTGAATAGACCACCACCTGCAACTCGTCCAGAAATACCACCAGCAGCTTAGCCACACAACTACCAGTCAACACATGTCTTCCGACAAAGCAGAAGTCCTGAGTGCCATAATATTGCTGAAATTCACGACCAGATGGAATTCCACCAGATGCACTGAGAAGAGGCTCAGAGATAACAGCGGAAATGCTTACACCACTATTGCAGAAGGTTTGGAAGGAGGGAATGGAAGTTACCTGCTGATATATTGAAAGAATGGCTACCTTGTCAAATTGTTGAAGAATGTAGACTTCATTCTTTGCAAGAACTAGCAAGGCATCATGCTGCCGTCCGCACCAAGCAAACGAAATATTAGGGTTCATAATCTTGGACAGACTGAAGGATGCACTGGATTCAAAACTACGACAGGAACAGGCTTGCAGTCTGGCTTCAGGAAGAACAAATCATACGCGGATCAAACTGCAACACTACAAATCAGCGATGAACAGAGTATAGAATGGCAGTCAACCTAACACTACCTCAACTTTATCGACTTTGAAAACCCTTTCAACAGTGTTGACTTTAAGGTAATTTGGCCGACAGTTGCTTCAACACTACGGTTTTAGTGCCACGAATCTTTATCAACCTAACTCCACATCTATATGAAGACGCCACATGCCAAGTGATCCACAATGGAAAGCTGAATGACGCCTCTGAAGTGAAGACAGGAGTAGGACAAAGCTGCCTACTATCACAGATGATCTTTCTTATTGTGGTCGACTGAATCATGCAGCAAATAGTTGGGAGCGAGTAGATAGGCATTCACAGGACCTATGTAAAGGCCCAAGAAGATTTGGATTTCGCTAACGATGATGACTAATGTCCTATGTCTTGTCGCACAAACTCGAAGATCTACAGGCGAAAACCACCGAGTTGACAGAAGAAACGGCGAAGACGGGAATTCAAGTTAATGCAGAGAAGACAGAGGTGATGAAGATATCCAACCAACAACAGCATCAACAACAAGCACCAATCACCATCAACAGGAGAAACCTAAACGAAGTTATCTCTTTCACCTACCTGTCTACATAGGCCACATCGTTTCAACTATAGGCGGTGGCGGCACAGATGAGGATGTCAAAACCAGCCAGGGTCGGAAAGACAACAAGACAGGCCTTCATCAATCTGAAATCAGTGTGGAGGTCTACTACACTCAGCATGTGGAACAAGATCCGGATCCTCAACACCGGTGTCAAGTCAGTGCTTTTGAATGGTTCAGAAACTTGGCGTATCACGAAAAGCACTTCCAACAAACTACAGACATTCATCAACAACTGCCTACGCTGGCTCGCTACTGAAGCTCAGATGGTCAGAAGGAAACACCAACAAGGACCTCTGGCTGGCTGGCAACGAACCAACCAAGAGCCTATCACTCAACAAATATGCAGAATAAAGTGGAAGTGAAGATGGATTGTATTTCGCATGCACTGAGAAGACTATTAGTGGACATCACGCAACAGGCTGTGGAGTGGAACGCAGATGGGACACGACGAGTTGGGTGTCTGAGGTGAGGGTGACATGGAGGAGATTGTGTGAGGAAGAAATGAGAGGTTGTGGACAGTCGTGTAGTCATGTTTAAAATACTGGAGAGAGGAGGGTGGAATGGAGGCGTGCTATGAAGCCCTATTTTCCACTAGGAACCCAAGGGAAAAATAATAATAATAATAATGAATGACGTAAAAAGATGTCCACTTCTAAGTTACAGGATGAATATTATAGTGATAATTGTAGTACTTAGATGGAACAATTCTTTTGTCTTTTACTGTGGCAAAATGAAGCTGAGTTCACAACAATAACATTCTTTCTAAAGTATTCATCTGCTTGAAATATCTTAAGCAATATACCAGTTTAATACTTCTGATAAGATTTCTATCAAAAATCGATATCTGTTTGCAAAGAACCACGATGTGCTTTAGGTGAAGCTACGTTATGGCTCGGAACTGTTTCAATAATTGAATACATGTGAACCTATAACATCGTAGCAGGAATTTTTGAAGTCTTCAGAAGATGATTTACTGTAGAATGAGTGCATACAGAATTCAGCACTAGTTATGGACCCTAAAATACAGTCTATATAAATCAGAAGCTGAGCATTTCATGCGTGTAAGTAACATTCCTGTATAAAGTCAATAATGAACATTGAAAATGGTTTCACAGTAAGTGCAAGCGTTTTCTTTGTATAACTTAATACTATTACGTAGGTAATGATAGTACCTCAAATCTGACGAAGAGTTATCATTATTTATTATTATTTTTCCCTTGGGGTCCTATTGGTAAATATGGCTTCACTAGCACGCCTCCATTCCACCCTCCTCTCTCCAGTATTTTAAACATGGCTACACGACTGTCCACAACCTGTCATTTCTTCTTCACATCATCTCCTCCATGTCACCCTCAACTCGGACAACCAACTCGTCGTTTTCCATTTGGATTCTACTCGACGGCCTGCCCTGGCCTGACACGTGATGTCCCCAATCGGTCTTCTCACTGTATGTCCAATCCATATCCACTTCCACTTTCTTCTGCAGATTTGTTGGGCAATAAGTTCTTGGTTGTTTCGCTGTCAGCCAGCCAGCCAGAGTTCCTTGTTGGTGATTCTTTCTGGTCATCTGATAGCCATATTCAGTATGGAGTGAGCATAGGAGGCAACTGTTGATGAATGTCTGTAGTTTGTTGGAAGTGCTTTTCGTGATACGCCAAGTTTCTGAACCATTCAAAAGCACTGACTTGACACCGGTGTTGAGGATCCGGATCTCGTTCCACATGCTGAGTGTAGTAGATCTCCACACTGATTTCAGATTGATGAAGGTCTGTCTTGCTGTCTTTCCGACCCTGGCTAGTTTTGACATCCTTATCTGTGCCGCCACCGCCTGTAGTTGAAACGATGTGGCCTATGTAGACAGGTAGGTGAAATAGATAACTTCGTTTAGGTTTCTCCTGTTGATGGTGATTGGTGCTTGTTGTTGATGCTGTTGTTGGTTGGATATCTTCATCACCTCTGTCTTCTCTACATTAACTTGAAGTCGCGTCTTGCCTTGAGTTTTTGAAAAGTATCAGGAGTAGTGTAAAGTCGTTGCTTTTAGTTCTTTCTTGATATAAATCTATGTAACTTCTTAGTATTGTGCTGATAATCTTAAATCTTCTAACTAGACTTTTCTAAGAATTTATAACTTTATACTATCTTACACTTAACTGATTAAGTCATGTTGTAATATAAAGAAGTTTTCCCTCTGGAGTTAAAGGTTTGCTTCATTAGTGTATTGTTTTTCAAGCAAGCAAACACTGGTTAACTAATTTATATTACTTTACTTCCCTAAATATTCATTCAAACTTACTAAGTTAGAATATAAGATGGAAATTATAAATTAATTCACTTTCTCATGTTTATTTCTTCTTTATACTCTGGTTCAACAGAAAAATGACACATCTAAAGAGACAATTTTAAGCTTTATACTTTCCACTTTGTTTCTGTTTCATTCTTTGACCACATTATTTTCATGTTTGAAAAGAAAGAAGAGAGAAAAGTAGAAATAATGTGAAAAATAAGAATTCCCTGTTTGTTTTCAATACTTAAACAACACAATAATGATAATTGAAGGTAATAATGTTGTCTACATGTATACTCACTCATAAGTAGGTGGATATGAATGTATAAAGCTCAACATATCAATAAAACTGTTAGGCTAGAACAATATCTTACAAAAAATGACTTATAGGTAATGTGATGAAAACAAAGAAAAGAAACCTTAGAAAGCCGCGAAATTTATAGGTACATTGTTTAAAGAAGACTTTTATGAATAGTAAAATATTTTTTTCTTGTCTATTTATGTAAACTTCGATTGAAATTCATCTAAGTAGATGGAAGTGTAAACGATGTTGTCTTTGTTGTTGTTTTGAACACTAAAAAAGACGAGACGAGACAATATGGTTTTTATCTCTAAATTTAGATGAACATTCGTTAATTTTTTTCCCTTCTGTTGTGACTTAACAAGGCTATAAGTTGTGAACGTAATATTAATTGATAAGTTGATGATAGTTAATTAAATATTCAGGGTTATTAGTAATCTATCAATGATATATTGGATTCGTCCATGTTTTAACTTACTCATAGTTCTGTTTCAATATGATTATGTAAGACCATATTAAATTTGGTAACAAGTTAACAGAAGAGGCAGGACAGCGAAGACGGGACTTCCTTTAAATGAACGTAGAGAAAACACAGTTGATGAAGATACCCAACCAATACCATCAACACAAACAACAACAAGCTCCAATCACCATCAGTGAGAGAAACTTAAAGGAAGTAGTCTCTTTCACCTATTTAAGCAGCACTGTTCCAACTACATGCGGCACAGACGAGGATGTCAAAGTCAGGGTCGGAAAGAGAGCAACACAGGCTTTCATTAGCCAGAAACCAGTTTGAAGATCTTCTGCACTCAGCATAAAGCGTGATGAACAAGATCCCGATTTTCAACACCGATTCAGTCAAGTCAGTGCTTCTATGTGATGGTGGAAAGACTTGGCGCGTTACGAAAGGGATTTCCAATAAACTACATATATTCATCAACAGCTGCCACCCACGCTGACTCCATACTGAATGTCGATCAGACGGCCAGAATAATAAGAATAAGCAACAAGGAACTCCGGCAACGAACCAACGAAGCTAGCAGCCATCGCAAATATGCAGAAGGAAGTGTAGATGGATTGTATTGGACATGCGCTGAGAAGACCATTATTGGACATCACGTAACAGGCTGTGGAGTGGAACCCAGATGGGAAACGACGAGTTGGGCGTCTGAGGTGAGGGTGACATGGAGGAGATTATGTGAGGAAGAAATGAGAGGTTGTGGGCAGTCGTGGAACCAGGTTGAAAAGATTTCAGAGAACAGAGATCAATGGCGACGTGCTACTGAATCTGTGTGTTCCATTAGGAACCTGAAAGAAGGGAAATAATCATAAATTTGGTTACTTCAAGTTTTATTTCATAAGTTGAACGAATGAAATATCGTAAGGAGACTTAGTAGACTGTTACCTGATAGGAATCATGGTTCCTAAGTTTCAGGGATATAATTCGATTAGCCCGTGTCTTGTCAGTTTTATTTGGTTAAATTATCATGAATGATCGTGATGTAATGTTGAATAATGGTCAGTAATGGTTAAAAATGTCACAGATCACTAATACTAACAGAAGAACAAATGTCGACAGCATAGAACTGATATACTAAACTTCTAGTTGATTGAGCTGGAACAATGAATGGACTCTGGAAGATCTGTATTTCGCCGATCGCCATTTATGTCTGATGTCTTGTAGCACAAACTTGGAGATCTGCAGGCAAAAACTAACAGGTTGGCAGATGAGGTAGGGCCACGGTGATGGGACTTCCTTTAGGTGAACGTAGAGAAGACACAGGTGAAGAAGATACCCAACCAAACAATAACAACAACAAGCACCAATCATCATGAACGGGAGAAATCTAAAGGAAGTGGTATCCTTCAGCTACCTAAGCAGCATCGTATCAACTAAAGGCGGTGGCAGTACAGGTGAGGACGTCAAAACCAGGATAGAAAAGGAAGACAGGCCTTCATTAATCTGAAATAACCAGTATGGAGATCTAGTTCACAGCACTGCACCGCACTCAGCATGAAGAACAAGATGCGAATTTTTATTACTAATGTCAAGTAAGTCAGTGCTTTTCTATGGTTCAGAAACTTGGGGCGTCACAAAAAGTATTTCCAACAAACTACAGACATTCATCAACAGTTGCCTCCTACACTCACTCCATACTGAAGATCAGATCAGATAGCGAGAAAGAACAAACAACAAGAAGCTCTGGCTGGCTGATAACGAACTAACCAAGAACCCATTGACAAACAGATATGTAGAAGAAACTGTAGATAGCTTGTATTGGACACAGACTGAGAAGACTATTTTGGGAAATCATACGCCAGGCCAGGTCGTCTAATGTAAATTGAACTGGATACGACGAGGTGAGTGTCCGAGGTGGTGACATGGAGGAAATGGTGTGAGGGACAAATGAAAGCAGTGGTGAAGCCAGGTTGAAAAGACTGTAGAGAACAGAGTGAAGTGTTACTGAAGCCTCATGTTCACTAGGAATCCACGGGACAAATAATAATTTTTGATTGAAGTCACTTACCAGGTAGCCATGAATCAAGCTTTTGTGATTCTCAACTCGTTAGCAAGCCATATCTGCACTCTCAAGGGAAATGATGCTACTTTTGGGACTCGAACTTGCATCGAAGACCTTACCACTGACCCAATCAGGCTATGACAAATCACTTTTGAACCTGGATTACAAATATTCATTGGTCACTCCAGAATGACCAGTTTTATGTTGTCTAGTAGAAAGTGCTGACCGAATTCTGTGCGATGAAACCACCAAGCTCGAATACCCTTAATTCAATGTCTGTGACTGTTGCACTGAGTGATGGGGTTTTGAATCTTTCAGTGAACTTTATTCCTTTCAAGGTTGCAAATATGAAAACTAAGCTCAGAGCTTCTTATTTATTACTCACATCTATCAAAGTTCACCATGATGGTCAGTCTACTATCTTCTTGGCCCATTAAAAAATCGTCGTTAGAATTTTATCCCCATTTAAGGACCAGACAATATGTACCTGATTATTCTACAATGACCAACCAATAAACCGATATAATGTCATGAAAATTCATACCAACACAAAGCCAGAAAACAATTAAGCTTGATGACGAAAACTGAAACACCTTCGAGACAATAGAGAAAGGGTACAACATATATGCTACCCAACATACTTTTCATGTTTCTACTGCTTTCAGTTTAATCTTACAAAGACTGATGAGCACGTAATAAATTCGCCGTGGCATGTTCAAAATGAATAATCAGTAAGTTCTAGATACCAATTTGTGCTTCTTGAGACTCAATAGCAAAGTATAACTGTAAAATTAGGGGAGCTGTTACTGCCTTGGCAACTCAGACATACACCACCTTGTGGGAAATATAAAAAATTTACAAGTCAGTGGACTGTAGGCGCTTCTGAAAGCGAAGCCTTAAACTCTCCAAAATCAGCACTCGGGTTGTGTGGCTTTGAGTCTGATAGTAAGAATGCATACTTCAGGAACAATTGTACACCTAACTTATGTGTCCCAATAATAATAACTTCTGGAGCAGACAGAACTCTCTTCGAGTCAATGCATATAAAGTGATTTGGAAAATATATACCTTTTATCGATATCAGTTAACATTTTATATTAATGATGAATAGTAGTTAACAGTGAAATCCAGAACGCTTTTTGTCCCACTTGGGACTTGTCAGCTAGATGTACCCACATCTCAGAGGGCAAAGTTGCTTCCATTAGGACTCGAAGTCGGAATTGTTCGCTTCAAATACCACAGCGTCACTAGTGTTCATTTTAGTGACTAGCTTCAAGGTGAAATTTTCTAAAGTTCTAGTGAGAATTCGTGACCCATAGACGTCAACTAAATAGGCCACAAGGGCAGGTATTTGAAGACTCCATTGAATGAAGGTGACAATATATCGTGAATTGACAAAAGTAATCAAGTGTGGACTATCTACACCCGACCCTCTGACTAGACAATGCTTTCACTGAAGGCCCTGAAGATCCTGAGTTCGTTCTCTGATGGTGTCATGGGTACACGCTGCCAAAGAGGCCCATACTACGGAAAAACACCTGTCCAGTGCTACAAAGTTTTCAATGGTCCTCAAAGAGACCTCAGTCCAAGATAAACACCAGATTCAAACCAGTAAATATATCACCACTAATCTCAAAATTAAACAACCAAACAACACTCATCAAAGTTTGCCGACTGGTAGATGCACTACATCAGTGACAAGATAATGAGATTCACCATTTACAGCATCTCATCGGTACAAAGAATCATTGACAGAGTACAATGAAACTGGATTTCATGTTCACTGATCATGATTTCATCTGGTCCCACTGAAAAGATTTGTACATCAAACTGAGTGGTATCGAACAACACACGTTGTTCGGATGTTTATTGCCATTTAATATTATTCATCAGAGATGGAATGAAGTTGATTGAAGTTCTCTTCTTTCCGTAATGAAAACTGCAGCATCGAATATGAAAGTGCATAGACCAGTGTGTCATTCAGTGTATCTATTAAGACTCTATGCATGCTTAAATACTGCTCATTAACTCCAACTAACTGAAATGCATCAATGTGTACAGCAGTGTTGAGGCCTGTGGATTGATGATCATATTGGAAAATGACAGACGGGATTTGCACATTGATTTGTCAGTGATTGGAGTAAGTTGATTGTAGACAACCGACACCACACTGTTGAGATTCATAGCTTGGTGGTCACATTTTGAAATTTTTGATGAAATTCGGTCAGCGTGCAGGACTGGATGAGGTGTAATTAGCTGGGTGGTCTCCATACACCTATGACCATCACTTCCATATATCTCGGTATGAATTTCTGACTGCTGCTATGTTAAACATGAGGGCTGTTTGAACATGAATGTTATAACCTTGTTTCTTTCATATGTTTAGCTGAAAATGGAGAGGATTTTCTTTGAAAGAAACAGATGAAATGATCTGTTTCTGACGCCATTTAGGTGCACTTACTTTCATCCTGAAGTGCATGGCTCGAACACCGGTGACTTTGAAGACCACCTTAGCAACTGCTTATGTGGATAATCACGTTTCCATATTTCCTCTGAGAGGTTAATCTTCTGCAAAATGAAGAAACGTAACTGGCCATCTTAGTCCATGTTAGGATGTCTTTTTAATTCACTTTTCAATTACCTCTCCCTATGCATGTGTGATCTTGTACATATACCTTTTAACTGGTAAATACAGTGGGATTTGACGTTATGTATTCAGGTTGCATCTGTTAAAACTGTCACACAGTGAAACAATCTACCACAGTATCAAGTTTCTACTCTTATATTAGTGTTTGGGTTTGTGATGAAACATGTTTTTTTTCGACAGTTGTATAGCGTTTTTCACATATCTGATGTTAGTTAGAGTCTCAAATTCATACTGTTTACTCATCCTCTGTATGATAGATCGATGTGGGCTGTTTTATTATGAACCCTGTACAAAGTTGACTTTAGTATTACGTGACTAGACCTCATTTGGAATACTTCGTGACCTGATTGAGCTGTGAGCTACCTCATTTTACCACAGAGTATATTGCATCGTATTTCTTTTTTTTCACGCTGATTTAATCATTCAGTTATTTTATCTAGTCGTATCATACATTGCAACCTATCGTGCTACAAGTTGATAGCCTGATTAAGGAAAAGTACCATTGTGGATGACAACAGCCTTTCAAGTGTATGACTATTCCAGAAATTACGCAATCTATATATCAATTTTAAAACAATGAATAATCTGTAACCAAAAGTTTAACTAACAATTCAAAATATTCCTCGTTAATACTATTCTTTCTCCATCAACTGTTATATTTAAATAATGGAGGGTTGAAATAATAATAATAATAATGGTGGCGATAATACTAACGTTGCTAGTTGATGACGTAATGGTTGAAGGAACAATGAACAAAAAGGGTTACCTAAGACATCTGAAGATTTTAAATCGAAAGAAAATGTATCAGAAGTTCGATCCTTCAACATCTAATCAATTCCAACAATCCAACCAAACCAAAACAATGATTTTAAGGTGCTCTATCGAATTCGTTTAAACATCTCACGTCTCCTCCATCTTCAACTTATAAAAACTTAAAAACTTATCTCCTCAGCTAGATGTACCTACACATCAGTGAGTGATGTTGTTTTCACTGAGACTCGAATCTCATGGCCATCGTTTCAAACGCCAAGACGTTACTGACTATGCTACAGAGGAACGATAGCCACTCCTTGCACATCGAGTAGTACTTATTACTAATTATTGATTTAATTGTACAAAGAGTGGCTATCGTTCCTGTGTGGGATAATGGATAACTTATTGTCGTTTGAAGAGATGGCTATGAGGTTCAAGTCTCAATGGAAGCAATATCACTCAGTGGGATGTAGGTTTACTCATCTGACGAGTCCAATATAGGACAAAAAGTGCGTCCTGGATTCTTATGATAGCCACAACCCACCAAATTACCATAATTAACAATCAGGCTACATCGAGGCATCCACTTAGGAGCCCATATATTATTAGAGGTAGAACAATTCAATCTAATGAAACAAAGGAGAATTAGAAATATATCAATAAATAGTGGTAATCCTTTGACTGTTTATTAACTCTACTACGTTTTTACCCTTTGATAATCTATCTGTGCCTTATAAACGAATCAGAAATCTTACGTAACCCTTTTTGTTCATTGTTCATTCAATCATTGCGTCAGCAAATAGCAACATTATTGCTGTTTCAACTTACATTAAATTGTTATATTAACAAAATACTGTAAACGAGTATCGAAGCATACATATATTTTGGTGTTGAAAACTTAGAATAAAGTGATTATCAATATTGGCATTACTATTAATGTTGTTAGTTTTATAACTACCACGAAAGGTTAATGAACTTCAACGGATATCTACCTTCGATAGGTGTTTAGTCGGTAATCAGATATTTTTATCCATCGTATTCAGAGTAAGAACAGGACAGGAATTTTATTAGACGTTACTTGAATTAAACTCCACCGAATATGCGAAAATGCAATTATTCTCCTGTCTGTGTAAAAGTTTTGTATACTAGCCATATACTAGCAATATACTCTGTGGTAAAATGAGGTAGCTCACAGCTCAATCAGGTCACGAAGTATTCCAAATGAGGTCTAGTCACGTAATACTAAAGTCAACTTTGTACAGGGTTCATAATAAAACAGCCCACATCGATCTATCATACAGAGGATGAGTAAACAGTATGAATTTGAGACTCTAACTAACATCAGATATGTGAAAAACGCTATACAACTGTCGAAAAAAAACATGTTTCATCACAAACCCAAACACTAATATAAGAGTAGAAACTTGATACTGTGGTAGATTGTTTCACTGTGTGACAGTTTTAACAGATGCAACCTGAATACATAACGTCAAATCCCACTGTATTTACCAGTTAAAAGGTATATGTACAAGATCACACATGCATAGGGAGAGGTAATTGAAAAGTGAATTAAAAAGACATCCTAACATGGACTAAGATGGCCAGTTACGTTTCTTCATTTTGCAGAAGATTAACCTCTCAGAGGAAATATGGAAACGTGATTATCCACATAAGCAGTTGCTAAGGTGGTCTTCAAAGTCACCGGTGTTCGAGCCATGCACTTCAGGATGAAAGTAAGTGCACCTAAATGGCGTCAGAAACAGATCATTTCATCTGTTTCTTTCAAAGAAAATCCTCTCCATTTTCAGCTAAACATATGAAAGAAACAAGGTTATAACATTCATGTTCAAACAGCTCTCACGTTTAACATAGCAGCAGTCAGAAATTCATACCGAGATATATGGAAGTGATGGTCATAGGTGTATGGAGACCACCCTTCTGTACAAAAAATCAATTTCTCCTCACACTTTAGCGATGGTGTTTTCCATTGCAAACGAAATGAATCAGTCATATTCTGTTGAGGCCACTAGTCGAAATTGTTAGTTATCAGTTTGTTTCAATTGGCTTCTCAAAGTTTCACTTCCAGCTACTTGAAATTCACTAACAATAGCCACCACTGTAGAATACTTGTCTGTGTGTTTTTGATTGTAAGTAGTCATTTAAACGACATTGGCAGGATGTCTTCGACAATGATGGAGAATGAAGTTGATTGGTTGAGTGATTGATTGATTGGTTGATTGAGTTAGTGAGTGAATGAGTTAATAATTTCGAGTAGTTTTCGTCTTTTTCCAACTCAAACTATTCATTGTTTTGGAAAGTTGACTTCAGCGTACATTCATCGTCGAATTTATGTACTAACTATGCATATGAAGTGAATTTTCTGATTTTAAATAGATTTTAGATGAAATAAAATTTGATACATTCCACTGGCATAATCTTTGTTTTAATCTAGAAACATATTATCTTATGACATATATTCAGTGGACTAGAAAATACCTAATGTAATTAAAATTCTCTCCCCTGTGGAGCATCGGCTTCAATGCTATTATAATCATACAGATATACGAGCCATTCCACTCAAATAGTTTCTCATCGTCACTTCAAATTAGTAATATTTTGTTACATGATAATCTTTGAAGATTTTTGATAAAAACTATAGGGATGTTGTTACTTATCAACGAATATTCCAAAAGTTGTTTGTAAAATACTGAACCAAACGCTAAATTTGAGTTCATCCGCAATGTAGCCAACTGTGTTGTTCTTACAAGATCATAATATTCATATTTCAAATGCTGACCTGTATGATATTATATATAATCTAAGAAAACTGAACAAACTGACTGTATTTAATATTGTATTTACTTCGTGTTGCATTGTATGAAATTGCTCGACCTCTGTTGGCATATGGGTTTCAGGCAGTTCGCTAGGACACTGCCAAACATTCATTATAATGCAATCTACTTGATATCTTACAGTGAAGTTCACGTACCAATGCAATACAACAGATACCCGATGCATGAAAGGTCGCCGTCATGCCCCAGTGGCTTGGTAGATAACCCGTTTTGCATTTGAAGTGATGGGTGATTGTCTTGAGTCTCAGAGGGAACAACATTACACACTGGAATCCAGTTGCACTCAGCTGACGAGTCCTAAGTAGTGCGAAACACGCTTTCTATATTTCACTACCAGCTTCCAGGTAGATTACAACGTGAAGTATAAATTTTGATGAGTTTGCTTTCCAGTTCAATTTTAATCAGAACTGTAGATCCTATTTCTCATTTCTTATCTTACAAGCATCTACTATCCTGCATCTGACTGGGATTTTACGTTTCGTTAGCGTGACTGGCTTTGGTTAACTACATGAACTCGTGTATTCAAACTCAAAATGTTGAGCATACTTACATTAACCGAATTCGTTTCCTTATTAGGTTTCCGAAGATCCTTCAGTTGTCACTTTTTGTGGGATAGACTGTCACTTTATCCTCAGAATTTTCAAAATCACACATAGCTTTTTACGATATCACTGTGAAGATTTTGGTATCACAGGTGCTATTGTCTTCATTATTCATTGACTTCTGTAATAACGGTTTCTTATGCACACCAGATAACACCAGTTAACAACGTCAAATACTGAATGAAAGGTGATTTTTACACACCTCATTGCATGCAGTAGACTTCTGTTCGTCTTGCCTAGTTGTTTGCCTCCTCACCTGTACATTTTATCAAGTTGAACTTGGTGATCTTACGGTTGAGATGGACCACAACACGAATGAGTACCATGTGAGTCTGGTAGACTTTCCTTGGGCACCAGTAAGTAAATCTTCAACTAATTTCCATTTTAGTCTGTCAGATAGCAGTCTAAGAGATAACGCTTTAACGTTTCTTTTGTTTAGATGTTAAGTCTTCCAGTGTCAAGTTAAATATCTAGGAATTTTGAATATTGGCTCAGAGCAGATTGCATGACACACATTTCATCCTATTTAGGGGTATGTGACTGTGAGTGATGTTCTTCCTATCGAGACTGAAGTTCATCACTGTTACTGGTCCATGGCAGCCACATGCTATTCTATGCATATAGGTTTATATTATAGCATGCGGCCTTCTGCCGCTGAACATACCAAACTGACCAACCAGTATCGGTATTTGTGCTCCGTTGAGGACGGCTGAATTCACTTCTCAGTGAGACTGGGGCTTTCAACTGATGAGTCCGAAGCATTCTGAAAATCCTTCCTGAATTTTAGTGCTAACGGATCACCCATTATTAATTTCAAACTGAAATTACTGGCCATATCGTGGAATCTACACAGGATCCCATAAGCTAATGGTAGGCATTGGATTCTTTCCAGTGAACAACGGAAAACCAAAAGGGAAAGAGTGTCTGTGGAACCTAAAATATGCTCAGAGTGACCAGGTGGATTATAATATGTAATTAGTCGAAAAACGGTAAAGATTCTAAGAAAAGACGCTCGAACTACAAATGAAGAAAGACAAAGAATGCCCTACGACTATGAGAACGACTGGTTTATATTATTCTTCTGTAAGTGCTAATCCTGTGGAAAAAGTGTTCAAAGTTATCCTGACCACATAGCAGTATTCATCAGTAGCTGAATCTCAAAAACTCCTACCTAGGTGACATATGACTTAAAATGTTCATTTCTGTTTTGACAACTTCCCATCAAGACTGTGTCGTGGCAGACATATTTACACTTAGATGATGACAGATGAACGTTGAGACTCTTACTTCTACTTCAAAGTTATTTTGATGATGTAATGTTGACTCACTTACGGGATTGAAATCTGGGCATAAGGAAAGTGTTTTACTAAAAATATATCGTAATCCTTCATGAGTTAAAGGATGATGAATATGAGCTCCTTGTGAGGGATAGCAAGATCCAAGACAAGAGTGCGAACCGGGTGCTAGTGTCACCAGAACATCATCTTATTCCAATAAACATCAAGATCGTCCCATGCAAAATAAATTAAGTCGGGTTCAGTAAAATGTATGGTTAATTAAGCTAGAATCCTAGCTTTCTAGTATAAAGTATTGCAACTTGAGAATGAAATACAAAGGAAGCTGTTATTCAGTGGTTACCCTTAGAATTACATCAATAAGCTTGTGATAGGACAACAGGAAGTTAAAATGCGCATGTCAACTTCAAAGAGTTTCCAGGAGAATGCAATGTCTCAATAGAGTTTCTTTTTAGAGAAAAAACTTAAAATTGCTTAACTGTTTTTGATATTAAAGTGGAGATTAGGATAGGACTAAAACCGGAAAATTCGTCTGGAAGAAAACTTTACCTATTCATTTTAATTTCTGATTTAAGTCTATCAACTGATTCACAATTAACCTCGTGCTATCTCCCAATAGCCATCAACTTTATTGAAGCATATCAAAAGATAGAATCTTTTATGTATAAAAGTGGTGAACTTCATGTTGTTTGAAAAGCACTGACCTCCTGATGATGGCAGTCTACAACTAGGCGAAGTTGGATTCCAGGTAGATAATGTGAATACAGACGGAAAATACATGATATCACTTGATATCCCATTACTACTTACTAGTATCCCATTAATGGAGAAGGTAGAGTTTGTGTGTAAACAAATATGAGAAAGCCAAATCAGTGTCGGGATTCCCGTACACATCTTTAAGGGGTTGCTTCTTAGATGTACTATGAATGTACATTTTGTCTTCAATAGCCCACATTATAGACAGATTGATAGGATAGCTATGGGTTCACCACATAGCCCTATTTTATTTGACAAATTGGATAGCGGAACATTGAAAGATGTTATTAATGAGATGAGTATGTGTCACCGTTATACTGACAACTCATTGATTATCCTAGATCTGAATGTCGATGCAAACGAGGTTTGAAGAAAATTTAATGAGGTGCACCCTTCACTCACTTCTTACTAAACAGAAGAGAAGACGGTTCACTCAGCAGATGTGTTTACAGGAAGACTTCATCCATAAGTCAGTACACATATTTTCTCAGTCACCTATCACCTGGTTAAGTTGCTTACTAACACAGCGAGAAGAATATATTCGAATGATTTATTGCAGAAGTAGTTAGCATATATTTGTAATTCATTGGTGAAAATGGGCTACCATAATAGTTTTATAAAAAGATACATGAACAAATCTAGGGGAACAAATTTGGAATTATTACCCTACAAGAGAAACCGTTGTTCATGAAATGTCGCTTTAATGAGGATGTAACCGGATAAGTTCTATATCAGAGACCAGCTTAAGCCATTAGGAGGACACTGTACGCCGCACAACTCTGTCTATTATTCTCCAGTAGACCAATTGTTACTGCTCAGACAAAAGATAAGTTATCTAGTTTTGTCATTTCTATGTATAATTACAAGTTTAGCTGCTCTTGTGGAAAAAGCTATATAGGGCGTACTACTAAACAACTTAGCAGATGTGTTGCTGAGCATCTACCTTCATGGTTGGGAAAGGGACAGATAAAATTCAAGCTTTTATCTACTTTTATTATTGGAGTGTTTACATTTTCATACTGCTTTCTTGGTTGTTATCATCATTATCATGTATATTGCAAGTACTCTAGTCAACGTTACCACCTTTATTATTTGTATTATAATCACCATCGTTATTTTAAAGCATTTATCACATTAAATTGAGTGATGATTGAATGTAGAATGAAAATTTGGACAATGGCCAGATTCGAGACAGTGATCACTAAGTTTCAAATCTAATGCTCCACCACTTGAGTTACGAGGTCTGACTGCTGACCAGATTTTCATTTAACTTCAACTGCTATGGGTTTTACTCGACTACCATGTGAATTCGTGACACATCACTACCATTTGATCGTATTGACATTGGCTGCCTAGTCAGGACATCTTATTCATGTTCAAATCTAATTAAATTAGAGAGAAAGAGCATTTATACACTATTATTTTGATTATCTGAGATAGTTGTAGTTTAGCAGACTAGTATTTATATTGGGTGGTGATTGGAGGTGAAACGAAAATTTGGACCATGGCCGGATTCAAACCAGTGATGACTGCGTTTCCGCTTAGGTGACTGAAGTGAAATATACAAACATGATCAGTAATCAAACCTCATAGCTCAGTTGGTACAGCATCCGGTCGGAAACACAGTGGCTTCAGGTTCGAATTTTTGTTCCACCTCCAATCACTACCAAGTATAAATACTAATCTGTTAAATTATGACTACCTCAGGTACTCAAAATGATTTATCACACTAACCAACAAATCTACAAGATTGGTTTAATTTTTATATATATTAAGCTGTTTATGTTCAAGTAAAGCCTGAAGTAGATCCAATTGGAAACAGTATTGTTCACTTTTGTGTCTTATTCTTCTGATAATAGGTACTTACTTCTCTTCTTCAGTGCTATGAACACAATTATGCATATCATACATTCACCGAATTGCAAGAGTTGGATGTATTGAAAACTTCTAAGCCTTCAAGTTTATTACATTATTGCTTTAGGCAACATCAACAAACAACAAACATCATAAAGAAGTGAACTGTGAACAATTATTGAGAAGTGGTTTAATAGCTATTCTTGACCCTTTGAATATAGCTGATTAATTCTGAAATTGTATTGTTGTTGTCTACACACGCTGTGTTGGCATAAACTCTCTCCAAATTTTCTACAGTTTTTGGTATATTTTTCATTGAACAAGCGTTACTCAAAACTCAATTATTTATTTTACTGTGAACGTAAAAATTACATTCAACCTTTACAGTCATTCCTCTTCATAATGACTTTTATTTTTCATGAGCACTGGAACTAACTCTGAAAATGATGATCACTGTTATCATTTCTAAAGTGGCAGTAAATTCTGATTCGTCAACTTAACTCCTTGTGATTTTGAAGATAAAAACACAGATGAAATATTTAGTGACTAATTAATGATACACGTTATAGACACTATTCACAATCTTGTAGACTGTTGAAACCATTCAGATTGGTCTTAAGTCTATTATTGCTTACACAGCAATTGATTAGCAATAAAAACCGAATGCACCCATTCGTTCACAGGAAAAGACAAGACGTGGTTTCAGCGAAGAAAATGTTTTTCTTTCCGACGAAGTCATTTACTAAGCTGTACATTCATGAATATAGTGGGTACAATGTTCCAGAATTATCTCTAGTCAAGAAGCAAATTATATTGAATGACGAAAGGAAGTTAATTAATACACATTTGTGTTTACAGTGGGAAAGTAGACAGGGGATTATGAAATTCAATTCTCTACAGGGTTCGATTAAACCACTCGAAGGGAGTAAAATCAAGATATCTGTCTATAGCTGAAGTATTAGCCATCTAGAAGTTTAAACCAACGTTATGCGTGCATAAAAAAGGTACGTCCAACCTTTATCTTTGCCATGACCATAATAAAGCCCCGTCTGCCACAGATTCATTTTGTATCAAATTGAACCTGTATTACGTAATTACAATCTTATTTTCATGATCCCCTGTTTATTCTCATACTCTGTCATAGGCTTATCCGGTATTACATAATCGCAATATTATCTTCATAATCCTTCATTCAATTTCCTACTTTGCCGTACATTCATCCTGTATTACGTAATTCCATTTAATTTGATATGATTATGAGCAATGATAATTTATGCTGGAAATGTAATCAAGTAAATAATACTGTATCACCGTGCGCTATATATCAAATAAACAAATCTAATATGGAATTACATTCTACCACAGTGCCAAAGTTTTACACTTATATTGATAATCGCCTGTCTATTTTCCCACTCTAAACACAAATGTGCATTAACTAACTTCCTTTCGTCATTCAATATAATTTAACCTCTGACCAGAGATAATTCTGGAACATTGTACCCACCGTAACATATATTCATGAATGTACAGCTTAGTAAATGACTTCGTCGAAAAGAAAAAAAATTTTCTTCGTTGAAACTACATCTTATTAGCAAAACTTTAAGGCATATTTCTAACTTTACATCGTCAAACATTTGGCAGAAAAAAGGAGCTACAGCCTAGGGGTTATTCAAAGCACAAGATGTTAAAATCGACTTTCATTTAGTTCTCTTATCAAACTTCAATATCATGTAATTTTTCAAAAGATTCATAATTTTTGTTGTGACATCAAGAACAAGATAATCAGTCAATTTATTCCCTAGCTATACATTCGTATACATATATGAAGTGCAAAGATTCTAATCCATGAGGAAGATTTACCCTAAATCATGGGAGGTTGAAATAACGATAATGATGGTCATAATAATAATGTTACTAGTTGATGACGTAAAAGTCAAATGATAACAAAAAGGATAACATAAGATTTTAAAGTGGTTTACAAGGTGTATATCGATTAAAAAGGGTAGTGGAAACGTGGTAGACTTCATAAACAATCTAAGCATTAGGTAATTTGAGTGAGACAACTTAACTGAAACAAACTGAAAATGTTGTTAGGTTTCATGAACTGACATCAGTTGAGGAACATTGTATTACCTGAGGGCACTTTACAGCTGTTTCGTCCAAGTGTAGGACTTCACAGCAATGGCCACCCGTGACCCCACCCTAACAGAGGTAGCACCCAGAATATTCAGGTTCTGTGCCCAGCACGTTACCACGTAGCCTCTGCGTCAGAATCCAATGGTCCATGTTTCCTACTTCTGTTGGTTGACGATATAGTATGACCTACATCTAATGTCGTCTTTGAGTAACTGTCTTCAAGTTCAACTACGTTGACTCTACTGGTTACGTTTCACTGAAACCTCGGGAATCAACTCTCGAAGCTAATCACCAATGAGCACTAGATCAATTCAGTCTGGAGGTTTGTGGAGGCTTATTAGTTAGCTTCAGGTTGAAATCGTTCATGGATTGATGTAAGTTGGAGGAACATTGAAAACGTTAGAGCACTGGACAGCTGTTTCGTCCTAGTATGGGACGCCTCAGCAGTGCGCACTCATGACTCCAACGCCGATCGAATCCAGAACCCTGAAATGACGAAATGATACTCTTCATATACAGTTATTACCCATTCACTTGTGATTATAAAAAGACTTGATCCACCGTAGACATCAATAAATTTGTGATTAGGTGAGCTTGTTTGCATAGCTATAGCAGAACTTTCCTCTTGGATTCTGTATCCCATTATGCTGTGTCAGTTGTGATTTAGCTCATCATTTGTGCTCATATAGCTTAGTTGTGAGACAATTCGGCTATTTTGACCTCTACATTTGACCTCACAATCATCATAAGTGATTCAGTAAGCTGAATTATTTCGCGTAATCGGATCAACAGAATCTTTTAGACTGCACACAGCTTGCCTTCAAGTGAGTCTTTAGCCAATAATGCCAGTCTAATCTCTGCTCTATTGCGAGTTTTTCGTAACGATTCTGGTAACACAGAAGTGGTTTTGAATTCTCTTCTGTGTCACTGTTATCATCATTATTAACACTTGTTGCCACTATTCTTTCACGTTTTATTTACAATCTCATATGAGTTTATCGACAAATGAGATAAAATATATAAATGTTGTAGGGTTAATAAACAATCGAAGGATTAGGTAATGTGAATGAGACAGCAGGTTAGTTGAAATAGATAGGAAATGTTTTGTTAAGAGTAGTGATTAGTGGGAAGATGAGACAAAATAACACCGGAAACTATTAAATGTAAAAATGAAAATGGTGATGACGATATGAGAGTACAGGGATTAATCTGACAAAAAGGGGGAACAAGCACATCAAGGCCAAAATAAATTAAGGCCAAGGTGAAGATAAAGAGTGCATATACTTCTTTTGCATACAAAGTTCAGTCTTCATTTGATGGATAGTCAAGTTCTCTGCTGTTTTTATAAGTTGAAGATGGAGGAGATATAAGATGTTTAAATTAATTCGATAGATAAGCTTGAAATCCTTGTTTGGGTCAGTTGAATGATAGGAATCGATTAGATGTTGAAGGAAAGAACTTCTGATACATTTCCTTTCGATTTAAAATCTTCAGACGTCTTACGTAACCTTTTTTGTTAGCATCAACAAGCAATTTTATTACTATAAGTAGCATTATCATTATGTCAACCTCCTATTACTTAAGTTAAACCTTCCTGACGGATTAGTCTTTCAATATCATATACATATACAAATGTACATCGTGAGAATAAACTAGGTAATTCCATTTCAGTCTATTTATTAGAAATATCACACAGTGAAACAGTAGCATTTACTGGATAACTTTTTGGACACAGTTTATTGTCCATATTCATTTCAGGTAACCCCACAAATCTGAGACAAAGTTTATGTAGTCCTAATTTTCTCTCCTTCTTGGTGACAAGGATAGTACCTTTGTTACCTGATATGAATATGAACAATAAATTGTGTCTGAAATGTTATTCAGTTAGTGATACTGTTTTGTTGTGTGATATTTCTAACCAGTAGACTAAAGGGGAATTACAATCTACTACAGTGCCCACGTTTTAGCTTTTGTATCAATAAACCAAATATTTTGTTTGAATATAAGCATGTAGGAAACTGTTGGTTCTCGAACACTCAACACCACCTGCTTATAAGCATTTGTTTATTGGCACTTTCAATCTCGCATTTTTATTCTGGACTGAATACAAAACTCACGTTTCACCCCTTTTGGAATTCACTATCTGGATGTACTTGCGCCACAAGGAGTGTGGTTCGCACCAAGACTCGAACGCAAGATCAGTCTATCCATCAGTTCCATTCAGAATAACAACGGTAAATTACAAGCCTCAATAAATAATGATAACTGGTACTTTTTGCACAAGAGATGGCCCTCGTATTTTGGTGTTTGAAGCGATAAGTCCTTGGTTTGATTATCATTTAGATCAACACCATTCACTGGGGCGCAGGTTTATTCAACTATTGAGTGAGTTTCTAACAGGAAACACGTGTCTGCGGGTTCCACTGGTAGTCGGCATTAAGCAAACTGTAACTTTCGTTTTTTACCTAAATTGAGGTTGATCTTAAAATTAGAACTACTTGTTCAGCATCACTTCACCCATCTTTGTTATATGTTTCTGACAACTTAGATGTCCTAAGGGTTTCGATTAGAACTTTTGGAGATGTCCAGATGTACTTTTCATAGACAATACTGGCATGACAGAATAACTCAGTTAGCGCGGGTGTGATGCTTTCGAGACCTTACTGGCCCATACCCTAGCCCCTATTTCTAGACTGTTTTACTTCCTTGCTGTCAATTATTAACACTTGTCGATTGTGCTTCATTAGAAAATGTAAGTACATTCCTTGAGTTTGCTGAGTCAGTAGGTCATCTTTTCTATTATTCTCTTCTTTTTTTCAAAGATTCCTATGGTAGCTAATTGAACTTCCAACGCTAAAATTACATATATTCTTCTACCCACTAACAACATACCTTAAATTAAGAGACGATAACCTACATTTTTTTGTTAGAGGCGAGATCCGACTGGCTGGCAGTTATACTGATGTGCACTTAACAATAGACATATCCTCGACTGTAATCAGCCATCAGCTTTACATACTTTTACACTACAAAAACCTACTAACATCTGGATGTTACTCAAGGATACGATTGATTTTTGTTAAAAATGAATCCCATGAGAATATATATATATATATTGTTAAAACTAAATCTGGATAAAATATGATCCTTTCATTTCGCATTAATGGTTTACAAAAATTAGTGACCTGAACATTGAATTACTTTGATTAAATGTGTATACATTAAAACAAACAGAATCTAGCTGGAAATTTCTTCATCTTCGCAATCACTCTGAATTTTCATCACTATATGAGATCTAAATATATTTCTTTTCATTTCCTAAATATTTTGTTCTTGTATCTTAAATAGTAGTTTTCATTTCAGTCTTACTTCAATGTTCTCTATATTCTCTCCTCAACTGTATTGATTAATCATATCTTGACCTTGAATAACCTTTTATCCTAAATGTAAATTGTTGATAAAGCTTTCGGTAGATTTCTTTTCAATGTTTTTTGTATAATTCAACTGAAGGGGAATTGAATTTTTTTGTTTTCTCTCATAGATTACAAACAGAAATTTTCATCTATTCCAAGCTTTTGATGTTGCTTAACACTTCAGGAATTGTATAGTATTATGCTTTCGATATTACCGTTCTGAGTTCATAAGGTCCGAATTTATCAAGATACAAATCCCTTGTATGAACATATCGATGCTACTAGTGTGGCGATTTCCACGGTCTGAAGTTACAGATACTATGAATGACTCTTAGGTGAGTAAACTAGGGGCTAGAATGTGGGGTAATCTAGATGACTAATCTCCAAAATAATGGTAGATGTTACGTGGTTTCCAATTCAAATGATCACATGTATATTGTATATCCTTTGTAGTATTGCTGTAGCCCCATTGATGTAGGTCAAAGTTATCGAGTTTTGATGAAAGGCTTCTGAATAAATTTTTTGTTTGAATTCCATTTTCATCAACCAGGATAGCTGGTATCTTTAACGTTCATTGAAATAGTGGTGAGTTACTTCATCAGTTTACTACAATGTAACGTCTTTAATAGGTGACAGGGGGATCCAAAATATATGTTATGTTTGAGACACTTTAGTCAGATATACCTATATTCTCAAACAAATAACTCATCTCTACAAATTCTATACTGTTCTCCATGAGACTATGAGACAATTACAAAATGTCTGATATCTAAAATGACATGTGATATTCTGAATCATCTGTTTCACTCTCCTTCCTTTCTTTGTCGTTTTCATATAGAATAACAGTTGTCTTGGTATTCAGAGACAATACTGGTTGTATGTAAGTACCACTGCCACTTTTAATTTAGTTACTGGATGAAAAGACATGCTTACCGATGGATTTATTCACTGAAGTTTTATGTAATAACTAGAATCATCAAAATTTCAGTATAGTAAAATGTCTCAAACTAAATGTGTCTCACCTAGAAGGACAGTGGAGATCATTGACTATTGATTATGGTTGCAATAAGGACTTGAGTGCATCGTAAAATCAGTTTTAGCAACTGGATGGTATAGTGAGTTACATTTCCAAGATGTCTTACATGTATTGTCACTTTATATCCCTATTCTGGTTATCACCTAGACTAGTATTCACCAGCAACACATCTTCATAGCTTTCTAACTTTAGGCTATTTTAAGCAGTTTTCGGTACCTCTTTCGTTGGTTCACCAGTCTGAGCACTTCTAAATGCAGTCAAGATGAATTGGCCTACTGTTAGTGAGAAGAAAATGTCTCAGTACGTAATTATGATTTTACAAGTCAAAACTGTCTATTCGAAATCAAACAGCAGCATAATGGCTAATGGAAATTAACTACCTCAGTAAATGGTCTTCAGTGATGTTGGACAAGGATTTCAACTACTTATATTTCCTATTCAGTTTTATCATCGGTGTACGTATATGTGAAAACCTAAGTACCTTGTTTTTTTGAGTTATTGACTGGCTACCTTAAAAGCATTCAACTTAGTCATTGTTTGCAGATGATACAATCTTGACAGTTGAACAGAATGGCAAATACAGGGTTATTTGTGAATTGAATGAAACGTTGAGGGTGTCTGGTTGCATATTTTATCCACAAAATGTTAACTGATACGATAGAGTTGACCAGGACTGACCTATACTTTTGAAGTTGGAAATCAAGTAATCGAATACACTGACCCACTTGACTTAGCTGGGAAATAGATTCATTCCGGAGGGACTAATCGGTGGTTAACTCTCAGCTGGAATGGTGAAGATACATTGGGAATTCTCTAACTCAGAACATCTCTATGGCCAGTAACATATCAGGTTGTTTATCATAACACGAGGCTAATACATGGAGATTCGCCTCATCCCATCGGATGATTATAGGGAACAGCCCTTGGAAGTGGAAGACATTTGGAAGGCAAGCAGTGTTGAACACACACAACTATGTAGCAATGTTCGTATATAATAAAATCAAAGAATGAGCAGTCCTGAGGATAGATGAAGGGAACTAGGCCATAAACTGGAAGAACTTGAAGTCAGCCAAGGAGATTAGGAATCCTTACCGATGGATGGGAGTGACATGAACCCGTGTGTTCCACTTACCAAGCCACGATCAACTATATAACTCCCATATTACTCTTGAATGGGGTTAGTTAGAAGATCCAGATGAAGTCTCTAACTGTTAGTTTGAGCAATGTAGGAATGTGTTGATTATCTATTCAGTGTCTTGAAAACGATGAAGATCAGCTGTTGAAGACTTCTGCTTATTTGGCTCAAAACTAACCACAGTAGCACAAACGCATGCACTCTCTTTGTCATTTTCAAATCTTGAATGTTTTCAATAAACTTCATTCGTCTACGTCCTATTCTGTCAAGTACATAAGGCCACTTAACTATCATCCTTTTTCTCTCAAGATTTTCTTTAAAAGGTGCTGTAAAATAACTCAACTTGAGATGATGTGCGCGCTACATTAACCTATTTTCAAGTCTACAGTCAAACATGATGTTAAGTGTTGATTTTGACTTGAACGCTCAGCTTTTTCAAATGTTTTTTCAATCACTTTTGTTTCCACAATGCTTTTACTTGGATGACAAAAAAACTTAGAGCGTGATAACTTCTTCTCCAAACTTTACAACTATAAACCTGTGGGAATAACTGAAATACAATAGCCAAAATAAGGCATGATGTTTAAACAGTGTTATGGGTGAATGGAGATCAAAATCGAATTGAATGGTGAAATTGTTAATAGTCTAGTGTGTTAGTTATCCAATTAAATCAGTATTGACAGAACAATTATGAAATGAGGAGACAAAATCTACAGGTAATGATTCATTTATCAACATTTATTGAGGCATGAATATGTGTGTTTGTTTACTATGGGTCAAATAATAATTATGTTGTGATGATTTGTTTTCAAGTGAGATGAAAAACATATGAATTCTATGACAAAATGTACAGTGTTACGTCACTACCGGTTCTGGTGTGAATAACGAAGGGCGTAAAACATAACATAACAACCAAACAAAATACCATAATTAACATTCAGGCAATATCAGGGCATCCAAATAGCAGCCCATACGCCAATAGAAGTCGAACAATTCGACCCAAGCATATCAAAAAACAGTAATAACTAATATCCGCTGTCCGAGAAGTAGCTATCGTGCCCCCATGGCATAGTGGATTACGCCTTGGCGTTTGAAGCGATGGGTATAGGGTTCGTGTCTCGGTGGAAACAACATCACTCACTGGAGTGCAGGTACACCCAGCTGACGATACCCAAATAACACGAAACGCGCGCCCTAGATCCTTCTGCTAGCCACAACCAAACAAATTAGTATAAGAAAATGAATGTTCGTAAAAATGATAACAATATAGAAGAAAGGGGTAGGAGTTCAAAATGTACAATTTAGGGTAGGAAAGTTCATAAAGAACGGATCGACCCTGTTGTGAGCCAAGGCAAACAAAATAGGTGTACATATTTTTTTGAACATATAGGTCCGGTCTTCTTGCTAAACAAACAAAGGATCTAACTCGAATCCTCAAAGACCCACATCGTCAAGATGACAACAGGACACAAATGAGGAATATACATTACTAATTCTTAACATTCTATTGTTTTGCGAAGCGATGAAACTATGCTCCCACTAAAATTACTGTCCAATAGGTTAGAATTATCGATCCCATTCACTCATTTGACTCTCTCACCATGTAAACATTTATGAATCCTCAAATTACTTAAATTTCTGAACGGTTATAATGGCAACGAAAATCTCGACAGACAGTAAAATCCAGGAGATCAACTCACCTATTAACTTTAAAGTGAACACACTCACAACAATGCTATGCAACAGGCTTCTCTAGTACTTCATCAAATGGTGAATATACCTTCTCGATAATGTGAACAGTATTGAAAACGCATTGCCATTGGTCTGCAGTTCCTTGCACCACAATATCTAATTTTGATAGCGCAAATATCTAAGCTTTAGAAGACGTCAAAGAGTAAATACATTTACATCACTGTAATTGATTTTCAGTTATATCACGAAGAGTTCTCAGCCTATCGTTTCAGGAACTCTGTCCAGGCGGTCTACATCTTCCAACACAATCAAGACCACTTATTCACTCTTTTGTCTCATCTGCTCACCTATATTTACGTGTATAAGTTTCAATACTTCCGTGGATTAAGGTGTACTGAAAGTTCTTCATACATCTAATCTCCTACTGTGATCACCCAAACTATCTTGTGTAGTTCTTTAAAGTCAAGATTGGTTCACTAAGAATTGTGATAAATGAAAACACTTTGAAAATGTGCTGTTCATTATCGTCAAACTCTTCTTTTATGCCTTGTTGGTTATTTTCTGGATGTTTTCAATGAAGGTGTAGACTTCAGTTTTCACTTATACTGTTAAGCCCCCTTGAAATCTCTTATCAACAGAAAGTATGCTTTACCAACATGACTATGGAAGAACAGAGTGAACAGGAAAGCTATTTATTCTTAATTTGTAACTCAAAAACCAAACACCAACAACCATGTCTACGATTTCTTCACAGGTATCAGGTTCTACATTGAACAAATTACCGTTCAGCTATATGATTAGGTAGTACCTAACGGTGAAGAAGCGAGACTCCCTACCATGCGAACGTCGATGGTTCAAAGTTTCACTTCATCTTCAACTATCAATCCAATGATTAGTTCGTTCAAAAGTGTTGGAGAGAGAGATTTATGTATTAAATCAACGTGGAACCTCGCACGCGAGTGCATCGGTTCAACTTGCCACACTTTGTAGCATTGCGAAAGTAACATGTGGATCGAAAAAGATTGATACCCTAAATCCTCTTCTAGCCTAATCCAGCTTTCCTTAGCATGCACATGGGGATCATGCGAAGGACACGTCCAAGCCATATCAGCCAACTTACCTTTCTTGCCTAAAATCCTTTGTCTAGCCTCTACATTGCTCACACAGTGATTCCACAGAAGATAACCATTGCAGAGAAGACGCTTGTGGTCAAAACCATACAAACGCTTCTTCTCTTAAACCAATAACGGCCATTTCTCACAGCTGTATTACAGGACAGAACGGACTGCAGCACAGTATACTTGTCCTCTGATAATCAAACATCTCGCCAGTTGGAGCCACAGATGACCCAAGTTGGCAAGTGTTAAACAAGCCAAGCCATTTGGACAGATACAACCCTCAAGTAGGTGAAGTGATTGAAGCATTCTACCAATTCACTCCGTTTATATAAACTAGGCATAGTGAAAGACCAATCTCCGAGCAGGTCCAAAACACATCCAAAACATACTCAGATTTCTGCTCAAAGCGTTCAGAAAACCTTTTAGCAATGTTATCCCAAAGTCAGAAGCATTTGAGATGTAATGTAAATACTGAATTTTTGATTAGCCCATCTCTTTGAGTAATTTATTTAAAAATTGGTCATTTCTATGAGAATTTAACCTTCACTTCATTCCATTTTTAATAAAAAGCCTTATCTTACAAGTAACTGAATCGTTTTTGTCAACCAATTATGCTAATGGAGTTCTTCTTCCATTGGGTTAATGAGTATGACAATATTTCGTTGCGTAGTGAAAGCTCAACACCGCACAAAGCACCCGCTTTCCAAACGTATCTCGGAGCACTATCCTGCATGGTTGTCAAGGGGAGAATATAAATTAATTAACAGTTCAATTCTTGAACATTTGGTCAACTCTGGACATAAAGCTAGACCAGAATCTTCCTTCAATGTAATTTATCGTGTCAGATGGAATAGTTCAAAAGGAGCCCACCTTCGACAGTTGTGCACAGTGGAGGCACTGGCAATTCATCAATTCAAGCCTGACCTCTGTGTGCAAAACAAGTATGTTCAACCTCCGGTCTTACCATGGTCTTAACACTTTCACATTCTTTCTTCGATTTCATTATAATTAATTAGTTTATTATTATCACCTTCATTATGACCCTTGTCTCATTCTTCACCTTCTCTACATCCATCTATCTATCTATCTATCAAGTGAACACTCAATATTTGCGTTTCTTATCCACCAACAATTTTCACCTTGTCAAACTCCTTGCCTTCCTCGATATTTCTAGTGTCTTAGTTTATTATACAACTACTTTGCATTCTTGATTTCGGTTTTTTAGCACTAGGTTAATGATGTAATTATACCCTATTGTTTTATGAAAGACTGTTATATGTTTATGATATATACATGAATACGATTGTACAGTTATAAAAAATGATATCGTCGAAAAAGAATATTTTCTTCACTGAATTATCTCTTCTCTATGACTCAAAGAATTAATGAACACAGATATTGTTTCTTTGTAAAGTCAACTGACTACAATAGCAAGTGTGATCATATGAACATATTTGAAATATTGAGGAAATATAAATTGAAGACAATGTAGAAAAAAGTTCGTTTAAGTAAAGGGTTTCGAAATAAACAAAATAGAAATTGAAACGTCAATACCCTTGAATTTACTAGCGTTCCATATAATATTACATCGAGGCTTTCTTCAAGAAACTTGAAAATAGTGGAGAATATTCATAGCTCAGGTGGATGGTTGTGGTTTTATTGTGTTATCTGAGCTGGGTTGTTTAATCATGACGCTTTCATCGTCAATCATGGTAAATAGAACAAATACGGGGAAGCTGGAAACCCAAGTGTAAAGGAAGCCAACACACACTGACCAAATCCTCAAATTCAATAGCAACAACACATAGAATCACTTACGTGCAGACTCTATTCAAAAGAGCGACAACACACTGCAGTACAACAATTTCACGGAGAAACCTAGAAATTTACTTGATATCCATCCTAAAGAAGAACGACTACACACGAAACTTTATCACAACATACCTATCCCATACATCATCAACTACAAAGTCATCGACAGAAATCAATAGACGCATCATCCTACCATACATAAAGAATATATCAGAAATCACAACAAGATTACTGAAACCACTTGGAATCGGTGTGGCTGACTCATAAACCAACAAATTCCCTCCAAACACTATTATGCAGACCAAAGTATGCAACAAGCAAAGAAGACAAACCGAATATCATTTACAAAATCAACTGGAATAACTGTGGTCAACAATACACTGGACAAAGTGGTCGCTCTCTTCACCTCCGTCTACATGAACACCAATTGGCTATTAAACGTCACAACATTTCATCACTCATCTCAATGCACGTGGATAACAACTATGGATATGAATTGAATTTCGACAATGTAGAAATTTTGGACGGAGAGAGGAGACAGAAAGAATTTCAGAGAATTCTTTGAATCTTTGCATTCAGGTCAGTCAGTCAGCAATTAACTGATGTATTGACATAGACCTGGTCTTGGTTGTGTTGGCTGTTCCTCTGCTTCACCAGAAAGGTCAGAGGTGAAGCAGAGGAACAGCCAACAGGAAAATCTCTGTAGTCAGTCAATGACAAACAATCGAAGGAAATAACCAATCACAGACCACGCCGTCAGAGCAAGCTACTAAATCACTCACGGAGAGATATTGACAGCTCACTTCATACTGAAGTTATTGCTGATGATGTCGTCTAGGAGGACGAGGAAAGCTTCACGATTAAACAACTCAGCTCAGAGAACAGAGTACAACCAAGACATTAAAAAAATACACAGTTACAGGGCAAGTGAAAGTCGTTTCATCACTGAAGATACATATTATGAACTTTATTTAGATGACAAATGTGATCACATTTGTTAAATCCACTATTTATTTGAAAACTTAATAATAAGGCACCAAATAAATGGTAAAGTAATCTAGTAAATAACTCTTCACCTTTTACGTAATCTTATGAAATGAAACTGAAATTCCCCGAGAATAACTCCATCAAAACTAAGAGTGATTATAAATTGATTAGTCACTGGAGAGTTACCGATTTCATATTGTCTTATCCTTCAATACTGACCTAATCCTGTCTGTTATTTGAATGGAGGTAAACGACAAGAGGCATGTACCTCGGTTTCCTGCTTGTTGGCACTCATCATCTAGATATATCTCAAACCTCGAGGTAATTGATGCCCTGCAAGAGATTCGAACACACGTCACAAAGTGTCTCAGTCAACCACATTAACAGTGAATGATTCATGCTCTGACTGGACTCCTGAAGGACTGTATTAGATACAATAACTGGCCACTGGACAGCAACTAATTACACCCCGTCCAGTCCTGAATGCTGACCGAATTTCACCAGTCATTTCGCAATGTGGCCACCAAGCTATGAAGCTCAACAGTGTGATGTCGGTTGTCTCCAACGAAATTACTCCCATCACTGACAAATCAATGTGCAAATCCCGTCTGTCATTTTCCAATATGATCATCAATCCACAGGCCTCAACACTGCTGTACACATTGATGCATTTCAGTTAGTTGGAGTTAATCAGCAGTATTTAAGCATGCATAGAGTCTTAATAGATACACTGAATGACACACTGGTCTATGCACTTTCATATTCGATGCTGCGATTTTCATTACGGAAAGAAGAGAACTTCAATCAACTTCATTCCATCTCTGATGAATAATATTAAATGGCAATAAACATCCTAACAGTGTGTGTTGTTCGATACCACTCAGTTTGATGTACAAATCTTTTCAGTGGGATCAGATGAAATCATGATCAGTGAACATGAAATCCAGTTTCATTGTACTCTGTCAATGATTCTTTGTACAGATGAGATGCTGTAAATGGTGAATCTCATTATCTTGTCACTGATGTAGTGCATCTACCAGTCGGCAAACTTTGATGAGTGTTGTTTAGTTATTTAATTTTGAGATTAGTGGTGATATATTTACTGGTTTGAAGCTGGTGTTTATCTTGGACTGAGGTCTCTTTGAGGACCATTGAAAACTTTGTAGCACTGGACAGGTGTTTTTCCGTAGTATGGGCCTCTTTGGCAGCGTGTACCCATGACACCATCAGAGAACGAACTCAGGATCTTCAGGGCCTTCAGTGAAAGCATTGTCTAGTCAGAGGGTCGGGTGTAGATAGTCCACACTTGATTACTTTTGTCAATTCACGATATATTGTCACCTTCATTCAATGGAGTCTTCAAATACCTGCCCTTGTGGCCTATTTAGTTGACGTCTATGGGTCACGAATTCTCACTGGAACTTTTGAAAATTTCACCTTGAAGCTAGTCACTATCTTTGAACCAACAGACAAACCCCCATGAACCTCTGAAACGGGGTTACTATTCAGTCCCCAGTAGTGACCTCGTTCGAGATGAAGTTCCCAAATTTCTAATGTAAAGTTGTGAACGTTAAGACACACTGAGTTAAGTGTGGAGAGAGGCATTCATCAACAGCATTCCATCACGAAATGACAGAAGTACGGAAATGTGGACCATTTTATTCTGACTCAGTAGTTCAATAGTAACCTGCTGGCAGTGTAACCTGAAGACCCTTGGTTCGGTACCCAATGGGATCCTAGATACGCACTACTGCGGAGTTCTACACTAGTACGAACTAGATGTCCAAAAGGTCAAGGTTTTCAATATTTCTCAAAGTGATATCAGTCCGTTATGGATTCCAACTTGAAAAAATGGTAATCATTGCTCACTTAAACTGTGTCAACTGAATCGTTGAACTAAGTGCATGTTAACTCAGTTTAATAATCCTTTTTTCAAATAAGAAAATTGTATCTTTTTTTGTTCGGTTATGTAAGATTTCAGGTAATCCTTTAAAAACGGTGATCATTCGTATCTTAAGCTGCATAGGAACTGAATATTTGTTACTAGTTAGAGGCAGAAAATTTTTCCAAAAAACACTTTCCCGATAAGAATCATTTTGACCCCTTTTCTTGTTACTGACAGAACTCAGTAATGTGGAGAAAATTATCGTCGCTCTAATATTTTAGCTGAACTAAGGAATACAGTAATTATCCTTCAGTATGAAAGTCACTATTTTTTATGTAAGCATTAATCTCATGGCTTACTACATAGTTTGTATAACACTGTACCAAACTCATTACTTGCTTATGCTTCTAATTTGTAGTTCGATTTTCACAATGATGAAAAGAATTATTGATCAATTCACGGTAGGATTATACACAATGGGTCTGGTTTACTGACCAAGTTCTGGGTTAGTTGAGTTTGGGAATGCAGTTTATGAACAGTATCAAGGAATACTTTTATAAACTGCAAAGAAAGTGGAAACTTCGTAAGCAGCTGTGTTCAGCAGCTTAGATTGTGGAGTGCCGAGAGAGTAGTCCATGGGCTGCTGCTTCGATTCCTGGCGTAATTAGGGTTCTCAACTCACCCTTGTTTATCTCTCCTCATCAACAATAGCAGTCTAACAAAAAGAGACGATCTCAGTTACTTCTGACAGCAAAAATAATTGTACTGAAGGAATATGATGAGTTTATTTAGTTCTAGGTACCGAAATTTGATGAGTATAAAAATAATACAGAGCATGACGCGTGTTGAGCTCTATTGTAAGGGGGGGGAACACGTAAATATTCGATTTATGGGGCAATAAAAGTTGTTATTTGCTTTGACCTACCTTTATGAATAACTTTAATAAGTCGCTGATAGAAAATAAGACCATTGTTACTATAAGTTATCCCCTGGCTTGTTGTAGGTTACCACGCGAAATTGGGAAAATGCATGTTTTCTGTTTCTACACTATAAAACGCAGTTAATCATTTCGTCCTCCTTCTTACGGTTTATTTACTGGACAACAGCTTGCTGTGCTATACGTCTTCATTGGAGAAATTGCAACTCACATGTGAGTTTATTTGTGAAGGAAGACGGTCACAAATGATTGGAGGATAATTGGGCCTTCAAATTATTATAACGAAGAATTTTGACTGCATTGTTGACCTGTAGTCAATCCATCAATCATAGTAAATGAAGTCTAGAAGAAAATCAAAGAACAGCTGTTTTTTTTAGCAAAATAGATGGCATGAACGAGAAAAATTGAGAAATAAAGCGGAAATTCGGACTTCGAAACATACGGGATCAGAGCCATTATAACCTATCTTGATATATACTTCCTAAAAAAGAAAATAGATTGACCACTTGCCTCCAAAAGGTAGTTGTTAGTAATTTAAACCTCTTAAAACAAAATATCCTATTTTTTGGAGTATATTAGGTACACTTTCGCCAATTCCACACAGCAACTATCTGAACACGATTAAATATGAGAAACTGCTTCACTTATATGGCTAATGGTCGATTGGAAACAGAAGCCAAACAAATTCGATTTGGGGATAGCCTACAGTAATACTGAAATAAGACCCATGATTACTATTTGACTGCCTCTTTATACAAAGTTATAATGTTTAAACATTAGCATGAAAATCTTCGAAACGGAAAACCACTAGTAACACATGTAGTACTCATTAATGTTTTTTATGTAATACAATTTACTGAACAACAGTTATAGCTTAAGCAATTCGCTTATCAAACTTTTCTCACCGTAAAGATATCGGCTATTCACCAGTTCATGCGCACTATCCTGTCTGATGAGGAGTAATTAATGGTGTGAATAAAGAATAATTCCCTGAATTCAACAATGTTTAAAGTAGGTTTCATCATGGAGTCAGATACTCCTTACTATTGTAAGCCAACAGTCACAAATACTAGGTCTAGCAAGGCTTCCTGCTGATCAACTACTAACATCTGAAATCTACATACAGGACACAAACAGTGTGTTGTTTCACTTCTTTTGGTGGTCACATCAGATATTTGATTAACAAAGAACTAAGCAGCTCTTTTGGATACGCACCGTTAATTGGCTCATGCAGAAAGCTACACATTTTAGCAAATTAGTTGTGTTTCAACATGACTGATTTGCGTAAACATTCAGTACAGAAGTCTATGGAAAAGTGATTGATTTCAAAGTTTTGATCATGGAATAATTTCAGCTACCAAGCCAAGTAATATGAGGCACATATATGCAGTTATATCATCTAACCTAGATAAATGTAAGTAATGGAGTAGTGATTGGTAAACTTCTATCTGAAATCAGAATCTAGCATCAATATCTATTATCTTAGGATCAGTTCACAAGTATTTTATTCAGATGTACAGATGATCAGTTACCAGTGTGACAGTTTAATGATAAACTCTATCACTTAGATAAAGAGCGATTAAGTCAATATATATGAAAGGTTATATTACCTCCTAAGGTACACATATACATCTAACTAATCAGTACCTGAATAAAGTCATAACTTGCTATGGTGTAATTGTTGACAGCTTACCTAATTTAGTTTCATTTTCGATTACATGTTTCACTTAGTTTCAGAGAATAATTAATAATCAATTTATAAAAAAAAATGAAGCACTAAAGAACAACATTTTCTCATAATTGTTAGAAACAAATAGCAGTTCAATATTAATCAATAAGAACAAGTGATTACCCTACTGACTCACAGTAGAATAACAAATTTGTTTCTGAGGACAGATAGGAATTGTTAATCTCTTCATATTAAAACTGATGTATGTACATAATGTTTCTGTACCTGAATATCAGGTTTAACTTTATGAATCGTCAATGATTTGTTTTTTGTATAAATAATATATTCAGTATCCTTTAGAATTGTAGGTAGGCAGTCCAACACGACTCCACAGCATTACATATCTATGACCCACCAGGGATTGAACTCAGACCAAAAGCACTAATCATTCAGCCACTGTGTTAGACTGCAGTATTGTACATTTTTGCTACTGCTGTCATTTTGCGTTGTAGTACAAAAGTCCATCAGAGTCTTCAGTTGCTATCCACTTCACTTGCTAATGGTTGTCTAAACAGGTCATAGCTTTGCATTCGAACCTCGTGATATCCATTTCACTGTTGAGCACTATATAATAATGCCGTCTGAAGTTTATTGTAAGTGTCTAATACTTTCACTGCGTGGCTTCAGTTCCTAAGTTCTACCCCTGGTGAGGCCGTATACTAGGGCAAAACATTTATCCAGTGCTCTCATGTTGTCAATGGTTCTCCAGTTGGTATTAGTCCATGATGAATACTACCTTAAAAATAAAATTGGCATAAATTTCAAACTGTATCTATCAGTTTATTTGTTTCTTTTGAAGAAAAGTATGTTGGTCGTACTCAGCCTACCCTTCATTTCCACCTGAAAGCTTCTTCTAAACAAACTAATCAGTGGAAATTCATCCATTTCAAGTTCAATTTATGGCCGTTGATTGGATTAGATCGACAATGTACATGTTGTGATTGTTGTTTGTGGGATTCAAGGCTGCTCTGATATATTTTACATCATCTGCTTATAGCTACAAAGTTCATATTTATTTATTCACTAACTATCTGTGCTTATCGAGAATTTCATTTTTGGCAGTTTCGAATGACGTCTCTGGACTAAGGTTCACTATAGTTATATTTGTTCACAGTCAAGATATGCTGGCAATAGCTGGTTACTGCCACAGCACTCAAACAACAAGGTATATACTAATCAGTTTCTGTATTTACGAGGTCTTAAGTACGTAAGATTAAACCGTATGTTAGCTTTTTCAAGCACTTCTCTCGAAACCATTTACTTCTCACATAATTTCAGTAGATTCTGAAAGCACTTTCGGTTTTAAGCAAATTACTTTCAACTATTGCCAGTGTCTTCTAACCCCTACGGATTTTCACAGACTTATTGATTCTTCTCACTTTCATGTGTTCCTCTGTTTCAATAACTGATAAGAAGAGGCATAAATAAAAATCAAGACTTTAAGTCATTAGCTGCTAAGGTAGAAGTTTTGGATTTTCGCTTTTGTGTTTATGCCTCTGTGTGGTCAGGATAAATCATATTGGGCGATTTATCCTACAACTGACCAATCGGATAAGCATTTAACGTTTGAAATGTAGTTTTAAATATTTTTGAAAACTGTATAGAAATGATGTGCTTCGTTGAAAAGTGTCTTCCTCATGGTCACAAACTGGTCGTCACCTGATTTTCATGACTCAACAAAGTATAAGGTATTGAGGGAGAACAGTCACTGTTTTCATTCACTCCAAGTGTCACGTAGTCATGATAGCGTTAGCGTTTTTGTTATTATTCACTCGGTAGCTTCAAGAAGTTACTCATCAATGTCGTTTTTACTGACTCTAAAAATGTATGTAAATGTTATATTTGTTGCTTAGTTCTACAATACTACGATTGTTTTAATAAACTATTCCGCATGAAGAAACTTTTCACAACTAGATAAGGCCAAGAAAAGGTGAAAGCGAATTTCTACTGTTCATTACCTGACAATCGGTGTTCATAAGTAATAAAACGACTCCTTTGAATAATCTGAATAGCTTCCAGGTAGCATCCATGAAGTCAACACAGAGTGACAATCGTTTGAACCTTTAAGGTGATAATTAATTCATACTGGTGATTGACAACATGTGAGGAGCTTATATCCAGTATCTACAGCAAACAAAACCTCAGTATCTTAATTTTTTTTATTTCTTAGTTAATCAAGTAGCTCCGCCATATAAACTGTAGTCTCCTTTAAGTTACATACAGGGATTCGTTGGAATAAAGAAATCTTTTCTAAAAACTGTTTTATCAACAAGTTGATTACTTTTCGACTTCATATACATATTTCATTTGAGGAAGTTGAACAGAGAAAGAACAACAGCTTGAGCAGAATAACACTGTACCACTCTATTCCACTGGCTTTTCGTAAACTGTTTACAACATAAAAGTATTTAAATATATTAGAAAAGAACGAGATAACCCTTTTTGTGGTTAAACGAAGTTAATTCAATCTGGGGGGTTTGTGGGGATTTATTCAATTCATCTAGAGGAATATTGAAAACCTAGGATCACTGGTAGCTTCTTCTTCCTAGTATGAGACTCCTCAGCAGTGCTCATCAAAGAGCCCACCCTTCTAGGGAATGAACCCAGGACCTTTAAGTTCAGTGGCCAGCATATACCAGTGGGCCACTGGGTGGGAGTTCAGTAGTCCATATTTTGCACTTCTATAAGTTCATGATATAGCACAACCTCAACACAATAATGTTATTAAGTAACTGTCCTCATGTTCGACTTTTCTGGCCCTACTGATCACGACTTCTCATTAGAACTTCAGAAATCCCAAACTAATGTCAGTCTATGGTGAATATCAACTTGTAAACGAAGTTAGATAACAAGGAACGGTGTGGTTTAATAGCGTATACAAATATCCAGATAAAGTTAACGTAACATGCAGTGAAGATTCAGTTGTATGTGTGATTCAATAGAGAATCCCAGAATTTAAATTTCATCCTTGCACAAAGTTAAACTATTGATCAAGGCTTTAAACAATTTCTGATTGAAGATTGAATATTATTGCTTAGCCTGTTTACACTGAAAAATTCCTTGCAGTCTGGATATCTTTTTCCACATATCAAAACATTCTAAAAGCTTTCTACATGCATTTCAAATGAGGCTGGATATAAACAATTGGTAGTTATTTAAAACAGCATACATTTTCCATTCTTCTGAAGTAGTCATTGTCTGATACTTTACTGTAGACATATAAAGCTTTACCATTTCGATCATCTAAGAAAGATATGGTACGAAAGACTTGTACTGATAGTTGACGATGATTGGAGATTTAAATCTTGGCCTTGGGAGTTTCATCAACTCCTGAGCATCGTAGCTTAGTGGATGACGTGGCCTGTGACCTGGAGGTCGGTAGTTCGAATCCCACTATGGCTTAGATATTCATTTCACCTTCAATCATCACCCAGTATCAAAAAAAACCTTTAAAAAGTTGACCTAATTTATAATATTTCAATTGTTTGCTGATCAAAGCTTTTAAATGAAACTTACAACTTTAACCAAATAAATTCATCAGTAATGAATGGAAGAAGGGGGATTAAAATGAAATAACTGTGGTTAATGTTCATTTGCAGTTTCTTGTGGTATCGGTATTCTGGTCAAATGTAACTAGCTGATATGAAATCCACACTGTTACTGTTTAACGCTGGTTATCAATCACATTTGCTGCCTATTCTATAGGTTATGCACAGCAGTATGGATATAACCTTAAAGGATTTACAGAATTTCCGACCCTTCATGTCTTTATCTCACCTATTAGTTACAAATTATATTCTTATCCACCGTGTAATGATCATCACGCCTATAGGATAAGAGAAAATCATTAACCTCTTGACAATAAGATCAAAAGTTACCACTCTTCTTCGCTGTCTCTCATCTTCTTTATTCCCTGTCCTACAGTCAAACACATCCACGAAGTTATTCTTTTAAATCCCATTCCCAGTAACCTCAATGGATCATTTATTGTTAATTCAGTCTTATATAAAGTCATAGGAAAAGCAGAAAACATACTAACAATAAATTTGAATAGAATTTTTCATGAAAAATGAATTTCAACATGAACATTCTTATTTCGACTCGAAATAATCAAATTGGCATAATTTTGTTTTAATCCATACCAACTTCATATTGTGTCAATGTGTTCAATGTTATTCAGTGTTTAAATTGATTATTGAGTATTAAATTATGTGTGAAAGCAAAGCGCACTAATCAAACATTACCATATTGAATAATGTTTGTGCACTTGCAGTAACATATTCACATATAAATGAAATGAAATTTCTTACATTCACACTCAATGCGTAACATACATATCAAGTTTTGTTATGAAGCTTATTGAATTTACTAATCCTGTTCTTGAACATTTGATCTGTATAATCCCACTTAATACTACCACATTCACTGAAATCATTAGCATATACAATAAAGTTGTGGTGTAGCTTATTTTTCCTTATTTTTAATCCTTTCTTCTCATAAATCTTGTCAGTTAAGCAGTTATTATTTTCATTCTACCTGGAGGTTTATAGAGGTTTATTTATTGATTTTAAGTTGGGCTAGACTAGGTAAGAGGAAAGCTCTTTTTTCAACTAGTTAACATTGTCCTCATAAGTGCAACACGTTCCACTGGACACAATTAGGCTCTGATGACTAGCCCAGTGTGAGCCTGTGAGTCAGTTGCTCTCATTGATACCTACACCCAAAAGAATTATACCTTACTGATTCGCCCTGCAATCTAAGAAATCGTAGGTATACTCAGATGACTGAGCTAAATCCGTACATCCTGTCATTTTGACTTGACCGTTGAATGTATGCACCTTATGTATAATAAGGGATGGAAGTTGATGACCAAATCCGACAAATATTAGGAATGATTTCTTAACAGTTATCTGAAAAAACATAAATGTTTGGTGTGAGACTGAGAGTGTATCTCACGTTAAAACCTCAGGATGCAAAACTAACATTTCCACAACCACTTGTTAAATGAAAAATATTCTTCGGCTTGAAATTTCGTTCAAATGTTTTATGTTACTGATAACTTAATTTAAGTAGCTCAAAAGAAAAGCCTAAAAAATGAGATGCTGTTCCTTCATACAACAGTTTGTTGTCTCCAGGTTGCGTTTTGTTTTCACATATTTGATAGTTCATAGTAAGTATATCGGCTTCATCTACAAATAACTTCGTATTATTGTTCACTGTATTTTGAAAGGACTCGTTAGAGGATAGTAATTTGAGCCAAAACTTGGAGGCAGATCATTTGATCTAACTTCCGTTACTAGCTGTCTTTCTCTGTTTATTCCTTGAAGTATGATAACTTGGTAATTAAGTGTAGAATACTCATTGTTATTCATTTGCACAAATAATCTAAATAGTATGGGTTACTAGCATAAAGTTCCTGAGGCAACCTTAAGTTTCCTTCTTTGACTAATATCCAACTAAACGGTCTATCAAAATGATAATTCTTGGCATAAAATACTTTAAAGGACTAAAGATATCCGAAACAAAACTAGCTGTAGCATTTTATTCCAATTTTTTGTACCTGAAAGATAAGTTCACTGTCTTTCATAAAACACTTATTCATATGAATAGTGCTAATATTCAGTAAAGCATTTTTCAACAATATAACTAAAGTATATGACAAATTTTGACATATGTGTTGACAGTAATATAACCTGAAATCAATCACAGATTAAAGTGATAAGAAGTTTAAGGTCACAAGCTTTTAAGTGAATCGATAAAATTTGTATAGCATATAAGATTTATTGACGAGAAATTGGTAATCAAGAATACTTAACACATAATGCTGGTTAACTAGAAACCATGACAATCAAAAAAGAATCTTAATGTTCAACAAGAGAAAAAGTAGAATAACTGCTGCGAATAATTTTCCTTAAGTGTATGAATAACCACAGAGGTAAATATTCCAAAACCTGTCAAAAATTCATAACTACATTGTATGAGATAAAGGGATGACGAGAACATCGATGTACAACAAACCTATATGATATAGCTAACCAATGAGAAATAACTTCTTCTTCTTCTCGAAAACGATCTGGCTGAAAAGAGAAATGCGGTATTATTTGCGGAGAAGAACGTAAAATTGAAACTTCAGGAAGTTCTAAGCAAAATGAATCTGAACATTAAAGGTAAGTTTGGTGATGATATCTTCAAGAGAAGAATTTCTAACCTTCTAAAGATAAGTTTTTTTGGGTCAGCTTTCTCACTGACATTCTCTCACCATCCAATGATTAACGTTAGTGCGAAGACTATAGTTCCGTAGCTGATCTCCTCCAAGTATGTCTGTTAGTTCACCTATTTCTTGGGAGCCAGGTATGCAGGGGTACAGACCAATGCACCACTTTACTAGAAAGAGTTACTAATCGATCCGTCAAAGACTGAAAACACTGATCACAGCATTACAAATGACTCAGCATTCAGTTTGTCTACAAGGTAAAAAAGAATTTGCTGAAAATTCCATTCTTTCATCTTTTTATGCATTACGAAAACACATTGGTTTATACAGGCAGAAATTGGAACTATGATGCATAAAAGGAATTTATGAAATCTTTGTTGCTAACTTCGGTACCTGCAGATTGGAAGAAGAGCTACCTTGTCAAACTTCCAAAGAAGGAAGACTGGTGAAAAATCATGCTGCTGCCACATGATCCTAAAAAGAGAAAAGGATGCACTTGATTCAAAATTACAACAGGAACAGGCTGGCTGGCTTCAGGAACAAAAAATCATGTAAAAACCAAATTGCAATGCTTCTCATCATCATAGAACAGAGCATAGAATGCCAGTCAACGCTCTACCTCAACTTCATCGAATTTGAAAAGGCCTTCGACAGCGTCCATCGACAAGTAATTTAACAGCTGCTTCTACACTACAGAGTGCCACGAATCTTCATCAGCCTCATTCAGCAACTATATGAAAGCGCCACATGCCAAGTGATCCACATCAGAAAGGTCATTGATGCCTTTGAAGTGAAGACAGGAGTAAGACAAGATTGCCGCCTACTGATTGTGGTGGACTGAATCATGCTGCGAACCGTGAGGAGCGAGAAGAGGGTTATTCGCTGTTTGACTGATACGATAAAAAGACTTCAGAAGAAGATTTGGATTTCGCCCATGATGATTTATGCTTAATGTCGCACAAACACTTGAAGATCGACAGGCAGGGCAGCGAAGATGGGGCTTCAAGTAAAGGTAGAGAAGACAGAGGTGATGTAGACACCCAATCAACAACAACAAGCACCAGTCACAGTGAACGGAGGAAACCTAAAGGAAGTAGCCTCTTTCACTTACCTGTCTACATAGGTGGCATCGTTTCAACTGCAGGTGGTGGCATAGACGGGTATGTCAAAACCAGGATCGGAAACAGCAAGACAGGCCTTCATCAATCTGAAAACAGTGTGGAGATCTTCTGCACTCAGCGCAGAGCACAGAATCCGGATTTTCAACAGCAATGTCAAATACGTGTCTCTATATGATTGTTGAGAGACTTGGCGTATCACAAAAAACACTTCCAACAAACTACAGACATTCATCAACAGCTGCCTATGCTTGCTCGATACTGAAGATCAGATGGCCAGAATAATAAGAATAAGCAACAAGGAACTATGGAAACGAAACAACCAACAAAGTACCACCCAACAAATATGCAGAAGAAAGTGGGAGTAGAGATGGACCGGGAGTAAAGTGAGAAGGCCGATTGGGGACATCACGCATAAGGCCAGGCCAGGGAGTCAAGTGGAATCCAAATGGGAAACGATGAGTTTGGTGTCCGAGGTGAGGGTGGCATGGAAGAGGTTATGTGAGGAAGAAATGAAAGGTTGTGGGTAGTCATGGAGCAAGGTTGAAAAGACTGTAGAGAAGAGAGTGAGATGGAAACGTGCTACTGAAGCCCTATGTTTCACTAGGAACCCAAGAGAAAAATAATAATGATAAAATTGTTGCTAACTTGGGCTTAGTCATGAGCAATAAACACCGAAGATCTCCTGACTTCTTTCTATCTTTTGTTATCTTAAACTTTACCATTTTTCTGTTTTTCATCATACTTTTAACAACCTAACAATCTCTTCATTTTGACTATGTCTTATCTTGAGGAATTTTTTTAAATATTCTGAAAGTCTATATTTTCTTCTTTAAACTATGATGGTCTGTGTACTCTTTTGTGAATAATTTTCACAATAGATAACACTTGGTTGAGGACTTCAAAAGGATAGAATCTTACCAACTAACACTGAAATAAATTCCCCCGAGTTATAGCATCATTTCACTAGAGAGACAAATTGGAAACTTTATGGATAGATGTCGATCAGTTATAAGTAATAAGGACTAAATTGTCTACCCATCGGTCACCAATTTACGTACATTATTCAATCCTACAGGTTTTCAATAATAGTCTGAGTTATTAATTGGTTGACTTAGCGACTTCAGCACTGAGTGATATGAGTTCGAACCACTAGGAGAAAATGCCAGTTTCCTCACGGTTACAGATACACTATAATGATATATGCCAACTAGAGTGAAGCCTACGTTCTAACAAACTAAAAATAACAACAATCACTTTATTTCAAACAACTTTCTGTACAGTAATTTACATGGTTGTGGCTAGCAAAGGAATCCAGGACGCGCGTTTCGTCCTACTTGGGACTCATCAGCCGGATGTACCTGTCTCTTAGTAACCGATGTTGTTTCCTCTGGGATTCAAACTCGGGACCGATCGCTTCAAACGCTTTAACACTAACCACTACACCACCAAATCATGATAACTACTTCAACAGTGGAATAATACAAGTAACGACAGTAAAACTATACCTCCCGCACATCATGGTGACTCGATGGTGTAGTAGATAACCCAATGAGGTTTGAAGTGATCGGTCCCGAGTGTGAGTCCCGTTGAGAATTACGTCACTCACTGAGAGGCAGGCAAAAAAGCTGACTAGTTCCAAGCAGGACAAAACGCGCATCCTGGATTCCACTGCTAGCCACTTCCCATTATTAATATTTGACTGAAACACAGGGAATATCAAGGAATCCGCGAAGGAGCTCATATGCCCATAATATGCGCACCAGGTGAGGCATAGTCGAATTCTTGTACTTAGCTGTATGAGCATACGATCTGATGTAGTTACTTATTGTCCTCCTTGAGGAGATACAAGTATAACGCAGTAACTAAAGTGGATGGTTATTGTCAGTTAAAATTACTATAGCTAGAATTTAACTGTCTATCAATTATAGTGTTAATCAGTTGAGCCAGAGACACACCACTCATCCTACTGACGGCTTCGAAGCCCTATAAAATATAACATAGACATTTATCGTGATACGGGAAAGATCAGCGGGGAATGATGGAGAAGAATAAGTTAGATGCAAGAATTAATAAACTGTAAAAATAGAAGTTGAGTTATACCAGGAAGCTCCAATATCTCTATATAATACATTAAAAGAAAGATTTTGTACAAGTCAACAAGATTTGTGACGGCAAGCAAAGATCAGAGGTGAAACTTAGTCTAAGATAGTAAGCACTGGATTTACATTCCACAGAAAAACCACCCAATGCAGCAGTCGTCATGAGAATTAAGCAGCTCATACAAGTCTTTACGGTCTAACATTTAAAAGGGTTTAACTTGAGACCGTTTGAGAGAGGTGATTAGTCAATTACAGAAAAGCAACCATTTAATTCAGAGCAGTCTGATTAAGTGGCAACTGGCATAGAAACTGTCAGGTCATCAACATACTTAATAAAATTAGTTCCAATAGAATAAGGTAAATAGAGCAGAAAGAATGATGACGGAAAAGGAGAAAGTACTACACCTTGAGGTACACCAGTTTCAGTAAGCAATGAATTCCAGTACCTTAGTTTATCGAAAGTATGCTGCTTCCTTTCAGAAAAATAAGAACACAGCCGCCTTGTAACCCATGGCTCAGTATGCGCAATGGCAAGCTTACTTAAAAGTGGTCTAAGAACAGAATCAATGGTTGGTGTGCAATCCAGAAAGGCATAGCAAACATATATAGCATCTTTGTGTAGGCTAGAAATAATATTATGATTCAAGACAGTGACAGCATCCAAAGTACTTCTCCTGTTTTCAAGCAAATTTGGATAGCTGGAAACCATCGATGAAGGCTCAAGTACAAGGAGAATTAATTTCTCCCTTTTCTTCAGAAGAGAGAAACTATGGAGATGAGTCGAAACTTAACATCTGATCCAAAAGATGACTTAGGCACACGAATAACCTTAATCATCCTCGAAGCAGCTGGAGGCATTACGTTTTTGGTAAACGATTCATTGAAGATATTGAGGTATATCTGCACCTTTCCTAAATATAATACTAGAAAAGCCATCGGAACCTAAGCTTTGGAATAGAGTCAAGGATTTGAAACGAGGAGGGCTATGATCTATTTGACAACAGACAGTAGGAAAATGGAAATCATCTTGTCGACGTATGAATGACTAGTTTAACTCACAAACATATAGTAGGGACTACACAGTTGTATTCGATGAAATCCCTGAAAAAAAAAAAATTTTCATTGAATTTCTTGTTTTCCAATGCTTTTTAGTCAAAAAAATTCAGTCGGAAAGGTCGTAAAATTCATTTCAGTAAATTTAGATCCATTTACGGTTAAATGATCGAAAACTTCTATCCCATTTGCTCCACGAAGGGATATTTTTAAGTTAATTCAATCTACTCATACCTTTTACAGTTTTCTGTACGATTTTCAGCTGAAAGTAAATATTATCAAGAAATGCTAAGCTGATGATGTTACAGAAGAGCAAAAAACTAAACGTGTTAACTCTTCTAACCCAATAGGGAATTTGTGTAAAGTCAGAAAACCATATAACTGAATTCACATTTGTTGATCGACTTGAATGCGATTCTTGATATGAATTACTACATAACTAGAACAGTATATTGTACCAATAAACTATGCTATCACGGCAAAAGTATTCAACCTTTGATAAAGAACAACAAGCTGAAGGAATAATATTCTTTTTATTAAATTCTCTTCAGATTCTATAATTATAAAATGGATTTTAACAGAGTGAATTCAAGCAAAGTTAGGAGAAAATAGATTTCCAGAGTGAAGTAAAACCTACAGGCTACAAGGAAATTGGTTTTCTTGATCTTGATGACTAGCAGAAGGACCCAGGATGAGCGTTTCATGGTGTCAAGGACTCGTTGACCGGATGTAACTGCATCCTAGTGAGTGATATTGTTGCCGTCAAGGCTCAAACCCAGTAGCCTTTGCTTCAAATCCTAGACGGTTATCCACTAAATCACTGCGGTATGATAGCCACTTTTTCATTTTCCTCCCTTAATTTTATCAGTATCAGGATGACACGTATACAGATGAGGAATGTGATGGTGAATGAAAAAACAACGGATAACAAAGAGAAGAAAAGCTTGAACATATTCTTTCTGAATGAAGAGTTCAGGTTAGTCAAGGCTGTCTTAGACATTCAAACTGCTGGGAACTATATCACAGTAAATAAACAACTTTCAAACCCTTTTCAGCAGTTACTTTTTCATTTTTATTGGCAGTAGAATTCTCAAGTCCCTACAATCAGTCAAGCCTATGGATACTTTAAATGCTGGACCAATAAACACCGTCTTAAATAACTAATGAACAAATTGAATGCACAAAGATACTCTTACACAGTTCTGAAATCGAAACTAATTGGGCAATCGAATAACCTTCAGTTCAAAGACTTATATCAAGATTCTCTATTACAATCAAATAATGATGGTGACTTTTATGTTTTGTCGCGAAACATTCATCACTAGACTTTATGACATCCTTATGAAGTTAGTGCTGAAAATATCACTAAGCCTTGTGATGAAACATTCAAAGCTACAAAAACACCAAAGCAATTACATCCTTATCATTTCAGAAACTTTTTGAACGTAAAGTGTACCTTGATAAGTCTCAACCTCCTTTAGATAACAAAAGTGAAACTTTTTCGAAGTTCTGTGTAGTCAGTTAAGGAAATGAAAATTAAAGTCGCCTAATTTATCTCCACTATTTGGATTCAATTTTTTAAGGAAGCCTGATACGATACAATTTCATAGAGTATACACTAAATAACAGAATGAACCAATAACATCCTGTTTTATTAGTAAAGACAGATGGCTGTTAACAATAGAATTCAGGATATTCATTTCATTAGATTCAAAACTTCTCATTTAGATGTACCTGTCTCTTAGTCGATAGAGTTCTTCCCGCCAAGTTTCGAACTTGGAATCTATCGCCTAAACTGCTTAAAGATTATCCGCCTGTCTATTGAATTACATCACTATCCTACATTCCTACTCCACTTAACTAAGTCTTAGCATGATATTTTACTCCTAGATTCAATGAGATTTTGACCAGATTCTGTCTATTGATTTGAATCAATCGTTATATCCCCATTGTAGCTTTGAACATATTAATTTATGAAAATTATATGGTTTTTTCTGAGCTGTAAGAGATATCATCACTAAGCTAGGTGGCTTCATTAGCACTTACTTCATACCAATTTGTTCTAATCTCACTCTATGAGAATCTTGAGGATAGTAACCAATCTGTTTACAGTGTTAAATTATGATTTGTTTGCATGTTTAATATTCAGAAAACATCAACAAGCCTCATTTCGACTTTGTCTATTCATATTTTGATTGTTTACAATCACCTAACTTTTGTGAAATTTATCAAAACCAACCTTTAATAATGTGACATAATGATAAACGATGAATAGCTGCTTATTTTTCTAACTAATGACCACCTGAAAAACGAAACACTAATCTTGGTCGTATTGAGTTCTCTGACGAAAATGTGTATCAACCACTTGAAATCAATCCTATCCAAAAGTTCGACAACTAGATCAGTAAAACCCGTGAACAAACTCTTCAAAGCAGAAGAAATAATAAAGCAGGACAAATGAAGAATGAAATCAAATGGACCTATCCTTCCTTGATTCTATGGCAGACCAAAACTATACAAACCCCATATCCCTCTACGACCGATAGTCTCACTTCCGGGAACTCCAACATGCAACATGTCAAGAGAATTTTCGAGAAAACTGAAACATCTCGTTCAATCATGTGGACATTCCATCAAGTCACCAACAGAATTCTTAGAAAAGATCAAAAATATTAACACAGAAAACGATGAGTTAGTGATATCCTTCGATGTTACAGCACTATACACATCCATCGAACCTTAAGTGTCTAAGGAAATGATATCCCTCCTGATCAATGAAGACAAAAACCTTGCAGAACGAACAAAACTTAAATGTTCAAGTCTGATGGAAATCATCGACCTTTTGTATGACAACATACTTCCAATTCAACGGCAAGATATACAAACAGATGAAAGGAACTTCAATAAGATCACCGATATCCGGATTAATAGCAGAAGCAGTGATGCAGAGACTGAAAGCTATTATTCTACCTGTGATAAAACCAAAAATTTCGATTCGTTATGTAGACGACACTTTTGCCATCATTAAAAAGGATGATATAGAAAACACCCACAGTTTGATCAACAACTTCAATGATATCAAATTCACAATGGAGAAAGAGTCAAACAACCAACTACCATTCCTGGGTGTTCTAGTCAATAGAGCAAATGCCGGAAAGCTGGAAACCCAAGTGTAAAGGAAGCCAACACACAATGACCAAGTCCTCAACTACAGTAGCAACAACCCACATGATCAGTTGCGTGCAGACTCTATTCAAAAGAGCGACAACACACTGCAGTACAACAACTTCACGGAGAAACCAAGAAATTTACTTGATATCCATCCTAAAGAAGAATGACTACACACAAAACTTTATCACAACATGCCTATCCCATACATCATCAACTACAATGTCATCGACAGAAATCAATAGACGCATCATCCTACCATACATAAACAATATATCAGAAATCACAACAACATTACTGACACCACTTGGAATCGGTGTGGCTGACTCATAAACCAACAAATTCCCTCCAAACACTATTATGCAGACCAAAGTATGCAACAAGCAAAGAAGACAAACCGAATATCATTTACAAAATCAACTGGAATAACTGTAGTCAACAATACATTGGACAAAGTGGCCGCTCTCTTCACCTCCGTCTGCATGAACACCAATTGGCTATTAAACGTCACAACATTTCATCACTCATCTCAATGCACGTGGATAACAACTATGGATATGAATTGAATTTCGACAACGTAGAAATTTTGGACGGAGAGAGGAGACAGAAAGAATTTCGGAGAATTCCTAGAATCTTTGCATGCAGGTTAGTCAGTCAGCGATTAACAGATGTATTGACATAGACCTGGTCTTGTTTGTATTGTGTTCTCTGAGCTGGGTTGTTTAATCGTGAAGCTTTCACCGCCTTGTTAGAGGATATCATCAGCATTAACTTCAGTATGAAGTGAGCTGTCAATATCTCGCGGTGAGTGATTTAGTAGCTTGCTCTGACGGCGCGGTCTGTGATTGGTTGTTTCCTTCGATTGTTGTGTCATTGATTGTATAGACTTTCCTGTTGACTGTTGCTCTGCTTCACCAGAAAGGTCAGAGGTGAAGCAGAGGATCAGCCAACAGGAATGTCTATACAATCAATGACACAACAATCGAAGGAATCAACCAATCACAGACCACATCGTCAAGGCGAGCTACTTAATCACTCGTGGAGAGATACTGACAGCTCACTTCATACTGAAGTTATTGCTGATGATATCACTGTCTAGAAGGACGAGGAAAGCTTCACGATTCAACAACCTAGCTCAGAGAACACAATGCAACCAATATTATCTACCTGAGCTACAAATATTCTCCATCATTTCAAGACATAGATCTGATCTATCAACCAATAAGAAAGATGATAAACGACAGAAAGGTCACAGGTGAAGCAGAGGAACAGCCAACAGGAAAGTCCATACAATCAATGACACAACAATCGAAGGAAACAACCAATCACAGACCACATCGTCAAGGCGAGCTACTTAATCACTCGTGGAGAGATATTGACAGCTCACTTCATACTGAAGTTATTGCTGATGATATGACTGTCTAGAAGGACGAGGAAGGCTTCAGGATTAAACAACTCAGCTAAGAGAACACAATGCAACCAATACCATCTACCTGAGCTACAAATATTTTCCATTATTTAGAAACACTAATCTCCCAATTCAGTCTAGTTTTATAAAGCGGTTGTAAAAACTCAATTTTATTCATCATCACACTAGTAATGAATAAAAATTATCTACTGTTGATGTGAAACTCCGATTAGTCTATTTTTAAGATTCTTAGCCAGTGAAACTTGATTCAACTTTCCTATGATTATTAAGATGTAGCTGAATTATTAGTTGGATGGAGATAGTTGATGGGAACGTCTGATCAACTTGCATTCTGTGCTTGTTGCCGTTCATCAGCAAGGCGTATCAGCGACTTCGATGGAATTCATGACCCTGAGAGATTCTAACCCACGATTGGCTTCTCATTTAGAACTAGATTAGGTACTCCGGTTAATCACTCGAGAGTAACCAGTCTCATATTGTCTATTCCTGAGCGTTGACCAAATTCTGTCAACCTTTTTTGTGATGGACCCACCAAGCTAGTTAGTTACTCCTTACTAATGAATTACTTTTAGGTGACAACTTTTCAAAACTATAAAAAATGTACTTAAAACATCTTTTTCTAGTGAGATTTTAAACCGATTCAGTGTTCATACTGATATAAAAGGTTAGTATCCACAGATCACTGAAGGAACCGTAGAACTTGAGTTTCATTTTTCTCATGAGAATAAAACTCGTGAATCAATCTCCCGACTGGCTCATGTTCAGTCGTTCTATTCTCTTTTGGACTCAGAACTATGTATACACTTACCACAATGTAAGATATATCTAACCTTCACCGATGGCCTAATGATTTCAAAGAGATTTACATAATTTAGATTCCTGAACTGATCACATGAATTGAGGTTACACGGTGAACCACTCGACTGCATATTTAGGAACCTCATATCACTTGGTGAAGGATCAAGCCAAGGGTTAACTAATGTTCTAGCTTACAAGTTGCCATATAACCGATGGCATCGAGTTCTAGACTTCCCTTTTAAGAACTGTCACTGTATAATATAAAGTGATTATTATATGGTGTCTCCAGTAGGCATTCATCTTCACTTACGACTTATCTCATCCTTGAATTTAAAGTCTTACACTAGAACTTTTATAAATTCATATCAAAACACGACACTATGAAAAGTGAATCAAATTGAGATAACATAAAGGTTTTAGAGTACTGAACTAAACCTGGTGGGTTTCTTGTAACAACAATAAATCCACTGTCTGGTTGATTATTGTTTCTGAAAAAAACGTATTCTGATTCTTACTTTTCATTTTTTTCTCTTACGTCAGTTTTTCATGTGAATCTTGAGACGAATTTGTAGATCTTTTCTGACGTAAATGAAGAGTATGTTTCAGACAAGTGTCTCCGCCTAACTTTGATAAAAAAACAAGAGTTTCAACCGTAGAAATGACCATATTCTATTAATCTGTACTCAAATACCAACAATTAAGTCAGCTTCAAATAACTAGACTTAATGTATCGTTTTAGTACAATTGCTTGTATGATACTGTTGTTGATTGGACCTAATTGATCTGTCTCTATTGGCATATGGGCTCCTGTGCGAATGCTTCGATATAACCCGTGTTCTTTACTATATCCTAAATAGGACGAAATGCGCATCCTGGATTCCAATGCTAGCCAATAACCATCTTTTCAATGTATTTAGACAGTTTAGACAGTTATAGTCTGGCTTGCAAAATCTGAAAATCAACTTCAGTTATTTCTAACTACTCATTTCACTAAGTAGTATGGATTTGTGGACATAGGTAATAGGGTAGTGAATTTTGACGTTCGGAGCAATTAATACTAATGAACTTCAACATGAAGGCATTGTTTGTGAATTTTATGATTTATCTACTGTCTATCTATGTCACTTTAGTTAGTTATCTACTCATAAACATGGTATCATCAATAAAATAGAAGTAAAACTTGAACATGTAATAGAATTCATTACCATCTTTCAGTGGTTTATTTGATATTGAACGCAGTGATAAAGCACTACTTACTAGCTGTTATTTCAAGCTAAAGTTATCGCTCATAATCATTTGAAAATGACTTGATATAATTATGAGCAACCATTTGCGTTCATTATCTTTATATTATTATTATTTGTTCCTTGGGTTCCTAAAGGAACAAGGGGCTTCAGTAGCACGTCTCAATTACACTCTGCTCTCTGAAATCTTTTCAACCTGGCTCCACGACCACCCACAACCTCTCATTTCCTCTTCGCATGATATCCTCCACGTCACCCTCGTCTCCCACGCCCAACTCGTCCTTTCCCATCCGCATTACACTCGAGGGCCTGGCCTGGCACGTGATGTCCCCAGTCGGTCCTCTCAGTGTATGCCCAATCCATCTCCACTTTATTCCTCTGCATATTTGTTGAGCCATAGCTTCTAGGTGGTATGTCGCCAGCCAGCCAGCCAGCCAGAGTTCCTTGTTGCTTATTCTTATTATTCTGGCCATCTGATCTAATCTTCAGTGACGAGCCAGTGTAGGTGGCAGTTGTTCATGAATGTCTGTAGTTTGTTGGAAATGCTTGATGTTGAAAATCCAGATGTTGTTCACGCTTTATGCTGAGTGCAGTAGATATCCACACTAATTTCAGATCAGTGAAAGCCTGTCTTACTGTGTTTCTCATCCTGACTGGCTTTGACATCCTCATCTGTGCCTGAGCCGTCTGTAACTGAAACAGTACTGCCTAGATAGGTGGAGGAGGTTACTTCCTTCAGGTTTCTCCAATTGATGGTGATTGGAGCTTTTTTTTGTTGGTGGTGGTGTTGTTGGTTAGGTATCATCATCACCTCTATCTTCTCTACATTCACTTGAAGTCCCGTCTTCGCTACCCAGTCTCCTCTCTCAACTTGTCACTTTTCACTTGTAGATCTTCAAGTTTGTGTGACATTAGACACAAGTGATCACCGGCGAAATCCAAATCATCTAGGATATCTTCCCCGGTCCAGGCAGCCTATCCTCCTCTTCGCGTTCCCCACAGTTCGCTGCATCATCTAGTCCAGTTGACCGCAATCAGGAATATCATGTGTGATAGTAGACAGCCTTGTTTTACCCCTGTCTTCACTTCATAAGCATCACTGAGCTTCCCACTGTGAATTACTTGATATGTGGCGTCTTCACATAGTTGCTGTTGAATGAGATTGAAAAAGGTTTGTGTTATTGCTCATTGTTGAAGCAACTGACATATTACTTGTTGGTCGACGCTGTCGAATGCCTTTTTAAAGTTGATGAAGTTGAGGTCGAGTTGAGTTGACTGTCATTCTATACTCTGTTCTACGATTATGCGTGATGTGGCGTTGCAATTTGGTCCGCATATGATTTCTACTTCCTGAATTTAGCCAGCCTGTTCCGTTCGTAATTTTGAATCCAGCGCATCATTTAGTCTCTCCCGAATGATGCGGCTTAATATTTTGCTTGAGGTGGACAGGAGCGGAGCATGATTCCACGCCAGTTCTTGCAAACACTTATGTAGCCCTTCTTCGGCAGTTTGACAAGGTAAACCTTCTTCCAGTAGATTGACAGGTACCTTTCCTTCCTTCCACACCTTCTACAATAGTGGTGTGAGCATGTCCGCTGTTGTCCTTGCATCTGTTCTCAGTGCTTCTGGTGGGATTCTATCTGGTCCTGCTGCTTTCCCGCATTTCAGTAGCATTATGGCGTTCAGAACTTCGACTTTCATTGGAGGGCTTGTGTTCACTCGTAGTTCTGTGGCTGCAGGTGGTATTTCTGGACGAGTTGCAGGTAGTGGTCGATTCAAGTGCTTTTCGAAGTGGTCAGCCTATCGTTTCCTTTCTTTCTCCTCTTTGGTAATTAAATTTCCTTCGTCATTTTTTTTTGGTTTCATCTGCGTTGATCTCTTCCCAGATAGTAAGTAACCTGGTTATTCGACACAATGTCGTCAGGTCTCTCCTACCTGCAGCCTCTTCTGCTTCACTTACCAATGTGTCATGGAAGTGTTTTTTGTCTTTGCGTGCACTCTTGTTCACTTCTTTGTCCAGTGTAGTGATTTATACATTGTATTCATTTCCTCTTTTCGTCGTTCATCCTTGCACTGGTTTATCTTCTGCTTCACCATCCTCCTGTCTTCTATCAGCTCCCATGTGTCCGTCGAGATCTATTCCTTATCCTCTTTCTTCTTCCTTCCTAATACTGTTGTGCAGGTTTCTTTCCACATAGCTTTCAAGGACTTCCAGTGTTCTTCCACACAAGTTTCTTCAGGGATGTTCCTAGATATCTCCCATTTTGTCTTGATGGCTGCCGTGAAGATTTCCTTTGTAGTTTCACCCTTCAGTTTCCGAGTGTTGTACTTGAACTGTGGTCTTCCTTGAAGGCTCTTAACTTGATTTGAAAGTTAGGTTCCTTGCACTAGATAGTGGTCTGAGCCTACATCTGCTCCTCTTCTTCATCTGAACTTGAGTCAAGTAGACTGCGTCTCCATTTTCTTGAGATTGAGATAAAGTCGATTTGATTTTCAGTGTGTCCTGGTGTCTGATGAAATCCATGTCGCTTTGTGGATATCCTTGTGCCTGAACACACTGCCTGACTCCAATCACCAAATCGTTGAATGCACACAAGTCTGCAAACAATTCTCCATTCTCATTCACCATTTCACCTAGCGCTTCTCGACCCATGGTTTGTTCTCTTCCTGTGTTGTCTGCTCCCACTTTGGCATACATGTCGCCCATTAGAATTTCGATATCACCAACTAAGGTCTTGTCCAGTGTTGATTACAGTTGTCGGAAGAATACCTCCTTCTTCCCTTCATCTGCATTATTTGTAGGTGCGTAGCATAGCACTGAATGATTGTGACTATCCTACTTTTTGAGTTGAATCTTGCTGCCATGATCCTGGAGGAGATTGGTTCCCACTGGATGAGGGCCTTCAATGCTCTCAAGGACATCATGATAGCCACTCCAGTACTCAGTGTGCTCGTGGTTGTCTTCTGGATAACAATATCGGAGTAGATTATTGATTTTCCAGTTGACAGTTTGGAGAGTCCACTCCCATTCCACATGCTTTCGCAAATTCCAAGCACTTCAATGTGATACCTTCTCATCTCGTTTGCAGTCTGGGTTGCCCTACCAGCTGGGTTCAAACATGGTGCGGACATTCCATGTCCCCACGTTTACTTTCGCTTTCATCGAGAGAAGACACATCAGCCAATTGGCTTCCCGAAGGCTTTCACCAGCCGGCGTCATTTCACCTCTCTGATTCCAGCGAGGAATAATTTTGTTTTTATTTTTAACATTTTGTTTGTGCTTTGAAGTTTCTTTAGCGGTTGGATTTGTTTTACGGGGTGTGGTTGCTAGCCCTATGCCCAACCTTCCCTTTTTACACGGGCTTAGGACCGGCTAGTAACTAGTTTATTTAGCACCAAGCTGGTTGTTCGAAGATTGATGATTTTGACCCTGCTGCAAAGCATTCTCTGGTTATCCAGGTTCGTTAAAATACTGGTGAGGTTCGCATGAGCACCATAAAGTTAAGTTAATGGCTATGTATGATAATGAGCAAACTTCACTTATATAGTAATAGTCATTTATTTTAAATTTTTATTTTGGGACAACACGAATGACAGTGATAACCGTTTAGTACAAGATTGCATAAGTGGATAGTGTAAAGCATTATCTTCTAAATTATGAAGAATTCGCAATATTGAGGCATCCGTATAGGACTCTGTACACTAACAGAGATGGTTCAGTCCCGTCCAGTGTAACAATGAGGTATTAAAAGTATCAATAAATAACTACTTATAACCCTAGAACAAACAGTATCTATCGTTACTCAGAGGACCAATGGACAAGATTCAGATTTCCAGAGGGATTCAAACGTCCAGAACTTCTTGGGATTGTTTGCACTACAGAGTCATTTCCTAACATTTGATCTGGAATTTCCTGTTATCCTAAAAATTGAAACCTGAGCCATTCACTGTCAAAGTCAAATACGTTGCCTGGTAGCTAATCATGACACGACTGTTTCCCTGTAGTATTGCACTATATAGACGAGTCGATAGTCAAAGGGTAGCCAACTGAAACTTGAATTTTCTGCTAATTTTCCAATGTGGCCACTAACCACAGTAGCATAACACAATAGTTCACTTCATCTTATTTTAAACGTTCAGGGTCAATCGTCAATAACCTGGTTCTGATGATTTTTGACAATAATGAAGCAAAACTTCAGTTAAAATCTTCTTGTCGACAGAATATTGACGCCGAAATTCAAACACAGAGCAAAGAAGTATCATGCCACATTAGCTTAATTGTCATACTGCAGCTTGATTTATGGTGTTAAAGCAGAACCTAGAGCATCTTACTCATAATGTTTACCAACAAGTGGCTAATTCTTATAGATCTAAACTTGTTGGCCTGTGGTTCCAGCATACGACCACCTTGTAGTATACTTGATGCCTAACAGTCGTGGCGTTTCTTCCCACTTGGGACTCATCAGTTGGATTTACAATCATCCCTGTGAGAGGGACTCGACCCAGTCTACTAACGTGAGATTGCAAACATCAATGAACAACAACTGATACTCGTTGCATGACATGCAGCTCCCAAGCCGTTGTGCTGGGTTCGAATCTCAATTGGAATGCCGTAACTGACTGAAGTTCAGGTGCATTCAGCTAATGAGTTCAAAATAGGAAATAAACGTCCGTCCTGGATCCTAGTGCTCCTCACAAAGTAGACTACTACGTAATGAATAGTCCAGCAGTGTAGAGTTATCTGTATAAAAGTCTATTTACCAACACATGATAAGTAATTCCACCCAGTATAGCAAAGACAAATTACAATAATGAGTGCTGAAACGGTTTAGAATCAAGAAGACAGATCAGTAAAGAAAATGTTGTTTCCGACGACTTCATTTACTAAAGCTGTACAGCAGTGTCTGTAAGTGTTGAAAGCAAATTAAAATCCGTCACTAATCAATAAGGTAATAGTGTTTACCGTAATGCTGAGGAGTAGAATGAAAATTCTTCCTAAAAGACATTGAAATTACGTATTTAAGTTAATCAGATACAAGAACATGGAAAGAGAAGTGGTTGAGTGTACTTGCTATGATACTTGTAATTTTTTGTTGCTATACAGGGTCGAATTGCTCGACTGCTGTTAGCTGATGAGCTCCTTTATGAATGCCTCTATATTGTTGATTATTTATGATGTTTTATTGGTCTTAGTGACTAGCAGTGGAATCCAGGATGCACGATTCCTCCCATTTGGGACTAGTTAGTTATATTTTGTTCCCACTGCGTCTCGAACCCATTACCCTTTGCTTCAAACGTTGCAACGTTATCCACTAAGCCACTGAGGTACGATAGTTACTTCTTGTGCAACAGGATTCCTCTGCTAGCGACCGAGATCAATATAATTGAGTGTACTTCTGCCACAAGAACTCCAGCTTAAACGCATAAGTCCCCAATGCCTCCTCCGTGCGCAGATTTGTAGCCACCTATTCAAGGGACGACTGTAGTTTAGCTGCATGACCAAAAATAACAAGATGTTCAAGTAAAGAATTGTTTGTTGATTCACACTCATCTTTTTATCAGATGACATGAAATTTTTTTCGAAGTGCCTTTGGAAAGAAGACGGTTTAGGCTTCCAGTGTTACTTCACACATAGAGGGGATGCAAAGCATTATCCTACTATTGCCGAAACTACGTATAAATTTTGAGCTAGGGAGAACACAATCACCAAGCTTTCGGATAACTAACGAAAGTCGGAGGATGTAATTTCAGATAATAATAAATGCACAGACGGACAAACATGTTCGTCAGTATCATATTTACAGATAGAATCTCATAGAAAACTATTTTGAAGGTACTGCAGAATACTGTTTAGGTGCATACATTAGCTTCCCAACTATCTCCTTCCGTAAGATCTACCTTCCTTTAGATTGATGTCTAAATATCGATATCGCAGCTAAAAAGCGTATTATTCATTACCGAGTTGGTATTTGCTAAGTGATACTATTATGAATCTCAAACTTGTTGAGTTGACCGCATAGAGATATGATTCAATAATCTCCTGGTGTTTCGTAGGCTCCATTCCTGCCTCATGTAACGAGGTATTGCCGGTTAATTAGCCATCAACTCCCAAACAATAAATGTGACTAATACCCCAGTGAAAGGTTAATGAAAATGCACTAAGCAACCTTGTGCACATTCGTGCAATAGACAGTGAGTCACATCCATAGTATAAGGGCTACTGATCCTACCACTTGCCTTTCCAAACTTTGGTAAGTGATGTGGTGTTCAAATTCACAGCCTACTGATTGAATACCATCTCCCTAATTCAATGAGTCACAAATTCACATAGCTGAGTGACAGTAGTTGCTCTGAGTTTTTGAACTTATGCTGTACAAGTTGTAAGTCGAACACTTAATTCACTATATCCTTACCTATCATTCAATTTTTATAGTAGATGAATAAAACTTTCCCAATATTCTGCTGTAGTCTACATAGTGAAACATTGAAAAGAATCTTGAATAAACTTTCTAGACAACCTAAGATTAAATTGAACTTGGCGACCAAATCCCTTTAGAACATTCGTAACAATTATAGTTTAAAGATTTGTGAAAGAAAATAATGGAAAAGTGTTAGGCAACTTACAATGTTAGAAAAGCTCTGTTTTCTTTCAGTTTTTCTTTGAAATAAAATGTTCTTAACTTAAAAATTTGTTCATTTCTCTACTCTGGTCTATGTAGTCTTTACTAAATATCAGGCAATGACATTGAAAAACATCAGGTTATGCATGATAAAAACAATTTGACTTGTTTTTGTCCTTAGAAATAAGTGAAACTGACTACATTTAGGCCATCTGTTTTGTTTCTGTACAAAATGTGAAGTCAAAAAATCTATAAATCTTAGAGTACATATGAATTTTTTTAAAGGAGTTAGAAAGAAGAGCTTTTCACGTTGGAAGACTAACCTCTATGTTTCATTTAGGTTAATGTGGATGCTAGGCAACTGAAGAGATGCTGTAGACCAACTGAACTAGGCTTCAATGTATTCTATCCAATTTTCTAGTCGGCAATCTTAAAAGTATATCAACATTGTATCCTTTCTGTTAATGGTTTCACTAACAATCGTCTTCTTCACGATAGTATACCTACTAAGCCTAGACAGTTGATAGCAACAAGCTGAGAATCGAATAAATATGTCATTGCATTGTAAAAACATGGTACTCATATGCTTCGTAACATTTTAATAGGAGAATATCAACTTTCTAATGTGAGAACCCAATAGATATGCAGTATTTGTTTCCACCATGAATAGCGAATGGGGGATGGCTACAAGGTCAAAATCCAGGTAGTTTTAGGAATACTCATATCGATCCAACGCAACACCTGGTTAAACGGACTCACTGGAAAGATACATATAAGCTACTTTTTGGGTGAGTTAAACACTTGTGCAGTCTGTAGTGTTAGAATTCACCTGTATTTAAAGTTAGTTCTTGGTTCTCATACTTTAATTCATGACTGCTGGACCTGACAGTTTGCTACTTAACGTTTTCAAGGATGGAGGTTAGAAATCGCTAATGAAAGTGATAGCGCAGGTAAAAGGTAGTGTATGTGGAATCAGAGATAATGCAGTTGGACTGGTGTACTTCACTGATGATCCCAGTCTATAAGAAGGGAGAAAAGTTTTATTGTTACAACCACAGGAGAATTAGATCGACCAATGATATGTCTTAGATTCTGGGTTGCAACGTTTTCCGGCGCTCAACAAGCTTGATAACAGCAAACTCAAGAAAACTAGGCTGATTTCAGACAGACCTGGACGAGGATGCACCAATCATACTTTTACTCGCCAACAGGTTATGTAACGCAGGCATACCTACAGGCCAGTAACTGATACTATATTTCATGACCTGAAGGCGGAATTTGACTCAGTCGATAGTGAGGTGTGGTGGCAGTGTCTCACCGTGAAAGGAGTACCGAGAAAGTCTATAACACTAATCAAAGCTCTCTACTCGAACTCATGTAGCCATTTAAGGGTTTGCAGAAAGCTGTCACATGAAATGAAAACAATTAGTGATGTTTGCTTGGGATGTCCATTGCCACCGTACCTAGTTAACTTCGTCATAGACGTACCAACTGATATCACCTTAAGTACTTCTGACTTCATATGTATTGAATTATCCCCTGGAGATCAGCTGTTTGACTTGGAGTATGCAGACGATATTGTCCTACTGACAAACTCCAGAGTCTTCTCAATGCACTGAGTAGTCATCTAAGTATGTTTGGCATGCATTTCGAACCTGTCAAATGCAGGATGATGCCCCGAACTAGTCTGCAGAGTGAGAAGAGGCAAAATTTGTCAACCGATTAACTCACTTGGGGAGTTACGTTGAACTGTATGGGCTGGTTGCTGACGCAGTCTGAGCTCGGACAAAGAAGGTTCACCTGATATTTGCCGACTTGTGTTACCTGTGACGCCAACTGGTGAGATATCCAAGTATGTATCAGAGGACCAGTATGCTGCACTCCAGTTAGTCTTGTCCTACTATGTATGCTGCTGTGAGAAATGGCCGCTAAAAGTACAAGACATGAAGCGATGACAGGGTTTTGACCACAGGTGTCTTTTTGAAACCGCCCACATTTAGTGGAATCACAGTGTCAGCTATATTAAGATCAGGCAAAAGGTATCACGGAATACAGGAAAGTCAATTGATGAGGTTGTGAAGCTTCAGCTACTGAGATGGCTTCAAAATGTACTGCGTGTGCTGATGTACCGCTTACTTTGACCCACCATGATAGGGGAGTTTGTATGAGGCTGGAGGTGGGTTCAGTTTAGTAAAACCAAGACGTGGGACCAGTCAACGATGTCCCTGAATGTTGGTTTGAGCCGCGTAGGGAGGCGCAGGATGCCGGGTTCGCGTTGACATGATGATAAAAACTTATGGTTAGGAACTCTTAATGAAATGGATGAAAATCGGTAACATTAGTGTAGATGTATTTACTCTTGGACGTCTTCGAAAACTTGAATGTTTTGACTAGCCTTAATACTTAAATTCGGTCCTCCTACACATCTCTAGGTCTCCTTTGGTAACACTCTTTTTATGTGTGCTTGTTCTTTGCATGCTGCCGTGGTGACCAGAATTGATCCCAGTATGGGACTCGCCACCTTTACACACCCATGACACCATCGGGGATCGGACCCAGGACGTTTGGGTTTCGCTGTGACCACATCACCATCGAGCCACTATATTGTACGTGGACAATTTTTAGGTTCACCGTATATCACATGATATATTTTTTTGATATCTAGTATTCTAAGCCAAATGAGAAGGTAGCAAACAGATGTAAACTGATTGTTATCAAATGTTTTGATGACTGAAACAATATGTTACATATGTGAGTATATCAATTCTAACGGATTAGATATCGGTGTCCCAATCGATTTTCAGGAACGCTGTTATTAAGATGCACTTTCAACGTCCATTTCTTCTTTAATTATGAACTATGCAGACAAAGAGGTGGTATAGCTTTGCGTTCATAGTAAGACCGTTTGCTCATAAAGTTCTGAAGTTGGGGAACACATACCCAAGTAAATGATCGGCCATTTTGAGTGCTACAAAAGAAACGTAAATTATACCTTCCCTCTATTTAAGAATACAGATAATTTCAGAAGTTCAACAAATATTATTTTGGAATATAATTCTTATGATAGAAGGATGTGAATTCAAAGATGCAATTTTTGGATACCCAGCTCACAAGACATAGTAATAAAATACTGAGGAGGTCTATCCACCATGAACCTAAGTGGAACAGGTAGCTCACGAACTTCTAAAGTTGGACACCTCTAAAAACACAATGGAAATTCATTCACTCCTTATTTTATAGTATCTGTAACGTTTGCTTTGCTGATGCAATTGATGAACATATAAATACGCTTAAAAATATCACCATTGAAAACGGCTATTCTGAAAGTTTCATTGAGAAAACCATAAAGGTGGGATCAGCCAACCTACGAACAGTAGAGACTCAGTGGCGGAAATATTGAGAAATAACCTCTGCTGTTCATTTGGGCAAAACTCTTCTACATCTACACATACCCTCACTTTCTCCACTCAACTGATGATTTGACTTTATATAGGAATTTGTCACTTCACTTGCTCCTAGCGTCTGCTGTCTAACACCATTGTTGAATAAATGCCATCATGGTTTAACAAGAGAGATAAATGATCCTCTTACGGTTCAACTTGTGGAGTATTTCATCTATTCTAGACACGTAGTGAACCTAAAGCCTAAATTCAGTGTCATCTATGAATTACTGCAGAATCTCATGGAAGCTGTACTAATAAAACGCCTTCAGTTCATAAAGACCACGACCCTCAATATTTTAAAGCCTACACTGTGTATACCAAATAAATTTTTTCAGCTATTATACTCAAAATAGGCTTAATCTATACACACATCTTGCATTTGACAAAAGTGTTTTTCACCATCCCGTTACTACTTCATTACTTTTTTTCTCCTCATGACTTACACTTCTCATGTATCTGATTACCATTCTGTTCATATGGTGCAATATCCTACGAATCTGCTAAACCTTAATAAACATTGAATTGTATTAACAGTGTAACGTTTTTGAAACCTTAGTCAATGTGAAGTTTCGACTTCTAGACTGTCCCAACTCCTCGCTGTGAATTATCACAGTCTGTCGATGGCCTTTTACTATTAAGTATAAGTTTCATCCTTTGTGCTTTCTCAATTGCCGACCCACATTTGTGTCTTCTTCCTTTTTTCTCTTCCAGATTCTAATGCTGGTTGAGTGGACTATCAATGTCAAACTTAAGTACAGAAATACATAAAACAGGCGTTCCACTCCATCTAGTACTAGAAATGATAAACTCTCCGTATCATTTAATAGCGAACAGGGTTGTTGATATACTTGAACCAATAAAGAAGACGTTTTTGAATCGTAATCTCCATAATACATTTGATTTTGTCTGTTCAATCAGGAAAACGGATTCCTATGACGCTTCGTAGACAAAAACGTCAAGCTTACACTTTGCCAAGAGAAATTTACCACCACGCCAAAAAAGATACTCTATATGAATCTCAACTTCAAAGGTGAGTCTGCAGCTGACATTCAACAAAGGCGGATATCAAACCCTAGAAGGAGAACATTCTTTGCATCAACGCTGAGACTAGTATTTTCTTGTCACCCAACAATTTCTAACAAGCCAAATGAGAAACTTTCGCACCTGACCATATATATATATATATATATATATATATAAATTCACCTGTTTTTGTGGAGCCAGGTATATAGGTCGTTCGATGCGACTGTTATCCAAAAGGGTTCAAGAACACTATCGAACGTGGTTAAAAAGAGGAAACAATGGAGCGATAAGGAGTGCCATCATTGAATACATCGTGAATACGAATCACCCCATCTTAATAACCACCTCATTCAAAGTCATTTATGCAGTTAAAAGAAACCTTCCAAAGGCTGTAAGTCTTCGTATTCGATACATTGCTGAAAATTTCGTCATCCACACGGAGAAACCTGTACTGTGTACGCAAAAGAAGATTATTCAACCTCTTCTTCTCTCATGGTCTTAGTTTTCACTCCCCTCTACCCCTTTTTCATCTTTTTATCTCTCTGTTTTGACAATATTCACTTCTTAAGTAGCTTTCGAAAGGCGTTTCTAACAAATAGCCGGCATACGTAACATCAACAGCTGCCGCCTTCGCTCACTCGATACTGAAGATCGATGGGGTGGATGACCAGAATAATAAGAATAAGCAACAAGGAACTCTGGTTGGCTGAAAACTAACCAACATGGAGGAGATTATGTGAGGAAGAAATGAAAGGTTGTGGGCCGTGATGGAGCCAGGTTGAAAAGACTACAGAGAAGAGAGTGAAATGGCGACGTGCCACTGAACACCTATGTTCCGCTAGGAATCTAAGGGACAAATCTTAATACATAACTTGGCGAATACAACTAATCAACGTTTTGCTCAGCTGATTGATTAGATGTTCAATGTTTACTAATGTGCTATCAATTCACAATTATGAAAGAGTAAAGATAAACTGTTAGGCGAAAAAATTCTCTGTCATTCAGAGCACAGTTTCAACATTTTGTAATCGAAACTATTGTCATAAAACTTGGAGAAAATAAAATGATTCATGTGAAGGTAATATTACATTGTGGTCTTTTCAATTATCTCCTTAACTTTTGTTTTTGTTGATATTCACCAGGTAACCATGCCAACCCTATACTTTTGTTAGTTATGCGCTTTATTTAAAAGAAATTATAATTCAAACAAAGAGACAATTTTCAGATCACAAGTGATGATCAAATAAACAGAAGTAGTATTCATCATGGAGTGACATCAGTTGGGGAACCATTGAAAATCTGGGAGCACTGGACAGCTGTTTCGTCCGACTAGTATGGGACTCCTCAGCATTCATCTCAAAATACATTGATCAAATAAACACCTAAAGATAGGAACAACATTAAGATAATTAAAAAAATAAATGTAATTAATTAGAAATTGATGGAAAACTACTCTTTTTTTGCATCGGTCTTAGTTGTTGTAACAGATAAATCATCTTGTAGAAGTAGAGGTCATTTCATGGCTTTAAACATTCCCTATGTCTATAAAGGCATCACATAATAGTTGAGTAGGCGTTCAGTTTATGTTGACAATAATTTTTTGGTGTCTTTTCAAACGTAAAGACATAGATATTTGTTCATTATTCTCAACTCATGAAAAACTTACCATTCTGTCTCAGTGAGTACCAACAGATAAAAATTACTAGTCAGATTGTAATGATGATTTGGGCCTAGAAGCAGAATCCAAGATGCGCATTTCGTCCCGTTAGGGACTCATCATCTGGATATATCTGTATCCCACGAAAATGAAATTACTGCCATCATCAAGGTAGCTTCATAGAAGCCCAATATGCCGAAAGTGGTCGATCAACTTGGTTCAATCAACAACAGGATTTTACATGTCCTTACTAGTCACTTTTTCAGTGTATAAACTGTATACTACTGAATATGTTTTTTAGTAATATTTTACGTTACTTCAGAATACTCTGTGACCTTGTCTGGACGGTACGCAACTAGCTGTTACCAATGAGTGTAAGATCACATTTCTGCCCACTTTATCACCCACTTTTAATTTCATTCTAAGGTAATGAGAAAGAATCTATCTCTAAAGTGATTGGTTAGTATATGCATCTTGGGCTGTAAATGTTCCGATACTTATATTTAGTATCACGGATACAGCATTACAAACTCTTAAGGGTATGTCATTTTAAAAGTACTTTTTCTCTCTTCAGAAGTTACTAAAACTCAAAGAAATCTTTCTGTTCTACAATCTTCAAGAATTCCTCAGCACATGCTTTCCTATGATAAGAGATCCTTCTGAGCCACTGGAGGTTTACATTACCACAAATATGAGAGCGGTCTGATCTGTTCATTGTTGAATCATTTGTTTTAAGTAGAGAGATTTTCAGCAATTCTAGGCTTTAAACAAATACACAGATATCTTAAAGATGATATAATCTAATGAAAAACATAATAGTATTCTACATGTTTTGAAGCATAGTATAATAAAACCTGGAACAGTAGGGTAGCCTGTCATTGTGAGAACGATCATTTTTATGGCTTATTGCTCTACAAAGAAACAGTAGGCTTCAGAATAACCATCCAATTTGTGCAGAATTCAGGTAAAAGCTTTCAATAAACTTTCTATAAAATGGCTAAACAACGAATTATCTATGGCGTTCACCTGCTTCATCCACAGTCGCAAATCTATTTATGAGTAAATTCGAATGAAGTCCCCTCGCACACATTAAAAGCTAAAAATTGGGATAAGGCACACTGATTACACGATCATAGTCCTAAAACGTAGATCCACCAGTATCAATTCAAGTTCAGAAACAGAGATGGACAGTAGTAAATTACCCTTCTGAATTGTCATGCTAAATGGATATAAAATGAATAGTTAGGTATGTCAACTTTGAGAAAAGCAATACATTCGAACAAATATTTAGATTTCAGCTTATCACATCCAATTAGTGCTGGATTCAGGAGGCACAAGCCATGTGCGGACCAAATTGCAACGCCACATCACGCATAATCATAGAACAGAGTATAGAATGGCAGTCAACTCAACTCTACCTCAACTTCATCAACTTTAAAAAGGCTTTCGACAGCGTCGACCAACAAGTAATATGTCAGTTGCTTCAACAATGAGCAATAACACAAACCTTTTTCTATCTCATTCAACAGCTGCTATATGAAGACAACACATACCAAGTAATTCACAATGGGAAGATCAGTGAAGATAGGGGTAAAACAAGGCTGTCTACTATCACACATGATATTCCTGATTGTGGTCAACTGGACTGGATGATGCAGCGAACTGTGGGGAACGCGAAGAGGAGGATAGGCTGGCTGGACCGTGGAAGATATCCTAGATGATTTGGATTTCGCTGGTGATCACTTGTGTCTGATGTCACACAAACTTGAAGATCTACAAGTAAAAAGTGACAAGTTGAGAGAGGAGACTGGGTAGCGAAGACGGGACTTCAAGTGAATGTAGAAAAGATAGAGGTGATGATGATACCTAACCAACAACACCACCACCAACAAAAATAACCTCCAATCACCGCCAACGGGAGAAACTTAAATGAGGTAGTCTCTTTCACCTATCTAGGTAAGACTGTTTCAATTACAGACGGCTCAGGCACAGATGAGGATGTCAAAGCCAGTCAGGATGTGAAACACAGTAAGACAGGCTTTCACTGATCTGAAATTAGTGTGGATATCTACTGCACTCAGCATAAAGCGTGAACAACATCTGGATTTTCAACATCAAGCATTTCCAACAAACTACAGACATTCATGAACAACTGCCACCTACACTGGCTCGCCATCAGATCAGATGGCCAGAATAATAAGAATAAGCAACAAGGAACTCTGGCTGGCTGGCCGGCTGGCGACGAACCAACCAAGAAGCTATGGCTCAACAAATATGCAGAGGAATAAAGTGGAGATGGATTGGGCATACACTGAGAGGACCGACTGGGGACATCACGTACCAGGCCAGGCCCTCGAGTGTAATGCGGATGGGAAAGGACGAGTTGGGCGTGGGAGATGAGGGTGACGTGGAGGAGATCATGCTAAGAGGAAATGAGAGGTTGTGGGTGGTCGTGGAGCCAGGTTGAAAAGATTTCAGAGAGCAGAGTGTAATTGAGACGTGCTAATGAATCTCTATGTTCCACTAGGAACCCAAGCGACAAATAAAAAAATAATAATAACATCCATTTAGTGCAAACGTTTCTGTTACCTCAAGTCTCTTAAAGAGAACACACACATACACACACTAGTAACAGATGAAAGTGAAACAGTTAATAAACTAAAATGTGTAAAGGTGATACTTAAAATGAATAAGTATCTGGTAAAATTCATTCGTGAAGTGGAACATAACATTCAGTTAGATCATAGAAATACTCCTAAATCATGTGCCTCAACAATAATTATCCATCACAGATCACACACATTACATGAAATCAGGAGATTGCTCAACAAAAGCAATATCACTGTGTTCTACAGAACATCAAACACATTGCAAAGCATCTTAGTCCATCTGAAGGACGAGATCCCTTAAGATTCACAATCAAATTGTGTTCATTAAATAAAAGGTGAGGACTATTATGTAATATTAACAGGACACAATTCCCGTGAAGTCGAAATTAAAAAAGTTAACATTGAGAGTCTTCCAGTTGACCCGGTTGAAATCCAGAGGAACTGAAAAAGCTTTAAAACAGATCAGACATGGATCAGCCATGCTATAATTTCAAGTCACGAGGTCAGTCTTGATAATATGGGAATTATTCAGCGAGACTTCAGAAACTATAAAGAATGTGTCGTAGCAGAAGGGCTTCTCACTAAGTGGAATCGAAATTGTCTAAATAGGAAGGAATGGAGAAGTAAAACGTAGTTTGAACTGGTCTCAACCGAACCCCATATTCTGACATAACTAACATACACGAGATACGAACTACCAACACACATGTACATATAAATCCCAACCTGTACTTTCAGCACTCATCACCTATAATACACTACATGCAGATGGATATCAGTTTTATTCAACAATTTTACAACTCAGAATCCTTTATTCAAATAAAAACTCAAATCAAGTTATATAAGCTTGAGGGATATTATAAATTCCGGTTTACTATAACTTTGATAAAGCTATCAGCACTAAATAAGGCGAAACATTAGTTGGAACAAATATGTTTTGTTTTACTTTCACTAGGAAATACAAATACCAAGATGATGGAAGTTTAGAAATTTTGTTTAGTCAATTATATATGATACGATATCTGACTATCTGTCAAAGGACAAGTATAGTGAGCTGCAATCCTTTTTGTCCTGCTATACGGCTGTAAGACATGGCTGCTGAAAGTAGAAGACATGAAGCGGTTGCAGGGATCTTTGTAGCGTTTCCCATTGTTGATGGAATTAACGTGTTAGCAATGTTGAGGTCAGGCGTAAGGTATTTAGCAAGACAGACAAGTGATTTTCATAAGGTTGCCAACTTTCACTAAGTTACATGATTCGGGCACGTGTTGCGCATGCCAAGCAGTAGCTTGTCTCGACGTGAAATGCTAAGGTAAGTTGGATTAGATTAGAAGAGGGTTCAGGGTGGCTTAACCAAGATGTGGCAAATGTTGACGAAGTCTTTGACTGCTTGTCTGAGCTGGATAGGGAGATGCAAGCTACGTGGCTGGGGTCCCGACAGAAATTGATGGAAATCGGTTGTAATGTAAAACAGGTGTATTCATGTCATGATATCGTCCTAAGCTTGAATAATTAGACTAACCTTTATCTCTAAATTGTTTTTTTCTCTCACACAACTTTGTCTACTTCGACATCACTCATTTTCTATTCACCTGTTCTTTGTATACTACTGTGATGATTTGATGCCCTTGAGTGCAAGATCCTACGCTGAGTTTCTCTGTTTGCCTATCTATTGGACTTATTACGTCACGACTCCATTATAAAAAGAGAGTTGGGAGCTCAAATCTTAATACTTACAACCAAGACGCTGATACCAGCCACCACCTATTCAGTAAACGTATAAAATTTACAGAACTATGTACACCGTGGGATATTGTGAGTGAAGTTATTTGGCAACGCAACTTGACATGTCATAAGAGGGAAAGTATTCATATGTTTACTCATTACTCCGGTGAGCTGAAAGCTGATTAGTTTAGCGTTCGTTCAATTAACCTGACACCTCCGTATTAGATTTGTTTATCCGAATTAGTTAGCAATATTATTTACTTGATGATGTTCTGAGCAAAATGTATTCCTCATAATCATATCAATGTGATCCATTCATATGGTCCTGTTTCGATGTGTTCGTCAATTTTGTTGGAATAATTCGATTTGTGCATAAATACTGATGAATTGTCATTTCTTAGCTTATTTTAAAGCTGAATTTTCCAGTTTCATTAAGTTTTGCTGTATCTTCTTTTGTTTTTTCAGTACCAAACCACATTTTGCTGTAACCTATTCAGAAGTTGCCGCATCCCCCAAGTTTAATGTCACTTCTATCCTAGGCATGACATGTTCGAGTTTTAGATAACTTATTGTCACATTGAAGTTTAGTCCTTTTTCAGGTACTTTCATTTTATTTGAGCTTAAGACTTTCAAGGAGAGACTGACTAATCACTACTTTTCTTGCATTAATTTGTGGAACTTCCTGGTTTGATTGTTTTCAGATTTCTTGAAAGCACCTGATTCATTGTATACCAGATAGTATTCAACTTACTGATAATCTTGTAAACTTCTTTTACAGACAGTCTGGTGATATATTCTGTTGCTCTTTTGATTTTGTCTGTAGACAGTGAAACATGTAGACGAAGATATTTAGGAATAATTTGACTTTTCATACAACAAATATTGGAAATATGATGATTTTTGAAAAGTATTTCAGTTTGTGATTTTATTATTTATTATTATTAGTCCCTTGGGTTCCTAATGGAACATAAGGCTTCAGTAACACGTCTCCATTGCGTTCTGTTCTCTGAAATCTTTTCAACCTGGTTCCACGACAGCCCACAAGCTCTCATTTCCTCCTCACACGATCTCCTCCATGTCACCCTCGGACGTCCAACTCGTCGCTTCCCCATGGGATTCCACTCGAGGGCCTGGCCTGACGCGTGGTGTCCCCAGTCGGCCTTCTCAGTGTTTGCCAAATCCATCTCCACTTCCTTCTACATATTTATTGGGTGATAGGTTCCTGGTTGGTTCGTTCCCAGAGCTCCTTGTTGCTTATTCTTTCTGGCCATCTGATCTTCAGTAGCGAGCGTAAGCAGTTGTTGATGAATGTCTGTAGTTTGTTGGAAATCCCTTTCGTAACGCGTCAAGTCTCTAAACCATCATATGGAAGCATAGAACTTGACTGGATTGGTGTTGAAAATCCGGATGTTGTTCCTAATGCTGAGTGCAGAAGATCTCCACACTGGTTTCAGGCTAATGAACGCCTGTCTTGCTTTTCCGATTCTGACTTTGATATCCTCGTCTGTGCCGCCTGTAATTGAAACAGTGCTTCCTAGATAAGTGAAGGAGGTTACTTCCTTTAAGTTTCTCCCGCTGATGGTGACTGGATTTTGTCACCATCAGTTTGTGATGGTCGTGTAAATTTGTCGACTAGCCTTCGAACAAGAAGATCAAACGTTTTACTTGGCCAATGTGGTAGGATTTAATTCCTTAGTAGATTTGTTTATTAGATTCAGTCAACTAAAAGTGATACAGTATTATTTACTTGGTGATGTTTCAAGGCCAAATGATCCCTGCTCAAAATCATATCACATTGATGTGATTATGAACAATAATCTAAGCTCAAAACTCCATTTTAGTCTGTTTATTAGAAATATCACACAGTGAAACAGTAACATTTACTGGATAACATCATTTCGGACACAATTTATTGTCTATATTCATATCAGGTAACTAACTCCACTACTTAGAGACAGACTTTGTATATTCCTAATTTTCTTTTCTTCTCTGTAATGACAAGGGTGTATATATACATATATATATATATACATATATATATATATATATACATATATATATATATATATATATATATATACATATATATATATATATATATATATATATATATATATATATATATATATGGGACAGGTGCAGAATCATTTCTATAACTGCATGTATTTGGTGTTGATTTCGATAAAAAAGGATTCGGTGATCATCAATCTCTGCCTCCACCCAACTAAATTAGTTTTCAACACTGTCGTCCTATCCCACTCTACTATGTGATTGTGTGTCATCGTATGCAGAGCTATAGCTGAGCTTTTCTCTAGATTTCTTATCTTATTACGATCTACTAATCTTGATTTAGCTAGGTTTTTGTGCTCTGTTATTCTAATCGGCCCTGGTCGACTGCTTTGACCTATGTACTTGACCTAGCAATCATTGCAAGGGATCTGGTAGATCAGATTATTTTGCTTAATTGCTTCAAAAGGATCTTTTAACCTACAAAGCTTGTTTCTAAGCAAGTTTGTTGGTTTGAATGCCACTTGAATACCAGTCAGCCCTCTTGAGAATTCTTCGTAGTGCTTCTGAGGTGCCTTCCTTGTATGGTAGGTAACACAGCAAAGGCTCTGAATTCTCTATCAGCGCTGTCACCATTATTACCATTAGTAGTGGGATTATTATTAATAACATCTGTATTACTACTACTACTACTACTACTACTAATATTTTTCCTTCAGTTTCTTATGAATTTATTGGTAAATTTTGGTGGGTAATTATTGAGACGTAGGGTATTCTCGATGTGTCTAATTTCTCGTTGCAGATTTTCCGATCAACTAGTAAGCTCTTTTGCTCTATCACTTAAGCATTTAACTGGGCCTACTTTAAGTGAAATGGGATGGGAGGATTCGAAGTTAAAGTAGCGATTCGAATGCGTAGGTTTTCTATAGACACTAGTCTCTGGAGTTCCTTCTTGTGTTCGTTTAATCTTGCAATCCAACATTGCTAGTTCACCTTCTTCACTTTCTAAGTCACAGTTAAATTGGATTGCATTCACTTCTGAATTTATATGTGCCAACAACCTATTGATGTGTTCCGATTTCAGTACTGTAAACATATAATCTACATATCGCCATCACACATAAGAAGATTGTATATGAAAACTACTCACTCAGTGACATACTTAATCTAAGAGAAATGCTACAATGTACAGACTGGAATATATTTGACAGCGATGTTTTGGACGATACTATTGATGGTGTGACATGCTATCTCAAGTTCTACCTGGATATATGTTGCTGTAGTGAAAAGCTTTTTCTACGCTTCGATCGTATATCTTCTCCCCAGCTTAAGAAACAAAGAAGAGAAAAAGAAAGACTTTATAAAGTAAGTGATAATGCCGGCCGTCGTCGAATGAACGGTTTAACTAGATTGGGAATTAAACTTCTGAGTATAGTATACAACCAGAAGCTTTAGTCCTGCAAAAGCTCTTCCAGCCTGCGGAAACATTTTAAAGACCTCGCTGGTAGTAAACACTTTAGTAAAGGAGCACATATTGACGTCTGTGCTTTGTAAAACACCTTTATACGTCAACCCACTTGTCCAACTCCACTTTTTCAACTATATCCAATGAAGAATGTTATCCAGAGTTCACCGTGAAAGATATTTTCAAATGTCTCAAATCCCTGAATGCCTCACACAGTTTAGGTCTGGATGGAATGTCAAGCTTCGTATTCATGAAGTGTCCTGATATTTTATGCCATCCACTGGCTGACATGTTCAACAGATCGTTTTTAGAAAACCCCATCCAGTTGCCTGGGAAGATATTAAGATGGTGTCCATACCTTAGTCTAGGACTCCAGGTGCATGTACAAAATTCCCTCCGATTGTAGTTACCTCTCCATTTTTTTAAATAATGGAAAAGCTAATAATACCTCCTCTCCAGCCCTCACTGAAGGCTTTCGGAGACCCTTACCAATTTGCATATAAAAGTAGAAGAAGCTTTTTGAATGCCACCACTCCCTCATTTCACGATATTGCTTACAGTCTTGCAAAAAATCCCGTACCAGGTGTGTCTTTTTAGACCACACTTCAACATTTGATTCTGTCCCAAGACATCTTTTGCTGGACAAGCTAACCTGGACAAATACTGAGTCCTGGATAATCAGCTAACTGTACTCTTATTTCTCTGATGATAAGAAACAACATACTGTTCACAGTGGAAAGCACTCCACCTAATTACCTACTGTTAATGGCGTCCCCTAAACAGCCATCTTTTTCCCCTTATCTTTTCACGTTCTTTCTGCATGACCTGCAGTCTTCAGCTAGTATCAAGTTCATCAAATATGCTGATGACGTAACAATTTCCATACCTATCTCCTCCTTAGCAGATTCCTCCCAAATGAATGATTTCCTGTCTATTGTTAGACGATGGTCCTTCGAGAATGGTCTTATGCTAAATTCTTCAAAACGTCAGATCATAAACTTTAGTTTTAGACATAAACTTAACCTATGCAAAGTGCTTAGTTCTCATGATTCCTGTTCTACTGATAGTTGCGCATTAGAGAATGTTACAAGTGTGATTTATCTTGGTGTGTTTTTCTTCGGACCCTTCCTCGTCTTTCCATATCTCACTAATCTCTAAAAACATGTTTCACCTGACTTTCTGTATTAGGAAGCTGAGAGTATCTGGTATAATTCAGCCTCTCCTCTTGCATTTTATAGATTCCCACATCTTGCCCGTTCTCCTCTCCTACTCATTAAATTTCCTGGGATTGCTTAGAAAAGACTATGCTATATTGTATACAGCTTTGAAGATTTTCAGCAGAACTAGTGGTGTACCCCTAAACCTTCTAGTTAAAACCGTTGTAGACAAACATATCAACTCATGTAAACATGTGACAGAAGTTATTTTATCAGATGACTAGCATCCTCTTCGCTTGAAGCTCTCTGCGTGTCGGTTATCTGGAAAGACGAGGAGCAAGTATATAAGACTTTATGCACGTACTACAAAATATAAAAACTCTACAATACTGTAAGTATTTAGTTCGTCTACTATGTGATGAAGAAAGTATTAGAAATGAACTAACATATCAATTTATGTTTCTGAAAGCAAACTAATTGAGGAAGAGCGTTAATATAAGTGAAAAACTTGGACACTTTGGTAGAATGTAATTCCATATTAGATTTGTTTATTTGATATAAAGCGCACAGTGATACAGTATTATTTACTTGATTACGTTTCGAGCATAAATTATTGCTCATAATCATATCAATGTAATCACACTTCTTTCGATATCTGATTTTATAGTCCTGTCACCTGATCTCTCTTTGTTTTTTGATTGGTAGTAAAGTTTTCCATATCTCTGGTATAGGTGTTGCGTCATTCCTATTACATGTGTTGGGTGTGGATTCGATGAACAAAGATTCAGTAATTAATCTCTCTCTCCACCTAGCTATATTAGACTTAAGTACAGTGGTTTTGTCCCATCCTATTGTGTGGTTGTGTGTTAATGAATGTAATGCAATGGCTGAGTGTTTTTCTAGGTTATTGATCTTATTGGGGTCTGTCGTTCTATGTTTAGCTAAATTCCTATGTTCTGTTAATCTAACTGACCCCGACCGGCTAGTTTGACCTATGTATTTGACTTCACAGTCATTACATGGAATTTGGTAGATTATATTATTTTGCTTAATTGGTTCTATCGGATCTTTTAGCCGACAAAGCTTACCTCTAAGTGAGTTTGTTGGTTTAAATGCCACCCTAATTCCAACCTTGTTGAGAATCCTACGTATGGTTTCTGATGTTCCTTCCTTGTATGGTATCACAATAGAGGTGTTGATTTCCTTTCTACTTATGTTGTCACTATTATTTGTATTTGTATTAGTGTTATTATTTTGCTTCTTATGTGTCCGTGTGAATTTCTTAATAAAATGATGGGGATAATTATTAATTATTAACGCTTCTTTTATGTGTTTCAATTCCTTCTTTAAGTCCTTACAATGACTAGTGAGTTTCGCAGCTCTGTTATTTAGACAGTTGACTAAACCCGCTTTAACTGTCTAAATAACAGAGCTGCGAAACTCACTAGTCATTGTAAGGACTTAAAGAAGGAATTGAAACACATAAAAGAAGCGTTAATAATTAATAATTATCCCCATCATTTTATTAAGAAATTCACACGGACACATAAGAAGCAAAATAATAACACTAATACAAATACAAATAATAGTGACAACATAAGTAGAAAGGAAATCAACACCTCTATTGTGATACCATACAAGGAAGGAACATCAGAAACCATACGTAGGATTCTCAACAAGGTTGGAATTAGGGTGGCATTTAAACCAACAAACTCACTTAGAGGTAAGCTTTGTCGGCTAAAAGATCCGATAGAACCAATTAAGCAAAATAATATAATCTACCAAATTCCATGTAATGACTGTGAAGTCAAATACATAGGTCAAACTAGCCGGTCGGGGTCAGTTAGATTAACAGAACATAGGAATTTAGCTAAACATAGAACGGCAGACCCCAATAAGATCAATAACCTAGAAAAACACTCGGCCATTGCATTACATTCATTAACACACAACCACACAATAGGATGGGACAAAACCACTGTACTTAAGTCTAATATAGCTAGGTGGAGAGAGAGATTAATTACTGAATCTTTGTTCATCGAATCCACACCCAACACATGTAATAGGAATGACGCAACACCTATACCAGAGATATGGAAAACTTTACTACCAATCAAAAAACAAAGAGAGATCAGGTGACAGGACTATAAAATCAGATATCGAAAGAAGTGTGATTACATTGAGATAAGATTATGAGAAATAATTTATGCTCGAAACGTAATCAAGTAAATAATACTGTATCACTGTGCGCTATATATCAAATAAACAAATCTAATATGAAGGAGAGCGTGTTACTTTTTTTTCACATATTATGAATCTAATTGCTAATTTGATTATCTACCTAAATTGACTGCTCATTTTGAAGAAAGTTGTAGATAAAGTGAATATTCTTATCTTTCCTATATGTCATTTCTACTTATTTCATTTTGTTATGCATACATATGTATTGTCTCTATCCAAATGATGCTATATGTCATGCTGAAAATTCTGTAGAACATCCCAGAAATAGATTTCGGAATAAACTCATTATTATTATCATCAACCTTCCCGTTTTATGGGATCATTTTAGACTGATAATAATGTATTAATTGATATTTTGGAATGTTAGCTAATTGATTTTTTCACTTTGTTTCTTGTCCTGGTGAATTCAGATATCAGAATTCAGAAATCATGACAGATGGGGCAAATCGACTAGATGTGAGGACAAATACTCAACAACAATGACATTGGGTAATGGTCACACTATATCGTGAACTAACAGAAGTTGAAAATCTGAACAACTGGATTTAGACCAATTGGCTGAATTTTCACCTGCTGATCATGGAATGTGAGGGTTTTGAGTTCGGTCCTCGTCGAGGTCATGGATTTGTTCTTCTGAGGAGTCTCATACTAGGAAGAAATAGCTATCTAGTGCTCTTAGGTTTTTAATGTTTCTCTACTAACCTCAGTTTATAATGAACACCAATTTTAAATTCAGATATGTTGAAGCATGATATATATCTGATGTGATTGAGTTAAGATAAAAGGATACACGATGAGTGAGTGATTGCAAGTCTATTCCTCACTTCTTTTTCAATCATTTCTTATAGTTTCCATTATGACTAGGCTTGAATCTACTTGAGTAGCATCTTGTTAAAACTAGTTCTTGACCGATTGGTTAATGGTATTCAGATCAAGTCAGGTTATAGCAAGATTTGTCGTTTCATGCAGCTTAATGAGTAAAGTTTTTTTGAATGTTACCACATTAAAACTCATATTATCAACTAGTTCTAATCATTTTGACATGAATTTTGGGACATTATTACTCATATTACTATCTATTGATATGTTTGTAATTCTTCGTTGTGTTTACTGGATCGAATTGTTCTACCTGTATTGTTATATGGGCTCCTATGCGAATGCCTGGATATTACCTGAAAACTAGATTCGTCGACTGGATACTTATACCCGTTGTATAAGAAGTAGTTGTCGTGCCCCAGTATCCTAGTGAGTAATGTTTTGTCGTTTGAAGCGATGAGTTCGATGTTCGAACTTCAGTAAGAAAAGTACCACATTCACCTTACGAGCCCGAAACGGGATGAAACGGGCTTTCTGGATTCCTCTACTAGCCAAAACCAAGTAAATTATAATATTTTTCTTAGTTTGAATTCAGCTGATGAATCACTGAGAAGCTATTTCGTTCAAACTTGTGGCTCGTTAGTAATGTGACTCCATGTCGCCTTTGGAAATGAAGCTAGTAAACATCAGTTTCACGTTAAAAGCCTATTACCATTCAGTCACCGGTTCGGGATCCAGTGACCAATATTATGCAACTCCTATCAGTGCAAAACATACCATGAGCATCATTCAGGAGTATTTATCCTCCTATTTAATTTGGTTGACCGCATAAGTCAAAATTTATCAGATAAACTTTGAGCAATCCATCTAGAAGATTAGTAAGGGATTGACTGTTTCCAAGGAAGATTTCATCACAGAATAATTTCAGCTAGGGAATAGCTAAAAACTGAAGAGTGCAGAATAACTATTTCGTATAAGCGAAGAATTCGCCAGTACTGTCCAGCTATGCTCTCTACCAGGACCATTTAAAGACTGCAGTCGATAACACGTAACCACCTGATGACAAACACTACCTACTGTACACATTTCGGTCATCAGTAGATAATCAGTCTAGCTGTTTATTCCTCAGTGCTGAGCACTGATCAAAGTCCGTCGATGGTGTTACTTCGAAGGAGCATCTGAAAATAGCTTTTGTGCTTGTCGCTACTTATCAGCAAGCAATTTTCGCGACCACGTGAAAACTGGTGTTCTCTAAGTGATTCGAACTTTCGTAGGTCAGTGATGAATACAGAAACTCAATCATTAAGCTATGCAGGCCACGTACAACCTTTTGTAGGATAGGATTATCTACACAAATCGGTTACTAGTAAGTTAGCTACATGGCTGTTGATGAATGCTAGCCAGCAAAAAACCCACCATATTCAGGGTTTCCTAAGGATTGACTCCTATTATTTAACATCAAAACTGGCTAGTGTTCAACTAGTTAATCGTGTAAACGCTTCCAGAAATTACTATTATTGTAAAAAGCTGTTGATTCCAAGTAGGCAATTCAACAGCCAATTCACTACATCACTTATTCATCGACTAAAATGTTATGAAAGTTACTATTACTCAACTCACACTTCTTTAGTCATCAATCACTTCCTTAATTTTCACTTCTATCCTTATAAAACTAAAAATTTCAGTTGAATTTGATTTATCACAATTATATATTGTCTCTAATTATTTGTATACATTTTTTATATATACTCTCTATTTCTCTCATGAATGAGAGAAAAACAATCTCTTTATAATGAATTAGTGAACTTCCTGACTAAAGATAACATAATTCACGTCGTTATTCAAAATATACCCAAATACTCACCTAGGAATTAACAATGCTACCTCAGAGAAGTACGATTAAAACACCGATAATTATTAGCTTAGCTTTATAAGTTGACTTATTATAGATCTGTTATTATTTTTTAACAATAACAAAAAGAAAAACAGGAAACAAATGTCAAAAATACGAAATCTGTTCAATTTCGAACCTGCCTATCATTTTTATCATTACTGATACTTTCCCACTTCAGTTGTTTTTCTTTAGTCAAGTGTCATTTATTTTCAATAATTATTTCCTTTTCATCCTACTTTATCTAAATAAACACACAAAGAAAAGAAAAGTTGCAGCAAAACAGTCTCCACGCTAGTCTTCATCTCAATTTTATTTTCTGAAGTAAAATCTTACTATTTATATAACTTGGTAGTAGTTTAAGTAGTATTATAAAAAAAAGTGAAGATTTACAACTATGTATTAAATTTTGAGGGGGTTGTGGAGATTTGGAAATATTTCAAGTTGTTATTCATCGAAGACTGACATCAGTTGGAGGAACAAAGGAAACCTGGGAGCACTGGACAGCTGTAACGCGCTGGTCGCGGAACCTGAAGGTCGCGGGTTCGATCCCTGCTGGTGGGGTCGTGGGTGCGCACTGCTGAGGAGTCCCATACTAGGACGAAACAGCTGTCCAGTGCTCCCAGGTTTCCTTTGTTCCTCCAACTGATGTCAGTCTTCGATGAATAACAACTTGAACTATGTATTAACTATTTTTTTCCGACCTAACCCTTTGTCCAACATGATAATAGGAATCTAGTCACAGTCAACATCAATGTACTTTTTGTTATTTTTACTTTTAGAGTTTTAAAACGCCATGCTAATTAACAAATTGTACTAGTATGGTCTCTTTCCCAGGATGACTGCTGTTGTCAACAGATAGCAGTGCACACTTAGCACATCCAGACATTCGTCTAAAGTCCGAATTGCTCAGTGGTATTGTCTCTGACTGAAATAGTGTGTGATGTGGGTTCCAATCTCAGGTGGGACATCATTTTCATCTAGGCTGCAAATATGATTTGCTGATGAGTGCCAAAAAGCACGAAACCTAGGTTGAGCAGGTCATCCTACCGACTGCCGCCAGCCAACTAATAGTTAGAAAGACTGTTTATACAAGACTTGACAGTAATTCACTGTGCACTATTGTTTAGTTGAAACCTGGCAGATCAAAGTGAATGATATGAGTAAAATTCATCCGGCCCACCAATTACACCATAGAAGGACTAGCTGTCTTTTGATGGGGACACTGATTTTCCAGACCGGAACTCTCGTTATCCTTTACTTATCAATGTAAAGGAAACATACTTTTAGGACTCTAAGCGACCTCTAAGTTGAAATTGCAATGATTAAGCAAATACCAGTGTTATTTAGTCAACAAATAATGTCAAAAGAATAAGCTACCACTTAGTATTTTGAGGTGAGCGGAGAAAAAACCTTTTTCGAATGCGATCCCCATAAGGTTTGAAGTTAACCGTAGGAGGAACTAAGTCTGACAGCTACAGCTGTTAACTTGCTTTCCTACAGGAGTTCTGTGAGGATCATACATCATAAGTGTAACTTTCTTTCACGAAGCAAGGTCAAATTAATACAGAAACGATTCAGTTATTATAGATCAACTTTGAATGTTGTAGTTCGAAACTCCACTAATGACGTTTTGACAACTGTTTCTTTAAAATTTCGTCCACTGGCGCTAACCAAAACTGTTTTCAACTATTTTAATTGAGCACTGACGTCCAACAACCAAGTATGCGACAAACTGCTGAAGGCTACATGTTACTGGTGAATAAAAGAAGGCAATAAACTTGGATTCATTGCTCCCATAAAGCTCAATAGATAAATTTTCTGCTCATTTGAAAGACATAGTTTGGCTTGTGGTGATTTGTTCGTAAACAGCATCATTTATCATACAGTAAATGATTCCTGTTGGTAATTCAGTCTTGTAGGTGTAGTCACAGTATTGACAACTTCTACTTAACACGTCTGAATCTACCAAAAAGCAGTGCAGATTCTAACCATGAAGACGACAAAAACTTTAACCCAAAAATACAAGTACTAGGGTAGTAAGTGCCAATTTGAGATCATTTTAGGCCTAAAGCGTCTAACAAATAAACTTTTAGCACTGAACACCGAAGAATGAATGACTGAACTACTTACAGTCTTTCAACTAACTGATTGATCTATAGACAAGCTGATTAGCTCATACTTCAATTTGGGTCAACATCTTATGAATGAAATCCATTAAAATATGACAGGTCAAATTAATCACTATGTCACTTCACATCACCAGAGATGGCGTTATACTTCACCGGAGATTTGAGAGTCTATCACACTCCTTTTGTCTCCATGATATACGCAGTTTCCTTAGAAGTCATATTTGTCTCCTGAAAGTTATTGTTACAATCAAATAGAAGTCGCCTTTTTTTAAAGTAGTGAACTTTTAGAAAATACACATCCGATAGGAAAAGTATATTACTACTACTACTACTACTACTACTACTACTACTACTACTACTACTACTACTACTACTACTACTACTACTACTACTACTACTACTACTACTACTACTACTACTACTACTACTACTACTACTACTATTACTACTACTACTACTACTACTACTACTACTACTACTACTACTACTACTACTACTACTACTACTACTACTCACACTACTACTACTACTACTACTACTACTACTACTACTACTACTCACACTACTACTACTACTACTACTACTCACACTACTACTACTACTACTACTCACACTACTACTACTACTACTACTACTACTCACACTACTGTCTTTCTGTAAAGCTAGTTATATTAGCGGTACTTAGAGGGAAGTTTTTCTGTGGAACTTTGAACAATTTTCGACATAGCTATTTAAGGTTGTGTGCAAATTAATCAACATTTCTTTTCTGCAAAACTTGGTTCACAATGGGTACACATGCTTCTCCAAGATTTGTTTAACATATTTCATCGAAATCTGAAAAAACTTTCAAAAGGTCTAAGCCAACCTTTAACACACATTGCGAAAGCTTTAGCAGTATAAAAGAGCAAAGCCATAGTCATATGTTCTAAAACAACATGTGATATCCCCAATCGATCTTCTCAGTGTATGTCCAATCCAATCCATCTCCACTTTATTCTTCTACATATTTGCTGGACGATAAGTTCTTGGTTGGTTCGTTGCAAGCCAAACAGAGTTCCTTGTTGCTTATTCTTATTATTCTGGTCATCCATCTCATCGATCTTCAGTACCGAGAGAGCGTAGACATGAGCTCTTCATGTATGTCTGTAGTTTGTCAGAAATGCTTTTCGTAACGTCCCCAGTTTCTGAACCATCACATAGATGCACTGACGTGATGGAATTAGTGTTGAAAATCCGGATGTTGTTCACACTTTATGCTGAATACAGTGTAGTGCGGTGGAGTGTAGTAGATCTCCACACTGATTATTTCAGATTAATGAAGGCCTATCTTGCTGTCTTTCTGGTCCTGGCCTTCACATCCTCATCTTTGCCTGTGCCAACGCCTGCAGTTGAGACAATGCTGTCTAGGTAGGTGGGTGAAAGAGATAACTTCCTTTAGATTTCTCCCGTTCATGGTAGTTGGTGCTTGTTGTTGTTGTTGGTTGGGTATCTTCATCACCTCTACCTCTGTCTTCTATACGTTCACCTTAAGGAAGTCCCATCTTCCTTTGCTGCCTCGCCTCTTCTATCACCTTGTTAGTTTTCGCCTGTACATCTTCGAGTCTGTGCGACAAGACATTAGACATAAATCATCATTGCCGAAATCCAGATCATCTTCTAGGGCCCTTTCATAGGCCAACCAGCGTATTCTCATCTTCTGGCACCTCACAGTTTGTTGCATGGTCCAGTCCAGTCCAGTCAAACACAATCAGGAAGGTCATAGCTAATAGTAGGCGGCAACCTTGTTTTACTCCTTCCTGTCTTCACTTTAAAGGCATCACTAAGCTTTCCATTGCCAATCATTTGCAATGTAGCATCATATAGCATACAGCAGCTGTTGAATGAGGTTCATAAATGTTTGTGACACTAAAACAGTAGTGTTGAAGCAACTGCCTGCCAAAGTAATTCTCGGTGGAAGGTATCGAACCAGGGCCTTTTCAAAATCTATGAAGTTGAGGTAGAGTCGAGTTGAATAATATTCTATGCTGTGTTTATGGTTATGCGTAGCTTAGTGTTGCAATTTGATCCGCAGATATTTTTCTCCTCCTGAAGTCAGCCAGCCTTTCCCGGCTGTAATTTTGAATGCAGCACATTTTTCAGTCTCTCTGCAACAGCGGTGTCAGCATGTCCGCTGATGTCTCCGTGTCTATTTTCGGTGCTTCCGAAGGAGTTCCATCTGATCCTGTTGCTTTATTGGCTTTCAGCCATTTTATGCCGACCATGGCTTCACTTCTGCTTTCGTCAAAGGATATGTGTTCACTGATGGTTATCTAGCTGTTCTGCTGGACGAGGCCGTGACTGTATCGGCTAAATATTCACACTGCGCCAGGTCCTGGAACATAGACACGCCTACCGACGCCCAACAATAACTGTATTTCTCGACCTGAAGGCGGCATTCAACTCCGTTGATCGAGAAGTCTTATGGCTATGTCTCTCACTGAAAAGCGTGCTGAGTAAGTACATCGCCTTATTGAAGGTTCTCTACTCGAACACTTGTGGGCGTGTTAGAGCCTATGGTGAGATGTCCAAGGAGCTGGACTCATCGAGCGATGTCCGTCAAGGGTACCCACCCTCTTCATTCTTATTCAATTTTACCATAGATATTCTTATGGAGATGTCCCTCTCATCTCCTGATTACACAGACGTTGACCTAATCGGTGGAGAATTTTCATTAGACCTAGAATATGCAGATGACATAGTCCTGTTAGGTGAAGACTCTGACTGATGAGATGCAGAGTCTTGTGAACACTTTGAGTGAGAATTTGAGAATGTTTGGGATGTGTTTCTCACCACCCAAATGCAAATTGTTGCTCCAGGACTGGTCTTCAGCGGTGCCACGGCTAACACTAGAGAGTGTAGTGATTGAGTGTGTTGACCACTTCACTTACCTGGGGAGTAGGATCAGCCCTGCCCTGGTGACTCAGTGGCCTGTGAGATCTCTGAACGGATACAAAAGGCTCGGCTGGCTTTCGCCAACTTACCTCACTTATGGCGCCGCCGTGATATTCGATTGTCTATTAAGATTTGCGTGTACTGCACCTGTACATCAGTCCGGTCTGTTCTCCTGTATGTCTGTGAAACATGCCCATTGAAGGTGGAAGACGTGAGAAGGCTGGCTTCAAGTGTTTGAGCACCGTTGCCTTCGTAGTATACGCTGTATTTCGTGGTGTCACCGCACCACATGAGTAACGCAGATGTCAGGTATAGAGTTTTAGGGAGAAGAGGTAAACCAGTTGACGAGGTTATGAACCTTCATCGACTGAGATGGTTTGGACGTGTGTTAACGTATGCCTAGTCGCCGATTGTCTCGTCACACAATGTTGGCTGAGGTGGGTCCAGGCTGGAGAAAGGTCTGAGGTGGCTAGACTAAAACATGACATCAGTGTATGAAGTGTTTGACTGGACTGTTGGTTTGAGCCATGTGGGACGATGCAGACTAGGTGGTTGAGGTCCGTGGGACAAGAGGAACCAGTGGTTGGTGAGTCTATGTGATATGGCTGAGAACCGATGTCAGTGTCGCAGATGTATACACACATTATTTTCATCTTAACATTATGCTGGTTCTCACCATTTTCTCATTCTTCCTTTCTTTCTTCTCTTACTCTGCATTTCTTTTGACTGAATTTTCTTATCTTGATTTTTCACCTCAGTCCCTTTCTACTTGATGTACTGATATTAGATGTAGCAACTCGAAGCGTCACGCAGTAATGCCAGGTCCTATGTTTATGGTGATTACTTGACTGATTGATCTCGGAACCAGTTGCAGATGGTAATGGTGGTCAATGCAAGAGTTTTTTGAAGTGTTCAGCTAATCGTTCCCTTTGTTTCTTCTCTTTGGTGTTAAATACGTTTCCCTCAATATCTCTCCTTGTTTTCATCTGTGTTGATCTCTTCAATGATAGTAACCTGGTTATTTGATATAGTGTTGTCAGGTCTCTTCTACCAACAACCTGTTCTCTTCTTATAGTAGATTAATATGGGCATATTTCTTAAGGGCTGAGTATAAAGTCAGCTTTGATGTTAGTTGGCTTCTGCAACAGTTTGCGACCTTCAGTGGATATTCGTCCTTTATAAGTAAGTGTTTAGTTGGTAACCTGATATCTTTATCCATCGTATCTGATGAACAGATATGATAGATCCCAGTAAACAGGCATTTTATTAGGCATTTTGGGGGGTGAATTGGATACAAACTAATAAATTCAGATATTTTGCTGTCCATGTAAACTTTTTATAGACCAATCATCCCATTGAACTATCTTTTTGACTCAGGAGAACGTCTAAGAATGATCGGTGATTGCCATTCTGTTCCTCCAAATATTAGACCATTATGACTTTGTGTAGTGTTAAGCCTTTTTAACAAACAGACCATATTTCCATGCTTTTCAAAAATCACAATTATTATCGTCCACCTATCTCTTTTCTAGAAGGACATAAGCGATGAGATCATAAATCAAATTTCTTATATGTGACATAATACTTCGAAGGGAATTCTCATAACCACACCATCAACTTATCAATAGTTTCCAACTTCAAATTTTGGTTAGTACTAGAAACAGGTCAGCTAAATTTGTTACTCACTGCTCATCAATTTTAATTTCATTCACTTTATTATATAACGTGAAAAGAGAATCCGTGTAGACTTATAAACATCAAACTTCACATTTTCAAACTGTGAGTTAATTCCTTCCTTGGGATCACAAAGAAGCGATTAAAGGTTTATACTGAGTGATAATTGAAGGTAAGACGAAACTTTGGACCGTCACCGGATTCGAACCGGCGACCACCGGGTTTCTGGCCGTATACTCTGCCAACTGAGCATCAGGCATAAGGATGGAAACCCGGTAGTCGCTGGTTCGAATCTATCCATGTTCTAAATTTTCATCTCACTTTCAATCATCGCCCAGTATGATTACTAGTCTGCCAAACCACGGTTATCTCATATAGTCAAATAATAAAGGTTTATTGCAAAGTTAAAACTTATGCTCAATACAACAGTAAATATGTGTTTATACTAGCCTTGTTTTCCAGTCCTCACACAAAGTGATCAATAATAGATAGACAGAGAGATAGACAAATGAAATCAGCTTAGAACCTTACATACAGATCCATGGGATAAAGTTCCCACATTTCACAATAGTATGAAAAGGAAAAAGCTCACAGAAAAACACTGATATCGAAGAAGACAAAGGTTTATTGGAGGAGAAGGAATTGGAAAATGAAGTTCAATTCATGTGACAGAAGACGTCAAAGAGTCAATACATTTACAGCTTTTTGTCTGACTTTCAGCCATTTCTCCAAGATTTCTCAATCAGCGATTCCTGTCGTCTTGGAGACCCTAACCAAGTAGCTTACACCTCCATACATGGGTTAGACTAACATTCAGAATCTTCAAGGACTGGTGCCACACCTTGGTCTGGTCACCCAGGACCCCCCTCCAGCCTAATCCAACATCGTTTAGCATCGTATATCGAGGTGAGTGGTGACTCGGCATACAAAACACATGTTAAAGCCATCTCAGTAGCTGTAGGTTCCGAATTTCATCGACTGACTTGTCTGTCTTACCTAGTAGCCTCCGCCTGGCTTCAACTTTGCTTAGATTATGATTCCACCATACATGAACAATGTTAAGAATATACCCTTGGTCACTGATAGAGGTCTGCCAAGAAAACAATTGGTAGTAGCTTCTTTGGTGATAAAAGTTATGGAAAACTGGATCTTCATAGAGAATACTACCGCGAAGATTAACGAAGGCCAAAAGCCTACTGTTCTTATCACTGAAGGCTGAAGACTAATCTGATACTCAAACATATCACTAAGCGATTTCTTGGGAATACCTGCCATGTGGTGATTAGCTGGAGATGTTTTCTGGGGATTTTAGCCTTCTTTAGAGAATCTAAAATGTTGAGACTGTAAAAATATAGCACTCCTTGTATCACTAAGAGTTGCCCTAATTATGAGTATGAAAGTTGTTCAGCAGCTCAGAATTACCATACAGCATAGATTGTTTAGTATGGACTTGACGATGAGTACACTCGTATCTCTACTTCCATTACTAGTATGGTGCACAATACACCACAGTCTTACAGTTCATTTTCCGGAGAAAAACTCTACAAAACAGTTAGTAAGTTTCATCTTATAACTTATCTCTTACCCGAAGTAGAATATCTTCCGGAAAACCGAGTTGGTTAACTATTTAGACGTATTTCATCATGTTGATTAGTACAACTCTCAGATGAATAAACTAACTGACCAGGGCTGAAATCTATCGTTTGTTTATTTCGAAAATGATGTCTAGCTACTGAAATCAACAAGTAAGTAGTATTTTACAGACATCCAAACCAAATTCGGATCTGATGGTTTGAAAACATTTCGGTACTGGGTCCATCGTATTCGTTATCTCGATATTTGTATTTCCGGATGAATGTAAAACAAAATAAATTTGTTTCGACTAACGTTTTGCTATTTAATGCTGACAGCTTTATCAAAGTTATAGTAAACCGGAATTTACATGCGTAATAAATTGAAGACTGTCCTTCTGCTAGAATGATTCTGCGTTGTCAGAACCGCAGAAAAAAGATGATTTCTATATGTATATGTGTATAAATTACAGATTGATATTTGTATGTACACATGTGTTGACAGTTCTTATCTCATGTATATTGGTTACGTCATGATGTGGAGGATGGTTGAGATCAGGTCGAACTAATTTTTACTCCCTCATTCCTTCCTATTTAGACAATTTTGATTCCACTTAATGAGAAGCCCTTCTGCTACGACACATTCTTTATAACTTCTTAAGTCTCTCTGAATAATTCCCATATTATCAAGACCGACCTCGTGACTTGAAATTATAGCATATGTCTGATCTGTTTTAAAGCTTTTTCAGTTCCTCTGGATTTCAACCGGGTCAACTGGAAGACTCTCGATGTCAATCTTTTTAATTTTGACTTCACGGGAATTGTGTCCTGTTAATATTACATAATAGTCCTTACCTTTTATTTAATGAACACAATTCGATTGTGAATCTTGAGGGACCCCCTCCTTCAGATGGACTAAGATGCTTTGCAATGTGTTTGATGTTCTGTAGAACACAGTGATATTGCTTTTGTTGAGCAATCTCCTGATTTCATGTAATGTGTGTGATCTGTGATGGATAATTATTGTTGAGGCCCATGATTTAGGAGTAGTTCTATGATCTAACTGAATGTTATGTTCCATTCCACGAATGAATTTTACCGGATACTTATTCATTTTAAGTATCGCCTTCACACATTTTAATTTCTTAACTGTTTCACTTTCATCTGTTACTAGTGTTTGTGTGTGTGTGTTCTCCTTAAGAGTCTTATGGCAACAGAAACGTTTTCCAGTAATTGGATGTGATGAGCTGAAATCTAAATATTCGTTTGAATGTATTGCTTTCCTGAAAATAGTTGTACCTGAATCGCCGTTTTCTTCCCGCTACACGAAGCAATTAGAGAAAGGCATTTCTTTCCTGATGTGTTTCTTTTTGTGGGCTGAACTTAATACTGGGAGATTTAGCGATCAGATGATCTAAGAATACCTGGTATACGTTACGTTTTTAAATTACGAGTGTGTCATCAACCTTTAGTAAGTAAGTGAAGACACTTTCTTTGAAGCAACTCCTAAATGGGCTAGCTACTGTCGGTAAAACAGGTGAACCCATAGCAACAATTTCAGTAATCCTGTGTATTTTTCCTTTGAGTGTGAAGTAAGTAGTCTCTAACCAGAATTTTAGGACCTCGATGGCGCTGATGAGTTCACTTCTGCTGATGTCAGAGGGCTTGTGTTCACTGGTAATTCTGTGGTTACTATTTTTATTTCTGGGCGAGTTGCAGTTGGTGGTGATTGGTTCGAGAGTTTTCTAAGTGGTCAGTCCATCGTTTTGTTTCTTTTTTTCTACTTTTTGACAACTAGGTTTCCTTCACTATCCATCGTTATTTTCATCCGCGTTGATCTCTTCCCTCCCAGATAATAAGCTGGTTATTTGATATAGTGTTCTTAGATCTCTCTCCTGCAGTCTGTTCTGCTTCACTTGCCAATTCGTCACAGAAGTGTATTTTGTCTTTGTGCACACTCTTCTTCACTTTTTTTTCCAGTGTAGTGTTTTATAGGTTGCGTTCAGTTCTTCTTTTCGTTGTTCATCCTTGCACTGCACTGCAATGGTTCACCTTCTGCTTCACCATCTTCCTCTCCCTTCTCTATCAGCTTCCATGTGTCGGTGGAGATCCATTCCTTGTCTTGTTTCTTCTTCATTCCTAACACGGTTATTTAGGTTCCCTTCAACGTCACTTTTACAGAGTTCTAGTGTTCCTTCACGCAGGTTTCTTAGGATATGTTGCCCAATGTCTCCCATTTTGCACTGTTGGCTAATGTGAAGCTATCCTTTATAGTTTCGTCCTTCTGTTTCTTTTCTGAGTCGGTGTTGAACTTGAACTGTGGCATATCACCAGTCTCTTTGGAGGCTTTCAACTTCATTTTGAAGGTTATTCGCACTAGACAGTGAGTGGTGCGAACCTACATTTTGTCCTCTTCATAATCTTGTGTCCAGCAGGTTGCGTCTCCACTTTCTTCACATTCAGATGAAGTCGATCTGATTTTTAGTGTGCCCATCTCGTGAAGTAAAATCCATGTCGCTTTGTGTATGTATACACTCCCTCCAATCAACAAATCATAAAAAGTGCAGAAGTCTGCAAACAGTTCTTCATTCTCACTCATCTCGCCAAGTGCCTCTCTACCCATGATGGGTTCTTTCCCTGTGTTGTCTGTTCCCAGTTCGGCATTCATGTCACTCATTGGAATTGTGATGTCGCCAACTGAGGTGGGATCTTGTCCAGTAATGATTACAGGTTTCTGCAGAATTCCTCCTTCTTCTCTTGATCTGCACCATTTGTAGATGCGTAGTATTGGCAATGTGTGATTGTGACTTTCCTTCCCTTTGGGTTGAATCCATCTTGCTTTCATGATCCTGATGATGGAGGAGGAGATTGGTTCCCACGGCATGAGAGTGGGCCTTTGAAGGTGTTAGGGACATCACGATAGCCACTCCAAAACTCAGTGTGCTGGTGGTTGTCGCCTGGGTGACGATATCGGAGTAGATTATTGACTGTCCAGTTAGCAGTTCGGAGAGTCCACTTCCATTCCATCTGCTCATCCCTTGCAGATTCCTAGCACGTCTGTGTTATGCCTTCTCATCTCTTTCGCAATCTCGAAAGCCCTGGCATGTTCAAACGGTATCCTTATGCTTACTTTTGCTTTCATTGAGAGAAAGGAGACATATTGGCCAACTGGCTTCCCGAAGGCTTTCACCAACTGGCATCATTTCGCCCCTCCGACTCCAACAAGGAATAAGTTTATTTTTATTTTCTGCATTTTCTTTGCACTTCGAAGTTTATCTAGCGAACAGATTGGCTTTCCTGGGTAGGGTTGCTAACCCTAAGCCTAACCTTCCCTTCCAATCGCGGCTTAGGACCGGCCAGTAACTAGTAAACTGGTAAACTTATGTGTAAGTGCCTGGGTAAAAGGATTATTTAGAAACAGAAAATAGTTCTTGATGAAGTTTCGGAGCATATTCTGAACAATATGGATCTGAAATTTGTGTTGTTTATTCGTAGTACGATATGTCACTGCCTAAGACTATGGTATGGAACCTACGAGGTAAATCCGAAATAATTTACACCTAAGCAACTACCACCAAATGCTTCATATCACGGATTCTCATTCCGTAAGCGTCCGTTACAATGCTCTTATAACATTGGTAAGTATTCGTTGCATTGACTTGGACTGATGACCCGAATTTCTTCAACGATATCATTTTCTACAGCTATACAGCCCATATAAGAGATAACTTTCCAAGCTTATCTTCTAGGATCAGACTACGTGGTTGTCTAGGAGACAATGTAGACACATCAATTACCAGTTCACTTCTTGAACGCTTAGTCAGTTCTGGACATAATGCTTCACTAACTTCGTCCAGCAGTGTCATCTACAGAGTCAAAAAGAATACTTCAGAAGGAAGCGGTTTCAACAACATAAGTAGGCCAGGAGTACTGGCGATCCAGTTTATCCGGCCGGATCTCCGTGTCCAGTAGAACGAACCTCAATCTCTCATCTTACCATGACCTTAACTCTTTCACGTTTTATCTCCAACTTCTCTTATTTCATCATAGTAATTGTTTCATTACCAACCTTCATTGTGACCCTCGTTTGTTTTTTCTTCTTCTTCACGCCCCCCAAGAGAAAATTCAGTGGTCGCATTTCACATCTGTGGACAGTTTCCCCCTTGTCAAGATCCTTGCTTTTCTCGTTATCTGCATTATACTGTAGATTGGACTCTTTATTTCAGCCTAAACACCACTCTAAAGAGACAATCATGGCTTATTGTTACCAGTAGCGTCGAAAATACTGGCCTATCAGACTTTTGCAGACTTTGCAAAACAAGTGAAGAAGCGGGCTGGGTTTCGTTCCGTTCTTGCATAAAATGACCAAGTGTTTGCCCTCCACCAGATGCTTCAACGTCATTGCACGCATTTCAGCCCAACAATCGTTGTGTTTCTTGACATTATGACTGCTTTCGATCAGTTAGACGGGGCTGTACCCTGGAAGTGTGTTTGGAGAGGGGCGTATTTGAGAAACTTCTTGGCATCTTAGAAACACTGCGTACAGTAATGCCCCAGGTAGTTTGAGGGCATACAGTAACCTGTCTCCAGTGTTCCGGACCAGCAGTGAGGTTAGGCAGGGCTGCCAAATTTCCCCATTCCTCTTCGACTTTTCCATCGACCACATTCTTGAGACAGCTCTGAAGGAAGTGCGCCGCGGTGGCGTAGATCTACCACTAGAAGAATGGCAGTTCAACTTCGAATATGTGGATGACATCGTCTTATTGTACGATGGCATAGGCTCCTGAAGTCGCACTCAATCAGTTAGCGATTAGTGTCCGTAAGTATGGCATTTGCTTTGTACCACTGAAGTATAGACTACTTCTTCAAGATTGACATGAGCCTGTGCCTGCGCTCACCCTTGGTGGTGAGCCATTGGAAGTGGTCGAAAAGTTTGTTCATATCTAGGTAGTTGGGTCAGTTCTGGTGGGAGTGTGTGGTGAAAATTTCAACCGCGTTTCAGAAGCTAGAGTGATGCACGTCAATCTCAGTCGCCTTAGGCGCTGTCACGACGTTAGTCTGACGGTAAAGGCTTGCGTTTACAAAGCTTTGGTGCGAGCAGTTCTGCTTTACACCTGTGAAACTTGGCCTCTCCGAGCTAAGAATATGTAATGACTCTGTGTGTTCAATCATCGTCATCTCCGTGGGTATGATGGTATCTGGTGACAGCACCACGCAAGTAGTCCTGACGTAAGACGGCGTGTGTTTGGACATGACAGGGATTGTTGTTCAGTAAGTGAAGTCATCTTGAAACAACAGCTTTGATAGCCTTCACATGTGTTATTCATGTCGTCTCGACGGTTTCCAAGCCGTTCATTTACTAAACCTGGGGCTGGATGGAAGAAGCGGAGGGGTGGTCAGTGTATGAGTTGTCGCCGTGAAATGAAAGGTAGTTGTATCGGGTTAGCATCCGCTGGTTCACCACGACGCTGTGAATGGGGTCCGAGAGATCGCTCAACTCAGTGGCTTGAAATGCTGTCAGATAAGGCTCAGAATCGAAACTTACAACTGTCATGCTGTAACTTCCTCATACCTCCTAATGAAAAGCAATGAATGTCTCGTTTCGAATATGCCTTGCCGAACTGTTCTTCTGATCATTCTATTCTCACTGTGTTTTATCTTTGTCCACTTCCCTTCGCTAAGTAAATAAATATTGTCCAATAATAGATTGTTATGTGTTTGTCATCATTTTCGGATCACTGTCGATATGCATGGCTAAAGAACAATGCTTCATGTGTTTCACACTCACCTAAACAGTTGAATTTAGTCGATAAATTATGGCTTCTGTCAGTATTGGACCCATCTAACTAAAATTCCAAGATATGAAGCAACTCAGCCCGCATTTGAAACTGTCTTGTCTATTTCAATTTTATCGATGATATCTTCAGGTTTCAATTCTTCAACCACTATAGTGAAGTCAAGCTCCGCATCCTTACTTCCATTGAGCTTAGACCATTAATTAAGAGATTGATGACACACTTTGTCTTATCGAATTATCACGGATTGTGATTATAACTTCCAAGAAAATTGGTGAAAATGCATCACAATCTTATGTGCATCACTTCATATTCGTGTGCGTCTTAAAGTTCTAGAAGGGGGATAACCTGTAGTCCACCTTCCGGGCACCAAAATTCAACTACGGCCAAAATAAATGCTCACCTAATAAATTTCTAACTTGTTTGCAAATGCTTAAGGTGTTTTAAGCTTTGTCTTGACAAGCGAGCATTCCAGAAGCCCCTGATGCTACCTTGTGTCCCTCTTGTGCTGGTCAACACTCACATTCTCAGAGTACCAAGCACAGCCATAATAGCCAAGTAGGTTGAATAAACTTTTTCCCCTAAAATCAGCCTAATATTAAATTCTACGAAAGTTGTGGGAGTCTGCTGACTAGTCTGCAGGTATAAAGACCGTATGTTTCATCATATAAATTTAATGATTTAAAAAAGGGAGAATCTTCTCAAGAAATTGAATCCGATCAAGCCACTACATGTCATCTCACAACAAGAACTGAAAACAGGCAACAGTCTAACTATATCAAAATGAATAGTGTCAAAGATAGGAGAGTAGATAGAGGGAACACTCAATATTTATTGTGCTATTTAAAACTTTCAGTGGGGCAGAGAATTCCTGCTTTACGCAACTGTCATCGTTCAGTACTGTTGGTTTTTAGATTTCGAGAGGTGCAGCTACCCAGTCAATGCCTCTTCCGTAAGATTCAGGCCAGAAGTTTTTGAGGTTATAGAGCAGTGTTTTCCTAATTATTAGTAAACGTTTGAACATCACCACTGATGGGTCTTATCATTTTGGACACCTTTCTGATAAAAATTAATCAGTCGGGACTCTGTAGAATCTTAGGAAAAAGCGCTATGTTCAAACTAGTAACATCGATGGAATCTGTTCCTTAAAGGGGATCTTTTTGACGAATTGAGATTGTAGGTGCATCACAAACAAGTCAGTATTCATTAGCTGTTTCATCCAACTGATGGGACAACGGACTGTGTATCCTATTAACTTGTCAAAATCTATGTGGCAAACTTTAAGCTTGGAGTTTAACAGTGCCGTCGTTCCATTCAGCAAAACTTTATTATTGATGAAGCTTCAGGAGACAAAAGTGACGTTAGAAGTAATTCACTTCTGTCTTAACTCACATTTGTGATGATTATTCCATCGTGAAGATCAACCAAAGTATACTTTGGTGGTGAGTTGACATCACTTAGTGTTGAAGGTAGAAGAAAGGAATAAGCATTTGGTACTGTGAATAAGTTCAAATAATTAAACCGATTGAATAACTTTACAGTATATATATATATATATATATATATATATATATATATATATATATATCGACAACTTAACTCATTATATGCTGCAATAGCTTTTGAATTATGTTCTGTTGTTCACGCGCGACACTGATAATGACAATATATTCTCCGGAGTGCAACTCCCAGCTAGCCGGTATAAGTCCAGATACAGTTCTAACGTTAGTGAGGCAGACGTTGTGATCACCTTTCATAGCTATGAGAAGACTCTATAGTAACCTAAGCTTCTTCACCTGGACATATCATTCAAATATTAGGCACTGTACATTTTTCAGATGTTTGTCTGGACCACTCTAGTCAAAGTATGGTAGACATTCCATCAAAGGATAGACCCAGGACCAGAAAGCCCCCAGGCAAAACTCAGGGACTTAAACCCAATATTCACATTAGATAGAGCAGTTTTAAGCGTATTTTGTCTAACAAAGGTGAAGAATATTTCGTTTTCAAAAGGGCTTCAACACAAATATGCACTACCAAGCAACATAAACCACTGCCCTGGAGTAAAACGCCCTTAACTTATCTCCATGGTCACAACCCGGATTTTAATGGCGGGTATTGTGTTACCGCTTGTCGCTTCGGTGAACCGATGAACCGCATCATGCCACCATCTAGCGTTAGGACTCACCCTGTGGGGTCTAATCATCCTTGCTAAAACAAGGGACCAGATGGCAACCCATATGATCATATCCTTAGAATTAGGTACATCAACCCACCTGCCAATTACGTTAACATACCCGGACCTGGTGATGTTTTGGACTCGCCAAACGTTAAGTACGACCTTTGGCATCCAGCTTGCAATCCACAGGCCCAAAGTTTGAATTGTTCAAACTGGTGCCTGCCGGCAACGAACCTCAACATGCGATATCAGTAGGGAGCAAAGACATGTTGATGGGCGGGCTGTCCCACCCAACAGGCCTAGATGTCGCAAATCCACCCACTGTCTCATCAACACAAACCAATGGGGAGTTTCAGTTTGCTTCTAACATACACCACCTGTAGGCACACTACATGAAAATGAACGTAATGAGACAGGTATTGCTAAAACTGTGGGCAAGTTCATCAGTCATAGAAATCTGTTCACATTGTTACTCATTACCCCACGCTCCCTACCCAAGAAAACATGTCCATAGAACAACGGTTCTAATCACTAAGTCGACGATAATAATTACAACTGAATAATGGTGTCCAACCTGCATCCTGGATCCAGACTTATCCAAGGATGGATACACTGTCCATCGCACTAATCGAAATCATAAGCTTGGGGTTAATATGAGAGTAAAACTTGTGCACTGTGGTAGAATGTAGTTCCACTTTTATTGATTTTTTAGATTTATCACACAGTGTAACAGTACTGTCTACTGGATTACGTTTCGGACATAATTTATTGTCCACGGTCATATCAAAATAACCACACAACTTTGAGATATCCTTTATATAGACCTAATTTTCTCTCCTCTTTGTGAGATGGGCAGCAAGACCTTCCATATACCCGGAGCAGTAGCTGCCCACCTGCTCACCTCACAAAGAGAAGAGAAAATTAGGGCTATATAAAGGATATCTCAAAGTTGTGTGGTTATCTTGATATGACTGTGGATAACAAATTATGTCCGAAACGTAATCCAGTAAACAATACTGTTACACTGTGTGATAAATCTAATAAATTAATAAAAGTGGAAGCGTGAGTGTGGCTGTCTCATTCATATACGCAACCAAGTTATGGCAAATAAGATTAGAGACAGTATACTAAATGCGGTGCCAGACTCACTGCTGGTCACCGTACATAGTTACAGATACGAAACGCTCACAGGTTGCTTATATCCAGCGCCACGTTCAACAGCGGAAACAGATAAACTCCTAGCTAAATCACTCACTCATGCTTCTTAATATAGTGCCAATTCTAAATTGATTGCCGGTGACTTCAATCTTTCCGAAATTAGCTGGATAGCTGGTTGTGGCCCGCAGCGCTTCCCTAAGATACTTGCTGTGATAGATCTCTGTGGTTGGGAGTAGTATGCCCACGCACCTATTCGCTGTGATGACGTGTTGGACCTAGCATTTCGCCATGAAATCACCCCAATGACCACCTATGTTGGTGGCTAGTTCTCCAGTAGCGGTCACAGAATGGCATTCTGTTATCCACCTATCCCAACACTAAATGTGGGTAGTAAGCAAGCTTTACGGGTTATCGAATATCGCAGCTAAAAGGGTACGGACTGGAAATCGCTCACAGGGCCCCCAAGATTCTCCCGTTGAGACGACCACTGTACCGCTGACTCGCCAACAACCACAGTATCCCTTTTTTATGGGGAATGTTTAGTCGCATCTGGACACTGCTGCTCCTGTGAAAACATTGGAACTATATCGCCACTGAGAATACATTCCACCCATATACTGCAGAAAGCTCAGGCGACTGCCAAATCTGTACCACTCCACTGGGGATTTCTCCTCACTGCATGCGACCCATGATACCTGGAATTAGTCAAGGCCTACTAGCACAAAAAGCCAAAAATGATGGGTTACAAGCCCTCAGAACTAGCTTCAAGGTGTACAGTCTGATATCTTCTCCAAAGAAACGCCTTCAAACAACGAGGGATATACAGTACTTGGTTCATAACGAGGTATTCTACAGCAACCCAATCATGACTGGTGAACTATTCGGTGACTGGTTTGGGAATTTCAGTTGTGAGACGCATACTCCCACCAGCAGCATACCACTCTCCAAAAAACAATTTTGGGGCTAAAATTTGCTTGCAAAAATGTAGCTGAAGCCATCAAAAGCCTACGACCTACAGAAGAAATAGGAATAGACGACCTCGATTCAATATCCCTAGGGGATAGTGGACAAAACCTTCCCTTTATTCTGCTTGTGTTGTTCACTCTTTCGATGGAAAATAAGAGGTATCCAACTGAGTGGAAAACTAGCTTTGTAATTCCACACCACAAATCTGGAGACAAAGCTAGTTTCAGCAAATACAGACCAATCAATACAGCTCCAGTCCCATCGCGAATTACGGAGAAAGTTGTAGAAGGTAGTGTGCCTGGAATGGTATTGACATACATGAATTACGCAGTCCCGGAATCATCAATGAAGTGCATTATGTAAACAGTTCATGCATACATTCCTTCATAAACTTTTCATCCTTATCTCAAGCAAAAAGTACAGGCTGTTACAATGGGAGCATTAGCTTCAAGCTTTATTTTTCTCCAGGTAATACCTGTACTGTCTGGATACAAACCTGGTGTTTTTTGTTGACGCAAAAAAACTACTTCCACTTGTCCAACTTGTAAATTTTCTGCACACTTATTCTGCTGGGATGTTCCATTATATATGTACATGCAGCACTTATATCTTATAGTGACAGCGGGTAGGGATTCAGATTGCCCTCCATGAAGATGAATGTAATTCGCATATAAACATATCCATACCTGTAAAAATGGTGTGTGCCTGTAAATCCAGGGATAAATATTATCATTATTGTCTGAATACCTACATGCAGAAGATTTTATAACAAAGTCCCAGGGCGCCTTTATAAAGAAGATCATGCATTACGTGCCATTTCGACTTCTTTAACCTCATCACCAGTAGTCGCGAGAGAAGCAAAATTGTCCTTGTACTGTGTCTCGATATATCGAAGGCATTTGACATGTTTTTGCTTGATACACTATTCGAAAAGTTGAACGCATTAGGTATTAGCAGCCTTCCGCTAAGCTGGCTGAAATCGTTCCTCAGTGATCACACCCAAATAACAAAAATCAATTCAGCACTGTCTATTCCAAGATGCATCACAAGTGGAGTTATGCAAAGTGGCGTTCTCAGGCCTCTTTTTTATATCACCTACATTAACAGTGTTTCCAACTGCTCTGCTTGAGGTGACGCCTTTCTATACGCCTTGTAACTTAAAAGTCGTTTACCCTCGTTATAGTCATGAGCTTGGTGACACTGACTGTTATTCGACATGAATAAATAAGTAAATATCTTTATTCTCAAGTTGCGAATTTAACTTGGGAGAAGCCAGCTTACAAGCCTCATCAAATTGACAATTGCATGGAAGCATAAAAGGTTTTAGCAGTATTGGATGATAAAGAGGGAGGACATTGATCTCCAGCATGATGCCAAGTATCTAAATGCTATGAAAATAGCAGAAAAATATCACTTCACAGTACATACACATCGTCCTGAGTTTAGGTCATTTCTGCTCATAATTCTTTTTCACATCAAACGGCACAATATTTGATGTTTGCGTTGTGAGTGGCCAACATGATTAACCCACCTACAAGACCAGGTGTTTCGTCGGTTAGACGTCTATTTTAATAGTAATTCTTATGTTCGTAGGTTTGTTGACCAACAATAACTTACTTCAATGATTTCAGGAATAAGTAAGTATCAATACAATCATTGAATCCAGGTGAATGTCTAAGCTCGGGCGTTTCTCACTCTTCAAGAAAAGGTTTCTTCTTGGTGTACTGATGCCCTCCTACAGTTCAAAATCAACAAATGCTGATGGATCTGCGTTGGTTACATCAACCTTGACTTAATATTTGAAGTATCTGGACAATAGTTACCAAAACTTAGTTCTCTCTCAGACCTAGGGCTCACATACCCCAACGACTTGAATTTCTCTGAACAGACAGCGTAGAGCGAAACTAAGTCACGCAGACTCCTGGGATGCATCATTCGTAACTGCTATAGTACTGAATCAAGGGTTCTACTCCACAAAGTATGCATCCATCCAATCCTAGAATACTACTCAATTTGCGAGGTAATTTATTCCTCAGTAATTTTTATCACATCTGGAATGGACTTCTTGAGGAGATCTTTGCTGCAGGTTCATTATGTCTTTCGCTTCTCACCTAATAAGCTCAACAAAGATGATGAGTCTATCACTCGCTTGGTCACCGTATCTACCTTCTGGGCTAGTGAAAACATACTAGGACCTCTAAACGTGTAAAGTGGAGCTATCACTAATCCCAAGTACTTTTGCCCTAACAGACCCAAACATTATTGCACAGGGCGTTTGACTGCTATTCTGCTAGCTTAGGTTGTGTCCAGTATAGTGCACATTAGTGAAGTGCACATTACCTTGATGTAGAGTCAGTTTTCCCCGAACATCTACAAATAAACACTGCGTACCTGAAAGCTGGTACGAACTTCACGTAAGAAAATCACAGGGGTTATTTTTATATGCATAAATTAAAGCATACATATAGCCCGAGTGTCTCTAAGAAGACAGATAAGAACTTCTCTCCTCCAGATTTCGTCTTGTGTTGTAAATCACTCTCCGGTTTGCGTTCGTGCTTTTCTTTTCTTTTTCTCTTTTCAACTTAAGTTCGAAGAGAAAACCCTGAGCACAATTTTGACCAAAATTGTCAACCTACTGAATATACTGCTCCATACATTATATCGGAAATTATTGGAAGAATCCTTCAGCTGGTCTCCTATTTGCTTTCGACTCTCTGAAACGTTCCGCAGCAAACTCGCCCAGTTACCAACGTCCATGATGCTACCATGTACGAAAACCCAACTACAACAAATGATCTAAGGCTTCTGTACGGTCACAACGGCGGTGAAAGTCTGGACAGACGACTGTGTCTGAAGAATAAACTCACACGGTTACTCAGTGTGAGACATGTTCTCAAGCAGACTTCTCCGATACATCACCCAATTTGACTCCGTTTCATAGAAGACAACTAACAGTCAATAAACCCCTTGATAATGCTGTACCCAGCCAACATTTACTTCAGGCGCACTTTGAAACTTCCGGGCCAAAACCCGAAAAGTTTACTTCGGGCACACATCGGGCAACGCACGACACTTCCCGAATATTTCAAAACTTTTCCCCGAAAGTGTCAAAAGTCCCAAAGTGCGCTTGAAGTTTAAAAACACGCTTCACGCTCACCCAAAGGCACGTACAAGACGCAAATATGGAAGTCAGTTTACACTGTAACAATGACAGTTGCAGAATACTTTTCTCTTATTTATTGCATCTCCTTGACGCTCTCTGGCGAACTGGGCGGCCGATCCAGTCAAACACGGATGTTGAAATAATGCTGGTCAATGTTTTGGTTGGGAGTGCTGAAATAATGCTGAAATGCGACAACTGAGCGGATTTTTACGGACTACCCGCACAATTTACGCACCCGCGGAATAATTTAAGCCTGTATGCGTAAATGCAGCCTAATTTACGCACAATTCAGCCTTATTTCAGCGCTGACCGCTTCATTCAAGAAAAATTCCAGCCTTATTTACGCGCTACTCGCCTTATTTGAGCACTACCGCATTACTTCAGCATTATCCGCATTATTTCAGCGGTGCAGGGAAATTTTTGGGACAGAATTCCTACCCCTTACGCATCGACTGTAAGATTAACTCCATTCACCCTATTAGTTACGCGTTCACCCGCATTGTTTCAGCGCTATGTTGTGACTCGGGGGTGCTCTCCGCGCATTTCGAGAAGAACATATATGCTTTAATGTGAATTCTATGTGCAAAACTCCATCACCATAGGATAATGGTCCTCCGAATGTTTATTTCTTTGCACAGCAGCAACTAGTCCTGATGGATCACATCTTTATTGCTGAGAAAGGTCACACTATGAGTGGGAAATGCGAGGACTTATATGCTCAAGTGGAATATACAGTTATGTTAACACTTACTGCTACCTGAAATCGATGAAGTGAGTTTTCGTTGGCCAACGATACCACAAACATATGAACTGATGTTTAAATAAACGTTAAACTGACGGAACACGGAACTATACTGTCAGGTTAGCAATCTAGGTCACATGTAGTGCAAACGTCGAATATTGTACGCTTTTGGTATCATTTTATTGTGAAAAAAGAATGGTGAGCGGAGACAGCTGAAACTCACAGACGATCTGTGTGTACTGTGAAGGGATATTTTTCTGTTCTTTTTATAACCTGCAGCCACTTTTGATATCCTGATAAACCCTAATGCGATGCCATCTTTATCATTCAGGACAACCCAACCACTGGAGATTTCTCTACCATTATCAATTTGGCGATGCCCGTAAACGGGCTTCTCTCACTTTAAACTCTTAATTTGAGAACATAATATTTATCTATTAATGATCAAAAGAAGTCGCAGGAAACCTTTCAAAAGACGCTGGATGGTAATATTAGCGCATGTTCCACGAACCGTGACGCGTTTAACTACCAACTGGCCTTCTGGTCGATCGTACTCTTCAGATATTTGAGCAGCAGTGCCTTTTATCTAACGTAACTTCATTGAAATACTTTTGGAAATATTCTATGTACCGATATTACTTAAATATGAAGACCAATTATATCAGCATGCATTGAGCTTAGAACATCCCTCTGCTTACTGCTGTCCTTGAGTTTGTTGATTAACTGCCGATAAAACATCCAGTTCACACTTTCCTTTATCCCCCACTTTCACACCATCTAATGTGGGCAGAATCTCAATGTTTGGAGCAATGCGAGGACGCTGATATTCTCGGAACTTTGAAAAGAAAATTCGGGTCAAACCCAAGGCTCAGAAACGGCTTCATACCATACCGAGACAATTAACAGGAAACGGTCAGCCAAGTGGATCGGAAGGTTTATGTCTCCTTCAACACGAGTAACTCTGTAACCGTCAACCATTGGTGGTTCGTTGCCAGAAGTAGTTAGGAACGACAAAACTCGTCCTAACGTGTGATCCATATACTAATCTGAATTCGAGCAAAGGGCACAGGCATACCAAGAGGCTCTTGAAGATGGTAACGTAGTAGCGCCCTCAAAAACATAACATGCGAACATGATAAAAGACAAGGCGAGTATGTGAGCTAACGGTTAAGTCCATCAACAATGGATGACACCATTACACAGAAAAAGGGGAATATAGTTATGAACGGGGTGTGAATTACGAACGATCGTGGTATTCGTACAAAATAGGCACTAGCAGCTGACGCACACTCTGCTCGCAGTATTTGCCAGATATAGGTGAAGTGAGACTGTGACAAGCTCACACTTTGATAGTGTGACAACTTCGCCACGAACCAGCCATATTGAGGATATGAACGCGTTCATAATGCCCTCTTCGACCACTAGCAGCCCCAGAGAACCAATAATTCTCAAGATACCATCCGCTGCAAGTTGCCAAGGTCCACAAATGTAGACAGGTTCAGTCACATGGGCATCCAGGAAGAGATGAGACAGAGCGTCGCCCTTCGTTATAATCAGCAACTGAAAACCAACCTATGTATGACTTCGATAATGCCCACCACCACTGCACTGATGTAATTTATGCAGCCGGGTTAAGTGGAATCGCTCAGCAAAGCAGCCTAGGTCTCATGACTGGGCTGATATTAGCGTGGGGAGAAGCAAGAGTGGTGCGAAGCCAAGTGAGCCGAAAAAGTTCGATGTAAGGAACTTAAGGGAAACCGGGTGGACTACGTCACCCCAGTCAATGCCGATGCACCAACGGACCCACTTCCTAGAAAGAGACAACACCAAAAAAGAGAAAGCGCCACGACCGCCGCAGATTATTGGGGACAGCAAACTTCAGCTTAAAGCTGTGATGGATCCCTCCGGGAAATAGAAGGACTTCGGATAAACTACTCCCTCTTGTAGCATCACTGATACCAAGGAGGCAGTCAGGGGACACATTTCTGCTGTCGAATTGCAAGTTCCTGCATCATAAAGACGAAGTCAGATGGACCTCAGGCCACCATGGACATGGAAGGAAACTCTGCTCTTTTTGACCCATGCAAAGCTACAGCCATGGTCGTACGTGCAATATTTGAACCACTAAGGAGATTTATAAGCTAATGATAATGGTGAGATTTGTTCCTGGATGTACATATATTTACCACCTTGACTGGTTCAAATAAATTTCCGTTTGAATAGCGCGTTTCTTCAGGGAGGATGGCTTCAAACCCTCCAAACGTTGCTTCCACGATATCAGGCAATGGGATGATGACCTTCAAAGATGAGACTAGAAAGTTTGTCAGCGAATTAGGTAGGTAGGTGACCAAAACCAACCCACTGACGGACCATTTCCCTACCAGATTTGCTGATTGTTAGCGCTGACATCGAAGTATGTTGCCACTTGAAGAGCTCAGTGACCAGTCCCATATCACGCCATCGAGCCAGACCGAGATCCATCAGGTCAAACAATAGAGTACAGCCTCCTGGTGCACTTTAAACTATACTGATCACAAGACGGTAATCTGACGAGCTTGGTTCTGTGGATATTATAAGAGGCACCATTTCCGTCACTCCAGCATCAAGAAATCAGAAAGGTTCCTAAAAGGGATCCTTGACCAGCAGATGAAGAGACAACACAATAAACCCACTCCAGAAAGTTGCCACACCGTAGTAAACCCAAGAGGCGAGGAGTTGACATTCTTTTTGGAGTCAGGAGAGTCAGAGTAAACACTGTGGCTGGGAGCAGTATTCTGTCGCTTGGATGCAGTATCTTTCACTTCCGAGATGCTGCCCCCATCAAGTGATTCAGATGAAGACGCGCCTGGGGCTAGCGCAAACTTATTTCAATATCGTGTTGTCCGAATAGCAAATTGATGATATCTTCAAGAATTTTCATAGTGACTGTGACTTGAATTATGTCCTACAAGTATTTCACAATTGCGGCCCCCAATCAAATCCATAAGGGGCAGAGATAGGGAACCAGAAATTTCGATTTTGAGTATAAATAGCACCGGATGAACTTTATAGCTCCGTGACCGTAGGACAAGAAAGAACTTTTACCGCGTCTCTTCCTCATAGCGTCCGAAAAATCTACGGCACTGATAGATGAGAAGGGAAACCCATGTTTCCCCAAAGGTTTCTGGCTGTGAATTTCGATATCCAGTAAGGTTTGCGGGCTAAAGTGTAGTAAAAGAAACGCAAGGAGAGATTTCCATCCCAGCATCCAAAGATATACTGTGAATGAATGTTGGCAAAAAAGATAATTTCGCTGCAGATATCCTGAAAATAAGAACTTCACAGGCGCTAAAACTAGGTTTCGCGTACATCCTGAGGACTGTGTACAACAGCATGACTCCTGGCAATTGGAGAGAAGGCCTACGCATGTGACCGCTTTCACATGTGCTTTTCAGTCCACTTGCTTCTGTGGAGTTACGTATGTAGGTCGTTTGGTGCACATTTTAGTCAAACGAGTCTGAGAAAACCGCCCCATCCTAGTAAAAAGAGTTGAGGAGGGATCGATGAGTAAGAAATTGTGCACAACAACACAACTGGTTCAGCGTTCAGAGTCCTCTCCAGGGTGAGGATAGGTCTGGCGAAAATGGCAGATTCCCATCTTCTACAGACTTTAGAAGCTCTTTCCGTGTGCATGGGGAAGACAGAATTATCTTTACAGACAGAAACCTTTTGACGCTTTTTGATACCGTGGGCTAATTGGGTAGCCAAATCCGGCAATTTCTATCTCTCCCCTAATACTCAGGATTCTTCTTTGCGACATATTTTGACAACCAAACGTCATCATCATTTCGTTCCCATAGTACCCCTGATCACGCTTTATCTTGAAAGTTATTTTCGCTTGTCATGCTACTTGTTCATCGAATCAGGCAACTCTGATTACTCACAAGCCCTTCTGCGACTAATTTTCACTTTACGCCATGTTATTTCGCCTGAAAAGTGCTGGACGTCAATAGTGGACCCGCGTTACCCAGTTTCGTTTTACATTTCTTGGGCTTCCTTTATGACTTGTAGTTCTGAAATATATGAGTTAGGGTGAGATCACTTATGTGGAGGACGATTAGTTGCTTCATTTTAATGGTGCGTTGTGGCCACGTAATGTAGTTGTATGTACCCCGATGATTTAGACTGCCCAAAACTTACAGACAGTAAACACAAGGCTTTGCATTATGTCGGCTGGGGAGCCAAATTTCTTGGCTCATTATATGGGGCAACTGACCACACAAGAGGTGGTAAGTACATCCGAGGTGTATCACATGCAAAGCAAGCTCAAGGAGAATTGGCGGAATCACGTGAAGTAGACGGTTGGACTCACCCAAAGTTATAACACGCCACGTCCGTGAATTCTTCCATCTGCTTGCAACTTTTCGTTTTTACTACGTTCAGTTAAATAGTACTTTCAAGTATCAAATCCAGGATGGTTAAAGATGTATAGATTACAGTTGCACGTACCTCGAGGAGGGAATCATAGAAGAGGACGTCGATGAAATTCTAGTGTTCACCCCTTCTTTGATGGATATTTTTGGTAACCTCTCCGAGTAGAGAGAGAGGTCAACGGTGTGAAAGGAGTTGCCGCCTTCAATTTTATTCGTCGGAAAGCCGGAAAAGCCACGCACACTGTACTTATTCGGTTGCTTGGGCCCTTGCAGTGCTATTTCGCCGTAGACTTTTCAGAGTAAGGACTGAAGATGGTAAATAATACTCTGGTGAATACTCTGGAGAAAATGGTGTACGTGCTTCGTTGAATCTGGGACACCATCTCAACATCCTGTTTTTCTATGATCCGCAGTGCTGTCTCCAATGGCCAAGATCTCAGTCCAGGTTGGAAAAGGGTTTGCCGAGGCAGTCCGTCGGTTAGAAGGTTCAAGTTGCCCTCGTGACAGAAAAGACGACAGAAAATTTAAAGACAACATCCGATGAGGACCGAAGGGAAAGGGAGAGGGACCTGATTACGTCTTAATAACGACTAGCTTCCCGTAGACAATAAGTAAATGATAAATAAATAAATGTTTCACCCTCACGTTAGTAACTTAACATGAGGGAAGCCAGTTTAGAGGCATCATCACATTGATATATCTCAAAATATCTACAAGATTTTATGAGTTCTGAATGGCGCAGAGAGTACGTCACCAAACTAAAAACATGAGGTCCCGCTAGTTATGAAATGAACAAGAAAATATCACTTTTCAGCGTGTGCAGAGAGTTAAAGTTTAGACAATAATGAGTGATATCCCCATACATAATGGGTTTGACATGAGAGATACCAGTTACGAGCACGGTCAAATTGATAATTCGTGAGACTTTACAAAACAGTGCTTAGTATTAAATAATTCATGTATCAAGCAACTGATACCACCATACCCCTGTTCTCAACTACACCACACCTTTCGTGTTTGGCAGGATATTGCTCGTCGACCGCTTGAACTGCCTGAGGACGTAATGTTCAAAGTCGTCAATGAAGTTGAAAAATTTTATGCCATCGATGGAGAGGGACGTGAACGAACCGTCAGTATCGACCGTTTGAAATCAGATCATTCCAGAGACAGCCTCATCGTAGATGACGTTCTTACCTTCAGTAGCTAACCAGTAGAAGTTCCGACTACGGATCTTTCTGACTACCGCTAAGAAGTGCAGGCACGCCACTGTCTCTCGCGCATACACAAATGCACTCTAGTCTAAACTCCAGGCTCTCCAAGCATTTGGAAACACTCAGCCGTGTACTGAACGTGACACATGCCAACTTTTACAGCTTTCGTCGCGGCACCATTCTTGCCGAGAACCCAGAATGCCCCACCCTCACCCTTCTGTATCTTAGTTTTTCATGAAGCTTTTAGATAACAGCCTGCAGTTTTTCTAACAACGTTCTTTGTCAACCTCAGCAAGCTCCTTTTCAATTCCGAGGCAGTTGGGTTTTACCATGAGATTACAGGCTCTTGTTTTCCATTTCAATTGCGAAAATAAACGGGCCGAAGGTCAAGGAAATGCGAGGAATTAGATCAACCCACGGCTTTTTTCACTGTTTGTGACGACGCCCTAAAACAAGTACTAACAGCTACGGGATGCCATTTACAGTGAACCCACCAAAGGGGGTAGGTCGTACTGGTGGCGAAGCCATCATCTTTGTTGCCTGCGAAGCATTAACGTTCTTTCTCTAAACTCATCTCCTATGTGCCATGAATAGCCGTTTGAATGCATTGCTTTTTATTGTACATCACAATGAGTTCATATTACCAAAGCGATCTAACCTGTAAACTGGCTTATTTTCACGTAGCTTATATTATATGAAACATATTACATCGCCATTATTATTATTATCAGGTTTCTAATTCCAGCCGGTATCGTTTCAAGGTTCTCACGAGTCATCTGTTTGTAACCTTCCGAGACATACAGGTCCACAACTAATTCCTCATAAGCGTTGAATACTTATTAGTGTAACGCCAGGGGATAACACAGTAGCGTAGATAGGCAGGGATAGTGTATTGAATGAATTGTGCCAAGATACGGAGATGCTTGAACAAGCTGACTAGAATATTGCAAACGAGCAGTGCAACTTAATACGACAGCTTGTCTCGTGAAATGGACGCTCGGTTGAGTGCACTTAGCCTAACCAGTCTGTCAAAACTAGGAAGGTCATCACCAGGACTGAGTTTCAGAGAGTCTCAGGCCATTAATTTTGTGGGATTATTCGCTCAAACACTGTTATTCAGAACTTATGTGCACTACAGATAAAAGTAGTTCTGATTTTGAACTATCAAAGAAATTACATTGTCAGGAACGTATACGTGGAAAGATGCTGTTGCTTAGGTGCATTTTTCTTTTTTACCTAAACGTCGTCAGCGTATCAAAGTTGTTGTATGATATTTAATTATTTCACTACCACGTTATGATACCAACAGTTACCGGCGGGACGTTGTTCAGGCCCAAGAATGCCTGTATTAAACGACCCCTCTAATGAAGGGCTGAATCTACACAACCTGAATCCACCGCTACTTTCCTGGCGGTGTGAGGCGTTTTGCGGGTAAAGTTACAGGCAGTTTGACAGGATTTTTGAAGCCGATGACTTCGAGGAGGAGAACTTCATCACCAGTAGTTATCTTGAACATTTATGCGTTGAGGTTTGAAACAATTCCATGGGGGAGCTCTATTTATGTTTAACGTTATGAAGGAAAAATGACGAACTTTCTGCTAACCATCTGAAGGAAAGGAATAGGGTTGACTGAATACACGTGTAGGAGTGCGTATTGCAATTTCGTAACGTTTGATCAACCCTACTTAACTTGATGTGCCCTAGTACCTGCTTAACCAGTACTTTGCCTAACGTGTAAGTACCGGTAACAAAACACAAATCAAAAGAACTGATACACAATGTATTTGAAGGAGCTATGTATTTAATTAAAGTAAATGTAATAATAATGAATGGGGGAAAGTTTAATCAGCCTATCTGCCTTGTAAGGCTGAACTAGGTACTCGGAGTACGTGTGTGGTAACCAGCACAATGGAGGGCAAAATGGCGTCCAAGCATGCTCGCTAAACAAAACTTAAAACACTCTAAGCATCCGGAGGCAAGCTAGAGATTTATTTAGTTGATTTAATTTAAGCTATTTATTTTAGCTTTAGTTATATTTTGGTGCCAGGAAGGCGCACTACACACGGACGCACTGGCGAAAGTGTTGACCAAAAGGGATTTTACTGGATTCTGATGGAGCACCTTCAATATTTGAGTAACTCACAGAGGAAAATATGCGAATTAATGCCTATAATGGAATTGTAGTGTCGCAGATACGGGCCACGCTTAGCCGTTTTCCCACGAAAGTTGGATCGTGATTGGCAACTAGGGTCACGGAAGCTTCATGCAGTGCAACAACCACTGAGTAGAACGTCTGGCGGTGGTATTCATCCTGGTGTGGATTGGGAGAATGGAAAAGTGCGCTACAAGTGAGTTGCTTTTCCAGTTGCGTCACATGTAGAGGGAGAGGAAGATCCTAAATAGTGGGCTCCAAGAATGCTTCAATAAGAAATACCAGAATGCCATGATGTACACTACTATACGCGTCCGAACAGATCAAGTCTTCATTTTTCACAACTCGTAACGCTAACATTTGGAACAGACTGCTGCATGATGTCCGATGCTGCAAGACCATACCTCAATAACAGTCGACCTTGGACCACTACCTCAATGTACTTGGAGTATGCAGGATTCTTAATGTACCCTACACAGACGACGCCATGTTCCTTATTGGCCCACCAAATATGTAGAGTCAAATACGCAATGATCCATTGCAACCACCCAAGAATTTATCAAACAGTGAGTTATTTTTGTTGACTTACTTAATATTCTATGCAAATTTGTGGCAATTGTTTTGATGCTAGTTACTGTTCCTAATCTCTATGCTGCCATAGTTCAGCTACTCCAAACCCCTCCTACAACTAAACATTCCACCCACCGTTACCTTTTTTCTTTGTAATAAGCTGGTAGTCTTTGTGCTGTACAGTAGTGCAAGTCAGTTTTGCGTGATAGATCAAGCTTGACTATTGCATGAGTGGAGGTATAATGGTCGTGAGTGTTGCCTGACTTGTGGTATATACCAAGGGGCGATTGAGTCAATAGTGTATGCACGGTCTTAGCTAGCTGACAGCAAGCTGGAAATATCCTCGTAACCATCGACTCTGTTGAGCACAGCACAAAATTATTTGAAAAATCTTTGCGGAAATATGCGAAGATGAAGATAACTGACCAAGAGGCATGATGGTAGGGAGATAAACTTGAACTACCCTTGCCTCTATGGCGGTATCTTTATGAAACCTACGGCTCTCGTGCTCATGACGACAAAATGATGGTGAAAAGAATGAGGTTACCAAAAAAAGTCCTCCAAGTCTGCTAGCCCGGCTCACTATGCACCACCATGTTGTTTCTATAGTCCTGATATGGTGACACTCAACAGGCAGCGCCGTGACCATCCCTCCCCCATGACTATATAAATTGTGGTTACCATCACAGCAAAAAGCATGAGTTCTAGTTGGATGTCTATAACTTCATTAAACTTTTGTACATAGGTTTTCTACGCCTAAGCGAATGCCTGGTCCAAAATCTTCTACTCTCTGTATTCCATAGTGATATCTTCGGCTTCAGTTTAGTTTCCACTACTTTTGTATTCACCTTCATCGTCTTCCCCGTAAGCTTATCTATAAACAGTAGGTTTTGGATTCCTCTTTAAGTAACTTTTGTAGTCGGTACAATGAACTTACCTACATGTATCGCTGTCCATGTACTTCTGCGTAGTATTTCTGTGCTCCGGTTCCAAATTCCGTCTGCTGCTCGCTTTTGTTATTCATTTTTCAGGTTTACTCAACCAGTCTTTCATCAATATGGAATCCTAGTAGTCTAATTTGTCAGTGTGCACTATGCCCCCTAGACCTTATGACGAACGCATAAAGCCCAAGGTTACAGCTGTACTACCCGTAGACTGGTTTGTTTTCATGTAACTTATGCTGCATGAAATATATCATTATTATTATTGAAACTTTCTTGCACAATTCGGAATGACATACAAGGGGTAACAAGTGGCTGAAAGCACCTGAGTCTCTAAGTAACAAGAATCTGAGAACCGGTGTATACAAAACTACCTTTGACTGGTCATTTTACCTTCCAGCCGTACAACAAAGCTCGCTGATGTACTCAACGACTGCACAAGTGTGAACCATCGTTAGCTGCAAAAAGGACTTCTATGGTTGCCCTGAGTTGCTTCACTAAGTCAGTTTTCTGTTGGATGCAGAGCCAAAGTATAAAACCAGACATTTTATTTTAGGAAGGGCCGGTGGTTAGACATCATGTAGATCGTGTTCTGAAACAAAGGGTTATATCTTCGTAAAATACGACCTTGATTTAGGTCCTGCGTAGCCTTCTGTCCCTTTCGTCTGAAATTTTAACGCCAGCAAAAACGAACGGCTATACGGAGTTTTGTAGACTTAGATCCAGTTAGTGACCTCTGAAAATCAAAAACCCTGCAAGATGAATGCACTTATCCCTCAGTGAGTAGTGTCATTTCCAAAAGGACTTGACTGAAGTGATAATCCCATCAAGAAAGCTTTGTCAACCGAGCTACTGAGTGATTATTGCCATTCCTACCACAACAGGTATATTCTGGTGTTGTGGCTTATTGTCCCCTATCGCTGATTTCACTGAATCGATCTTCAGTATTGGCATGGAGGCTTTAGCTGGGATGCCTCGATGCTGTTAATGGCCTCAGTTTGATGCAAATGATTACACGCCTAGCTACATAATGTTTAGCCATTCTGCCTATTCCATGTGACATACTTGATTGCAATACGAAAATAATCGTCGTTGCGGACTCAGTAACGAACATCACTGGCACTGCCACTGTTTCCGTGCATGAGCCATGAATTTCGAAATTCATTTTCCCAGGTTCAACACACACAACTGTTAAATACAGTGATTAAATACATCACGCTGAACCTAGGTAACTTCATTTAGCTGATGATACAATCAAAAGGAGTAAAATCACCCAACTTGGTTCTGGCAGAGTGTGTTTAATTCTACACCAGATACGAAATTTTGCATACCTAAAACAACTAAATTATCAAATAGTCAAAATGCAGAACATCGTTTTAGTCTGAAAGTTTGCATCTCTGAGAGGGAAATCCCTGCGTACATGAGTTAGTTGACATTGGAAATGTCTTTATAAAATCAAAGTTCAAAGCGTGAAAGGCAGGAGCCACCATTTTGACCCACTAGTCATATTTATTTCATTCAGAAATACTAATGTAAGCAACCTACGTTGAATGAAAAACCCTACATTTTAAAGTCTTTCAGACAGGAAGCGATAGGGTGTGCGAGTGTTCCAGGAAAATTCGGTCGTTTTGCTAGTTTGATAGCATAATCTTCCGGGCCTGGCCTATTCCAAATTTCAGAGGTTTATGTATTCCAGCTATGGTAAACTTTTGTGAATGCGCCTCACCTGTGGATGCAAGTTTGCTGTTCTGCTCTTAGGCGGCTGGGCTTTTACATGCTGTGAGCTCCTACGTGGGCTTCTCTAGACTATAGGCGAGAGAGAGAATCACGGTTCTTGTTCCAAATCAGTGTGGGTAACATATATATGGGTCACAGATTTCCATAGATAGGACCAATTGGACCATGAGGTTTCGCATATTGGTAGCCCAGTTTCACCTTGACTGACAACTAAAGGAAAAGTTATAAAATAATTTCAACTCAGAAGGAAAGGTAATTATTGATTGGCATTAGGATTTCAATCCCGTGATCAACAAGCATCACCATTTGGATTTCAAGGTCGTCATGGGAGAAAGACTACCGGACTTGTTCACTCAGGTGGTAGCAAAGTATTTAGATGTTTCACAGTACAGCGGATCCTACACAGAACCTAAGTTCAAGGTAAAAATTCAATTCTAATTTAACTTGTCAGAATTTGCTGGTGGTTGCATGTCAGCTTTGTGAAAAAGCGATGGAGATGGTGAACGAATTGCATTTATTTAGCAAGAACGAAAGCTTAGATGATTTAAGTGCTACTGAAATAAGGTAGTACCGGCTTTTATCGGTAACTTTTTGATCTAGGTACTTGTGCCTTCCCGCTCTGCTTGGATATTTTAACGCTCAGAAAAGCGAAGACCGGATATCTTGTGTTCGTTTGGCACTGGTATGATATATTTTTCTTGATTGTTTTGCGTTAGTCCCTGTACAAGGACTTTTCCAAATTGTGTACTGAGTACAGTGTACCTTTTCCACAGGATCTGTGCATCAAGGAGTACGTTTATGATATTTTCAAATGTGCGAAATTTCAGTGTTAGCATTATTGTGACAAAACAACTCAGTTTTCTTGAGATGACGTCCTTATCTATGCTTTGTGTAGTGGAGTTAATTTTAGCGACTGCAACATTGTCCGAAGACCAAAGCATGATGTTAAATTACTTGAGTAAGGTTACCTTCTGTTGAAGTGGCGTGCGATGAGTGCCCCATGAGGTTTATGGGTGTAGTGAAACTTGCAGTCACAGTGGCAACTAAGGAGTGTTGTCTTGTAGGAGCCGCCATGACAAACACATTTGTTGCTTTTGTAACAGTATTGTTTATTTTCGTGCTTTTTACCCAGAAGTCAAAGTGCAAGTGATTGTTCTATGTTGGATATTGCACGCAGTCGTGAAGTCAAGATTCAGCGTTACAAACTTAAAAAGACGTTGGAAGAACGCCTAGAAAAACTTGCCACTTACGTCGACCAACCTCATGTTGATGAAGAAACTAGGGTGCGTCATTTTTACATATTGAAAATTGTTATTGTGAATTTGACGGTTTTCGTTCACTAAAGGCATGGAAAAAAATCCAGCAAAAGAGTTTTTTTTTTGACATCACACTGTGAAGCTGTGAAGTCGATTTTTAATCATTGGGAGGAATGTTAGAAGTCACCAGTATAAGTATAACGTGCAAAATAATCCTAATATTTCACCTTTGTGCAGGTCTGTGCCCCAGACTGTGAGCTGCAACTCTTAGGTTACTCGTTGTGACTCCGTTTTCATGCTGAACTCGATATATTTGGGATCTTATTCTATATCTGTCAGTCTGAAGCTGAGATAAACAAGTCTCATCTCTTATGTCTTATAGACAAACTTTTGTGTTTCTCAATATAGGTTCTCTTATCGTCCCTCTGTTGTGCGTTTTTTGAGAATGACATTGTGCTATGGTTGGTGTGTCGTTATTTGGTTACTGACTTGGATTTGTTGGTACTAGTTAGTACAACCCCAACCAGGCAGTCTACATCTCCCCATGTAACTCAGACCAGTAGTCAGAGACTTCATCGACTGATGCACGTCTTGGTCTAGGCACCCTGAACCCTCTTTCTACCTAGTCCAATTTCTCCTAGCGTGGCATGTCAAGGTAGGCGATGACTCGGCACTCTCACTACATATCCAAGCCATCTCAGTTGACTAAGGTTCACATTTCATCAGTCAACATGCCTGTTTTGTTTAGTACCGTTTTTCTGACCTCAAAATTGCTCACAGGGTGATTCTACCAAACGCTAGCAATGTTAAGAAAATACCTGTTATCAAGCAGCTATGACCACTCCGTGTCTTCTGCTTTTAACGGTCGCCTCACCCATACAGAAGGACGGAATGGACTGCAGCGCAGTATGCTCGTCCTTTAGTGGGTAGTTGATTATCTCCCAGGCGCTACATGTGACGCAAGTTGGGAAATGCCAAACGGGCCCTCCGTATCCGAGCTAAGGTTTTTTTAGCAACGAATCTGTTCAGGCTGATGCAACTTTCCAGGTAAGTAAAGTAGTCGACACATCCCAAGACTTCATTCCCTACTATTAAACTGAGAGCACTTGCAACAAATCAGTCTTAGAGTGTTATCTTACACTTGACAGGTGCCAGCGAGACGCATGCCGAACGCAAATTTCAGCTCAACGCGTTCAGAAGACTATAATTACGTTTTGTCAGCGTTTTCACCTAGCAGGACAGTATTTTCTGCCTACTCCAAGTCAGCCAAATGGTCACAGGGTAGTAGGTCAGTCCCTGTAAAGTCAGATGTACCTGTTATTGCCTTTACCTCTATAACGAAGTGACGGTAGACATCCCTGGTGGACACCACTAGTTGTCGTCAATTCACGTAATAATTCTCCATAACCCGTTACACGGGTGCGTGAGTTCGAGTAGAGAGCTTTGACTAGCGTTATATACTTGCTCGGTAATCTCTTCACAGTCAAAGGAGTGAGTCAAGTGCCGCCTTCAAGTCATCAAATATGACATGTGTCGGCCACTGGCCGGTAGGTATGCCTGTGTTCCATAACCTGTCGGAGGGTGAAAGTATGGTCGATGTACTCTCGTCCTGGTCTCATCTTAAACTTTTGTCCACCCTAACTCTACTCCTTTTCTGTCGACTTCATCGTTGGATGCTGGACTGGCTGTGTGTAACTGGATGATCTTCCATATAAACTTGTTTTTTTTGTTGCATTTCACGTAAAGTAGTCGGACTTTGATTGTAACTGTTTATCTGTTGATTCCCAGCCGAATTCTGTCGAACTAACAATTTGCTGAAACGTCTGAAATTATTTGCATTGATGTACTTTATAGCGTGATTAAATATCAACTTATGCATACCTTCTGACATGGTGCTTGTATATCCATCTGACTATCTAGCACCGAAAAGTATTCCTTGTCTTACTTTGGTTAATTTAATGTTGATTCTTTTGTGACTGTACACTAATGGGTGGTCGTTAATAGACTGATCGTGGTTTAATTTTTTTTAAGTCTGCAATTATGCTTGCAGATGCTAACAAAGAATTCATTCGAAACCTTTACACTAGGTGCAATTTACTAGATCCGTAAAAAAAATTACAATTATTCACTGTTCTGTGTTTTCATATTCTGTTTGTAGCGTGAGTTCAATTTAACTCTCGTCCAAAAGTGGCTGTGTGTTGCCCAGGATGAGATCATCAGTTTACAAAATGAATTAGAACTGCTCTCAAAAGGTGATGTGGCGAGTGAAAGCGACGCAGACGTAAAGCTTGCAAAACCTTTCCGGCCGTTCATCATAACCCGATCAGCCGCACAAGCTGCTGTATTCGGTGCAGGGTATCCAAGTCTTCCGACAATGACTATTGAAGAGTTTTACGAAAAGCAAGTTAGTTCGATTTCTTTTAAAAAATATTCCTTGTGCAGTTAAAAGTTGTAGTTTCATTTCCCTTCGTTCTTCAACTATAATCTGTCTCATTTGATTTCTCTTCCAAGGATCTTCAAAGATGCAAAGTGAAGTGTCACCACTTAGCTCTATTGCAGAATGTAGCACTTTTTCAAACCCTGTATTTACAAGAGACATAGATAAAGAAGGATGTATACAACAACTCAATGCTCCTCTTGTCCAAATAGACAAAAGACGAAATCAATGAAGAACCACTCACAAGTAGATCGGTTCAAGTTGCCACACTTCACAATAGAATGCAAAAACAAAAGTATAGGAAAGACTGATATCAAAGTAGACAAAGATGTAATGTAGGAGAATAAATTTAAAAATGAAGTTTGGTGAAAATGATCAAGTCATCGAAGACGTCAAACAGTGAATAAACCTGTGCTATTGTGACTGATTTTCAGTCATTTCATCAAAAGTCTCCTGCCATGGGTTCCTATCACCATGATGTCTTCAGTCAGCCAGTCAAAACTTCGCCACATAGCTCAGACCAACAGACAGAGACTTCATGGTCTGGTTTCACGTATTTGTCTGGCCACCGTAAGCCTTCTTCCAATCGAATGCCACTTCCTGTAGCCTGGCAGGTAGGCGGTGGCTCATTATACGCAACACATATTCAGGCCACCTCAGTCGATGAAGGTCCCGACCGGTAGCTGCTACCTTGACGTGGTAGTCGGGCTTGCATATCACAATGACCCAACGAGCTATGCTGGTGGAAAACTTGTTCCCTCGAGGTCCTACCATACCAGAAAGGTCTGTTAGATAGTGGTTAGACGAAAAGCAGCTACCATCGTGGTGTAAATTACTACAGTATGATGGAGGTCTGAGAGCGAAGTCGGACTGCTGCTGGATGGGGTGTGACAGCAGTAAGGTGTTTCCTTTGGATGATCAGCAGTGCTATGCTGATGCTACCTTCCAGATGGAAAGAGGGGCACTAAAACAGGTCGACCCCCAAAAATACACTCCACCATGCCCCACGGTCCACCGGGCCGGCGGTGTTGGTTCATTTGTCGTTTCTTTTCCACCATCCGGCCCCAAAAATACAAAAGTTCGAAATAATCATGCACAAAAGGCCGAGTGTGACAAACCTCAAGCAGATGTCCAATGGGCTCTGCGGTCACACAAATCTCTTTCAGGTACCTTAAGAAGAAATAGCCTTCCACGGTGTGGGCAGCCGGGAAGTGTCAACACCCTCACAACTCTGTCAGCACTCAAGTTTCCTCTGACTGCTATCCACCTCCCCCTCCATTACCTTCTAATCTTCCTTCACGTCTCTCAATTAATGATGCTGCATCATCTTTGACTTCTCCTACCTCTGCAGCCTTCGACAACGATCTGAGTTCACAAAACAGCATCCTGGTCTCCTTAAACCACGCTCCAAATTACATATTGGAGCCTTCAATGTCCGCACCCTCCGTCAAATTGGCCAACAGGCTTCGTTGGCAAAGACTCTAGCAACTCGGGCATGGATGTGTGCTGTGTTTGTGTGACACGCATACAGGACCCAAGTGTGGTTATTCACCTGACCTCTCCTGACCAATCTGGTGAATCTGCAAAATTCACCCTTCGAGTTTCTGGAGATTCGATAGCTAGCTCTCGTGGTCTTGCAGGTGTAGGTATAGCATTAAGCACCAGGGCAGAAAACTCACTACTAGACTGGATCCCAGTTGATAGTCGCCTCTGCGCTATGAGACTGAACGGCACAGTGAGAACTAAAAGGAATAGTGAGACTCGCCGTTGTCTCTTTGTAATCTCTGCTTACGCACCCACTGACTGTAGTTCGGATGAAGTGAAGGACGAGTTCTACCGCAAACTGTCTAACCTCCTCTCGAAAGCCGAAATTCGGACGTGGTGGTTGTTGCAGGTGACTTCAACGCACAGGTGGGTAGACTGAGTGAGGCATAAAGGCACTTAGGTGGCACTTTCGGAATCCCAGCTGAACGTACAGATAACGGTGATCGCCTACTACAACTATGCTCAGATAACCGCCTATTTTTAGCTAGCACAAATTTCAGACATAAAGAAAGACACTTTGACATGGCGTCCACCGAGCTCAACTCAGCGATGGACACAGATAGACCACATTGCTATTAGTCATCGGTAGAAGACTGCCGCTCCTTCTGGAGTACGTGTTTGGATAGCGAACTTTTATTGGTCCGAGCGCGTATATGCCTGCGTCTCAATGGACGTAGAAAAAATTTGGCAACAAAACCACTACGAGTGCTGCTGGACAACGAAAACACCAAAGCCGTGTTCAGTGAGAAGTTGGCTAGGCAGTTATCGGAACAAAATACTGTTACTCATCCAGAAGAAGCTTGGTGCTATCTTCAGTCTGCTGTAAAAGCAGCACTGAAGACTGTAGCCGACTCCAAGATAATGGCTAAAAAGAGCCAGTGGATATCAACAGCTTCTTCCAAACTAATGGATGCACGTGAATGCATCCCTGCAGGCTCTGAGTACAATGAAGAGCGAGCGCAACTTAAAAATAGACTGACGAAAAGTCTACGCAACGATCGTGAACAGTGGTGGGCAGCAAAGGCTAAAGAGATGAAAAAGGCGGCGGCGATTGGTAACAGTAGACAGTTATTTAGACTTATTAAGGAGACTGGGGGGAAAAGGTCAACTGCTGTTAGTAAGGCTATAGCGGAGAAGGACGGATCTGCAATTCACTCGCAAGAGAGACGATTGGAACGATGGACAAAACACTTTGAGGAATAGTTTAACTGGCCTCCAGCCACCATTACGTTGCCCGCTATCCAGTCGGATCCTGAATGGAACATTGAGATAGGCCCCCCAATACTAGTAGAAGTCGAGAAAGCTGTAGGTAACCTGAAACGAGGACCAGACGGACTAACTCCTTGAGGTATTCAAGGATAGTGGTAAGGTGCTCTTAGTCGGGTTGACGGAAGTGTTAACCAGTATATTGGAATTAAATACGATCCCCTCTGACTGGTCTAAATCACTGATTATTCCAGTCTTCAAGAAAGGCGAGAAATCCTCTTGTGATAACCACAGAGGAATCAGCCTGACGAAAATAATGTCGAAGATCCTAGGTTCTATAGTTCTTCGACACCTGAGTGAAGCTCGGGAAGAACAAACTTGAAAAAACCAGGCAGGCTTTAAACCCGGCCACGGATGTATCGACCGAATATTCACACTGAGCCAGGTCCTGAAACACAGACGCTTACTGACGCTATATTTCTCGACCTGAAGGTGGCATTCAACTCCGTTGATCGAGAAGTCTTATGGCTATGTCTCTCACTGAAAAGCGTGCTGAGTAAGTACATCGCCTTATTGAAGGTTCTCTACTCGAACACTTGTGGGCGTGTTAGAGCCTATGGTGAGATGTCCAAGGAGCTGGACTCATCGAGCGATGTCCGTCAAGGGTACCCACCCTCTTCATTCTTATTCAATTTTATCATAGATATTCTTATGGAGATGTCCCTCTCATCTCCTGATTACATAGACGTTGACCTAATCGGTGGAGAATTTTCATTAGACCTAGAATATGCAGATGACATAGTCCTGTTAGGTGAAGACTCTGACTGATGAGATGCAGAGTCTTGTGAACACTTTGAGTGAGAATTTGAGAATGTTTGGGATGTGTTTCTCACCACCCAAATGCAAATTGTTGCTCCAGGACTGGTCTTCAACGGTGCCACGGCTAACACTAGAGAGTGTAGTGATTGAGTGTGTTGACCACTTCACTTACCTGGGGAGTAGGATCAGCCCTGCCCTGGTGACTCAGTGGCCTGTGAGATCTCTGAACGGATACAAAAGGCTCGGCTGGCTTTCGCCAACTTACCTCACTTATGGCGCCGCCGTGATATTCGATTGTCTATTAAGATTTGCGTGTACTGCGCCTGTACATCAGTCCGGTCTGTTCTCCTGTATGTCTGTGAAACATGCCCATTGAAGGTGGAAGACGTGAGAAGGCTGGCTTCAAGTGTTTGAGCACCGTTGCCTTCGTAGTATACGCTGTATTTCGTGGTGTCACCGCACCACATGAGTAACGCAGATGTCAGGTATAGAGTTTTAGGGAGAAGAGGTAAACCAGTTGACGAGGTTATGAACCTTCATCGACTGAGATGGTTTGGACGTGTGTTACGTATGCCTAGTCGCCGATTGCCTAGTCACACAATGTTGGCTGAAGTAGGTCCAGGCTGGAAAAAGGTCTGAGGTGGCTAGACTAAAACATGACATCAGTGTATGAAGTGTTTGACTGGACTGTTGGTTTGAGCCATGTGGGACGATGCAGACTAGGTGGTTGGGGTCGGTGAGACAAGAGGAACCAGTGGTTGGAGATTCTAGGTGATATGGCTGAGAACCGATGTCAGTGTCGCATATGTATACATACATTGCCTTCATCTTAACATTATGCCAGTTCTCACCATTTTCTCATTCTTCCTTTATTTCTTCTCGTACTTCGTATTTCTTTTGACTGAATTTTCTTATCTTGATTTTTCACCTCAGTCCCTTTCTACTTGATGTACTGATATGAGATGTAGCAACTCGGACCGTCACGCAGTAATGCCTAGTCGTATGTTAATATTGATGATGATGAGTCTAAGACCAGTCATGGAGAATCATCTCACATTTGTTGGAGCTGTGACTCAGTGGTTTAGGGAGATGACTGTCAACCATTGGGTCACGGTTTCAAACCTCGCTCCACGTACTAAGGTTTGGGCAGCCAGGTTTTATTACTAGCCCCCACACACAATGTGTGTCTCATTGCTTTCTGCACGAATGTACACGAGGTAGCTGAGTGGGTTACGTTCGTTCGTTATTTCACATTTGATAGGTGCGAGATGCGTGCCGAACACTCAGATTTCTGCTCAATGCGTTCAGAATATCCTGCACTTTGTCAGCGTCTTCACCTAGCACTAAAATATCTTCTCCCTACTCCAAGTCAACAACATGCCGTTCAGGGAGTAGTTCAATCTCTGTGAAGTCAGACATATCTTTCTTTAAATGTCTTGTTGTGCTAAAATTTTCAGTGGGCTCAATTTGCAATCACTCACAAGTTTTTAAACCTTTCTGTGTTGTGGGACACATGCACGCTTCCCGCCCTCCGACACTTGCTGTATTGCTCAACCAGAAGGCAGCACTCGACCCCGTCGATCAAGAGTTTTTATAGCAGTGTCTCACTAAACGGAATACTGAGTAACTGCATCACTCTGTTGATGGCTCTGTACTCAAACATCTATGGGGTTGTTTGAGCCTGTGTTAGGTTGTCAGGTGAGTTGTGTACTTCTAGTGGGGTATCCCTCTAGGATGTTCATTCTGGGTTCTTATTCAACTTTACCAATCGTACTTATGTAGGTCTTCCTCTCGCGGTCTGCTTTTACAGCTATCTACCTTATCACGGATGAATCCTTAGTAGATGTAGAGTACACAGGTGACATAATCATGTTAGATGCAGAGTCTTTTGAGTACTTTGAGTGGCAAGTTGGTAATTTTGGGATGCATTCCTCAACACCTAAATGCAAGTCATTGTTTCAGGACCGGTCTTACTGATGCTCTGTATAACAATAGAGAATAAAGTGGTTGAACGCGCTGACCATTTCATTTACCTGCGAAGTCGTTTCTGTGCTCGGAAATGAAAGGCTCACTTAACTTTCATCAACTGACGCCATTTATGGCGCCGCCACGCTGTCCGATTGTCTATTAAGGGTTGAGGAGGATAGATTGTTTGATTAGGTCTTGTGTACTATGGGAATCATACAGGCGATTGACACTTTCCGACTCCACACCGTGGAAGGGTATTTCTTCTTAAGGGGCCTGAAATGAAAAGATTTATGTGACCGCAAAGCTCATGAGACATGCTTGAGGCTTCCCACACACCACCTTTGGCGGGTTGTTGTTCTTAGATGTGGTTATTCTAACGCCGGATAGAGAAAACCCATACCACCGGCACCAGAAGACAGTGGGGTAGGGAAGAGTGTTCTGTTTTGGGGGCCGACCTGTTCTAGTGCCCCTCTTCCCATCTGGAAGGTAGCATCAACATTGCACTGCTGATCATTCAAGGGAAACACCTTACTGCAGTTACACCCCGTCCGGCTAACAGCAGTACGACTTCGCCCTCAGACCTCCACCATAGCCTGGTAATGTGCACGATAATAGTAATTGCTTTCCGTCTACCGCTATTCAACAGACCTTTCTGGTATGGTAGGACCTCGAGGGAACAAGTTTTCCACCAACATAGCTCCTTGAGTCATTGTAATATGCAAGCTTGACCACCGCGTCACACAGCCTTATCTACTTGAAATCACTCTTATTCTATCCTTCTGTCTCTGTACACTACTGTGAAGTGCGGACACTTTTGCCGATGGACCTGTGTGCGAGGTTCTACGTTTTTGTCAGGCAGTCTATTAAGGGTTGAATGTAGTTTGACGTATTTCGTTCTGCTCTAAAATATGATTGTGAAACATTAAAGATAGAGGACATGCGAATGCTTCGGGATTCAATCACTGTCACCTTCACATCATAGGCTGCGTCGTGGTGTCACTCGTCAGCAGTGTAAAACTCATGCATAGAGTTTTAGGGAGAAAAGGGAAGTTAGTTGATGAGGTTGTGAACCTTCAACAACTCAGGTGCCTAGAGCATGTGTTGGACACGCCTCATCACCATCTGCCCCGCTACACAATGTCAGATGAAGTAGGTTCAGGCTAGAAACAGATTAGGGGAGGTTAGACTAAGACATAGGAACACTGCATGAAGTCCCTAACTGTTGGTCTGAGTCGTGTGGGGAAATGTAGACTTCCCGGTTAGGGTTGACGTGACATAAGAAACTATTGGTTGAAGACTCAGAATTGGTCTTAGTGGCTTAGTTGTATCCATATACTATCCTCATCCTGATCATCCTACTAACTTCAGTATTTTCGTATTCTTCCTTGTTATCTTATCACGACTTTCTGCCACTTTTGATTAGTTTCTCTGTTTCTTTATATTTCACCTCAGTGCTTTCTCGCTTGATGTGCTGATACCGTTACACGGTAATGCTTGGTCCTATGTTGATTTTGTTGATGATGATGATGTGCTGATATAAGGTGTGGTAAATTGGACATTAACACCTGGTCCTATGTTGATCTTGTCTGTGTCTGATACGTTTTTAAGGTTCAAACAACTTAAGTAAAAATTCGAACAACTGTAATTGTCAAAGTTGAGGTTTTAGTAATTTAACGATTGAAACTACTACCGATGCGTTATGAGCTAAGGTATTTAGAGCATGTGTTGTGCATGCCTGGGCACCACCCACGCTGATACTCACTGTTAACTGAAGTGGAGTTAGGTTGGGTTACATTAAATGGGACGAAATCTCATAAATTCTGTGACTAATTTTTAGTACACAGGTAAGTATTTCCAGACTAGATTTTAGTGACAGCTGACATCTAAGTGTTAGTAGTTTCAGACAAACAAGGGACAACAATCCAAGTTTCAAGTTTTGACTTTTCTCTTTCTCTGTTGTTTCACCACCAATAACTGATTTATTTCAGCTATCTTTGTTGTTTATTATGATATTATGATATGCAAGGATGTTTAAACCACAGAGTAACTTTCACCTAATCTGAATACTGTCAACTAGCTTTTTATTGTATTGTTAGGTAGCAGCCGGTTTGTTACCACCTCCAAAACCTCTTCCTCAAAATACAACAGGTCCGAGCGTGACACGTATTGATCCTTCCATAGAAGAACGGAAGGGCCAGGAAAAGAAGAAGGAGAAACAAGATGAACTGGAAGATGCTGACGATCCAGAATTCTTATCTAAAGCTAGAGCATTTGATGATTTCAAAGATGAACATCGTAGAGGTAGTGGAAACAGGATGAACAGAGCCTAAAAGCAACTTTTCCTCACAATTTGATATGATGCTTGTGATAAATAATTTGTACATAGATGTTGAATACAAGTTTATAAATTTCGTTCTTCATTCTTTCTAGTTTAGTTATTGGATTGAATAAAAAAGTCATTTCTTATGCCAAATGATATTATTTTATGTGGTTTGTTTTCCTCCATTGTTAGGGTTAGGGTTTCGATGTTAACTTCTTATTGTCGCATAGTTGTTGAGGCTTGTAGAAGTCTACTTTTAAAGTTGATAAACGTCGAGATCTTAGTAATTTCATCTAAGCTAACTAATTCTTTGTAATGATGGTTTCATACAAGCTGATAAGTTCTTGTAGACAACTTTTTCTGTGCATTATGTATACTAGATTCAAAAGTCAGTAATTTAAGAGAAAGAAAGGTCAATAAGTCACCCTAAGGTGGTAGAATTACAGTAAACAGTTTATGTATCTCCAGCTGTTCGCTACCCACTGTTAAAAATTCAGTTGGATTCAAACCAGCAAACATAAACTATGGTTTATAAGGTCAGTCGTCATAGGATGCTCAACTGCAGCTTGCGAACAGAACTGAGAGCATCAGATAAATTTCAGTTTTGATAGTATTTGTATGTACCAGATATTTGCTCATCATATCTTGGAGTACAGTTGTTCCTATGGATACTCAACTCTGTGTATGCTCCTTGAATTGGAAATTCACCGTGTATTTTGTTGAGAAATAAGAAGCAGGTAGTCATTTACTCATCTGCTGTTAACCCAAAAATAGATATCAAAACTTATTTTTCACTTCTGTTCATAGTTACCAAGAGATCGTATCAATATTTCGAGTCAAATTCATCTTCTAGTTGGAGAGCATAGGTTTTTCTCATCCCATTTCATGAAAACAAGCACCTTGTCATTGATCTATACCTTTTTTTTGACTAGATAGGATAATTTTCATGGATTTGTACGACCTTTCAGCATACTAAATGTCATCGACGTAGTTGCATCAAACAAATATTCATTGTAAATTGTGTTATAATTTACTTCAATATTAATGTTTGTTTTTTTTATTAGGCACTACAATAAATATCCTCCGTTGAATTTAGTTCAAAGTACATAAGATGTCAAAAAAAGCTCGTGTTCAGTTCATTCAGAATGAAGAGCCATCATTTATACGTCAGTTTAAAGAACGTGCAGGTATACCAGCAGATGCAACTATCGAATCCAAAGTAAGTCAGACATCATATTATAATTTACTAATAATAGCAACTCGTGGGTCAGCAAATAAGGCTTGACATTTAAATGGGTTGCTATCCCTTGGTCAACTCATATACAGATGTTGAAATTCTGTTAAACTATTGACTGAGGTGGCTTGGGCCATGTACTGCCAAGCCACCATCTATCTAAACCGTGCCAAGCTAGTGGAATTTAAATTAGGTTGTTAAAGAGGTTCAGCGTAGCCGGACCAAGACATGATATCAGTCGATGAAGTCCCTGATTGTTGATCTGATCCATATAGGGAGGTGTAGTCTGTTTAGGGTCCTGAAGGCAATAGGAATCGGTGGTTGAGGACTGTGGGTGATATGGCTGAAAATTGGTAGCATTGGCGCAGATGTATTCACTCTTTGATGTTTTCTGAAGCTTGAATGTTTTGACTGACTTAAATTTTTAGGTTTCCTTTCCCTCGTCACACTTTTATCTACTCTGATATCAGTTTTTCTTATCCACTTGTTGTTTGTATGCTACTGTGAAGTGTGGTAACTGAACCTATGCGCTTGTGTGCCAGGTTCTACGTTGATTTTGTCTATCTGTGTGATTTTACTTCACATAGGATCGCTTTTATTTGTTGAGTTAAGTAGAAATATCGGAACAATTCAGTCCATTGTTAAATATCATGAATAGGCCAAATATTCTCAATATGAGTATAAATATAGCATCGGTTGTTGGACATTTGTCGATGATTGGTTACTGAATCATTCCTAATAATGCATACTTCCAAACCAGGATGACAATTACTTTCGATAAGTTACACATGCCTTGGATTGTCTTGTATTCAGTGTTCGAAGTGTCATACTGGTGTGTATTATTACTTTGGTCAACCCTTTCACAAATAACCTAAACTGTTCAGGGATTTTCTAATTTCAAAGCATCTTAATTATGATATGACTGTGAAGAGAGGGAGTCTACGTCACCTGGTGATCTCTGCATTTCTTTTAAACAGTTAAAGTTTTACTCATTTTCCCATATGCTCTGATTTCTTTATTTTGATCTTTCCATCTCATCTTTCTTTGTTGAAAAGTTTGGAAACTTGAAGTAGTATGCTTCTACAAAAAGTTCTATATTGCTGTTTTTTCACTACGGAAAAGAATGTGGTTTAATGTTGCCGATAAAAAAAGTTTACATTATTCTATCTCTGCCATTATCTATTTGAAGTTGTCCCGTTTTTTCTTACCGTCTATTGATGGTCACGTTATTGTCTTCCGTTAAATCGACCGCTTTTTTCTATGCTAATCCTCTGACATGTGATAATTCTAACTAACATACCGTTGTGTGGAATGATTTATCTATCAGTTATGTGTCAACTGCTTTACACAGGGGTATTCTATATACTGTATTACAATTCGCGAATTGTCTCGCTGTTATTATTAATTGTCCGGAAAAATCTTGGCTTACTAGAGCTCCGTAGCTCATTGGTCTAGAGTACTGAACTTCCAGTGAGTCGACTGCAGGTTCGAAGCCTACTCCACCTACTGAAATGTGGGTAGCCAGGTAGTTTCAGTTCCTGTGGTACAATGGGTATGGCTCATTGCCTGCTGTGTAAATGTGCACATGATTGTTGAGTGAACTTTGACTTTTTTTTGGTTCGATTCAGGGGTTTTCTGCTTGAAGTCCACGCGGAAACTGAAGTTGATGGTTAGTGACTTTAGGTAGTATGACTCACAGCGTGCAAGAATGCATTGAAGCCTTATCTTGATCTAAACTGGATTATCATCGATAGTTCTTTTGTTGACCTCGACGTTATACCGGTTTAAATGATAAATAATGTTAGTGATCTCTATCAGATTTGACCTCTTAACCTATTCTCGTTTATTCAACTCTCTTCCGTTAGGAATAATAACAACAGTTATTATTGTGTTGCATCAGTTGTGCAAAAATATATGATTTATGGGAAGGAGACGGGGGTTTATAATAATTAAATTAGTGTATTTTGCATTTCTTTGTTTACAGCATAAAGAATTAACTACTGATAACGGTGAAGATGATCGTCCAGATGAACAGCCTCAGTTAGTCTATGATCCTTGTTCCGAAGTTGATGAATTGGAAGCAAGAGCATTTATTAAACAATGGCAATATGAACATAAACTTGGTCTACCAGTGGAAACTAATGCAAAAAAAGAAAATTTAGGTAAATTTTCCATTTAATTTTCTAATCCACAGTGCTTCTTCCTAATTTCTCTTAATTATGATTATTTGTAGGTGTACCAAATCGGATTATGTTCCGATCTGCTGAAGAACGTTGTGCAAACAAAATAAATTCTGTCATCAATACATCTAATGTTGACAATTTTATCGACAGTAGTCGACCGAAACAAAAGTGTCTCCGAGATCGTTCGCCTATTGATTCTAAAAGAAAAGATACAAAATGTTCATTACTGTCATTCGATTTAGACGAAGATGAAGGATAGACGACCAAAGCTCGTTGACAACTTTATATACTGCAATATATATATATATATATATATATATATATATATATATATATTTAACGAATGATGTTCTACAGTTTTCAGAGAAAGATAAACATCGGTCACATATGATAATGATAAGATAAATTCATACTTTTAAAGTGTTAAAAATCTCAGTTAGTCGTTTATTTGTTGATTTACTAATATATTTATGTCAATAGTTAGTTGTATGTGGTGTTATTTAAATAACTTGTCTGATAGGCTGTTAGACCAGTTGTTGTTTACACAAGTCATTGAGCACTTTCTGTTTTTAGGTTATAATTTCTCAAACTAAAGGAGAAGATCTGTGTAGCTTAGCTGAATCTCCTAGTACTCAATGTAGTGCATCATTAGTTCAGTAGGGTTACTTATCCTAACCTGCCTCAATCAATATGAATACGCTTACCTATTCATCACATAAAACCTATGGTTTAGCCTCATTTAAGGTAAAACGTAGTAAAATATCAGTAGTCAAGCACTATCAACTATTCATGTCAGCTGTTGAAGATAATCAGATGAATGAACGTGATGTAAGCTAAGGTCCGTGATGAACAGCAGTGACGAACCATTTAAGCTTTGCATATATCAGTCGGATTTATTGCGATGTTCATTCAAGTTTTATTTAGTCACATGCGTGTGTAGTCAGATCCTTTTAACTGACTAAACAGACAAGAGTGTAAGATCATCGTGAATTTATCACCTGTGCATGACAGATTCACGGTGTGTGTGTGTAGAAATTGTTTTCACACGGTGTGAACAAAAGAACACTGTTGTTTCGCGTGCTTTCTGATTGAAAAGTTGATGTTAGCCTACCTTGTTATGTTTGGTAAATAGGATATGCTTTTGAAAATTATCGGTGTGATTTGACTGTTTTCGTTTTGTAAATGTGATAGTCTTAAATAGTCATACTCGAATGAAACAAACAAAAACCAATTATATGAGCTTCGAAACGCCGTGAGTTCTAAGATTTTAAGGTGTTCCGTTGTCATATAAGTGAATAGTTCATGTGTTAATACTATCGCTATTGTCTCCTTTGAGTTATTGGGTGTCAGTACTTGAAATATTAAGTGTACATAGCCACTTCGACTTGTGAACCTGCGCTAGATGAGATTGCATAATAAGTTGCTCTCCATTGTTGAAATGCGATGCGAGCAAAGGCTGGGTTAGGTAGTGTACTTTGAAGGTGAAGTTTATCTGAACAATGTGATGTACTTGCGCAATACATTTCGAACAATCTGATCGCAAATTTACTTGTCAAGTTAATTTATATAAAACCGAAGAACGAATGGGAAGAAAAATAGAACAATTTAGATAGTAGGAAAGGAAGAGTGACACAACTAATCCTAATCTTGGTACGAAAACAAAGCTTACCAAGGTAGGCATGTTCCACTTTTCCTTCACTTTCAAGAGCTAGTTTGCAACTCTGAAGCGTCTTTAGGTATGCCACTTTTGTCTACCATTTGTCTTTAAGCTGAATAGGATATAGATAAACAATCTCTAACCTTTACCAGTTTCTAACTAAGGTACGACATCCGAACTTGTCATGTCTTCATCCATTTTACCTTTGCTGTCGCGAAATGTGGCAAGCTGAGTAGCTGTATATTACTTGTATATTGCTGTCTATTTACGTTGATTGCGAAGTATCTTTCTCATTGCTTTTAGGCTTTTTCTCAAGTAATTATAAACATCCAAGACATAGTTGTTACAAATGTCCTGAAAGAAGTTGAGTTGAATACGTTTCTCAAGTAGTTTACAAATATAAAAAGACTTCGGTATCTTCAAAAGTCTTCGACACCATTTCTTTTGTCTTTAATATTTCAGAGCTCTAATGTGTTGGTGGTCAGTAAGCCCAATGAATTTCTTTCGTGTCAGTGATTCGGCACATTTTATTCACGAATACTCTATATTAGTATGAGCTTTCATTCTCTCTAAGTATGTATCCAACGCGACAGATTAACTAAGCATTTGATTACGTCGACTAAGAGGGTTCCTAATGCCTTGTATGTGTCAGTCTGACCTGCAGTTATGCGGATACAAACCATATCACAGTTTCCAAATAGAGTTCTCTTACGAATAAAACACTAGACCGTCACACTTATCTCGAAGGCACTCACAATAAGGCCTAAAACGGTCAACCTCACAGTAGATATTATGACCAACTGTGAGAGTGAACTGAGGTAGAAGGAATTGGTGATCTTCGCAGTCCGTTCCATATTTAGCTTGGACCTAATCCTGGTTGACGTTGTTACGTGACCATAAAAGCAGTATGAAAACACTTACCAAGTCTTCAGGCTACGCCTCCGAGAAAAGCATTGTAATATCACGATAGTAAAGTGGTCGGATACAATGACTACGTTATCACATTCAGCCTGCTGGGGTCATACTTTCAAGGTAACATGAAGATTCCTACTATCTGGTAGCAAATAGTGACCTCATACCTTCGAATCATTACTATATAGCATACCTAAGAGCTGAATGCCCAGATTCTACCATAGTTTCTTTATGTGATAAAGCAGATGGTGGACACATCCAGCAGATAATACTACATCACTGTGTGCCATAATTCGGAATCAGCATACTAATTTGACGCTACAAGCCCTACCTCGTTACCAAGGTTCTACTTTTAAATTATTGAAGCCCACTAATTTTGAAGTTTAAGGTTGAATAACCACGCCTGCGTCTTGCCCTTGTGTACCGGAAATATAACGTGCCTCACTTCTGAGTTGGTAGTGAAACCTATCTCAAATTTGAGTTAAATCAATAGAACTTAGCAACGAAACAGACCACTTGAGTAACGACTCGTATGTGAAGGGGATGAGTCATTTCAACCAGTTTTACGAATTAACCTTTTCTTGGAGCCGACGGATTTTATTCAGTTTCTACATATATCTTTAACGTTTACTCTCTGAGAATTAAAGAATGCTGACCGCCAGAGCAAAGGCAGAAGTATATTGGACCGTACTGGTCGAAATAAATATGATAACCAAACCCATCGTGCATATTAAGTCCTAATAGTTCGTTTGGCTAACCAATTCAAATAGGATACAGCAGAATTGTATACTTCTACAAGCTTTCAAACTTCGAAACAATACATAAAGAAGAGAATAGATAAGACAAAAAGCCTATACGGCCACTGATAATACCAGTGGTCAAGGATTGGAAGGTAGTGTTTTAGATAAACAATGGGAACGTTAAAACCCTAATAATTATAGCAAGTCTCTGAACTCAGCACTAAGATATGTAGATTTGATCTGATAAGCGGACACTAGATTTTCCATGGTTGCAGATACGCTTTGTTTGTGAGTGCCGAAAAGCAAGAAACCAAGGTTCAGAGTTTTCTGCCGATTGACTTCCAGTATCTAAAACTTGTGTATTAAATGTCTGGCTCATCTCGACCGACCTACCTTCTTTTCATTGAAGTCTGTGTCTAGCTTTACAACACTGTTCACTTCGTAGGGATGCAAGGCCAAATACCTGGGAACCCTCGTTTTTAAAAGTTAACGATTAAGTCTTAGAATCACTGTGTCTTGGTGTGTGATACACATACGTTCTAATAATCACTTAAATACGTTCTTAAGGTTCTCGTATTTCCATCAAAAGCAAGTTAACTTCAAACCCATGAGGGTTGATACAATTTACACTAATCATGCACAGGATTGTTGCAAGTTAGATCATTCACTGTATGTACTCTAGCGTGCCTTATTGTCTGGTGTATGCATAATGTAAAGTAAAAGATCATCTAACCAAAACGGGACAGATAAATCAAAGTAAAATCTTGCACACAAGTGTATCGGTTCAAGTTGCCAAACTTTACAATAGTACACAAGAAACAAGTGTATAGAAAAAGGCTGATATCAAAGTAGAAAAATATATGTCGAGGAAATTTCAAAAATTAAGGTTAGTCCAAGGATTCAAGCTTTAAAAGAAATCAGAGAGTGAATACTTCTGCACCATTGCCACTGATTTCCGACCATTTCACGAAGAGTCCTCAACCACTGATTCTTATCGTCTCAAGGACTCCAGCCATATAGTCTCACGTCTCTACATGGCACAGAACAACATTCAGCGACTTCATGAGCTGGTGCCACGTTTCGGTCTGGCCATTCTAAACTCTCTTCCAACTTCCCCTAGCATGACACATCAACGTAGGCGGTGGCTTAGCATACGTAGCACATTTTCAAGTCACCCCAGTCGATCAAGGCTCACAACCTTATCAACTGACTTGTCCAGTACCCTTCCGCCGAAACTCGACACTGCTCACAGTGATTTTACCATTTGGATATTTTGTGAAGTGCTTATAAACTGAGATTTCGTTTGACTTTGAGTATTTTTCAACGCCAAGTTAGCTATCACCTGTTTTTCACAAGTTCCTTGTCACTATAGGTCGAATTTCACTCATAAGTCTTACCATCTATTTAAATGTAATTAATTCTGTAGACTGTTAAAGAGAAAGACTCGAATGCAACTAATGTAGTGAATTGAAATACACAGAAACTCACAATGGTGCGGATTACTTATTCACTCCACAGCATTTATCTAAACCTTGAATATACGTACTAACTGTTATCTTGAAACTGTTTATTCTCTCACATTCCATGAAGTGATTGCAGGTGTCTTCGTAGCATTTCTGACGTTTGGCCGAATCACCGTGTGAGTAATGTTGAGGTCAGGTAAAGGATACTAGGCGGCAAGACAAGGAAGTCGATTCATGATGGCTTGCAAATTTATTGTGTACGCTGAGCTACCTCTTACCTCGATGTACAAGTTGGAATAGTTTGAAAGAGGGTTCAGCGTAGCTAGACCAAAACGTGGTATTAGTCAATGAAGTCTCTGATTGTTGGTATGAGTCTTTCACGGAGATATAGATTGCCTGGTTGGAGTCCTCGAGATGACAGTCATCAGTGGTTGATAAGGAGTCTTGGTAACAGCTGAAAATCGGTCACAATGGCACGGACTACCTAGTCACTAGTTGATGTCTTCTGAAGTTTGAATATTTGCACTAACTGTTATCTTCAGATTATTTATTCTCTCATCCAACTTTGTCTACTTTAATATCAGTCTCTTTTTCCATCCACCTGTTCTTTGTGTACTACTATGAAGTGTGGCAACCTGAGCCGATGTATTTATGTCCAAGGTTCTACATCGGTTCTATCTGTCTGTCCGTCTATCTAACATATCTACTAATTTAATAGGATGAATTGAAAATCACTATAGTTTCAGTGACGCCTCACCCTGGAGGGACTAAACGATGTGCTGAATTCAAAACTACGACCCGAACAGGCTGGCTGAATTCAGGAAGTGCAAATCATGTGCGGACCAAATTGCAACGCTACGCTACACATCATCATAGAACAGACCACAGAATGGCAGTCAACTCTCTACCTCAACTTCATCCACTTTGAAAAGGCCTTTGACAGCGTCGACCAAGAAGTAATTTGGCAGTTGCTTCAATACTACAAAACGCCACAAACCTTCATCAATCTCATTCAACAGATATATGACGATGCCACATACCAAGTGATCCACAATGGAAAGGTCAGTGATGCCTTTGAAGTGAAGACAGGAGTAAGATAAGGCTAACTACTATCACCGATGATCTTCCTGATTGTGGTCGACTGGATAATGCAACAAACAGTGAATAGCGAAAAGAGAGGGATACACTGGACTGGGGAAAGGATCTGAGAAGATTTGGATTTCGCCGATGACTTGTGTCTAATGTCGCACAAACTCGAAGATTTACAGGCGAAAACTAAGAAGTTGGCAGAAGAGGCAGCGAAAACGCAACTTCGAGGGAACGTAAAGAAGAAAGAGTTGATGATGATACCCGACCAACGCAGCTACCAACAATAACAAGCTCCAATCACCATCAACGAGAGAAACTTAAAGGAAGTAACCTCCTTCACCTATCTAGGCAGCACTGTTTCAACTACAGGCGGCGCAGACGAGGACATCAAAGTCAGCCAGGATCGGAAAAGCTAGACAGGCGTTCATTAGCCTGAAACCAGTGTGGAGATCTTCTGCACTGCACTCAGCATGTGGAACAAAATCCAGATTTTCAACACCAACCCAGTCAAGTCAGTGCTTCTGTTTGGTTCAGAGACTTAGCGCGTTACGAAAGGGATTTCCAACAAACTACAGACATTCATAAACAACTGCCACCTACACTGGCTCGTTACTGAACATCAGATGGCCAGGATAATATGAATAAGCAACAAGAAACTCTGGCTGGCAACGAACCAACCAAGAAGCTATCGCTCAACAAATATGCAGAGGAATAAAGTGGAGATGGATTGGGCATACACTGAGAAGGCCGACTGAGGACATCACGCGCCACGTCAGGCCAGGCCCTTAAGTGGAACCCAGATGGAAGGTGACGAGTTGGGTGTGGGAGGCGAGGATGACATGGAGGAGATCGTGCGAGGAGGAAATGAGAGCTTGTGGGCTGTCGTGGAGCCAGGTTGAGAAGATTTCAGAGAACAGAGTTCACTTGAGATGTGTTACTGAAGCCCTATGTTCCACTAGGAACCGAAGGGACAAATAATAACATAATAATAATAGTTTCAGTGACAGTTAACTCCCATCCACTCAAATGTAAGTAAAATACGCATATCCATAGATAATACAAAAAGAACAGTAAACGATATACCATTTATTATCATATTAGTCTGTTTTCAATTTAGTCAATGTACGTACTGTATTGGAAGCAAACAGAACAGACTATTCATAAAATTGTTTTACACACTGAAAAAGCAAACAAAATACAAGATTTTTTAAACTTGCACATTTCTTTACAAATCATCATCATCATCGCACCTACAAACCGTCGAGGTAGAGTAAGTCAATTAGCATTTTAAAGTAAGAATAATTCCCAGAGACCAAAAATACATTTTGTTAAATCACTTACAGACATACAAGTATATGTGTATGTACAAATTGTGATTTTAGTACAATGATTGCCGTTTAACGACAAAAAAAATATGCATATGTAGTGGTAACGCAGCTTGTGTATAGGCGTTTTGAAGAAAGACAATTATTTGGTAATGTTTAAAGAGAGTACATCTACATTGTGTGTATGTGTCATCTAACCTAAACGACCACCACCACCGCCGCCAAATGGTCCCAAACCACCACCTGATTGTAACTGACGCATCATATTTTGTAAACCTGCCATACCACCCATTTGTTGAAGAATGCGTGGATCAAGAACTTTAGCCATTGATTGATTCAACTTCGCCATTTGACCAGCACTTACAGATCTTGAAGCTGCAGCCATATCAGCTAAACTTGGAGTGTTACCACTGCCTCCACTACCGGGACCTCCAACTCCACCCATTGCTCCCCCTTTAGCTCCAGTTTGAAATAGACCTTTAATACCACCCATCTTTTTGACAACCATATAGAATTTATTATGTTGAGTTAGAAGAAGTTTCACTTCCGCTTGACTGACACCTGCACCACGAGCAACACGAAGTGTTCGTCCAGGTTGTCTGTTAAACAATCGGCCGCCTTCATCAGAATCTAATTCATAGTCATTCATACTATCCATGATTGTCATAAGGCGTTTCAAACGTCGATGACTTTCCTTTATATAAAAATATCAACAAAAGATAGTAGGTAAACTACTGATTACAATACAACTAAATGCATGAATACTGAATTGAGTAACTAACTTTGGCTATTATTCACTTACCTGATTAGGTTAGTGTTATATCGGCCGAAAAGTGGGAAACGTGAATTTCAGATGAGTATTCTATCAGTCGTGGGGGCGCGTTACGAAAGGGATTTCCAACAAACTACAGACATTCATAAACAACTGCCACCTACACTGGCTCGTTACTGAACATCAGATGGCTAGGATAATATGAATAAGCAACAAGAAACTCTGGCTGGCAACGAACCAACCAAGAAGCTATCGCTCAACAAATATGCAGAGGAATAAAGTGGAGATGGATTGGGCATACACTGAGAAGGCCGACTGAGGACATCACGCGCCACGTCAGGCCAGGCCCTCAAGTGGAACCCAGATGGAAGGTGACGAGTTGGGCGTGAGAGGCGAGGATGACATGGAGGAGATCGTGCGAGGAGGAAATGAGAGCTTATGGGCTGTCGTGGAGCCAGGTTGAAAAGATTTCAGAGAACAGAGTTCACTTGAGACGTGTTACTGAAGCCCTATGTTCTATTAGGAACCCAAGGGACAAATAATAATAATATTCCATCAGTTGTATTAATTTATTTGCTTTAAAACGTAATTTTCTTATAACTTGTTTCGTAACACTATTGTATTCCATAACACACGACCCATTGGACTAGAGAGTTGACTTCCAACCACTGGGTCATGAGTTCGTGATATCCGACTGTCTATTAAGGGTCGCGTGTACTGCACCTGTACATCAGTCCGGTCTGTTCTCCTGTATGGCTGTGAAACATGCCCATTGAAGGTGGGAGACATGAGAAGGCTGGCTTCAAGTGTTTGAGCACCGTTGCCTTCGTAGTATACGCCGTATTTCGTGGTGTCACCGCACCACATGAGTAACGCAGATGTCAGGTACAGAGTTTTAGGGAGAAGAGGTAAACCAGTTGACGAGGTTATGAACCTTCATCGACTGAGATGGTTTAGACATGTATGCCTTGTCGCTGTCTGCCTCGTCACACAATGTTGGCTGAGGTGGGTCCAGGCTGGGAAAAGGTCTGAGGTGGCTAGTCTAAAACATGACATCAATGTATGAAGTGTTTGACTGGACTGTTGGTTTGAGCTATGTGGGACGGTGCAGACTAGGTGGTTGGGGTCGGTGGGACAAGAGGAACCAGTGGTTGGAGATTCTAGGTGATATGGCTGAGAACCGATGTCAGTGGTACAGATGTATACATACATTGCCCTCATCTTAGCGACACTATATCGATTCTCACTATTTTCTCACTCTTCCTCTCTTTCTTCTCATACTTTGTATTTCTTTTGACTGAATTTTCTTATCTTGATTTTTCACCTCAGTCCCTTTCTACTTGATGTACTGATATGAGATGTAGCAACTCGGACCGTTACGCAGTAATGCCTGGTCCTATGTTGATATTGATGATGATGAACCCATTGGCCATCTACCGAGGTTTCGGCTGCCAGGTAGTAATTATCATTAGCCTCCGTACACTAGGTGTGGCTCATTTTCTACTGAACGATTGTTTACAATATTGTTGAATACATCTCGACTCGAATGTATAGCTCAGTAGCGCCTGAAATTCTGATTGATCCCCTCATTCATTTCTGGATGACTTGTAGTTCGAAAATAATTGCATGTTGAGTGAAATCAATTACTGTGCATTATATCATTGTTTGTGCGTGAAATTCGTTGTTTCATTTTTAGTTATTTATGGTGCTTTGTTGACAGGAAATTAAGTTGCCTACATGCAGAGGACTCATGATGATCATCATCAAGAGCAACATAAGACTGTGCAACGGTCCAGGGTGCCACATCTCACATCACCAAATCAAGTAACAAGGCAATAAAGTGGAAGGTGAAGGAAGAAAGAAAAATTGGTTAAAGGAAGCAGAAAGTAGGAGAAGAGAGGAAGGAAGAATGACAAGATGATGAGGATAATGTGTATACACATCTGCAACATTGACATCAATTCTGAGCTATGTCATCATTCAGAGCCTCCAACCAATGGTTTCTCTTGTCCCGCAGACCCCTATTGACTAGTCTGCATTTCCTTGCATGGTCCCAACGAATAGTCAGGGACTTCACCCACTAATGCCATGTTGTAGCCTCGCCTGCGCGGGCCTTTTGCTAGCCTCAAACTACTTCGGCCAATATTGTGAAACGATGCAGACAGTGGCTAGGCATACGTAACACATATCCCAACCATCTCAGCCGAACAAGGTTCACAGCCGCATCAACAGTCTTACCTCTCCTCCCTAAAATTCTACGTCTGATTTCTGCGTTACTTACATGGTGACACCACAAAACATGGTCTGTCTTACAAGGGCGACGGTGGTCAAAAACATGAAGCCTTCCCACGTCTTATGCCTTTATTACCAATATTTCACAGTCTTAAATTAGAGCGAATCAGACTGCAGCACAGTACACTCGAACCTTAATAGACAAAGGGGTATCGCGGTGGCACCACATATGGAGTAAGTTTGCAAAAGCTAACCGAACTTTCTGTATCCGTGCGGAGATTTCGTCGGCTACGGAGACACCAAAGCTGACCCGACTTCTCAGGTAAGTGAAGTGTTCAACGTGCTGAACATGCTCTACTGTTAGTCGGGGTGCCGATGAAGACCAGTCCAGGAGTTACAATTGGTACTTGGTTGGTGAGAAACGCATCCCAAACATTCTCAAATTGCCATTTAAAGTGTCCAGAAGACTGCAGCTTGTCAGCGTCTTCACTTAACAGGACTATGTCATGTGAGTATTCGAAGCCTACTGAAAATTCTCCGGTGATCAGGTCAATCGCCGTGTAAAGAGATGACGAGAGGTAGACCTCCATGAGAACATTTATGATAAAATTGAATAAGAATGGGGAGAGTGGCCATCTTTGACGGACACCATTCGATATGTCACTATGGTCTCTAACACGCCCACAGTTATTCGAGTAAAGAGCCTTCAATAAGATGATGTACTTATTCGGCACACCTTTCAGTGAGAGACATTGCCATAAGACCTCTCGATCAACGGAGTCAAATGCCGTCTTAAAGTCAAGAAATATATCTGTTGTCGGGATTCAGTAAGCGTGCCTGTGTTTCAGAACCTGACAGAGTATAAATATTTGGTCGATACACCCCCGGTCGGGTCTAAAGTCTGCCTGATTTTCTCGGGCTTGTTGTTCACGAGCTCCACTCAGGCGTCTAATGATTATAGAACTTAGAATCTTAGACATTAAGTTCGTCAGGCTGATTCCTCTGTGGTTATCACAAGAGAACAAGAAAAGTGATAAATACCTGCGAGATTAATCACATCCAAAGTCAACGATATGATTAGATCGGTAGAATCGTAGAGTTCAGATATTACTACTCGATATGATCATAACAGTTAGGCAGGTTAAAGGAACCTTGCGGAATTAGACACGTTGTCAATGTAATAATTATCATTGATTTCGTCATCAACATGTGTGATAATAAGAACGAAGAAACTATATAGGACAATAATAATGTAGAAGAATAAAGAGGGGGAATTAATTATTCATGATGCTACACAGTTGTCGAGGTTGAGAATTAGATGAAGTGAATACATAACTCACTAATTAGTAAAACTGGAAGCCTAGACCGATGAATCAAGACTTTAGTTGGAAAACATGGTCAAAATGTACATTCAACCATGAGATAAGCACATTTATAAATTGTATTGCTTTTATAATTTTGATATTAATGGTGGATAATAACTAGCAGTGGGATCCAGGATATGCGTTTCATGCTATTTGAGACTCGTCAGGGAGAGTTACCTGCCTCCTAGAGAGTATGATGTTATTTCCATCAAGGCTCGAAACTAGGAGACCAATCGGTTAGCACAGTTTTCATATTGGACAAGAAGTGGCTCTACCATGACTCAGTGGTCTAGTGGATGATAACGCTCTGCTGTTTGAAATAATTGGCCCTGAGTTCGCATCTTATTGAGGAAATAATCACTCCAGCTGACGAGTCTCAAACAGGATGGAACGTGCATCCTGTACTCCACTGCTAGCCATTATCCATCGTTGGTATCAAGAATTGAAAACGCCAGCAGTATAATGTTTTACTAATAGAAGAGCTTAGCCTCCGTTTCCGAATTGTAATATTCAACGCTTTTCTTTAGAAAAAAACGAAGTATAGAGTGAGCTTTAGTGTTTAGCTGACTTCTACAACAGTTTATAAACTTCAACAGATATTCGTTTTTGGTCAGTAATCGGACACCTTCATCCACTGTATAAATGAAATAAAAGAATCTGATCTCCAAGAAACAGATGAAGATATAACGCAAATACAACTGCAACAGTGCTGTGCAGGACACGTAGTCTATTATAGGCAATCAAATAGTCTCATCTAGGATATAAACAGTATCAGTTGGTGAATGCTGAATGAACTGTTTTGTCAGTCATCAACCCATCACTTTAGCCAAGACGCCTCTTATGAGTGAAGTGGTCAACATGTTCAACTAACACGCCCTCTATTATCTATCACATAAGGAGTATAGACTAACTTTGAGAAAAATATTATGCATGTAAGATTTTACGCAATATACGATGTATATGAAGAAAGTTATTCGCCGTACAATACGATAATCGACCGTAAGAAAATATATCACGCTCCAACCAACTGAATCCAAGTAATACTGTAAGGTACTTAGTTCTGGATGATAGAAAGTCATCAGATTAAACGATTCTTAATCCAAATGACATATTTTTTAATTGATCAACGGTACCAGACTGACTAACAAAGCAACTGGGTGATAAATAAACTGGAAATGATATAAAAAGATGAAACGTATGGCTCCAGGATCGGTCTCCAACGGTTACCCGACTAACAGTAGACAGTGAAGTGGTTCAGAGCGTTGAACACTTCACTTACCTGAGAAGTCGGGTCAGCCCTGGTGCATTGGTCAGTGGTCAACGAAATCTCTGCACGGATACAAAAGCCTCGGTTGGCTTTTGCAAACTTACTCCATATGTGGTGCCACCGCGATATCCGTTTGTCTATTAAGGTTCGAGTGTACTGTGCTGCATTTTAATCTATTCTACTCTATAACTGTAAAAAACGGCCCATTAAAGGTAGAAGACTTCAGGTGCTTGACTACCATTGCATTCGTAGGATAGACCGTGTTTTATGGTGTCACCATATGAGTAACTCAGAAGTCAGACGTAGAGATTTAGGGAGGAGAGGAAAGTCAGCTGGTGCAGTTGTGAACTTTCATCAACTGAGATGGTTGGCTCCGACATGTGTTACGTACGCCTAGTCACCAATTGCCTCATCAAACAATGTTGGCCGAAGTAGGTTGGTGCTGAAAAATGGCTCGCGGTGGCCAGACTAACACATGGCGTCAACGCATGAAGTTCTTGACTGTTCGTTTGAGCCATGTAGAGTGATGCAGACTACACAGCTTGGGTCCGTGGGACAAGAGAAACCAGTGATTGGAGATTTTCGGTGTGATATGGCTCAGAACCAATGTCAATGTCGCATTATCCTCACTTTAACCGTTATACTTAATCTCACTAACTTGTCATTCTTCCTTCATCTCTTTTTCTACTTCTACTTGCTTTGACCAATTTTCTTTCCTTTTTTATCTTCCATTTTATTGCCTTGTTACTTGATTTGGTAATGTGAGATGCGGCAACTTGGACCGTTACGCACTTAATCCCTGGTCCTCTGTTGATATTTACGATGATGATGACGATAGCGCATATAAAGACTTACCTTATGTACAAGGGAAAATATGCATAGTGAGAAGTAAGTTTAAAAATAACTGACTGTAGGTAAATGGTACTATAACCTTAAAGAAAACTTAGGCTTCTCTAGTAGTCCGGTTAGAACTGAGAACTAAACACTACACATGATATTTATTAGTTTCACTAGATTAGTTGATTAGTCTACTCCACCAAGTTGTATAATGCGTTCACCTTTAATGAGAATAACTCATTAGTGATACCATCTCTTACTTTGATCCCGAATGACACTGACTCGCATCTGCACAGCAGAACGCCTCTGCTTGATCTTACCAATGGATGTCAATAGCTACCTGCTGATTATTTTTCAATCACTGTAACTCAAGACATAAATGAATTCAATTGGCATGTTTACGGTGATTGATTTCAAGTTGGAGTGACATAAGTTAGTGAAACAGTGGAAACCTATGAGAGCACGGCACACCTGTTTCGTCCTAGTATGGGACACCTCAGCACCATGATAACCCATGATCTTTAGGTCCCGCAACCAGCACGTTACCATTGAACAGGTTATGAATCAGAACTACTCATACTAGGACGAAATAGCTAACCAGTTCTCCCAGGTTTCCAATGTATCTCCAACTGATATCACAGTCCATGATGAATACTGACCGATATCAATGAGTCTTAACTTCATGCCTTTACATAAAGAGATTAATATTTCGAATAAGAAGAAGGTTGAACACACACACACACATACACACACAAATATCAAGTAAAAGTCAACTTGCCTGATCATTAGCTAGTAAATCTTGTCCGAGACCAGGAATAGCTGAGAGAACTTGAGAGAATGAACCAATTTTCAGGATATTTTGAAATTGTTCATACATATTACGTAAAGTGAATACACCTTGTTTAAGCTTTTTAACTAGTTCTTCATTTTCATCTAATTTTAGCTCTGTAACCTAAGGTAAGATGGGAGAAATTACAATGCAGTTTTTTCCCCCAGAGTAATAATAACAGTATATGCATAGGAAAACAAAATCTGTTTTATAATGATCATCATTTATATAGTTAGATAAGCTCTTATGATATCATCAAATGGACAAAATCAACGCAGAACCTGGACATAGAAATGCCTTAGAACTGTGGCTCATTGGTTTAGACGTTTGATTTTCAGCAAATGGGTAATGGGATCGAATCCTGTTTCACCTATAGAGGTTTGAGTAGTCAGGTAGTATATTAACCCCTAGCCCATAAACAATAGATTTGGCATTTTGACTTTTGCATATACAAGCAAAAAGTTTCATCGGTTCAAGCTGCCAGGATCTATAGCAGGAGGCAAAAATTTATTTCTGAAAACATTTTCCGTAAATTTCACCTTATATATGAACAAATTTAGGTGATTAAATGTTCACTTGAACAAAATAGGACCTATTGAACACTTAATAAATGATAAGTGAAATAGTCTTGGTAAAACTACTATTCAAGACTTTCTGTTATGATAATAAGGATTAAATTTCAATTCATGACAGTCTTGCCAGGAGATAAATGCATAGATGATGGGAAATCAGAAGGTATATACGAATCTGACTGCAATTACCTTGGCGTGGTGGTTGGGTTTGTATATCACAATGATTCAACGAGCTACGCTGATGGAGAAACGTCTTTTGGATAGTATGAATTGCTAAGCTATGATGTGGGTGCGAGGGTGAAGTCGTACTGTTGACTGAACGGGAATGTGACAGCAGTGTCAAACTGATGCTGCCTCCCCTATGGGAAAGTGGGTAGGAAAAGGTCACCTCCAAAAACACCACGCTCTAGCTGACGAGTACGAAACAGGAGAAAACGCACCTCCAGTATTCCACTGCTAGTGACTACGATAAATATATTAATTAGGTCTCATTTTCTTAGAATTTACAAACAGAAATTCGATGAGTGTGCACACAATTATTGTATTCTCATACAACAAAAGCATAATTATCTAAAGCAGCTGTTGTGTTTTGAGATACTCTTTTTATTTATACTAGGTGACAACTGACGATGTGAGGAAAATCAAGGTAGTGGTAGGATTAGAGTTAGCGACCATCAGGTTACCGGCCCAGTCCCTTAGTAAGTGGGCTACAAAAGCCTACTGCTAATCAGATCCTAATTTCACTTCAATCATCAAGCATCTTACCCGGCTGCTAAGTGAATCTGTGACATATAACAGTCCTATCATTGTAATCACATAGGTTGCCTAGTCAGTTCACCTCGCCTCAATCCTAATCGAGGAGAATTAGCAAGGGATAGCATCAGTCATGTTGATTATCAGTGTGATGATTGAAACGACAGTTACGTATAACGGATTTAAATGACAACCGAATCTAAAGCTCAGTTGGTAAGATTCAAGGCCGGCAACCCAGTGGTCACTGGTTCGAATCTCATCACGACCCAGATTTTCACTTCACCTGAAATTACAAGCCAGTATCAGAAGCATCATTCACACGTATTGCTGCTTACATAGAGGTATAATTTGCCGTAGTTGTAAACGTTTCCAGCTTTCAAAAAAACATCTCTAGCTTATCTGAGGGAGGTTAGACAACCAAAGAAAGATTTTTATGAACGTCTCATCATAAATACATCTAGTCAGATAGTACATGGTGTAATAATTCCTATGTGTGTAGGTCACTGGTTAACTGATTTGTTATTCAGACAGACTGATTATTCATCATAAATTCATATGATCATTTATCACTAAAAACTATTTAGAAGACAAAGTATATGTATGTGTAACTGAAAATGTAAGTGGGTCTTACGCTGTTCCTAATAATGAAGAACAAATAACCGATAGTGGCTTTTAGAAAGATTAAATTGAAACGGTGAACTTTTCAGTTTTAAGGTTTCTGCGAAACAATTGATTTTAAGGTAGTATTCATTATATGTGCAATGGGCAGCTGTTTTAGCCTAGTATGAAAAAGTTTATGGGGACTTTTAAGAACAGGAGTAATCAAATGAGTGATAATTTCAACACGCCCTAAGATGGAATAATAATATGTTGTCATATACAAAAGGTACATCGAAAATTTTACTGATAATTCTTAACAATCCTGGGATTGCAGTGGTACGTGAACTCACAAATTCACTCAGGCAGAAACGTTTTCAGCTAAAAAATCCAGTAAAGCCAATTAAGCAAAACTAGCGAATCTACCAAATATCATGTAATGATTATGAGGCCAAGCACAAAGATTAAAGTAGTTGATCTGGGTCAATCAGAATAGCAGAATATAAGAATTTAGTGAACCCTACTAAAATACTACATGTTTAGAAGGAAGGAAAGGTACCAGCCGACTGGAAGAAGGGCTACGTTGTCAAACTTCCAAAGAAGGGAGACCTAAGTCTTTGCAAGAACTAGCGCGGAATCATGCTCCACTTCTGTCCACCGCAAGCAAAATATTAAGCTGCATCATCCTGGAGAGACTAAAGATGAGCTGGATTCTAAACTACGACTAGTACAGGCTAGATTCAGGAAGTACAAATCATGTGCGGACCAAATTGCAACGGTATGCATCAGCATAGAACAGAGCATAGAATGGCAATTAAATCAAATTTAACTTCGTTGACTTTGAAAATACCTTCGATAGCGTCGACCGACAAGTAATTTGGAAGCTGCTTGAACACTACGGTTTTAGGACCACAAATCTTTATCAACCTCATTCAAAAGCTATATGAAAAGGCCACATGCCAAGTGATTCACAACAGAAAGCTCAGTGACGCTTATGCAGTGAAGACAGGAGTAAGACAAGGCTGTCACCCACTATCAGCAATGATCTTCCTGATTGTGGTCGACCGGATTACGTAACAAACTATGAGGAGCAAGAAGAAGGGCATACTCTGGACCGGTGAAAAGAGCCTAGAAGATTTGGATTTTGTCGATGATGATTTACATCTAATGTCGCACAAGCTCGAAGGTCTACAGGCAAAAACCAACAAGTTGAGAGAAGAGGCTGGGCAGCGAAAATGGGACCTCAAGTGAACGTAGAGAAGATTGAGGTGACAGAGATACCCCACAAACAACAACAACAAGCACCAATCACCATCGAATGGAGAAACCTGAATGAAGTAGTCTCTTTCAACTACCTAGGCAAGGCAGCATCGTTTCAACTACAGACGGCACAGGCACGGATGAAGACGTAAAAACGAGGATCGGAAAAGCAAGACAGGCCTTCATTAACCTGAAACCAGTGTGGAGATCTTCTGCACTCAGCACGAAGAACAAGATCCGGATTTTCAACATTAATTCAGTCAAGTCAGTGCTTCTATGTGATGGTTGAGAGACTTACCGCACAAACTACAGACATACATCAACAGTTACCTACCCTCGATACTCAAGATCAAATGGCCAGAAAGAATAAGGAACAAGGAATTCTGGCCTGGCAACGAACCAACCAACTAAGTACCCATCACCTAACAAATATGCAGAGGAATAAAGTGGAGATGGATTGGGCTTACAATGAGAAGACCGATTGGGGACATCACATAACAGTTCAGGCCCTAGAGTGGAACCCAAATGGGAAACGTCTGAGGCGGGAGTGACATGGAGGATATCGTGTGAGGAAGAAATGAAAGCTTCTGGACAGTCGTGAAGCCAGGTTCAAAAGACTGCAGAGAACAGAGTGCAATGGAGACGTGCTACTGAAGCCCTATATTTCACTAGGAACCCAAGGGACAATAATAATAGTGGCAATACTGTGAAGAGAGAATTCAAAAGCTCTACAGTATTACCATAACAAAAAAGGCACCTTACAAACACTACGTAGAGTTCTCAATAAGGCTAGTTGTCACTAGAGTTGCATTTCAATCTACACACTAACTTCGAAATAAGCTTTGTAGGTTAAAAGATCCTATTGATCCAATTAAGCAGAATAACTTAGTTTACCCTTGTAGTGATTGCGAGGTTAAATACATAGGTCAAAGTAGTCGACCAAGGTCAATTTACGCTATCCAAGCACAAAACCATAACTAGGTCAAAACTGGTAGATCCTAGTAAGATAAGGAATTTAGAAAAAAGCTGAGCCATAGGTATACATGCAATTACACACAACCACATAATATGATGGGGACAAGGTGAAAATTCTTAGAACTAACATAATAAGGTGGAGGGAGAAATTGATAACTGAATCTTTGCTGATCGAATCAACCCATACCTAATACATGCAACAACAGGAATGACTTAGTAACTGTTCCGCAAATATGGAAAATCTTATGAACTATATCATAAAGGGGGCGATGAAATTAGGACTATATAAAGGATATCTCAAAGCTGTGTAGTTATCTTGATATCACTATGGACAATAAATTGTGTCCGAAACTTAATCAAATAAACAATACACTTACACTGTGTAATAAATCAATAAAAATGAAAATCTTTAGGGCTATTGAAATATATTCTATTCTTATAATGAACAATTAAAGTAGGAGTTTTCAACCATATATACATACATACATATGAAATGTACTGTTTTAATAACTATATAATTCGTTGAATTTTAACAGGAAAAATACTTACACGTTCCACTAAACCTTCTAAATCACCTAAACCTAATAATTTTTGTACAAATGGTTGAACTCTGAATGGCTCAAAATCTTCTATATGTTCACCGGTTCCAATAAATGTAATTGGACTGTGTGTAGCAGCAACTGCGCTCAATGCGCCACCACCTGTGATTGTAAACGAGAGAGAGAGAAATAAACAGATAAGTAAATGTATACGAATGGGTCACTAGTGGGGTAATCAATGTACCTGCTGTCTGGTTTTCAGTGCTCATTCAGCCTCGGACTAAAGTCTATCAGTCAATTTTGTAATGTGGTCATTGGTCCAAGTGATGCTACACTACGGTGCCCTGCATTTTGCGGATAAGACTTGGGGGTTGATTGAGGAGTGCTTAATTGTTATGTGGTCGATGTTTATTAGTAGTCAAAATAAAAATGCACAATCGTGCAGTAGGAAATGAGCCACATCTATTGTGTGAAGGCTAATGATGATACTACCTAGCTACCGAAATCTCGATAGATGAAGCTATGTTCGAACCCGTGACTCATTGGTTGAAAGTTAACTGCCTAAACCAATAAGTCACAGCTCCACACAGTTGGCACTCATCATAAGAGCACATCTACATATATGAAGGATTCGAACCTGTGTCGTTTAGTGCTGAGGTCAGATGCTTTACCGATAAACCATTCAAATACGCTTAGCTTAATGTTAAAACCTCTTACTTCAGCACTGGGTGACGCAGGTTTGAATCCCTGAGAGAACAGTTTTCTCATGATTGTAGATATGCCTTGCTGATGAATGCAAACAAACGTGAAACCAAGGTCCACGGCCTTCTGATGATCAACTCTCATCATCTAACATCAACTAAGTATATAAATACTGAAGAAAAACTGGTACAATACAGAATTTGATCAATGAGGAAAAATAGTTAGGTTCCTAACAATATTCAGATAAAAAAAGTTGATTTTAAAGGATATGGTATTATGCTTTGTAGGATCAGAAAAAAAGTATTCATGACTTAAAGAAAAAGAAATGCTTTCACACTACAATACTCATATATCAACCATAGAATTATTGAAATGAAGAAAATATCAACCATCTTCTTTTCTCTATCATAAGATTCGTCAGGAAAAGATAAATGTAACTTAACAACCATGAAGGAATAACAGACAAGTACATTAGAGACAAAACCAATGTAGAATCATGCACATAAGTAGATCGGTTTCAGTTGCCATACCTCACAGTAGAATGCAAAGAATAACATGTGTATAGGAAAGAGTGATTTCAAAGTAGACAAAGGTGTATTGGAGGAAAGGGAATTTAAAAATTAAGGTAAGTCAAAACATTTAAGCTTTAGAAGGAATTAAACAATGAATACAGTTAGACCATAGTGAACACTTTTTAGTCATGTCGCTAAAAGTCCTCCTCCTATCATCTCGAGAACGCCGATAAGGCGGTCTAACGCATATATACACGACTCAAACCAACAGACAGGGGGTTCAACAACTGGTGTTACATCTTAGTCTAGACCCTTTGAACCCTTTTACAAATACATACAACTTTCTCTAGCATAACATATGGAGGTAAGCGATGGCTCGGAATGCGCGACACCTCAGTCATTGAAGGTTCATAACCTCATCGACCGATTTCAATATGGTTCACATGAGCAACTCTATACGACGACATCTGTGATTAAAACCCTGTGACTACTTCATATCTTCTACTTATTAACGGTCATGAAGAAATGTGGAAAAGTTATTAATTCAGCGAAGCCTCTTCAAAGCTTGTTAGTTAAACAAATAGACAGTTGACTTTAGCTAATATGATAAAAATGTATGAAGATAAAATAGACAGGTTTTAACCAACACAATTTAAGATGCTGCTGTCACAATAGTCATTTTGGCAAAAAACCTAGCGCTACATCAACAGTCTATAAATCAACATAATCCTTTAACGATGATATGATTTTCTGTTGTAACACTAAATCTGAGTACGTTGTTACTATTATTATTATTATTATTATTATTATTATTATCATCATAATCGTATCTCGTTTTCTTATCTCATTCAACTTAAATTTGGCAGTGAATTACCAACAAAAGAACATGATTATTCGAATTAACATCACTTATGAGCAACTTTATGGCTCTAATGTCTCTCTTGTTAAATACATTTAGAAAATTCTCATGCAAAATGACATAGATTACAGTGTACACCTGATATGCCGTTTTGAGATAAAACGTAAAAATAATCCGCTCATCAATTTTGATACAGATGAATTTAGTATCTTAAGGATTACAAACAATCTCACCGTCTTTTTCATCTAACTACCAACTAAATATAAAACGATACATACAGTAGGTGAATAACTCACCTTTTGCATGACCATCCAGTTTCGTTACAATAACCGATGATACATCTACTTTGGCTTTGAATGCACTGGCTTGTGCTTCACAAGCCTGACCAATAGATGCATCTAAAACGTAGATTACATGATCAGGTTCGATTGCATTTGAAACCTAAAAGAGAATAGAATACATGTTCGCGTACCCCAACATTATCATAAACAGTACACATACTGTGTGTTTTCATACAAATAAACACTTTAAACAGAATAACCCGAAGGTGCACCAAGTTAAGTGAAATAGGTTGGGTTAGGAAAAGGTTAAAGGTGGTCTAATTCAAAAGTGCTATCGCCCTATGAAGTCTCTGATTGTTGCTGCATGAAGTGTAGGAAGAAATGCAGACTTTCTGGTTGGAGTCAACGCAATAATTGAAACTCGCGGTTAGGGACTTTAGGTTGTGTGTTCCAGAACCGATCTCAATGGCACACACATGCATCTATACATCATCGTATTGCATTTCTTTATTGCTTCAGCCCTCTTCTTCTCTATAACTGTGAATTAGATCCCCCTCCCATTATTTCTGTACCTTTCACCCTTCCGTTTTGTATCTTAGTGTGGTGATGTAAGGTATGGCAACATGATATTAACTGATAGATTGGCTGATATATATATATATATATATATATATATATATATATATATATATATATATAAGGTAAATATTCTTCACTAAACAAACAAAATTTTAGGCTATATACACCGCAGTTACAGATGAATCTCAATTAGCTACGATTTACTTTGAACGTGTGGAAATGGGACACTATATTACTAACAGTTGAAACAAGATCCCACCTACTTGGAAATCGCATAATTTTGACAAATTACCATCGTTTTATTAATTTCCAATGAGTAGTAATGCAGTGTCAGTTTTTTTCTAAAGCATAATAACCTTGAAATTGGCAATCAAGTCATAAAGAAAATAATAGTATTCCATGGGAAGAGGTTTTAAACATTCAACATTTTAAGCAATGTCATAAGTTCAAACTGATTACTAGCATCGCATCTCAGAGAATTAATGTGGGCTATAGTTTGATACACAAACATGCATATGATTATTATGCTGCACTGACTGAATAGTGAATAGAAGTATAAAAGTTTAAACTAGGGTGATAGATATGAGGTGTCTATCTAGAATGGTTGAAAGACCTTAATATCTAAACGGTAATCCATATGAACTTCGGGATCCAAAGAGCATAAATAGCGTATAAACCTGTTCCGTCCACTGGGAAACACATGGTGTATTACTTTGTTGCTCTCGATGGATTACACCCAACGTCAATGATTTCAGAGTAGTCTTGTGCTATAATCCCGTACTTTCATCTGGATGCTAAGGCCTTAACATAACCAGTGATCGGAAATTCTATAATGAACAGTTCAAGGCGTAAACACAAACTTCCTTTCACTAACTAGGCATAAACCGCTAGAAATCTGTATGGAATTACTCATCATATTGTTTCTATATCTGCATTCAGGGTGCATTTGTTCATTTATCAATAAATTCATATGAAATTGTAAATAAAATATGAAAAAAAGTAGTTACAAGTGTCAGTGATAGTAGTAGTAATAATAACAGCGACACAGAAGAGAATTCAAAACCACTTCAGTGTTACCACAAAAGGAAGGCATCTAAGAAACGTTAGGGAAACCTCGCAATAGAGCTGAGAGTAGACTGTCATTTAAATCTAAAGACTCATTTAGAAACGAGCTGTGTAGACTAAAAGATTATATTGATCCAATTATGCGAAGTAAACTAGCTTACTGGATAGCTTATGATGACTGTAAAGTCAAATGTAGAGGTCAAAATAGCCGAATAGGGTCACAGTTACGCTGTATGAGCACAAAAGCTGAGCTAAATCACAATTAGTAGATCCTAATAGGATAAAGAATCTAAGAGGAAAGTTCTGCATAGCTATGCATACAATTTCACACAATCATATATTTCTTGGTATCTACGGTGGATCAAGTTTTTTTTTTTTAAATAATAAGTGACTCCATGATATCTGTATATGAGCAATACTATTTCATGGTCCTTGGTTCGACCCCTGGCGGGTTGGACCATGGGTACGCACTGCTGAGGAATCCCATACTAGGACAAAACATCTGTCCAGTGCTCCCAAATTTTCAGTGTTTCTCCAACTGATATCAGTTCATGATGAACATCAACATTTCACTTCTGTCATAACACTCATTAACTTGCTACTGCTTGAATTTTTGACCGGTAAGTAACATTGTGAGTTATTAAAAATGTGCTTGCTCCCTAGGATGATATCTTCCTTAGCCACTTTAAAGATACGCATACAACTTCAGCTTACCACCAAAATTTGCATTTCAATGCTAATTAAATATGCATAATCACCTAGGGTCTTAGAAAATCTTGATATATCATATAAAATCCTGATGTAGTGCTTGGGATAAGTTTTATATATAAGAGCTTAAAAGGTATGTTTCATGTACGCTTAAAGAACTCCTTGCTACCGGTGCCAATGGTGTACCAAATGCTACAACTACAGCTACATCATTCATAGAAATCCTCATTGAATAAAATAATAGATAGAAAAGTGATTGGAAAGAATAATGATCGTACTATACAATAGACAAAGACGAATAATTAACCTGAAGCATTTCCTCAAACAATGAATCTTCTTGTCTGTGCCGACCACTAGTATCTACGATGATAATTTCAAATTTCTCTTCCGCAAATTTTTGTACACCATCTCGAGCAATAACAACTGGATCAGTTTCCGTATACGAACCATAGAATGGAATACGAGCTTTTGTGGCATTCTGTTTCAATTGATCAAAAGCACCAGCACGAAACGTATCCGCGCATATCATACATGTCTTCCATCCTTTCCTTTGATAAAAATAGGCCAATTTAGTTGCTGTGGTTGTTTTACCACTACCTTGTAGACCAACTAACATAATTACATTTGAAGAACTTCTTGTAGGTTGCCAAGGTTTAACCTGTGGATCGACTAAGTGAACTAGCTCTTTGAATACAGCAGACTGGATTATTTTACGTTTATTCAATCCAGCTGCCATTTCATCGAAGTCGATTACAGCACGAACATTCTCACGCAATTGTTTAACCAGTCTAATATTTACATCAGCTTCAATCAGTGCAGTACATATTTCCTTCAGTAAACTATTTAACACATCTTCATTGATGATGGTAGCATTGCCCAAAGATCGAAGCGCTGAAGTTATCTTTCTTCCTAGTTCTGCTAAGACCATTCTTTAAAAACTGAAAGAACAAGGGAGAGTAAACATCATCTCAGAAAGCGAACTTCCTTTTGCTGCATAAACACTAAACAAAAATTTTATCACAACGGATACCTAGTCACTGTTAACTTATTCTATCTATTAAACATCACTTCAAGAGATATATGGAAAAGCGGTTAACCGAAAAAAAACAGATTTTTCACTGGAAAACAATTTATAATTTTCGCTGTGTTTGATAAACTACACAAAGAAAAATGGTTCATGAGACCACATCACATTATATATTGATAACAAGTAGATCAAACGAAACGTGTGTTGTATTCCTGGCTTAAAAAGTTGAATTCCGCATCCCGATGGTAATTTGGTAACACTTATATGAATTAGGTGAGAGATTTATGTTTACTTAAATACAAATTCATCGGACTCAGAAACAAAAAGACATCACAAGAAGATTGGAGAACATTCGTTAAGTTACATGATAGCAAGTATCGACATCTAAAAGTATTTTACTTTGTTTCGAAAATTTGTAGTTACGTGCAGATTTACATCATCATAAGTATACATTTTCCGAAAATGAAACTCGTCCACAACCGTTGTCTCCTACATTGCGCAGTTAACCTAAGGTTGATAAAAGAATCAGTCCTAGTTGTTAATGTATCAGTGTAGCTGAAGAATTCAGAAAAGCGTACTGGCTAATACTACGATATATATATATATATATATATATATATATATAATCAATATTATTATTGTCCCTTGGGTTCCTAATGGAACATAGGGCTTCAGTAACATGTCTCCAGTGAACTCTGTTCTCTGAAATCTTTTCAACCTGGCTCCACGACAGCCCATAAGCTCTCATTTCCTCCTCACATGATCTCCTCCATGTCATCCTCGCCTCCTACGCCCAACTCGTCACCTTCCATCTGGGTTCCACTTAAGGGCCTGGCCTGACGTGGCGCGTGATGTCCCCATTCGGCCTTCTCAGTGTATGCCCAATCCATCTCCACTTTATTCCTCTGCATATTTGTTGAGCGATAGCTTCTTGGTTGGTTCGTTGCCAGCCAGCCAGCCAGCCAGCCAGCCAGAGTTCCTTGTTGCTTATTCATATTATCCTAGCCATCTGATCTGATCTTCAGTAACGAGCCAGTGTAGGTGGCAGTTGTTGATGAATGTCTGTAGTTTGTTGGAAATCCCCTTCGTAACGCGCCAAGTCTCTGAACCAAACAGAAGCACTGACTTGACGTTGGTGTTGAAAGTCCGGATCTTGTTCCACATGCTGAGTGGAGTGCAGAAGATCTCCACACTGGTTTCAGGCTAATGAACGCCTGTCTAGCTTTTCCGATCCTGGCTGACTTTGATGTCCTCGTCTGTGCCGCCTGTAGTTGAAACAGTGCTGCCTAGATAGGTGAAGGAGGCTATTTCCTTTAAGTTTCTCCCGTTGATATATATATATATATATATATATATATATATATATATATATATATATATATATATAAAGCCGGAATTTGTAGTGTTGAAAATAATCAGTCAACTGGATAATTCAGAAACATCATTCTTATATCTGCAAAAAGACCTGTAGAGTTAGGGACTGAAAATAAACTTCATGTTTAACTCACCATAAAATGCATGGTGACATTAGAAGTGCAGATTCCAGTTAATTGTGAGTGACGTGAATGGTACAGAGGTGAACTACGGACACATATGGATATGGGTGCTGAAACTTTTTTTCACCTCGATGTTGTGTTCTCTGAACTGCGTGGCTCAGTTGTGAAACCTTCACTATCATTCTAAACAACATCATCAGCAAAAACTTTAAAAAGAAGTGAGCTATGAGAATTTCTCTGCAATTTGATTGATAGCTTGTTCTGATGAAATTGAGTGTCGGCATTGGAAACCAACAGATGGATTGTCTTAACATACATGAAGAACGTGTCAGGAATGACAACTAGATTACTGATGTCTTTCAGAATCTCTTAGGCTTACGGACCTACAAAATCTCTCTATTCTATGTTATCTATGTTGGAAGACACAATAGCATAGGAAGAGAAGCGCGATAAGAAAAACTATATCGAACACTTCATGTTTTTCTACACGAACACCAACTAGCAGTGAAGTACCGACGCATATACATAATTGTGAATATGAATTCGGTCGAGAAAATTGTGAGTAGAGTGAATATAAATACCATAGAACTTTCAAAGTTTCCCACTCAGTAGAATCAGCAATCAACAGACCTACTGGCATCCACCCAATCTACTACTCTTCATGAAACCTAAGAAGTAAAAAGGTTAAAGTTAACGTCATCCGGGTAGGCAACCAAAATACGTGCACAAACCTACAAGATTACAACAGAAACAACTGATCACACACAATGTCATCAGGACAAGCTACTTATCCACTTTCGGAGAAATTTTCATAGATCACATTTTATTAAAGTTTTTACTGATGACGCTATCTAGAACGATAATGGAAAAGTTGCTACAATATCATCCTGCTCAAAGAACTCAATACCATAAAGTCCTTCTCCTGGGCAATAAATATTCTCTATAACTTCGAATTCTAAGAACAATTTTAAAAAACATTTCAGTGGATGCACTGAGCTTGGGCACTGAAGTATTGTACTTCCACATAAAATAAGTTTATTTGATATAGCATAGCGATACAGTATCGTTTACTGGATAACATTTCTAATACAATTTATTGCTCATACTCATACCGAGGTGTGCACACGACTTTCTGGTTTGGCTTACATGGCTATATTACTTCCCATACTTTGATTAAATTAGTAGCAGAATTTCCTTATATCTTGAACTGGAGTTTAGTCGATTATATCGTATGTGTTTAGTGTTGATTCAAAGCGAAGAGGATCCGCTCGATCTAGTTACATTAGTCTTTACGACTGTTATTTTGTCCAGCCCTATTATTTAGTTGTGCTATATATTCAAAGTTGTGATTGAATTCTCTGCTACATCACTTATTTCAATCAAGTCTTTTACCCTAGACTTAGATAACTCCCCAGGCTTTGCTAACCTAAATGATCCCGTTTAGCTAGATTGACCTACATGCTTGACTTTACTGTCATTGCACAGTATTAGGTAGACTCAATTCGATCAACCTTTACGCCGAAAAACGTGGTCTCTGAGTAAACTTACAGGTTAGAATGTCACCTTAACACTAGATTTAATGAGAATCTTGAGTACAGGTTTTGATGCCCCTTGCTCATATCGCAACACTACAGACGGTTTAAGTCCCTTCTTACTTGTTTTGCAACCATTTCTCGTATCACTGCTTCTCACTTGCTCGTAAGTCGTTATGAATTTCTGAATAGATTCAGCATAGCTTTTGAGCAGCAGAGTTCCTCTCACTTGTTTCACTTATTTAGATATCCCGATAAACTTTTAGCTGGGTTACGTAAAAATTTAGCTAAACGTACCTTATTGACTGACAAAATCAACGTAGAACCTTGTACAGAAGTGGATCGGCTCAAGTTGCCACACTTCACAGCAGTATACAAAGAGTAGGCGGGTAGGAAAAGTGATATCAAAGAAGTGTAAGATGATAAAATCTGAAGATAGTGGATACTGTGAATACTCAAGCTTCAGAAGATGTCATGCAGTGAATACATCTGCATCATTGTGACCGATTTTTAGCCATGTCACCAAGTCCCCAACCACTGATTCTTGTCGTCTCAAAAACTACAATCAGGCAGCCTACATCACCCCACACGACTAATACCACTGCCACATCTCGGTCTGACTACGCTGAACCCTCTTCGAACTTAATACAACTTCTCGTCGAGGTAGGCGGTGGCTTGGTATGCGCAATACATTTCCAAACCACCTCAGTCTACGAAGATTCACAACCTCACCAATAGACTTGCCTATCTTGCCGTGTACCCTCAACTTTGTTCACACTGTGATTCCACCAAACGCGAGCAATGCTACGAGGACACCTATGATCAAACGCCAGCAACCCCTTGCTGTTTTCTACATTTAACGGTTATGTCAGTCGTACAACGAGACAGAGTGGACTGCAGCGTAGTATACTTGTCCTTTGATTGATAGTCGGATATCTCGCCAGTCGGATTCACAGATGACGCAAGTTGGCAAACGAAAAACGAAACCTCTGTATCTCAAGGTGAGAGTTCGTCAGCAACGAACCCGTTCGGACAGATGCAACTCTCCGAGTAAGTGAAGCGGTAAACACATTCCACCACTTCACTCCCTTTCAATAAGGTGGAGTACTTGCAGCAGACCAGTCCTGGAGCGTCATCTTACATTTGACAGGTGACGGCGAAAAGCAATCCAAACATATTCTGATTTTCGCCCAACCCATCTAAAAGACCCTGGATTTTTTCAGGGTCTTAACTTAGCAGGATAATATCGTCTGCATTCTCCAAGTCAACCAGATGACCTCCAGGGAGTAGGTCACTCCCTGTGAAGTCAGACGTACTTAAGGTCATGTCTATTACTGCGTCTATGACGAAGTTCAATAGGAACGATGATAGTGGAAATTTCTGGCCGACACCACTAGTTGTCGTCGATTCACACAACAATTCTCTATAAACCAATACACGGTTGCGTGAGTTCGAGTAGAGAGCTTTCATTCGTGTTATATACTTCCCCTGTAATCCCTTCACAGTCAGATACTACCACAACAACTCACGGTCGACTGAGTCAAATGCCCCCTTCAGGTCATGAAATATAGTAAGTGTCAGCCACTGGCCGGCAGGTATGCCTGTGTTCCAGAACCTGTCAAAAGGTAAAAGTATGATGGATGCACCCTCGTCCAGGTCTGAAACTTGCCTGATTTTCTCCAGTTTTCTGTTTTCGAGCTCAAGTTAGGCGTCAGATAACTGAGCCCAGGATCTAGGACATAATACTAGTCAAACTGATTCCCCTATGGCTGTCACAAGAAAACTCTCCCTTCTTATAGACTGGGATGATCAGTGAAATACATCAGTCCGACTGCACCAACTCTGATTCTCATACACCACCCATTACATACGTCACTTTACTTAGCAATTTCCTACCACCATCCTTGAAAACTTTAGGTGGCAAACTGTTAGATCCAGAAGCTTTGCATCGTTTCAAGTTCGACACAGCCTTTTCGACTTCCAGTAGAGTTGGAGGACCGATATCGAAGACCCATTCAGGTTTATGCTGGATGCTGGGCCAATGAAGCATTGTCGTGGATTAATTGTACTGTGCTTCAAAATGTCCGACCAAACGTTCAAGCCTAATATCATGGGGAGGCTATCAGAGTTCCATCCTTTTCGGTGATGGTTTCATTCACCAACGTTTTCTTTTTCCCGTTTCCTTAACGAGCGTAATTAGTTGCCGGGTGTTACCCACTACTGATGCCTTCTCCATCTCTCTCGCTCCCGTCACCCGTTACTGCTCGAGATTGACGTGAAGACTCTTGGTCAATTCACAATTCAGTTGCTTTCACCTTTCATCTCGGTTAGAGCCAGCTGGAATCAGTTTCTTCGCATCAATCATTTCCGATGACATCGAGGAAAGCCATTGAGATTTGCTACCCTTCATGTGTACGTTGCCAACTGTCTTTACCGCTATTTCTACAGCAGACCTAATATCACACCAGGTTTCCTCAGGATGAGCATTGCTGTCATGTTTCGATAAATGCTTAGCTATCTCTTTCCTCAATTCAGACTTGACATTTTCATCTTCCGGTCAACTACAGATGGACTTCTCTATCGCCTGTTTCCTGCAGCCAGTAAGACGCAGACACACACCAGCCCGTATTAGCGCGTGATAAGAGTTCTTACTGGTACTCCATAAATAGCAGTAAACCTCAACCGATTCTTCTCAACGACGGCTTACATTTATGTGATATATGTGTCCATTGTTGGTTTGAAGTCGGAGGACGCCATATGAGATGCTTCTTTTTATGCTGACTGAATTTCGTGCTGACCAGAAACAAGTGGTTGTTGGAGCAGAATTGAGAAAGACAATCATCGTTGTCAGTTCGTGTGCACGGGATTATGTAAACACCTCTCAGATGCTTGCCTGTTCGGTCCAACTTCTTTACCTGAGTGTTAAAGTCACCTGGCATTAAAAACTATATCTGCACGTTTCACTTTCTGTAACAAAATTGACACCTCATAAAATTCATCTATTGCATCATCCGAGCTGCAACCTCGCCTGGTTACCTAGTTCACTAGTTACTACCCGGTCATAAGCCCGGGTAAAGAGGGAAGGATGGGCGTAGGGCTAGCAACCCTACCCCGTAAAACAAATCCAACCGCTAAAGAAACTTCAAAGCACAAACAAAATATGAAAAATGAAAAACAAACTTATTCCTCTCTGCAATCGGAGAGGCGAGATGACTCCGGTTGGTGAAAGCCTTCGGGAAGCCAATTGGCCGGGCCGATGTGTCTTCGCTTCTCTCGATGAGAGCGAAAGTAAACGTGGGAACATGGAATGTCCGCACCATGTTTGAACCCAGCAAGGCAGACCAGATTGCAAACGAGATGAGGTATGACAATGAAGTGCTAGAAATTTGCGAAAGCAAATGGAATGGGAGTGAACTCTCCAAACTGTCAACTGGAGAATCAATAATCTACTCCGGTCACCCAGACGACAACCACGAGCAAACTGAGTTATGGAGTGGCTATCACGATGTCCCCAACACCATCGAAAGCTCTCATGCAGTGGGAACCTATCTCCTTCAGGATCATGACAGCAAGGTTCAACTCAAAAGGAAGGAAGGTCACAATCATACAATCCTACGCTATCCACCTACAAATAATGCAGATGGAGAGAAAAAGGAGGAATTCTACAGACAACTGCAATCAACACTGGACAAGACCCCATCTCAGTTGGCGATATCAAAATTCTAATTGGTGGGGTGATATGAATGCCAAAATGAGAGCGGAAAACACAGCAAGAGAACTAACCATCGGTCGAGAAGCACTCGGTGAGGTGATGAACGAGAATGGAGAATTGTTTGCAGAATTCTGTGCATTCAACGATTTGGTGATTGGAGTCAGGCACTGTGTTCAAGCACAAGGATATCCACAAAGCGACATGGATTTCATCAGACACCAGGACACACTAAAAATCAAATCGACTTTATCTCAATCTCAAGAAAATGGAGACGCAGTCTACTGAACACAAGTTCAGATGAAGAAGAGGAGCAGATGTAGGTTCAGACCACTCACTATCTAGTGCGAGGAACCTTCCAAGTCAGGTTAAAAGCCTTCAAGGAAGCTGGTGATAGACCGTAGTTCAGGTACAACACTCGGAAACTGAAGGATGAAACTACAAAGGAAATCTTCACGTCAGTCAGCCATCAAGACAAAATGGGAGACAGCGAGCAACATCCCTGAAGAAACCTGTGTGGAAGAACACTGGAAGTCTTTGGAAGAGATGTGGAAAGAAACCTGCACAGCCGTATTAGAAAAGAGGGAAGAAGAAAGAAGACAAGGAATGGATCTCAATGGATACATGGAAGCTGATAGAGCAGGGAGAGGAGGATGGTGAAGCAGAAGATAAACCAGTGCAAGGATGAACAACGATAAGAGGATCTGAGTACAATGTATAGAACACTGGACAAAGAAGTGAAGAAGAGTGCACGGAAAGACAAAACACACTTCTACGAAACACTGGCAAGTGAAGCAGAACAGGCTGCAGGTAAGAGAGACAGGGAACTGACAACATTGTATCAAATAACCAGGTTACTATCTGGGAGGCGAGAGATCAACACAGATGAAACCAATAAAAGATGAAGGAAATTTAATTACGAAAGAAGAGAAACAGAGGAAACAATGGGCCAACCACTTCAAGAAGCTCCTCAATCGACCACCACCTGCAGCCGTAGAACTACAAGTGAACATAAATCCTCCAACAAAAGTGGAAGTCCTGAACGCCTTAAAGCTGATGCAATGCGGGAAAGCAGTAGGACCAGATGTAATCCCGTCAGAAGCACTGAGAACAGACGCAGAGACAACAGAGGATATGCTCACACCACTATTGCAGAAGGTCTGGAAGGAAGGGAAGGTACCTGTCCATTGATTGGAAGAAGGGCTACCTTGTCATAATCGCGAAGAAGGGAGACCTCAGTGTTTGCAAGAACTGGAGCGGAATCACGCTTCTGTCTACCCCAAGCAAAATACTAAGCCACATCATCTTGGACAGACTACAGGATGCGCTGGATTCAAAACTACGACCAGAACAGGCTGGCTGCCTTCAGGAAGTACAGATCATGTGCGGACCAAATTGCAACGCTACGCTTCGCATCATCACAGAACAAAGCATAGAATGGCAGTAAACTCTCAACCTCAACTTCATTGACTTTGAGAAGACATTTGACAGCGTCGAATGACAAGTAATTTGGAAACTGCTTCAACACTACGGAATACCGCAAACCTTTATCAGCCCCATTCAACAACTATATGAAGACGCTACATGCCCAGTAATTCACAATGGGAAGCGCAGTGATGCTTTTACGGTGAAGACAGGAGTGAAACAAGGCTGCTTACTATCACCCATCACCTTCCTGATTGTTGTGGATTGGATCATGCAACAAACAATGAGGAGCGAGAAGAGAGGGATACGCTGGACTATGGAAAAGAACCTAGAAGACTCGGATTTCACCGATAATGACTTGTGTCTGATATCACACCAACTTGAAGATCTACAGGCGAAAACTAACGAGTTGAGAGAAGAGGCAGGGTAGAGAAGATGGGACTTCAAGTGAATATAGAGAAGACAGAGGTGATGAAGATACCCAACAAACAACAACAAACTCCAACCATCATCAACGGGAGAAACTTAAAGGAAGTAACCTCCTTCACCTATCTAGGCAGCACTGTTTCAACTACAGGCGGCACAGACGAGGACGTCAAAGTCAGCCAGGATCGGAAAAGCAAGACAGGCGTTCATTAGCCTGAAACCAGTGTGGAGATCTTCTGCACTCAGCATGTGGAACAAAATCCGGACTTTCAACACCAATCTAGTCAAGTCAGTGCTTCTGTTTGGTTCAGAGACTTGGCGCGTTACGAAGGGGATTTCCAACAAACTACAGACATTCATCAACAACTGCCACCTACACTGGCTCGTTACTGAACATCAGATGGTCAGGATAATATGAATAAGCAACAAGGAACTCTGGCTGGCTGGCAACGAACTAACCAAGAAGCTATCGCTCAACAAATATGCAGAGGAATAGAGTGGAGATGGATTGGGCATACACTGAGAAGGCCGACTGGGGACATCACGCGCCACGTCAGGCCAGGCCCTCAAATGGAACCCAGATGGAAGGTGACGAGTTGGGCGTAGGAGGCGAGGATGACATGGAGGAGATCGTGTGAGGAGGAAATGAGAGCTTATGGGCTGTCGTGGAGCCAGGTTGAAAAGATTTCAGAGAACAGAGTGTAATGGAGACGTGTTACTGAAGCCCTATGTTCCACTAGGAACCCAAGGGACAAATAATAATTTTAAAAAAATCATCCGAGCTGCAGTCGATAGGTGCGTGGTCGGAAATTACAAATAGGCATCACCTAGTGTCACGACTCTTCCTAGTCCTTACAGATCCATTCAGTCAAACAGTACACAGACGACTGTTGACTGGTACTCAGCCGACAAGAGCACTTTTTGCTATACAACTCAACTTAAGTTCGGAAACTGAAAGCTTCTACATGAAGTCGATGGCGAGGTCTTAGGAGATTAGGAATGGGGTTTCGATGACCTTAATCATTGACAACGGTTGCAGAATGAGGTTGGGTAAGCTGTAAGAGGCCTAATGTTAAAATCAGGTGACGGCAAAGGAGGAGACAAAGTTCAGAAGGATAGGTTATGTTTGATTCGGTCTTGTGTACTAATGGGAGAGTGCAGGTGGTTGACACTTCCAGCCTGGTCACACTGTGGAAAGCCACTTCTTCTTGAGGTACCTGGAAAAGAAGAGATAGTGTATGACCACTGAGGTTATAGGATATCTGATTGAGGCCTGTTACACAGCCCTTTATGGGTTGTTGTTTCGAGGTTTTGTTGTTCTAACGCCGGACAGAGAGAACCCATACCGCTAGGATTGAAGACCGTGAGGGATGGTGTGTTATTTTTAGGGTCGACCTTTTCGAACTCCTCAACCCCTTCTATTGAGAAGGCAATACCAGCGTGGAACCACTGGTCATCCAGGGGAAACACCTTACTGCTGTCACAACCCATCCAGCCAGTAGCAATACGATTTCGCCCTCAGACCCCGTCATACTATAGTAATTTACACTACAATAGTAACTGCTTTCGTCCTACCACTATCCAACAGACCTTTCTAGCAAGGTAGGACCCTGAGGGAACAAGCATTCCACTAGTATAGCTCGTTGGGTCACTGTGATATGCAAGCACGACCACTACGTAAAGGTAGCAGTTACCGGTCAGGAAACCCACTATAATTTATGTACAGTGAGATGACCTAAGGTCTAGATTCTATTAGAATGGAACGGTTTTCTATGAACACATTTAACAAGAAGTGGAAGTAAACAATACTGCTTCCAGCTACATATGCCTTATTATATTAAACTTTCAATATACGTGCAGAATATGAACCGATCAAGGCAATGTCAGTCAACGATAATAAAGAAGCGGATTATGCACTTTAGGATAGTAGAAGCAGTTATAGTATGAAGGATAAGAATGTCCAGAATCATATGAAAACTTAAGCAGGTGTTCAGACGGACAAAGTAGGTCCGAGTCTGGGACAGAACAATAAGGTTGAGTGACAGGGGAAGAATGAAGGCAGTGGATAAATAAAGTTTGAATATATGGTAGTGGTTTGAAAGGGGTGACAGAAATCAAAAGGGAAAAGAGCATTTCAGAAATATATGGGCAGGGTTATTTGCTAAGTCTTCCCTGGCCATTGTAGGAATGAAGGTTGCATATACTCATTTTGAATACAAAGATTCAGATTGTTCATTCTAGTTTTATAGCTTTGGCTGTATGTAAAAGGCGAGTTCGAACTCCACTGGTAAGATACGATGAGAGGCTGTAAATCACACTGAACACTTACTTTGCTCTGTGAGTATAAACTAAGTAATTACATCTAAACCATAATCTTCACTTTATTGGGAAATCTCGTGTACCTAGCTTTCCCTGTTCGAAAATTAAACTCCATCTACAACCGAGGTTTTGCAAGCAAAAAAGTAATGTATATTTGATGTCAATGAAGCAAATGTGTCACACACAAATTGCTGAGCACTCCAGGCTAAACTGAATATTCTCAGAAGCACACTTTCCCAAAAGTCCACGAAAATATCTGTTACGGTTGGAGATACCACTGCGACTCTTTCTGTCAACTTGAGTATTTTATTTTGAAAACTAGGTATGAAGCATAACTCCTATGTTTTTAACCGGCAATCTAGATCTATTAGTGACACCAGGACCATGTTATTTATTTCTGATAGCTTCTAAAACCACACTCGTCACACTAACTTTTCTAGCGTCTTCAATATATCGCCCAACTTCGCCTTCGTTGCATGTGATTTGGTAAACCTACAGCTTGAATGGTTTCTAATCAGGCGCACCATTGATGCTAAATATTTGGACCACCCATCATGTCCTACTGACGTTTGCTCTCCCATTTAAGTGCGGCTTTATGAGCACCAAGTTATTCTACCAGCTATGGCGAAGCTAGTCAAGTAACCAGTCCAGTATACGTAAGGAATAAAATTGGCAGAGTAGACTTTCTCACAAGAAAGGCATCATAGATAATGAAATTTGCAGGTGTGGTTCCAACTTTAAATATCTTCATCACAATGAGTATCTTGAGAATTTATAAAGCAATTCAAAGGGGTTCAAGCGGTTTTTACTGCTTACGATGACATACATTAAATGCAGAACTACCTGTATTTACTTGACTACACAAAATAATACATGAAACAAATAAACACGCGAAACACCTTTTATTTTCATAGCTAAACCACTTTTCACGGTCATAAGACAACTTTGAATGATAACAGTGGTAAAAAATGCAGCATAAACGGAGAGAGCATATACCTTAATAGTTCTGTAGAAAAAATCTACACCTAACGTTTGTACCGCACAATTTTAGGAAGTCTGCGCTCTCACCGTTCAATTTTCCTGATCTTATTTCTAAATTTCGAACGCTTTAACTTCCGGTTTTCAGAATAAAAGATAGCCGAATAAATGTCTTTTGTGGCTTAGGCCGTTTGCAGAAAAGCAAAGGTGCAATATTACTTCGAAGGAACTGGTTAGAAAGGCTCAGATATTATCCCAATGGTTCAAATGGTTGTTAACGAATAGAAGAAGCTTTCGCTCAACTGGCTTCCGCGTCTTAAATCCGTGGATCACTACTTTTTGTGGTTGTTTGCCTGTGTACAATCAAGGAAAATGGAAAAATTGGCGGTTAAAGTGTGAAATTCAATTAGTTCTGGGCAGATCCCAGCCGCATGTCGAGTAAGTATCCAGTCGGCACTTCCGTGGCGGCAGAAAATCTTACTGGTTAACGGTAGGACGTATAAAAAGGAAGTATTTCTTACGCGACAGTTGTTGTCTTCTCAAGCTGTCATTTCTCGAACGAATAAATTAATGGCATGGGTTAATCGCACTTAAATAATTGTTTATAGCACGGAAGGAAAATTGATTTGAGATCTTCTCCCAGATGATAGGTGAAACGGATCAAGATAAAGTATCCAAACTTAAAACAGTTCGGAAACTCTTTCTTAATGCAGGCCTTTACTCTCAAACACGTCTTGTCATGTTCACTGTTTGTCTAAGAGATGAGCTAGCTGACCGAATCCTTTGCTCAAAATTATGTGTAAAGTGTGTTGGGCAAAAAACCAGTGCCGAAATTTCCTGAAAGCCTTTAACGGCAGTAAGAAGTAGGTTTATTACTACAAAGCACTTAGTGCCCTCAACTCCTCAGTTTGCCGTAGTCTTAAAGTCATGGAAAGCCATATGGAAAATGGCCCTGGAGATTTGTACACCCTGTAAGCAAACCTACGATTTCTCACATGTGAATCTTTGGCTGATACTCATCTGACCAACTTATTGTGATCCCGGTCTCTTCCTTAAAGCCTAGCTCACTATTATCACTCGACGTAGTCCATATGAATCAGGTGTTAGCAGGAAGTTCTCCAACTTTTTGGTCAAGTTCGCTGCGGAGGAATGGACGGCAGTGTGTGTTATTTCGTCAGCCACATTCCACTGAGCCAGCTAGAAAAGCTGCAGGCGCGAAGGACTGACAAAAATGAGCCAACGGCTTGGAAGCGCTTGGAACGTATATACGTTTGACAAGCAAGAAAACAGTTTGACAGGGAAAATATTTCCGCTTAGAATATATTGGACACTGGGCCTTAACAACAGTGCACATATCAGTGAGAAAAATAGGCTTTTCGGTTCGTAGTAGATTGAGATTTGGGTGGCAGCATAATAACAGACGCATGGGCGAAATTATGAGTATATCGGCAGGGCCGACAATGTAATGATCTCCAAAAATAATGAAAGTAGTTGGAGAAGCAGAATGTTAATGAGCTACGAATTGTTCCTAGAACCGTGGTATCCCGGTGTTTGTTCACCTGACAATTTAGAGAACTGTGCAAAAGAAAAAGGATCGAAAGGCAAGACAACTGCCATCAGTGGGGTTTCCCAAACGAGTAAAAAAGACGTCGAGACCGAGGCGGAATCAGTGACATATTTTTTCCGCAGATAGTGGCTGGCCTAGAATTTACGGATACCCAAATCCTCCGCAGTAGCCAAATGTTGAAAACATGTCCCTTTTGAATCTCGTGGTCCAGCTTTGCAAACAGTTGTAGGAGATTGACCTGGACGAGTAGACAGGCTGGCATCATGGTGCACTGAAACACTGCCAAAAAGAAGAGCGCCTTGCGGTACTAACGTAACCGGCTTCAAAAAGATTGACTCAACCTGCAGATCCAGGCTGAAGTGACTCAAAGTCACACCTCGTTCACGATGCATTCTCGTATGAGTTGTCGGTTGAAGAAGACAACGTGGAACTCAGCATTAAAAGTGTTTCTCTAAGAAGCTAATATAGGCGAGCTTTCACGGTTTCTGTTGCAGTAACATGTTTTAAGTCTGTATTCAAAAGGCATCTAAGGCATGAAGGCAGAAACGACAGTACAAAACTATCGCTTTCTTTCAGGTTCAACATTTTAGTAAGTTGAAAATGAAAGAGGAAGGGGCCTGAAGGAGAATAAAACTAGAACTCAACGTTTACAGCCTTCCAAGCGTTCGTAACTTGCGTTACATCCCCGCAGCTATACTAACTTTATTGCTGCGTTGTTTTTTGCTGTTGTTTTACACCTTTGTCCACCAATGGTGTTCACACGGCACAGAATTTCACATCTCTGCGCTTTTCAATCCTCTTTGAGGCCTGGGCAAGCTTTTGTACAGGCATTTATAACTGGTCACTGGCACGAGTCTTCCCCGTGGTACTTGCCATATCCAAGTGATCATGGTTCTCCGACCTCATCCTAACGGAAAAATTACCGTTAAACTATGGTCGAAACTCAAGGAAAGGCTCTCGTATAAGCCTCAGTGAAGTCCACATCAGTGAAAAACTAATCTTGACCTGCTTCCGCTATCGAATGAAATTGGTGTGAGTTCTAAAAATAATTACATCGATGCGTAATTGGGCACAACACCGATGTTAAAATTGACAAAAGTTTTGACGAGCAGCCTGATGGTTGGCCCAAGAACGGAGGATTGTCTTTGTCTTAAACCGGCCGTAGATAGCATTGGTGCACAGATGAAAGCTGTAATAGATCTTTCGGATGTTGTACGGACGGTTGAATCTAAATTGGCAATTCTCAGTGAGGAACTGTAAACTGTATCCGAAGTTAAACGAACAACCTAAGATCTGCAGCCGTGAAAGAACGAACTCCGCTTTAAGATCCTCTTAACTGGTGCAATTCCAGCCAACATAGCAGATATAGTGTGAGATATGCGGGACGACACACCTTTACAGCTGATGATCACCAAATTTAGCACGACCCCCGCATTTACTGGAAGCAAAGTCGAAACTGAGCCCGATGTCGCACAAAACGTGGAGAATGTAATCAGTTAAATCTCTTCCGAAGTCATAAACCGTATAGCACCTGGCAAGGTGGTGGTTGTATACAGCGTCTCAGGCTAAATGCCTATAAACACCGTACAGGAAGTACTTGTTAACACTGCTACGTGTTAGATATTCCATGCAGTCGTTTTAGGCTCTCAAAAACGCCAGAAATACCGCCGCTCAGTTCCATTTAGTCTCGACAGTCATCGAATGGTTACCCAGTTTATTAGTTCTTGTGACACTACAATTCTCACTACTAAACTTTAGAACATTAAGATAGTATCAGAAAAGACTGTTAACCAACGGCCAACCTACAAAAGTAATGTAGGCTGACAGCATACACCACCTAAAGGTAGACGTCCTTCAGCTATCGACTGCCCAAATGCCTTGAATGCCCAAACAAACGCTTCTCAAATCATTTTGCTGACATCTACTAGCTCTACTGCTGACTGTACGTAGTGGTAACAAAACTGTTGCCCTTGACAGATCTAGCTCCTCACCTGACATGCAAGAGCAGCCATCATTAAAACTGAAAACCAGATATAGAGAAAAACCTACCCCGCAAAAGTAGAACAATAGTGTCCAAGGTTATGCTGAAGCTAAGATGTCGAATACCTCTAAGACAAACTACAAGGAATCCCGTTTACGTGATCTGTTTTAACTAGCTCATAACCCAGGCTATCCCAGGCATGCAGAAAGTATGCAAAATAGTATGTGGCCACACCAGCGTATGAAGAGCAGGTAAACTCTCCAGGGAACCTCTTCCCCAAATGTATGCAGGCTGGTAGACGTAGTGCTAAGTAAAATTAAAGACTCCCTACGGGTCATGGTGGATTACAAGGATGCAACGGTACTGCTTGGTTGCATAAACAGAGCACCCTAGATGTTCTCTGAAGACGAGTCCTTACTCAATAGTGCTCTTAGACACGCATCCTCCCTTCAGTATGACCACGAGGTTGTACGCGGAAGCTTTAATCTGCCGGAAATCAAGTAGGACACGTATACTCCCCCCGCCAGATATGATAGTTTCCTTAGTGCGTTGGATACATTCGGATGGAAGCAGTCTATCACCATTCCAACGAGGCGTGAAAAGTGCTTGACCTAATTACGCGTCAAGACATTGGTCCTCTTTCAACATGTGTTGGTTACAAGTTCCCAGGAATCTACCACAAAGTGGTACTGTGCACAGTACCAATCCCTTCTTCACCCGGCACCACACATGCTGCCTCCACACTCTAGCAATCCCATTACAGAAGTTGTAGTAAGACAGACTGAGACCTAGCTGGTTCATTAGTTAGAAGTAGTGAATAGGGAATATACTTCAACACGGTTGATCTAGAACTGGGATTATTCGCCGGATATGCATACGCGGGAGTTGCCGTGGCTTATGTGGAAAGTACAGTTAGTTCGGAAATATAAGAGCTAGCAATAGTAACGAATAGGTAGACTAGTGTGAATAAATGGGTAAGCCGTTATGAGGACTAAACGGGCCTGTGTTTGGAACTATTACGGCGAATCCGGAACGAGCAAGAAAATGAAGCTCAGAAAAGGCGCATACTTGGGGCAAAAGTGGGGACAGGGGGGAACGTATGGGGAGACGAAGCGCAGAAATTGCGAAGCCGTGGGGAAAAACGTGAACTAAGGGGAAGGGATGGTAAAGCCGTGTGGAGAAAATGGGGACGAAGAGGAACGGATGGGGAAGGCGTGGGGAACGAATGTGTGCAACCCTACTGTTGAGGACAATGCCGGTGTTTTGTTGCGTTTGCTCATTATTTCCCCTTTTGCTAGCCACTAGTTTTCCCCACGTTTCCCCCATTTTCCCATTTTCTTTCCATCTTTGTCAGTTTGGGAGTAATGTGAACCTCGTTGAAATTGGCAACCAGCTCTCCCCTCCTGTACTGGAACCTGGTGGAACTATTAAGTTCACATGTGCAAATATTAACCAAGCCATCGAAACGCCTAAGTTCTCTAGGAACACAGGCACTGACGAAATAGTTCCATGCATTTTTAAAAAGGGAGGTCCTGACATTTGTTACTGTGCGGTTAGAAAATGCCCAGTATATGCCTATGGTTAAATTCCTTCTTCGTCATCGTCAACTTTAGGTGACCTGGGCGACTTCTTTTAGATGCAACAGGTGGTCAGCTGGTTGCGACACTATGAATAACATTGGTGGTTGCAAATGGTGGAGTACGCGTGCATTGTGTCAACCCTGGGTATCTGTTTAACTTAGCTGAACTGGAGCTGGCCAAGCCGTTTCTGCTCAACAAAGGCTTAGCTTGAGCCAATGTATGTTTTCGCCAATAGATAGCTTTTTCCCGTTATCCACTGGTCATCACTTGCTGGTACATGGGAGCGGGTCAAAATGGTTTTGCTTGTCTCTGTAGACCATAAGCATTAGGATATCATCTAGGGGAAAATCTAGTGAACGGACTAGTGCGAGCTAGAGTCAAGATAAAAAACCCCTTCTTGGTAGGTGGCCTTTGGGTTTCCGTCACGCACTGGCAGGTTAAATAATCTATTGCGACAACTTTCTATCAAGAGCACAGAAAGGGCGCTAACTCCCTCTTGTGTCAAAGAGACCGGAACATTTCGTGTACGTTTTTAAAACAAAAGGTTATTTTCATCAATCATAGTTGCCATTAGTGTTCGCTAGACTTGGCAGGTTCTTGGCCTTGAGCCCTTTATGTTGAAAATGCGTGGTTCATGGCTTTTTCATACATACTAGCTGTAGGTGTTGTGGAGCCAAAGGTTTTGCTCTGGCAGGGCTAAGCACGAATCTACTGCGTTGCGTATCATGGCCGGCCTCTCCGAGATATCAGATACTGCCTACCAGGATTGTGAAGCCCTGTTACCTCGAAATCGAAAGCTTCGGACTTTCCTATACCAGTGTGCACGACTTGAGCAGGAGCGGAAGATATTTCAGATATTTTATCAACAGGGGTTTCCATAATACATCCAGCAATTGACTTCAGTCTTCTAATCATGGTTTTTACGGACTGTGACAGATTAGAACGAATTGGTCTACAAGAAATGCCATCATCGTATCTTCATTGGCCAATTACTTCCTTCTTCCATGCGAATATGTCACTAGACGAAATGCTGTCCGACTTGATGTTACGAGGCGCTTCTTCTGGAAACTGGTGATCTGTCAGCCTATCTTCATGTATCATGTTCACAGCAGCATATATAGGTTACCTAAGCTAGGGCAAAACATGTATCGTTTCTTGCCAAGTGAATTTCCGCGACTGCCATTGTACGAAAGACGGAAGTGAGGTCTAGAGTGCATGAAGCTGCGTGTGCGGAAATATGCTCCGGCATATAAAAAAATGTTTCCGCATCGTCTAACTAATGTAAAACGGATGGGATCTAGAGTGTTCCTGGTCTAACACGAATAAAATAGAGTTGTCAAATATTGGCGTGAGGCATAACAGTGTACACCTGCAAAAATTTACGAATGCCAATAAGGCGCTGAAACAGGTGGGTTGAGCAAACTGACTTGCAGGTTGTCACATGCGGTCCAGAAAGATGCATGGTTCGTCCACCAGTCCTCTTTACTTCACGAAAACCCATCAGTGTGAAAGTGAGAGGGAACACAAGTTGGGTAACTAGATGGAAGTCATGGATGTATCGAATTTTACTGATGTTCTGAGGTGCATGAGTTAATTTGGTAGGGAACCGTGAACGAGCAGTGGAGCACAGTAGAGTAATTTCAGGAACGGCGCGTGATCGAACTCGCAAGTTTTTGCACGCTTATTCTGCTGGGATGCTTCACTGCATAAGCATGCGGCACTTATATCCCTTAGCTACAAAATAGATGGGGATTGAGATTACTTGCCATGAAGGTCCGTATAATTCATATGGTAACTTGTTCATACGCGTAAAAGTCGTGTGTGTCTGTTTATCCAGGGATAAGTATTATCAGTATAACTATTATTTAGCAAGTGCAGACAGTTAAGAAACACTCTTAATGGTCCATCCCTGGCTGTCAGTCAGCTTCCCGGAAAATAGAGAAATTAGTAAGGTAACGGGTATATTGCGACGTCGAAATGTGCACGTAACACGATAGTCTTGACCGTTTCGGACATCTGTAGAGTGATAGCCCTGCTGGTTTGGTCCCTACAACCAACCTAGTGTTTACAAACGTGGTCATGTGTCCTCCTTCGAAACCAAGGAACAATGGTTGGTTGTGAGTGGTTTTAGAAAATCCGGACTATCTAGACGGATCTCGATAGTCTCATTGCACGCCACTGCAGCACGAACGCTCAACCCCGTAATTTCAGCCTATTAAGTCCACTTAAATTATGAAAGCCCGCATCAGTTCCGAATTCGCGCAGCCGCTATCTGTCCGAATAAAACCACGCTTTGTTCACCTCCAGTCCGAAGGTAAACAATACGGTGTTTATCGCTGGAAAACAGCTTTCAACCATAACGCAAAAGTGAACGAAATTCGGCCAATCAACTAGGAGTGAGAATTGCTACATTAAATAATGTAACTATCTTCTCAACTCGGAAACAGTTCCTGTGGCTGATTCAGTCATTTGGACCGTCCAACTGCTATAGTTCTTGGGTCTCTTCGGAGATCATTCACCAAGAAACATCTTTCTTGGTCTTCACGTATACATTAAAATCTAATTTTTCTTAAAAAAATGACCAAGAGTGAACACGAAGCGGAGTGTGATACGATATGCAACAGTGAACTCAGTAGCTACTCTAATGTAACCTACATTTCTTCACAACCTAACGGCTTAACACCTATTTCCTAAAGATCGTCCCTTAAAATAACCTCCCTACTCCAGATTGATAAAACGACTGTCTATCGGCGCATTCTCATAGCATGTAACATGTTTTATTATTTGCCCTTTGTTATCGGTACTTGCATGTAAGTACCCTACACCACCATATTGTTTCGGTGGCCCCGATATGGTAATGCTCACCAGGTAACACCATGATCATCCCCCCTCCGTGACCAGGTAAAGGGTGGTTACCATCCTAGAAAAAATCATGAATTTCACTTAAATGTTTATAACTTATTCAAACGTTTGTACATAGGATCATGACAAGTGACTGCTTGGTCTAAGATCCTCTAATCTCTATTTCGTAGTGATATCTTTAGCTTCACACTAATTTTCATTACTGTCGTGCGCAACTTCATATTCTTCCACCTAAGCTTACCTCTAAACAGTTGGTTCTGGCTAATTCTTGAAGTAAGTTTTGTGGTCAGTACAAAGAACTCACCCAGATGTATCATGGTTGATCTACTCTTGCGTATTTTTGTGCTCCTGTTTCGAATTTCGCCTGCTGCTTGCTTCTTCATTCACTTTTCAGGTTAACCTAACCAGTCCTGCGTTCAAATGGGATCCTGGAAATCGTATTTGTCAGCGGGAACCTTGCCATCAAAACCTTGTGACGAACGCGCACACCTCAAGATCATGACTGTGACGCGGTCCCACCCTCAAGAATATTGGAAGATTCAAACAGTGGCAGAAAGATCCCTAAATTCGAACTGAGTCTGCCTCAACACACCTCTTACATGCCATGAATAACGGTGTCGAATGTGTAGCTTAACGCTGTACATAATAGTCATTTCTCGTTACCAAAATGATCAAACCTGTAAACTGGTTTGTATTCATGTAACCTTTGTTGCATGAAATACATATTATTATTATTACTCATAGTGTTCGGCTAAAGTTGCTAGTAGGGTAGAAAAGACTGAGTGCCTAGTTCTTGGCAGTGGGCTATCTCTTATACCCTTTCTTCTCATCCCGTATATCGTTTATATGTTTTGCACCACTTGATTTTAATGTTGTAGAGGTCACAAACCGTAGCTCGTGTAACGGGGTCAGTGGAAGAATGGAAACTTGCCCGTGCAGAGAAGATAAGCGCACCATTTCTCACATCATCCAGGATCTCTATATCACTGTAATCTCATATAGTCAACGTGGTGGTAATACACCTTCAAACACCCCCCTGGTAAAAAACAAAAGACGGGGGAAAATGCGTATGTTGACAAGCGAGTGTACCGACATACGGCATAATTGACCTTAGCTTGCTAAAAGCGGACTAAACAATCTTCAACAAAGAGCAAGCCTCTGACAACTATAGTGTCCGCAACACATCACTGTCGGAAACTGGAGAAGATTGTGCCTGCAACATCTATCTAAAAAAGTTGCACTGTGACTGTGATAAGGGTATACCAGGTCAGTACTACAGTTTCATGGCAAGGCATCCACGCTAGTGAATCCAGTGCGTATGTCCAGAATATCAAAAGTTATCCTCCGTAACCACCGGCAAGCTAAGGAATCTTGTTCAACCCAAGATGTTACAAAATAAGAGATCCCAAATTCTACCCAAAGAGGCTGGATGAGCTTTACAAGCGTACAAACGTGTCACCTCTGGGCATAAGAAATTACTAGTTCTCACTCCAAGTGAGGTACCAACGCAGTCTCCCCTTTTTGCATCGATACCAAATAATGATTAAACAAAATAAGCAATCTGAAGAAAGAGTTAGTGCCGACAACAAGCGGACAGAAGTAAATATGGGAAGGAGTGGATCAAATCCACTGGCTACCGAACCCAATACCTTGTACCCACAGGACAAGTGAATGAAATCCATCATTCTGTTCAGCGTCCCAACGCCAACAGACTTGGTTTTCGTGAAAAGAGCAGTCTAACAAGAAGAAACAGGATGGCTACTGAACCGAATCGGTGCATGGAACATCTGAGCTGGTGGGTGGATCCACCAAAAATGGTCATTACACCTGTGATTTCAAGCAGTAAGAAAGGCTGGCAGAAAAAACTTGACCAGAAAACTTTTCTGCCAGCAGCGAAAGTAGATTACTAAGGTCCGCTAACCTTCAAAGCACCTTTCCTCCAAGACAACACTCACAGAAGCCCTTATGACTCGGTACAGCATAAAAGATCAAATAGCAGATGCCGCATGGTGCTGTGAACACAAACCAAGGTCCGCTAGGCTGGAGAATAGAAAGCAATCTACAGGAACACTTCAGACAGTGACAGTAACAAAAGAATTGTCTAGTGAACGAATGCTTGCAGACATAACGATGAAAACTTCCTCCACACGAACACCAAGATGCCAGGAGGGACCCAAAAGCACAGACTTCATAGTTCAGTAGGGACTGGCAAGCAGAATCCGATGCAACAGCCTACTAACCCCTACACAAATCTACATACCGTACTTACCCCCGAACTTAGCTTACTGACATCCTCTCACAGTAGGTCTTAGAAATAAACTACCGAGGCTAAGAACAGTGTGTTATCACCAGCATGCAGATACGACTTTCCTTACGGAGACATGGCTCTCATCGGATGTCTCGGACCAGGAAATATCTTTACCTAACATGACCTAGTTCCGAAAGGATAGGGAGCTCAAGGAAGGCGGATGAGTGGCCATATACATTATCACGCACCTTAAAGTCAAGAAGACGGCTGGTAATGTGTCCAGTCACTAGTGTTATTTCACCGAAAACCAAACTAAGTACTCATTAGGAGTTCTGTGCATGGCTACTCTATGCACAGTGGGGTATAAGCCACAGCTGCTCGCCGCAGTTTCGACATCCACCTTAGCAGCCTATGACCATGCAGCCCTCAATTTAGACTTCAGTGCTGGCATTTAACCCAGGATGTGAAGTAAAGAGAGCGCACTGCTGAGATATTTCTTGATAACATAAGAGAAACTACCAATAGTTGGACCAAAAACGTTTCACCGTTAGCGGGAGGTAGACTACCGGCCCATGAACAATAAGCTCCTGGAGGCTCCGTGGTCACCAGAATGATACTCACTATCAACAGATGAACACAGGTTTAAACCTCACCACAGAACCAGACCGAGAAACCTTGAATAAAAGTAAGATGGCTGAACTGTGGAGCAGACGATTCAACGAGTAGCTTAACACAGTGATGCATCCGCCACCAACATCCAGTAATGTGACGAAGTTCCAGGAATAGGATACAATGCGAATGAAAGTAAAGATTTCATTAAACCTAGTGTCTGCGAAACTTTCAACACCCAGAAGAGGAAAATCTCTGGGTTATGACTGCATAAGACTGATGGTCCTACCGAATTGAATTAAAGTACAAGGCATACTCACATCCGATCTGTCCATCCACCCATTGAGAGTAGGCCACCGTCCTAAAGAATGGAAGCGTGCTTTTCTTTTCACCAATCTTCAAGCGAGAAGACAGAAAAAGCCTGTGTAATTACAGGCCAAAAGCATTACTTCTCACACTATCTAAGGTACTGCAAAGCCTGGCTGAAGAGGTTGTTCTGGACCACCTAAACGGAAGGAACACCGTCCATCCCGCCCACCGTGGCTTGAGAAGCCGACGGCTATGTGCCATAGGCTTGATGACCGCTTGGTATGGTCGGACTACTAGATGCGTCAGCAAGCAACTGGTCCACTTTGTTTTCCTGAACTTAGCCAACGCTTTTGACATCGCCTCACACTACAACTCCCTCGTTAAACTTGTAAAATTAGGTTTCGCAGGACCACTTATAGGGTGATATACATCAAATCTAGAGAAAGAGAATTCTCTATCAAAGTAAAAAGGATGTGATCATCCTGGAGGAGTGAAAGAAGAAGAGTTTCTAAAGAGCCGTCCTTGGACCACTCTTATTTTTACTTTTCATCGATGAACTTTCCTCTGAAACTTCTTCATCTGCCCTCCTATTTGCCACAGACATCATGCTGTGGAGAACAGTGGGTACAGAAGAGGACCCTAGGGTACTCGAGGACGATCTGCTGCAGCTGAAGTCCTGTTCAGCTGCGAATGTATTAGGATTTAGCCTGGAGAGTAGTGAGGCGATGCATCTTAGCACACTGAAAGTAATGACAACCAGCCACAATCCCAACAAGTTCTTAATCACCAAAGGAGGACCTAGGAATAAACTTCTCTAAAACGCTGGATACCATTGCCATCTACAAGGCAGTGGCAACAAACGCAAAGACGAGACTGAGATCTAACTTCTCATATAAAATGTGTCCTGTGGAACGCTGTGCCTATAGAAGTAGCCACGTCTACACAAGCTGACTTCTTCAGATGATCGAAGGATAAGTACGTGAATACGAATGGCTTACCAAGAATATTAGTCGCTAGCAACAGAACGTATGCTCATCCATCCCAGTGTAGGGATGCATGTTACAATTCCGTAACGTTTGATCAACCCTACTTAACTTGATGTGCTCTAGTACCTGCTTAACCAGTACTTTACCTAACGTGTAAGTACTGATAACAAAACAAAACTGATACGCAATGTATTTAATTAAAGTAAATGTAACAATAATGAATGAGGGAAAAGTTTAATCAACTTATCTGGCTTGTAAGGCTGAACTAGGGACTCGGAGTACGTGCGTGGTAATCAGCACAATGGAGCGCAAAATGGCGTCCAAGCCTGCTCGGATGCATGCTCGTTAAAACAAAACTTAAAACACCCTAAGCATCCGGAGGCAAGCTAGAGATTTATTTAGTTAATTTAATTTAAACTATTTATTTTAGCCCTAGTTATATTTTGGTGCCAGGAAGGTGCACTACAGGTTATCCCCCTCCTAGAAGGTTGTTGGGATACCGGCAACCTTCGATCCTAGGAGGCGACTGCGAGGCGGACACGCAACACCTTTCCATATTGGTGATGGAGTAGGTGACGTGTGGGTCTCCGAAGCTAGTGCAACTATGCACACCTACGAGGTAAGATAACTTTGCGTCTAGACGCAACCCTTCTCGCAGTGGTGGAAGGTGACCCAAAGCCTCCGTCTACTTTTCCCTATTGCTTCTTAATCTACCGGGGAGTGTACAGGGGGAAATTGGTACAAAGAGAACCGAAGAACGATCCAAGTAGCATCGTCAGCGGCCAATTGTATCCAATTTTCAACGCATTTTCTAGGTTCTGCAAGAAGAAAGAAATAGGACATTAGAGTGCTAAGAAAAGAAAAACCAAACAATTCGAAGTGGGAGGAGTACAGAAAAAAAAATAATAACCAACCAAAAAAAAGTTTTTGAAATTTAAATTGTATTTTTGGTTTTTCTTTTTTTTTTTTTTGAAAAAAAACTGTTTGCAAAGTAGTGAACAAGACCTGTGAAAACTTTAGATATGAAAACGCATTGATAGTGTGTACCACGACAAAGTAGTTGAAACTCCGAATTCACCAAGTGTGAAGTTGCGCTGGGGCTAATTAACGAAATCGGCGTATCGCTTGGGCCAATGTACACGCCTCCCAGCACGTGTAGAGGGTACTGGATCAGTGTTACTAGACGTGGCTCTTTTAGAAGGTTCAGGGTACGCGCGACTAAACGAGTCTGTTTGGGAGTCTGGCGGCAAGGGTTTTTCTAGTTGTGTCGGTGTAGAGGAAGGTGGGTCGTCCTCTATATAAGCTGCCTTCAAACGATCGACACTTATAGAATCCTGCCGTCCAGATCTGTCAATGACGAAAAACTTTTCTTTCTTACTGAGAACCTTGAAAGGTCCGTCGTATGGTGGCTGTAAGGGTTTACGTACACCGTCACAACGCACAAAGACGTGAGTGCAATCTTGGAGTCTTTTATCCAACTGCACCCGTCTACACTGTATCCGTGTGGATGGGGTTGGAGGCGACGCATGTGTAACTTAAGAGTTTGAGCATAGCCATGGATATCGGTAGGAGTTGGGTCACTACAATCTGAAGCGACCATCTCACCCGGCAAACGTAAGTTACTACCGTAAACTAACTCAGCAGGTGTACACTGTATATCCGTCTTGAGTGTAGAACGGATGCTGAGAAGAACCAACGGCAGAGACTCAGTCCATTTCATATTGTCGACTGCCATTAGTGCGCTCTTAAGGTGTCGGTGGAATCGCTCCACCAAACCATTGGAAGCTGGATGATATGCGGTAGTGCGGATGCGTTTGCATCCCAACAGATTCATCAGCTTCTGGAAGGTAGCGGATTCGAACTGTTGGCCTCTGTCGGTTGTCACGGTGGAAGGGCATCCAAACTGTGAAACCCATCCTTCGACGAAGACCCGACTTACTGTTTCGGCAGTAATGTTAGACAATGGGATGGCTAACGGCCAGCGAGTAAACCTATCGACACATGTCAGTAGGTAACTATATCCATCGGAGGGTGGAAGTGGGCCGACAATGTCTAAGTGGACATGAGCGAATCGTGAGTCCGGTTTGGCGAAAGTTCCAAGTGGTGGGATGTTGTGACGATTCACCTTGGAACGTTGGCACTGAATACATGACCGTGTCCAGTTTCGAACATCACGGTTAATACCAGGCCAAACAAACCTAGCAGATATGAGTTTGTCAGTGGCACGGATGCCAGGATGTGAAAGATTGTGCAAAGCATCAAAAACATGCTTACGCAAGGGTAAAGGAACAACCGGTCTGGGTGTGCCTGTGGAGGTGTCGCACAATATTGACACTTCACTGTTCAGGAGCGGTAAACGCTGTATCTTCAGAGAGATGAGTGTTGAAGTTTTTCAATCTCCTCGTCTGAATCCTGAAGTTCGGCAATCTTCCGTAAGTCGACTGCTCGAGGCAAAGTAGTGGTGCAAACGCGAGACAGTGCGTCCGCGACAGGGTTATTCGCACCAGAAATATGACGGATGTCCGACGTGAATTGCGAAATATAATCTAGGTGACGTAATTCACGCGGTGAATATCTGTCAGTAGTGGTGTGTAAGGCATACGTCAGAGGTTTATGGTCGGTAAAGATGATGAAGTCACGACCTTCCACAAAATGACGAAAATGTTTCACTGAGGCATATATGGCGAGCAGTTCCCTGCCAAAGTGCTGTACCGCATTTCGCAGGTGGATAACTTCCGGGAGAAGAATGCAACTGGGATCCAAGTGTGATCCGAAAGTTGTTGCAACACAGCTCCAATGGCCGTGTTAGAGGCGTCAACCGCAATGCTAAGAGGTAGGTTTACGTCTTGATGCACCAGCATCGTGGCGTCTGCTATTGCGGTTTTGATCTTGCGAAATGCTTCTAGTGCCTCCGGAGTCAAGCTGAAAGTTTTACAATTACTTTTCAGCAGGTCGGTCAGTGCAGTCAAAATGTGCGCACATTGGGGAACGAAGCGACGATAATAGCTCACCATACCCAGAAACACACGCAGAGCTTTAAGTGACCTGGGACTGGGAAGTCTTGGATCGCCTGTACCTTTTCAGGTAGTGGGCGAATGCCTTGCTCGTCGATAACGTGTCCCAAAAATTTTAGTGAACGAACGCCAATTTGGCATTTGGCCAGGTTGACTGTCATCGAATGCTCTGACAGTCTGGCGAAAACCTGTTTCAAGTGGTTAAAATGAGTGTCTTCGTCTGGACTAGCGATTAGTATATCGTCTAGGTAGGCATAGGCGAAGTCGAGTCCACGTAAAACATCGTGAATAAAACGTTGGAAGGTTTGTGCTGCATTGCGAAGACCAAAAGGCATACGGAGGAACTCAAAAAGACCAAACGGTGTAATGACGGCTGTCTTGGGAACATCATCAGGATGAACCGGGATCTGATGATATGCACGCGTCAAGTCAAGCTTACTGAAGATAACCGAGCCTTTTAAAGATGCAGTCAAGTCGTGAATGTGAGGGACTGGGTAACGATCTGGAATCGTTTTAGCGTTGAGCCTTCGGTAGTCACCACAAGGCCTCCAGTCCATGCCATTGTTCTTGGGTACCACATGCAAGGGTGAAGACCATGGACTGTTGGATGGTCTGATTATTCCCATTTCAAGCATGTGTTCGAACTCGGCTTTTACAGCACGCAGTTTCTCCGGGGATAATCGCCGTGGTTTCGCAAACACTGGCGGGCCAGTCGTCGTTATGTGATGAGAAACGTTCGAAGTCACACAAGGGACACAACGACTTGGCTTAAAGACATCCGGAAAGGACTGAATGATAGACGCGTAGGGACTAGAAGCGTCCGTCGTGCAGTACACGGGACTGAGGGCGGCGTCTTTGTGACTATACCGGAAACAGAGAGTGTTGTGGTAGAATCTATCAACTTATGCTTGCCAGCATCTACCAGCAGCTGATAGTGCTGCAAGAGATCCATACCAATAATGCCGGTGGTCACATCTGCCACTATGAAAACCCAACGAAAGGGACGACGCAATCCAAGGTTGAGATCGAGGAATCTCCGACCATAGGTTGTGATGGGCGAACCGTTGGCGGCACGAAGTTGCAGAGACATTGGCCGCAGACGCTCTTCCTTCGTAGGTGGGATGACGCTAGCTTCTGCCCCAGTGTCAACTAGGAAGCGTATCCCAGAATGTCGATCAGTGACGAAGAAGAGGCGACATGGAAGTGGCTCGCCAGCGACGTTAGTCGCCGTCACGTGCTGGCTCACACGTTTCCCGCCTGGTTAGCCTCGAAGGTGCAAGGTCGAGTGCACCTTTTGGCATTGGCACCATAACGTTTATGGTACCAGCACAACCTGGGTTGGGATTGTCGCGATTTGGAACGTCTGCTACCGGTACGGGAGGCAGACCTGTTGCGCGAGCGAGACGTGCGACCGTTGGAAGAACTACCAGACCGCATTTCGTTCCTGATGCTGCACAACTCCTCATACAATTTCGAGATGTGAGCTATAACATCGAAACTTGTTGGCTCACCAGCCGAGGGAGGATGTGGGTTTTTGGACGAATCCGTGGCAGTAGACAGTGCAGCTGAGATACTAGTGTTGGGTTTCGTAGCATCCACAGCTCTGTCAGCCGCTTCCGCCAGCTCTATTAAGGGACACTTATGGAAGGGTGCGAGGATCCCTTGAACCGACTGTGGTAACCTCTGTAACCACAGTTGCTTGAGAAATGCTTCATCAATGTTGAAGTCAGCAATCAGCTGCTTCATCTGACGAAGCAGTTGCGTCGGCTTGCGATCACCCAGATGCACATCCCTGAAAAGTTCTTGCACTTTCTGCTGGTCAGTAAGTGCAACACGTTTGATGAGGGCGGTTTTGAGGCGATCGTAAAGATTCGGTGCTGGGTCATCTAGCACATCTGAGACGTCTTCGATCACATTTTCCGGTAAGCTGACGATGACTAAGTTGGACTTAGTTTCTTGTGATTGAATGTGTCTCAAGGCAAACTGAGCTTCCACATGGGAGAACCATGCAGATGGTCTGTGGGCCCAGAAGGTGGGAAGCTGGAGGGTTACGGCCATCTGCGCAGTCGAGTCGTTATCCGCCATTGATCAGGGAATTAAAAAGGCACGATAGTGATAATAAAAAAAATTACAATGCAAAAATAACCAATGAGGAGTACAATAAAAAAAACGCTAGACCGTGCCAAAAACAAAATAGGCCAGACAAATCAACGCAAGAGAACAAAGGTACTAGACAAAGTAAGAAGTGATACTCGGGCTCACCAATTTTGTAGGGATGCGTGTTACAATTCCGTAACGTTTGATCAACCCTACTTAATTTGATGTGCTCTAGTACCTGCTTAACCAGTACTTTACCTAACGTGTAAGTACTGATAACAAAACAAAACTGATACGCAATGTATTTAATTAAAGTAAATGTAAAATAATGAATGAGGGAAAAGTTTAATCAACTTATCTGGCTTGTAAGGCTGAACTAGGGACTCGGAGTACGTGCGTGGTAATCAGCACAATGGAGCGCAAAAATGGCGTCCAAGCCTGCTCGGATGCATGCTCGTTAAAACAAAACTTAAAACACCCTAAGCATCCGGAGGCAAGCTAGAGATTTATTTAGTTAATTTAATTTAAACTATTTATTTTAGCCCTAGTTATATTTTGGTGCCAGGAAGGTGCACTACAATCGGACTAACAAACAACAATGGTAACTCAGAGCGTATACCAGAGATATGGAAAATGTTACTACCAATGAAACAAAGAATATGAAGTGATAGGGCTGTTAGACTTAGATGTCGAAATCTATGCGAATATGTAGGTATGAATATAAGAAATAATTTATACTCGAAACATCATCCAGTAAATAATACTGTATCACTGTATGGTACTTATCAAATAAACAAATTTAATATCGAATTGAATTTCACTACAGTTCCCTAGGCTTAAATAGATGTTAAGTATGGTATTCAGTTAGATTAAGATAAGATACAATTACTGAATTAAAATGTTCTTCAATTGCTTTATCAATAACAAAATGCATTACTGTTTTGAATGAGTAATTCAACTAATACTGCTTACAGTTTGTAGGTTTAAGGGGGTTCATTTATCGATTTCCGGTTGGTATTCATCATGGACTGATACCAGATAGATAAACATTGGAAACTTAAAAGTACTGGAGGGTTGTATGGAAATCTTCAGTAATGCACACCCATGACCTTGTTGGGGATCGAATCCAGAATCTTCAAGTTTCGCAATCGGTATGTTACCATTGAGCCACTGAGTGGAAATCCAATGCTCCATATTTCCTACTTCCGTAAGTTCATGATATAGCGTGATCTCCATCCAATGCCGTCGTTTAGTAACTGTCTTCACGTACAACTTAGATAGACTAACCGGTCACTACTCTTCTGATTAGAATTTCAGGAATTCTATCTTACAGCATATAACTACTAAGCATTAGAGTAATTCGGTTTCGAGGTTTGAGTGGATCAGTGTATTGAGTTCAGGTTGGTATTCGTTACAATAATTTTTTGGAAATCCACCAGTTGTGTCATTCAGTAGTGTTATATTTTTAAATAGTAGGCTGAATAAACAAAATGTATTTATCTAGCACCAGCGGTTTATTCATTTCAATATACCTAGTGAAACCCACAAGTCAAAATCACTAATCACCCAGGACAGGCAGGAACATTTTTCTCTACTTATCTGTTTTCGAGAAAAAGTAGACTACAATCAAAGCATTCCTCTTCAATACTAACTTGTTCTCATTACAGCACTCTGAGACATCTTTATTTTTGAAAAATTAATCTTCCTACTACAAACATACCATAGTGGAAGTTAAAACTGATTCAAAATGGTAGCCTAATAACCGCTGAACTAACCAATCAGGTTCTTTCATTTCAGTGGGGAGAAACCTAAATGAATACCTTAGTAGTTGATACATTGAGTTAGCAAAAGGCTATAATCCTGCCTATATATTAGTTATTCGCTAAACAATCAAATGATCGAACTCAAACTGATATTAGTGACTAGTAGAGGAATCCAGGACACATGTTTCGTTCTACTTAGGACTCGTCAGTTGGATGTACCTTTGCTACAGTGAGTGATATTGTTCCTATTGAGACTAGAACAACGGAAATTACAGGTATCATAATGAGAATCAAATGTAAGTTTAATGATGTGATCAATTGAGAATAAAGTTAACCATTGACAAATGGTTTATTTAAACAATGCACACTTCACTCTAAACTGCTAATTCAAAACTCAAATGGATAAATAGAATAGTTCATAAGTGAAACGTATAATTTCCCGAATTTCCTGTGTTTTTCTTCTCATTCAAGAATATCAGTTTGTTAATGCATGAGCTTTACAGCTAAGTGATCAGTTTATTAACTGTCACTTTGTCTACTTTCGTTTATCTTTTAAAGAAAGTTTATTTCACTTATTAACCTGACTTTTTCCCGCCTTTTTAAGATTTAAATTATAATTCACTTCCATAATATTTATCTCGTTAATTTCATGTTATATAATTAATTTGAATAAACAAATAAATGTATACATTTGGGAAGAAAGTAAACAGACGAGAAAATAGAAAAAGGTATTTGATATCTGGATTTCTTAGAAACATTAAGCTTATATGATATTATCAACAATAACAACATTAGTCATGGAGACATTGATAAACGTGTGATTATTACCTATAGCCAATCCGATGCTTTACCTGATGTGCTATTTAAATGTCACTTTTTAGCAGTATCTGCTTATTATCAGTAGTATTTTCATTCGTCATGTAAGTTAACCATTGGTAGTGGTAAAAGAAGTATCTTTTTCTGCTTTAATTACCTATAGATAAAAATTTCCTGATACGGTTTTTACACTGGATAAAGTATCTGGTATGTATATATTCTCTTTCTCCTGTTGTTAAACAACTCGCTTCAAGTACACAGTATGGCATAAACGGATACCTTTTAATCAGTGACTACAAATAAGTTACTGTATCATGTGACTATACATATGCAGTATGCTGCCTCTGCTCATTCAAATAGTGGTGCGATTGACTTTCAGCTTTGGGTTCGAACCCCATTCCATCTATTAAGGTATGCTTAGTCAGGTTGTGTCATTAATCCTCGCACTGTAGGTTTGGCTCGTTGTCTACCATAAGCACATGAATTTCATTTCTGAGTATATTCCAATACTATTTTCATTATATAAATCATCTTAATAAATAAAGCGTATGTAAATGTATTCAAATAAAACAGAACAGGATTAGAATACGCTCTTAAACTTTGGTAATTACTTTGGAAATTACGTTACATGAATCACCCTTAAACTGAGTGACATACTTATTCAGGGTTAGAACTGAAAACAGAGTGTAATATTTCAGCATAGCGTTTCATTTGTTGGTCACTGGTTATCAGCAGGAACTGAGGAAAGGGTTCCAAAATGAACCCTTTGTTTTCATTGACAGGACTTCTTATTGACACAAGAAGAATAATTGCTGCATCCTTTTTGATTGATGTAAATCATCCTTAACAAGCGCAACAAAAGCTCAATATGTAAGATGGTTCGCATATAAGTAGCGAACTCTGTTAAGAAATAACCTAGAAGTCATCATTATAATATCAAGTATGACAACGTTTATACAATGATGACTCTTTGTAGAACATAAGTTCACAGCATTTTAGAGTAGTCCTCACTTTTGTCAGGAATACGTTCAAAAAAATTATTTTAAGTGTAAAACTTGGTAGAATGTAACCCCATATTGGATTTGTTTATTTGATTTATAACACATAAAGTGACACAGTATTACTTACCGGATGACGGTTCTAGGATAAGTTATTTCTCATAATCTTATTAATGTAAGCACACTCCTTTCAATATCTGAAGGATTAACGATAAGATCACTAATATCCTACATCGTAGCAGATATATTCATGGATAGTTAAGAAGATATGGCTTTACGAATGTATGGTCCTGCACCTAAGATATGGTGGTGATATGTGGATGACACAGTTACTGTGTTGAAATTGGAACATATCGATAATCTGCTCACACATATAAACTCGGTAGTAGGCGCAATTCAATCCATTCACAAGGTGGGAAACGAACAAGGAGAATTAGCTTCGTTAGATTGGAGAATAAAATGAAGGATAGATGGTGATTTGGATACTTCTGTCTACAGAAAACCAACACATTCCAACAGGTATCTAGACTTCATGTCATCTCATCCGATGTCAGTTAAGGCAGGTTTAGTGAAATGTCTCGATGATAGAGTTAGAAAACTGACTAGTTAGTTCAAGAACCTCAACAAGGAACTGAAGCATATAAAAGATGCGTTAATAATTATCCTCTGCAGTTTCTTAAGAAATTTGTACGAACACAAAAGAAACTAAATAATAACGGTAACACGAGGACAGATAATAACGACAACTCAAGTAGAAAGGAGTTCACAGCCTCCATTGTGTTACCACATGAGGAACGTATATCATAAACCTTGCATAGGATCCACAACAAAGCTGAAATTAGGATGACATTTAAACCTACTAGCTCATTCACAGATAAGCCTTGTCGGATGGCTTAAGGATCTGACAGAACCAATTCGGCAAAATAATCTAATCTATCAAATTTGATGTTATGACTCTGAGTTAGGTCAAACATAGGTCAAACTAGCCAATCGGGGTCAGTTAGATAAGTTGGACATAGGAATTTAGTTAAATATGGAATGGCAGACACGAATAAGATTAATAATCGAAAAGAAAACGTCGGTTATTGTAGTGCACACATTAACACACAACCACACAATAGGATGGGATAAAAGCACTGTACTTTAGTCCAATATAATTAGGTGGGGGGAGAGACAGATTAGTAACTGAATCTTTGATCATCGAATCAAGACCCAACACATGTAACAAGAATGCCTCAACAGGCAAACCAGAAATATGGAAAATTTTATTACCCCTGAAACAGAATAATATCAAGCGACAGAACTATCAAAGTCGGTTGTTGAGAGTAGTGTGATTACATTGATATGATTATGAGAATAGTCATCCAGTAAATAGTACACTATCACTGCGTTACAAATCTAATATGGAACTCCACCTGAAAAATTATATCTCTAGGTCAACGGTTTATTCAGCTGATATTCATGCGATAGATTTGTAGTTAGTAAATCGATTAACCTAACTAAGTTTAGATAGGTATACAGTATCATTAGTCCTCACATAAAAAATGTATCTGATTGCCTTGTTCATGAAATGAAATATCATCAGTGCCCTTTACATACGCTGAAGAAACATAATATTTTAACCAAAAACCTCCCTGAAACTCGATGATTGAAAGCCAGAAACTACTTTTTGATTCCTGTATTATCGATAGCCTAAAGATCGTAATTTATTGCTATTATTATCATTAACAGTGGTGATTAGTAGTAGTAGTAGTAGTAGTAGTAGTAGTAGTAGTAGTAGTAGTAGTAGTAGTAGTAGTAGTAGTAGTAGTAGTAGTAATAGTAGTAGTGACAAACATGCTGTGAATTCTGAAACTTACATGTTTTATGACTATGGAATGGTAAACTGTGGCGATGCTTGGCTTAGAATCACTCCTGAATTACTGTCTGGTATAGTGAAATACAAATCAAAGCTAGATCATTTCAGAATGGAGTTGTTTTATTCAGATTGGTACCAAGTCATTTTCGGTTCACATGATTGTGAAATGTTTGAATAGTACATGCTTTTAAGTGTTTTTTAAGGTCAAGAATGCATGTCAAGGGTGTTTGTAAGCAAGTAATTTGTAAAAAATTTCTGAATCCACGTTTAATGCTTATTGGTACACTTTAGTGAAGTGTACCTGTAACCTTTATTGAAGTGATGTTACCAAGTTGTATCATTTATTGCTGCTTTATGATGCTGACCAACAGCTTTGCAATTTAAATCAAATTGCATCGTGACGCTAAGTATCTTAATATGAGAGAGTGTCGGCTGAGTTCACATAGTACCCAACGTTAGATACTGTACACTTGGTTACATTACATAATTGTTCTGGGTATTTTGATAAAAAAGTGTGTGTGAGGAGGGAATAAGGATACGGAAATACTTAAGTGGAAATTAATGAGGAACGAATTCCATTACATTTGAGGTCATTCACTTTAAATAAACAGTAAGCAATAGCATTGAATTCTAGAACAAAGTTGTTCGGCTAATTTTGAAATACTTACAACCTCTTTGATACTTGTAATCTATATTCAGAGATTGTCATTACCACTTGAAGTCGACTAATTAACACCAACCACTATCAAAAAATGACTGAGTTAGAAAGGGATGTTATCAGGGCTTTATTATTCAAATAATAAAGGTCACCTCTCGGTATTTTGGTTGGAAAGGTAGTTATTCTCAAAATAAAGAAACATGATTCATTATATCAGCAATTGTTAGCGTAACCTTTAAAGTAGCTCTACGATACTTTAATATATAGCTTTGATGAAGAAATTTCGTATCTATTCAAACGTTATTTGATGAATTCATCTGGGAATAGGTCTACTGATTGATTTGTTAGTACTTCTGTTTACAACTTTTAACGATCAGAGTTAAAAGCACTAAAACTGTATGACTGGAATTCGATTTTTAGAAACCGGAATGCACTTCATAACCTTGTGCACATTTGTATACAAGGTAGTGAGTTACACATTTCTTGTGAGGGATAATGATATATTATATACTTGTCGAAAAACTTTGGTAAGTAGAAAGGTTTTCGAACCCATGACCGCAAGTCAACAAGGCGTAGCTCCAATGAAAGATGGTAATACGTTGAATGTAAGTCTATTATCTGAAGGAACCAGAAGAATGTCTCATTTGTGAACAGTATCAACAGTTATGCATAATTCACGTTTGTGCCTGTCAATTATGAGATACGTTCCACGTTGTTCATTCTTTAACAAACTTAATCCTCATTCTCAGTAGTAGATATTTTTCACTGTATAGTAGAGATGACGGAAAATATCAGTAGCTGAGAATGTGAATATTTGCGAACTGGTGGGAACTCGTAAGAAGAAGCTTCAGTGAATTTCTTCTCATCATCTATAATACCAGTTGAGAAACGCTGATTATTATTATTTATTATTTGTCCCTTGGGTTCCTAATGGAACGAAAGGCTTCAGTAACACGTCTCCACTACACTCTCTTCTCTGAAATCTTTTCAACCTGGTTCCATGACAGCCCACAACCCCTCATTTCCTCTTCATGCCACCTCCTCCATGTCACCCTCCACTCGGACACCCAACTCGTCGATTCCCATCTGGGTTCCACTCGAGGGTCTGGCCTGATGCGTGATATCCCCAATCGGCCTTCTCAATGCTTGCCCAATCCATCTCCACTATCTTCCTCTGCAAATTTGTTGAGTGATAGGTTCTTGTTTAGTTCGTTCCCAGAGTTCTTTGTTGCTTATTCATATTATCTTAGCCATCTGATGTTCAGTAACGAGCCAGTGTAGGTGGCAGTTGTTGATGAATGTCGGTAGTTTGTTGGAAATCCCTTTCGTAACGCGTTAAGTTTTTGAACCACACAGAAGCACTGACTTGACTGGGTTGGTGTTGAAAATCTGGATTTTGTTCCACATGCTGAGTGCAGAAGATCTCCACACTGGTTTCAGGTTAATGAATGTCTGTTTTGCTTTTCCGATTCTGACTTTGACATCCTCGTCTGTGCCGCCACCGCCGCCTGTAGTTGAAACAGTGCTGCCTATATAGGTGAAGGAGGCTATTTCCTTTAAGTTTCTCCCGTTGATGATGGTTGGAGCTTGTTGTTGTTATTGGTGTTGTTGGTTGGTTATCTTCATCACCTCTGTCTTCTCTATATATTCACTTGAAGTCCCATCTTCTCTACCCTGCCTCTTCTGTCAACTTGTTAGTGTTTGTCTGTAGATCTTCAAGTTTGTATGACATCAGACACAAGTCATTATCGGCGAAATCCAAGTCATCTAGGTTCTTTTCCCAGGTCCAGCCAGCGTATCTCCCTCTTCTCGCTCCTCACTGTTTGTTGCATGATCCAGTCCGCTACAATAGAAAAGCTGAAAGTAGTGATGATATCACGGGAACTTATATGGCTCGATTTCATCAAGGTATTTATTGAGTTATCAAATTATTCTGAATAAAAGTAAAGTCAAATAATTGGGACTAGTGAGAGTATCAGTATCCTTCCTTACTGTTTAGCAAGTAACAATAAAGATGAAGAACAGGATTTCTTCTAGTCATTGTTGTAGCTTTGTAGCTTTAATTTAACTATATTCATCCATAATAAACTATCAATTGTTTTTCAAACTTTTACAGTTGAATATATTCGAAGAATAATTTAACAAATATGAGTAGGAAACTTGATTTACAGTCAATATATCTAACAATATCATTACTTATCCTACTAATATCCTTACTGAATTGCATAGAGGGTTTTTTTACAAGAAATCAAAATGATGCATTACTCACTTGGAATTTCAATGAAGATGATGGTAATAGTGGAAAAATACTAGATCCAACTTCTCAGATCACACCATTGTCAGCATCATTTTGGAGTTATTATCTTGCAGATCGTGTAGCAAAACGAAATGGAGTTTATTCTCAACGTTTAGGAAAATAATTCTATATTTCAATAATATTAGTCATCATAATTATTTGTTATTATTGTGGTAAACTTAGAAATTAGTGATTTTAATGTAATGTATTTAAACAAACCATTGTTTTTTTCAAATGTCAAGTTTTAGTATCAAGTAAAATTTAATATAAATTCCTTACTGTTATGTTTTACACAACAGAAAATTACTTTAGGAATGGAGGGTTAACATAAAAAGGTTACCAGTGGGTAACACATTTAACTGTCTGGTCCACAGGGCTCACCATTGACTAAAGTCTATCAGTCGCCAACTGATGCCAAAATGATACAAAAATAGACCACAATCTTGATTGGTAGACTGTAGTCAGTGCTGAGCCCTATAGACTAGACAACTAGATGGGTCAGACTTTGATGAATAATCCTTGTACATGATCCAGTCGAGGCCTGAATAGCTCAATAATAAAGTGTCCAACAGCAGCAGTTGGGCGGGGGGGGGGGGAAAGGGAGTTTCCTTATGGTTGTAGATAAGCGTGAAACCAAAGTACAAGGCATCCAGCCGATTGATTTCCAACATGTAACAATGAAGTAAAATATTTTATGTATTTCGAAACAATCGGTAATTGAATGACATCATAGTATGCTACTACAGTCCATCTTTTAGTTACTATACTATGAGTACAGTTATAATATATTTCGTGTTCAATAATGAAGGTCAATTTAACAGACTTTTTGACCTTGGTCAGTTAACATTCATAAGCTTTTTGTGGGATTTAAAAGCAACCTATTTCATCATAAAAAGTGTGGTGGATGAGCTATCTGGGTCACAAGTGACATATTGTTTTGGATTCTCAAAAAAATCTCAGATTTTATGATTCCTAAGAGAGGAAATGCTAAATAATTGAAGAGTGAGATGAAGGCTTCTCATAATGTGATAGGACAAGGCAGAACATGTAGGTAGGATCTACATTCATAACTTTATAGTGATTATAAGCCAACTTAAGATTTATTGCAGTTTTGAGTAAATTGGCTATGATAAATACAAACCGAAGGATAATGCTGGTGTTAAACAACTTGACTACCTTATAAAGTCTGAAAAAAAGCTCAAGTCATATAAAAACCCTTCTAGTATATGGAGACTTTTTGCAGATCATACTGGAAAGATAAAACTCAGAAATGAAACGTGCGAAATTGTGTGTACATTAAACGAGTCATTCATACATAAACCCACGATTGTTATCTTATCTAGTTCTTCACGTATAACAGAATGCAATTTTCCTAAATTCAATGAAACAGATGTGTTCAACTGCCTAAAATCAATAAGACCTTCGTAATACTCCGAACCTAATGCCATATTAGGTATCCTTTTTATGAAATGTGCGTAAATTCCACATCATTCACTTACAAACATCTTCAAAGAGTCGTTTTGCTAGAAATAACGTGCCAGATACCTAGAAGGAAATTAAAATAATTTCGGTACCTAAGTTCATACATTTTGGAGCAAAAGTGAAATTTTGACCGACTGCAATAACTTCATCATTCCTAAAAACAATTAAAAAAACTATTGTTTTGTGCACTTGAACCTGCTTTGGAGGCTTTCAGAGATCCAAATCAATTCCTCTACAAACGCAGAAGGAGTACCTTAGATGGTACAGTTGTGTCACATCATAAATCATCGCCAGATTGGACAAAGGTACTGAGTATGCTAGATCTGCCTTCTTAGACAATACTTCTGCCTTTCACTCTGTCGTTTTGACCTCACTTATTCAACAAGCTTCCCAGTACTCACATTGAGTCCTAAACTAAAAACTGGTCTGATTCATATTTTTATGAAAGAAGACAGTATACTCCATACAGAAGGAGACGCTCTAATTCACTGCTTAGTGAAGCAGGTGTGCCTAGAACTGATGTTCTTTCTTCTTTCCTCATCTCTTTCTTTTTGAATGACTTACTAAACTCAACTAAGTACAACTTTGTTAAGTATGCTGATGACCTGACAGTATTCATGTCGATCACCTAATCTTCAAATTGCTCCCAGTTTAATAACGCCTTGAAAGAAATTGGTTATTGGTCTTCCTTGAATGACGTCATACTCACACCCTTCACATGTCAGATGGTTTATTATAACTTAAGATCTGAAAAAGGAAGACCTTCACACATTGCTTCAGTCTCATGACTCTTCTTTGATAGATGGCTGTGTTATAGAGAATGTAGCAAGCGTGATCCATCTTGGCTTATGCTTTTCTTCTGATCTTTTTTGATCCCTTCATATCTTAGTGATTTCCAGGAAAATCCTTCACTTGACCTTCTATGTAAGGAAACCCAGACTGTCTGGGATAAATCAGCTTATTTTCTTACGTCTCATCAATTTCTGTGTTGTACCTTTACTCACTTATTGTTGCTGCTAATTAATTCTTGGGTTTCATAAAAAGGATTTTTAAGTCTCTTAGTAAAGTGAGTGATACACCACTAACCGTGTGGATTAATACAGTCATGTATAGGGATCTACACTCTCGTAGACTATTATTATTATTATTATTAGTCCCTTGGGTTCCTAGTGGAACATAGGGCTTCGGTAGCACGCCTCCAGTGACCTCTGTTCTCTGAGATCTTTTGAACCTGGTTCCACGACAGCCCACAACCTCTCATTTCCTCCTCGCATGACCTCCTCCATGTCACCCTCGGACGTCCAACTCGTCGCTTCCCATGGGGGTTCCACTCGAGGGCCTGACGCGTGATGTCCTCAGTCGGCCTTCTCAGTGCATGGCCAATCCATCTCCACTTCTTCCTGCATATTTGTTGCGTGATAGGTTCTTGGTTGGTTCGTTGCCAGAGTTCCTTGTTGCTTATTCTTTCTGGCCATCTGATCTTCAGCAGCGAGCGTAAGCAGTTGTTGATGAATGTCTGTAGTTTATTGGAAATGCCTTTCGTGACGCGCCAAGTCTCTGAGCCATACAAGAGCACTGACTTGACGTTGGTGTTGAAAATCCGTATCTTGTTCCACATGCTGAGTGCAGAAGATCTCCACACTGGTTTCAGGCTAATGAATGCCTGTCTTGCTTTTCCGATTCTGACTTTGACGTCCTCGTCCGTCCCGCCTGTAGTTGAAACAGTGCTTCCTAGATAAGTGAAGGAGGTTACTTCCTTCAAGTTTCTCCCGTTGACGGTGATTGGAGTTTGTTGTTGTTGTTGATGGTGGTGGTGCGGTATCTTCATCACTTCTGTCTTCTCTATATTCACCTGAAGTCCCGTCTTAGCTGCCTCTTCTGTCAACTTGTTAGTTTTTGCCTGCAGATCTTCAAGTTTGTGTGACATTAGGCATAAGTCATCGGCGAAATCCAAGTCTTCTAGGTTCTTTTCCGTCGTCCAGCGTATCTCCCTCTTCTCGCTCCCCACTGTTTGCTGCATGATCCAGTCCACCACAATAAGGAATATCATGGGGGATAGTAGGCTACCTTGTTTCACTCCTGTCCTCACTTCAAAGGCATCACTGAGCTTCCCATTGTGGATTACTTGGCATGTGGCCTCTTCATATAGTTGTTGAATGAGGCGGATAAAGGTTTGCGGTACTCCGTAGTATTGAAGCAGTTTCCAAATTACTTCTCGGTCGACGCTGTCAAAGGCCTTCTCAAAGTCGATGAAGTTGAGGTAGAGAGCTGATTGCCATTCTACGCTCTGTTCTATGATGATACGAAGTGTTGCAATTTGGTCTGCACATGATTTGTACTTCCTGAAGCCTGCCTGTTCCGGTCGCAGTTTTGAATCCAGTGCGTCTTTAAGCCTCTCCAGGATGATGCGGCTTAATATTTTACTTGGGGTGGACAGGAGAGTGATTCCGCGCCAGTTCTTGCAAACACTGAGGTCTCCCTTCTTCGGCAGTTTGACAAGGTAACCCTTCTTCCAATCACCAGGTACCTTCTCTTCCTTCCACACCTTCTGCAATAGTGGTGTGAGCATGTCCGCTGTTGCCTCTGCATCTGTTCTCAGTGCTTCTGGCGGTATTCCATCTGGTCCTGCTGCTTTCCCGCATTTCAGTAGCTTTATGGCGTTCAGGACTTCCATTTTCGTTGGGGGATTAATGTTCACTTGTAATTCAGCGGCTGCAGGTGGTATTTCTGGACGAAGTGCAGGTGGTGGTCGATTCAAGAGCTTCTTGAAGTGGTCGGCCCATCGTTTCCTCTGTTTCTCTTCTTTTGTAATTAAATTCCCTTCTTCATCTTTTATTGGTTTCATCTGTGTTGGTCTCTTCCCTGATAGCAACCTGGTTATTTGATACAATGTCGTCAGGTCTCTCTTACCTGCAGCTTGTTCTGCTTCACTTGCCAGTGTTTCGTAGAAGTGTCTTTTGTCTTTGCGTGCACTCTTCTTCACTTCTTTGTCCAGTGTTTTATACATTGTGCTCAGTTCCTCTTGTCGTTGAGCATCCTTGCACTGGTTTATCTTCTGCTTCACCATCCTCCTCTCCCTGCTCTATCAGCTTCCATGTATCCGTCGAGATCCATTCCTTGTCTTCTTTCTTCTTCCTTCCTAATACTGTTGTGCAGGTTTCTTTCCACATAGCTTTCAAAGACTTCCAGTGTTCTTCCACACAGCTTTCTTCAGGGATGTCCCTCGATGTCTCCCATTTTGTCTTGATGGCTGCCTTGAAGATCTCCTTTGTAGTTTCATCCTTCAGTTTCCGAGTGTTGTACTTGAATTGAGGTCTATCACCAGCTTCCTTGAAGGCTTTTAACTTGATTTGGAAGTTAGGTTCCTTGCACTAGATAGTGAGTGGTCTGAGCCTACATCTGCTCCTCTTCTTGACCTTGTGTTAAGTAGACTGCGTCTCCATTTTCTTGAGATTGAGATAAAGTCGATTTGATTTTTAGTGTGTCCATCTGGTGAAGTCCATGTCGCTTTGTGGATATCCTTGTGCCTGAACACACTGCCTCCAATCACCAAATCGTTGAATGCACAGAATTCTGCAAACAATTCTCCATTCTCATTCATTTCACCTAGCGCCTCTCGACCGATGGTTAGTTCTCTTCCCGTGTTGTCCCCTCCCACTTTGGCATTCATGTCACCCATTAGAATTTTGATATCGCCAACTGGCGTCTTGTCCAGTGTTGATTGAAGTTGTCTGTAGAATTCCTCCTTTTTCTCTTGCTCTGCATTATTTGTAGGTGAATAACATTGTATGATTGTGACCTTTCTTCCTTTTGAGTTGAATCTTGCTGTCATGATCCTGGAGGAGATTGGTTCCCACTGCATGAGAGCTTTCGATGCTGTCGGGGACATCGTGATAGCCACTCCACAACTCAGTGTGCTCGTGGTTGGCGTCTGGGTGACCGGAGTAGATTATTGATTCTCCAGTTGACAGTTTGGAGAGTCCACTCCCATTCCATCTGCTTTCGCAAATCCCAAGCACTTCGATGTGATACCTTCTCATCTCCTTTGCAATCTGGGCTGCCTTACTGGGTTCAAACATCGTGCAGACATTCCATGTCCCCACGTTTACTTTCGCTTTCATCGAGAGAAGACACATCGGCCAATTGGCTTCCCGGAGGAAGGCTTTCACCAACTGGCGTCATTTCGCCTCTCCGATTCCAGCGGGGAATAAGTTTGTTTTCATTTTTTATATTTTGTTTGTGCTTTGAAGTTTCTTTAGCGGTTAGATTTGTTTTACGGGGTAGGGTTGCTAGCCCTATGCCCAACCTTCCCTCTTTACCCGGGCTTAGGACCGGCTAGTAACTAGTAAACTAGTTAATCAGGCGACTACTGGCTAAAAACTCTTCATCTGATGACAAGCATCGTCTGCATCCTCACCTCTCCCCATGTCTCTCCTCAGGAGAGATAAAAAATAAGTGTATTAAGCTTCATGCACTCACAACTACATACAAAAGTTTCGGGATACCTTATTTAGTTTGCGTATTGTATGAAGAAAATCTTTTTCAAAGATGTACTAACAGTGGTGGGGTTTATCAATATATGATAAAAAATAATATAATTGTGGAAATGTTTGATGACTTCAGGGACATGATATCTGCTTGCGATTACAAGGTTGATTGAAATGACCACGTCTAACAAGATTTTCTTCATATAAGACATAAAACAATTAGTTCCCTTTATAAACTTCGGCAAAACAACAAGAAGACCGTGTAATTTTGTGTTCCTCTAAAGCAGTCATCAGATTTGGCTATCCATTCACAGTCTGAAAATCAACTCAACCAGTTGAAACCTCTCGTTCTACCTTCAAGTGATGATCAAGGTTGACTGAAAGCCAAGATGGTGGATATCACCCACCAGTTTTGTGACTCCTTTCAGAACCAGAAAAGCATTCTAATTTCTGAACATTTCGGAGCTATGAAGGAACTACTAGACAACCTCGATATTATTATCCTCCAACCTGACAAAAGCTCAGGTGTCATGATCATGGATACAACCAAATATAAGTGGACAATGTCATCCATTCTTGGAGATGAAAATAAATTCACTAAAGATTGCTCTTAAGAAGAAGTGCATGGAACTGTAATCACAAATCTAGTGAAACTGCTCTATATCAACGTTATTACTAGAAAAAGATTCTATTCACTGAGACCAAATGAATCTTGATTCCCAGATTTTTACAGTTTACCACAAGTATATAAAGCCAACAACCTGTTACGCCAAAAATGTCAATGTACAAATAGCCAAAGCATAAGCTTGATCCCATTAAGAAGCAATTCTGTAAGTATTCCTATGGAGTAAACAAAAACCTTCGTGATGTCAACATAAAAAGTAAATTTATGTGTTTACTTGACATTAACTAATTATTCATTAATGTCCTTTTGGTCAAGACAATTGATATTCTATGTAATTATATTTCTGTGCATAATTTTTCATTACTCAATTCTTTGAACCATTTGAAAGGTCTACTACTTATATCTGCAAGTAATATAAAATTTACATTTGAAGGAAAACATTTCCTCCAGGTTGATGGCATTGTCATAGGAAGTCCTTTAGGTCCCCTCTTAGTTGACATATTTTTATCACAGGCGCAAAACTTAGCCGAGAGCTTAAATGACCAAGTCTATCTATATCGAAGATATGTTAAAGATATCGTAATTATTTGTGAAAATTCAAGTTAATTCACTTTAATTCTAAACTGATTGAGCGAAGTACCGAACAGCACATCCTTGATATGCGTAGAAGAGGAGAATGACTGTTAGCCTTTCTTAGTTGGCGACAAGATGAATACATAAAATGATCTATCTGCAGAAAAACTACATGGGCAGGGCAATATCTGAACTATCATAGCTTTTGTCCAGTTCAGTACAAGTGAGCTTTATTTAGGTGCTTATTCAGTAGAATTTAACGAACAAACATAGAGGATGCTTCAAAGGACAAAGGAGGAACACTGACTGAAATACTATTAGAAAATAAATATCTACCAAAATTTATTAAGTAGCACAATATAATCAAAGCGCCAAAACCAGTCCTTCACTTTGTCCCAAGGAAAGATGTCATCATCGGCACTCCGTGTAATCCTTAAACAGAGACTTAATTCTGCTATTAGAAGGACTTATTATGAAGCTAGGGTTTGATCAATAGGAACCATCAAGTCCGTATATTCTGTCAGACCGGTGCAGCATATGAACAACAATGTCATATCTCATTGCGTCCACCAATTCAAATATATGTGTGGTGATAGATACATACAGAGGACTCATAGATCCATGTAAGTAAAAGTCTCGGAACGTATTCCAAAGTGGCTTCACCTGGACCTTTAAACGTTGGTAGAAGACATTCAAGTTCTTCCATCACAAAGCGTATCAGTGAGACAGATCACAGGATTGACCTGGCTGTCTCATTTAGACCTATTTGCAAAACCTGTTGCAGATGGGCCTTAGGAAGTTTAAACCACCATTTGTATGTTCAAAAATAACTTTTTATCACATTAAATATCCCTTGGTAAATTCAACTATGAAAACCAAGTTAGATGTATTATTATATTCGCTCCACTGATTTTCATTGTTATTCGGTCTTAAGTTCAGCCTTCTTACCTGGCCTCTTTTCATTTTGTCACCCCTTATCTTCATGAATTTTTGTATAAACACCTATGACAAGTACCTGTGTGTTGCGCAAATACATTACATGGTCCAGACAATTTACGTCTTCTTAGGGTTTTGTCTAAATCATAAAATTATCTAATTTACCAGACACTTTCTGAAGAGACGTCCTAGTTTCACTTATATAAGCGTAAGAATTTAACGCTATTGCAAAACAGCATTCCAAATTAGTTTGTTAACTGGAAATGTCATATATTGATTTCGTATTATTTATACGATTCATCGTCTCAAGGTATTCATAAGAATTTTGAGGAGAATGAAGGTACAGACTTGAATGACTGAACACTTCATTAACTAAGGTGAGTTCTTCTTATTAATGAAAACTGCCTTCTCATTCTTCGAATATTCACTTACACTCATTCCAACAACGAAACTCCCGTATTTTATTGCCTGCAGATAAATAAAAGACCTTACTTTTTGAAGGTTTTTACTGCTATTGAGACTTCCAGCTTCATTACAGATATCATCCTGTTGTTGCAATAGACTTGTTTGGTAATGATGGATAGTGGCTAGCAGTGGATGCGCATCATCTACATAATTAGAATGCTGGCGATATCGAGGCATCCGCTTAGGAGCCTATATGCCAACAGAGACCGACGAATTCTGTCAAATCAACGACGGTATAATATAAAAGCAATTATACTTCAGACTTGTTTGTTGCTAGCAGTGGTACACAGGATGCGCGTCTCGACCTCACCGTAACTCGTCAGCTGGACGTAAGAGGGCCCACGTAAGTGATTTTTTTTCCACTGAGGCTTGTACTATATACCCATTGGTTCACTTATAGCAAACATTTTCAAGTAATACCGAGGCAACTGCTTATGAACCCATATGTCAGTGGGGGTTGATCGATTCGATCCAGTATAATGATAGAGAATTGCAAGTATATCAATAAATAATTTGGAATTATGAGTTATCATTGGGAAAAGGTCTGGTTAACTGAATGCTTTAAAATAGTGACATCTTATGTTTAGAAAGATCACTAAATAAAAGTCATTGGAAAGATAAACATCATGGCTCAGTAATAACGCCTTTGACTACAGTACTGGTTGACATGAGTTCGAGGGACACCACTTACCTAAAGGTTGTATATATGCCTTGTTGACGAGTGTCAAAAATAGGTCAAGCAAGGCTTCCCGGTGAATGCATTCAACAATGTGCATCGTGACAATGGGTCTCCCGGGTTGCTAACCTCATTATAAAATAGTCGATCAAAGTCTGTGAGTACTCAGGACTAAAGAATATTTAATTGGTTATTGTTCATTGACCAATAAATGACCAATAAAATATCCTCCTATTTCCTTTGCTTTCCTATGAGTATTTTTCATGATATATAAACAGTCACAGAACCGTTCAAAGACAGTTATTTATCCAACACTTGGAAAAATGTTTAGGTTCTTCATTTCTACCGTAATTTTCACCAGAAATCTCTTGAGAATAATGACTTTATTGCCCTATTTATGGGGTTTTCTTAGTGTACTTACTTTAAATGGATAAATTTACGACATTTGACTTCAATAAATCATTAGAAGAATGTATCTTATTATTTCAGTATCAAACATAATTAAACAATTTATGATCATATGGTCCTTTGAGTGTCCGTTAATATATATTCATAATGGTTTTATGAGATATAATTAAGAGACTTAGCAGTCGTTTATCTTTTTCAAGGGGTAAACATTTCAACTTATCCTTGTAGTCGAAGTAATTTTTCATAGAGTTTACCAGAAAAATATTTGACGCAAAATTATTGCATAGCTTAAGGCAGATTGTAGGATACTCACAAACATTGCGCCATCTGGTCGCCTTACCTTGCTTAGTGGATATATGGATTTCCATAAGTGATGAGTACTTAGAACTAGACAGTTACATCGTTTACTCATAGTTCGCCGACTTGCGTATACTAAGAAACTCCCTGTTAGTTCATCCAGCTGTCCAGAGCTCAACAAAACATACTGGAATGAATATTATTCCACTCAGCTTTTTGTCTTTATTACACTTCTCAGAAGGAAGAGGTTAATCTTGATCTGAATAGCTCAAAAGTGGCACCTCTGATTGATAGAATTTTGAATTTCAGGCAAAAAATCAGTTAAGTAGAGGCAGCAGGTACCTCTTCCAGACGGTTGCTGAAATACACGAAATTTAGGTCCAAGTTTTCCTACGAATTGCTTCCATCCAACTAACTTTTGAAAGCTATCAGTTTGTCACGGAATATTTCGATCTTTTGAAAGTAGCAAAAAATATTTTATGCAAAATGGATTTTATAATATCTATTGTAAACCATTACTGACCATTCTTAGTCATGTACCAATTCGGTATAAGGCAAAGCTGGTTAAATGCCTCACTAACAGAGAGAAAAGAAAACGTTCGAATGATCTAGTACAGAATGAGTTCGAATATTTTCGTAATTCATTGGTTGAAATGGGCTACCCTAACAGTTTCATAAAAAGACACATGGATAAAGCCAGAGGAAACAAATCTGGAATTATTACCATACAAAATAAACCGTTGTTTATGAAATTGTAATCTAATGGGGATGTAGCTGGAGAAGTTTTATATCAGAGACTCTTTAGAGCCATTAAGAGGACATTCTACGCCACACAGGTCTGTCTATAATTTTCCAGTGGGAAAATTGCTGCTGCTCAAACAGAAGATAAGGTATATAGTTTTGTCATTTCTATGTGCATTTACAAGTTTACGTGCCTCGGTGGAAAAAGCTAATGTAGGGTGTACTACTAGACAATTTAACCGACGTATTGCTCAGAATCTACCTTCATGGTTGGGAAAGGGACAGATAAAATCGATCAGAAGTCCGGTTTCATCTCACATCGTTGACAGTTGTCACTTGGTAGATAAGAAAAACGTTTTCGCTATTATTCACCGCATACCTTCTCATCTTTCTAAATGTATTCGAAATTCGAGCTAATAATCCTAGTCTTTGCATTCAGATGAAGTTTGTACATCTTTTATCTTTCTCTTAACCAGGGAATACTTAGTGAATAACTTAATCGTTCAGTTTTTTCCATCTACCTTTTCTTATTCTTCACCTCTTCCATATACCTATCATATATGTCCAGACTTTGTTCGTTCACTTACCTCGTCCTTCAGTATCACGTAACTTTTATTTTCACAAGCTTTTGATTCATTCTGATTATTGGAGTGTCTACATTTCCATGCTGCTTTCTTGATTCTTATCATCACTATTATCTACATTGCATATGCTGTAGTCAACATTATCACTTTGTCATTATCATTATTATTATTACTTATATTATTACCGTTATGTTAAAACACTTATCACATCAACCAGCAAACCTACAAGATTGGTTTACGTTTTATGTATATTAAGCTATTTGTATTAGAGTAAAGCCTGAAGGGGATTTGGTTTAAAACAATATTATTCGCTTATGTATTGTTCTAACCTCGCCTGGTTAACTAGTCCACTAGTTACTAACCGATCATAAGCCCAGGTAAAGAGGGAAGGTTGGGCAAACGGCTAGCAACCCTACCCAATAAAACAAATCCAACCGCTAAATAAAACTCAAAGCACAAACGAAATATAGAAGATAAAAACAAAATTATTCCTCCCTGGAATCGGAGAGGCGAAATGATGCCAGTTGGTGAAAGCCTGCCTTCAAGGAGCCAATTGGCCGATGTGTCTTCGCTTCTCTCGATGAAAGCGAAAGTAAACATGCGGACATGGAATGTCCGTACGATGTTTGAACCCAGCAAGGCAGACCACATTGCAAACGAGATGAGGTATCACATTGAAGTGCTAGGAATCTCCGAGAGCAGATGGAATGGGAATGAACTCTCCAAACTGTCAACTGGAGAATCAATAATCTACTCCGATATCGTCACCCAGATGACAACCACGAGCAAGCTGAGTTATGGAGTGGCTATCATGATATCCCCGACAGCATCGAAAGCTCTCATGCAGTGCCAACCTATCTCCTCCAGGATCATGACAGCAAGATTCAACTCAAAAGGGAGGAAGGAAGGTCACAATCATACAATACTACGCTATCCACCTACAAATAATGCAGATGGAGAGAAAAAGGAGGAATTCTACAGACAACTGCAATCAACACTGGACAAGACCCCATCTCAGTTGGCGACATCAAAATTCTAATTGGTGGGGTGACACGAATGCCAAACTGAGAGCAGACAACACAGGAAGAGAACTAACCATCGGTCGAGAAGCGTTAGGTGAGTTGATGAAGGAGAATGGAGAATTGTTTGCAGAATTCTGTGCATTCAACGATTTGGTGATTGGAATCAGGCACTGTGTTCAAGTACAAGGATATCCACAAAGCGATATGGATTTCATCAGACACCAGGACACACTAAAAATCAAATCGACTTTATCTCAATCTCAAGAAAATGGAGACGCAGTCTACTTGACACAAGTTCAGATGAAGAAGAGGAGCAGATGTAGGCTCAGACCACTCACTATCTAGTGCAAGGAACCTAACTTCCAAATCAAGTTAAAAGCCTTCAAGGAAGCTGGTGATAGACCACAGTTCAGGTACAACACTCGAAAACTGAAGGATGAAACTACAAAGGAAATCTTCACGTCAGTCAGCCATCAAGACAAAATGGGAGACAGCGAGCAACATCCCTGAAGAAACCTGTGTGGAAGAACACTGGAAGTCTTTGAAAGCTATGTGGAGAGAAACCTGCACAGCCGTATTAGGAAGGAAGAAGAAAGAAGATAAGGAATGCATCTCAATGGACACATGGAAGCTGATAGAGCAGGGAGAGGAGGATGGTGAAGCAGAAGATAAACCAGTGCAAGGATGAACAACGATAAGAGGATCTGAGTACAATGTATAGAACACTGGACAAAGAAGTGAAGAAGAGTGCACGCAAAGACAAAAGACACTTGCACGACACACTGGCAAGTGAAGCAGAATAGGCTGCAGGTAAGAGAGACAGGGAACTGACAACATTGTATCAAATAACCAGGTTACAGTCTATCTGGGAGGCGAGAGATCAACACAGATGAAACCAATAAAAGATGATGAAGGAAATTTAATTATGAAAGAAGAGAAACAGAGGAAACAATGGGCTGACCACTTCAAGAAGCTCTTCAATCGACCACCACCTGCAGCCGTAGAACTACAAGTGAACATAAATCCTCCAACGAAAATGGAAGTCCTGAACGCCTTAAAGCTGCTGCAATGCGGGAAAGCAGCAGGACCAGATGTAATCCCGTCAGAAGCACTGAGAACAGAAGCAGAGACAACAGAGGACATGCTCACACCACTATTGCAGAAGGTGTGGAAGGAAGGGAAGGTACCTGTCCATTGATTAGAAGAAGGGCTACCTTGTCATAATCGCGAAGAAGGGAGACCTCAGTGTTTGCAAGAACTGGAGCGGAATCACGCTTCTGTCTACCCCAAGCAAAATACTAAGCCACATCATCTTGGACAGACTACAGGATGCGCTGGATTCAAAACTACTACCCGAACAAGTTGGCTGCCTTCAGAAAGTACAGATCATGTGCGGACCAAATTACAACGCTACGCTTCGCATCATCATAGAACAGGGTATAGAATGGCAGTCAATTCTCAACCTCAACTTCATTGACTTTGAGAAGACCTTTGACAGCGTCGACTGACAAGTAATTTGGAAACTGCTTCAACACTACGGAATACCGCAAACCTTTATCAGCCCCATTCAACAACTATATGAAGACGCTACATGCCAAGTAATTCACAATGGGAAGCTCGGTGATGCTTTTGAAGTGAAGACAGGAGTGAAACAAGGCTGCTTACTATCACCCATTACCTTCCTGATTGTTGTGGACTGGATCATGCAACAAACAATGAGGAGCGAGAAGAGAGGGATACGCTGGACTATGGAAAAGAACCTAGAAGACTTGGATTTCACCGATAATGACTTGTGTCTGATGTCACACCAACTTGAGGATCTACAGGCGAAAAATAACAAGTTGAGAGAAGAGGCAGGGTAGAGAAGATGGGACTTCAAGTGAATATAGAGAAGACAGAGGTGATGAAGATAACCAACCAACAACAACAACAAACTCCAACCATCATCAACGGGAGACACTTGAAGGAAGTAGCCTCTTTCACTTATCTAGACAGCACTGTTTCAACTACAGGCGACACAGGCATAGACGAGGATGTCAAAGCCAGCCATGATCGGAAAAGCAAGACAGGCGTTCATTAGCCTGAAACCAGTGTGGAGATCTTCTGCACTGCACTCAGCATGTGGAACAAGATCCGGACTTTCAACACCAATCCAGTCAAGTCAGTGCTTGTGTATGGTACAGAGACTAGGCACGTTACGAAAGGGATTTCCAACAAACTACAGACATTCATCAACAACTGCCACCTACACTGGCTCGTTACTGAAGCTCAGATCAGATGGCCAGGATAATATGAATAAGCCACAAGGAACTCTGGGAACGAACTAAACAAGAACCTATCACTCAACAAATTTGCAGAGGAAGATAGTGGAGATAGATTGTGCATGAATTGAGAAGGCCGATTAGGGACATCACGCATCAGGCCAGACCCTCGAGTGGAACCCAGATGGGAATCGACGAGTTGGGTGTCCGAGTGGAGGGTGACATGGAGGAGGTGGCATGAAGAGGAAATGAGGGGTTATGGGCTGTCATGAAACCAGGTTCAAAAGATTCCAGAGAAGAGAGTGTAATGGAGACGTGTTACTGAAGCCTTATGTTCCATTAGGAACCCGACGGACTATGATAATAACAATAACAATAATAATAATGTCTTGTTCTAAATTACAGGATGTCCGTCTACACCTGTATAGGAGGTAAATTTTGTCCTTTAGAGAACACATCTATCTCAAATTTAAATTTAAACCTGAAGAATTGAAAAAACGGTGAAATTTATGTTTAAATCTAAATAGTTATGGTATATTTGACGGATACTTGAACGAATTTAAAGGATGGGAAGTTCTTGGAGAAATACTAAGCATTCCTATTGCTTTTGCGGCCATTTAAAAAAGTTACATGAATGAACACTATGCTTATCACATCTCATTAACGTGGGCAGTCATCATTCTCCAACATTTATTCCTCTCTGTACTTTATTTAGCAATCTACAGTGTTTAAAAGATTCCCCTTCAATAATGTACACAAAAATTAAAATCAGGCTTGATTTTTGAACAACATAATTCTGTTTGAAAGACAACTAGTCCCTTTTATGAATTTGGATAATGTAATTAGAAAACGTAGATTATCTGAAAAGTGTGTGATGTATTAGCGTTATACATTTCAAACAATCTGATCCTCCACAGTATTATATATGAAAACTGGAAGTGGAGGAAGGATAAATATGACATAAAGGAATTCAATAATAAGAAAGATAATGAAAGGAGAAAAAGAGGTCTAGGTTGCAGGTGTTTGGTCTTATCAACTACGACAAGCTTAGTTGTATAGTACATTTTGCTAACAGCAGACATTAACCTTCGTTTTAATATCACGCTGTTAGATTCTCCTCTGTATGGTAACGCGATGTAAACGCATTTCTTCGAAACAGAGTACAGATTAGGTTTCAATCCTCGCTGATATTTGCAGCTGTTTATGAACTTCAGTAGATATCCATTTTCCACCAATGTTCCGGTTAGTATTTTGATATCATCATCCATTGAGTCTTCCGTACAAATACACTGGATCCTTTTAAATGGGCAAGTTACCAAATTTGGCTTGTATTGGGTTGGACAAAAGCTATAGAAACTTTAATACTGACCTATCCAAGTTGGTTTCCTGTAAATCGACCGTTTTATTGAGCCATCATTTCTACGACTTAAGAGTATATCCAAGAATGACAGAGAGTTTTCTTTCTCTTCTTCACACGTTAGGCTTATGTTGTTTTGTACGATGTTGAGTCTTTCTAACAAAAATGTCGCATCTTCATGCTTGTCACATATCACGATTATATCATCAACATATCTTTTATAGAGAGTAACTTTGCTGATAAGATCTCCGGTCAAGCCTTCAATGCGTGACATATAAATATCAGCTAGCAATGGTCCTAAGGGACTTCCCGTAGCCACACCATCTATTTGACGAAAATGTTCACCTTCAAATGTGAAATGAACTTTATCAGTACACAATAATAACAGCTCTCTGAAACATGTTGAGGGGATAGGTAAAGAAGGATTACTGGAAGATATATGGTCACAAAGAATGTCAATGGTTTTGATTAGGGGTACATTAGCTTTTGTCCAACCCAATAAATAGGTAGACACTCCTAACCATGCACTGACAGATACTTTACAGTACACTCATCACAACTTACTTTGAAGAATCGGCCAAATCTGGAAACACAAATTGATGAGGACGTATGGGGTATTTTGTCTTGCATTAGTGCAAAATAATATGGATCTAGACAGTGATCTAGAAGTCTGTGTGTCTTACTCATACATTTCAACAACATGACATTCTTTTAGTTGCGAAAAATTTTGTGTCTTCTTTGATAGTGTTGCATGCTCTGAGCTGGCTGCTTTAGTTACGGGGCTTTCATGGTCATTCTGGACAAAGATATCAGCACAAACTTCAGAAAAAAGTGAGCTATGAGGTTTTCTCGACCAGTAGCTTTGTAGCTTGTGCTGATAACGTTGTAAAAGGTTGTTTGTTTCTGCCCAGTTCCTGTAATCATGATTGATTGATTATCTTGCTGACATAAACTTTGACCTGATTGGTGTTTCTTATTAACTGACAGATTGGACCACTATTATTTGACTGAGATAGCTGTAGTTTGGCAGACTAGTGTTTATACTAGGTGATGATTGAAGGTGAGATGAAAAGCTGGACAGCGGCCGGTAACCCGGTGGTCGCTGGTTTGAATCCGGCCGTGGTTCAGATTTTCATCTCACCTTCAATCATCACCCAGTATAAAGACTAGACCACTGTCAATATGTCTTTTGCTTGCTGACTGATCTGAATACCAAGCTTCTAAAAATTCTTTGGCATTCTTTGTATTTCCTCTATCCAGGATTTTCACATTTCCTCACTCTATGAAGCAATAAGAAATACCAAGAAGGTTGAATTACAAGTCACCAGGACAACCAATCAACATAAATATGGAGACAATGACAAAATTGAGGCAGAAACACTAAATCATTCACAAGGTCATCAGGACAAGCTAATCAATAATTTGTGGGAAAAATCATATCTGTCACTTCTTTCTGATGTTTGTGCTGATGATGTTGTCTAGAATGACAATGAAAGCTCCACGATTAAAACATCCAGCTCAAAGCATACAGCACCGTCAAAATTATTTTCCCGAGCTGCAAATATTCTCCATCACAAAAATGAAAATTGTATATTTTAGAAAATGTTTAGACAAATAATGACATAAGTTGAAAAACATGGTTTAGTAAAACAAATAAATAAGAAGGAATGGAATCTTGAGTCTTGTGAGAAGGAAAGCAAAGAAAAGATGAACTGATCAAAGAAACATTTTTCTTCAGTAAGATATTTGATCATCGGCTGTAAACTAATATTCAGGTTTTCAAATTATTTACGAAATTGCATTCCACTGGTTGTAAGTTAGTCGGTTAAAATAATTACAAACTGAAATTAAACCATCACAACTTCCTGGTTATATTGTTTTCACTGAGTTGTTTAATCGTGGAGAAGCTTTCATCGTCTTTCTAGACGACATTATCAGCACTAACTTCAGTATGAAGTAGTGAGCTGTCACTACCTCTCCGTGAGTGACGAAGTGGTCTGTGATTGGTTGTTTCCTTCGATTGCTGTGTCATTGACTGACTACAGAGATTTTCCTGTTGGCTGTTCCTCTGCTTCACCTCTGACCTTTCTGTCGTTTATCATTTTTCGTATTGGTTGATAGACTGAGTCTGTGTCTTTACACCTATTGATTGCTGACTGACCTGAATGCCAAGCTTCTAGAAATTCTCTGATATTCTTCGTATTCGCTCTCACAGTCCAGGACTTCTACATTATCGAAATTGAATTCATCTCCATAGTTGTTATCCACGTGCATTGAGATGAGTGATGAAATGTTGTGACGTTTAATAGCCAATTGGTGTTCATGTAGACGGAGGTGAAGAGAGCGGCCACTTTGTCCAATGTATTGTTGACTACAGTTATTCCAGTTGATTTTGTAAATGATATTCGGTTTGTCTTCTTTGCTTGTTGCATACTTTGGTCTGCATAATAGTGTTTGCAGGGAATTTGTTGGTGTATGAGTCAGCCACACCGATTCCAAGTAGTTTCAGTAATCTTGTCGTGATTTCTGATACATTCTTTACATATGGTAGGATGATGCGTTTGTTGATTTTTGTGGATGACTTTGCAGTTGATGACGTCCGGGATAGGCATCTTCTGGCAAAGTTTCGTGGGTAGCTGTTCTTCTTTAGGATGGACATCAAGTGGTTTTCTTCGATGAAAGCTTAACGATTAAACAAGTCAGCTCAGAGAACACAATACAACTAAGACCATCCATCTGAGCTATAAATATTCTCCGCTACCATCACAACTTCTCAGTCGGACTCTGGGAAATCCATTTCGAAGACTGTCAGAAATGAACACTTACCAGTGACTTAGTTTGAGGATTTATGGTGATTTAATTAGCTTTAAGGTGGTTATCATTACAAACGAATATCAGTCTAAGAAACAGTTGGAAACCTGAGAGCACTAGACACCCGTTTCATCCTTGAATGAGACTCCTCAGAAGTGTGCATCCACAATCACCCAGGGATCTCTTGTCGATGTCAGTTCGTGCTTAATACTATTTTGAAGATAATTAGTCCTAATAAACCTCCCATTTGAGTATTTCACCTTTATTTCTCAAATCATAGTAACTGCGGAATAATGGAGACAATTTTCAATTGAAAGTATAAACTTTTATTATTTTCTACTGTAGTAGATAAATTACATCATAAAATTTGTAACTGTTTGTTTAGATAACTAAAGAAAAGTCTACTTCATTTACTGTGTAAGGAAATACCTATTCAAGCTTGTGTAAACCACTTTTGCGATCATTCAGTTGAAACGTTAACACCTGTTTGAGCTACTGTCTCCTTAACGATCGACTTTGTGCAGCTCTCTGAATAGTCTATCATCTTTAAAATGCTTTTTTAAAGATCGCACGAAAGGTCACTCATGTTTATAAACCTCAATAAGTATACTAAACTGTAATCAAAAAAATCTGGTTCTATCTATGTTATTTTCAAAGCTGTTTACAAAACGGATAAAATTCATACGTCCAAGGATAAGTAGTTTCATGGTATACTATTCGCTACTGTACGTGAGTACATTGTTTCTTTCATGAATAGAACGCAATTTATTATCTTTGGAGTTATCTGGTATATTAAGTTTATACAAGAAATATTCTTTAGTTGGTTTGAAGAGGGAGATCATCAATCAAGTATCTGACCAATAATCAATAGAGTCTCCCTTGTTTTGTACGGAAGGGATTTACCATAAAAATGGAAAAAATTATACTCAGTAATGAATCAGTAGGGAAATGCTTTAAAGACGGTTTCATGTTGTTAATTATTTTGCCTTAGATAACTTACTTTCAGAGTTGACACAAATCTCACAAACGGAGACTTCAAAAAGGTGACAAGTACATGCAGCTAACGAGACTCAGTGTTGAAAATAAACGCAACTTTGAGGGATCCATGCAGGAGCCCATATGGAAATAGAAACCAATCAGATGCAGTCCGGTCGACGATAGGCTAATGCAAGCAACATAATATAGACTATACCTGTGACTATCGTGACTTGGTGGTCTACTGGATGAACTTCCGACGTCTGAAGTATTAGGCCCCAAGCCGGTATCTTTGTGTGAACAATATCGCTCACTGAGAAGCAGGTACATATAGCTAACCAGTCCCAAATATAAAGAAGCACACATCCTGGACTCCACAGCTAGCAGCTATTTATCATTAATATCAGTGTGCTTCTAAATGTCTTATATACTCAGTCTTGTTGAATATAATGGTTCGTTGCCGACTGACTTCTTTGAATGTCATGACATTCTGATTCTTTTTTGGTTAGGATAAGCAAGATAAGGTTCGTGAGGTAAGTTTGTGGGTTGTGGGAATTTGAGACAGATTTAAGAAATCAGACTGTCCACCCCAAGCAAAATATTATGCCGGATCATCCTAGAGAGAGAAATAATGCACTGCATTCAAAATTACGACAGCAACAGGCTGGCTGGTTGACTTCACGAAGAACAAATCATGTGAATGTCAAATTGCAACACTACACTACGCATCATCATAGAACAAAGCATAGAATACCAGTCAACTCAACTCAACCTCAAATTCACTGACTTTGAAAAGGCTTTCAATAGCATCAATCGGGAAGTGATTTGGAAGGCAGCTGCTCCAGCACTACAGTTTTAGTGCCAAAATCATTTATCAACCTCATTCAACAGCAGCTACATGCTATTTGATGTTACTTGCCAAGTGATTCATAGTAGAAGGCCCAGTGCTGTATTCGATGTGAAGTCAGGGGACATGAGTAAGACAAGGTTGCTACCCACTATCACCGATGATCTTCCTGATTGTGGTTGACTGGACTGGAATGAACTGGACTGGACCGGACCGGACTGGACTGGATCATGCAAGGAACTATGAGGAGCTGTGAGAAGACGGTCATACACTGCTTGATCAATTAAATGAGCCTAGAAGATTTAGATTTCACCGATGAGGATTTATGCCTAATATCATATGTCGCACAAACTGGAAGATGTACAGACGAAGACTAACAAGTTGGTAGAAGAGGCGAGGCAGGGTAGCGAAGGAAGATGGGACTTCAATCAGGTGAACGTAGAGAAGATGGAGGTAGGGGTGATGTAGATTCCCAACCACCACCACCACCACCACCACCACCACCACCACCAACAACAACAACAACAACAACAACAACAACAAGCGCCAATCACCATCGACGGGAAATATCTGAATGACATAATCAGCGTGGAGATCTACCGCACTGCACTCAGCATAAAGCGCAAACAATATCCGGATTTTCACCACTAATTCAGTCAAGTCAGTCAGTGCTTCTATGTGATGGTTGAGAGACCTGGCACTTTACGGAAAGCATTTCCAACAAACTGCAGACATACCTGAACAGCTGCCGACTACGCTCACTCCATACTGAACATCAGATCAGATGTTCAGAAAGAATAAGCAACAAGGAACTCTGATCAGACAACGAACCAACCAACCAACAAACTATCACCCAACAAATATGCAGAAGGAAGTGGAAATAGAGATGGATTAGGCATACAGTGAGAAGACAGTTTGGGGACATCACTGGTCAGGCCAAGTGGTCGGGTTGAACCGAAATGGGAAACGACGTGTTGGACGTTCGAGGCGAGTGTGACATGGAGGAGATTGTGTGAGGAAGAGATGAAAGCTTATATTCGGTCATGGGGCCATATTGAAAAGACTGCAGGAAAGAGAGTGAAATGGTGACGTGCCACTGAAGCAGTATGTTCCACTAGGAACCTAAAGGAAAAACAATAATGATAATAATAACCGTAGCCGTATGTATCGCAGAGGGAACCAATATCTGGATAACCAAGCCGTGATGTTATCTACGGAACTAGAGTGAGACAGGAATAAAAGTGTGGAGATTCTGAAATTGTGAAAAGAGAAAATAAATTGATTTGTCACTGGAAAGCAGCCAATTTTATGTTGGTTAATCCTGAGTCTTGACTTAATTCTGTCAATAATTTTGTAATGCGGCCACTAAACTAGGCTGCTCACCACAGCATTGCAATTTGATAAGTATTAGATGGATGGAGGCAGTTGTCAGAGAGGTCTACTTCACCTAGGTTTTGTACTTGTTGGTACACTTCACAAAGATGTATCTACAACCTTAGTGGAACTGATATCCTTTATATGAATCAAACTGACATTATCCAGTTTGGCAGTAAGTGATTACAGTTAAGAAATGTAGATTTAAAAAAATACCTGAAGTATTCAATTACAATGTTCCGGAGAATGTGTTTAATTTTACATTAGATTAGTTCATTTGATATAGGATATAAGGATAGAGTATTATTTATTACATGACGTTTCAAGAGCTACTTTTCCACTCATAACCATATCATGAATTCTGACACTTACTTAAAGCAGTTCTGCGACATTTAATTACTTGGTTTCGGTGGTTACTTAAGTCCAGAGAAGTAGATTGACTGCTGAATCTTTGCTCATAAAAGCAAAATATAATGCACGCATCTACAGTGACGCAATACCAGTCTCTGAAATGTGGAAAGCCTTATCACCAATGAAAAAAACTAGGTAATAAAGAATGACAGAAATACACAAAACAGATATCGGAAGTGGTATATAACTTTAAGCAATAAGTTGTAATCAAAACGTTATTTATTAAGCAATACTGTATCGCTGTGCACGATATCAAATAAACTAATGAAATATGGAATATACTTTACCTAAATAACTAAGTTTTATAAGAAAGTGGAGATGGATTGGGCATACAGTGAGAAGGCCGATTGCGGATATCACGCGTCAGGTCCTACCTGGAGTGAAATCCAAAGGGGAAACGATGAGTTGGGTGTCCATGGTGAAGTTGACATGGATGAGATTATGTGAAGAAGAAATGAAAGCTTATGGGCAGTCGCGGCGCCAGGTTGAAAAGATTGCAGAGAACAGAGTGCACTGGAGATGTGCTACTAAAGCTGTATGTTCCATTAGAAACCCAAGGGACAAATAATCATATAATAAATAACTTAGTTTTACTCCTATAGTATGTGTTTACTAATAGTATTACTGCTATTGTTATTTTCTCCCTAAAATGATAAATATAATTCATACTTGTTTGGCTTTCAGTGTACTCCGGAAGTTATATTCAGCAAAAAGATATAAACAAATACACAAACAAACAATAATCACCACATATTTTCATTTTAACTTTAAATTGTCTTCACTTAAGTAAATCCCAAAGTAGAATATCAAGAGATAACTGGAGAAAATGATGATTATCATCACCAGTAATATCAAATTCTAAAAAGTTTTCAAAAATTGATATTTAAAATGTAATCGAAAAGCGGTTCATTTGTTATCCCCTTATGAATTAAAACAATTTCAATAAAGAAAAAACAAAGTATAATTTAAAATTGAAAACAATAAGCGTAGACATATAACTTTATACCTAAAAGCCTTTTACAATATTATCAACAACCATTATCTTTTTTATAATGTATATCAGTATTAAACACACTGAAAGTGTATATAATAGATGTGATACTGAAGAAACTGAATAAATCATTTTTATTTTCATCAAATACTACTTTCTAATAATGATATGTTCAAATGAATGCTTTATTTTGTTTAAATATGAAAATAGAAAAAAAGTTCAATGTTCAATATTCAATTTACAATGATACATACAATAAATTATATCCATTCTAGTATAACAGAACTTTTTTTCAAAAGTATTTTTGAGTTTATTAATTTAATGCTTGCAATATCATTAACTTGATGTTTATGACAACAAATTATCTTCAGAAGAAATAATTATGTAGTGGAAAGTGATTTTATGTTAGACTTTTAACTAATTAAAGTGGTTTGTAGATGTGCTCTGCTTAGGAGATTCAAACTAGGATGAAATAATTCATAAGTTTTACTTGAATTCAGATCGTTATAAAAACTCCTATGAAGCTTATCAGCTTTACATCAAACCTGAAAAAGGGTAGAGCTATTCAAACAAAGTCATAAGAGATTTTTAACTACAGAAACTACTACTACTACTACTACTACTACTACTAAGGGGTTCCAGGTTGTTTATCGACACCAGTAACAAGTGATCATTCAGAACGTTCTACTGAAAATTGGTTTCGAAATTTACTCATAGATGTTGAAAATTAGATTTATATCCTTAAAACAACTATTGCAAACAAACTAATCATAATTTTCAAATAACTATGCACTATGCTTAAAGTTTGCATAATGTGACTATGTGTAGGTACTTGTGTGAATAAAGTTTTAAATTGTATTAGAAACTGTATATCAAACAAAATAATCTGCTGTGACGGTGAACTACACCAAAGCTCCTAAATTCTACACTTATACTTCATGCATTTTGATTTCTTTTCACTCAGTGTTTTGAATCATTAGTTTAGTACGAGCTTCAGAATTTGATACTGCACAATACCTTCAGCCCAATGAAAAGGTAGCGAATTATCTTCTGAAATATGAAAGTGACTGTCGACTTTCCTATCCTTCAGTCTACAGAATATTATTATTGATTTCTAAATAATAAAATAATACATAGAAAGCATAAGGTGCATTTTTGTTTGTGTAATTCCCGCAAGGATGTCAAAACCAGGATCGAAAAGACAACAAGACAGGCTTTTATTAATTTGAAAGCAGTGTGGAGATCTACTGCACTCAGCACAAAGAACAAGATAAGGATTTTCAACGCCAATACCAAGTCAGTGGTGTTATATGGTTCAGAAAATTGTCGCGTCATAAAAATCACTTTCAACAAACTGCAGACATTCATCAACATCTGCATACGCTAGATACTGAAGACCAAATCAGATGTTCATAAACAATAAGCAACAAGGAACTCTGATCAGACAACGAACCAACCAACCAAACAACAACCTGTCGCCCAACAAATATACAGAAGGAAGTGGAAATAGAGATGGATTAGGCATACAGTGAGAAGACAGTTTGGGGACATCACTGGTCAGGCCAAGTGGTCGGGTTGAACCGAAATGGGAAACGACGTGTTGGACGTTCGAGGCGAGTGTGACATGGAGGAGATTGTGTGAGGAAGAGATGAAAGCTTATATTCGGTCATGGGGCCATGTTGAAAAGACTGCAGGAAAGATAGTGAAATCGTGACTTGCCAATGAAGCAGTATGTTCCACTAGGAACACAAGGGAAAAATAACAAATAATAATTCCGGCGTAGTATATTAGAACAAACAGCAAAATAAACAAATATTTTGTGTACTATTCATCAACAATTCAATCTTGCTACCAAGATCATGTTCAACAGTACGAATTTGAGATTAAGTTTACAGGTTAATATTTAAGGTAAAAGTTTGAGGAAACATTTATCGTCAAACCAGTGGGGTAGCAATGCGTTCACCTGTCCCACTTATTGTAGCCAATCTATACATGCACAAAGTAGAATCAGACCTAACTAGCTAACATGATTTGAAACCAAGAACATGGTTGAGGTAGATTGACGACACCTTCGTCATAACCAAGAGACAAGGCCTAGAAAATCTTTTCGAATATCTTAACAGCCTTTTCCATTGCATAAGTTCACATATGAACTAGAAACAGAATTCAAAACGCTAGCCTTCCTATACTACAAGGCCATGCGGAACAATGATGGGACCATTGACATTGATATATATATTTATATACATAGAAAAGATACACATTCTAACAAGTTCGTTGATTGCGATTTGGTTCGCCCACTGAAAACTAAGTTTAACTTTGCCACAAATCTGTAGACGAGATCACAAAGCGTACCAAGTAATGTGAATCTCACCAAGTAGATAGGCAACTTGTTCAGGAAGTCTTAAGGCAAAACAACCCTCTGATAAACATATTAAAATGGATAGAAAAAGTTTATCTAGAAAAGACATGGAAAAACCAAGCCATGAAGATTGGATAAGTAAGATTGTACTTCCTTATTGAACATCCACTTCACACGAAATAAGACGTATCCTTAATACTTACAACATCAGAGTATTCTTCAAGTTGACGAATACATTACACTCACACGTGTGGAAATTAAAAGATCCAATTCCTCATTTATAACAACAAAACTGTGTCAGTAAAGTAGACTGCAGTGAATGCGATGCCACATACATTGGAGAGACATCACGTCAAGTACCAACAACTCTGGTTGAACACTGTCGAAGTTCCAAAAAACCAACAAAAAATTCCTATGATCTAGAAAGACTTGAGAAAAGCCCTACCATCATGACTCATGCCCTACATTTAGGTCATAAAATATCATTCAAACAGACAAAAGCACTGCAAAATGGTTTTCTCTCTCACAAGGAGTGGACCATTGAAGAAGCTTCGCACATCTCCTCCTACCCTTCTTCGGTCAACACAAAAGATGGATTAGACATCTCACTAATATGGCAAACATTAATGACTCGACTAGGAAGTTCTAAATAATATATGTGAAGAGAAGGTAGAACACAATTTCATTCCACATGATTTATTCAGAATTTACTCTTGTTTGAATAGTTTCCAGTGTTATTTCGCTTCATCTTCTTAATCACTTCAAAAGATATCGGTTGTATTCTAACAACTTGTCTAGTCCCATTATGTAATGTTTCACTGATCTATTATTTTCATTAGTTTCACGTTCCTTTCTGAGTTATATATATTCTAACTACCATTCTACATATTACATAATCCATTTTGTTATCACTCATGCTTCAAGTGTTATCAAAAGTACCTCAATCGTTATCATTATTATTTACTTGCTATTAACTTGATTTCAGGCGTTCATTAGCCTGAAACCAGTGTGGAGATCTTCTGCACTCCACTCAGCATGTGGAACAACATCCGGATTTTCAACACCAACCCAGTCAAGTCATTGCTTCTCTATTGTTCAGAGACTTGGCGCGGTACAAAGGGATTTCCAATAAACTACAGACATTCATCAACAACTGCCACCTACACTGGCTCGTTACTGAAGCTCAGATCAGATGGCCAGGATAATATGAATAAGCAACAAGGAGGTCTGGAAACGAACCAACCAACAACCTATCACCCAACAAATATGCAGAGGAACAAAGTGGAGATGGATTGAACGGGGCATACACTGAGAAGGCCAACTGGGGACATCACGCGTCAGGCCGGTCACTCGAGTGGAATTCCCATGGGAATCGACGAGTTGGGTGTCTGAGGTGAGGGTGACATGGAGGAGATGGTGTGAGGAGGAAATGAGAGGTTGTGGGCTGTCGTGGAAGCAGGTTGAAAAGATTTCAGAGAACAGAGTTCACTGGAGATGTGCTACTGAAGCCATATGTTCCATTAGGAACCCAAGGGACTAATAATAATAATAAATCAATCAACTTGATTTGTTCTGATATTCATCTCTCCAAACTAGTAATCTGTTCTTTCTCACCCTTGATGACCCACAAACACATTGTACTTTTCATAGATGAACTAAAACATTTCCCCATCCTAATTCTGTTCCACCTTATTTGAACAACTGGAAAAGCCTCTCTCACCGATTTGCTTATTCATCCACCTGTATCACATCGATCTTTGCTCCATATCACTATGTAATTTGATGATTGTGAAGGCCACCCCACCTTGTGTATGAAAACTTGAACATTAACTGGAGAACATCTTGTAAAATTTATACTTTGTGGAAAAAGGATCTTCCTGGCAAGATCGAAACATTGAGGAATAATACAAAATATTTGTTTTATTTTGTTATTTGTTCTAATATACTACGCCAGGATTACATGAATAAAAATACACCTTATATGATGAATCATACTAACTCGGTGATCAAGCTTTTTCAAACCATCTAGTCTATTGTTGGTCAGGATACCTTCAAAAATACTACAAAAATACAACTGTCATATGGAGAAGTAGTACATAACTACACACTGATTATCACTTACTTTGCTCAATTAATGAGTTGGAGTGATTGATTACTTGTTGATGAAACCGTTTGAATTGGCAAGCTGCAAACACGAAACTGCTTCTCTCGAATCCTACTGTTGTAACTCAAGTTTCTGTTTTAACCACTATCCCTCTTTACCTACATAATTTTGAAGCTCTTATTTTGTGGACATTTTATTGAAACTAATCAATGAAACAAATTATCCTGGGCTAAGTATGGATTTTCAGTTCCAAGTATTTCTCCGCATATTCTCTGTTGAAATGATGTGAAACAATCCCAGTTTGTATTTGACTTCAAAATAGGCATAGGTGTTTCAGAGTGCAGTCGAAAAATTATTAGTGAGAAACAGTTTTTTTGTGATTTCTTGTAGACGATTTCAAGATAAACTATTTTCCATGCATGTATTGGTTCTTTTAAATTTCTGTAACCCAGTAGTTCGGATTGTAATTAGTCGGCTGAATACTAGACTACTTATAAGTAAACAAATGTTTATCAGTAAAAAATGTACCGGACTAGCTATGTGTTAGCTGTCAACAGCCTAGTTTCGTGCATACAATTTTTCGGTCGACGTTTGATAAGAAAGTGGGATTAGGACAGCATTCAGAGGTTACGGAGGATTATGTAGACCAGAAAGTGTGTGCAGGAAATTTATACCTTAATTCTTTGGAATATATTTATCCATCATTACTATATATAATTAGAAAACACAGACAATTTCGAGGCATCCGCACAGGAGCCCATGTGCCAATACAAACCGATCCATTCGGTCCAATCAACGACGGTATCATGCAAAAACAATTATACTAAAACTGTACTCGTCACACAAGAAGTGACTATCGTGGCTCGGTGTTCCCTAAATACTATATTTAAGTAACAGTTATATATCAGTAATTAGGTACAGGTTTGACAACGATGTCAGCAGAAACAAACCCTTTAGATAAATGGCATGTTCCCTCATTTATTACAGAAAGTGACTAAGTCTATAGATGTCTGAATAACTTATGAAAAGTTTACTGAGAAGAGGTTCTTTTTGTAGAAACTGTTTTCTAGAGTTCAGATCTGTAAAAAGAATCGACTGTTTGATGATGATCATTGTAGTGTTTTAGTTATACAAGTATTCTGAAATCTGTTAGTTACTTGAATAAGTAGTATTGCACTATTTTCAACTGTTTTAAAAGCTTTACGTACTAACACAGACACAAACACAGAAGGAGTTTACACACTCGCAGTAAGCGTTTGCAAGAGAATCAGTTTTAGTTCCAAGCCATGTCTACAATATAAGTTTACATTTTTTAAGCATGCAGGAAAAGGTTCATCAAATACCCTTCTTTAAAGTGTAAGCTAATCATTTCCCTCATTTCAGACTACAATTCAGTTACTTCAGAATACGCCACAGCAGATCTACAGCAGAAAGGTATTAGGAAATATTTTGTCACGACCCAGCAAAACGTTACTAGTCAATTGAAAGATGTCATTGTATGATCAATCTCTATTTCAAATGGGAGGTGCTATAGTGTAGAACAAAAATTACAAAGTTTTCATAAGTAGCCGTAAACTGGTAAAGCCTTTTTCAACCAATCGCTTTGCTTGAAAATTCCGAGAAAAAAGTCAGCCAACGTGTAGGTATCAGGTTGGTTGAAGAGATGAAAAACCAATAGAATTGTAAATTTAGTAGGCTTAAAAATAGCCAACACTTTCATAACAGGCACATGTTAACCTTGCAATTTGTATATATTCTGGACGTTGCCACGGACGCTGTAAATACACCTTCTGTTATTTTGCCGCTTTTTTCCATTACGGAGGAAGTGAGTGACCATTAAAAGTGGAATCTGATGGAATTTGGTTAAACTGTGATCGTGTGTTGTAGTTCGCACATATCTGTAACTCAGGCTTTATAACCTTACTGGTATAGACACAAAATTGGCAACTGAAATATTCTAAAGTAGATTATCAGATGTAGCATTGGCATGTTATCGCCTGATAAAAGAGATAATATTTATAAATCTGGTGTTTTTCCTACCTTAAGAATAAGGTGTAAGAAGAACAGCTGTTCGAAAAAATTTGAGCTCAGTAATAGATAGACTTTGATAACTCATTTAGGTAAATGTTTAGTCACTTTTTGAACCGACTATTTACGGAGAGTTTTGACTTGAAACCGAATGATGCATATCTGAATTTTTTCAAGGATATAAAGATGCGTTGTCTATTAGTCCATGGATTTCTAACTTCATACACCTTAGAAAATGCTACGTGCTCTCATATCGGTTAAATTGATGACATAAGGAGTACTAGATTTGGTCAGCACCTAAGATCTTATGCCTACATAGTGTATATTTGTTGGGTATGAAGTGTTAGGGTTTTGCTTACAAGATATGGTTATGTTGTATTCCCTGAGCTGGGTGCTTCAATCGAAAAAAACTTTCTTCGTCTTTTTAAACAACATCATCAGCACTAACTTCAATACGAAGTGAGCTATCTGTATCTCTTCATCAGTGATTCAATAGTTTTCCCTGACGAACTGGTTTGTGATTCGTTGTCACCTCTGATTGTTGGATAGATTTTCGTTTCTGCTGGCTGTTTTTCTGTCTTACCTTCAACCGTGTGGATGTTTATCACGTTTCCTATTGGTTGAAAGAATGATTTATTTGGAAGCAGTATTCATCATGGACTGACATCAATTGGGGAACCATTGAATATCTGGGAGCACTGAACAGCTGTTTCATCCTAGCATGGGACTCCTCAGCAGCACGCTTTCACTACCCGGCTGTGGATCGAAATCAGGAGCTTCAGGTTTCATGGCGAACGCGTTAACCATTCAGACACTGGGTCGGTTTCCAGTGGTTGACAATTTCCAACTTCTGTCAATTCACAACATAGCGTGACTGTCACCCAAGATCTTCAGTTAGCATCCACTTCACTTCCAACTGGTTGACCTCACAGGTTACGGCTTCTCATTACAACTTCCTGACATCCATCTGGAAGGAAGTCACTAATGAGCACTATAGAGTAATGTATTTTTGAGATGAGTGGGGATTTTTAATTTAGAAGTAGTATTCGTCATGGGCTGACATCAGTTGGGGAACTATTGAAAATCTGGGAGCACTGGACAGCTGTTTCGGCCTTGTTTCCAGATGGATGTCAGGAAGTTGTAATGAGAAGCCGTGACCTGTGAGGTCAACCAGTTGGAAGTGAAGTGGATGCTAACTGAAGATCTTGGGTGACAGTCACGCTATGTTGTGAATTGACAGAAGTTGGAAATTGTCAACCACTGGAAACCGACCCAGTGTCTGAATGGTTAACGCGTTCGCCATGAAACCTGAAGCTCCTGATTTCGATTCGCAGCCGGGTCATGGGTGCGTGCTGCTGAGGAGTCCCATGCTAGGACGAAACAGCTGTCCAGTGCTCCCAGATATTCAATGGTTCCCCAATTGATGTCAGTTCATGATGAATACTACTTCTAAATTAAAAATCTCTATTCATCTCAAATGATTTATTTCTTTACATCTGTTGATTGTCAACAGACAGAAATGGTAAGCTTCTGGGAATTCTGTGGTATTCATTGTGTTTTCTCTATCCAAGTTTTACTGTATTTTGAGAAATGAATTCATGTACAATAGTTGTTGATGTGCATTGATATGAGAGATGAAATGTTATACCATTTAATAGCCAATCATTCATTTCAACAAAAGCGAAGAGGGTAACCACTTTATCCAATTTAGTATTGATTTCAATTAATTAAATTACTAATTAGTTATTCAAAACCTACTCAATAAAACTAATTCAGAAGTTCAAACAAACCCATAAGTTACAAAGAAATGGCAGTGTAGGCAACAAGAGCGATACAACTAATGAGGGAGTCAAGGCATCTTTTGTGTTGCCACTGTGACTATAGTAGCATCTATATATACATTTGCAACTGAAACCAAATAAAATTTGCAAATCTCCATCCAAGGGTTGTGAAGTAAAATATATGGGTCAAGCTAGTCGGTAAGGCTCAGTTGTGTCATCAGATTACAGTAACTTAGCTAAGTTCGGCACAATAAACCCTATCAAGACAAGTGATCAAGGGGAAAGATTGGGCTTTGTAATTTATAGATTAATCCATAATGTTGCAATATAGCAGAGTAGAGTAACCATCTTAAAGACTTCGTATAACTATCTGGGAAGCATAGATCTAGCTTATAGTTACTAGCCAGAACGTCAACACGAAGCAGCTTTACCATGAGCGTGTTGCTAGCTGATGAAAACTAGGTATATTTTGTGCCTCGGGGACTACAGGTCTAGCCTAGTTGCGTAAGATCTTGAGGTTCCTCTTGGCCCTGCTAGATATCAAACAACCAATCATCAAAGTTAACTAAGTGAAAACCGCGGTTGACAAGATTCATATGCACAAGGTGAGTGCAGTGCGTCTTCAAAACATGGACGAATTTGGAAGCTATCAAGATTTCCTTTCGGTGCTCTGAGAGAATTACAAACACAAGGTAAGGTGAATTCAGCTTTTCAATTCTAAATTGGTATCGTTCACTCTCTCTTAGGGTGTTTATCATTAACCAGAAGGAAACAACCACTGTGAATCCGTCCTCTTTTTGGATTCACAGGTAAGGCCTTCGAGAGGAATGTCATTCCGAAAAGGTGAGCTGCACTTAAGTCCGCAAGTTTGTGCAAACTTCACTGACATGCACCACACCCACATCTACCCACATCAAGGCAAGTACGATTAACAACGTGAATGCCCTTAAGCTCAACATATCTGTGCTGGAACGTCTAAAGAACTGAAGGCTGGCCTAAAAATCGGAGATACTTAATTTAGATGAAGGGCTATGCTGACCAAGAAATCTCTTTTCATTCAATCAGCGCTAAGCACATGTGATACGACTGATTTAACATTTAACTTGGATACATGAAAAGTACCGCTGTTATTCCAATCTACAGAATAAAAGATAACTAAACTGTAAAAACTATACAAAAATTGAACAACATAGTTTGATTGGAAATCCGTACTTTAGAATCATATTACATCTGTATGTGCTATGTCAAATGAGCATATTTATTAAGAAATTGTACACTATCATATAGTTCGAATTCTGTTCTTACCTGTAAATTACCTTTGAATCAATGTTTGTATTAAGCAATTGGTTAACTTTTTGCCTAAGACTTTTGAACAAGAAGATATTTTTCTAATCATTTTAACAAAGCTTATTCAATGATCTAAAAGAAAAAAAGAATAGCTCAATGGATATGAGAAACTGAGAACATTTTTTCGTTAAAGTCCTGTCTCATTTCTTAAAAGTAGAAAACAATAAAATTCACAACTTCATGCTTCATAGCTTTTGAATAAATAAGAATGTGAATATGATATGAAAGGTAGTGTATACCTTTGATTCTTTGTTCAAGTGTGAAAGATACATCAACATTGTTATATACAGTCAGTTATTATATACATGTATCCATCTTGTATAACAGTACTAAATGTTTCCTTGTCAATCCTCTCAAATAAAATTACTTGTCAAAATGTCAATTTGAGCTAAAGAAGCATAGATTTTGCATGTGATAGTTGTCTGGTTTCCTAAAGTTACATTTACTATGACAAAATATACCGTTATATTCCTAAATCCAGTTTATTAAACCAGTTAGTTTAGGAAATATCAGAGAAAGCCATATGAATGAGATAAACAGCTTATAGAAGAAAGATTAAGGATGACAAATTTGGTAAACTTACTTTAATGTAGAGATTTTTAGGGGACTGGTTGATTTCAAAGTAGCTTTCATCACAAACCAGCATTAATTTGGGAATCATGAATAGCTGTTTTTCTTTAGTGTGGGACTACTTAGTAGTATGTACTCGTGAGCGAAACAGATGATAAGCCCAATATCTTATAGCAAGCATGTTAATTGTTAAGATATTGGGTCACAAGTTAATGGTCTACAAATAGTCAAAATTGCTTAGTGTGTGCGCCATTATATTTTGACCCTGTGGCCAAAGTGCTAGCAGTGAGACCTGTCGGTCTTGCGTTCAATTCCTAACGAAGCCATAAGTAAACACGGTCGAGGAGTTACTAAATCCAGGTAGCTAACCAATGCTCCTAGGTTATCATCTATTCGTTAACTGATATCAGGTCATAATAACGCTTATTTCTTCGTTGTATTGTGTTATCTGAGCTAGGTTATTTAATCGTGAAGCTTTCATCGTCTCGCTAGACAGAAAGGTCAGAGGTCAAGTAGAGGTACAGCCAACAGGAAGGTATATACAATCAATAACACAAAAATCGAAGGAAACAACCAATCACTGACCACATAGTCACAGCAAGTCACTAAATCACTCATGGAAAGATATTCTCAGCTCATTTCATACTGAAGTTAGTGCTAATGATGTCGTCTAGCAAGACGATGAAAGCTTTTCCATGATCAAACAACTCAGCTCAGAGAACACAATACAACCAAGACCATCCACCTGAACTACAAATATTCTCCATTATTTCAACGCTTATTTCTTTTTGAAAAGAACTTCAACTAAACAATGAGAGTTGTGAAAGTAAATGAAACTGTTCAGTTTGATCTACTAATGACAGGATGACTTAATGAATATTAACCGAAGAGTACAAAAACTGAATGAATGTAAAAGTTATCAGAGTCCTTTAAAGATATTCCACATAGCTACAAGATTATGGAATAACAATTGGGAGATTAACAAATATACAACATTCAGAGAAGTAAAATCAATCCAAAAACTCAGAGAAACAATAACTGTAGGCTTTGAAACCTATCGTAGAAGTTAATGAAAATGTAATAAAATAGTAATGTAATGCAATCCTTAGTGCCAACCACTGACTAAAGTCCATCCATTAGGTAACTCAGATTTCAATTCACTCCGGAGCACATGTTTCCAAATGTTTGTAGATATGTCTTACTAATAAGTGCCAGAAAACAATAACAACAAGCTTCAATCATATTTAAAGATTAAAGCTTTAACATCTCCCATTTCTTATACTACTTTGAGCATGATTATATTGTAAACATCCACATCCAAATATCTTGCAAGCTAAATGCTATGAGTACTCATTATGAAAATTAGAAGAAGCATAGTGCACTGTCGATAGACTCTACTGTAAGTAAAACTTTTATAAAAATCCACTGTATATGTGTCAAGTAGTGAAACAATATTATTTATTGCATAAGGTTTCGGATACAATTTCTTGCCGATAAGCATATTCACATGTGATATAAATATGAGCAGTAAATTGTGTCCGAAACGTTATCCAGTGAATAATACTGTTTCACAGTATGATACATCTGATAAACAGAATAAAATAGAATAATAAACTAATTCAACGTTCAGAGCATTAACTGACATCTGATCAATCATAAGTAGAAAGAACTTTATATTTACAACTGACAGCCACTGAGAACAAGCCAAATACCAGGTGTTTGCTTTAAATTACCTTTAAAAAAAGGATGACAGACATCACCATTATACAGAATATTGCTGAGATAAGTCACAAGGTTGGGTTAAAAGTGTCGTTTAAATTCATTTAGATAACTTGATAAAAGTATGAAATGAATAATAAATTAGTTCATCATTTTGAGACAGCAAGAAATAATTAAACGTCACTTAGAAAAAAACCTTTTGTAGACAATCTACAGTTCTCAATGATTTCAAAAAGAAAATTATCTAAGCTTCATTTCAGTGTTTACTCTAGAAGAAAATGGAATAGAACACCGCAAATTTATAGAAAGTAGATTTGAAGTAATTTTGTGATTACTTTTGATCAGCAGATAGTATCCAAAAGATGACTCAGCAAAAGATACAATGTAAATGTGTGTTATATCAAATAGACAAGTATTATATGCTTCAGGAAGAAAAAGTCATGTGCGGATCAAATTGCAACATTGTGGCACGCATCATCATAGAACAGAGTATAGAATGGCAGTCAACTCAACTTCATCGACTTTCAAACGCCTTCAACAGCGATGACCGATAAGTAGTTTGGCAACTGCTCCAACACTACGGTTTTAAGGCCACAAATATTTATCAACCTCATTCAACAGCAGCTATATGAAGACACCACATGCCAAGTGATCCACAGTGGAAAGCTCAGAGACGCCTTTGAAGTGAAGACAGGAGTAAGACAAGGCTGCTTACTATCACCGATAATCTTCCTGATTGTCGTCGACTGAGTCATGCAGCAAACCCTGAGTAGTAAGAAAATGGGGATACACTGGACCGATGAAAAGAGCCGCGAAGAGCTGGATTTCGCCAGTGATGATTTATGTCTACAAACTCGAAGATCTATAGGCGAAAACTAACAAGTTAACAGCAGGAGCGAGGCGGCGAGGTCGGGACTTCAAGTGAATATAGAGAAGACACAGGTGATGAAGATACCCAACCAACGACAGCACCAACAACAAGAGGCACCAATCACTATGAACGGGAGGAACACAAAAGAAATAGTCTCTTTCACCTACCTACCTACCTACCTAGGCAGCGTCGTTTCAACTACAGACGGTGGCACAGACAAGAATGTCATAGCCACCCAGGATCAGAAAGACAGCAAGACAAGCCTTCCTTCATTGATCTGAAATAATCAGTGTGGAGATCTACTGGACTAGACTGCACTGCACTCAGCACGAAGTGTGAACAATATCCGGATTTTCAACATCAGTGTCATGTCAGTGCTGCTTTATGGTTCAGAAACTTGGCGCGTCACGAAAAGCACTTTCAACAAACTACAGATATTCATTAACAGCTGCCACCTGCGCTCGCCTGAAATGAAGATCAGATGTTCAGAAATAATAAGCAACAATGAAATCTGGCTGGCTGGCTGGTAACGTACCGACCAAGAACCTATCACCCAACAAATATGCAGAGGAACAAAGTGGAGATGGATTGGACTGAGCATATAATGAGAAGGCCAACTCAGGACATCACGCTCAAGGCCACGTCCTTGAGTGGAACGCGGATGGGAAACGACGAGTTTGGGCGTCAGAGGTGACTGTGACATGGGAGAGAAGGTGTGAGGAAGAAATGGAAGCTTTTGGACAGTCGTGGAGCCAGGTTGAAAGGACTTTGGAGAACAGAGTGGAATAGAGGCGTGCTACTGAAGCCGTATGTTCCACTAGGAACCCAAGGGAAAAATAATAATAATAATGATTGCACAACACTTGCTCAATGAAAACATAGGCTTCTCGCCAAAAGGTCACGCAGAAGATACTGAGTATATATATACTGAATGGAGAGTATGACTCAACTACTGAACACTGGCTACGATTTACTAGTTAGTGCATTGTTTGTAAGCAATCCGCCAATTTAAGAAGAGAGATCGTACCATTCAGGAATTGAGTGACAATAAATAAAAATTATTCCTCACTACAGAGAATGGACAACAAGTTGTCATTGACTAATGGTGAGTACGAATCTACATCCTTTTTGCTAAGCAATTATCTTTTCCTCTTATTTCATCTTAAAATATAATATTACAGTATTGTCAGTTTCATCTGGCCCTACAATGCATGAGCCCAACATGAAATTTAGCTCCAAAACACTAGTCTGTAAATATATACAAGTTTCTTTATGGTTTGAAGGTGATTATGCACGCCAAAAGATGCACTCACTAACATTACCCAGGCTAGTTACTCAATAGTTAGCACGAAACCATCCCCAGTTTCATTTCTGAACATCTCACAGACCATGGACATTGAATCTTTCCGAAACCCCTTTGAAAGGTCTGTAAACATTCCAAGTGGAGATTAGGCATTTATGTTCAGTCAAAGCTTAGACAATTCAAAGACTCGAACTAAAACTATGTTAGAAAGAAAAGAGCATAAACACTCACTGACTGATCACTGGAGGGTAACCATCTTCATGTTGTCTAGTACTATGTGCTGATCGATTCCTATCGACCATTCTGCAACGTAGTTGCTAGAGTAGGATATTCACTATTGTGATGTACTAAGAAAGATGTTGGTCGTGGCCTGAGTAGTTCAGTGACACCGTCTCCGGCAGCAGCACTAGGTGACGTGGGTTCGAATCTCCTGAGAAACATCATTTTCGTTGAGGTTGCAGACACACCGTGCTGACGAGTGCCAAAAAGTACGGAACAAAGGTCCAGGTCTTCCTTCTGATTGTTTCCATTCAACTAACATACACAAACACTCTCCTTACCGCGTATACATGTAGTTACTTAGATTATAAATTTCAAGTTCTCGTTGATTATTATGTTGAACCGAGTCGAATGCAAGTCGCCAGCAAGTAAATAACATGGAAATGAAACATTGTTCAATACTCACTAAAAAAGTTTATCTGTTCCAAAAGAGGTCAGACAATAGGTATCTGGGTTCCAGTCTCACTGGCAATACTGTCACTAACTGTTACGGATATGCATCGTCCTATATAAGACAAAACATGCCTACCGGATTCCATTGCTGTTTACTTTCAAGTCAACGGATTGCATCATCAAATGATGGATAAGAAAAAACGTTGATATGTACTTCGAGAAAGACTAACAACGTGTAAGAAAGATCATGGTTGACATCTTTGATAGAAATAAACTACATTTTCTTATCGAAAGCTGCTAAAAATTATCACGTAATCTAATATTTCTTGCTAATCACTGGGTAAGCTGTAATTTAGCAAATGTATGTATGCACACATATATCTTGGTAAACCACAGATTCTTGATATAAACTGCCAAAATGCAAAGAAAAGACATTTTCAGAAAAATCTATTGTAGAAGTTATCGAAAAATCCGTAACATTCGAAACCATAATACACACAGATGCTTAGAAGTTATATATGCGTCTGTCTGGAATAGGTTACCCCCATCAAGCACTTCTTTGATCAGACAACTACAGTCCACACAAACAGCTTTAAACAATGCAAGAATATAGATATTCGCAGAATAAAATGAGCTCATTTTATTTCATGGCCTTTCATTAGACCAAACCATCCAGCTGTTAAGAACAAGCTAATTTTCGTTCGTCTAGCATTCAAAGGTGATGAGATATTTGAAAGAATACACAGAAGAATAAAAGCTTCACTGAGAAGGAGCTTCCCTGCTACCAGATTGATCTCAGTTTATAATGCAGTATGCTCAATAACATAGTCGAAAGTAGACAAATACCCAACTCATGTCTCTCACAGTGTATATCTCCATTCACCTGGGCTTGTAGGAAAAAATATATAGAACGAACAGAAAGAAAGGTGTCAACTCAATTCCGAGAAATCTATTTCGGAATAGTGATAAGGTGTTTACCCAAAACTGTATAAGTTTTTGTCTTCTTAAAACGCTTACATGTGTTTTTCATTGAATAAGTTGATACTATTCATTGTTTAAGGTATATTTTTACTTGTGTAATTCCGGTGTAGTATATTAGGACAAATAACAAAATAAAACAAATATTTTGTATTATTCCTCAATGTTTCGATCTTGCCAGGAAGATCCTTTTTCCACAAAGTATAAATTTGACAAGATGTTCTCCAGTTAATGTTCAAGTTTTCATACACAAGGTGGGGTGGCCTTCACAATCATCAAATTACATAGTGATATGGAGCAAACATCGATGTAATACAGGTGGATGAATAAGCAAATCGGTGAGAGAGGCTTTTCCAGTTGTTCAAATAAGGTGGAACAGAATTAGGATGGGGAAATGTTTTAGTTCATCTATGAAAAGTACAATGTGTTTGTGGGTCATCAAGGGTGAGAAAGAACAGATTACTAGTTTGGAGAGATGAATATCAGAACAAATCAAGTTGATTGATTTATTATTATTATTAGTCCCTTGGGTTCCTAATGGAACATATGGCTTCAGTAGCACATCTCCAGTGAACTCTGTTCTCTGAAATCTTTTCAACCTGCTTCCACGACAGCCCACAACCTCTCATTTCCTCCTCACACCATCTCCTCCATGTCACCCTCACCTCAGACACCCAACTCGTCGATTCCCATGGGAATTCCACTCGAGTGACCGGCCTGACGCGTGATGTCCCCAGTTGGCCTTCTCAGTGTATGCCCCGTTCAATCCATCTCCACTTTGTTCCTCTGCATATTTGTTGGGTGATAGGTTGTTGGTTGGTTCGTTTCCAGACCTCCTTGTTGCTTATTCATATTATCCTGGCCATCTGATCTGAGCTTCAGTAACGAGCCAGTGTAGGTGGCAGTTGTTGATGAATGTCTGTAGTTTATTGGAAAACCCTTTCGTAACGCGCCAAGTCTCTGAACAATAGAGAAGCAATGACTTGATTGAATTGGTGTTGAAAATCCGGATGTTGTTCCACATGCTGAGTGGAGTGCAGAAGATCTCCACACTGGTTTCAGGCTAATGAACGCCTGAAATCAAGTTAATAGCAGGTAAATGATAATGATAACGATTGAGGTACTTTTGATAACACTTGAAGCATGAGTGATAACAAAATGGATTATGTAATATGTAGAATGGTAGTTAGAATATATATAACTCAGAAAGGAACGTGAAACTAATGAAAATAATAGATCAGTGAAACATTACATAATGGGACTAGACAAGTTGTTAGAATACAACCGATATCTTTTAATGTGATTAACAAGATGAAGCGAAATAACACTGGAAACTATTCAAACAAGAGTAAATTCTGAATAAATCATGTGGAATGAAATTGTGTTCTACCTTCTCTTCACATATATTATTTAGAACTTCCTAGTCGAGTCATTAATGTTTGCCATATTAGTGAGATGTCTAATCCATCTTTTGTGTTGACCGAAGAAGGGTAGGAGGAGATGTGCGAAGCTTCTTCAATGGTCCACTCCTTGTGAGAGAGAAAACCATTTTGCAGTGCTTTTGTCTGTTTGAATGATATTTTATGACCTGAATGTAGGGCATGAGTCATGATGATAGAGCTTCTCTCAAGACTTTCTAGATCATAGGAATTTTTTGTTGGTTTTTTGGAACTTCGACCGTGTTCAGCTTGAGTTGTTGGTGTTTGACGTGATGTCTCTCCAATGTATGTGGCATCGCATTCACTGCAGTCTACTTTACTACACAGTTATGTTATTTTAAATGAGGAATTGGATCTTTTAATTTCCACACGTGTGAGTGTAATGTATTCGTCAACTTGAAGAATACTCTGATGTTGTAAGTATTAAGGATACGTCTTATTTCGTGTGAAGTGGATGTTCAATAAGGAAGTACAATCTTACTTATCCAATCTTCATGGCTTGGTTTTTCCATGTCTTTTCTAGATAAACTTTTTCTATCCATTTTAATATGCTTATCAGAGGGTTGTTTTGCCTTAAGACTTCCTGAACAAGTTGCCTATCTACTTGGTGAGATTCACATTACTTGGTATGCTTTGTGATCTCGTCTACAGATTTGTGGCAAAGTTAAACTTAGTTTTCAGTGGGCGAACCAAATCGCAATCAACGTACTTGTTAGAATATGTATCTTTTCTATGTATATAAATATATATATATATCAATGTCAATGGTCCGATCATTGTTCTGCATGGCCTTGTAGTGTAGGAAAGCTAGCGTTCTGAATTCTGTTTCTAGTTCATATGTGAGCTTATGCAATGGAAAAGGCTGTTAAGATATTCGAAAAGACTTTGTAGGCCTTGTCTCTTGGTTATGTCGAAGGTGTCGTCAATCTACCTCAACCATGTTCTTGGTGGTGGTGGTGGTTGGGTATGTACATCACCCCTACCTATATCTTCTCTACGTTCACCTGATTGAAGTCCCATCTTCCTTCGCTGCCCTGCCTCGCCTCTTCCACCAACTTGTTAGTTTTCGTCTGTACATCTTCCAGTTTGTGCGACATATGACATTGGACATAAATCCTCATCGTTGAAATCCAAATCTTCTAGGCTGTATTCATTAGTCAGGCAGTGTATGACCGTCTTCTCACAGCTCCTCATAGTTCCCTGCATGATCCAGTCCAGTCCGGTCCGGTCCAGTCCAGTTCATTCCAGTCCAGTCAACCACAATCAGGAAGATCATCGGTGATAGTGGGTAGCAACCTTGTCTTACTCATGTCCCCTGACTTCACATCGAATACAGCACTGGGCCTTCTACTATGAATCACTTGGCAAGTAACATCAAATAGCATGTAGCTGCTGTTGAATGAGGTTGATAAATGATTTTGGCACTAAAACTGTAGTGCTGGAGCAGCTGCCTTCCAAATCACTTCCCGATTGATGCTATTGAAAGCCTTTCAAAGTCAGTGAATTTGAGGTTGAGTTGAGTTGACTGGTATTCTATGCTTTGTTCTATGATGATGCGTAGTGTAGTGTTGCAATTTGACATTCACATGATTTGTTCTTCGTGAAGTCAACCAGCCAGCCTGTTGCTGTCGTAATTTTGAATGCAGTGCATTATTTAGTCTCTCTAGGATGATACGGCATAATATTTTGCTTGGGGTGGACAGGAGCATGTTTCCGCCTCAGTTCTTCTTCTTGCAAAGATTCAGGTCACCCTTATCCGGGAGTTTGTGAATGTAGACCTACTGTCGAACGGCAGTTACCTTTCTTTTCTTCTAAACATTCTGCAATAGTGGTGTGAGTATGTCCACTGATGTCTCTGCGTCTGTTTTCAGCACTTGTATAGGAATTCTATATAGTCCTGCTGCTTTCCCGGTTCTCAGTAACTATATGGCGTTCAGGACATATGCTTTTGTCGGAGGGTTTGTGCTAACTGACAGTTCTGTTTCTAGGCTGTCAGTAGTATTTCTGGACGAGTTGAGGGTGGTGGTGGTCGGTTCAAGAGGTTTTTTGAAGTGGTCAGACCATCGTTTGTATTGTTCCTCTTTTTAGGTAACTAGGTTTCCTTCACTATGTTTTATTGGTTTCTTCTGGGTTGATCTCTTCCCAGATAATAGTCTGGTTATTTGATAAAGTGTTGTCAGGTCTCTTCTACCAGCAGCCTGTTCTCTGTTTCACTTGCCAATGTATCGTAGAAGTGTCTTTTGTCTTTCCGTGCATTCTTCTTTACTTCTTTGTCCGGTGCTTTGTGGCATAAGTCCACGTTTGTGCCTTGAACAACTCTTTTATACGTCAGTCCACTTGTCCGAACCCATTTTCCAAATGTATGCAATAAAGAATGCTGTCCGGAGTTAACCGCGAAATATGTTTACAAATGTCTCAAGTCCCTGAACCCTTCATAAAGTTCATGTCCGGTTGGTACATCAAGCTTCATATTCACTACTTATGCTGATATTTTATGCCATTTATTAGCCAACACGTGCAACAGATCATTTAAAAAAACTCCATCCAGCTGCCTAGGAAGATGTTAAGACAGACCTATTCCTAAGTCAGGGCTCCAGATGCATGTCCAAAATTACGTCCGATTTCAGCAACTTCTGCGTGCTTGAAAATAATTGAGAAGCTTGTAATACCTGTAATCCGAACCTCACTGAAGGCTTTCGGAGACCCTAATCAATTTGCATAGAAAAGCAGAAGAAGCGCTTTGGATGCCACCACTCTCTCATTTCACGATAACAGTCAAGTATTTCAGGTGCATCTTTTAAGACCACACTTCAACATTTGATTCTATCCCAAGGTTTCTTTTGCTGGACAAGCTAACGTGGACAAATACTGAGTCCTGGATAATTCCTATTTCTCTGGTAGGAAACAACATACTGTTCACAGAAGGAAGCGCTCCACCTAGTTGCTTAATGGGAATGGTGTTCCCCCAAGAAGCCATCTTTTACCCTTTATCTTTTCTCATTCTTTCTGCATGACCTACAATCTCCAGCTAGTATCAATTTCATCAAATATGCTGATGGCCTAACAATTTCCAAACCTATCTTTTCTTCAGCAGATTCCTCCCAAATGAATGATTTCCTATCTACTGTTAGACGATGGTCCTTCGAGAAAAGACTTATGCTTAATTCTTCAAAACGTCAGACCATAAACTTTAGTTATAGACATGAACATAACTTATGGAAAGTGCTTAGTTCTCATGATTCCTGTTCTACTGATAGCTGCGCATTAGAGAATGTTACAAGTGTGATTTATCTTGGTATGTTTTTCTTCGGACCTTTCCTGGTCTCCTCATATCTCGCTAGATTCCGAAAGCATTTTCGGCCTAACATTCTTTATTAGGAAGCTGATAGTATCTGGTGTTACTCAGTCTTTCCCCTTATGTCTTATAAACTCCTGCATCTTGCCTGTTATTGTCTACCACTTCCCTTCAGTTTTTCTCGGATTGCTGAAAAAAGACTATGCTATATTGCATAGAACTTTGAAGATTGTCAGCAGAACTAGTGGTGTACCCCTAAACCTTCTAGTTAAAACTGTTGTGGACAAACACATTAACTCATGTAAACATGTGACAAGAGTTATTTTACCAGATGACTAGCATCCTCTTCACTCAAAGCTCATTGCGTGTCGGTTATCTGGAAAGATGATGAGCAAGTACATAAGACTTCATGCACGTACTACAAAATATAAAAACTCTACAATACCGGATTTAGCTTGTCTGATGTGTGATGAAGAAAGTATTACAAATTAACTAACTAATCAATTTCTGTTTTCGAAGGCAAACTAACTGGTGTTTATGATCAGCATGTTACTAATTATTTATTATAAATCTAATTCCTTATGTCATTGCCTACTTAAGTAACTCCTCATTTTCAAAAAAGTTGTGGATACAGTGAATATTCTCATCCTTTTTATGCAGTTTCTACTTATTTCATTTTGCCATATATAAGTTATTACTATTATTTTTCTCTTGGGTTCCTAGTGAAACATAGGGATTCAGTGACACGTAGGAATTAAACTCTCTTCTCTGCAATCTTTTGAACCTCGCTCCACGACTGCCCATAACCTTTCATTTCTTCCTCACATGATCTCCTCCATGTCATCCTCATCTTGGACGCCCAACTCGTCATTTCCCCTTTAGAATCCACTCGAGGGCTTGACCTGACACGTGATATCCCAAATCGGCTTTCTCAGTGTATGCCCAATCCATCTCCATTTTCAATTTCGTCTGCAAATTTGTTGTATGATATGTTCTTGGTTGGTTGGTTACCAAAGTTCTTTGTTGCTATGCCATATATACATGTACACTATTTCTGTCCAACTGATGCTAAATGAATTGCTGAAAATTTTGTATAGTATTCTCGGTATAGCTTTCAGGATAAAGCTATTATTATCATTATTGTTATTATTATTATTGGTAGTAGTATTGTTACTTTATCGAAGTTTACAAGTCATCTTGGACATGACATTTCAAGCCAACATGTATAAAATAAGTAAATGCTATCTCAGCTTGGTGTAATGTTTAACCAAATTAAGTCCTTAAATTTAATGAGGTAACCAACCAATCAGATTCTTACTGTATCCAATCGAATTTAAACCTTTCAGTGGTGGGTGAAACTCACCTCCACACTGATAATATTACTGGTACTAAAACGCGGAGCTAATAAACCAATGATATTTGATTAGCTCACTCAGAAAAGTTTATAACATTAGTTTTCACTTGTAAGATTACGATTTAAAAGAAAAAAAAAAGGAATACGTCTTCAACTTACACACGGTCATATCCATAGGTTTATTCATCTATGAGTTTGATTAATTTATAGATAGATGTCTAAACTTTCTCATTAGTAGCTTGACAAAAATTATTGATTGGTTAGAAAGTAATAATGAGTAGAATTTTGATCCATTCATTTCCAAATATCTCTGTCTTCAGTATCATCATTTTTTTGTTTAAATTATTCAGTCAAGATTATTTTCTCTTTTTTTTCTTTGAAATCATCTTCTTCCTCGCCATTTTGATAAAATTATGAAGAAGAGTAATAGACTTCATTTTTTCTTCAACATTTGTCCATTGTATAATTTGCAAAAGTGGATGAAATTTCTATAAAAATGTATTTTCTATTGGTATATAATTTACACTAATGATCTTCAATTTACTAAGTTATTGAACAAATTTTATTCTATTCATTTCTTCTGAAAGTAATCATAACTAGGGGGAAATTCAACTCTACTCAACTTATATAAAACTTAAAAGTGTTTTTTATTTACTAGAATATTTCACTAAGGAAAAACATTACCAGATGTCATTCTTTGAAAATATTAAAAGTGATTTTTTCAGATAAATTATTTTGTTAACCAAAAGAAACAAGAGAAAAGAAAAAAGGCATATCCATTGAAAATAATCAAGTCTTAGTAAAATATTTTGTGTTTTTCAAAAAGGTTGACCAAATATGAAATTTATCGATATTGGAAAGGCGTTCGACAGTGTTAACCGATAAGTAATTTGTCAGACAGCTGCTACTTCAACATTACGGAATACCAACACAATTCATCACTTAACAGAAGCTATATGAAGACGCGAAATGCCAAGTAACTCACAATGAGAAGCTCAGTGACACCTTTGAAGTGAAAATAAGGGATATTCGTGAACTTAATCCCCCGCTGTGTGTACAAAAACAGTTTGCTGTTTCACTTAATTTACCTTGGTAATCCTTATCTGATTATATTACCAAGACTAGTGTCACAACCTTTTCATATTCACCATATTTGACCTTTAATTTTCATACATAAATTGACTTGACAAGTAAATGTGTGAGGGATCAGATTGTTCGAAATGTATTGCGCAAATATACATCACACTCTTCAGATAATCTTCGTCTTCTAATAGCGTTATCGAAATACTCTCATAGTTTGTCCTAGACAAGTGAACCCACAGAGATAGTTAATCTGATAGACACACATTGATATAGACATATCAGGGACACTATTCTTTATTCTTGGAGGTTAGAAACATCTAGTTACAAAGGCTACTTTCATAGTGATCACTGGATACATTTTCTTCGATGATCGCTGCTTTTCGGAATTTCAGATGGATAATCTCCTTTGAATAGAGGCTTTAGAAGCAGCAAGTACACATCTAATTAAGAAGCCGATTGATACTCCATTTATTCGCCGGTAAATACCATCTTTGAAAAGAAACTTAATATTCCTGGTGCAGCGAAGTATGGTTAATTTGAAGTCGCTTGGTGGCAAGCCAATAAACATTCATTAGATTTTCCGGAGTCATTTCACACAGGGTTTTCTAATAATGGAACTTCTGAAGACCACGGGATTCGATTCTATATGTTTTTGTTCTAACCTTACAGCTTCTTTAAAGCTTAGTTTGCAAGAAATCTTCTTACTGCTTTCAACAATTGCACAAGGAATCTTTTCATTGCATCATTTGGTTGATTGAAGCATATTATCTTGATGAACAACAGGGGAAGCAGAGAGCTTAGGATATCGGTAGTCATGATTATATCCACCTTGAGGTATTGCCTAATTTTCGTTGAATGTAACAGCTCATTACTTATAGTGCCTTGCAATTCTTAGAACTAAAATTTAAATCCTATTAAACTTAAAATAGTACCTCTCTTTCCTCTCACCTGGTCAACTAGTTCAATCGTTATTAGCCGATCCTAAGCCCGGATAAAGAGGTAAGGTTAGGTGTGGTGCTAACAACCCTACCACGCAAAACCAATCCACGTGCTAAAGAAACTTCAAAGCACAAAGTAAATATAAAAAATAAAAATCAACTTATCCCTAGATGCAAACCGACAGTTGGTGAAAGCCTTCGGGAAACCAGTTGATGGATGTATTTGCTCTCGATGAGAACGAAAGTAAGGACGGCGAAATGAAATGCCACAAATATTTACCAGCCTCAGTCAACAACTATATGAAGACGCAAAATGCCAAGTAACTCACAATGGGAAGCTCAGTGATACCTTTGAAGTGAAAACAAGGGACAGGAGTAAGACAAAGCTGTCCCCTACTATCACCGATGATCTTCCTGATTGTGTTCGACTGGATCATGCAACGAACAGTGAGCAGCGAGAAGATCGGCATACGCTGGACCGACCAGAAGTCCTTAGAAGATTTGGATTTCACCGATGATGACTTGTGTCTAACGTCACACAAACTTGAAGATTTACAGGCAAAATCCAACAAATCGACAGAAGAGGCAGGGCAAGACAGGGCAGGGCAGGGCAGCGAAGACGGGACTTCAGGTGAACTTGAATGCAGAGAAGACAAAAGTTATGAAGATACCAAACCAACAACACCATCAACAACAACAAGAAGCTCCAATCAACATCAGTGGGAGAAACTTGAAGGAAGTAGTCTCTTTCACCAACCCACCTACCTGGGCAGCATCGCTCCAACTACAGGCGGCACAGACACAGATGAGGACGTCAAAGCCAGCCAGGATCGGAAAGACAGCAAGACAGGCCTTCCTTCATTAACCTGAAATCACTGTAGAGATCTTCTGCACTGCACTCAGCATAAAGCCTGAACAACATCCGGATTTTCAACACCAATTCAATCAAGTCAGTGCTTCCATGTGATGGTTAAGAGACTTGGAGCGTTACGAAATGTATTTCTAACAAACTACAGATGTTCATCAACAACTGCCTACGCTGGCTCGTTACCGAAGTTCAGATGGCCAGAATAATAATAACAAGCAACTAGGACCTCTGGTTGGCTAGCTGGCAACAAACCAACCAACAACCTATCGGCCAACAAATATGCAGAAGGAAGTGGAAGTGGAGATGGATTGGAAATGCACTGAGAACACCATTCCGGGACATCATACGCCAGGCCACACCCTCGAGTGGAACGCAGATGGGAAGCGTCGAGTTGGGTGTCTGAGATGAGATTGACATGGAGAAGATTGTGTGAGGAAGAAATTAGAGGTTGTGGGGAGTCGTGGAACCAGGTTGGAAAGATTGCAGAGGAGAGAGTGTAATGGAGACGTGTTACTGAATGCTTATATCCCACTAAAACTAAAGGGACAAATAAATAAATAAAGATCTGGACTACGGCAGTTTTCGAATTGCTAATCTTATAAGCTAAGATATAGCTAGAAATCATTACGTAATTGTTGGCTGCTTTATATCTGCAGTAAAATTCCACGTGACATTTTTGGAAACGAAATTATTTACCGTCAAGCTGTTTGAATACACTTATTCAAAAGTAAAGGATATTACAATCAACTAGCTAGATTCAATCGATCCGAACAATTCGACTCTATGAGTAAACTTCTTCCAAGTTTCCGGCTAATGAGCTCAGCTCTAAACTGGTCAAACTGCCATCTAATGTTTTAATCAATCTTCTCTGATTACCAAGAATTGTAGACCAGACTGAGCGGTTTCTATCTATTCATGAGGTTCAGTAGTATATTTCAGTACATAGATTGATTGTCAACAACACTTGTTTTTGTTATTCGTTTCTGCCAACTGTGATGTCTATGAAATAAAACTGAATTGTTCTGAAAACCCATACACTTTGAAAAACACTGTCCACTTTAATTTGTGTACCTTTTTAAATTCGAAAATCCTGTTTCTAACGTAAGTTTGGCTGTGCTCTTTATAATAATCACTCATAAAGAAAAGTTAAAGAGGTAAGAAACCTTTCCAAAATTGTTCCATGTTTATCAAACTGTCAACATGAATACAACATACACACGTATTCAGTGACAGAACATATAAGAAAGTAACAATTTATATCGACTACTTGAATTTGTTTGTTGTGCAGGTACTTTCCTTCTGCATTACATAATACAAAGTTAAAGGTAGATTATAGTCTATAATATATACAGTAGGTGAGAGCCTACCACACAGTCAAGATAGATGAATGAAATACGCCGTAGTGATTTCATTTTGTAACGATTACTAAACGTTAAGTCTTTCGAATAAGCTTTTTTCTTGATTTCAACAGATTTTTCCTCAATACTTGTCGTGAAAGAATCTAGTAAGTTGATCACTGGATAAGTGACTCAAAAAAAAATATTTATGCTGGGTGATAACTGAAGGTGAAATGCAAATTTGAACCGCGGCGGGATTCGAACCAGCGATCAATAGATTACTGGCCCTGAGCTCTATCAACTGGACTACGAGGCCCAAATGCTAATCAAGAGTTTTGACTGAATATCATGTGAATTCGTGATGCTTTACCCTTGAGTTGCTTAGTCAAGACTTCGTACTCCAATCCAAATCTAGCTGAACGAAAAAAGGGTGGCATCATATTGATTATCATTTTGACTATCGGAGATAACCATGGTTTAAATCAGTGGTCACCAGTTCGAATCCTGCCGTGGTCAGACTTTTCATTTTACCCTCTGCCAAACTACAGCTATCTCAGATAGTCAAAATGATTAAAGTATATATATTTGTGAAGTATCAGTGGAGTAAAAAATAACTTTCTGAAGTTTATCGACCTTATGAAAGCCACTTCTTCAGAGATTCTATGGACAGGCAACTTCCAGGAGGTAAACAAGCGTCAAAAACTTACTTTCCTACCCTAATAGGACTTCACAAATGTATTTCCTTTATAAATTTCACTTCATTTATGTTCCGTTTGATAGTCATAAGTAAAAGCAAAAAGAAAAATCAACGTGGAACTTAGCACATAACTTCATTGGTTCAAGTTGTCCTACTTCACATTAACATGCTAAGGAGCGGACAGAAGAAGACTGACGTGAAAGCAGACAAGAGTGTTTATAACAGAAAAGTTAAATAATTTCGATGGTTTTGTGTTCTCTGAGCTAGTTTGTTCAACCGTAGAGCTTACGCCGTCATTCTAGACAACATCATCAGTATAAACTTCTGAAGTTTGGAGATATCACCAAGCATTATGATGAAATTTAAACAACAAAATCCCATGGCTCAGAGAAGACCAAACCACCATTCCTCTACTTTAGTAGTTAATTAACAAGTATGTAGTAATATCCTAATATTACTGACGCATTTATGATGTAACAAGTCAAGAATAATTTTTCACGAAAAAATTACTTTATTTCTTTTATACGAATTATTGAAAATGCGTTGTAAATTTCTGTCTTTATATAACAGTAAGTTCATCCAGATACATTTGTCAGGGCCGATTTCCAACCCAGCCATAGAGGTATATACCCAACTATCCTATTATTTTATTGAATGACATTCAAATGACAGCTCTGCCACATAAGACATTACATAAACTAGCTAAAACTTAGGGTTCCACATATACAATCATTACGCCACGAAGAGTAGACCTAGTGCTTAAATCCATATCAGAGGTGGATAGTTTGAAATCTACCCCATTAGACTGTTGTTTCAGATGAGTGCTTGGTAAAAAATAATCAAGAAGTATCCGGACAGTTCAATTCATATGAGAAAGTGATTTTTATAAGACCAGATTAGGGCCAAAGCATAGTGCTATTTAAGAAATATAACTATCATTATTATTATTACTATTTTCCCCTTTGGTTCTTAGTGGGATATAAGCATTCAGTAACACGTCTCCATTACACTCTCTCCTCTGCAATCTTTCCAACCTGGTTCCACGACTCCCCACAACCTCTAATTTCTTCCTCACACAATCTTCTCCATGTCAATCTCATCTCAGACACCCAACTCGACGCTTCCCATCTGCGTTCCACTCGAGGGTGTGGCCTGGCGTATGATGTCCCGGAATGGTGTTCTCAGTGCATTTCCAATCCATCTCCACTTCCACTTCCTTCTGCATATTTGTTGGCCGATAGGTTGTTGGTTGGTTTGTTGCCAGCTAGCCAACCAGAGGTCCTAGTTGCTTGTTATTATTATTCTGGCCATCTGAACTTCGGTAACGAGCCAGCGTAGGCAGTTGTTGATGAACATCTGTAGTTTGTTAGAAATACATTTCGTAACGCTCCAAGTCTCTTAACCATCACATGGAAGCACTGACTTGATTGAATTGGTGTTGAAAATCCGGATGTTGTTCAGGCTTTATGCTGAGTGCAGTGCAGAAGATCTCTACAGTGATTTCAGGTTAATGAAGGAAGGCCTGTCTTGCTGTCTTTCCG